>CM038553.1:14268538-15566782 GCA_021527575.1 Ensete glaucum
TACTGAATCACTTACCGTTGTCCCACTCGCACGCCGATACACGAACCCCACCACAACGCCACCTCCATGGGTTGCCCCAATCGCCGAATGTGTTCACCTCTATAACTCTTCGCCTCCTCGTTCTTGCACTCAAAAAGAGGTCCACGACACTCAACGAATCGTGCAATGGTTGCGCAGAGAAGAAGCTACAATGCTTCAAGAGCTTAAACACTTGGTTGGTCCTCCCAATCCAACTATCACCTCAGCCCGAGACCCATCCTCAGAGACCTTAATGATGCTTACACTGTTCGGTTTGACGGCAGTACCGAAGTTCATCTTGCATCGGTAGATCGTACCAGCGATACGCAGTGCATATTGCCTGATATTAAAATATAATATAATTTTTATAATATATTATATAATATATTATATTATATTAAAATATTAAAAAGATAAAGGCGACGTCGCCGATCTTTCTCCCTGGAGAAAAGGCGCTCACACCACGCGCGATGGCGCGGCATCGACATGCGGCAATAACGACGAAGAAGACGAGCGCTTAGGTATTCTTCCTTCTCCTATTTTCTTTTTTTCTTCTTTTCCTCTTCTTCTTCTTCCCTTTTTCTCGCTCAATCGATCGCCGACGGTTGATTTCTCCCTCAATCGATCGTCATGATTTCTCCTCAATCGGTCGTCGACAATCGAAATCGATCGCCGACGATTAAGTGAACCGGCATGTCAGACGAAGAACGAACGGAGATACCGCCCATCGAAATTGCAAACCTTGCTTACACTATCGCCGATGTCGTCAAACTTTGAAATGCCATAATTACGATGTATGCCCTTAAGGAGCAGCCTTTTCATCGAAGCCCGATCAGGAATTCTCATTCTTATTCTCATTTCAAAGACCCATGTGGGTGTCCGCCTCGACTTTTCTTCTAAGCTACTTATTGAGGGGCATCAGAGAGAAGCTATTGCACAATGGGTTAGCCATTCGACCGCACTCATCCGCAAGTCATCTGACTTCACGGAAGGTCGAACACACCTCACTTGTGGTAGGTCGACCACTGGGTAGATAAACCATTCGACATGTTGGCTAGCAATTTATTGCTTCAAGCTTCTCCTCTACGGGTCCCTTGATGACGTTGCAGTAGATTGGGCGGGGACCTAGTCCCACCACTCGATGCTACCCCCTAGCAGCCCTATAACAAATCAGGCTCCGACATGGGCTAAGTCGACAGACCCGAGCAACGATCATATGAAGGAAACGCAATAGCATATCGGGCAACATAGTGGATCATGCACAATATGGGCCAAGTCGACAACTCGGGTGGCGATTAAGCAAGGAAAGGAGGACCATAAGTTGGGCAATGGAGAGGAATCTGCCGAGTGGGCATCTCAACCTCTTCCACCTCCCTATATTGGCGTTTCACTGCTTTTAACAAGTTAGGCAATAGTAGGAAAATGGGGGGCTACTTAGAAAGGCGAGGAGATCCACAGAACACACCAAGAGCGATAAGAGAGTGTCTCCTCTTCCTGCCTCCAAGCTTGCTATAATCATAAGGACACCCAACTCTACTAACAACATGACTACTATAGTCCACCATACGTTGACACAACTCATTACTCAGGGGAAGCAAAGGAAATGAAGTGTTTCACTAACTAATCATATATTCACTATGAACAAGTCTTGCACTCTGGAATAGTTGAACTATTTGAGGAACTAGTTATGTTTCCTCCAGATATACCAACAGTTCAAGTGCTTTGGTAGGGTAAAGCCACGCCTCAGTTAGGCAAAGCTGCATGGATCTTAATCAAACACAATAATAGTTTTGTGAGGCAAAGTTGTATGGATGAAATGCGTCGACATAAGCAAAATATTACATCAAAACGATTGACCAGCAAGGCACTCATTGCAGGCAGATCATACGTTGGTAAGGTGGTCCAATAACAACATAGCCCAATCTGTAGCTGTGAATGCCATGCCTCAACGAAGCTATGATTCACATTAGATTAAGTAGACTAATCGCAACTTGCACCGCAAAAAAGCAGCATCATGGCAACAACCAATCATCCTTGCACAAGGAGAAATAATCATTCGACATGATTGACTAGTCTCACATGGGATTGCATCCTTAGTAAATTAAAGCCTTAAAGAGAAGATGCAACACTTCAGCGTGGCCTAACTGCAATTACAGATACCTCACAATCCTATAATGTGCCTCGAGTAAGGCACAACAATAGCTTGGCATAACTTGTAAAGGGCGTATAATGCCAAGGGCTAACACACAACGATCGGATGAAGATGCTCATAAACAAAGTCTAAATCATGTCTGCTCGTCAAATCTTCTAGTGCAACCATACCTGTCGTGAATTACTCCATTCAATAATGCCTAAGGGCAAATGGCGATTAACACATTTCGATATCGCGTCGAGTCATGTTGGCCAGGGACATCTTCCACCTTTCCCTATCAGTGTCTGCCACGCTTGGCCATGTCACCGGTTCGTTCTCAGTTGTTCTCCGTCTATCTCCGCTATGCTTGGCCATGTTGGCCCAGTACGTTCTCTACTATTTTGCATCACTCTCTATAATGCCAGGTGTATCGTCTCAGTGTGTTCTCCGTCGCTCTCCATAAGTCTTTGTCGTGCCCAATCGTGTTGTCCCATTGCACCTCGCCTTTCTCCACCATTCTCCATCGGGCTCGATTGTGTTGGCCTATGGCACCTCACCATTCTCCGCCATTCTCTATTATGTACGACCTTATCGACCCATTGTATGAGTTGAACCCAAGCCTATCGACGCATTATAGGCAGAAGATACCTCAAATAAATGGACATGTTCTTGGCATACCGCTCAGTAGTATATATATACATATAAGTATAATTAAAAAATAAAAGAAAAAGGGTGACGTCGCCTTGCGTTCCTTCTCTCCACACGTGGAGACATTTTGTCTCCCTACGCGGGGAAAAAGCCAGCATGAGGAGAAGAAAACGCCAGCGCGCAATGGATCGAGATCGAGAGAGCAGTGTTGGCCCAGATTCTTCATTTCTCCACCCTTATCTCCCACTTCTTTCTCCCTCGGCTAATACCGCCCGAAATCGACCACCGACTGTGAAAATCGATTGTTGCCACCAAACAGATGTGATCAAAATTAACAATAAATCAATCACACCGCCAATTTCGAGTGGTAACGGATGGAAACAACCCCAATCGACGGACTACCCGATGGCGTGTACCGATCAATAGGCGACAGACGCACCACGAGAAGTGGTACCCATCATTATTGTAGACTTTGGTTAAAACAATATCAACAATCTGGGTATAAAAACCAATTATAACTTCATAGTCAATATAACAAAGGCAATAACATGTTTTTGCACATTATTTATGCCAACAGTGTCTTGACTAAAATCATAATCAAACAATTATAAGCAGAAGATTCAAATGCATACATGTTTATTGTTTTAAAAAGAAATTATGACGCACCTGTTCGCCAACTCACGTGAATTGGAAAGTTAATCCTTGCACAATCCTAAGCAAAGGCATCTTGAGACTTCCTCACTAAGCTGCCTAATGTCGGGACAGAAATATATATTGGGGATTGATAATATATGCTAAGGTAGGTACCTAAACTAAAAGAAGGTGGTATGTTGTTTTATGTTTGTTGGTCTTGAATGTTATGTTGGTACAAACCTCTTTGTCATGTGTCAAATTGTTATCACTGATTATGCCAATGTGCCTAGAAAAAATGCCCAAAATCTAGTGCAAGTTTTTCTGCCTTCATGCATGAGAAATCAGCAACAAAGATGAAGAATTAGAGTGAAACCGAAGCTACATGAAACTTCTCATCAACAAGAAAAGGCTGATATATGGTAGTGATGCCTTAGGTAAAGTTCACCTCATGTCAATTAAAAGGTTACAAATCTAATTCCATTGAGCAATGGACAGTTATTATAACATAGTCAAAGGTGTCAAATATGTAATTTTGTGCAAGGACAAAGAAAAGGAAGTTATTTAAACTAAAAACTACTCTTTCTTCTTAATCCACAAATCCAAATAGATATTCACAATAAACAAAATGTCATGGAAATGTTATCCTTATTACTTTAAATTTATTTGAGTTTGGATAATTTTAACTACTTTTTTCAAACTTGAACTAGCAGAATATTAGGCAAATGAAGAATTTCATATCATAGCATTTGAACCAGAAAAGACAAAAAATATTGAGAATAAAAAATATACATTATAATAACATAAAAATAGAAAAGGAAACATATAACACAGACTTCCTTTTCGCCCATACCAATACGAAACAGACAACATGTACCAAGAATCGATATGCAGGATATCCGGACCCACTCTGGTCTAATCCGACATATAAAATGGAATGTGGGAAACCCTAAGTCCCACTTTCGTGTTGGCTCCACTTCTCAAGCAGTCGCGATCAATGCTGCGAGCCTACAACATCTTATCGTGACTTCTCGCCTTCATCTTCTCACTGCGCTCAACGCCTCCACTTCTCAAGCAAGCGACTACAGGCAACCTCCACTTGCCGCGACCTCACTACATAACCCCACGCAAGATATTTGTGCTAATCACTTCTCAGGTATGTTGCTTCTTCTCTTCCTCTTCCTCCTTCCTTCATCCTCCACCACTACCTCACCTTCCTCCACCATCCCTTTCTCTTCTCCAGCTCTTTCTTATTCTCCAATATACCGATACTTACCGATGCATCATGTCTCGATACACAAGTATAGGCCAACACGTACAGGCCCGAAAAATCTCTCAAATAGGTTTGGTACTTGAAATGGTGACCCTTGGCATAAAAGACATACAAAAAATTACTATTCAGCATCAATTTTAAAAACGGCACTTACTATTTATCTTTCTTTTAGCTTTTGATTGAAAATAAAGACAAACATTCGACAACTTTCTTTTTAAGAAATGAATCACCCCTTTATTGTTTGACCTTGCACCAACAAGTCCAACTAGTATATGATAGAATTTAATGTAGCTTCCATAAGAACTATTGGATGAGATAGGAATCAATAAAATTCCAAAATGCACAAATATCAAAGCATTCTAACCAAAATCTAACTCCTAAGATGTCAATCTCATATCCCAAATATGAAATAGGTCAACTGCATAATATTTTTCCTTGAGATTCTCTTCCCAATCGAAGTGCATCTTCTTTGCTCCCTTTGTCTTCATCATTTAGACATCCCCGGATGAACCACAACTAACTATATCAAGTGTCCCATGGTTGCCTGCCCCACATCAGGTAATATAAACCACTTTTACTACACAACCTTCTTTCCTATCTGAAACTCCTCAATAGTAAAAAAAAAGTCAGCCAAAAGAACATAGTTTTTTTTTTTCACTTTCCCCCTTCCTCTATTCCTCTCTTACATTTATGATTAAAACAATGTGTCTCCAGGAGCCTTTAAAGGCTCGATTAGTCATCAATTTAGATTGACTGATACTCGACAATTTCAATGATTTGATAATATAAGCAATTCATGCTAAAATCAGCAGATCAACTGATCCAATATGAATCAATCAGTATAAAGTGATCCAAAAGGTAAAACCCGCAGCCAGTCCTAGATTCTCAGTGCTGTAACCTATTGCAACCAGTCCCAGATTCCCAGTGCTGCAAATCTAGATATCCTGATTTTCCAAGAGAGTTGATGATGATTAATCCCAATCCAAATCAGTTCATACTTCTAACCATGTTCTGTTGGGCACCTAAACACTACAAAAATTGTCTCATATGATTTTCTTACAAGGTACAAAACTGTATTATGCACATGTAGCTTCTTATGTATGCAATCTAATGTGTTCCCTTTTTTTTTTTGTCACATAGTTCCAATTTGCATAATAGAATGACCTGAAACTATCAGCTCTTACAATAAAATCGACATGCCCTCAATTTCCCATTAGTTTTAGTTTCATTATATGTCAATATCGTTCAGAATACAGCAATGACTTTGCCAATAAATCGGTAACCAACGTAGCTGCAAGCTTGGATTGCTGTGAGGACATACCACATAGCTGCAAGCATGGGTTGCTGTGAGTACATACCACAATATCCGAATTGACCGAGTTGTAGGTTTCTCCGACTGCATAATTGAAGAGAAATAAGCCACTCAAGTATAAAAGCCAAGGAATATTAATCTTAAATTAGCAAATTGGTACAATAGGTCCCATCATTCCAACCAAACCTTAAAAACTGGAAGGTTTATCACACGCTCATTCTCCAACCAAGTGCCTTTCGGCACCTAAACACATCAAAATTGTTTCATATGACAATTTCTTACAACAAGGTACAGAACTGTATTATGCACATGTAGCTTCTTATGTATGCAATCTAATGGGCTCGTTTTTTTTGTCACATAGTTCCTATTTGCAAAATAGAATGACCTGAAACTATCAGCTCTTACCATAAAATCGACATGCCCTCAATTTCCCATTAGTTTCAGTTTCATTATATGTCAATGAGTATCGTTCAGAATACAGCAATGACTTTGCTAATAAATGCATATCGAACATAGCTACAAGCTTGGGTTGCTGTGAGGACATACCACATAGCTGGAAACTTGGGTTACTGTGAGTACATACCACAAATCAGAATTGACCGAGTTGTAGGTTTCTCCGACTGCATAATGTAAGAGAAATAGGTTACTTAAGTTGTAAAACAAGGGAATATTAATCTTAAATTCGGAAATTGTTATAATAGGTCCCCTTGGTACAACCAAACCTTGAAAACTGAAAGGTTTATCACACACTCATTCTCCTGTAACAGAATTGCAGTTGTACACTACACTAGTCTCTGTCTTGTGTATCCAAGAATTATTATCTCCAAAGTTGTAGACATCATTAGATTTTTTAACTAACTTATAAGTTAAAAATCAATAAGCTCAAAGGAATTAATGAACTGATCCAGAACAATATCCATACCAAAAATTGAAGAATGTAATTCTTTAATCATATCGCTCCCGAGCATAAGAGATTCTGCAGCTATTAACTCTGATAGTACAACTTAAAACCTGCATCACATGATGGGACATCTCATATTCTTTAATAAGCAAAAATTCTGATTTCAGTCCTCTTTCTGATTATGTTGAAACTAGGATAAATCTTTTGGCACATGCATCAAGAGCACCACCATAATATTCAATAAGTTCAAATCATCTCATGTAATTCTCAACACATTTAACACTCTGATTAAGGGTCAGAACTCTAGAGTCAAATTCTACGAACAATTTGATCAAAAAATTTTAAATTACATTAAGATGTCTGAAAAAAATTGCCTCATGCCATCTAAATAGATTACTCTATCCCAAGAGAAAAAAAGAACAATACTTCAGCAGCCTGTGAATGCAAACTTTTCGGGGTAGTAAAGGATATGTACTTTTGTTTTTGGACTGGGCACAAATGGGAACATGAAATATTTTAATAAACTTGTTTGGTATTTCTGTAGAGACCACCTTTAAATTAGTAAACATTCTATTATAGGCACATCATTGATGTCAATAGTGTTCTGACTAAAAGCATAATCAAACTATTATAGGCACTAGATACCTTAAATATATACAAGAACATGCATCTCACTATATGCTGATTAATGTTTTCAAAACAGAAAAGGTAAGATGCATCTGTTCAACAATTCACATGAATTGAAAGGTTAATCCGTGCACAATCCTTCCACCTATCCAAAGCAAAGGCATCTTGACACTTCCTCAGTGGGTTAGCTAATATCGGGCCATAAAAATATATGTTTTGGAAAGAGAATTTATGCTAAGGCAACTACCTCAACTCGAAGAAGGTGATCTTTCCTTTTTTGTTAGTCGATACCCTGTTTGGCATGTGTGAGCTGTTATCCAAAACTATGTATATATGCCCTAAAAAAAGCCCTTTAATCTAATCTTAGTTTTGCCTTCAAGAATGAGAAGACACTAGCAAAGATGAACATTAGAGTGAAATTGAAGCTATACAATTAGTACCACAGTATTAGCACAAGTAATTGCAAATATATCATGAACTTCTCACCAACAAAAAAAAGGCTGATACATGATAGTGATGCCTTTTGAAACGTCTGCCTCATGTCAATTAAAAGGATACACATCAAAATGTCAAATTCCGTTGAGCAATGGACAGTTAATATAAACCAGTCAAAGGAGTCAAATGACTCAAATCTGTATTTTATTGCAAGGACTCAGAAAAGGAGGTGGTTTTAATTAACCATTATTAGTCTTTCTGCTTAACCTGAAAACTTCAATACATATTAGCAACCAAACAGAAACAAGTTGTCAATATTAATTTAAACTTATTTAAGTATGTCTAATTTGACAAGATACTCTAAATTTAGACAAATAAAGAATTTAGGAGGACAGCATTGACCCAAGAAAGAGAAAAATTTGAGAATAGCAAAAGATATACATATAAATAACATAATATATAGAGTAAAAAATAGTAAATACAGAATAACAATAAAAAAAGAGATAATTTTTTTACTACTGAACATTGACTTTACAAACTACTCTCACACTATATCTTTCTTTCTACATTTTACTTTGTCTTGAAGATAAAGATAAACAATTGAAAGTTGTTCTCTAAAGAAATGCAGAGAAACGGGAACTAGACCCAAGATTCAAAGGACAAGGTGGAAGAATTTGCTGGTAATACCAAGGTTCACTTGGAATGGTATGAATCAGGCATATATATCAGTCTGGAACAATAAAAGAAAAACCTTATAGTCTTGAATTAGAGCTTGCAAAAGTGAACCGTCTTCCTCCACTACCTCCTGTTCTTTCTTCCTCTCCCTTCCTCTTCCTCCCTCCTCTTATTGCTCTTTCCTCCTCTTCCTCCGCCACCTCTTCCTCTTCTCTTTCTTCTTCATCTTTGGAACATACCATACACCATGTCAATACACCAATAGGTACCACTTCGATCAATAACCAATAATGCAAAACCAAATTCCTTAGGTAATACCACATATTTTTTTATTTTAATGATTGTCTTTATCCTTAATGATTGCCACTAAATTAAATTTTATTTTAATATTTCTCTTGAATTATATTTTTATAATTTTATATTAGAAAACACCTCAATTCAAACTATTATACGCAGTAGATAAACAAACTATTAAAAAGGATCAATAACAAGTCAAATGTAATTTCACTAGCTAAAACAATATCGGTAATCTCAGTACAAGTACAAATTAAAACTTCATATTCATGATTAAAAAGGCAAAAACATGTATTTGCACATTATTGATGTCAACAATGTTCTGCCTAAAATCATAACCAAACTATTATAAGCAGAAGATAATCAAACTATTAAAAATGTCAATAACATGTCAAGTGTTATTGTCCAATGTAATTCCACAAGTTAAAATAATATCACCAATATGTGTATAAGAACTAATTAGAACTTCATATTCAAGATTAAAAAGGCAATAACAAGTTTTTACATATAATTGATGCCAAAAGTATTTTGACTAAAGTCATAATCAAAAGTATGAAACTATTATAGGCAGAAGATACCTCAAATAAACGGACATGTTCTTGGCATACCGCTCGGTACGTATATATATATATATATATATATATATATATATATATATATAATTAAAAAATAAAAGAAAAAGGGTGACATCGCCTTGCGTTCCTTCTCTCCACACGTGGAGACATTTTGTCTCCCTATGCGGGGAAAAAGCCCGCATGAGGAGAAGAAATCGCCAGCGGGCAATGGATCGGGATTGAGAGAGCAGTGTTGACCTAGATTCTTCATTTTCTCCACCCTCATCTCTCACTTCTTCTTTCTCCCTCGGCTAATACCGTCCGAAATTGACCGCCGACTATGAAAATCGATCACACCGACAACTGATGATAGTCAAAATCAACCACTTACCGACAATGACCGATCGAAATCAATCGTTACCTGTCAATTTCAAGTGGTAACGGGGTGGAAACAACCCCAATCGGCGATACTGCCCAGTAGCGGGCGATCCGCGTACCGGTCAATGGGCAGACTCGTACGTACCACCCGGTACAAGTGGTACCCATCATTATTGTAGACCTTGGTTAAAACAATATCAACAATCTGGGTACAAGAACCAATTAGAACTTCATATTCAATATTACAAAGGCAATAACATGTTTTTGCACATTATTAATGCTAACAATGTTTTGACTAAAATCATAATTAAACAATTATAGGTAGAAGATTCAAATGCATACATGTTTATTGTTTTAAAAAGAAATTATGACGCACCTGTTGGCTAACTCACATGAATTGGAAAGTTAATCCTTGCACAATCCTAAGCAAAGGCCTCTTGAGACTTTGCCAATAAATCGGTAACCAACATAGCTGCAAGCTTGGATTGCTGTGAGGACATACCACATAGCTGCAAGCATGGGTTGCTGTGAGTACATACCACAATATCCGAATTGACCGAGTTGTAGGTTTCTCCGACTGCATAATTGAAGAGAAATAAGCCACTCAAGTTTAAAAGCCAAGGAATATTAATCTTAAATTAGCAAATTGGTACAATAGGTCCCATCATTCCAACCAAACCTTAAAAACTGGAAGGTTTATCACACACTCATTCTCGTGTAACAGAGTTGTAGTTGTACACTACACTAGTCTCTGTCTTGTGAGCTGTCCATGCATTATCTTCTCCAAACTTGTGGACATCATTAGATTTTTCAACTAACTTATAAGTTGAAAAACAATAAGCTCAAAGGAATTATTGAACTGATCCCGAAGAATATCCTTGCCAAAAACGGAATAATGTAATTCTTTAACCAACTACCTTATAAGTTGAAAAACAATAAGCTCACTGGAATTATTGAACTGATCCCGAAGAATATCCATACCAAAAATGGAATAATGTAATTCTTTAACCATATCGCTCCCAAGTCCCAAGCATAAAAGATCCTGCAGCTATTAACTCTGATTCTAAATTTTAAAAGCTGCATCACATGATAGGACCTTTCATATTCTTTCATAAGCATCAACTCTGATTTCAGTCCTCTTTCTGATTATGTTGAAACTAGGATAAATCTTTTGGCACATGCATCAAGAGCACCACCATCAAATTCCATAAGTTCAAATCGACTCATATAATTATCAACACGTTTAACACTCCTACTAAGGGTCAGAATGCTAGAGTCAAATTCTTCAGACAATTTGATCAAATTTTTAAATTAAATTATGATGTCTGAAAAAAATGCCTCATGCAATCTAAAAAGATTACTCCATCCCAAGAGAAGAAAAAAAGAATAATACTTCAGCATACTATGAATGCAAACTTTTTAGGGTAGTCAAGGATATGGACTTTTGCGCAGGCAAAGAGCAACGTAGACTCCAAGTATTTCTTCTCTCGCTTCTTCTTTCTCCCTCCCTCGATTGATACAACCCGAAATCGGTTGCCAACGGTCGAAATAAACCATTACCGCCTGACAGCAACCAACGACGATCGAAAATGACCATTACCGATTGATTTCGGGTGGTAACGGGACAGAAACAGCCGCTACCTGACGATACCACCAGGTAGTGGGCGGTCAGTGTACCGGCCAATTGGCGAACCGGTATGTACAGCCCGGTACAGGCAGTACCGTCCAGTATTAAAATCCTTACTTACAGCCAAGGTTCTCCTTACCTTACATATAAGGTTCTCCTTACATGATAGGACCTTTCATATTCTTTCATAAGCATTAACATTGATTTCACAACTCTTTCTGTTATGTTGAAACTAGGATAAATCTTTTGGCACATGCATCAAGAGCACCACCATAACATTCCACAAGTTCAAATCGACTCATATAATTATCAACACGTTTAACACTCCTACTAAGGGTCAGAATGCTAGAGTCAAACTCTCCAGACAATTTGATCAAAATATTAAATTACATTATGATGTCTGAAAAAAATGCCTTGTGCCATCTAAATAGATTACTCCATCCCAAGAGAAGAAAAAAAGAATAATACTTTAGCATACTATGAATGCAAACTTTTCAGGGTAGTCAAGGATATATACTTTTGTTTTTGGACTGGGCACAAATGGGAACATGAAATGTTTTAATAAACTTGTTTGGTATTTCTGTAGAGACCACCTTTCAATTAGTGAACATTCTATTATAGGCACATTATTGATGTCAAAAGTTTTCTGACTAAAAACATAATCAGACTATTATGTGCACTAGATATCATAAATACATACATGAACATATGTCTCACTACATACTGATTAATGTTGTCAAAACAGAAAATGGAAGATGCACCTGTTCACCAATTCACATGAATTGTGAAGTTAATCCTTGCACCTGTACAAAACAAAGGCATCTGGACAATTCCTCAGCAGGTTACCTAATGTCGGGACTTAAAAATATATGTTTTGGAATGAGAATATATGCTAAGGCAACTACCTAAACTCGAAGAAGGCAATCTTTCCTTTTTTTGTTAGTCAATACCCTGATTGGCATGTGCGAGCTGTTATCCAAAACTATGTATATGTGCCTAAACAAAACCCTAAATCTAATCTTAGTTTTGCCTTCATGAATGAGAAGACACCAGCAAAGATGAACATTAGAGTGAAATCGAAGCTACACAATTAGTGTCACAGTATTAGCACAAGTAATTGCAAATATATCATGAACTTCGCAACAACAAAAAAAAGGCTGATACATAGGGTAATGCCTTGGGGAAATTTAGCCTCATGTCAATAAAAAGGATACACATCAAATTCAATTGAGCAATGGACAGTTACTATAAACCAGTCAAAGGAGTCAAATCTATAATTTATTGCAGGGATTTAGAAAAGGAGGTTTTAAATTTTTAATTAACCCGTACTAGTCTTTCTCCTTAACCTAAAAACTCCAAATATATATTAGCAACCAAACAGAAACAAGTGCATATTAATTTAAACAAAGATTTGGAATTTCGATCAATACCGCCTGGTATGGGCGGTACATATCGATCCGCTAGGTTACCGGTACGCGGACCGCCCGCCACCTGGCGGTACTGCCAAAATCGACCGTCAACGGTCGATTGAGGGAGAAAAAGGGAAGAAGAAGAAGAATAAGAGGAAAAGAAGAAATAAGAAGAAGAGGAGACGAAGAAAGAAGTACCTTCTTTCCCCGCGTCGTCCTTGCCCGCGCGCCATCGCCGCCCTCGCTAGCGGGTCGCCCGCGTGCCGTCGCCGCCCTCGCCCATGGGCGATTTTTCTCCCGCACGAGGAGACGAAACGCATTATGTGTACTACCCGATATGTGCCCAAACAAAACCCTAAACTAAGATTAGGGTACCGCTCAGTATGTGCCTAAACTAAGATTAGATTTTATTCTTTTTTAATATATTAATATTTTTAATATTATTATATAATATTAATATTATAAAATATTATAATATATTTTAATGTACCGCACATTATACACTGTGCATACCGCCGATACCAAGAAAATATCGGTACAACGGTACGAACCGGTATGTAAAACTTTGATTTAAACTTATTCGAGTTTGTGTAGTTTGACATGATTGTCTCAAAATTAAACCAACATAAATTCAAAGCAATATTGGATGAGATAGGAATAGATAAAATTCCAAAATGCACGAATATCAAAGCATTCTACCCAAAATCTAACTCCCAAGATGTCAATATCATATCCCACTTATGAAATCGGTCAACTGCATAATATTTTTCCTTGAGATTCTCTTCCCAATCCAAATGCATCTGTTTCGCTCCCTTTGTCTTCATCATTCAGACATCCCAGGATGAACCACAACTAACTATATCTAGTGTCCCATGGTTGCCTGCCCCACATCAGGTAACATAAATCACTTTTCCTACACTGCCTTCTTTCCTCTCCAAAATTCCCCAATAGTAAAAGAAGTCCGACAAATTAATATTTTATTTTTTTTCACTTTCCCCTTCCTCTATTTCTCTCTTCCATTTATGATTAAAACAATGTGTCTTCAGGACCCTTTAAAGGCACAATTAGTCATCAGTCAAGATTGACTGATACTGGACAATTTCAATAATCGGAGAATCCTAGCAATTCATGCTAAAATAGGCAGATCAGCTGATCCAATATGAATCAATCAGTATAAAGTGATCCAAACTATAAAACCCCAACCTATTGCAGCCAGTCCTGGATTCCCAGTGCTACAACCTATTGCAGCCGATCCCAGATTCCCAGTGCTGCAATTCCAAACAATCCAGATTTCCTGATTTTCCAAGAGAGTTGATGATGACTAATCCCAATCCAAATCAGTTCATCCTTGTAACCATATTCTGTTGGATGCCTAAACACTTCAAAAATTGTCTCATATGATTTTCTTACAACAAGGCACAGAACTGTATTATGCACATGTAGCTTCTTTTGTATGCAATCTAAAGGGCTCCTTTTTTTTGTCAAATAGCTCCTTTCTGCATAATAGAATGACCTGAAACTATCAGCTCTTACCATAAAATTGACATGCCCTCAATTTCCCATTAATTTCAGTTTCATTATATGTCGATAAGTATCGTTCAGAATACAGCAATGACTGCCAATAAATCGGCATCCAACATAGCTGCAAGCTTGGGTTGCTGTGAGTAATACCACAAAATCAGAATTGACCGAGTTGTAGGTTTTTCAAGATGCATAATGCAAGAGAAATAGGTTACTTAAGTTGAAAAACCAAGGAATATTAATCATAAATTAGCAAATTGTTATAATAGTCCCCTTTGTACAAACAAACCTTAAAAACTGGAAGGTTTATCACACGCTCATTCTCCTGCAACAGAATTGCAGTTGTACACTACACTAATCTCTGTCTTGTGAGCTGTCCATGGATTACCTTCTCCAAAGTTGTGGACATCATTAAAATTTTCAACTAACTTATAAGTTGAAAAAACAATAAGCTCAAAGAAATTATTGAACTGATCCAGAAGAATATCTATACTAAAAACTGAAGAATGTAATTCTTTAACCATATCGCTCCCAAGCATAAGAGATCCTATAGCTATTAACTCTGATACTACATTTTAAAAGCTGCATCACATGATAGGACCTTTCATATTCTTTCATAAGCATTAACTCTAATTTCAGTCCTCTTCTGATTATGTTGAAACTAGGATAAATCTTTTGGCACATGCATCAAGAGCACCACCATAACATTCCACAAGTTCAAATTGTCTCACATAATTCTCAAAACATTTAACACTTCTATTAAGGGTCAGAACTCTAGAGTCAAATTCTCTGAATAATTTGATCAAACTCTAGACGGCAATCTTTCTTTTTTTGTTGGACGATACCCTGTTTAGCATGTGCAGGTTGTTATCCAAAACTATTTATATGTGCCTAAAAAAAGTCCTTAATCTAATCTTAGTTTTGCTTTCATGAATGAGAAGACACCAGCAAAGATAAACATTAGAGTGAAATTGAAGCTACACAATTAATGCCACAGTATTAGCACAAATAATTACAAATATATCATGAACTTCTCATCAACAAAAAAAAGGCTGATGCATGGTAGTGATGCCTTGGGGAGAGTTTCCCTCATGTCAATTAAAAGGATACACATCAAATTCCATTGAGCAATGGACAGTTACTATAAACCAGTCAAAGAAGTCACATCTGTAATTTATTGCAAGGATTCAGAAAAGAGAAAAGGAGGAAGTTTTAATTAACCCATACTAGTCTTTCTCCTTAACCTAAAAACACCAAATACATATTAGCAATCAAATAGAAACAAGTTGTCCATATTAATTTAAACTTATTTGACTTCGTATAATTTGACATGATTGTCTCAAAATTAAACCAACATAAATTTAGACAAATAAGAATTTAGGAGGACAGCATTTGAACCAAGAAAGAAAAAAATATTGAGAATAACAAAAGATATACATATAAAATTATAAATAACATAATATATAGAGTAAAAATAGTAAATACAGCATAAAATATCTTTCTTTTTATATTTTACTTTGCCTTGAAGATAAAGAAAACTAATTAAAAGTTTTTCTCAAGAAATGCAGAGAAACAACGATCTGGACCCATGGATTCAGAGGATAAGGTGGAAAAATTTGCTGGTAAAACCAAAGTTCACTCGGAACAGTATAAATTAGGCATACATATCAGTCCGAACATGGACCAGTAAGCGGATAGCCCCCGTTTCAAAGGTTCCGATCCGACACATTAGAACAATAAAAACAAAACCTTAAAAGTCTTCAATTAAAGCTTGTGAAAGTGAACTCTCTTCCTCCATTGCCTCCTCTTCTTTCTTCCTCTCTCTTCCTCTCCCTCCTTCCTCCTCTTATTCCTCCCTCCTCTTCCTCCACCACCTCTTCCTCTTCTCTTTCTTCATCATCTTTGGAACATACCATACACTATGTCAATACACCAATAGGTACCAATTCGATCAACATCCAATAATGCAAAACCAAATTCCTTGGGTAATACCTCATATTTTATTTTATTTTATTTTAATGATTGTCTTTCTCCTTAATGATTGATACTACATTAAATTTTATTTTATTATTTTCTTTAATTATATTGTTTTTATAATTTTATACTAGGAAGCACCTCAAATTCACTCCCCCCGAGCACCTCGCCTGCATGAGCACTCGCCTCAAGCATTTTGAAACCTTGACATCTTTTAGAGCCTAGCGCCTTTGACAACGTTAGGCGAAAAAGTATATTCTTTTAAGTAAATAAATTACCTTGTTCTAAATATCATTATAGAACTTCTAGCCATTATTAGTAATCACCAATGTCCAATCAGTACCAACCAACTTCTCCCTAAGTGAATCATGCAAACAAAGACTCCGAATAATAAATTAAAAAATGACAATTGTCAAATGTAATTTCAGTTAAGAGAATATCAGCAAACTGTATAAAAGCACCAACTATAACTTCATATTCAAGACTAGAAAGGCAATAACATTTTTGGTGAATTATTGATATCAAACATGTTCTAACTGAAAATCATAACCAAACTATTGCAGACAATAGATACCTTAAAATTAAACATGAACATACATCTCATTACAAACTGATTACTATTATCAACAAAAGAAAATTTATGGCCCACCTATTTCACTAGCTCACATGAATTGCAAAGTTAATACGTGTCCGATCCTCAGCAAAGGCTTCTATATATTATGGAATTATACTAAGGCAGCTACCTCAACTCAAAGATGATAGTCTTCCATTATTTGTGTGTTTACATCCTCTTTGCATGCGCCGACCGATAATCTAAAACTATTTATATGCCTAAAAAATAACCCTAACATAGTCGAAGATTTGCCTTCATTAATGAGAAGTCAGCAACTAAGATGAAGAATAGAGTGAAAGTGAAGCTACATAATTATCCTCAGCAAGTAATTACAAATATAAATGTCGATTATTGATGTTAAAAGCAAGGTTTTACTTATCGGTCCGTACCGGTGTACTGACATATTGTCGATATCGGTATAGTACCAGTACTGGGCGTACCACCTGATGTATTAAAATATAATATAATATTTCAAAATATAATATTATATAATATAATATTTAATATATTTAAATATATTTAAAAAGAAAAGAAAAGGGATCTTTCTCAGGGGAAACAATTTGTCTCCTCGCGGAGAAAAGCAGCAAGGGCGCCGCCGACGCCCGCTGACCCAGGCGACGGCGCTAGGTTTTCTTCTTCTCCTCTTCATTTTCTTCTTTTCCTCTTCTTCTTCCCTTTTCTCCCTCAATCGACCTGATTTCTCCCTCAATCGGCCGCCGACGATGACAATGGCAATCCGATAAGCAACTGGCGGACTGTACCGCCCATACCGGCGACATGTCGAAATTGCAAACCTTGGTCCAAAGTATTCTGCATGAAAATCATAATCAAAACTATTACAGGCAGTATATACCTTAGTTACAAACTTAAACATGCATCTCATTAAATACTGATTAATGTTGTCAAAAAAGAACATTTATGATGCATCTGTTCACCAACTCACATGAATTGCAAAGCTAATCCTTCCACAATCCTAAGCAAAGGCATCTTGAGACTTCCTCGACAGGCTACTTAATGTTGGGACTAGAAAATATATGTTATCAAATGAGAGTATATGCTAAGCCAGCTTTTTACAGCATAAAGAGAGAAACTTTTTACTATTGAACATCTATTTTATAAACTACATTCACTTTCTATCTTCTATCTACTTTTTCTTAAAAATAAAGACAAACAATCAAAAGATTTTTTTTAAATAAATGAAGAGAAGAGGAACCAGACCCATGGATTCTGGGGATAAGGTGGAAGAATTTGTGGGTGTTAGTTTTGTAGTAGCAGTAGATGATACTGAGACTGAATTGGAAAATCAAGAATCCAGAACTTCAACCAATGCTTGGCATCTCAATATCTGCAGGAAAACATGGAGCAGCTGGAATCAATGTGCTTGTAGAACATATATAGTATTTGAACCGAAGGCAATGGAGGTACTCCATGGCATGATGGCATAAAATGAGATGCTTGTACAAACCATGAATTAGCCAAAGCAATGGAGGTACTCGATGGCATAAAATGAGATGCTTGTACAAACCATGAATTAGCCAAAGCAATGGAGGTCCTCAATGGCATAAAATGAGATGCATGTACAAGCCATGAATTAGCCAAATCTGAGGAGCCACCAGTAGCTTCCACTAATGAATTATCTGAGGTACCCAAAAAGAAACAAATATATAATGTCCCACGAATCAACAGTAGATATATAGATAATAATAGTTTGTAAACATACCTTCTCTGGAGTCGAGATTTTCTCAATTTTTCCCACAGAAGTTGGTTACTCCCACTAAAAACCGGAGACGGGGTGGGGTTGGGTTGGGTGTGGGTGGGTGGCACGGGGAAAGGAGAGAATAGAAAATAAAAAGGTGAAGAAGATAAGACGGGAAGGAAAGAAGATGGCCCTTGTCCAGCATCTAGTCCAATGTCCATCCTCTCTAATTATCCTTTGAGCTGTTTTCGTCACTATCATTGCATGTACCACATCTCAGCTGCCACATGTGGCGAAAGTCCAATAAATCAAGAAGTAAATGATTGAACGAACCACTTAAATACAATCTTACATTTTGAATGTTATTCAGCCAAGCAGCTAGGATCCATTAAAAACAGTAGAAAAAGATCCTCATAGATTCACAAGAATATAAACAAAAATTAGAGGCTCATATCAGTAAAAGATAAAGTCAAGGAAAAATACATCTAATGTGGCAGTCTATGATTCAATTTTAGTTACATTACTATGAAGTCTTTAGATTTTATTATATGTTATGTGAGGGTTAGAATTCTATCACAGATATGAAATGATATATAAAAAAGTTGTTAGCTAATGGAATTGTGTTTAGAGAATGCTAGAGATTTCTATGTAGGTTTTTGCAAAGAATTGCCCAACAAAATTCCTCCTCCGCCAGTTTTAATTTACTCGGTTATTAAATATGTATACAGAAGAGGACTTTTAATCTAGGCAGACTTAAGATATGTTTCATCTCCCCTTTGGTCAATCTTCTTCCCAGCAACTTCTCTCTATCTATTTACACATTCAAGATACCAAATACATGATGCCTATCTATGCACATGCTCATAACATATGGCACTACTACAAAAGCATTCCACCACCGACACAACCTTCAAAAATTGTACCCGTATAGTAAATAATCCCTACATCACAATATTAAGTTTATGAAAAAAAGGGAAAAAAGACAGATTTACATAATATGAACATGAAATATATGATTTATTAGTTATGACGGATGAGATTAGTGTAAAAAAATAACAAGCATCAGAAGCTATTTCATAATGATGCATAGATCTTCTGTAATTGTTTTTCTTTTACAAGCTGCATCACATGATAGTACCTTCCGGCACATGCATCAAGAGCTCCACCAACACATTCTACAAGTTCATATCGTCAAATAATTCTCAAGACATTTAACGCTCCTATTAAGGGTCAGAACTCTGGAGTCAAAATCTCCAAACAAATTGATTTAGGTTTTCAAATTATTTTAAGATGTCTAAAAAAAGGCCTCATGCCATCTAAATAGCTGACCCAATCCCAGGGGAAGAATAGAGTAATATATATATACATATATATATGTATATATTTATGTATATATTTATATATATAAACTTTTCAGCTTAGTTAAGGACATGTACTTTTGACTTTTTGTGGACTGAGCACAACCGGAACATGAAATGTTTTAATAAACATGTGCAATATTTTTACAGAGAACACCATTAAATAATTGAATATTCTACACAAATAATCAAGTACAAAGTAGGTATTTATCCTGGTATTTTAGTTGATTACCGAAGGAGAGCCAAAACTATTATATGGCACAATAGAATCAAAGTCCAAAATGCTTTTCATCAACAACTAATCATATACATGTAGGAACAAGTTCAATCAGAATGGAATGAAGCTCGTACAACCCCACAAATCTCACAATTAGGGTAAACCTCCAATCTCCATTCATGGACAATCAGTTCCAATTATATTGTCAAACTAAGCAAAAGTAGTCCCTTGTTTGTGCTAGCTGAATGCACAACAGTTCTTAATATGTTGTGGTAATGATAATGTATGCCAAATGGTGGTTAAAAAAAGATGACATACAAAGGCTAATTGTTCCTATTAAACAACATATTTGTCACAATATGCATTAAAAACATGAAACTGCAGCACTTCTTCCTCTATATATATAAGGGTTCTTTTCAAAAACAAAAGAACGTGAATGATGCTAAATTGTATATGCATTAAGATGATATATTTGACACGTTGATGCTAAACTGTATACCTAAAGAAAAGGGATAATCATCTTGCAAGGGTGTCTGGGTGTCAACCCCAGACAGACCCCACTATCTTAACCATTATCATAAATTTAGGAAGAGTGCCCGCAACAAAAAGGCAGGATAGATAATAACGGGCATGGCAAGGTAGAGATGCCCAGAAATGTTTGCCAAGAACTTAGCAAAGATCATCCATCAATACAACTCAAAACTCTAACTCGTCACTTTAACAAAGATCCAACTATTGAACACTTATCACATATTTCTTTCTTCATATTGTGGAAAAAAATTTGAAGTCCTAAGGATATGCAAAAATTATCAAAACAAGAAAGAAATTAGAGAGCATGTGAGTAATGATTGGATCAGAATAGCATCATAATGAGAAATTCTAGACTATACAACACTCACAGCCTATGGTGCCAAGGACATTGGTGAACAAGGTAAAGCACACCTGTTATTTGCCTCAAGAGAGAAGTGAAGATTCGCTGAACCACAGAGAACAAGAGGAAACCTTTGAAGGGCACAGATCGGCAGTGACTGACGCAAATATCCATTTCTCGCCATTTTCGTTCACCGCAATCCTCAATCTCATGGTGTCAGGCCGATCACTTCGCTAGAGACTGAGTCCAAAGCATCGACAGGTGGCGCCATGGCACTGAGGAAGAATAAGACAAGGCAGATAAGGAGGAGCACAAGAAACAGAAGAGAACGAAGCGAGGGGTTTTATTGAGAATAAATATTGGATCAGAATGTGAGTAAAGATTGGATCAGAAGGTAATAATGCACACCTGTTTTGCCTCGAGATAGAAGCGAATCTATGAAGGGTAGAGATCGGCGGCGACTGACGCAAATATTAGTTTCTCCCCCCTTTCGTTTCGTCGCAATCCTCGATCTCTTGGTGTGAGGTCGGTCGCCTCGCTGGAGACGGAATTCAGAGCATCAGCGGGTGGCGCGATGGCACTGAGGGGGTCGAACACGACGAAGCAGATGAGCCGGAGAACAAGAAACAGAACCGAGAGGGAAAGAGATGGTTCTTCTTGAGCCTTGCCGAATAAAGATTGGATAGAACGTAAAGCGCACCTGTTATTTGCCTCAAGATAGAAGTGAAGATTCCATGAACCACATGAAAAATGAAGAAATCTTTGAAGGGCGGAGGTCGGCGGCGACCGGCGCAAATATTCGTTTCTTACCCTTCTCGTTCGCCGCAATCCTCGGTCTCTTGGCATCGGGCCGGTCGCCTCGCTGGAGACGGAAGTCAAAGCATCTGTGGCAATGAGGCGGCCGAACACGACGGCAGATGAGGAGGAGAACAAGAAACAGTAGTGCGAGAAAGAAAGACGGCATTCAGAAAGGCGACACGGGCGCGACCGAACACGACGAGGCAGACGAGGAGGAGAACAAACACGAGGGGGCAGATGAGGAGAACGAGCGAGGTTTTTCTTGAGCCTTGCTGGTTTAGCGAGGGTTTTCTTGAGCCTTGCCGGGTTTAGAGTGGAGTTTTCTTGATCCTTGCCAGGTTTATATCTACCCCTTTGCATTTAAATATGGTATTTCGTTTATTACTTCTGGAAACTCCATTAAATATAAAAGGTTACTATTTAAAAAAAATTATTATTCACAATCTCTTAGGATTCTTTACAAATTTAATAAAATAATAATTTAATATTTATAATATTTTTATTTTATTTTTACTCTTTATTTTTTCACATTCTAGCTATTACCAATACTTCTAGCCACCTAGAATATGATGATATATTGTGAGTTTTTTATAATCATCTCAAAAAATATCATATTTCATGGATTATTCTACAATTATCTAGAGGACAATATATTATTGATATTTTTAAAAATATCATACTCCGAGTATTTTACAAATACTCTAAGTATTTATAAAGACCATATAATTAACATTTCCTAGGTCAATCTAACTAACTCAGACATCTTTTAAATTATTATAGAATCTATATAAGCATAAAAATATTAAATCATATAAATAAACATGAAAAAATATTTTTTTACCTTCTCCTCTTCAATCATTAGATCATTCTATTCTATTATCTATATTTTTTATCATTTTACATTACCTTCTATGATTATCATTTTATCATTTTAAGATGAGATTATAAATAACAAAAACAGAGCTCTAATTAATTATATATATATATATATTATATATATATATATGTGTGTGTGCGCGCACGCTATAAGCACCTATGTGTTTTCAATATGTTTATCCTTCATAAATTCTAAATTATTAGATGTATTAAATATTAAAATTATGAAACCTTATTCAAACTAAATCAATCTAATTTTTAACTCTAAATGCTATCTTATATTATTTTATTAGCTTCATTTACTTCAAAGGCTGAATTATTTCATTAAAAATCTAAAGAATAAACCATTAACGTTGACAAGGATAATAAGAGATAAGCATTTCAAAAACCCATTTAAAAATATCATTTTATTCTTAATTACTAAATATTAAGACTTTCTTATATATTATTTGATGAAATATATATAAAAGATTTACTAAGACATCTTTTGGACTTTTTAGAAAAAGCATTTTAATCTATCAAGAGGACATTTGTAATATCTCATAAAAGATTTCACCCATAAAACCTTTATACTTTCAGTTTAAATTTATCAAAAATTTAAAAAATAAGAATATCTTAGCTTTTTAGTGCTTAATTAATTGAAAATAGGTATTTTAAGAGTGAAAAATAGAAAAATTATCATTGAAGTGATCAATGGATGTTTAAAGCTTTTGTGAAAATTTTGATAAAAAAGACCTCGTACTTTTAGCTTAAATAGGCTAAAATTAGAAAAATAAAAATTTTAGCCAATTAAGAGTTGAATTAACTAACAATAGGTCTTTTAATAGTTGAACGTTGGTCATTAATTTTCATTAAAAAATTTTGATATTTTTTGTTTTGGTTAAAAAATAGATCGAGTACACTATTTTTTAATATAATATTATTTTTGTATATGACCAAAAAATAATATAACCTCATCCAAAAACAATACAACTCATATGCCAAAGAATTATTTTTTTTAGCTTCAAGCATAATAATTATTTTTACCTTAAAACTTAAAAAAAGCTTTCTGATGAAATAGACGTGATTTGTCATCAATTTTTTTAAATTGGCTAAAAACGATAAAATAATAAGAGTTGAATTAATTGAAAATAGGTGTTTTACAAACCTAAAAATAGGAAAAAAAATCATCATTTAGTTTATCAAATGTCTTCTATGTAAAATCTTTAGATGTTACATTTCCTTATATTTAGATGTTACATATCATTCTGTCAAGCTTTAATAGATTCTTTGACCAAAATAAGAGATTTCTACATAGAACCAAAATAAAGATGTTTATCACAGAAATACTATTCTGATCAATTTTGTTCAATCCAACCTGTTCTTGGTTTTAATCAAACTGATATAATTGAAGCCTTTATGGTGGTTATCTTAATTATTTGTATAAGAATAGTTTCAGACTTTATGATGGTTATCTTAATTATTCGTATAAGAATAACTTTTATGTAATTTATGTAATTTAATGACTTATAAGAAAAAATAAAAAGTCATTTTAGATCTTATCAATCTCAAATTCTTGCGAGGGTTATAATTCCTCTAGAATTCAATGCTTTTAAATATTTTAAAATCATAACACCTCCTTCTTTACTATCATCTTAAACTCATATCAGAAACCATATTGAACTCCTGTCACAAAATTCTGTGATTTCATCATTGTCTGGACATGCTTACCTTAAAATATTATATATATATTCATGGTATGTACTAGATACTTTATAGATGTCGTTAGTTTATTTCATAAGCATCAAGTAATATCTAGAAAAAATCTAATAATGATTTTAATACTTTTAATATATATCATTATTTTGATATTAACAGTGCTCATCAATAATGATTAAACGTGTAATGTTATTAAAACCAGATTCTAACACTTTTGGTTCATGTCATCTAACCATAATGATAATGATAAAACCTTACCAACCTATCCCTCAGCATTAAGGATATTAGCTTTTTTTAATTGGCTGCAAGTCTACATCATTTTTATAGTTGTCTTAGGTCCAAGTGCCTTTGGTCCCAACATATAAGTTGTCAATACTTATTTTTCGTGTCATCATTGTATTAAAATAATAACAATACCTACCACCAAAGGGAAAAAAAGAAGTTGCCCATAAAAGACAATATAAGTAGAGAGAAAAGATATATATATATATATATATATATATATATATATATATATATATATATAATTCAGTAAAAAATTTAAAATTAGAAATTATTTTTAAAAAATTATCTTACATATTAATTTTTATTTGTTGCACTATGTAAATAGTAGCATTAGCATAACTAACAAGACTCACCAATTATTATAGCTGATAGTAATAATTACTTTTAGCTTCATCAGCAGTAAACATCTACTTTTAGACCTGTTGAAGGATAACCATTGATAAAATGTTCAAACCCTAGAAAATATATACCTTATTATTGTATTTATTATTAAGATAAAATTGCATATACATAATATCCATTCAAAATTCATAATTCAATATATATCCTTTAAGATACTTTTAAAACTTAAAAAAAATGGTATCAATTGGGAGATAATTGTTAAGTATATATCCCTGCCCCTTCCAAAAATTAGATTATTTGCCATGCTATTCCATCAAATATATATGTTTTTTATTCGGTATGTTTCATATATGTTATCACTTACCCTGTAAACTTAAGTCCCTACTACTGATCATATTTATTAGTATAACTATACTAATGATCATTTGATGAATATTAATTACAAATGATATATCTGAAGACTTTTTAACTATATAGAAATATATTTTTAAGTTAAATTTAGAGGAAAAAATCAAAAATAACTAACTTTCAAGGAATATATATGTCATTATAATTATTATATTAAACAATCACGATGTTAAAAATATTAAAGATATTTTACATTTTTATATTATTAATATATAAAAACTAATATTATTCACAATTAGAAGGCCTTGATTATATCATCTTTTCTCCATCGTCATTGTCTATACGGGATCATGTTAATGGTAAGACGATATGCTAGTACATGAAATCTGCTCTACTGTCACTCTATCCCCATATGGAGTCACCCGGCCAACAAACAGATCATCAAATAAACCTATGTTTACCATATATGTGCATAAACAGTAATGGCAATGGAGGCTTCAACGACATCCTGACATCCATTTAGGTGCAGGTATAGAGTAGTGAACATCTAAAGATTACATTTGAATTGACGGTGTCAATTCCATCATGGCCACTCTTATCGCGGAGAGATAAAAGACTCGTCGCATATCAAGAGAAGAAAAAAAAAAGGCAAACATAATTAGATATATATACGTCGACTAAGTAAAAATCTCGGACTCTTCGTTCTCTGCCCCTCTTATTCTTCGGCCGACAGCACTAAGAGAACTAAGAGAAGAGCCAACGAGGAGATTTTTAGGGTTTACCTTTATTGTTTTGCTGCGGTACTTGTGTTCGTGCCTCATTTATTTATGTTTTTTCGTGGGCTTTTATCTTGGTGATTGTTCTTAAGTTGGACACTCTAGCTTTAGCCTAGTTTTTGGGTTGGACTGGTTACATTGTTTGCTTTAGCAATGAGACGAGTTCTCCTTTCTTCAATTTTTATTTTCGGGGACCTTGCATCTTAGGACCTGTTTGATCTAAATATCATTTATATCCAATGCTAAAAATCAAGGTTTCTTTTATGTTTAGTGTTATTTTTTTGGTTTCTAGGGAATATTCGACGTGCTTTGATTATTTAGATAATTCATATTTCTATTTTCTATTTTCTTCTTTTGGATGGTTATGCCAAATGTTGTGTTAGAGAAATTATTGATTTAGTTATGTTTGGGGAATAAGTCATTGATATACTGGTAAGCTCGATATAGGATTATCCAAGGTGTATCCAAGGTGAAAATGTTGAGCTCCCGAGGTGCCATCAGTACAAAGACTATAATCTAAAGAAGTTCTCTGATTTAATATTTTTGACATCCAAGTTAGTAACATGAGATACTAGAGTATGGATGTGAGCGGTCTAGAGAGCCCTCTTTCATTGTGTTTAGGATGTGTTTTTATACCTGATCGCAGAGAGGGGACAACCTCTAATCATCTCAATGATTCCCTCTTATCCATGTTGGCGACAAGGGTACTTTGGACTCCTACCAATGCGGGTAGACATATGAAAGATGTCTTGGATCTTTTACTTGTACCAAAGAATTCACGTGATGATTACATATTGAAAGATAGTTAGCTAATAGTGTACTCTATATTATTTGTCCCTCTCTAAGGCATGCTTCGGGGTTCTTGTGAGAGAGGTTCAAAGTGCAATATTTAGTTCATCGGATAAGTCCATTTAGGATCGTCTTCCTAGCATTATTGGTGGTGATCCATTGTCGATAATCTCTTATGGTGTTGAAGGGCGTACGTTGGTTAGGCGAGATCAGGTTTTTTCGACCTCCTCGTCTCTTCATGTCCTCTATGCGACGGACAAAGGTGGGGATCCACCCTCTTGACCTCCATGCCTCGCGCACATTTTGTCTTGTGCCTCTATCATGGTAGATTTTTTCTCATGCGAGTTGGGTTTTTCTGACTCACATGCCTCGAGCATATTTTGCTTTGTGCCTTCAGTATAATAGATTTCTTTTCACGTGGGTCAGGTTTCCCAACTCACGTGCCTCGAATATATTTTGCCTTGTACTTTCGTTATAATATATTTCTTCTTATGTTGGTCGGATTTTCTTATCTCATGTGTCATGAGCATATTTTACCTTGTGCCTTTGCTGTAGCATATTTCTTCTTACACGGGTCAGGTTTTCTCGACTCACGTATCTCAAGCATATTTTACATTGTGCCTCTATCGTGATAGATTTTTTTTTTACGGGTTGGGTTTTCTTGACTCACACGTTTGGAGCATATTTTGCCTTGTGGATTTGTCGTGACACATTTTGGTGCTTTTTGGGTCCTCTATCTATCAATATCCCTAGCCAGGGTCCTTTGGATTAAGAGAGAGAGTTCTCTAATAGAATCTGATTAGAGCAAGATAAACTGATTTTGTATTTGACCTGACAGTACCATATCCAATATACAGTCTTTGGAATATTAGTTGGATGAGGGATTATAGATACACGGTAATTGTGGCCAAATAGGTTCGATGGATTTGATCCTTGTACTTTGGGAACTATGGTATAGTGGTCTAGTACATTTATAGTCGATGAGTCGAATGAATTATTAATTCACTATATCATAAGAAGTTATGATTGGAGTGACTCACGGCTAGCTCGATATCGGGCCTAGAGGGTCACACATATATCGTAGATGCTTTAGCGAATAACAGATTGGATGGAGATCCAATTAGCCCCATTCTTATTACATGAGACCCTATGTTGATGGGCTCCTTGACTGAAGCTCAATTAGAGGCCTAGGGAGATTATTAGATAGAGATCCAATAATGCAAGGTTAGTGGGTAATTGGATGAAGATCTAATACCCACTAAGGCAGGAGCCCTAGGGTTTTTGGTGGCTCTCTATAAATAAGAGGGAAGCCTCATGATTGATAGGCTTATGGTTGATAGACTCCCCCTCCTAATCTCCTCCCTTCCCCTGCGCAAGAGTTGTGAGATCAGATTGGAGGAGTTTCGCTGTAGAGATCCATCGTGTGGATACTGCTGAAGAGGAAGACGCTTTACTTTTTTCATCCTCTCCATTTGGATCTAGAATACAGGGATATACGATCTCACTAGGTAATCAATCTATCACATGACTTAGTTTTTTAGTTTTTTATGGCTTTCTCATGACCCAATCTTTTGCACGATGATTTGATCTGCATGAGAAACCGATTTTGTTTTGATTCCACTGCGCATATGATGCTCCCGTTGAGGTTTTTAAACACCTTTAACTAGCAATCTCCCACTTGACCTAAAGTCAATCACCTGTGTGTCTGATCCCCATCAGACCCCTGTAACGCTCAAAGATAATCTCCTTTGGAGACATACTTCTAGAAAATGATACTTCATGTCTTATCGGTATAAGACATCTCTTGAAATTTTTTATTCTAAACCTTTTGATAATGGAGTCTATGTACCTGAATTGAGACTAGCCAAGCATCCTCTTGGATCTATCTCTATAGATCCGGATCCCCAAAATATAGGATGCTTCCCCTAAGCCCTTCATGGAGAAGTTTCGGATGACCAAGATTTTAATGTAGAGAGCATTCCTATATCATTCCCAATGATTAGGATGTCATTCACATATATCACCAAGAAGGTGATAGCACTTATATTTTCCTTCCTATACAAAAAAGGCTCATCTTCGTTCTTAATGAAGTCATAAGATATGATCGCCTCATCAAATCTTATATTCCAACTTCAGGAAGCTTGCTTTAATCCATATATGGACTTGAGCAACCTACACTTTATATGAACTCTCTCTAGATACAAATCCTCTAGTCGTATCATATACACCTCCTTCTCGAGGTTGTCATTGAAGAATGTCATTTTCACATTCATTTGTAAGATCTCGTAGTCATAGTGTGTTGCAATGGCCAAAAGAATTCTAATGGATTTAAGGATGGCTACAAGTGAAAATATTTCGTTATAGTCAACTATTTTGGCACTTATGATTTGATCTTTTATCTTTAATGACATGATTACTTTTGTACTTATGATCGTAATTGGAACATGGATGTAAAAGAAAATTGGATATAAAATATCTTCTAACATTGGATGAACAATGATTAGAAGAAAATTTGAAATAATTTTAAATATTCTAAATGCATAAGTTGCTCTTAGTTCTTCTTGGATTTTTGAACTCACCTTTAAAATGATTCTCGTTAATAAGAAGGTGATTCAAGATTTTTTTTGATAAGACTTTATCTCGATTTATAGATCTTATATGAATATTTTTTAATATACCCCCTTCCCCCACTCAATTTCTTTGAAATACTAATTTTTGAATCTTTAATTTCATCACCCCCACCCCCCCTTCTTGTTTATTCTTTTTTTATTCACAAAGGGAAGAAAATTTTTGATGAAAATAAAATTATGTCTCTTATCCTATTTTACTAAACGAGAGAATGAAATAACTTCTTCATGCACTGAATATTTAGATATACAATCAATATTTATTCTTTTTGATAACAAATGTGGAGAAACTTGAAATATGATGAACATTTATCTTGAAATTATTTGCTCAATATTTCACCTTTTTGTTGATGACAAAGGAGGAGAAATGATATATTGATGATAAATATAGAATATTGATAAAAATGATAAAATTGGTATTTCTCTTTTTTGTTGATAACAAAGGGAGAGAAATAATTGATGACTGAAGGGGGAGAATTAATGGTTGATGACTTAACAGTAGAAAATTTTTTGTCTGGATGTATGTTTTGAAAATTTTAAAATATTTATCAATGATATCGTGCTTAAATTCAAAAGTGTTGGGTTCTTTTGAATTTAAGTTTGTTTTATCCTATTGAGTTTATATAAGGGGAGTTAAGGTTAACTCCTGTCATTAATTGATTGTCATCACCAAAAAGGGGGAGATTATTGAATATCGAATTTTGATGATGAAATCAATTGATGGGTGTTTGATCTAACATGTGTTAGAGATGAATAATGCAACATTAAAAATGACATTGCAATATAATCAGACGTTCGGTCAGAGTCAAGTTCGAGCATCGGGCTGGGGTTTGAACGATGCAATAGGAACTTATCGAAAGCTCACCAAAGGTATCAGGGGCTTATCGGAAGTTCATCGGGAGCTCACTAAGGGTAATCAGGGGCTTGCTGGGAGCTCGTCGAAAGCTAGGCGGCTTGTTGGGAGCTCATCGGAAGCTCAGAAGCTTGTCAGGAGCTCACCGAAGGTGATCGGAAGCTTATCGGGAATGCGTCGGGGTTCGCTAGAAGATGATCGAGACTCACCGAAAATTTGCCAGAGGTTGACAGGAAGATTATCGGGAAAATTATAGGAGTTAGGAATGTTACTTGACACGTTGGTCAAATTGATTATATTTGTATGCCTTAGTATGTCATAGTTAGCATTAGTTTGGTTTAGAGTCTAAATTGAGTTAGATTTAGAAGGAATCCAAATTAACTCACGCTCCTGTCATGCTATTGTGGTTCCCGCTGTCACATCCACGCTCATGTCGTGTATCTCCATGTAATTACAAATTAATCATAGGCCCGACAATAAACGAGAAAAACGAAGCTCATAGGCTTAAATACTAATAATAATCACATGTACACACATCACATCACATGACATCCATCCACATTATATATCATATGTATACATCACCATATAGGATTACTAGATAATAAATAATTAATTAAATTATTTAATTAATTATTTTTTAGAAATCAGGACATGTTAAGAATTTTCAGATCTGTAAAGAACATGTTCAAAATTCTGAAAAAATGACAAACCTCGAAATTTTTAGAATTATTAAGGGTATTTTAGGAATTCTAGACAAAAGGACATAGCTTTAAAATTTTCAAATTCTAAGAGGTAGAATCATCCTTTTACTAAAAAGGATGGTTGGCCACCTTTGCAGGCAACCATCATGCGGTGGCGCCTTGCTGTAGGTAGCTTGCCTGTTGCCTTCGCTGCAACAAACACGTAAAATAGTTCTACACGATTTGATCTTATAATACGCAGTTTAAAAATAATCTTTTACACGAGCAACCTTGTTTCTGATACCACTGTTGGGAAACCTCAACGGGAGCATCATATGCGTAGCGGAATATCAAAACAAAACTAATTTTCCACATAGATCAAAATCATCATGCGAAAAAGTCGTAAAATCGAAAACTGCGATACGTGATAGATTGATTACCTAGGGAGATCATATATCCTTATTTTTTCAGATTTGAATGGAGAGGACGAAGTAGGTCATGCGTCCTCCTCTCTAGCGTTATCCAGACGATGGATCGCTACACCGATATGCCTCCAATCACGGCCCCAAGTCTCATAAATCTTGAACAGAAGATGAGGGAGGGAGGAGAATAAGAGGGGGCGGTCAAAGGTGTAGCCTATCATCTATATGCCTTCCCTCCTATTTATAGAGGGCCATCAAAAACCCTAGGGGTCCTGCCTTAAAGGGTATTAGATATCCATCCAATTATCCACTAACCTTGGATTATTAGATCTTTATCCAATAATCTACTTTGGCCACTAATTGTGCCTCATGCAAGAAGCCCATCAGTGTAGGGTCTCATCTAATGTGAATATGGGCTAATTAGATCTATATCCAATCCTTTATTCACTGAAGCATCCACTATATGTGTATGACCCTCTAGGCCCGATACCGAACTGGTCGTAGTTGCACCCATTGGAACTCCTTCTGATATAGTGAATTATTATCCCCATAATAATTTACTTGACTCATCGACTATGGATGTACTAGGCCACTGTGCTATAGTCCTCAGACGGTACAGGGGGATCAAATCCATAAGACTTGTCTGTTCATAATTACCATATATCTATAGTCCCTCATCCAACTAATATCCCAGAGACTATATATTGGACTTAGTACTGTAAGGCCACATGCATAATCCGTTTGAGTCTCACTCTAATCGGATCCTCTTGGAGAATTTCTTCTCTCTCAATCTGGATAACCTTGGCCAAGGATTTGTCTGAGCAAACACATATAGGATATTCCTCATATGATACCAAGAATGGATGATCCTTTATTGACACTCAATTGCCTTCGTAAAGTTAGCTACAAATCCCGATAACCGGTTGTACTAAATTTAAAACTTTCCAAACTTATAAGTCTGGCATCAAAGAAAGGAGTACTCAAAATAAGACATCCTTAGTATCTCAAGTCTAAGGACTAGATACACAACTAGGACTATAGAATCGATGTCTGACATTAGGTATCATTAACTATACAACATTCCATAAGCGGATCAATCAGTTAACTTATTTTCCAATGAGCACCTGTATTGTATCCTTAGTGTCTCCCCACAAATGCTATGAGACCAGTCGTCTCCATCATATCGATGGGTATGGTCTCTTCGATTATCTTGATATCCCTCTCGAGTAACCTATGACTAGGATTATTTAGGATCTATGTTTAATGGTGAATCAATCTTATTATCGTGATCTCATCATGATCTGATTTCCATTGCATAGAACCAAGGATATCATAATATATATATGCAACATATAATATAATATAAGAATATACCAATAATAATAATAAGTAAAAAGATCACAGCATGTCACACATAGTATCACTCATATGATTGGCTTACAGGGCACTTTTAACCAGCATGATCAAGAACACCTCAGCAGGGACGAGCAGGGGGCTCGGGGTCACCTCATGGGTGAGAGGCTCGGGTCGTGAAATAGATAATAGTATCGTTTACATCGAGGTAGATACATCCACGTGCATAAATGGTGGTTGTTGCCCCTTGAGTGAAAGTACTATGGGTCAGGGGCAAAGCCTCCTCGCTCAAGCATTCATTGAGAGGGTTGACAATTGAATGTTCTTAAGACATCAGACTCTCCTTCTAGCACCAAAAATGGTAGGGGAATAAGTCACTGACGTCCTAATCAGCCCGATGTGGTTCAAACCCTTGCATATAGGATTGTTCGAGGTGCCTCCGAGGTAGTAATATTGAGCTCCTGGAATGCCACTTGGATAGAGACCGCGGTCAGGAGAAGTTTCTCGATCCAATCCCTCCGACACATAAGTTATTAACATGAGGTATAAGAGTATGGATATGAGTGGTCCAAAAGAGCCTCATTTTATTAAGTTGATGATGTGTTTTTATATATGGTCGCAAAAGGGGGATAGCCTCTAACCGCCCCAACAAGCCCCTCTTAACCTCTTGTCCACATAGGCGACGAGGGGGTTAGTAGGACAACCTCAAACTGCCTACCTTGGACTTGCTTTGGATTCTTTTCCATGCGGGTTGATAGGTGGAAGGTGACTTGAATTTTTTTCCTCCCACCGAGGACTCCACGTAGTGGTTAAGCATCAGATGACGATTAGCTGATAGTGTACTCCTGATCAAGTTGTCTATCTAGTGTCCACATCAAGATTTCATTGTTACAGTTGTCTATCTAGTAGTGTTGTAAACAGAGACAAGATAGTTTTGGTCATGTGTGATCTGCATTAGTAGTAATAGTTTGTTATGTGATCCACATCAAGTCCCTCCTGTCCACAATGATCGAAGCTAAAAATGCAGCTTGGGTCAAGTTGCCAAGCTACTTCCTCAGCGAAATTTCCACAGAATATCATAGAAGGCTAGAAGGTAGTTCATGCTGGTTAACAAATTGACTCCCTTGTGGAATATTCCCAAAAGACTAGTAGGTGATTCAGGTCAGTTACGAATAAGCTACCATGTATAATATTTACAAGAATATTTTCAGAAGACCAGAAGGTGGTTCAGGTCGGTTACGAATCAACTCTCTTGTATAATACTCTTAGAAATATTTCTCAAGGCGTCGGTCGATTATGAACCGCTCCTCTGGAATATTCGTAAGAATGTTCCTAGAAGACCATAAGGCAGTTTGGGTTCGTTATAAATCAACTCCCTTGTAGAATATTCTAGGAAGATTAAGAGATAGTTTGGGTCGGTTATGAACTATCTTCTCTGCAAGATCTTTAGAAGGCAGTTTGGGTCAGTTGCAAATCAGCCCCTTTAAGGTTAGTATGATGTCCTTAGCTCCAAATTAAGTAGGGAAAAAATAGAGGAGAAAAGGTGCAACTAAGTACTAACTTGAGCGTCCGAGAGATCGACTCGGGAAATCCCTCCCGACCTCGATCTTTGTGCAAAAATGAAGCTAGAGAAACCTCGCTTTATCTCAGACGACTCCTTGCATACGGATCAGGTCACGTCGTGTTGATACAAACATCAATGATATTTTTCAATTACATAATTCTATGTGCATCCATATTGAAATTTAGTTATTCTAGTTTACTATCCATAATTATTATAGACTAAGTAATGATAGGTTGAACATGTGGATTCAAGATTGGTTTAATTGAATTTTTGAGAAGAATCTTGTCAGCACTTCTAGTTTTACAAATGTAATGGATTTACAAGTTAGCATAATAGCCCTCATTTTAAAACCCTTGTGGATTCTAAGCTTGGGGTAATCTCTATAGGGGATCAGCCTCCTTGGAACTCTATAGGGGTTCCACCTCTGCTCAAAGGCTGTTGAAAGGATTCATCTATTCATGAAGAAAGTTGGATGATTACAAGGCTGTTTATAGACCTTCTAAACCTTAACTTCTAATAGGACTCTTACTCCAAGACTCCTACTCCTAATAACTCCTAATGCTTCTCTAAGAAGCAACCCTCTACCAGCCTATCTAGGGGTGGTCGGTTGCTTTATTAATTCTTAATCCAACTCTTGCTTAATCCCTTCTTAATCAACCCCTCTTTAACTATGATAAGGGTGGCTAACTAGAGTTATACGTGCCCTATACTTCGCTCAAAATATCCTAACATCGCCAGCCTCTTCATCTCTTTAATAGGGGTCGGTTAGATAGGATTTACATCTATACCCTTTTCAATGTAACTAAATTAGGACTCTACTATCTAGAGTCCTAATATACCTGCCCTCTTCAAATCAGTCTTGTCCTCAAGACAGATACTCTATGAATTCTGGGAATTTGATTTTCAAGTCGTCATAATTCTCCTAAGTGGCATCTTTTACTGGTAGGTTTGGCCACTATATTAGCACTTCAGTAGTGGATCGTCATCGTTGCGTCATGATTCGTCAATTAATAATGGCACTCAACTAGGTCTGGAGCTCTCCTTGGGCAGTCATATATGGTAGGTGGCTTTGGACCGTCTCTTTTTGTCCCAACTTGAGCTTCAAGTATGACACATGGAAGACTAGATAGATTCAGGAGCTGGTAGGTAAGTCCAATTTTTATGCTACTGCTCTGATGTGCTCTAAAATCTGGTAGGGTCCATAGAATCGAGGTGAAAGCTTCATGGATGCTCTGTCTGGATCGATGCTTGTTTGTATGGTTCGAGCCATAGAAAAATCCAATCTCCCATTGAAAATTCTCTTTTGCCTTTATTTTGATCATATTGTTGTTTCATCCTCGCTTGGGCTACAATGAGATTATCTTTTAGTAACTTCAACATTTTGTCTCTGTCCTGTAGCTCCCTATCTACTTGTTCTAATTTAGAGGTGCCCAACACATATTTTGGGATTACAAGGGGAGGTTGGCCATATATAGCCTCATATGGAGTATATTTTGTGGATGAGTGATAAGTTGTATTATACCACCACTCGACCCAGGGAAACCACTTTGTCTACTCTTTTAGTCGGTCATTGGTGAAGCATCTGAGGTATGTCTCCAAGCACATGTTCACCACTTTAGTTTTGGTCATCGATTTGTGGATAATATGTTGTGTTCATCTTCAATTTAGTATCCTACATATGAAATAATTCTGTCCAAAATTTGCTCGTGAAGACCCTATCATGATCACTTACATTAGATATTGGCATCCCATGTAATTTTATAATATTCTCTATAAAGATTCAGGTAATGCTCGAAGCAGTGTAGTGATTACGAATAGCGCAGAAGTGAGCATACTTTGTAAGGCGATCAACCACAACAAGAATTATACCTTTTTCTTGTGATGAGGGCGGCTTTTCGATGAAGTCCATGGATATATCTATCCATATCGTATGTGGGATGGGTATAGGTTGCAGCTTTCCGGGGCTTGCCACTGTTTCGCCTTTATGTCATTGACATACATCACATTATGCCACAAATTTAGCAATAATATTTTTCATCACTACCCAATAAAAATTTTACTTAATTCTCTTATAAGTTCTAAGGAACTTGGAGTGCTTGACCATTAGTGTGGAATGTATCTCTTGAAGGATGGTCTTTATGCGAGTATAATTTAGCACAAGCACAATGTGTCCTTTATGGCGCAAGTCCTTTAAGTCCTAATTGTAATGAGCCACAAGGCTTGGTTCTTCCTTCAATTTTTTTATGATCTTACTGGTCTTCAAATTATCTCACCATTCCCTCCTAATATCCTCAAGGAAGTCGCTAGTGGAAAGGGATACAGTCGAAAATTCAGCTTGCTCGGGTAGCCATTAAAGCGCATTTGCAATAACATTCTCTTTCCCTTTTTTGTAAGTTATTTTATAATCATATCAAAGAAGCTTTATTAGAAGCTTTGTTACCCATTTTTGCTGCTCGAGAGAAGATATCTTCTGCTCCAAGAAATATTTTAGGCTCTTACGATCGGTCTTGATTTGAAAGCATCACCCGATCAAGTATGACCTCCATTTTGCCATTGCATGTACAATCATGAGCATCTCCTTGTCATAAATAGTCATCTTTAGATAAGAAGGAGATAATGCCTTACTGGTATAAGCGAGGGGGTGACCATCTTGCATTAGTATAGCACCAATTCGATTAGCATCGACTTCAATAACAAAAGTCTTATCAAGTCGAATAGCGCTAGTACATACGTCATTGTCATTGCGACTTTAAGTTCGTCAAGGCTCAAGGTTTTGTCCGACCATTGGAAATCATATTTTTTAGTAAGGAAGTGAGGGATGCACGATCTTTCCATAGTCTTTACAAACTTGCGGTAGTAGCTCGTTAAACCGAGGAAGCTATGTAGCAATTTTATGTTTCTAGGGGTGGGTCGGCTATCTTTGCATTGCTTTGATTTTAGAAGGGTCCAATGCCACACCTTCCTCTGATATGATATTCCCAAGATATTCCACCTTCTATTGAAGAAAATTGCACTTTGATTTTTTGACAAAAAGAATATGTTCTTAAAGAATCATCATTTAGTTTGTCAAATGTCTATAATATAAAATCTTTAGATGTTACATCTCCTTAGATTTTATATGTTACATATCATGGTGTCAAGGTTTAATAGGTTCTTTGACCAAAATCAGAGATTTCTGCATAGAACCAAAATAAAGATGTTACCATTATGATAAATTTAGTTCAATCCAACCTGTTCTTGGTTTCAATCAAACTGATCTAATTCGAGCCTTTCTGGTGGTTATCTTAATTATTTGTATAAGAATAATTAATAGGTTCAATCCAACCTATTCTTGATTTTGTGATGATTATCTTCATTGTTCATATAAGAATGACTTTCATGCAATTTATGTAATTAAATGACTTATAAGAAAAAAAGAAATCCTTTTTAGATCTTATCCAATCTCAAATTCTTCTGAGAGTTATAATTCCTCTAGAATTCAATGCTTTTAAATATTTTAAAATCATAACAGCTCCTTTTTCATTATCCTCTCAAACTTAATTTGCTTACCTCATATGAAAAACCATATAGAATAAATGAGTATAATTACCTTAATATATATATTCAATTTTTGGATATATATTCTCCCAGCTTTACATAGTTGTTTTATTATTACTCGGATCGAATTGTGTAGTTCAAAAGAATAAATAAGTATAATTATCTTAAAATAATTAAATATTAATAATTCTTTAAGTATAAATTCATGGGATGTACTAGATACTTTATAGATGTCGTTAGTTTATTTCATAAGTGTCGAGAAATATGGAAGAAAACTAATAATGATTGTAATACTTTTAATAGGTATCATTATTTTGATATTAACGGTGCTCATCAATAATGGTTGAACGTGTAATGTTATCTTAATAAGGTCAAATTCTAACTCTTTTGGTTCATGTCATCTAACCACAATGATAATGATAAAACCTTACCAACCTATCCCTCAGCATCATTAAGGATGTTAGTTTTTTTTCTTAATTGGCTGCAAATCTACATCACTGTTATAGTTGTCTTAGATTCAAGTGACTTAGGTCCTAATCCTTGTATTATAATACATAAGTTGTCAATACTTATTTTTGGTGTCATCATTGTATTAAAACAAGAACAATACCTGCCACCAAAGAGGGAAAAAAAAAGTTGCTATAAAAGATAATATGAGTAGAGAATATATATATATATATATATATATATATAATTCGGTAAAAAATTTAAAATTAGAAAATATTTTTAAAAAATTATCTTACATATTAATTTTTATTTGTTGCACTATGTAAATAGTAGCATTAGCATAACTAACAAGACTCACCAATCATTATAGCTGATAGTAATAATTACTTTTAGCTTCATCAGTAGTAAACATCTACTTTTAGATTTGTTGAAGGATAACCATTGATAAAATGTTCAAACCCTAGAAAATATATACATTATTATTGTATTTATTATTAAGATAAAATTGCATATACATAATATCCATTCAAAATTCATAATTCAATATATATCCTTTAAGATACTTTTAAAACTTAAAAAAAAATGGTATCAATTGGGAGATAATTGTTAAGTATATATCCCTGCCCATTCCAAAAATTAGATTATTTGCCATGCTATTCCATCAAATATATATGTTTTTTATTCGGTATGTTTCATATATGTTATCACTTACTCGGTAAACTTAAGTCCCTACTACTGATCATATTTATTAGTATCACTATACTAATGATCATTTGATGAATATTAATTACAAATGATATATCTGAAGACTTTTTAACTATATAGAAATATATTTTTAAGTTAAATTTAGAGGGAAAAAAATAAAAATAACTAACTTTCGAGGAATATATATGTCATTATAATTATTATATTAAACAATCACGATGTTAAAAATATTAAAGATATTTTACATTTTTATATTATTAATATATAAAAACTAATATTATTCACAATTAGAAGGCCTTGATTATATCATCTTTTCTCCATCGGCATTGTCTATACGGGATCATGTTAATGGTAAGACGATATGCTAGTACATGAAATCTGCTCTACTATCACTCTATCCCCATATGGAGTTACCCGGCCAACAAACAAGATACAACTGTCAAATAAACCTATGTTTACCATATATGTGCATAAACAGTAATGGCAATGGAGGCTTCAACGACATCCTGACATCCATTTAGGTGCAGGTATAGAGTAGTGAACATCCAAAGATTACATTTGAATTGACGGTGTCAATTCCATCATGGCCACTCTTATCGCGGAGAGATAAAAGACTCGTCGCATATCAAGAGAAGAAAAAAAAAGGCAAACATAATTAGATATATATACGTCGACTAAGTAAAAATCTCGGACTCTTCGTTCTCTTCCTTTCTTATTCTTCGGCCGACAGCACTAAGAGAACTAAGAGAAGAGCCAACGAAGAGATTTTTAGGGTTTACCTTTATTGTTTTGCTGCGGTACTTGTGTTCGTGCCTCATTTATTTATGTTTTTTCGTGGGCTTTTATCTTGGTGATTGTTCTTAAGTTGGGAACTCTAGCTTTAGCCTAGTTTTTGGGTTGGACTGGTTACATTGTTTGCTTTAGCAACGAGATGAGTTCTCCTTTCTTCAATTTTTATTTTCGGGGACCTTGCATCTTAGGACCTATTTGATCTAAATATCATTTATATCCAATGCTAAAAATCAAGGTTTCTTTTATGTTTAGTGTTATTTTTTTGGTTTCTAGGGAATATTCGACGTGCTTTGATTATTTAAATAATTCATATTTCTATTTTCTATTTTCTTCTTTTGGATGGTTATGCCAAATGTTGTGTTAGAGAAATTATTGATTTAGTTATGTTAGGGGAATAAGTCATTGATATACTGGTAAGCTCGATGTAGGATTATCCAAGGTGTATCCAAGGTGAAAATGTTGAGCTCCCGAGGTGCCATCAGTACAAAGACCATAATCTAAAGAAGTTCTCTGATCTAATATTTTTGACATCTAGTAACATGAGATACTAGAGTATGGATGTGAGTGGTCTAGAGAGCCCTCTTTCATTGTGTTTAGGATGTGTTTTTATACCTGATCGCAGAGAGGGGACAACCTCTAATCATCTCAATAATTCTCTCTTATCCATGTTGGCGACAAGGGTACTTTGGACTCCTACCAATGCGGGTAGACATATGAAAGATGTCTTGGATCTTTTACTTGCACCAAAGAATTCACGTGATGATTACATGTTGAAAGATAGTTAGCTAATAGTGTACTCCATATTATTTGTCCCTCTCTAAGGCATGTTTCGGGGTTCTTGTGAGAGAGGTTCAAAGTGCAATATTTAGTTCATCGGATAAGTCCATTTAGGATCGTTTTCCTAGCATTATTGGTGGTGATCCATTGTCGATAATCTCTTATGGTGTTGAAGGGCGTACGTTGGTTAGGCGAGATCAGGTTTTTTCGACCTCCTCGTCTCTTCATGTCCTCTATGCGACGGACAAAGGTGGGGATCGACCCTCTTGACCTCCATGCCTCGCGCACATTTTGTCTTGTGCCTCTATCATAGTAGATTTTTTCTCATGCGAGTTGGGTTTTTCTGACTCACATGCCTCGAGCATATTTTGCTTTGTGCCTTCAGTATAATAGATTTCTTTTCACGTGGGTTAGGTTTCCCAACTCACGTGCCTCAGATATATTTTGCCTTGTACTTTCGTTATAACATATTTCTTCTTATGTGGGTCGGATTTTCTTATCTCATGTGTCATGAGCATATTTTACCTTGTGCCTTTGCTGTAGCATATTTCTCCTTACATGGGTCGGGTTTTCTCGACTCACGCATCTCAAGCATATTTTACATTGTGCCTCTATCGTGATAGATTTTTTTTTTTACGGATTGGGTTTTCTTGACTCACACGTTTGGAGCACATTTTGCCTTGTGGATTTGTTGTGATACATTTTGGTGCTTTTTGGGTCCTCTATCTATCAATATCCCTAGCCAGGGTCCTTTGGATTAAGAGAGAAAGAGTTCTCTAATAGAATCTGATTAGAGCAAGATAAACTGATTTTGTATTTGACCTGACAGTACCATATTCAATATACAGTCTTTGGAATATTAGTTGGATGAGGGATTATAGATACACGGTAATTGTGACCAAATAGGTTCGATGGATTTGATCCCCTTGTACCGTTTGGGGACTATGGTATAGTGGTCTAGTACATTTATAGTCGATGAGTCGAATGAATTATTAATTCACTATATCATAAGAAGTTCTGATGGGAGTGACTCACAGCCAGCTCGATATCGGGCCTAGAGGATCACACATATATCGTAGATACTTTAGCGAATAACAAATTGGATGGAGATCCAATTAGCCCCATTCTTATTACATGAGACCCTATGTTGAAGGGCTCCTTGACTGAAGCTCAATTAGAGGCCTAGGGAGATTATTAGATAGGGATCCAATAATGCAAGATTAGTGGGTAATTGGATGAAGATCTAATACCTACTAAGGTAGGAGCCCTAGGGTTTTTGGTGGCTCTCTATAAATAGGAGGGAAGACTCATGATTGATAAGCTTATGGTTAATAGACTCCCCCTCCTAATTTCCTCCCTTCTCCTGCGCAAGAGTTGTGAGATCAGATTGGAGGAGATCCATCGTGTAGATACTGTTGAAGAGGAAGACGCTTTACTTTTTTCATCCTCTCCATCTGGATCTAGAATACAAGGATATACGATCTCACTAGGTAATCAATCTATCACATGATGTAGTTTTTTAGTTTTTTATGGCTTTCTCATGACCCAATCTTTTGCACGATGATTTGATCTGCATGGGAAACTGATTTTGTTTTGATTCCACTGCGCATGTGATGCTCCCATTAAGGTTTTTAAACACCTTTAACTAGCAATCTCCCACTTGACCTAAAGCCAATCACCTGTGTGTTTGATCCCCATCAGACCCCTGTGACGCTCAAAGATAATCTCCTTTGGAGACATACTTCTAGAAAATGATACTTCATGTCTTATCGGTATAAGACATCTCTTGAAATATTTTATTCTAAACCTTTTGATAATGGAGTCTATGTACCTGAATTGAGACTAGCCAAGCATCCTCTTGGATCTATCTCTATAGATCCGGATCCCCAAAATATAGGATGCTTCCCCTAAGCCCTTCATGGAGAAGTTTCTGGATGACCAAGATTTTAATGTAGAGAGCATTCCTATATCATTCCCAATGATTAGGATGTCATTCACATATATCACCAAGAAGGTGATAGCACTTATATTTTCCTTCCTATACACAAAAGGCTCATCTTCGTTCTTAATGAAGTCATAAGATATGATCGCCTCATCAAATCTTATATTCCAACTTCAGGAAGCTTGCTTTAATCCATATATGGACTTGAGCAACCTACACTTTATATGAACTCTCTCTAGATACAAATCCCTCTAGCTGTATCATATACACCTCCTTCTCGAGGTTGTCATTGAAGAATGTCATTTTCACATTCATCTGTAAGATCTCGTAGTCATAGTATGTTGCAATGGCGAAAAGAATTCTAATGGATTTAAGGATGGCTACAAGTGAAAATGTTTCATTATAGTCAACTCTTTTGGCACTTATGATTTGATTTTTTATCTTTAATGACATGATTGCTTTTGTACTTATGATCGTAATTGGAACATGGATGTAAAAGAAAATTGGATATAAAATATCTTCTAACATTGGATGAACAATGATTAGAAGAAAATTTGAAATAATTTTAAATATTCTAAATGCATGAGTTGCTCTTAGTTCTTCTTGGATTTTTTGGATTTTTGAACTCACCTTTAAAATGATTCTCGTTAATAAGAAGGTGATTCAAGATTTTTTTGTGATAAGACTTTATCTCGATTTATAGATCTTATATGAATATTTTTTAATGTACCCCCTTCCCCCACTCAATTTCTTTGGAATACTAATTTTTTGAATCTTTAATTTCATCACCCCCACCCCCCCTTCTTGTTTATTCTTTTTTTATTCACAAAGGGAAGAAAATTTTTGATGAAAATAAAATTATGTCTCTTATCCTATTTTACTAAACGAGAGAATGAAATAACTTCTTCATGCACTGAATATTTAGATATACAATCAATATTTATTCTTTTTTATAACAAATGTGGAGAAACTTGAAATATGATGAACATTTATCTTGAAATTATTTGCTCAATATTTCACCTTTTTGTTGATGACAAAGGAGGAGAAATGATATATTGATGATAAATATAGAATATTGATAAAAAATGATAAAATTGGTATTTCTCTTTTTTGTTGATAACAAAGGGAGAGAAATGATTGATGACTGAAGGGGGAGAATTAATGTTTGATGACTTAACAGTAGAAAATTTTTTGTCTGGATGTATGTTTTGAAAATTTTAAAATATTTATCAATGATATCGTGCTTAAATTCAAAAGTGTTGGGTTCTTTTGAATTTAAGTTTGTTTTATCCTATTGAGTTTATATAAGGGGAGTTAAGGTTAACTCCTGTCATTAATTGATTGTCATCACCAAAAGGGGAGATTATTGAATATCGAATTTTGATGATGAAATCAATTGATGGGTGTTTGATCTAACCTGTGTTAGAGATGAATAATGCAACATTAAAAATGACAATGAAATATAATCAGACGTTGGGTCAGAGTCAAGTTCGAGCATCGGGCCGGGGTTTGAACGATGCAATAGGAACTTATCGAAAGCTCACCAAAGGTATCGGGGGCTTATCGGAAGTTCACCAGGAGCTCACTAAGGGTAATCAGGGGCTTGCTGGGAGCTCGTCGAAAGCTAGGCGGCTTGCTGGGAGCTCGTTGGAAGCTCATAACTTGTCGGGAGCTCACCGAAGGTGATCGGAAGCTTATCGGGAATGCGTCGGGGTTCGCTAGAAGATGATCGAGACTCACCGAAAATTTGCCAGAGGTTGACAGGAAGATTATCAGGAAAATTATAGGAGTTAGGAATGTCACTTGACACGTTGGTCAAATTGATTATATTTGTATGCCTTAGTATGTCATAGTAAGCATTGGTTTGGTTTAGAGTCTAAATTGAGTTAGATTTAGAAGGAATCCAAATTAACTCACGCTCCTGTCATGCTATTGTGGTTCCCGTTGTCACATCCACGCTCCTGTCGTGTATCTCCATGTAATTACAAATTAATCATAGGCCCGACAATAAACGAGAAAAACGAAAGCTCATAGGCTTAAATACTAATAATAATCACATGTACACACATCACATCACATGACACATGATTGGCCATTTGAGTACCTCTAGTACTATCGTCATTGGCCTCTCTACCAACAACCATAAGAGACGATAGGGCTTGAGTCATATTATGAAGGCTTGTATTATGAGCGATAGATGAGCTCATTGGTGAACCGAGTGATGAAGTCTGAAAGTGTTTCCTCCTCCCTTACCTAAGTCCTAGAAGCATTGTTGTTGATGGCCTCGGGCTCACGTGAAAGGAAGCTCAAAGTCCTTTATAAGCTGAGTAAAAGAAAAGATAGTGAGTGGAGTGGCACCATTCTTGTGTTGAGTCTCTTATTATGGTTGAGAAGGCATGACACATTAGGGAGCACTCTACTCTATTTGGTCGGTACTACCATTGAATGCCTCCAATAATCAGAGGTGGAAGTTTGCTGGGATTAGTTCCTCCTAGATTTTTTAGGTAAATGGCGATTGATCTTAGGTGGGGTCGACCGACTCTTCCTCTCTAGTTTGTTAAAACTCTTATCACATCTCCAAATACTGGTTCATCTGCTATAGTTGGATCCGTAGAGAATCATTCATCGAATCTATCGATTGGGTCTCAGATTTAGGTGGGGTAGAATGGTGGTGTGGTATATTAAACTCCACAATTGGGGAGCAAGGTGCTCCCTCAACAGTAGTTTAACGAGCCTCAGACCCTCCTTGGATGTTGGCACCACGTCGGGAGGGGGGACCTCGATGGGCATTGGTGCCAATGGCAGTTGAGCTTTTGACCATGGCTGAGCTAGTGGCATCGCCTATTGGGCTAGCTAAGGCAAAAGTGGAGCAAAAACTGGGTTCCCATGTAGATCAAACCATCATACAAAGATTAGTAAAAAAAGTCATAAAATCAAAAACTACGATACGTGAGAGATTAATTACCTAGGGAGATCGTATATCCCTATTTTTCTTAAATTTAAATGAAGAAGATGAAGGAGGTTAAGCGTCTTCCTCTCTAGTGGTATCTACACGATGTATCACTGTAGCGATCTCCTCCAATGGCTGCCCTAAGTCCTGGAACTCTTGTGCAGAAGATGAGGGAGGGAGGAGCATAGGAGGGGGCGACTAAAGGTCCAACCTATCATCTATGTGCCTCCCCATCTATTTATAGAGGGCCACAAAAAATCCTAGGGGTCCTGCCTTAGTAGGTATTGGATCTCCATCCAATTACCTACTAACCTTAGATTATTATATCTCTATCCAATAATATCCTTTGGCCTCTAATTAGGCCTCATGCAAGAAGCCGATCAGTGTAGGGTCTCATCTAATAAGAATAGGGGCTAATTGGAGCTATATCTAATCCTCTATTTGCTGAAGCATCCACCATATGTGTGACCCTCTAGGCCTGATACCAAGCTGGCCGTAGTCGCCTAATCAGAACTCCTTCTGATATAGTGAATTATTATCCCCATAATAATTTAATCGACTCATCGACTATGGACGTACTAGACCACTGTGCTATAGTCCTCAAATGATACAAGGGGACCGAATCCATCGGACCTATTTGTCCATAGTCTCTCATCCAACTAATATCCAAGAGATCGTATATTAGACATGGTACCGTTAGGCCACATATGGAATCCATCTAAGTCTCGTTCTAATCAGATTCTCCCGGAGAACTTCTTCTCACTTAATCGGAATGACCTTGGCTAGGGATTTGTCTAAGCAAGCACACGTGAGATATTCCTCTTGCGATACCGAGAGTGGATGATCCTTTATTGACACTCAATTATCTTCGTAAGGTTGGCTATCAATCCCGATAACCTATTGTACAGTCCGACGTCAAAGAAAGAAGTACTCAAATAAGGTATCCTTGGTGTCCCAAGTCTAAGAACTAGATACACAAAAGGGACTATGGAATCACTATCTAATATTATATATCATTAACCATACAACATTCCATAAGCGAATTAATTAGTAAACTCATTCTCTAATGAGCACCTGTATTGTATACTTAATGTCTCCACACAAGTGGCTATGAGACCAGCCGCCTCCATCATATAGATGAGTATATAACACACCAGTCTGTTTGGTTATCTTGATGTCCCTCTCGAGTAACATATGATCGGGATTATTTGAGATATATGTTTAATGGTAAATCAATCTCATTATCATGATCTCATCACGATCCGATTCCCATTGTACAAAACCAACGACATCATTATATGAATATAAATATATATAAATATAAATAAATAAATAAATATATATATATACATATAATATATAATATAATGTGAGAATCTGTCAATAATAATCATAAGTAAAATGATCGTATAGTGTGTCACACGTGTCATCACTCACGTGATTAGCTTGTAGGGCACCTTTAACCAGTAATCTCCCACTTGACCTAAAGCCAATCGCTTATGTCTCTTATCCCCATAGACCGCTGTAACGCTCAAATACAATCTCGCTTGAAGACATACTTTTAGAAAGTGATATTTCATGCTTTATCAGTATGAGACATCTCTTGAAATTTTTCATTCCAAACCTTTTGATAATAGAGTCTATGTACTTGGACTAGGATAAGCCAAGCATCCTCTTGGATCTATTTCTATAGATCCAGATCCCCAAAATATATGATGCTTCCCCATAAGTCCTTCATGGAGAAGTTTCTAGATAACCAAGCTTTTACTGTGGAGAGCTTCCTACATCATTCCCAATGATTAGGATGCCATCCACATATAGCACTAAGAAGGTGATAGCATTCCTATTTTTCTTCCTATATACACAATGCTCATCTTCGTTCTTAACGAAGTTATAAGATCTGATCACCTTATCAAATCTTATGTTCTAACTTCAGGAAGCTTGCTTAAATCCATATATGGACCTGAGCAACCTACACTTTATTTAGACTTTCTCTGGATATAAATCCCTATGGCTGTATCATATACACGTTCTCCTTGAGGTTGCCATTGAAAAATGTCATTTTCACATCCATCTGCAAGATCTCATAGTCATAGTGTGTTGCAATGGCCAAAATTTTTTTAATGGATTTAAGGATGGCTATAGATGAAAATATTTCATCATAGTCAATTCTTTTAACACTTATGATTTGATCTTTCATCTTTAGTGATATGATTTCCTTTGTACTTATAGTTGTAATTAGAACATGGATGTAAAAGAAAATTGGATATGAATATCTTCTAACATTGGATGAACACTTTGATTAGAAAAAAATTGAAATGATTTTAAATCTTCCAAATGCACAAGTTGCTATCAAAATACATGATTTTCTGCCATATTATTTAGATTTCTTGGTTTTTCATATTAAAAATTTTCATAAGATGAATTTAAATGTATGAGTAGCTCTTCGTTCTTCTTAGATTTCTTGGATTTTGAGCTCATCTTCAAAATGATTCTCGTTAATAAGAAGAGGATTTAAGATTTTTTTTGTGATGAGACTTTATCTCAGTTCATATATCTTATATGAATATTTTTGAGCTCACCACTCAATTTCTTTGGAACACTAATTTTTTGAATCTTTAATTTCACCCCCCGTCCCCCCTCCTCCCTTTTTTTCTTCTTCTTTCTTATTCACAAAGGGGAAGAAATTTTTTGATGAAAATAAAATTATGTCTCTTATCCTATTTTACTAAGTGGGAGCAATGAAATAATTTTTTCATGCACTGAATGTTTATATATATAATCAATATTTATCCTTTTTAATAACAAATACAAAGAAACTTGAAATATGATAAACATTTGTCTTGAAATTATTTGCTCAATATTTCACCTTTTTGTTGATGACAAAGGGGGAGAAATGATATATTGATGATAAATGTAGAATATTAATGAAAATGATAAAATGGGCATTTCTCTTTTTTGTTGATAACAAAAGGGGAGAAATGATTGATGACTTAAATGGGAGAATTAATGGTTGATGACTTAAAAGGGGGAAAATTATTGTATAGATGTATATTTTAAAAATTTTAAAATATTTATTAATGATATCATGCTTGAATTCAAAAGTGTTGGGTTCTTTTGAATTTAAGTTTGTTTTATCCTATGGAGTTTACATAGGGGAAGTTAAGGTTAGCTCATGTCATCAATTGATTATCATCATCAAAAGAGGGAGATTGTTGAATCTTGAATTTTGATGATGAAATTAATTGATGGATGTTTGATATAACTTGTGTGTTAGAGATGAATGATGCATGATTAACTATGACAAAGCAATATAATCAGACGTTGGGTCGGAGTCAAGTTCGGGCATCGGGCTAGGGTTCGAACGATGTAATGGGAACTCACCGGAAGCTTGCCGACGATATCGGGGGCTTGTAGGGAGTTCATCGAGAGCTCACCGAGGGTAATCGAGGGCTTGCTGGGAGCTTGTTGGAAGCTCGGGGGCTTGCTGGGAGCTCACCGGAAGCTCGAGAGCTTACCGGGAGCTTATCGAAGATGATTAGGACCTAGCCAAGAATGTGTCAAGGGTTCGCCAGAAGATGACCGAGACTCGTTAGAAGTTCACCAAAGGTTGTTGGGAAGATTACCAAGATTTAGGAATGTCACTTGACACGTTGGTCAAAGTGACTATATTTGTATGCCTTAGTATGTCGTAGTCAGCACCGATTTGGTTTAGAGTCCAAATTGGGTTAGATTTGGAAGGAATCCAAATTAACTCAATGTGAGGCAACTAGGTCGACTTTAGGTTTGGTTTGAGCTCAGGTTAAGCTCATTTGGTTGACCTGGGAAGGGGTTAACTGAAGTTACAAGTTGAGTATGCAAAAGTACTAAAGAAGGTACTTATAAGGGATTCCCAATGGTAGTACCACTAGTGGGCAGCGATAGTACCATCAATGGCCAGTGATAGTACTGCCAGTGGGCGACAGTAGTACTATCGGTGCTAGCAGTAGTACCGCCCATATACAAAATTATGGAAAGGTTTGAATTTTTGGCTCTATTTTTTAAGCCAATTGGGGTCTATAAATACCCCAAGTTTTCTTGCTTGGAGAAGCAAGAGTGGTGAATGAAAAAGCAAGATAAAATTCTGTTAAAGAGTTATAAAATTTGAGAGATTCCCTTGAGTGCTTCAAATTATAAATCGAGTCTAAGGGAAGTGAAAAAAAACTTATTAAGATTCCTCTCCAGAACCTATGAAAAGGATAGAGTGAGAAGTGTAAGGGTTTGGTCTTCACCTAAAGAACATATATGTATGACATGACATATTAAGAAATCAATACAAAACAAAAACCCCTCCTACAATACTATTAAGTCAGTGAGCGTGAGACAATAAGGTTAACTCACGTGGCCTTCCATCATTATAGGAAGAAATTAAATCATGACATAAGTTGAGTTGATCGAGTCACTCGAGGCTCACCTGTCTACGTGATCGAGTTCTTGCCTACGATATCGAGATGTCACCGGTGATCTGAGGATATGGTATGACTTGGTCGAGTAGTCGAGAGCATATCATCAAATCAAACTCATCTTATAATGATGGTGATGACTTAATTGAACTTCATGGTTGGTCGAGCAGTTGAGATCATGATGATTCAGACGCCAAACATGATAGGAATCACAAAGAGTTGTGATTGACAAGAGTTGTCTACCTTTCGGGCTTAGTGTAATTGGTTGAGTCACTCGAGGTTATACTAAGACGCCGGTTGGATCCCCAATCCCCACTAGAAGTCTGTCGGAGGCTTCTATCTTATGTGTCAAGGGCGTCGCGTGATTTGCTAGGAAAATAGTGTGTACACTAAGATAGAAGTCTATATCTTAATTAGTTTTTCATAAAATTTACATGTTATTTATTTATATTATATCTTGTTTGTCATAAATATATCGCTCGTAAACCCCCTGTGTAGCATACTTGATGCCAACTGCCTCACTAGTTCTAACTACATGGATTGGCTCCATAATTTGAGAATTATTCTCACGGTGAAAAAAATTATGTACGTCCTTGATACAATTATGCCCACGTCGGAAGAAGGGACAAGCGAAGATGAGATCACTCGCTATTTGAAGTATATGTTAGGATCAATTGGTACTAAGAATGGGGGGGGTGCTGAATTAGTGCAACTGATGAAACTTTGGTTTAAGAAAACTTTCACTCAAACCAAACCCTTATACTTATCAAGAATATGGTTCATAAGAAGATTTTCAAGTTTCATTTTCAAGTTTCATTTTCTAAACTTTCCAAAATCATGATAATAATTTATTTAAGTTCAAATCATCAAATCATCAAAATCACTTTCATAATTCAAGAGAGTCATAAAAATAACATAATCAATTCATTAATCTCTTTTTAAAATAAAATCATTTGAAAACTTATCCAAAATTATCATTAAAAATCACTTTAAAAAAAATTTCAATAAAGTCATCATAGATTATTTTTCAAAAGAAAATAGCTATAGCTTTCTATTTATTTTTATAGTTAAAGAGATTCAACAGTAAATGTATCATTTTATCCTTGTTGAAGGATTCATGGAATAAATATTCTTTCAAGAAGAATTATCCTTCTTTTGAAATTTATTTCAAGAATGCATTGACATTTAAAGTTAAAAACGAAATTTCATATGATCATTGCAAAAATATTTTCAAACAAAATCTTTGATTTGTTATAAATCCAATGATTTTTGCATGTTGAAAATTCTATCATGTTATCAAGAAGTTTTTCTTTTAAAGAAAGATGATTTCATATATGATTTTTAGGTTCAAAAACAACATAAATCATTAACAAAAGTTAATACACATCAATGTAATAATCATCATCAAAATCTTTATTTCATATATATCACTTTTATTTAAGTTAACTATACTTTCTTCTTTCTAATTCTAGCATGCTCTAGCTATGTATTATCAAGATTAATTATATAATGATGAACTATTTTCAATAAAAGGATTTGCTATAATAGAAACAAGGATCATTAAGCTTCAAACATCTTAATTCAAATAATTTTTTTTGTTATTGTTACATAAGCTAGTGAGTCCTCCTCTCCTTTTTAGTCATTAATTTAAGTAGAAGATGCATACACGGGCCCAGTATCAGTATCTGTGTGTCTGCTGTTGCAGTAAAAAGATATGGCTTTGCTTTGAAGCCATAAGTGAATAAGTTTAGCATCATACAGAACAGAAGAAGTAAAAGAAAAAGTTAGTTGCAAGTCCTGCTTTTGGTGTATTTCATGAATTCTATACCATACCGGGACTCCTGTCAAGAATTAGTATTGCGCATAGCTTATAGTCCTGTTGTAGCTCAAATCAATGTCAACATAAATTTGCATCAAGTCATAAATTTCATCAAGTCATCAAATCATAATAAGAATTATAAATTCACATCCATATCATGTGTTATCAGTGTATATCATCAATATCATGAGTCATCAATCAATATTATGTATCATCAATATATATTTCTCCCCCTTTATCATCAACAAAAATGTGAAATATAGGGCTAAGGAGTTTAAGGCACATGTGTCTTTGCACTCCCTTTATAAAATACGACATGAGTCATAGATAATTTTTTTCTAGTAAAAAAGAAAGAAAGAAAATAAGGGAGGAGTTGTAAAACATCATTAAGAAGAGCTCTTAATAATTTTGAAAAAGAATATTAAGATGAGCTCAAAAGTCTAAGTTGAAACTATTTTAGCCACATCATATGCAATATATCATATTATAAAATTATGATTATTATTCCAAATCAACATGTATTATCATCATACAAGATTTCACATCATTATATCTTCTCCCCCTTTGTCATCAACAAAAAGAAGACGTGTAATTAGCAAGTTTTTGATATATGAGAGCTTGACAATTTAACACATTTTTGATTACTTTAGAATATGCAAACAAGTAAGTTCTTTCTTCTCTTTTGAGAAGTGCAAGTTATCAAATTTTTGCTTCCTTTGCAATATTCAAGCTAGCAATTTACATCATGCAAGCAAACAAGTTTTGCTTTCCCTTTGTCATTGTAAAAAAGAAGAGATAGTGCAAAACTTTTCCCATTACATCATTTTTCAAATCATCACATGAAATATATCAAGAAAGATTAATAAAGTGATGAGATGTACAATTCATGAAGATAGATTGTGACTATCAAGAGATAAATTATAAAAGAAACAAATAAAATAAAATCTCTTGATTCATTCATAAGAAATCTAAAGTTGTCAAGTTCATGATTTATATAAAAATTTTCTTTTAAATAATACGAGAATACATAACAAAAGATTTTGATTCATAAAAGATTTCAAGTTGTAATTCCAAGAAATTAAAACCACGATATAGGTAAATCACTCATTCAATTTCAAAATAATCAAAATCACTTTTAAGAGATTCAAAATCTAATTAATAGACTTATTAGTCTCTTAAAATACCAGTGATTTCCTTTCTCCACTTTGTGTGAGCAAGAAGGTAGAATCAAGTAGAGAAATAAAAAATATCATATCACAAGAATGCTAATTTAAAAGATGTAAATTTTATAGATATGAATTTTGAAGTTAAGCTCAAAACTTCAAAATATTCAAGGAGATTTAAAAGTTTAAGAGCTAATCATGCATTTAAAATAATCTCATGCAATTTTAAGTAAAACAGAAAAAAATTATTTATTGTAAATTTTGATAAAAAAATCAAGAATTTCATAAGAAGGAATGATAGTAGATCAAGCTTAAATTATAAATAAAATATTTTACATAAATTTAGAAATTCCTAATTTTCTTCTAAGCAATTAGTCCTCATTCAATGTTATCATATCTAAATTTACTTTCAATCATATTAATAATTTTATCTCTCCCTTTTTTTTTCTATCATTGTTAAGAAAGAAATATGATGACATAATTTCTTCTTAACATTCATATTCAAATTATGCCAAAAAGTATAAGGAGATCATGTCATTAAAGATAAATTTAAATTTTTAAATATCAAAAGATATTATTTCGTTTAATAAGCTTCTTTCCCCCTTTATTTTTGTAAACAATCCAAGATAAATTTTTTAATAAAAAAGAAGAATGATCTGGATAAAAATTTTAATTATTATTGTTAAGATCATAAATCTCCTTTCTATTAAGAAGAGAACATTATAGAGATCAATAACATGATTCCCATAGCATAAAAGTCAAGTTAAGAAATTAAGAAAATATTCATGATAATAAAAATCTCTTTCAATTTTTAACTTATCACAATTTAAGAAATACTAATTTTGGTGATAACTTATGTCATTCATAAATTTAAAATAAATCATGTCAAGATAGATATTGATATAAAAAAACATCCATAAATATTAAAGATATAATTTAATTTAATAAATCTCTTTTTAGATGATAAAATATAACTATAAGAGAACAAAGAAGAGTCTTTATCTTATAAAGATATCATATTGTACATATCAAGATCATGAGTTAATTTTAAGGAAAAAAATAGAAGATCTTGATTTATATATATATAACTTCAAATTTTCAAGAATATGGTTCATAAGATTTTCAAGTTTCATTTTCTAAACTTACCAAAATCATAATAATAATTTATTCAAGTTCAAATCATCAAATTATCAAAATCACTTTCATAATTCAAGAGAGTCATAAAAATAACCAATTTATTAATCTTTTTTTAAAATAAAATCATTTGAAGACTTATCCACAATCATCATCAAAAATTATTTTTCAAAAAATTTCAATAAAGTCATCATAGATTATTTTCCAAAAGAAAATAGCTAAAGTTTTCTATTTATTTTTATAGTTAAAGAGATTCAACAATAAATATATCATTTTATCTTTGTTAAAAAATTTATGGAATAAATATTCTTTCAACAAGAATTATCCTCCTTTTGAAATTTATTTCAAGAATGCATTGGCATTTAAAGTCAAAAATGAAATTTCATATAATCATTGTAAAAATATTTTCAAACAAAAGTTTTGATTCCTTTTAAATCTAATGATTTTTGCATGTTGAAAGATTCTATCATGTTATCAAGAACTTTTTCTTTTAAAGAAAGATGATTTCATATATGATTTTTAGGTTCAAAAGAACATAAATCACCAACACAAGTTAGTACACATCAATACAATAATCATCATCAAAATCTTTCTTTCATATATATGACTTTTATTTAAGTTAACTATACTTTCTTCTTTCTAATTCTAGCATGCTCTACTATGTATCATCAAGATTAATTATATAATGATGAACTATTTTCAATAAAAGGATTTATTATAATAGAAATAAGGATCATTAAGCTTCAAACATCTTAATTCAAATAATTTTTTTTGTTCTTGTTACATAGGCTAGTGAGTTTTGAAAGAGTATTAGATATCAAGTCTTGAGTATCTAATTTCAAAACATTACTTAGTGCTCATAGCCTTGTTAGGATGTAATTACGTATTATGGGAGGTTTTGATTTAGATACTCATTTGAGTTTGGCTCATTCATAGTATGTTCTTCCCATTTTTGCTAATGACTTAAGGTTATTTATAGTTACTTTAGGAACCCAAATTAATTTAGGGGATAGATGAGTATACAAGTTCAACCAGACCTTACATGAGTGCTACCAATCATGGAAGAACGAGCCTCGTTGCACTTAGTTCGAAGCCTTTAGTTCGTAACGTAACAAACTGAACTCACTGAGCCGGTATGGAAACCCGTAGGTAAGCTCTCCTTTCTGCTTACTCCTCATAGCCAGCCACTAAAGAGATGCAAAACAAGAGGTAAAACAAAGAAAAGAAACTCAATTAATCCATTCTCTTACTAAAGGGAAGCGTGCTCCTCACCTTACTATTATGCATCTCCTGTTGATGCTTTGCTTTCATATGAAGGATCTAAGGTGGAATGCCTGATTGACTGACCTTGCTTTCACTCTAGCTACCAACTTAACAAGTAAAGTCATTCTTTCCTTACTAACCCTAAAACTAGGAATAAATGCCTGACTAAGAACTATTTGGCTTAACAGCCGAGTATTCCTTCTTATAAGCCATTTCTCATTACGAGTCATAACCCTATCGTTAGGTATATTCTCACTAGTGAAATAGCACCAAGAGCCTTAAGAAAGGAAAGGTTCTCCTCAGACCATAAGAATCTCTTTCTATCCACCTATATACCAGTAGATGTTGCAGTCTTGGTATCGTTAGGTATATTTTCACTAGTGAAATAGCACCAAGAGCCTTAAGAAAGGGGAGGCTCTCCTCGGACCATAAGAATCTCTTTCTATCCACTTATACCAGTAGATGTTGTAGTCTTGGGAGCGGCCTCTTCTTATACTATGGATTTTTTTGTAAAAGGCAAGTTAGGTTTCAAGCCTAAGGGCATCCAATTGCCTTCTTCCTATTGATATTATATTGCAGGGGAAGTTAGGCAGATTGAGAACTAGTCAAGTAAGAGAGCCTTTTCTAGTCACAATCACAGTCCTGGGATTGGTCCCCAGTAAATATAATATAGAGAGTTATCATTTATGTTTGATATAGATATAGTCATCATTTATGTTTCTTGATCATTGCGAGGGGATGGGGTGACCCAAACAATCTCTTTCTTTCCTTCTTACACATTGGTAAGCAGAATAATAAGTGCTTTTTACAAAGATAAGAGTACCTCGTGTCCTTCATTCCGTCATGCTTTTCATAATTCCCTCAAGTAAGGTTAAAGTATTATCGATTGCCTTGCTTACTGTCTTAGCTGTATGCTATATAAGACTTCGATATAAGAGGTGAAGATGGGGATTACCCCGAGATGTCTTCCCCAGCCTTACTTGTAAGCATAAAATAATAATTATGCAACCTATTATGTGGAGAACTTTTATGCCAGGATTTGAAATCAATTAATACTAGATTTGTTTATGATATGTATCTTTAGATGCCATTTGAATTGATCTAATTAGATCTTCAAGAGCATCGCCTTCCGGATTTGAATATCACCGGCTCGCACTCACCCTCACGGATGTTCCTTGGATGTTAATTTTAAATGAGGTCTTGTCCCTTTATAGGCGACAGTAGAGGGTCTAGGGTAAGTTATTAGGAGAGTTCATTCCATTAAGAGCATCCCCTAAAATATCCCAATATAATATAAACTTTATGTAATATTGGCTAATATCTTTTATCAGAATTTAATTAATCCCATGATATATCTTATTCAATTATAAAGGGCTATATAATCTTACATTCTCCCACTTGGCCTATTGATTGATAAGATATAAAAGATATCCAAAATCAAAATAAATAAAATAAAATTTATTTAAAAATAATTTTATATAATTAGATTCTAAAAATTTTGAAAAGCATTTTATACATGACCATAATTTTAAAAATAAGCCAATAAGTCTAATAAGCACAATAATACTATATTCAGTCCAATTATCAATGTGAGTCATAGCGGTTTTATGTCATAAATATCACACTTCCTTCTATGTATTACAACACCGTCAGTCTTTCCTTATATAGTCTATAATGACCAATGTAATTTATCTTATTAAGATAATCATATTTCTTGCATTTAACCATAATATGCATAAACATAAACACAAATAGGATATTAGAAATAAATAACATTAATTATGTAAAAGAAATATTAATAATAGCATCCACTTAAACATGTATCACCATATCTTTTATGGCTTGCTCACAATCCTCATTCTAAGAACATGTTCTTTAAATATTTTGCACTGCAAAGCTTTAATAAATGGATCAGCAATCATCATAGTGGTTCTCAAATTTTCAATTGACACTTGTTGTTTCTGAACTCTTTCTCTAACCACCAAATACTTTATCTCAATGTGCTTGGAACCACTAGAATCCTTGTCATTCTTAGAGAAGGAAACTATTATAGTATCATCACAAAATATCTGCAACGTCTTGACAATTGAGTTGACTACACCAAGTCCTAAGATAAAATTTTACAACCATAAAGCTTGATTTGTGACCTCAAAGTATACCACAAATTCAGCTTCTATCGTAGATGATGCGACAAGTTATTGTTTTGCACTTTTCCAAGAAATTGCCCCACCAACTAGCATGAACACAAATCCTAAAGTGGGTTTCCTACTATCGAGGTAATTTATAAAATCAACATATGATTATCCCATTACTTTAAGCTGATCTGATTTTTTATATGTGAGTATATAATCTTTTGTCCCTTGCAGATTTTTCATTACTTTCTTTGCAGCTTTCTAATATTCCATTCCTGGGTTAACTTTGGTATCTACCCAGCATTTCAACTGCAAAACCGATGTATGGCCTTGTACAGGTTTGAACATATAATAGACTTCCAATTATGCACCCATAAGAAATATTCTTCATTTGATCCCTTTTTAAGTCATTTTTTGGGCACTAGTTTTGGTTGGATTTTTTACCTCTAATAATAGGTGTATCATTGGCTTTGCAAAGCTACATATTAAACCTCTTCAAGATATGATTAATATAACCTTTTCAAGACAGTTCTAACAAACCATGAGATTTGTCCTTAAATATCTCAATGCCAATAACATATGATGCCTCATTCATATCAACCATCTTAAAGTTCTTGTTGAGAAATATCTTGGTTTTGTGCAACAAACCAAGATTACTACTAGCAAGTAATATATCATCCACATATAGGACCAATATAATAAACTTACTCTCACTAACATTTAGATATATATACTGATCAACGGTGTTTTCCTTAAATCCGAAGGAAGTAATGGTATCATGAAACTTCATATACCATTGTCTATAATCTTGTTTAAGACAATAAATTGATTTCTTAAGTTTGCAAGCCCAACTTTCCTTTTCCTTTTCTATAAATCCTTCAGGTTGTTCCATATAAATTTCCTCATCTAGATACCCATTCAGAAATATTATTTTCACATCCATATGATGTAACTCAAGATCATAATAAGCTAATGCCATGATGATCCTCAATGAGTCCTTTCGAGAAATTGGAGAAAAGGTCTCATGGTAGTCAATGCTTTCTTTTTAAGAAAAACCTTTGACCACAAGTCTGGCTTTATATCGTTTGATATTGCCCACCAAGTCGCATTTAGTTTTAAAGACTCATTTACAATCGACTCTTTTACAATTATTGGGCAATTCAACGAGTTCTCAGACACTATTCTGGTCCATTAATTTTAACTCCTATTTTATTACATCATGCAATTTTTCAGAATTATTACTTTATATGGCTTGTGAAAATGATAAGGGATCTTTTTTCATTTCAATATCAAAATCTGATTCTTGTAGATTTACCACATAATCATCAGAAATGACATGTTTCCTTTTCCTTTGAGATCTTCTCAAATCTGCCAATTATGATTATTCTACAAGACTATCAACAGTGATATCAACATCATGTGAGAATTCACCAATAGTATTTTATTATTTACCCTCGTCAATTCTCTCATTGATTTGAGGAACAATAATTTCTCGAATAGGGGATAATATGGGAGAAGTAGCCTGAATCTCCTCAATATCAAAATTAATCTTTCAAGACTTTTGACTCCCATTAATTTCACTATTTTATAGAAATTAATCTTATTATAATTAGGGCAATAAAATATGTATCCCTTGGATTTTTCTGGGTAACCAATAAAATATCCAGAAATTATTCTTGGATCCAATTTCTTTTCATGTAGATTGAATACTCTTATCTTTGTAGGACACCCCCAAATATGTAAATGTCTCAAACTGGATTTCCTACCAATCCATAACTCAAATAGAGTTGATTGAACTGACTTACTAGGAACCCTATCCAGGATATATATAGCTATCCTAAGAGCATCACCCCACATTGACTCAGGTATAGAGGAATAACTCATCATGCTCCTAACCATATCTATAAGAGTACGATTTCGTCTATCAACAACATTGTTCTACTGTGGCACACTTGGTAGTGCATACTGAGCATAAATACCTCGCTATTCTAAGAATCTAGTAAAAGGACCAATATTCTGATCGGATTTATCATATTTGTCATAAAATTTATCACCCTTGTCAGATCTGATAATTTTAACTTTTCTATCTAATTGTTTCTTGACCTCATTTATGTACACTTCAAGAATGTCAATGGCCTGATACTTTTTTATGTATTAGATAAACATAACCATATCTAGACAAGTCATCTATAAATGTGATAAAATACTTTTCTCCACTAAAACAAGGAATATGGAGTAGTCTGCATATATTAGTATGAATAATTTTAAGAAGTTCTTTACTTTTTATGGTATTTTTCTTTGTATGCTTAGTTTGCTTTCCTTTAATGCAATCTATGCAAACATCAAAATCAGTGAAGTCTAAATTTTCTAAAATATTGTCTTCACTAATCTTTTAATTCTTTCCTTGTAGATATGCCCCAAACGTCTATGTCATAATATAGAAGATCTTTTATTATTAGAATTACGTTTTATTTCAATACTTGATTGCAGGGTCAACAATATATTTGTAAACTCAAGATTTAAATTAATTATGTACAAAACATCACACAGAATTCCAGAACCAACTTTTATTGAATCATAAAATATACTGAGTTTACCATTACCAAAAGAAACATAATATCCTAACTCATCAATTCTAGACAGAGAAATTAAATTTCTAGAAATTGTAAGAACAAAACATGTGTCTTTAAGATCGATCAGATAATCCATCTCTAGGCGTAAGCGATAAGTTCCTATAGATACCACTTTTGCTTTAAGACGATTTTTCATAATTATGAATCTTTCATATTCTTTTGGTTTTCGGACTGAAAGGAATCCCTACATATTATTAATAACATGAGTTGAAGAGCCAAAATCAATCCACCATATATTAGAAGAAACTTATGCAAGTCCTACGTTTAATGCAATCCTTCTTTATATGTCCTTTCTTACCACAAAAGAAGCATTTTACTGTAATAGCTTTCTTTTCAATAGTCTGTCTAGCATTTTCAGACCTAGCAAATTTCTTTGATGGATGATGCTTCAATTTTCTTTTCTTGTTACCAACTCTTTGAGTAGTAGTCAGCCTTAATCTTAATTCTTCCTGAACACACATACTAGTTAACTCATTTAAGTCCCACTTATCCTTATTTGTATTGTAGTGAATCTTGAATGGGCCAAACTGAGAAGGAAGAAAATTAAGAATGAATTACATAAGGAAAGATTCATCAACATTCATTCTCAATGCCTTAAGTTTTGTAGCTTTGTCAGCCATATTGAGGATATGATCTTGAATTCCTCGAGTACCATCATATTGAGCTGTAGTTAGTTCTTTCATTTATGTGCCAGCCAATGACTTATCAGCAGATTTAAATCTGTCTTCAATAACCTTTAAATATTCACGTGTGCTAGTTGCAGCCGGTAATGAAGTCTTTATATTATTTACAATTGTCATCCTTATAAACATTAAACTAAGCATATCAGATCTTTCCCAAGCCTTCATTTTATTGACTTGTTTCACAGTACTTTCATTAGTTAATTCTGCGAGCTTTTCAACAAGCAATGCTAAATCAAGATCCAATACACCCAATGTAAATTGCACATGCTCTAACTATTCTGAATAATTTAATCCAGAGAGTATAGGGACATTAGAAGCATGAGAATGTATAGATGAGAATACCACTATAGAACATAAAATAACATTAATGCTTTGAGTTTACCAAAATATGATAAACTATTGATATCATCAATATTTAACCTTTGGGTAAAAATATTGACATTTCTAGTGTTCACTCAAAATCATTTATGGAGGATTGATACCATCCTTGTGGAATAGTTTTGCTACCTTTGGGTATACAATTATAAGCTGTAAGAATATCCAAAACAGTATCATCCTATCCCATCACATAATTATTTGAGATATATTATCCTTTGAGATTATTTAAATATCCTAATTATGTATGTAATTTTGAATATTATTTTCTTAATGTCATTGAGGACTTGTTCCTTAATATAATTTTATAAATCATTGATCTAGACCACTTTGGTGACTATAAGACCAATATAGTAATATAAAATATAAATTAAATTGTCGTATGAATGATAAAACTTTAATTGTATTTCATATCCTATAATCCTACAATCCCAGGCTACTTTGGCAGCTACTGGTCAGGCATAACTTAAGGAGATGAATTACAAATAATATTCATCAAGTTTATTTGAACTAATTTATACTGAAACAATTCAATAATAGAATAACAACTATAATAATTATTGAACACTTAATCAATAAAAAAAACTCATATGATAACTCTAATCATGATAATATATAAATCATGCCTTCATGTGAAAAAGAAATATTATTTCACAATTCCTAACATATGCATGTGAATAATTGAATAAATATCAAAGAACCAATAATTAGATTTAACACATGTAATTAATAATTCATATAAGAAAACTATAAAGAAATAATAATATATATTTTAATTAAACTAATTAATTTTATTTAATTGGAGAAGCCCAAAAGTCCAATTAAATAAATTAATCAAAATAACAAACTTGATTAAGATCCATTAATTCTAATTTTATCAAAATAAAATTTAATCAATAATAATCAAAATATAATCATAATTAAATTTTATTAGATTATATATTGATCAAATTCATAATTGAGAAAATAAATCATAATTTTTAATTTTATAATGGTAGAACTATAATTCTAAAAGGATATAAAAAGAATTATAGAAGGGCAGAAATGTTATAGAATTAATAAAACATAGAAAGGGTAAAATTATAAATAATCCTATTCGACCGAAGGATAAAATTATAATTTTGGCTAAAAGCAAAACTGTAATTTTTCTTTCATTGAAGAAAAGCCCTAACATTAATTTCTTCCCATACTGTCGTGTGGTCGCCGCACATGCATGTGCGCCGCCAATGCACTGCTATGCATGACGCCGCATGCGCCACTAGGACGCGCTAGCATGCGGCGGTCACGCGAGGCGACTAATTGTGGCAAACTCGCGTGCGACCTTTTATGCACGTGATCGCCTCTTGATATCGCACCGTGGCGATTTGTGTGACCGCCACGCATGATCGACCCAACACATGGCTTGGGCTATTGATGACGACGCCTATGCACACACTCGGTCGTCGAGGCGATTCGCCAAAACGCAACAAGATTGCTGAGTCTTTTCCACAGTGCATAGCAATCATCAACCTCGTTAGTAAGCAAATGATTAAACTTAATAGATATGAATACAGATCGATAATATATTCAAATCTACGCATCGTAAACAAAAATAATAGATCTAATAGTTTTGATCTCAAAAACCTAGGCTCTGATAACAATTGTAAGCATAAAACAATAATTATGCAAACTATTATGCGAAAAAATTTTATGCCAGGATTTGAAATCAATTAATACTAGATCTATTTACGATGCGTACCTTTAGATGCCATCTGAATAGATCCAATTAGATCTTCAAGAACACCGCCTTTCGGATCTGAATATCACCGACTCACACTCACCCTCACGGATGTTCCTTGGATGTTAGGTTTAGATGAGGTCCTGTCTTTTTATAGGTGAGAGCAGAGGGTCTAGAATAAGTTATTAGGAGAGTTTTTTCCATCAAGGGCATCCCCTAGAATATCTTAATATAATATGAACTTTATTTAAAATTGGCTAATATCTTTTATTAGAATCCAATTAATCTCATAATATATCTTATTCAATTATAAAGGGCCATATAATCTTACACTACTTTCCCACTTTTCGGAATCGGAAGGAAGTCGAATCCCCTATTTCGGACTTCTTTAGCACTAAGTCCTTCATACTCTCTTTCTGTTCTTGTTGAATCATGAAGATAATCTATTTCTTTGCGAACGACAGTAGAAGTGAAAGTAGATGTTTCATCCTCTAGAGAAGCTGTTAGAGTCAAAGGATGAACTAAAGTTCTCTAATTAATAAGAAAAAAACTCTTACTTACATGCCCAAGAAGTAAGCTGACGGGAAGGGAATAAGCCCTGAAACACATATTTAAGCAAATGGGTCCCAAGAGCAACCAGTAGTTGATCTTATTTTGAAGCAAAGAAAGAGCTATTAGATTACTTAAAAGCTATTATATTACTTAAAGGCTATTATATTACTTCGATTATGGGATATCAATGAGTGAGATTCTTCGAAATGGAATGGGAATCTTTGACTTGCGTAGAAGCACTAACAACAATAACAAAAGCAGAAACAAAGAAAGATGTTGTGCCTTTGCCCGAAGATGCAGGATCATAAGCAACAAGAGTTGGAGCTGAAGAATAAGCTAAAGAAGAAAGATCTGAAGCTGTTTAAAGATCAGGTATAGGCGAAGATGCCCTATACTAAGTGAATTAGTTGAATCTCTCGTTTCATCTGTTATAAAAGCCGAATCTACTCTTTGATTTTAGAATGTCTACTATACTCTTAAGCCGTTGGAGTGTAGCATTGGAAAGGGGCTTGGTAAAAGTAAAGATATCATGCAAGCGAAGCGGGTAAGGTAGTTAGGTATAGATAGATTTTTATAATAATAATAATAATAGGATTTATCCATGCAAAGTATTGTTCCAGAGTCCTTCTCTCCTCTTTAATAATTAGTTTAAGCAGAAGATGCACACACAAGCCTAGTATCAATATCTCTGTATATGCTGTTGCAGTAAAAAGATTTGACTTTGCTTTGAAGCCATAATTGAATGGGTTTAGTATCGTACAGAACAGAAGAAGTAAAAGAAAAAGTTAGGTACCCCGTTGCAAGTCCTACTTTTGGTGTATTTCTTGAATTCTATACCATGCTGGGACTCTTATCAAGAATTAGTATTGCCAATAGCTTATAGCCATGCTATAGCTCAAATCAAAGTTAACATAAATTTGCATCAAGTCATGAATTTCATCAAGTCATCAAATCATAATAAGAATTATACACTCATCCATATCATGTGTTATCAGTGTATATCATCAATCATCAACCAATATCATGTGTTATCAATGTATATTTCTCCCCATTTGTCATCAACAAAAAGGTGAAATATATGATTTTAAGGCACATGAGACTTTGCTCTCCCTTTGTAAAATACTACTCGAGTCATAAATAATTTTTTTCCTCTTGTGAAAAAGAAAGAAAAAAAATAAGGGAGGAGTTATAAAACATCATCAAGAAGAGATATTAATAAATTTGAAAAAAATATTAAGATGAGCTCAAAAGTCCAAGTTGAAACTATTTTAACCACATCATATGCAATACATCATATTATAAAATTATGATTATTATTCCAAATCATCATGTATATTTTCAAAAATCAACATGTATTATTATCATACATGATTTCACATCATTATATCTTCTCCCCGTTTATCATCAACAAAAAGGAGAAGTGCAAATAGTAAATTTTTGATATATGAGAGCTTAGCAATTTAGCAAATTTTTTATCACTTTAGAACATGCAAACTAGTAAATTCTTTCTTCTCTTTTGAGAAGTGCAAGTTATCAAATTTTTGCTTCCTTTATAATATTCAAGCTAGCAATTTATATCATACAAGCAAACAAGTTTTGCTCCCCCTTTGTCATTATAAAAAAGAAGAGATAGTGCAAAACTTTTTCCATTACATCATTTTTCAAATCATCACATGAAATATATCAAGAAAGATTGACAGAGTGATGAGATGTACAATTCATGAAGATAAATTGTGACTATCAAGAGATAAATTATAAAATAAATAAAAAAAATAAAATCTCTTGATTCATTCATAGGAAATCTCAAGTTATCAAGGTCATGATTTGTATAAAAATTTCTTTTTAAATAATACGAGAATATATAACAAAATATTTTGATTCATAAAAGTTTCAAGTTGTAATTCTAAGAAATCAAAATCACGATATGAGTAAATCACTCATTTAATTTCAAAATCATCAAAATTACTTTCAAGAGATTCAAAATATAATTAATAGACTTATTAGTCACTTAAAATGCTAGTGATTTCCTTTCTCCACTTTGTGTGAGCAAGAAGATAGAATCAATGTAGAGAAATAAAAAATATCATATCATAAGAATGCTCAATTTAAAAGATATAAATTTTATAAATATGAATTTTAAAATTAAGCTCAAAACTTTAAGATATTCAAGGAGATTTAAAAGTTTAAGAGCTACTTATGCATTTAATACAATCTCATGCAATTTCAAGTATAGCACAAAAAGAAAAATTATTTATTGTAACTTTTGAAGAAAAACATCAAGAATTTCATAAGAAGGAATGAAAGTAGATCAAGCTCAAATTATAAATTAAGTATTTTACATATAGTTAGAAAGTCCTAATTTTCTTCTAAGCAATTATTCCTCATTCAATGTTATCATATCCAAATCTACTTCTAATCATATTACTAATTTTATCTCTCTTTTTTCTATTATTGTCAAGAAAAAAATATGATGGTGTAATTTCTTCTTAGCATTCATATTCAAATTATGTCAAAAAGTATAAGGAGATCATATCATTCAAGATAAAATCAAATTTTTGAATATCAAAAGATATGATTTCGTTTAATAAGCTTCTTTACCCGTTGTAAATAATCCAAGATAAATCTTTTTAAGAAAAAAGAAGATTGATCTTGATAAAAATTTTAATTATTATTATTAAGATCATAAATCTCCTTTTTATTGAAAAGAGAAAATTATAGAGATCAATAACATGATTCCCATAGCGTAAAAGTCAAATCAAAAAATTAAGAGAATATTCATGATAATACAAATCTCTTTCAATTTTTAACTTATCACAAGTTAAGAAATACTAATTTTGATGATAAGTTATGTCATTCATGAGTTTAAAATTAATCATGCCAAGATAGATATTGATATAAAAAAATATTTATGAATATTAAAGACATGATTTAATTTAATAAATCTCTTCTTAGATGATAAAATAGTGTCTTCATCTCATGGAGATATCATATTGTAGATATCAAGATCATGAGTCAATATTAAGGAAGAAAAAAGTAGAAGATCTTGATTTATATATATAAGACTTCAAGTTTTCAAGAATATGGTTCATAAGAAGATTTTCAAGTCTCATTTTCTAAACTTGCCAAAATCATGATAATAATTTATTCAAGTTCAAATCATCAAATCATCAAAATCATTTTCATAATTCAAGAGAGTCATAAAAATAACATAATCCATTCATTAATCTCTTTTTAAAATAAAATCATTTGAAAACTTATCCAAAATCATCATAAAAAATCACTTTTCAAAAAATTTAAATAAAGTCATCATAGATTATTTTCCAAAAGAAAATAGCTAAAGTTTTCTATTTATTTTTTGTTAAAGAAATTCATTAATAAATGTATCATTTTATCTTTGTTGAAGGATTCTTGAAATAAATATTCTTTTAAGAAGAATTATCCTTCCTTTGAAATTTATTTCAAGAATGCATTGGTATTTAAAGTCAAAAATGAAATTTCATTATGATCATTGCAAAAATATTTTCAAACAAAAGCTTTAATTCGTTTTAAATCCAATGATTTTTGCATGTTAGAAGATTCTATCATGTTATCAAGAAGTTTTTCTTTTAAAGAAAGATGATTTCATATATGATTTTTAGGTTCAAAAACAACATAAATCATCAACAAAAGTTAATACACATCAATATAATAATCATCATCAAGATATTTCTTTCATACATTTGACTTTTATTTAAGTTAACTATACTTTCTTCTTTCTAATTCTAACATGCTCTAGCTATGTATTATCAAGATTAATTATATAATGATGAACTATTTTCAATAAAAGGATTTGTTATAATAGAAACAAGGATTATTAAGCTTCAAACATCTTAATTCAAATATTTTTTTTGTTATTGTTACATAGGCTAGTGAGCTTTGAAAGAGTATTAGATCTCAAGTCTTGAGTATCTACTTTCAAAACATTACTTAGTGCTCCTAGCTTTGTTAGGATGCAACTTTATATTATAGGAGGTTTTGATTTAGGTACTCATTTGAGTTTGGGTCATTCATGGTATGTTGTTCTCATTTTTATTAATGACTTAAAGTTGTTTATAATTACTTTAGGAACCCAAATTAATTTAGGGGATATATAATTATACAAGTTCAACCAGACCTTACACGAGTGCTACCAATCATAGAAGAACGAGCCTCGCTGCACTAAGTATCGAAGCCATTAGTTCATAACGTAACGAACTGAACTCACTGAGCCGGTATGGAAACCCGTAGGTAAGCTCTCCTTTCTGCTTACTTCTTATAGCCTGCCACTAAAGAGATGCGAAACAAGAGGTAAAACAAAGAAAAGAAAGCCAATTAATTCATTCTCTTACTAAAGGGAAGCGTGCTCCTCATCTTAATATTATGCATCTCCTGCTGATGCTTTGCTTTTATACGAAGGATCCGAGGTGGAATGCCTGATTGACTGACCTTGCTTTCACTCTAGCTACCAACTTAACAAGTAAAGTCATTCTTTCCTTACTAACCCCAGGACTAGGAATAAATACCTGGCTGAGAACTATTTGGCTTAACAACCAGAGTATTCCTTCTTATAAGCCATTTCCTATTACGAGTCATAACCCTATCGTTAGGTATATTCTCACTAGTGAAATAGCACCAAGAGCCTTAAGAAAGGAAAGGTTCTCCTCAAACCATAAGAATCTCTTTCTATCCACCTATACTAGTAGATGTTGCAGTCTTGGTATCGTTAGGTATATTCTCACTAGTGAAATAGCACCAAGAGCCTTAAGAAAGGAAAGGCTCTCATCGGACCATAAGAATCTCTTTCTATCCACCTATACTAGTAGATGTTAGAGTTTTGGGAGCGGCCTCTTCTTATACTATGGATTTTTTTGTAAAAGGCAAGTTATGTTTCAAACCTAAGCCATCCAGTTGCCTTCTTCCTATTGACATTATAGCAGTCTTCAATTGTAGGGGAAGTTAGGTATAGATAGATTTTCATAATAATAATAATAATAATAATAATAATAATAATAATAATAATAATAATAATAATAATAATAATAATAATAATAATAATAATAATAATAATAATAATAATAATAATAATAATAATAATAATAATAATAATAATAATAATAATAATAATAAGATTTATCCGTGCAAAGTATTATTTCAGAGTCCTCTCCTATTTAATCATTAGTTTAAGTAGAAGACGTACACACCAGATCGTTGTCTCTCAGATTGTTGCATAAAAGATCTGGTTTTGCTTTGAAGCCACAAGTGAATGAGTTTAGTATCGTACAAAATAGAATAAGTAAAAGAAAAAAGTTAGGTACCCCGTTGCAAGTCTTGCTTTTGGTGTATTTCAGGAATTCTATATCATGTCGGAACTCATATCAAGAATTAGTATTGCCCATAGCTTATAGTCCTGCTGTAGCTCAAATCAAAGTAGTGAGTGTATAGTTCGAGTTGCGCACTTTTGACCTTTCTTGTCGATGAAATATAGAATAAGTGAAAGTTTAAAGTTGGAGCTACTTGCTTCGGCCGGAAAAGGAATCCCGAGTCACTTTTTTGGTCTAGGACTCTTTTCTTGGTCTTGGGTCTTGTCTTGTATTTTTGAAATCCCCCTCCCTCTGACTAATAACTAAGAGTTTTTGGTAGGAACAATAACAAGCTTATTGATTAATTCAGAGATATTGAATTGGGCCTCACATATAAAGAGATTCAATTTAAAGATAATGAATGGTGCCTCTATATAAAGAGATTTACGTTGATTACTCAAAAAAGAAATGTGATTAGTGGAGTGGGTTTGTGGATTTTATTAGGTCATGTGGAATCATTCGATAATGTGTGATTCTTTCTATTGGTAAATGTTATATAAAGAAGATTTATGATTTAAGTATACATTAGACAGCTACCTCCATTTGGAGCTCTATTTCATTGAATTTGCTTCATGAAAATAGGTTTAATAGCCTCGTGATTCCAGATTGATCATTATGGATTGGTACCAAGATCGAGTCCCGGGACATCATTTGCACACCATACACAATGAATACAGGTAGTACTTATATTCTTTCTTGACTTATTCTTTCTTTACAGGAAGGAGGGAAGGTATTGTACAAAGTACTACTGTTCGTGGAGTTGATAAGCTAATTCTTGTCGATGTCCATTTGCCAGGCTGCCCACTTAACCCATTAAATTCTCTTGATAAAGATTGAAAGATGGAACTGTGTCTCAACAGGAATGTCGATGTTTTACTGCCAATCACATGTTTTGTGTGTTCGATGCAGTATGAGTAATGGAAATTATGATCAAGAATTGCTCCATCAATCACCATCCACTTAAGAGGGACCTTCTGAAAACACATTTCCAAATCCATAACCGCCACGAATTAGTGGATCAGGCAAGGGGTAAGGTTCATTTGTGCATAAAGAAAGGAAAGGGTAACCTTCTTTAGAAATGAAATCGACAATTGAAATACTCATAAAAAGAGGAGAGATCAATAAGATGCTGCAGGATCATTTAAGAGGGACCTTCTTAAATGGAAATTATGATCAAGAATTGCTCCATCAATCACCATCCACTTAAGAGGGACCTTCTGAAAACACATTTCCAAATCCATAACCGCCACGAATTAGTGGATCAGGCAAGGGGTAAGGTTCATTTGTGCATAAAGAAAGGAAAGGGTAACCTTCTTTAGAAATGAAATCGACAATTGAAATACTCATAAAAAGAGGAGAGATCAATAAGATGCTGCAGGATCATTTATCTGACTGGTTAGTCAAACATGGATTTAGTTCATAGATCTTTGGGCTTCTATTGCTGAGGAAAGGAATCAAACACTTTACAAAGCAAAACAAGATTCCATTGCTATCATTTAATATGTTCTTATATGGTATGGTAACAATGATTAACGCTCCCAGAGTGCCTAAGGATGAATCACATGAGTTCTACACCATTCATTTTGTACCACACACATAACTTACTAAGATGTAGATGGATCTCGGAAAGTAACGTAAGCAATAGTGAATAAATGTCAAAAGAGATGAAATGAATAAATTCGAATGGATTGGATTTGTATTATCTGTGTTTGAGGTGCATTCTATCTATTGCTATCCTTTCATTTCTCTCGACTTTGAAGTGTTTTTCACTTATATGTTATTTATGTATTAATTATAGATATCTTACTTAATAAGAGACTTATTCTTCTTTTTTACTAAAGCATAGTCAGAAGAAACATGAAATAAAAAGAGAGAGATAGACACGAGAGCATAATCCAACTTTGTTCTTGCTTTGACCATTACCTTCAATACATCTATTTTTACCAATAAATAAATAGGAGGAGGTGTTTATAGTTAGACAGATAGATGAGTAAATATGTATCATACTCAAGACTATTAACGCCCGACCCAATCCATCTCGATTCATTTGTACGAGGATATCTATCCGATACATTATTTATGTATCAAGAGCTTGATTTGAACCGGTTACACGAGGTAAGAGAAGTGTTTTTTTCCTATGCTCTACCAACTGAGCTATCCTGACCATTTACCATGCATCATCCTAGTAGAGTACTATAGTCTGTGTCAAAGTAGTAATAAATGATACTAGTAAGTATAAAGATAATGATATGGACTGTGAATGATTAATTAATAGAGATTCTTTTCCCATATATGTTCATTTGTACAGGTTCTCTCAAATTGGGATAAGATTATGATTGAAGTTAGGATCCTTTTGTAAAAGAATAGAGTGAATGAGAAAGATAGTGAAGTTTGAACTAAACTACTATACTAATGCAAAATATATAGGAGATAATAAACTTAGGAAGTAAAATAGGCTTTATTGGGAATAGAGGGGCTTTCAACCAACCTTTTGAAAGTCGATGACAGACTAACTGCTTGAAGGAAAGAAAGGGTAGTTTAATTTAGATTCACTGTATTATTTGAGGTTTGCTTCCAATTCAGAACTCAAAGTAGAAGTTATTGTGCGAATATGGTCAAAGCGACGACTCTTCTTTTCTTGCCTATGACTTCTATTCATCTTTTTTTTTTTGACGAATGGAGATATATCCTATAAAAATGAATTTCATAAATAATTATGTATCTTATCTGAATAAGAGAGTTAGTTCCTGAGTCAAAGAAAAGAGTGCTAGCCATGCCCTACAGGCTTTCGATTAACACACAAGGTAAGTAAGCAACACAAGCAAGAGAAATCAACAGAAAGAACAAATTAAGATATCCATAGCAGCGAGGCGAGTAGGATGGTATCAAAATTTATATAGTGTTGCTATGCTCTGTAACATGTCATTATATATCCTAGGCAATCTAGTATTCTTCTTTCTCATTTTCTATTATATGCGCAATATAGGGCACTTCAAAAGTCGAGTTGTTGGCACTAAGCAAGACTCAGTACTAGGGCAAGTTACTAAAGCTGGAGTTTCGAGGTTCACATGAGATTCAATTCTTCAACCAAATTACAGCGTAAAGTATAGGATATCACCTTCCTAATAGATAATGGAGTCAAACTCTACGGACTTTAAGCTTTAATCACTAAGGTAAGGCGCTGACAAACTCACTAACGTTTTACGCATGAAGGCCTTGCTTGCGGGGGAAAGGGGAAGTAGAATAGACTTGGAGTGCAGGGTTCATGGAAGATAGAGAGTATTAGCCTAGGCGTGCTGAGTCCATAAAGTACCGTTCTTGTGTAATTTGCACGCAGTGGTGCGAGTGGAGTTCAGGATTCCAGTTTAGTTCCAGATTCAATACAAGTTCCAGTTCGAGTAGTTACAAATATATAGTATCATCCGTGTTACCAACAGTTGAGTTAGTTAGACCACTACAAAGAGGAGAGTTCGCCAATAGGTAAAGTTTAAATCAAAGTTATTATAACAGGTGATTGTGTTATCGGTTCATAACTTCGAGAATAGGTTTTTAATGTAAGTTAAGTGATTGTTGGAAAGATGCTGGATCTGAAGAAGGAGATGTAAAGTCGAGTTTTACAAGAGAAGAAGCAGTTCAATAGGTAAGGTCAACAGCTAGATCAGTATAAGAATAAGGATCTGTATCCTTGGTCGGGCAAGTGAAGCCTACTTGTTCATGTAAAGAATCTAGATCAACTACAGTGAGAGGAGAGGCCTAGGTTTTCAATGAGAAATATAGAATTAGTTATGATAGATAAGGAGTGAATTTCTACTTTTGAGTTTTGTTCCTCGGATCCTCCCCTCCCGAGACACTTAACGAGTCCGCTTTTCCTGCCTTTTAAGTTCGTATTGATGATTCGAGTGTGCTACGCCCCCCTTCTTCTCTTGGTCTTGTCATTACTCGATCTCACTCTTACTATACTAGACTTTGATTCTATAACTAATACCAGTTAACCTTTCCATACTTACCTATAACCTTACTTTACTACTATCTCTATAGCTCCTAGCCACTTAATTCTTCTTACTATACTTGCTTCTAAGCTGCGACTACTATCAAATAATCCTAAACCCATCAAACAATGCTTTCACCTATAGATAAATAGGACTCCCTTACTACTTCCGGACTTAAAACAGTACCTAATGAAACTAGCTCCAAACTCCGAATCAAACAAGTTATTGACACAATCAAAACCGTAATCTCCTTCAACTTCAACTCCCAAAAATGATCCTATACTTTCAACTTCAATTATAATATATTATTACCTGCCTTGATTGAACCCTGACTTGAGAGTGCAAAGTAAAGTCAACAAAGAATTACTTGAACGGATACAGTATAGAAATTGGAAAACAGTCTCACTAACCTTAGATTATAGTAAACAACCTTATAAACTTAAAAGATTCTAGTGAATAACTTCTATAACCTCACTGCTTGTTGAAACCCAACCCATAACACTACTGAATCTAATTTCAAGCAATAAAAGAATCTAAGTGTCCCTCGTTACTTAATAAGTCAGTCTTTCTTTTATACTAATATCTTAAAAGCCATTGTTCATTTACCTGTTTCACATGTTTGTCTTAGCCAACACGCACGTAGATGTTTTGGTAGGGAGGTCCAGTTCACTACCATATAGGTTGGTCTAAGTGGTTTCTCTTTTTAGGTGTAGTTTGCTTTACCTATTTTCTTTCCTAAAAGCTATAGTTTGCTAGTTGTGCCATAAGGTTCTGAAGAAAGAAGCATAACACAGTGTTAGTCGAGTTTTTGACTTGTTCTGTAACATTTCATTGACACTTCGTAAGCGTAAGCGCCTTATCAACGCATGTTGTCAACTAGGACAGGAATCCATCGAGCTTCTTGCCCAAGGAAAAAAGCGTTAGGGCACAAGCAAAACATTCATTGATTATAATAGTATGCATCTAAGATTCTCTCTCTTCCAACTCAACTAAACAAGCGCAAGTCAACCAAGCACGTCTTTATGAACTCAACTTGATAATGCCAGACTCGCCAACACATGAACTACACTTTAAGATTCTTCACCGACAACATTGTCAACTCGAATAGGAACTGACCCACTTGCTGCTCACACTCGAAACTATGAATTCAACTATAAAGAAGTAGTAAGGATGCATCGGTACCCTCTCTCTCTATAGGGAAGGTCATTTGAAATTCGCCCCTGGTTTAAAGAAAAATATGGGTTTACGTACTACTCTTCTTTATGGTTACTTACTGCTCTTCTTTATTGAGTTGGAACATACAATAAGGCAACCCCGAGTATACACGAGTTAGGTTAGGGTCGAGTGCAAAATCAAAATCTAGTATTGTTGGGGCGATGAGAGAAGCTCTCCGGCGTTTCAGTCTTAAGTAGAAAGTAAGTTATCAGATAGTTCATAACTTCCAATTTAGTATCTTTCTTTAGGTGCACAGGTATTATCTACGAAGCCAAGAATCCCCCGAGTGAAATCTACTAGAGAAGGAAGCTAGATATTAGATACCTAGATATTGGATACTATATCTGGTGTCTCTGAAGTGTAGTTATTAGAAATGAAAGTGTAGTTATTAGAGCAAAATTTCTGACTATTGAAGCGCTAAGTCCTTAAGCAGAGGAGGGAGTTGGGTTTGTTGTCGGATCTTAAGAAAGGTGAAGTTTCTATTTTAGTTGCAAGAGCAGGATCATAGTAAGGATCATAAGCAGTTCGCCCAATGGAAGAGAATTAATTAGTAAGATTTGAATCAGCAGCAAGTGCGTTGTCAATGTAAGCTAACGGTGGAAGAGAGTCCTTGAACTAAAGGGAAAGAAGGCTATAATTGAGTCTAGCGCAACGGCTTTCAAACTTGAGGTGTTAGTTTAGAGTGGAATCCCTACACGCTTCTTCTTGATTGGAAGATGAAGTCTCCAACTCGTATCAAGTGTTGTTCCATTTCGAGGTAAGTATCTAGTTCTCAAGTCAACAAGCGGTCTTAAAAGTCCATTTGGGCAAGTACAATTCCTACGCTAAGATCGATGTACTGCTAAATCATTTTCTTGGTGTTGGCGAAAAGAAGCAAATTGATTGACTTGGTGATCGAGTATAGAAAGAAGGGTAATATTCCTTAGGCGAGTGAGAGATATTCCATTTGTGTTTGCGAGAGGATAAGCTATTTTCAAGATCAGGAGAAAGATCTGAGAAATAAGGATTTATAGTAGGATTAGACTAAAGATCTGGTGAGGAAGCACTCAGTCAATAAGTAATGAAACTAAGAGAAGAGAGAAATAAGTAATCAAACACTCACAGGTAGCTTAACCAGCAAGGAAACCATATCGGTAAGATGTTAGGCATAAATGAAATCTAAGGATGGACAGTTTATGAGTACCAAAGTGTTCAAGTTGATAAAGCTATATAGCTTCTTGAGAGAAAGCCGTATAGCTTCTTGAAAAACGTGTTTTGGGTGCATCAATTCAGAAATGCAACTTTGTAAGTTTAGGTGCGCGTAAAGAGTTGACTGAAGCATTAAGTTATGCTAGATCCAGTGGGAAAGTAATATCTGATTGAAGCAAAAGCGTAAGGGAAGCTGTTAGATTGAAAGTAAGGAGTAGAGTATTTGGCTACTCACAGGCAAGCAGTCAAGTGGAAGCGTATCAATCAATTTCAACCCCAGGAAAGTAGCTCAGAGTGCTCTTCAATTCCTATGCTTATATTTGTGATGTGCACTCAATTTAAGTATTTGTTGAACAAGCAAGGTGAAGAAAGAAATGGAACTAGTCGAGCACCATCATTTCTAAGCACTATAGATATGGATTCTCTTTCTACGGATTATTCTTCTATAGTTCTGAGATACTTAGCAACACTGCCTCGTATACATATACTGATCTTGTCGATGTATACTATAATGGAACAGCCTTCTCTTTTGTACCTACTCTCATATACTTATATTTATCTTATCCTAACCGGACACAGCTTCATAACCGACCAACAAGACGAGTTTCCTGTGCGAGCATCCAAACTATACTTTCAGAAAAAAACTTTTATTATAGCTTACAAGTGTAAGTCTTACTTTCTTTATACATAAGCGTTAAAGCAAAAGAAAAGTAGTTTGTTTACCAAGATCTATCTATATGCAGAAGAAACCTTATTATTTTTTTGTCCTATTGCTTGGCTAGTAGTTACTTGTTGATCCTGCTTCGGCTTCCTCTCTTGTATACTTAACTCGAACAGTTGATTCTCCTGATCTAGCTTCTGCATCTCGAACTGGCAAATCTCTATGTTTCTTTTTGTTGAATCTATATCTTTCGTCCACTTAGAGCCAAGAACTTCACCTCTCTCCATTTCAATGAAACTACTTAGCGCTTCAGATAGAAGGCCATAATCCAGGCAAGCTGTGAAGAAGACAATAAAAGAGGTGTTGGTGAAGGGCAAGAAGAATCAGTTCATTCTAGCCGACAAATAAATTCCACTGAGGATTCCACTATAACAGCATTAGCTTCAACAGATTCACATCTGGGTTCTTCTTCATAAGATGAAACAAGAAAATGTCATTCTGATAAGCGCTACTTAGCTTGAGACTTTATTTACCGCTCCATAGGCAGTTGACGTAGGCAGTTGAGATGATCTTAACGATTCAACTCATTCACTTGAAGAACCGCCAACACCGATGTCACGCCCCTCCAAAAAATCGACAATATTTAAAATTTTGTCACAACAACTAATCCAGGATCCAAACACACATTTTGAGGTCACTAAGAAAACATTCAGATCAAATTTTCACCTCTATAGTCTACAAATTCAACACCCTGTGCAGTTCATAAACATACCACGCATCACTCGATAATTCATATAATCTGAACTCAACTCTTCAAAATAATAACCACACATAAACTCATAAGTGGGGAAGTCTATGCAGTCACCAAAACAACGATTACCATAAATTCATATCATTACATGCATTTAACTTAACATTCCAAAATCCTATACATGAGGGATCCTTTATCTTACACAAAATCCACAGGTTTAGATTCATCGTCACATTTCATAAGATGCAGGGTAGCTTATACAACAAAAACACATATGCTAACAAAGATCTGCCCAAAATCTTCTAAACTTTCCACTAATCTTAACAATTAAGCAAGCGATACGCTATCCTGAAAAATTTATCAACAAACGGGGTGAGCATAAGGAGCTCAAGTGACTAACATATCCATATCAAAATAATATAATTTCCAAAGGGATACTTGCAAAGTACAAGGCGAGTATACGATTTCGTAGACATAAAATTGTTAGGAGCGAAACATAATTGTCTTTTCAATCTTACATATTTGGTTCTGACGGATGGGGCATAGAGTAATTGGAGCATCTCGATCAAAGGAAACATATCGAAGCTTATCGGTGGCATACGAAATGTTACGAAGCATATCAACGGCATATGGAATATTTCAAGCAAAATCATCGATGAATGAAGCATTTGAGCATATCAAAACAAATATCGCAGAAGCTCAAAGCGTCGTCGTCGCAATCATATTATTCTTATCCGAGCATGAGCGAAACAACTCACCAAAACTCGGATGTCATATCAAACATATAGAAGGTGTAGTGGAATCTCATCGAATGTGATCCATCCATTTCGAATGACCACCGACAAATGTCTCCCACGTGGGAGCTCCATCCACCCACGTCTAGGTGAAGTCGGAAGCCGGAGCATCACGGGCTCTAAGCACATACCCTTTACCATTTCGCAAAGGTCCGAATATCCTGAGCGGGACCCCACATAGCGGGTAATAAGCACATACCCTTTACCATTTCGCAAAGGTCCGGACAATCCCACACACCAGTACAAGAGGCGGTTTAACAATAAGTAGCATATGTCGGAAACACAGCGGAACAACAAAACGTGCATGTGTCTTTTCGAGATAATTCGAAACAAAGAACAAATCTCTCACAAATATATTCAGTTTTGGAATGAAATGAAAACAAGAATGTACAGGGATTCCAAGCAGTCATATTTAGCTCAATTCCAATAGGAAAGTTAGACGAATTCAAATATCCAAAGGAATAGAACAAAATACGCGAAATCGACCAAAGCTTGATTTCGGACAGATTTCTAGTGGCACAACAAACAAATATTTCAGAATATCAATTATGCTCCAATACCCATAAGAAAGTTATGGTCGAACCCTTTATCAATCTATATTTTGATGGAACAAATTTCGTATGAAACAGGGTTCCCAACATGGAGTTACTTTTGATTTGGTAACCCAAGGGCAAAAACACAATCACTGTTTTGCAGAATTTATAGGGTCGGATTCAACAGATAATAGGGTAGGCAATTGAATTCCAAAATTTTCAAACTATATGTCAAAATAAAGATTTTCAAGTCTAGTTTCAAATAAAATCAGTTTGGTACAAATCAGAATTTTCAACAGGGAGTTATAGGCATTTTAGTATTGACAGGTCAGAAATCTTGAACCCTGTTTTACAGCGTCTATAGGCTCATTTGAAACAGATGTTTGGGTAAGTATTCGGTGTCCAAAATCTACAAAATCAGTGTCAAAAGAAAGATATATCAGTCTAGATTCATATAAAATAAGTTTAACCTAAATCCAATATCAGTACAATAATCTACAGCCGGAACAAGGCAGAAGGGTCAGGACTTTGATAATTTTCCAGATTCAAATCTTATAAGCAACAAGAGAGATTTCAGCTTTGCAGGTCTTGAATTCAGCAATTAATTTTGGAAAGCAAGGCAAAACAGTAAGGATAAAGTATCAGAAGGCAAAAAAATTAGGATAGAACACTTGCCTTTGATAATTTTGACCCTAAGTGAAAAGATTTGAGCAAGAACCCTTAAAGCCCCAAATCTTCTTCTTCTTCTTCTTCTTTCTTTCTTTCTTTCTTTCTTTTTTCTTGAATAGATCACCCACGTAGCTGCCTTCTCTGCTTCCTTAAGAATGAAGGCAGAGAGGCTTAAACGGTGGAATTTGTCAGTTTTTACATTTTGCAGTTTAGTCCTTGTATTTAGTACATTTACGATTAGGTCCTCAGGGTTTACATATATGTCCTCAGATTTTTTTTTTTTTTTTTTGTTTTGAACAGATTACCCAAATCTTACAAATAAGTACTTCTGATTCATACTCTATTTCCTTTGTCAATTTAAAATGAATGCTTACATTATCACCAGAAATTTATACGAAAATTCGGAAATGAGGGGTGTTACAACCGAGATCCACTTTAAGTCGCACCTCTCTCGTAGCCAAACACTTGAACTTACCTTCTGCTAACTCCCTGTTTACTGCCGGCTCTTTAGTCAACACCAAATTATTGTGTTGCCTCCGAAAGGCGAATTGGTTCTGCTGATGATCTTTCTTCTCCTGAACTTGTTCTGTCAAATACTCTCCCTTTAGCCGAGGAAAAGATGAATCTAGCTGCATGCTCTACTCTATAACTGAAGTTTCTGAACTACATGCTCTAATCTATAACAAAGGAATGTAAACTCCCGCTAGCACTAAGTGTTGTTGCAACCTTGCTTGTTCTCTTGAGCGTAGATTGCTGAATCTAACTTGCATCGCCTTTAATAAAGTAATGTAAGAGGAGCACATAAAATTGGTAATGAGGTTTTCAATTGATTGATACGAAACTTGATACTTGCAATCAATATAGTAGGGGAGCAGTTGGGACAGTGAAACTTAATATATGGAGCTACCAGCAACTAAAGAAATCAGTCAAAAACTCCCTTCTCTAACGGGAGCGACTTTCCCGGGGTTAAATAATCAGATACCTTACTTGATACTAAACCTGATACTGCTTCTCTTGCAATAGGGACAAAACAAGCAACTCCAGATCTACCTAACACTGAAAACACACACTACTTAAACTAACTAGTAACTAAACACTACTTAACTAACTAGGAAGCAAACACTGCTTCAAACTCCAGGGACTCTATCTAGCCTTTCCCTCAAACACCTAGTCTTCCCCTCAAACACTTAACTTCGAGCTGTATTTAGGTCCTGGCCTAATCTTTAAGTATTGTACTTCTTGTGCCGAGTCTATAAATACTTAATCATTTCCTTCTTTCGATTCGGCTTCCTTTCTTGCCTTTTTAATCCACTGCTAATTAGATAGACCACTTATTATAGTAGATTGAGGGTAAAGCTGCCTAGTGGAATTATTGAAGTTATATGTATTATGTGAGTCAGGAGTAGGGGGGAAGTAAGCAGTATTTAGTTCATCCTCGACCCGCACTCGATCAGGAACTGTACTTTCCAACAAGCACCCAAACTCAACTTGAAGTTTACAATGAAATTGAATATCTCTTGCACTCGGGTATTAACAAAAAGAATATAAATGGCATGGTATAGATAGTTGGGTAATGTTTTGAATCTCTATACGATATCACCACTTTTCATTAATTTGATCTATCTATTGCACCTGCCCTTGCTGCTGACTTGCACTTTCACCTTTCTTCGTCGGCAACTACAAGTCCTTTCTTTGCTTCTCGAGTCTTAGTACCAACCTCTGGAGCACTAGCACTGGGAGAAAAGAGCACTATAAAGACAAGGAAAGCAATAATGGAGTTTCAAATTAGTTATTAGGAAGTCCTGTATTAAAGGTTAGTTACTTCTTCTATTAGGCATCTCCCCTTGTATACTCTTATTCAATTCTTTTTCAACTTCTTATTATATGATCCAGATCTATCTTCTGCAGAAGAACTATTCTTTCTTTCTTAACCAAACGATAAAACTAGCATCGACCTCGACTCTCATTGCAAAGCTTCTTAGTCTGCTGGAACTCATACACTTGCTTCAAAACAAACTCCTAGCACACCTATAAACTAGAGAGTAAGAAAAGAATTCAACTTACACAGAAGAGAGTAACCAACTAACGCATGAAAGTCAACTACGAACACATAGTGCCAAGCCGACAAGCAATGGAGAAAGAACTATCAACTATAACCGAAGTAGGAATATCTTTATGGAGATCCATTATCAAGGAAAAGTGTTGGCGAAAGGAAAGGACTAAAAAGATGGTTCAGGTGGGAAAGCTGAATCGAATCTGTATCAAAGGAAAACGAGAGGAGTAAGTGAAGTTGACAAGATCATTAGCTGTGATCGGGAACATTTTCATTCTGTCGAAAGAGAGTTCGGGCAAGACTCAGTGCTTACCTAGCTTTGTTGCAAGGTATCCTTTAGTAGAATTGATAGAATCTGCAGTTCATATTTTGTCAATGAGATCACAGTATCTAAAACAGATGCAGTTCTCGAGTAAGGTGTTAGCGAAAGTAAAGTAATATTATCAACTTCTATACCCACCTAGTGCTCCAGAGTCAAAGAAAGGGCTAGTCGAACAGAAAAGGTAGAATCGAACAAGAAAAGGGGAATCAATCAAATAGCGCCCCTAACGACTTGAGCTCATTAATATCAGATTGAATAAGTAGGAATTTGACTCAATAGAATCAGAATTGAGGTTAGTGGTATAAGAATAGGAATGAGTCCTAGGTTGGAGTCCTCGTTTGAATTTAACTCGCCAAGCAACTACTAACCATAGGAATCCACCACTACCTAATAGACGAAACCGACTAAGAAAAGCATGAAAGTTTTAATCCAAAACAAGGGCATACGATACAAACAAGGGCATACGAAACAAACAAGGGCATGCAAGAAGTTCGAATTGAACCCATAAGTAGAGGACTTGAACAAATAAGTCAGTGTGGTTAACTGATTCTTACTCGAACTCAAAAATAAGGATGCTATAATATTTATGATATAAGGAATGAAACCCATACCAACAGGAGTCGATCTACTACTAGTGAGCATAGGGCTCGGAACCTAGACTATGATTCTTGTTTTATGGTCAGAATCGCAAACCTAGCCGCCTCGACCTCTTTACCTTACTTGCCTACGTGCCTGCCTTTACTTTATCTAATTCTTTAAATCAATGCTTTGAGGCTGCTTTCCCCACCTTTCAGTCTGCCTACACCTTCTCTAATTCGCACTACCTTGCACTTAATTCTTTAATTGTTGGCGCTTCCACAGGGATGTCCTGCCTTGACTTCTTTAGTTGTAGATGGAAACTTACATGCGCCAGCTACATTCCCTCTCTCTTGTGCTAGTCCTGCGACCCCCTATATTAGTATGTGGCCCTTGTCTTCAAGCTGACACTAAATATTCTAATTCTTATGTACTCGTGTTGGTCTTCCTTTCTTGTCTTAGACCCTTTAAACACTGATGTGGATTCTTACTTATTTGTCACCTAACCTATACTAGTTACCAATCAAACTTAGCCTCCTACTACTAACTTTCTTTCTGTAACAACATTGAGCCGGGTCTTTGCCCTATTGCTTATGAACCTTACTGTCCTTACTTTAATTCTCTAACTAACAATCCGAGTCTTTACTATCCTACCTATGGGTGGTCTGACCTTCCTTATTGCAACTCTAACTATATTGGTTTCCTTGGGACCAAGCTACTTCAGTCCAGACTTGATTTCTTTAAACACTGATTCAGATACTTGCCTATGAGTTGAGTTTGAGTTAGTCCCTTCGACCTCTTAAATGGATACTGATGCTACCAGACAAGTAACTAATAAAAACACAACTGTTGAAGACAGAACGTATAAACAAATACCTTACTTGTTGTACTACTGTTGAGCTCCTACCACCCTAAGGGCATAAAAATGATAGGATTGCTACTCCTTTCTATTGGCCTGGGGCACTATACCCTTCATTCTTAAAACTCACCTTCCCAAGCTAAGCTCTCCAAGATGAAACTATGGCATTGATATTCGTACTTATCTAATGTCCGGGTACGAACACATCACTTACTATAATGCAAACTAATGCAAGCATCAATTATCGTATTAAACACAAACATTATGGGCATACATATTAGATGAAGATGCCAGTTACCAATACCAATACCATATAAGTTATTTAATAATGCAACGAACAAGTACGAGTCACAGATAGGAAAGCGAGAATCTAGGGTTCAATACAAAATGGAAGACAAGAGAAGAATAATGAAAGTAAAGCAACAAGTCTTGCACTCTGGGTTTTCTTGAGCCTTGCTGGTTTAGCGAGGGTTTTCTTGAGCCTTGCCGGGTTTAGAGTGGAGTTTTCTTGATCCTTGCCAGGTTTATATCTACCCCTTTACATTTCAATATGGTATTTCGTTTATTACTTTTGGAAACTCCATTAAATATAAAAGGTTACTATTTAAAAAAATTATTATTCACAATGTCTTAGGATTCTTTACAAATTTAATAAAATAATAATTTAATATTCATAATATTTTTATTTTATTTTTACTCTTTATTTTTTTCACTTTCTAGCTATTACCAATACTTCTAGCCACCTAGAATATGATGATATATTGTGAGTTTTTTCCAATCATCTCAAAAAAATCATATTTCATGGATTATCCTACAATTACTCAGAGGATAATATATTCTTGATATTTTTAAAAATATCATACTCCGAGTATTTTATAAATACTCTAAGCAATTTATAAAGGCCTAACATTAAACTTTCTTAGGTCAATCTAACTAACTCATACATCTTTTGAATTATTATAGAATCTATATAATCATAAAAATATTAAATCATATAAATAAACATTAAAAATATTTTTTACTTCTCATTTCAATCATTAGATCATTCTATTCTATTATCTATATTTTTTATCATTTTACATTACCTTCTACGATTATCATTTTATCATTTTAAGATGCGATTATAAATAATAAAAACAGAGCTCTAATTATATATATATATATATATATATATATGCACATATGTATAAGCACGTGTGTTTTTCAATATGTTTATCCTTCATAAATTCTAAATTATTAGATGTATTAAATATTAAAATTATGAAAACTTATTCAAACTAAATCGATCTAATTTTTAACTCTAAATGCTATCTTATATTATTTTATTGGCTTCATTTACTTCAAAGGCTGAATTATTTCATTAAAAATCTAAATAATAAACCATTAACGTTGACAAGGATAATAAGAGATAAACATTTCAAAACCCATTTAAAAATATTATTTTATTCTTAATTATTAAATATTAAGACTTTCTTATATATTATTTGATGAAATATATATAAAAGATTTACTAAGCCATCTTTCGGACTTTTTCGAAAGAGCATTTTAATCTATCAAGAGGATATTTTTAAGATCTCATAAAAGATTTCACCCATAAAACCTTTATACTTTCAGTTTAAATTGATCAAAAATTTAAAAAATAAGAATATCTTAGCTTTTTAGTGCTTAATTAATTGAAAATAAATATTTTAAGAGTGAAAAATAGAAAAATTATCATTGAAGTGATCAATTGATTTTTAAAGCTTTTGTGAAAATTTTGGTAAAAAAGATCTCGTACTTTTAGCTTAAATAGGCTAAAATTAGAAAAATAAAAATTTTAGCCAATTAAGAGTTGAATTAACTAACAATAGGTCTTTTAATAGTTGAACGTTGGTCATTAATTTTCATTAAAAAAATTTGATATTTTTTGTTTTGGTTAAAAAATAGATCGAGTTCACTATTTTTTAATATAATATTATTTTTGTATATGACCAAAAAATAATATAACCTCATCCAAAAACAATACAACTCATATGCCAAAGAATTATTTTTTTAATCTTCAAGCATAATAATTATTTTGACCTTAAAACTTAAAAAAAGCTTCTCTGATGAAATAGACGTGATTTATCATCAATTTTTTTCTAAATTGATCTTAAATTGGCTAAAAATGATAAAATAATAAGGGTTGAATTAATTGAAAATAGGTGTTTTATAGACCTAAAAATAGAAAAAAATCATCATTTAGTTTATCAAATGTAATCTATGTAAAATCTTTAGATGTTACATCTCCTTAGATTTTAGATGTTACATATCATTCTGTCAAGCTTTAATAGATTTTTTGACCAAAATAAGAGATTTCTACATAGAACCAAAATAAAGATGTTTATCACATAAATACCATTTTGATCAATTTTGTTCAATCCAACCTGTTCTTGGTTTTAATCAAATTGATCTAATTGAAGCCTTTACGGTGGTTATCTTAATTATTTGTATAAGAATAATTTCCGACTTTATGATGGTTATCTTAATTATTCATATAAGAATGACTTTTATGCAATTTATGTAATTTAAGGACTTATGAGAAAAAATAAAAAGTCATTTTAGATCTTATCCAATCTCAAATTCTTCCGAGGGTTATAATTCCTCTACAATTCAATGCTTTTAAATATTTTAAAATCATAACAGCTCCTTCTTTGCTGTCATTTCAAGCTCATATCAGAAACCATATTGAACTCCTGTCACAAAATTATGTGATTTCATCGTTGTCTGGACATGCTTAACTTAAAATATTATATATATATATATATATATATATATATATATATATATATTCGAGAGATGTACTAGATACTTTATAGATGTCGTTAGTTTATTTCATAAGCATCGAGTAATATCTAGAAAAAATCTAATAATGATTTTAATACTTTTAATAGGTATCATTATTTTGAAATTAACAATGCTCATCAATAATGATTGAATATGTAATGTTATTAAGACCAAATTCTAACACTTTTGGTTCATGTCATCTAATCACAATGACAATGATACAACCTTACCAACCTATCCCTCAGCATTAAGGATGTTAGCTTTTTTTAATGGCTGCAAGTCTACATCATTTTTATAGTTGTCTTAGGTTCAAGTGGCTTTGGTCCCAACATATAAGTTGCCAATACTTATTTTTCGTGTCATCATTGTATTAAAACAAGAACAATACCTGCCACCAAAGGGGGAAAAAGAAAGTTGCTCATAAAAGACAATATAAGTAGAGAGAATATATATATATATATATATATAATTTGGTAAAAAATTTAAAATTAGAAATTATTTTTTAAAAATTAGCTTACATATTAATTTTTATTTGTTGCATTATGTAAATAGTAGCATTAGCATAACTAACAAGACTCACCAATTATTATAGCTGATAGTAATAATTACTCTTAGCTTCATAAGTGGTAAACATCTACTTTAAGATCTATTGAAGGATTTATTTATTATTAAGATAAAATTGCATATACATAATATCCATTCAAAATTCATAATTCAACATATATCCTTTAAGATACTTTTAAAACTTAAAAGAAAAATGGTATCAATTGGGAGATAATTGTTAAGTGTATATCCCTGCCCATTCCAAAAATTAGATTATTTGCCATGCTATTCCATCAAATATTAAACTATTATATATATATATGGTATGTTTCATATATGTTATCACTTTCTCGGTAAACTTAAGTCCCTAGTACTGATCATTTGATGAATATTAATTATAAATGATATATATGAAGACTTTTTAACTATATAGAAATATATTTTTAAGTTAAATTTAGAGGGAAAATATAAAAATAACTAACTTTCGAGGAACATATATGTCATTATAATTATTATGTTAAATAATCACAATGTTAAAAATATTAAAGATATTTTACATTTTTATATTATTAATATATAAAACTAATATTATTCACGATTAGAAGGCCTTGATTATATCATCTTTTCTCCATCGTCATTGTCTATATGGGATCATGTTAATGGTAAGACGATATGCTAGTACATGAAATCTACTCTATTGTCACTCTATCCCCATATGGAGTCACTCGACCAACAAACAGGATATGACTATCAAATAAACTATGTTTACTATATATGTGCGTAAACAATAATGGCAACGAAGGCTTCAATGACATCCTGATATCCATTTAGGTGCAGGTATAGAGCAGTGGACATTCAAAGATTACGTTTGAATTGACGGTGTCAATTCCATCATGACCACTCTTATTGCAGAGAGATAAAAGACGCGTCGCATATCAAGAGAAGGAAAAAAAAGGCAAACATAATTAGATATATATACGTCGACTAAGTAAAAATCTCGGACTCTTTGTTCTCTTCCTCTCTTATTCTTCGACCGACAGCACTAAGAGAACTAAGAGAAGAGCCAACAAGGCGATTTTTAGGGTTTACCTTTATTGTTTTGCTCCGGTACTTGTGTTCATGCCTCATTTATTTACGCTTTTTCTCGGGCTTTTATCTTGGTGATCTGTTCTTAAGTTGGGCACTCTTGCTTTAGCCTAGTTTTTGGGTTGGACTGGTTACATTGTTTGCTTTAGCAACGAGACGAGTTCTCCTTTCTTCAATTTTTTTTTCCAGGGATCTTGCATCTTAAGACCTGTTTGATCTAAATATCATTTATATCCAATGCTAAAAATCAAGGTTTCTTTTATGTTTAGTGTTATTTTTTTGGTTTCCAGGGAATATTCGATGTGCTTTGATTATTTGGATCATTTATATTTCTATTTTCTATTTTCTTCTTTTGGATGGTTATGCCAAATGTTGTGTGTTAGAGAAATTATTGATTTAGTTATGTTAGGGGAATAAGGCATTGACATACTGGTAAGCCCGATGTAGGATTATCCAAGGTGTATCTGAGGTGAAAATGTTGAGCTCCCGAGGTGCCATCAGTATAAAGACCACAATCTAAAGAAGTTCTCTGATCTAATATTTTTGATATCCAAGTTAGTAATATGAGATACTAGAGTATGGATGTGAGTGGTCTAGAGAACCCTCTTTCATTATGTTTAGGATGTGTTTTTATACCTGATTGCAGAGAGGGGACAACCTCTAATCATCTCAATGATTCCCTCTTGTCCACATTGGCGACAAGGGTACTTTGGACACGTATCAATGCGGGTAGACAAGTGAAAGATGTCTTGGATCTTTTACTTGCACCAAAGAATTCATGTGATGATTACATGTCGACAGATAGTTAGCTAATAGTGTACTCCATATTATTTGTCCCTCTCTAAGGCATGCTTCGGGGTTCTTGTAAGAGAGGTTCAAAGTGCAATGTTTAGTTCATTGGATGGGTCCGTTTAGGATTGTCTTCCTAGCACTATTGGTGGTGATCCATTGTCGATAATCTCTTATAGTGTTGAAGGGCGTACATTGGTTGGGCGAGATCATGTTTTTTCGACCTCCTCATCTCTTTATGTCCTCTATGTGACAGACAGAGGCGGGGATCGACCCTCTTAACCTCCATGCCTCGCACACATTTTGCCTTATGTCTCTATCATGGTAGATTTTTTCTCATGCGGGTTAGGTTTTTCTGACTCACATGCCTCGAGCATATTTTGCTTTGTGCCTTCAGTATAATAGATTTCTCTTCACATGGGTCAGGTTTTCCCAACTCACGTGCCTCGAATATATTTTGTCTTGTACTTTCATTATAATATATTTCTTCTTATGTGGGTAAGATTTTCTTATCTCATGTGTCATGAGCACATTTTACCTTGTGCCTTTGCCGTAGCATATTTCTTCTTACACGGGTCAGGTTTTCTCGACTCACGCATCTCAAGCATATTTGACATTGTGCCTCTATTGTGACAAATTTTTTTTTAGAATATTAGTTGGATGAGGGATTATAGATACACGGTAATTGTGGCCAAATCGGTCCGATGGATTTGATCTCCTTGTACCATTTGGGGGCTATGGCGTAGTGGTCTAGTACATTCATAGTCGATGAGTTGAGTGAATTATTAATTCACTATATCATAAGAAGTTCTGATGGGAGTAACTCACGGCCAGCTCGATATCGGGCCTAGATGGTCATATATATATGGTGGATACTTTAACAAATAACAGATCGGATGGAGATCCAATTAGCCCCTATTCTTATAACATGAGACCCTATACTGATGGGCTCATTGATTAAAGCCCAATTAGAGACCTAAGGAGATTATTAGATAGACATCCAATAATGCAAGGTTAGTGGGTAATTGGATGAAGATCTAATACCTACTAAGGCAGGAGCCCTAGGGTTTTTGGCGGCTCTCTATAAATAGGAGGGAAGACTCATAGTTGATAGGCTCATGATTGATAAACTCCCCCTCCTAATCTCCTCCCTTCCTCTATGTAAGAGTTGTGAGATCAAATTGGAGGAGTTTTGTTGTAGAGATCCATCATATGGATACCATTAAAGAGGAAGATGCTTTACTTCTTTCATCCTCTCTAGCTAGATCTAGAGTACAGGGATATATGATCTCCCTAGGTAATTAATCTATCACATGATGTAGTTTTTTAGTTTTTTGCGGCTTTCTCATGATCCAATCTTTTGCACGACGATTTGATCTGTGTGAAAAATTGATTTTGTTTTGATTCCACTATGTATGTGATGCGCCCGCTGAGGTTTTCAAACAATTTTAACTAGCAATCTCCCACTTGACCTAAAGTCAATCACCTATGTGTCTGATCCCCATCAGACCCCTGTGATGCTCAAAGATAATCTCCTTTGGAGACATACTTCTAGAAAATGATACTTCATGTCTTATCGGCATGAGGCATCTCTTGGAATCTTTATTCTAAATCTTTTGATAATGGAGTTTATGTATCTGGATTGAGACTAGCCAAACATCCTCTTGGGTCTATCTCTATAGATCCGGATCCCCAAAATATAGGATGCTTCCCCTAAGCCCTTCATGGAGAAGGGCTTGACCCTTCATGGCCCTGGCCGCATTCGGTCGCCTCTACAGGGGCTTGGCCATCACCGACCACCCCTTCAAGTGGCCTGACCATGGTTGGCCACCTTTGTAGGTAGCCATCATGCAGGTGGTCGCCCCTTGCCTGTAGGTAGCTTGCCTACGGGCATTGCCTTCGCTGCAACAAACACGTAGAATAGTTCTACACGATTTGATCTTATAACACGTAGTTTAAAAATAATCTTTTGCACGAGCAACCTTGTTTCTGATACCACTATTAGGAAACCTCAACGGGAGCATCACATATGCAGCAGAATATCAAAATAAAACTTATTTCCCATGTAGATTAAAATTATCGTGAAAAGAAGTCGTAAAACTGAAAACCGTGATATGTAAGAGATTGATTACCTAGGGAGATCATATATTTCTATTTTTTCAGATTTAAATAGAGAGGACGAAGTAAGTCAAGTATCCTCCTCTCTAGCGGTATCCACACGATGGATTGCTACAACGATATGCCTCCAATCACGGCCCCAAGTCTCATAACTCTTGAACAGAAGATGAGGGAGGGAGGAGAGTAAGAGGAGGCGGTCAAAGGTGTAGCCTATCATCTATATGCCTTCCCTCCTATTTATAGAGGGCCACCAAAAACCCTAGGGGTCCTGCCTTAGAGGGTATTAGATATCTATCCAATTACCCACTAACCTTAGATTATTTGATCTTTATCCACTAATCTCCTTTGACCACTAATTGGGCCTTATGCAAGGAGTCCATCAGTGTAGAGTCTCATCTAATGAGAATATTGGCTAATTAGATCTTATACAATCCTCTATTCGTTGAAGCATCCACTATATGTGTATGACCCTCTAGGCCCGATATCGAACTAGCCGTAGTTGCACCCATTAAAACTCCTTCTGATATAGTTAATTATTATCCTCATAATAATTTACTCGATCATCGACTATAGACGTACTAGGCCACTACGCCATAGTCCCCAGATAGTATAGGGGAATCAAATCCATAAGACCTGTCTATCCACAGTTACCGTATATCTATAGTTTCTCATCCAACTAATATCCCAGAAACCGTATATTAGACTTAGTACTGTAATGCCACATGCATAATCCGTCTGAGTCTCACTCTAATTAGATCCTCTTGGAGAATTCATTCTTTCTCAATCTGGATAACCTTGGCTAGGGATTTATCTAAGCAAACACACATGGGATATTCCTCACGTGATACCGAGAGTGGATAATCCTTTATTGACACTCAATTGCCTTCGTAAAGTTGGCTACAAATCCCGATAACCGGTTGTACCAAATTTAAAACTTTCCAAACCTATAAGTCTGACATCAAAGAAAGGAGTACTCAAATAAGACATCCTTAGTATCTCAAGTCTAAGGACTAGATACATAACTAGGACTATGGAATCGATGTCTGACATTAGGTATCATTAACCATACAACATTCCATAAGCGGATTAATCAGTGAACTTATTCTCCAATGAGCATTTGTATTGTATCCTTAGTGTCTCTCCACAAGTGCTACGAGACCAGCCGTCTCCATCATATGGACGGGTACGGTCTGTCCGATTATCTTGATGTCCCTTTCGAGTAATCTATGACTAGGATTATTTAGGATCTATGTTTAAGGTTGAATCAATCTCATTATTATGATCTCATCACGATTTGATTTTCATTGCATAGAACCAAGAACATCATAATATATATATATATATATATATATATATATATATATATATATATATATATATATATATATAAAATATAATATGAGAATATGCTAATAATAATCATAAGCAAAAAGAACGCAGCATGTTACATGTGGTATCACTCATATGATTGACTTGCAAGGCACCTTTAACCAATAGGATCAAGAACACCTCAGCGGGGATGAGCAGGTGGCTCGGGGTCACCTCATGGGTGAGAGGCTCGGGTCGTGGAATAGATAATAGTATCGTGTCGACGTTTGCATCGAGGTAGATACATCCACATGCATAAATGGTGGTTGTTGCCCCTTAAGTGAAAGTACTATGGGTCAGGGGCAAAGCCTCCTCGCTCAAGCATTCGTTGAGAGGGTTGACAATTGAATGTTCTTACGACATCGGGCTCTCCTTTTAGCACCAAAAATGGTAGGGGAATAAGTTACTGACGTCCTAGTCAACCCGATGTGGTTCGAACTCTTGCACATAGGATTGTTCGAGGTGCCTCCGAGATAGTAATATTGAGCTCCTAGAATGCCACGTGCATAGAGATCGCGGTCGGGAGAAACTTCCCAATCCAATCCCTCCGACACCTAAGTTATTAACCTGAAGTGTAAGAGTATGGATGTGAGTGGTCCAAAAGACCCTCATTTCATTATGTTGATGATGTGTTTTTATATATGGTCACAAAAGGGGGATAGCCTCTAACCACCCCAACGAGCCCCTCTTAGCCTCTTGTCCATATAGGCGACGGGGGATTAACAGGACAACCTCAAACTGCCTACCTTGGACCTACTTTAGATTCTTATCCATACGAGTTGACGGGTGAAGGTGACTTAAATTTTTTTCCTCCCACCGAGGACTTCACGTAGTGGTTAAGCATCAGATGACAATTAGCTAATAGTGTACTCCTGATCATGTTGTCTGTCTAGTGTCCACATCAAGATTTCATTGTTACAGTTGTCTATCTAGTAGTGTTGTAAACAGAGACAAGATAGTTTTGGTCATATGTGATCTGCATTAGTAGTAACAGTTTGTTAGGTGATCCACATCAAGTCTCTCCTGTCCACATTGATCGAAGCTAAAAGTGCAGCTTGGGTCAATTATCGAGTTGCCAAGCTACTTCCTCAGTGAAATTTCCACAGAATATCATAGAAGGCTAGAAGGTAGTTTAGGCTAGTTAACAAATCGACTCCCCTATGGAATATTCCCATAAGACTAGTAGGTGATTCAGGTCAGTTATGAATAAGCTACCATGTAGAATATTTACAAGAATATTTTCAGAAGATCAGAAGGCGGTTCAGGTTGATTACGAATCAACTCTTGTAGAATATTCTTCGAAATATTCCTCGAAGGCAGTTCGGGTTCGTTATGAACCAGCTCCTCTACGGAATATTCGTAGGAATGTTCCTAGAAGACCATAAGGCAGTTTAGGTTAGTTATAAATCAACTCCATTGTAGAATATTCTAGGAAGATTAAGAGATAGTTTGGGTCGGTTATGAACTATCTTCTTTGTAAGATCTTCATAAGGCAGTTTGGGTCAGTTGTAAATCAACCCCTTTAAGGTTAGTATGATGTCCTTAGCTCTAAATTAAGTAGGGAAACAATATAGGAGAAAAGGTGCAACTAAGTACTAACTTGAGCGTCAGAGAGATTGGCTCGAGAAATCCCTTTCGACCTCGATCTTTATGCAAAAATAAAGCTAGAGAAACCCTGCTTTATCTCAGATTATTCCTCACATACGGATCAAGTCACATCGTGCTGATACAAACATCAATGATATTTTTCCCTTACATAGTTCTATGTGCATCCATATTGAAATTTAGTTATTCTAGTTTGCTATCCATAATTATTATAGACTAAGTAATGATAGGTTGAACATGTGGATTCAAGATTGGTATATATAACTTTATGTTAATTGAATTTTTGAGAAGAATCTTGTCAGCACTTCTAGTTTTACAGATGTAATGGATTTATAAGTTAGCATAATAGCCCTCATTTTAGAACCTTTGCAGATTCTAAGCTTGGGGTGATCTCTATAGGGGATTAGCCTCCTTGGAACTCTATAAAGGTTCCACCCTCTAAGTTACTGCTCAAAGGCTACTGAAAGGATTCATCTATTCATGAAGAAAAGTGGATGATCATAAGGCTATTTATAGACCTTCTAAACCCTAACTCCTAATAGGACTCCTACTCCAAGACTCCTACTCCTAACAACTCCTAATGCTTCTCTAAGAAGCAACCCCCTATCATCCTATCTAGGGGTGGTTGGTTGCTTTATTAATTCTTAATCCAACTATTATTTAATCCCTTTCAATCAACCCCTCTTTAACTATGATAAGGGGTGGCTAACTAGGGTTACACGTGCCCTATACTTCCTTCAAAATATCCTAACATAGCCAGCCTCTTCATCTCTTTAATAGGGGTCGGCTAGATAGGATTTACATATATGCCTTCTTCAATGTAACTAAATTAGGACTCTACTATCTAGAGTCCTAACATACCTGCCCTTTTCAAATCAGCTATGTCCTCAAGGCTGACACTTTATGAATTCTGAGAATTTGATCTTCAAGTCATCATAATTCTCTCAAGTGGCATCTTTTGCTGGTAGGTTTGGCCACTATATTAGCACTTCAGTAGTGGATCATCATCGTTGCGTCATGATTCATCAATTAATAATGGCACTCAGTTGGGTCTGGAGCTCTCCTTGGACAGTCATATATGGTAGGTGGCTTTGGACCGTCTCTTTTTGTCCCAACTTGAGCTTCGAGTATGACACATGGAAGACTAGATAGATTCAAGAGCTGGTGGGTAAGTCCAATTTTTATGCTACTGCTCCGATGCGCTCTAAAATCTAGTAGGATCCAAAGAATCGAGGTGAAAGCTTCATGGATGCTCTGGTCTGGATCGATGCTTGTTTGTATGGTTCGAGCCATAGAAAAATCCAATCTCCTACTGAAAATTCTCTTTTGCCTTTGTGTTGATCATATTGTTGTTTCATCCTCGCTTGGGCTACAGTGAGATTATCTTATAGTAACTTCAATATTTTGTCTCTGTCTTATAGCTCCCTGTCTACTTGTTCTATTTTAAAGGTGCCCAACATATATTTTGGGATTACAAGGGGAGGTCAGCCATACATAGCCTCATACGGAGTAAATTTTATGGATGAGTGATAAGTTATATTATACCACCACTCGGCCCAGGGAAACCACTTTGTCCACTCCTTTGGTTGGTCATTGGATGAGGTATGTCTCCAAGCACCTGTTCACAACTTTAGTTTAGTCATCGATTTGTGGATAATATGTTGTGCTCATCTTTAATTTAGTATCCTGCATCTTAAATAATTCTGTCCAAAATTTGCTCGTGAAGACCCTATCACGATCACTTACATTAGATCTTGGTATCCCATGTAATTTTATAATATTCTCTATAAAGATTCAGACAATGCTAGAAGCAGTGTAGGGATTACGAATAGCATAGAAGTGAGCATACTTTGTAAGGTGATCAACCATAACGAGAATTGTACCTTTTTCTTGTGATGAGGGTAGCCTTTCAATGAAGTCCATGGATATATTTGTCCATATCGAGTCTGGGATGGGTATAGGTTACAGCTTTCCGGGGCTTGCCACTATTTCACCTTTAGCAATAATATTTTTTATCACTACCCAATAAAAATTTTGCTTAATTCTCTTATAAGTTCTAAGGAATTGGAGTGCCTGACCATTAGTGTGGAATGCATCTCTTGAAGGATAGTCTTTATGCGAGTAGAATTTAGCACAAGCATAATGCATCCCTTATGGCGCAAGTCCTTTAAGTCCTAACTGTAATGAGCCACGGAGCTTGGTTCTTCCTTCAATTTTTTAATGATCTTACTGGTCTCTATATTATCTCGCCATTCTCTCCTAATATCCTCAAGGAAGTCACTAGTGGGAAGGGATACGATCGAAAATTCAGCTTGCTCGGGTAGCCATTAAAGCGCATCTGTAACAATATTCTCTTTTCCCTTTTTGTAAGTTATTTCATAATCATATCAAAGAAGCTTTGTTACCTATTTTTGCTACTCGAGAGAAGATATCTTCTGCTCTAAGAAATATTTTAGGCTTTTATGGTCGGTCTTGATTTGAAAGCATCGCTCGATTAGGTACAACCTCCATTTTGTCATTGCATGCACAATCACAAGCATCTCCTTATTGTAAATAGTCATTTTTAGATGAGAAGGAGATAATGCCTTACTAGTATAAGTGAGGGGGCGGCCATCTTGCATTAGTATAGCACTAATTCTGACTTCGGAGGCATCGGCTTCAATAATAAAAATCTTATCGAAGTCAGGTAGCGCTAGTAAGGCATTATCTCCTTCTCAATGACAACGATGCATGTACTGATCTTTCCATAGTCTTTTACAAACTTGCGGTAGTAGCCCATTAAACCGAGGAAGCTATGCAGCAATTTTATGTTTCTTGGGGTGGGTCGGCCATCTTTGCATTGCTTTGATTCTGGAAGGATCCATTGCCACACCTTACTCTGATATGATATGCCCAAGACATTCCACCTTCTATTGAAGAAAATTGCACTTCAATTTTTGATTAAAAGAATATGTTCTTAAAGAAGGCTGTAAATAAAGATGTCATCAAAGAAAACCAGCACAAACTTACAAAGATGACATTGGAAAATAACATTTATAAGGCTCTAGAAGGTGGAGGGAGCATTAGTGAGATCGAAGGGCATTATCATGAATTCGTAGTGGCTATTGTGCATTCGAAAGTTGATTTTCGGTATATCTTCTTTGCACACTTATATTTGATGATATTCTGATCGAAGGTCTAGCTTTTGTGAAGACTCATGCTCCCTTTAATTCATCAAGCAATTCATCTACTACTAGAATAGGGTACTTGTCCTTGACGGTTATGTCATTGAGAGCTCGGTAATCAACGCATCTTCGTCATTTTCCATCCTTTCGTACGAGGAGCACCAGTGAAGAGTAGGGGCTGCAACTTGGCCGAATAACTCATGTTTTGAGCATCTCTCTTATAATCCATTCTATTTCATCCTTATACAGATGTGGATATCAATATGGCTGAGTATTTACTGGAGGTTTTCCCAGAAGAATCGGTATATGATGATCATACCGACGGATAGGAGGTAGGCTGCGCAGTTCGTCAAATATATATTTGAAACCATTGTCTCAGCTGCAACGTATTGATTGACCTTTTGAAGTACCTCTAGTACTATCGCTGGTGGCCTCTCTACCAACAACCATAAGAGACGATAGGGCTCGAGTCCCATTATAAAGGCCTGTATTATACATGACAGATGAGCATATTTCACACCTTGGATTTCATTGGTGAACCAAGTGATGAAGTCTGAAAGTGTTTCCTCCTCCCCTTGCTTAAGTCTGAGAAGCATTATTGTCAATGGCCTCGGGCGCATGTTCCTAAGGAAGTGAAGTTCGAACTTATTTGTAAGCTGAGTAAAAGAATTCATAGAGAGCGGCTTTAGATGGGCGCACCATTCTCGTGTTAAGTCTCTTAGTATGATAAAAAATATGCGACATATTAAGGAGTAATCTACTCTATCTGGTCGGTACTATCATTGAATGCCTCCAACGATTGGAGGTGGAAGTTTGCTAGGATCAGTTCCTCCTAGATTTTTTAGGTGAATGGCGATTGACTTGACGTGGGGTTGACCGACCCTTCCTCTTTAGTTTATTGAAACTCTCATCGCATCTCCAAACGCTAGTTCATCTACTGTAGTTGGATCAACAGAAAATCATTCATTGAATCTATTGATTGCGTCTCAGATTCAGGTGGGGTAGAGTGGTGGTGTGGTTTGTTGAACTCCATAGAAGGGATAGAATGGTGGTGTAGTCTGTTGAAGCCTGGATATCATATTTTATGCAGGCTTATATCTTTTATGTTATTACAATTGACCTGTAAGACGCGTTTTCTAAGTTATTATAGAATTCCTAACCTTAAAAATATAACAAACATTATAGATTGAATATTTATATTATTAATTTATACTAATAGTTGTTAAGATTTAGAATATCCAAAATATCGTTTCAAACATTTGATTATCCTACAATTACCTAGAAGATAATAATATATTCTGAATATTTTACAAATACTCTAGGTAATTTATAAAGGCCTAAAATTAGTCTCTTCCAAGTCAATCTAACTAACCTAACATCTTTTGAATTATTAAAGAATCTATATAATCATAAAAATATTAAATCATATAAATAAACATGAAAAAATATTTTTTACCTTCTCCTCTTCAATCATTAGATCATTCGTATTCTATTATCTTTAGTTTCTTTATCAGTTTTTATTACCTTCTACGACTAAGAGGAGGAAAGGAGAATGAAAGAAGGAAAAAAAGAAAAGAAAAAATAAGTTATAGGGAAAGAGTGAAAAAGATTTTATAGGTATTAGATTATAAAGTAAGGATATATATATATATGCCCGCACGTGTGTTTTCAATATGTTTTTGTCCACTGACCCGTTAACAATTAAAATCCATTACTTTTTCCTTTTGAATTTACAATAAATAAAAATACTGATACATTTATTACTTTATCCTCCGTAAATCCTAAATTATTAGATGTATTAAATATTAAAATTATTGAAACTTATTTGAACTAAATCGATCTAATTTTAAACTCTGAATGCTATCTTATATTAGTTTATTGGCTCCATTTAGTTCAAAGGCTGAATTATTTTATTAAAAATCTAACTAATAGACCATTAACGTTGACAAGGATAATAAGAGATAAACATTTCAACAAAATCATTTAAAAATATTATTTTTTCTTAATTATTAGATTAAATTTTACTAAATATTAAAATGGAATATATATATATATATATATATATATATATATATATATATATATATATATATATATATATATATATATATATATATATAAGATTTACTAAGCCATCTTTTGAACTTTTTCGAAAGAGCATTTATCCATCAAGAGGACATTTTTAAGATCTCATAAAAGATTTCACCAAAAAACCTTTATACTTTCAGTTGAAATTGATCAAAAATTAAAAAAATAAGAATATCTTAGTTTTTTAGTGCTTAATTAATTGAAAATAGTTATTTTAAGAGTGAAAAATAGAAAAACTATCATTGAAGGGGTTAATGGATGTTTAAAGCTTTTGTGGAAATTTTGGTATAAAAGACCTCGTACTTTTAGCTTAAATAGGCTAAAATTAGAAAAATAAAAATTTTACCCAATTAAGAGTTGATTTAACTAACAATAGGTCTTTTAATAGTTGAACATTGGTCATTAATTTTCATTAAAAATTTTGATATTTTTTGTTATGGTTAAAAAATAGATCGATATACTATTTTTTATTTTTGTATATGACCAGAAAATAATATAACCTCATCCAAAAACAATACAACTCATATGCCAAAGAATTATTATTTTTATCTTAAAGCATAATAATTATTTTTACCTTAAACTTTAAAAAAAGCTTATCTGATGAAATATACGTGATTTTGTCATCAATTTTTTTCTAAATTGATATTAAATTGGCTAAAAATGATAAAATAAACTTTGTAAGGGATGAATTAATTGAAAATAGGTGTTCTACATACCTAAAAATAGAAAAAAAATTATCATTTAGTTTGTCAAATGTCTACAATATAAAATCTTTAGATGTTACATCTCCTTAGATTTTAGATGTTACATATCATGCTGTCAAGGTTTAATAGGTTCTTTGACCAAAATGAGAGATTTCTACATGGAACCAAAATAAAGATGTTACCATTATGATCAATTTAGTTCAATCCAACCTGTTCTTGGTTTTAATCAAATTGATCTAATTCGAGCTTTTATGGTGGTTATCTTAATTATTTGTATAAGAATAATTAATAGGTTCAATCCAACCTGTTCTTGATTTTGTGATGATTATCTTAATTGTTCGTATAAGAATGACTTTCATGCAATTTATGTAATTAAAGGACTTATAAAAAAAAAGTCTTTTTAAATCTTATCCAATCTCAAATTCTTTCGAGGGTTATAATTCCTCTAGAATTTAATGATTTTAAATATTTTAAAATCATAAGAGCTCCTTCTTCACTATCCTCTCAAACTTAATTTGCTTACCTCATATTAGAAACCATATAGAATAAATGAGTACAATTACCTTAATATATATATATATATATATATATATATATTCAATTTTTAGATATATATTCTCCCAGCTTTACGTAGTTGTTTTATTATTACTCGGTTCGAATTGTGTAGTTCAAAAGAATAAATGAGTATAATTATCTTAAAATAATTAAATATTAATAATTCTTTAAGTATAAATTCTTGGGATGTACTAGATAATTTATAGATGTTGTTAGTTTATTTCATAAGCGTCGAGGAATATCTGGAAGAAATCTAATAATGATTGTAATACTTTTAATAGGTATCATTATTTTGATATTAACGGTGCTCATCAATAATAATTGAACGTATAATGTTATCTTAATAAGGTCAAATTCTAACCCTTTTGGTTCATGTCATCTAACCATAATGATAATGATAAAACCTTACCAACCTATCCCTCAGCAGCATTAAGGATGTTTTAATTGGCTGCAAATCTACATCATTTTTATAGTTGTCTTAGGTTCAAGTGACTTAGGTCCCAATCCTTGTATTATAATACATAAGTTGTCACTACTTATTTTTGGTGTCATCATTGTATTAAAACAAGAACAATACCTGCCACCAAAGGAGAAAAAAAAAGTTGCTCATAAAAGACAATATGAGTAGAGAGAATATATATATATATCTATATATATATATAATATAATTTGGTAAAAAATTTAAAATTAGAAATTATTTTTTAAAAATTATCTTACATATTAATTTTTATTTGTTGCACTATGTAAATAGTAGCATTAGCATAACTAACAAGACTCACTAATTATTATAACTGATAGTAATAATTACTCGTAGCTTCATCAGCAGTAAACATCTACTTTTAGATCTGTTGAAGGATAATCATTGATAGAATGTTCAAACTCTAGAAAATATATGCCTTATTATTGTATTTATTATTAATATAAAATTGCATATACATAATATCCATTCCAAGTTAATAATTCAACATATATCCTTTAATATACTTTTAAAACTTTTAAAAAAAATTAGTATCAATTCGAAGATAATTGTTAAGTGTATATTCCTGCCCCTTCCAAAAATAGATTTGCCATGATATTCCTTCAAATATGAAACTATTATATATATTTTTATTTGGTATGTTTCATATATGTTATCACTTACTCGGTAAACTTAAGTCCCTACTACTAATCATAATTATTAGTATCACTATACTAATGATCATTTGATGAATATTAATTACAAATGATATATTTGAAGACTTTTTAACTATAAAGAAATGTATTTTAAAATTAAATTTATAAGGGAAAATACAAAAATAACTAACTTTCAAGGAATACATATGTCATTGTAATTATTATGTTAAACAATCACGATGTTAAAAATATTAAAGATATTTTACATTTTTATATTATTAATATATAAACTAATATTATTCACGATTAGAAGGCCTTGATTATATCGTCTTTTCTCTATCGTCACTATCTATATGGGATCACATTAATGGTAAGATGATCCGTTAGTACATTAAATCTACTTTACTATTACTCTATCCCCATGTGGAGCCACTCGGCCAACAAATAGGATACGACTGTCAAATAAACCTCCATTTACCATATATGTGCATAAACAGTGACGGCAACAGAGGCTTCAGTGATGTCCTGACATCCGTTTAGGTACAGATATGGAGTAGTGGACATCCAAAGATTACGTTTGAATTAACAGTATTAATTCCATCACGGTCGCTCTTATCATTGAGAGAGAAAAGACTTGTCACATATCAAGAGCAGAAAAAAAAGGCAAACATAATTAGATATATATACATCGACTAAGTAAAAAAATCTCAGACTCTCTATTCTCTTCCTCTCTTATTCTTCGATCGACAACACTAAAAGAACTAAGAGAAGAGTCGATAAGGCGATTAGGTTTACCTCTGTTGTTTTGCTCTGATACTTGTGTTCGTGCCTCATTTATTTATATTTTTCCTTGGGCTTTTATCTTAGTGATCTGTTCTTGAGTTGTGCACTCTTACTTTAGTCTAGTTTTTGGGTTGGACTGGTTACATTGTTTGCTTTGGCAATGAAATGAGTTCTCCTTTCTTCAGTTTTTTTTTTTTCGGGGATCTTGCATCTTAGGGCCTATTTGATCTAGATATCAGTTATATTCGGTGCTAAAAATCAAAGTTTATTTTATGTTTAGTGTTATTTTTTTGGTTTCTAGGGAATATTTGATGTGCTTTAATTATTTGGATAATTCAGATTTCTATTTTCTATTTTTTATTTTTGGATGGTTATGCCAAATGTTGTGTGTTACCGAAATTATTGATTTAGTTGTATTAGGGGAATAAGTCATTGATGTACTGGTAAGCCCGATGTAGGATTATCCAAGGTATATCCAAGGTGAAAATATTGAGCTCCTGAGGTACCAACAGTACAAAGACCATGATATGAAGTTCTCCGATCCAATATTTTTGACATCCAAGTTAGTAACATGAGATACCAGAGTATAGATATGAGTGGTCTAGAGAGCCCTCTTTCATTATGTTTAGGATGTGTTTTTATACTTGATTATAGAGAGGGGACAACCTCTAATCATCTCAATGATTCCCTCTTGTCCACGTCGATGACAAGGGTATTTTAGACTCTTATCAATGCAGGTATAAGTGTGAAAGTTGTCTTAGATCTTTTCCTTTCACCAAAGAATTCACGTGATGATTATATGTTGAAAGATGGTTAGCTGATAGTGTACTCTATATTATTTGTCCCCCTCTAAAGTATGCTTCGGGGTTCTTATGAGAAAGGTTCAAAATGCAACATTTAGTTTATCGCATGAGTCCATTTAGGATCGTCTTCTAGCACTATTGGTGGTGATCTATTGTCCATAATCTCTTATGGTGTTGAAGGGTGTATGTTGGTTGGGCGAGATCAATTTTTTTAAAACTCCTCATCTTTTCTTGACCCCTATGTGACATACAAAGGTGGGGATCGACTCTCTTGACCTCCATGCCTCGCGTATATTTTGCCTTGTGCCTTTATCATGGTGGATTTTTTCTCATGCGGGTTGGGTTTTCTTGACTCACATGCCTCAAGCATATTTTGCTTTGTGCCTTTAGTATGATAGATTTTCAACTCACGTGCCTCGGGTATATTTTGCCTTATACCTTTATTGTGACAAATTTCTTCTTATGTGGGTCTGATTTTCTTATCTCATGTGTCTTGAGCACATTTTGCCTTATGCCTTTGTCGTAGCATACATGGGTTAGGTTTTCTCAACTCACGCATCTCAAGCATATTTTGTATTGTGCCTCTATCGTGACAGATTTATGAGTTGGGTTTTCTCAACTCACATGTCTGGAGCACATTTTGCCTTGTAGATTTGTCATGACACATTTTGGTGCTTTTTGGATCCTCTATCTATCATTATCCCTTCGGAGTTGTCCCGAAGGGACTCTTATCATAATTATGGGAGGAAATATCAGCTCTCTCCCTATAAGTCTTACTTTATCATGTGGAGTGAGACTTATTCTTTCATTTGTGCCTCCAAGGGCTCCTTAGAAACCTTATACTTGGTGTTCCTAGGCTTCGCAGTCGAGATTCATTCTTCCTCTTTGGATAGCCCAAGGGTGGAGGTGTTCCCCACCTCCTCTTCATTGGGGGAGGTAGTTCTCATGAACTCAAAAGTCCCTTGGAACTTAGAGTCTATGAAAAGCTCGTGTGACTATGATTCAGTGGTGAGTGCACCACTCCTAGATTACTTACGAACTAGGTATTCTATCTCGATCGAGTTGGATGTGCAAGTTCCTTGACCCGATCAGCATTTATTTGGCCCCATGCTTGGGTCTTTTTGTTAGTCTTGCAATGCCCTCGAGGCAGGACTTTATCTTCCTCTTCATCTGAGGATAGTGTCTTGCCTCAAATGGTGGAAGATATCACACTCTCAAATGACACCCAACTCGTGGTTCAGTTTAATAGTGTTCATCAGAGAATGTTGGCATGACGATATTACTTTGACCTATAAACTTTTTGTTGTTTCTTTTTGATTGCGCAAGGGGAGAAGTGTTGACTCTAAAAGCGTACTTGGTTGGATTAAGATGCACGTTGAACTTCTTTATAACTTAAAATGTCTCGGCTAAGTTCCCCAAATGTGAGTCAGCCATTCTGCTTTTGACTATCATGTTGTCTATATACATTTTGATGTTTCTCCCAATATGGTGCTTGAACATCTTGTTCACCATTCTTTGGTATGTCATCCCTGTATTTTTCAACTCGAATAACATGACTTGGTAGAAATATATAAGTTGGTTGATGATAAAGGATGTGTGTTCCCGATTTTCTGGTGCCATCCTTATTTGGTTATATCCTAATAACATGTCCATAAAGGTAAGGAGCTCGTGACTCGAGGTAGCATCAATCAACTGATCAATTCAGGGAAGTGGATAGCTGTCACCTTATTGAGATTGATATAATCGACACACATCCTCTAGTTTCCTTTATACTTTTTAACAAGTACAACATTGGTGAGCCATTTGGGGTACTGCACCTCGGTAATAATCCTTGCTCCTAACAACTTATCTATTTTAGATTAGCGCCTGGCAGTCTAGAGTAAATTTGTAAGGCTTTTGTTTCACTAGTCATGCCTCGGGAGTAATATTCAAGTGATGTTGCACTATATTTGGGCCGATTCCCAACATGTCTCTCGGTGATCATATGAACACCTCAGTATTCCTCCTAAGGAAGTCGATGAGTTACACTCGTTTCTCCTCGAGAAGTGTCACCCCAACCTTGATAACATGACTGGGACGGGTCTTGTATAGGGGTGCTTCAATAAATGATTCCATCGATTTCGTATGCAGTAGGGATTTAGCAAAATCTTAGGGGTTTATAGGTGGCGCTTTAGGTTGACCTTCTTTGGTAGGGAGATCATTGCAAGGTATCACTAGCACAACTCTCTCGGGTTACTTCTTAGCTCTCGAATGCCAGTCTTTGTCATTCGGATATTAGCTGAGCTACGTGTATCGATCATAACCCTCTTTACTTGAGTGCTGATCATCCTTATGGAGAGTACTAAGGCATCATCATGGTTCAAGTCAAGATACTTCATCTCTTCCTCCTTGAAGGTTATTTCTGGGTCATCTCTCGTCCTTGGGTGCTTTTCAATGGTAGCTTGGGTGTAAGCTTTATGACCCGCAGAGTTGTCTCCTCCCGAGGTGAGTCCACTATTGACGATGTCAATCTATCTCTCCACCGACCCCTATGGTCGGGGTTAAGGTTCCCGGTGCCATCGGATGAACTACCTGAGGTGTCCCCGATATATGAGTTTTTTAATTACTTTTTGAAGTCACTACAATCCTTCATGTCATGGTCGTAATCCCTATGGAAGCGATAATATATATTCGTCTCTTTTCACCAAAGGAGTCTTCATCGGTTGAGAGCTCTTTCTCTTTTATATGTAAAAAAAAAAAAAACTTCAAGTTTAGTCCTATTTAAGAGAGTCAACTCGGTACTTAGCGAGGGAACTCGGGTCATTTATTCCTCCTGCGTTGCGGTGACCTGAAGGTCAGGGTGGATTGTAGCCGCTCTTGTCTTAGCCTTTTGCATGACTCCTCATGCTTATTTGAAACTATTTGTCTCGGCTGCAATGTATTGATTGGCCTTCTAAGTACCTCTAGTATTATCGTCAGTGGCCTCTCTACCAACAACCATAAGAGACGATAGGGCTTGAATCACATTATGAAGGCTTGCATTATGAGCGATAGATGAGCTCATTGGTGAATCGAGTGATGAAGTCTGAAAGTGTTTCCTCCTCCCCTTACCTAAGTCTGAGAAGCATTGTTGTTGATGACCTCGGGCTCACGTTCGTAAGGAAGTGAAGCTCGAACTCCTTTGTAAGCCGAGTAAAAGAACTTATAGAGAGTGGCTTTAGATGGACGCACCATTCTTGTGTTGAGTCTCTTATTATGGTTGAGAAGGCATGTCACATTAGGGAGCAATATACTCCATTTGGTTGGTACTACCATTGAATGCCTCCAATGATCATAGGTGGAAGTTTGTTGGGATTAGTTCCTCCTAGATTTTTTAGGTGAATGGTGATTGATCTGAGGTGGGGTCAACCGACTCTTCCTCTCTAGTTTGTTGAAACTCTTATCGCATCTCCAAATGCTGGTCTACTGCTATAGTTGGATCCGCAGGAAATCTATTGATTGGGTCTCAGATTCAGGTGGGGTAGAATGGTGGTGTGGTCTGTTAAACTCCATGGTTGGGGAGCAAGGTGCTCCCTCAATAGTAGTTCAACAAGCCTTAGACCCTCCTTGGATGTTGACACCACGTTGGGAGGGGGGATCTCGATGGGCGTCGGTGCTGATGACAATTGAGCTTTTGATCGTGGCTGAGCTAGTGACATCACCTATTTGGCTAGCTAGGGCAAAAGTGGAGCAACTTGTTTCATGCCTATTAGCATCTGCACCTATTAGGTGAGGTTCTGTTAGGAAACCTCTGTGGGAGCATCACATGCATAGCAGAAGATTAAAACAAAATTGGTTTCCCACATAGATCAAACCATCATGCAAAGATTGATAAAAAAAGTCATAAAATCAAAAACTATGATACATAAGAGATTGATTGCCTAGGGAGATCGTATATCCCTATTTTTTCAAATTTAAATGAAGAGGATGAAGGAGGTTAAGTGTCCTCCTCTCTAGCGGTATCTACACGATGGATTATTGTAGCAATCTCCTCTAATCGCTGCCCTAAGTCCTGGAACTCTTGCACAGAAGATGAGGGAGGAAGGAGTATAAGAGGCGGTGGCTAAAGGTCCAACCTATCATCTATGTGCCTCCCCATCTATTTATAGAGAGCCATCAAAAATCCTAGGGGTCCTGCCTTAGTGCGTATTGGATCTCCATCCAATTACCCACTAATCTTAGATTATTAAATCTCTATCCAATAATATCCTTTGGCCTTTAGTTAGGCCTCATGCAAGAAGCCCATCAATGTAGGGTCTCATCTAATGAGAATAGGGGCTAATTGGAGCTATATCTAATCCATTATTTGCTGAAGCATCCATCATATATGTATGACCCTCTAGGCCCGATATCGAGCTGGCCGTAGTCGCCCAATCAGAACTCCTTCTGATATAGTGAATTATTATCTCCATAATAATTTACTCGACTCATTGACTATGGACGTACTAGGTCACTGTGCTATAGTCCTCAAACGATACAAGGGGACTAAATCCATTGGACCTATTTATCCATAGTCCCTTATCCAACTAATATCCAAGAGATCGTATATTTGACACGGTATCATTAGGCCACATATGGAATCCGTCTAAGTCTCGTTTAATCAGATTCTCCCGGAGAACTCCTGCTCTCTTAATTGGAATGACCTTAGCTAGGGATTTATCTACGCAAGCACACATGAGATATTCCTCTTGTGATACCGAGGGTGGATGATCCTTTATTGACACTCAATTATTTTCATAAGGTTGGCTACCAATCCCGATAACCTATTGTACAGTCCGACGTCAAAGAAAGGAGTACTCAAATAAGGTATCATTAGCGGACTATGGAATCGCTATAGAATATTATGTATCATTAACCATACAATATTTCATAAGCGGATTAATCAGTAAACTCATTCTTTAATGAGCACCTGTATTGTATACTTAATGTCTCCACACAAGTGGCTATGAGATCAGCCGCCTCCATAATATAGATGGGTATACAACACACCGATCTGTTTGGTTATCTTGATGTCCCTCTCGAGTAACATATGATCGGGATTATTTGGTTATCTTGATGTCCCTCTCAAGTGATATTTCATGTCTTATCGATATGAGACATCTCTTGAAATTTTTTATTCCAAACCTTTTGATAATAGAGTCTATGTACTTGGACTAGGACAAACCAAGCATCCTCTTGGATCTATTTCTATAGATCCAGACCCCTAAAATATATGATGCTTTCTCATAAGTCCTTCATGGAGAAGTTTATAGATAGCCAAGCTTTTACTGTGGAGAGCTTCCTACATCATTCCCAATGATTAGGATGTCATCCATATATAGTACTAAGAAGGTGATAGCATTCATATTTTTCTTCCTATATACACAATGCTCATCTTCATTCTTAACGAAGTTATAAGATCTGATCACCTCATCGAATCTTATGTTCCAACTTCAGGAAACTTGCTTCAATCCATATATGGACCCGAGCAACCTACAGTTTATTTAGACTCTCTCTGGATACAAATCCCTATGGCTGTATCATATACACGTTCTCCTTGAGGTTGCCATTGAAGAATGTCATTTTCACATTCATCTGCAAGATCTCATAGTCATAGTGTGTTGCAATGGCCAAAAGAATTTTAATAGATTTAAGAATGGTTATAAGTGAAAATGTTTCGTCATAGTCAATTCTTTTAACACTTATGATTTGATCTTTCATCTTTAATGATATAATTTTCATTGTACTTATGGTCATAATTGGAATATGGATGTAAAAGAAAATTGGATATGAAATATCTTCTAACATTGGATGAACAATTTGATTAGAAAAAAATTGAAATGATTTTAAATCTTTCAAATGCATGAGTTGCTATCAAAATACATGATTTTTTTGCCATATTATTTAGATTTCTTGGTTTTTCATCTTAAAAATTTACATAAGATGAATTTAAATATATGAGTAGCTTTTAGTTCTTCTTGGATTTCTTGGATTTTGAGCTCATCTTCAAAATGATTCTCGTTAATAAGAAGGGATTCAAGTTTTTTTTTGTGATGAGACTTTATCTCGGTTCATAGATCTTATATGAATATTTTTGAGCTCACCACTCAATTTCTTTGGAACACTAATTTTTTGAATCTTTTATTTCACCCCCCCTCCCCCTCCTCCCTTCTTTTCTTCTTCTTTCTTATTCACAAAGGAGAAGAAAATTTTTGATGAAAATAAAATTATGTCACTTATCCTATTTTAATAAGCGGGAGCAATGAAATAATTTCTTGATGCACTGAATGTTTATATATATAATCAATATTTATCTTTTTTGATAACAAATACAAAGAAACTTAAAATATGATGAACATTTGTCTTAAAATTATTTGCTCAATATTTCATATTTTTGTTGATGACAAAGGGGGAGAAATAATATATTGATGACAAATGTAGAATATTAATGAAAAATGATAAAATGGGCATTTCTCTTTTTTGTTGATAACAAAAAGGGAGAAATGATTGATGACTTAAAGGGGAGAATTAATGGTTGATGACTTAAAAGGGGGAAATTATTGTATGGATGCATATTTTAAAAATTTTAAAATATTTATTAATGATATCATGCTTGAATTCAAAAGTGTTGGGTTCTTTTGAATTTAAGTTTGTTTTATCCTATGGAGTTTACATAGGGGAAGTTTATGTTAACTCATGTCATCAATTGATTGTCATCATAAAAAAGGAGGAGATTGTTGAATCTTGGATTTTGATGATGAAATCGATTGATGAGTGTTTGATCTAACCTATGTGTTAGAGATGAATGATGCATGATTAACTATGACAAAGCAATACAATCAGACGTTGGGTTGGAGTTAAGTTCGGGCATCGGCCATGGTTTGAATGATGTAATGGGAACTCACCAGAAGCTTGTCGAAGGTATCAGGGGCTTGTCGGGAGTTCATCGGGAGCTCACCAAGGGTAATCGAGGGCTTGCTGAGAGCTTGTTGGGAGCTCACCCGAAGCTCGAGAGCTTGCCGAAGATGATCAGGAGCTAGCCGAGAATACGTTAAGGGTTCACTAGAAGATGACCGAGACTCGTCGGAAGTTCACCAAAGGTTGTTCGAAAGATTACCACGAAAATGATGAGGATTTAGGAATATCACTTAACACGTTGGTCAAATTGACTATATTTGTATACCTAAGTATGTCGTAGTTAGCACCGATTTGGTTTAGAGTCCAAATTGGGTTAGATTTTGAAGGAATCCAAATTAACTCAATGTGAGGCAACTAGGTCCACTTTAGGTTTGGTTTGAGCTCAGGTTGAGCTTGTTTGGTTGACCTGGGAAGGGATCAACTGAAGGTACAAGTCGGGTATGCAAAAGTACTGAAGAAGGTACTTCGATGGGATTCTCAACGATAGTACTACTAATGGGCGATGGTAGTACCATCAGTGGGCAGTGATAGTACTGCCAGTGGGCGACAGTAGTACTATCAGTGCTAGCGGTAGTACTGCCCATACATAGAATTATGGAAAGGTTTGAATTTTTGGCTCTATTTTTTAAGCCAATTCGGGTCTATAAATACCCTAAGTTTTCTTACTTGGAGAAGTAAGGGTGGTGAATGAAAAAACAAGATAAAATTCTGTTAAAGAGTTGTAAAATTTGAGAGATTCCCTTGAGTGCTTCAAATTATAAATCAAGTCTAAGGGAAGTGAAAAAAACTTATCAAGATTCCTCTCCTGAACCTATGAAAAGGATAGACTGAGAAGTATAAGAGTTTGGTTTTCACCCGAAGAAGACCAATAGTGGACACCGGCAGGCCTCGAAGAAGAGGACTCTGGAAATGGACGTAGGCCAAGTTGTGGCCAAACCACTATAGATTGTGAGCATCTCTTAACTTTCCTTTTTGAATTTGCATGTTCTTACTCAAGCTTTCCTTAAGCAAGATCGTAACTTAGTATCGTTCAATAGTTTAATTGCTCACTTACTCAATTTGAACAAAACGCTTCCCATCATGATTTTATTTTGAGTGAAAGTTTTCTTAAACCAAAGTTTTAATAATTGCACTAATTCGGCCCCTCCCATTCTTAGTACCAATTGATCCTAACATATACTTCAAATAGTGAGTGATCTCATCTTCGCTTGCCCCTTCTTCCGACGTGGGTATAATTGTATCAAGGACGTACATGATTTTCTTCACCGTGAGAATAATTCTCAAATTGTGGAGCCAATCCATGTAGTTAGAACTAGTAAGGCAGTTGGCATCAAGTATGCTACACAGGGGGTTTACGAGCGATATGTTTATGACAAATAAGATATAGCACAAATAAATAACATGTAAATTTTATAAAAAACTAATTAAGATATAGACTTCTATCTTAATGTACACACTATTTTCCTAGCAAATCACACGACGCCCTTGACACATAAGATAGAAGCCTCCAACAGACTTATAGTGGGGATTGGAATCCAATCAGCGTCTTAGTACAACCTCGAGTGACTCAACCAATTATACTAAGCCCGAAAGGTAGACAGCTCTTGCCAATCACAACTCTTTGTGATTCCTATCATGTTTAGCATCCGAATCATCATAGTCTCGACTACTCGACCAATTATGAAGTTCAATTAAGTCATCACCATCGTTACAAGATAAGTCTGATTTGATGATATGCTCTCGACTACTGGACCAAGTCATACCATATCCTCAGATCACCGGTGACATCTCTATATCGTAGGCAAGAACTCGATCATGTAGACAGGTGAGCCTCGAGTGACTCGACCAACTCAACCTATGTCATGATTTAATTTCTTTCTATAATGATGGAAGGCCACGTGAGTTAATCTTATTGTCTCACGCTCACCGACTTAATAGTATCGTAGGAGGGGTTTTTATTTTATATTGGTTTCTTAATATGTCATGTCACACATATATATTTATAATATATATATATATATATATATATATGAAACTTTTAGTTCTTAGTGAAACGAGTGAGTGATTAAAAGAAATTTGCTAAGTTAATATGCAAATCGAAAAGATAAGTAACATTTGAAGGAAAAAACTTATCGTAAAAACTTTGCTTTCAAAGAGTTGAGTTAAATCAGAAGCGTCAATACAAGGATATGAAAGCAAGGAAACTTTAAAATTTTTATAGTGGTTCGGCGCTAACGGCCTACGTCCACTCCCGAGTCATTCTTCTTGAGGCACATCGGCTTCCACTACTAATCTTCTTTGGGTAAAGACCAAACCCTTACACTTTGCTTACAAGGGAGATAAGATTACACTCTTTGATCACTCCCTTATCCCTTTTTTTTCTTACGATTCTCACACAAGATTTTCTCAGAATATAATCCCCAAAATTTTTGTTGCATGGAATGTAAGAAAACTTGGGGTATTTATATGCCCCAAATTAGTTTCAAGACTCGAGCTAAAATCTAACCATATCCGAAAAATCTAGGTATGGGTGGTTCATTTATCGATCTGGATGGCTCAACCACCTGTACACCGGGGTACGAGCAGTTTACCCGTCGGTCCTGGGTGGGTCAATCATCGAAAGTACCCAGATTCCTAGGTACGGGCGGTTCGGCCACCCGAAAGCCTGGGCGATGGTGGTACACCCATCACTCACCAGTGGTTTACCCATCAGAATTTCCGCAAAAGTGGTTCCCTCCACTTTTTGAATCCCGGCTTGAACCATCAGTTAACCATTCCCTTGGTCAATTAATTGAGCTCAACCAAACTCTATAGTGGATCCGGTTGCCTTATTGAGTTGATTTGGATTTCATCCAAATTGAACTCAATTAGGACTCAATTCCTAACTATGAATTAATGATTACAACACTTAATGACCAACAAGCTAAATCAAGACCTCACTCTAGCCAATCCGGTAACTTTCGGCATTCTTTCGGTGAGTCTTTCGGTCTTCTTTAGGTGATATCCCAGTGTGTTCCCAACGAGCTTTTCGATCCCTTAAGTGAATCTCCTAGCGAACTCCTGTGAGATCTCACTACATCATCTGAACCCCGACCCGATGCTCAAGCTTGATCTTGGCCCATCATCTAGTTATAACTCCATTGCTCATGTCATAGTTAGTCATGCACGATGCTAATTATGACTTAAATAAATATAATCATAATTGCTAAACATCCATTACAAGACCATCCTAACTCCCAGCATGCTTTTTGACTACCCATGACAATCTTCCAGCGAGTCTTGGTCTTCTTCTGGCGAACTCCCTTGTGCCATCATGACAAACTCCTGATACTCTCGGCGAGCTCCCGATGCACTCCTAGTGAGTTCCCAACCGCATCGACCCGATGCATGGACTTGACCTTGGCCAATCTTGATTATAATAATCATTCTATCGTAATTAATCCTACATCAATTAATTCTAACAAACCTATTAGATTAATAACTCATCAATTTATTTCATCATCAAAATCCGAGAATTGATAATCTTCCTCTTTTTAATGATGATGATTAATTAATGACAAAAGTTAATCTTAACTCCCCTAAATCCAAACCACTTAAATTTAAGAGAATCACATACTCTTAAATTCAAGCAATCAATATTTTATGTAAATTTAAATACAAATTTATATTTTATCAAGTTATTAAATCATAATAAGAATTATACACTCATATCTATATCATGTGATATCAGTGTATATCATCGATATCATGAGTCATCAATCAATATTATGTGTCATTAATGTATATTTCTCCCCCTTTGTCATCAACAAAAAGGTGAAATATAGGGCTAAGGATTTTAAGGCACATGAGTCTTTGCTCTCCCTTTGTAAAATACAATATGTCATAAATAATTTTTTTCCTCTTGTGAAAAAGAAGGAAACAAAATAAGGGAGGAGTTGTAAGACATCATTAAGAAGAGCTCTTAATTAATTTTAAAAAGAATATTAAGATGAGCTCAAAAGTCCAAGTTAAAATTATTTTAATCACATTATATGCAATATATTATATTATAAAATTATAATTATTATTCTAAATCATCATTTATATTTTCAAAAATCAACATGCATTATTATCATATATGATTTCACATCATCATATCTTCTCCCCCTTTATCATCAACAAAAAGGAGAAGTGCAATTAGCAAGTATTTGATATATGAGAGCTTAGTAATTTAGTATATTTTTCATCACTTTAGAACATGCAAACTAGTAAGTCTTTCCTTTTTTTTGAGAAGTGCCAGCTAGCAAAATTTTGCTTCCTTTGAAATATTCAAGCTAGCAATTTATATCATGCAAGCAAACAAGTTTTGCTCCCCTTTTGTCATTGTCAAAAAGAAGATATAGTGCAAAACTTTTCCCATTACATCATTTTTTAAATCATTACATGAAATATATCAAGAAAGATTAAAAGAGTGATGAGATGTACAATTCATGAAGATAAATTATGACTATCAAGAGACAAATTATAAAAGCAACAAATAGAATAAAATCTCTTGATTCATTTATAAGAAATCTCAAGTTGTCAAGTTCATGATTTGTATAAAAAATTTCTTTTAAATAATACGAGAATATATAATAAAAGATTTTGATTCATAAAACATTTCAAGTTGTAATTCCAAGAAATCAAAACCATGATATAGGTAAATCAATAATTTAATTTCAAAAAATCACTTTCAAGAGATTCAAAATGTAATTAATAGACTTATTAGTCTCTTGAAATGATAGTGATTTTCTTTCTCCTCTTTGTGTGAGCAAGAAGGTAGAATCAAGGTAGAGAAATAAAAGGTATCATATCACAAGAATGCTCAATTTAAAAGATGTAAATTTTATAAATATTTATTTTGAAATTAAGCTCAAAACTTCGAGGTATTCAAAGAGATTTAAAAGTTTAAAAGCTACTCATGTATTTAAAATAATCTCATGCAATTTCAAGTATAGCAAAAAAAATTATTTATTGTAAATTTTGATAAAAAAATCAAGAATTTCATAAGAAAGAATGATAGTAAATCAAGCTCAAATTGTAAATTAAGTATTTTGCATACATTTAGAAAGTCCTAATTTTCTTCTAAGCAATTATTCCTCATTCAATATTATCATATCCAAATCTACTTCTAATCATATTAATAATTTTATCTCTCCTTTTTTTCTATTATTGTTAAGAAAAAAAATATGATGGCATAATTCCTTCTTAGCATTCAGATTCAAATTATGTCAAAAAGTATAAGGAGATCATGTCATTAAAGATAAAATGAAATTTTTGAATATCAAAAGACATGATTTCATTTAATAAGTTTCTTTCCCCCTTTTTCTTTGTAAATAATAAAGATACATTTTTTTAATAATAAGAAGAGTGATCTTGATAAAAATTTTAATTATTATTATTAAGATCATAAATCTCCTTTTTATTGAAAAGAAAAAATTATAGAGATCAATAATAGGATTCCCATAGCGTAAAAGTCAAATTAAGAAATTAAGAGAATATTCATGATAATAAAAATCTCTTTTAATTTTTAACTTATCATAAGTTAAGAAATACTAATTTTGGTGATTAGTTATGTCATTCTTGATTTTAAAATAAATCATGTCCAGATAGATATCGATATAAAAAAATATTCATGAATGTTAAAGACATGATTTAATTTAATAAATCTCTTTTTAGATGATAAAATAGAACCATAAGAGAATAAAGAAGAGTCTTCATCTTATAAAGATATCATATTGTAGATATCAATATCATAAGTTAATTTTAAGAAAGAAAAAAATAGAAGATTTTAATTTATATATATAAGACTTCAAGTTATCAAGAATATGGTTCATAAGAAGATTTTCAAGTTTCATCTTCTAAACTTGCCAATATCATGATAATAATTTATTTAAGTTCAAATTATCAAATCATCAAAATCACTTTCATATTCAAGAGAGTCATAAAAATAACATGATTGATTCATTAATCTCTTTTGAAAATAAAATCCTTTGAAAAGTTATCCAAAATTATCATTAAAAATCGCTTTTCAAAAAATTTCAATAAAGTCATCATAGATTGTTTTTCAAAAGAAAAGAGCTATAGTTTTCTGTTTATTTTTGTAGTTAAAGAGATTCAACAATAAATGTATCATTTTATCTTTGTTGAAGGATTCATGGAATAAATATTCTTTCAAGAAGAATTATCCTTCTTTTGAAATTTATTTTAAGAATGCATTGACATTTAAAGTTAAAAACAAAATTTCATATGATCATTGTAAAAATATTTTCAAACAAAATATTTGATTTGTTATAAATCCAATGATTTTTGCATGTTAAAAGATTCTATCATGTTATCAAGAAGTTTTTCTTTTAAAGAAAGATGATTTCATATATGATTTTTAGGTTCAAAAATAACATAAATCATCAACAAAAGTTAATACACATCAATGTAATAATCATCATCAAAATCTTTCTTTCATACATATGACTTTTATTTAAGTTAACTATACTTTCTTCTTTCTAATTCTAGCATACTCTAGCTATGTATTATCAAGATTAATTATATAATGATGAACTATTTTCAATAAAAGGATTTGTTATAATAGAAACAAGGATGATTAAGCTTCAAACATCTAAATTCAAATAATTTTTTTGTTATTGTTACATAGGCTAGTGAGCTTTGAAAGAGTATTAGATATCAAGTCTTGAGCATCTACTTTCAAAAATTACTTAGTGCTTCTAGCTTTATTAAGATGCAAATTTATATTATGAGAGGTTTTAATTTAGGTACTCATTTAAGTTTGGGTCATTCATGGTACGTTGTTCCCATTTTTGCTACTAACTTAAGGTTGTTTATGGTTACTTTATGAACCTAAATTAATTTAGGGGATAGTTGATTATACAAGTTCAACCCGACTTTACACAAGTGCTACCAATAATAGAAGAACAAGCCTCGCTGCACTAAGTATTGAAGCCTTTAGTTCGTAATGTAACGAACTGAACTCACTGAGCCGATATGGAAACCCGTAGGTAAGCTTTCCTTTCTGCTTACTCCTCATAGCCTGCCACTAAAGAGATACGAAACAAGAGGTAAATTAAAGAAAAGAAAGCCAATTAATTCATTCTCTTACTAAAGGGAAGCGTGCTCCTCTCCTTACTATTATACATCTCATGCTGATGCTTTGCTTTCAAATGAAGGATCCGAGGTGGAATGCCTAATTGACTAACCTTGCTTTCACTCTAGCTACCAACTTAACAAGTCATTCTTTCCTTACTGACCCTAGGACTAGGAATAAATGCTTGGCTGAGAACTATTTGGCTTAACAGCCAAAGTATTCCTTCTTATAAGCCATTTCGCGTTACGAGTCATAACCCTATTGTTAGATATATTCTCGCCAGTGAAATAGCACCAAGAGCCTTAAGAAAGGAAATGTTCTCCTCGGACCATAAGAATATCTTTCTATCCACCTATACCAATAGGTGTTGCAATCTGAATATCGTTAGGTATATTCTTATTAGTGAAATAGCACCCAAAGCCTTAAGAAATGAAAGGCTCTCCTCAGACTATAAGAATATCTTTCTATCCATCTATACCAGTAGATGTTGTAGTCTTGGGAGCTGCCTCTTCTTATACTATGGATTTTTTTGTAAAAGGTAAGTTAGATTTCAGGCCTAAGGGCATCCAGTTGCCTTCTGCCTATTGACATTATAGCAGTCTTAAATTGTAGGGGAAGTTAGGCGGATTAAGAGCTTGTCAAGTAAGAGAGCTTTTTCTAATCGCAATCACTGTATCGACATTAGTCCCCAGTAAATATAATATAGATAGTCATCATTTATGTTTGATATAGATATAGTCATCATTTATGTTTCTTGATCGTTGCAAGGGGATGGGGTGACCTGGACAGTCTCTTTCTTTCCTTCTTACATACTGGTAAGGGGAATAATAAGTGCTTTTTACAAAGATAAGAGTACCTCGTGTCCTTCATTCCATCATGCTTTTCATATTCCTTCAAGTAAGGTTAAAGTATTATCGATTGACTTGCATGCTGTCTTAGCTGTATGCTATATAAGACTTCAAAATGAGAGGTGAAGATGGGGATTACCCCGCAATGCCTTCCCCAGCCCTACTTTCTTGTTTTTCGAAATCGGAAGGCAGCTGAATCCCCTATTTCGGACTTCTTTAGCACTAAGTCCTTTATACTCTCTTTCTGTTCTTGTTGAATCAGGAAGATAATCTATTTCTTTGTGAATGGCAATAGAAGTGAAAGTAGATGTTTCATCCTCTAGAGAAGCTGTTAGAGTCAAAGGATGAACTAAAGTTCCCTAATTAATAAGAAAAAAACTCTTACTTACACGCCCAAGAAGTAAGCTTACGGGAAGGGAACAAGCCCCGAAACACATATTTAAGCAAAGGAGCCCCGAGAGCAAATAGTAGTTGATCTTGTTTTGAAGCAAAGAAAGAGTTATTAGATTACTTAAAAGCTATTATATTACTTAAACGGCTATTATATTACTTCGATTATGGGATATCGGTGAGTGAGATTCTTTGAAATGGAATGAGAATATTTGACTTTCGCAGAAGCACTAACAAAAATAACAAAAGCAGAAACAAAGGAAGATGTTGTGCCTTTGCCGGAAGATGCAGGATCATAAGCAACTAGAGTTGGAGCTCAAGAATAAGCTAAAGAAGAAAGATCTAAAGCTGTTTAAAGATCAGGTACAAGCGAAGATGCCCTATACTAAGTGAATTAGTTGAATCTCTTGTTTCATCCGTTACAAAAACTGAATCTACTCTATGATTTTAGAATGTCTAATATACGCTTAAGACGTTGGAGTGTAGGATAGGAAAGGGGCTTAGCGAAAGTAAAGATATCATACAAGCGAAGTGGGTAGGGTAGTTGGGTATAGATAGATTTTAATAATAATAATAATAATAATAATAGGATTTAACCGTGAAAAGTATTGTTCCAAAGTCCTCCTCTCCTCTTTAGTCATTAGTTTAAGCAGAGGATGCACACACAGGCCCAGTATGAGTATCTGTGTGTCTGCTATTGCAGTAAAAAGATCTGGCTTTGCTTTGAAGCCATAAGTGAATGAGTTTAGTGTCATACAGAACAGAAGAAGCAAAAGAAAAAGTTAGTTACAAGTCTTGCTTTTGGTGTATTTCATGAATTCTACACTGTGCTGGGACTCCTGTCAAGAATTAGTATTGCCCATAGCTTATAGTCCTGTTGTAGCTCAAATCAATGTCAACATAAATTTGTATCAACTTATCAAATCATAATAAGAATTATAAACTCACATCCATATCATGTGTTATCAGTGTATATCATCAATATCATGAGTCATCAATCAATATCATTTATCATCAATATATATGTCTCCCCCTTTATCATCAACAAGAAGGTGAAATATAGGGCTAAGGATTTTAAGGCACATGTGTCTTTGCTCTCCCTTTATAAAATACAGCATGAGTCATAGATAATTTTTTTTCTAGTGAAAAAGAAAGAAAGAAAATAAGGGAGGAGTTGTAAAACATTATTAAGAAGAGCTCTTAATAAATTTTAAAAAGAATATTAAGATGAGCTCAAAAGTCAAAGTTGAAACTATTTTAACCACATCATATGTAATACATCATATTATAAAATTATGATTATTATTTCAAATTATTATGTATATTTTTAAAAATCAACATGTATTATCATCATACAAGATTTCACATCAGTATATCTTCTCCCCCTTTGTCATCAACAAAAAGGGGAAGTGTAATTAGCAAATTTTTGATATATGAGAGCTTGACAATTTAACACAATTTTCATCACTTTAGAACTTGCAAACTAGTAAGTTCTTTATTCTCTTTTGAGAAGTGCAAGTTAGCAAATTTTTGCTTCCTTTTTCAAGCTAGCAATTTACATCATGCAAGCAAACAAGTTTTGCTCCCCCCTTTGTCATTGTCAAAAAGAAGAGATAGTGCAAAACTTTTTCCATTACATCATTTTTTAAATCATCACATGAAATATATTAAGAAAGATTAACAAAGTGATGAGATGTACAATTCATGAAGACAAATTGTGACTATCAAGAGACAAATTATAAAAGAAACAAATAAAATAAAATCTCTTGATTCATTCATAAGAAATCTCAAGTTGAAAAGTTCATGATTTATATTTTTTTTTAAATAATACAAAAATACATAACAAAAGATTTTGATTTATAAAAGATTTCAAGTTTAATTCCAAGAAATTAAAATCACGATATAGGTAAATCACTCATTCAATTTCAAAATAATCAAAATCACTTTTAAGAGATTCAAAATGTAATTAATAGACTTATTAGTCTCTTAAAATACCAGTGATTTCCTTTCTCCACTTTGTGTAAGCAAGAAGGTAAAATCAAGGTAGAGAAATAAAAAATATCATATCACAAGAATGCTCAATTTAAAAGATGTAAATTTTATAGATGTGAATTTTGAAGTTAAGTTCAAAACTTTAAGATATTCAAGGAGATTTAAAAGTTTAAGAGCTAATCATGCATTTAAAATAATCTCATGCAATTTCAAGTAAAATAGAAAAAAATTATTTATTGTAAATTTTGATAAAAAAACATCAAGAATTTCATAAGAAGGAATGATAGTAGATCAAGCACAAATTATAAATCAAGTATTTTGCATACATTTAGAAAGTCTTAATTTTCTTCTAATCAATTAGTCCTCATTCAATGTTATCATATCCAAATTTACTTTCAATCATATTAATAATTTTATCTCTCCCTTTTTTTTTCTATCATTGTTAAGAAAGAAATATGATGGCATAATTTCTTCTTAACATTCATATTCAAATTATGCTAAAAAGTATAAGGAGATCATATCATTAAAGATAAATTTAAATTTTTAAATATCAAAAGACATGATTTCGTTTAATAAGCTTCTTTCTCCTTTTTTTTGTAAATAATCCAAGATAAATTTTTTAATAAAAAAGAAGAATGATCTTGATAAAAATTTTAATTATTATTGTTAAGATCATAAATCTCCTTTTCATTAAAAAGAAAAATTATAGAGATCAATAACATGATTCCCATAGCGTAAAAGTTAAGTTAAGAAATTAAGGAAATATTCATGATAATACAAATCTCTTTCAATTTTTAACTTATCATAATTTAAGAAATACTAATTTTGGTGATAACTTATGTCATTTATCAGTTTAAAATAAATCATGTCAAGATAAATATTGATATAAAAAACATTCATAAATACTAAAGATATAATTTAATTTAATAAATCTCTTTTTAGATGATAAAATAGAACCATAAGAGAACAAAGAGAGTCTTCATCTTATAAAGATATCATATTGTAGATATCAAGATCATGAGTTAATTTTAGGAAAAAAATAGAAGATCTTAATTTATATATAACTTTAAATTTTCAAGAATATGGTTCATAAGAAGATTTTCAAGTTTCATTTTCTAAACTTACCAAAATTATGATAATAATTTATTCAAGTTCAAATCATCAAATTATCAAAATCACTTTCATAATTCAAGAGAGTCATAAAAATAACATAATTGATTCATTAATCGCTTTTTAAAATAAAATCATTCGAAGACTTATCCACAATCATCATCAAAAATTATTTTTCAAAAAATTTCAATAAAGTCATCATAGATTTTTTTTTCTAAAAGAAAATAGCTAAAGTTTTATATTTATTTTTGTAGTTAAAGAGATTCAACAATAAATGTATCATTTTATCTTTATTAAAAAATTCATGGAATAAATATTCTCTCAAGAAGAATTATCCTCATTTTGAAATTTATTTCAAGAATGCATTGGCATTTAAAGTCAAAAATGAAATTTCATATGATCGTTGCAAAAATATTTTCAAACAAAAGTTTTGATTCGTTTTAAATCCAATGATTTTTGCATGTTGAAAGATTCTATCATGTTATCAAGAAGTTTTTATTTTAAAGAAAGATGATTTTATATATGATTTTTAGGTTCAAAAGAACATAAATCATCAACACAAGTGAGTACACATCAATACAATAATCATCATCAAAATCTTTCTTTCATACATATGACTTTTATTTAAGTTAACTATACTTTCTTCTTTCTAATTCTAGCATGCTCTAGCTATGTATCATCAAGATTAATTATATAATGATGAACTATTTTCAATAAAAGGATTTATTATAACAGAAACAAGGATAATTAAGCTTCAAACATCTTAATTCAAATAATTTTTTTTGTTATTGTTACATAGGCTAGTGGGTTTTAAAAGAGTATTAGATATCAAGTCTTGAGCATCTATTTTCAAAACATTACTTACTGCTTCTAGCCTTGTTAGGATGTAATTTCATATTATGGGAGGTTTTGATTTAGGTACTCATTTGAGTTTGGTTCCTTCATGGTATGTTCTTCCCATTTTTGCTAATGACTTAAGGTTATTTATAGTTATTTTAGGAATCCAAATTAGTTTAGGGGATAGATGATTATACAAGTTCAACCAGACCTTACATGAGTGCTACCAATCATGGAAGAATGAGCCTCGCTGCACTCAGTTCGAAGCCTTTAGTTCGTAACATAACGAACTGAACTCACTAAGCCGGTATGGAAACCCATAGGTAAGCTCTCCTGTCTGCTTACTCCTCATAGCCTGCCACTAAAGAGATGCAAAACAAGAGGTAAAACAAAGAAAAGAAACTCAATTAATTCATTCTCTTACTAAAGGGAAGCGTGCTCCTCACCTTACTATTATGCATCTCCTGCTGATGCTTTGCTTTAATATGAAGGATCCAAGGTGGAATGCCTGATTGACTGACCTTGCTTTCACTCTAGCTACCAACTTAATAAGTAAAGTCATTCTTTCCTTACTAACCCCAAGACTAGGAATAAATGCCTGACTGAGAACTATTTGGTTAACACCTAGAGTATTCCTTCTTATAAGCCATTTCCTGTTACGAGTCATAACCCCATCGTTAGGTATATTCTCACTAGTGAAATAGCACCAAGAGCCTTAAGAAAGGAAATGTTCTCCTTAGACCATAAGAATCTCTTTCTACCCACCTATACCAGTAGATGTTGTAGTCTTGGTATCGTTAGGTATATTCTCACTAGTGAAATAGCACCAAGAGCCTTAAGAAAGGGAAGGCTCTCATCAAACCATAAGAATATCTTTATATCCACCTATACCAGTAGATGTTGTAGTTTTGGGAGCGGCCTCTTCTTATATTATGGATTTTTTTGTAAAAGGCAAGTTAGGTTTCAAACCTAAGTGATCTAGTTGCCTTCTTCCTATTGACATTATATTGCAGGGGAAGTTAGGCAGATTGAGAACTAGTTAAGTAAGAGAGCCTTTTCTAGTCACAATCACAGTCCTGGGATTAGTCCCCAGTAAATATAATATAGATAGTCATCATTTATATTTGATATAGATATAGTCATCATTTATGTTTCTTGATCGTTATAGGGGATGGGGTGACCCGGACAACCTCTTTCTTTCCTTCTTATACATTGGTAAGCAGAATAATAAGTGTTTTTTACAAAGATAAGAGTACCTCGTGTCCTTCATTCCATCATGCTTTTAATATTCCCTCAAGTAATGTTAAAGTATTATTGATTGCCTTGCTTACTATCTTAGGTGTATGCTATATAAGACTTCGAAATAAGAGGTGAAGATGGAGATTACCTCGAGATATCTTCCCCAGCCTTACTTGTAAGCATAAAATAATAATTATACAACCTATTATGCGGAGAACTTTTGTGCCAGGATTTGAAATCAATTAATACTAGATTTGTTTATGATGTGTACCTTTATATGCCATCTGAATTGATCTAATTAGATCTTCAAGAACACCGCCTTCCGGATTTGAATATCACCAGCTCACACTCACCCTCACGGATGTTCCTTAGGTGTTAATTTTAGATGAGGTCTTGTCTTTTTATAGGCAAGAGTAGAGGGTCTAGGGTAAGTTATTAGGAGAGTTCCTTCCATTAAGGGCATCCCCTAAAATATCCCAATATAATATGAACTTTATTTAATATTGGCTAATATCTTTTATTAGAATCCAATTAATCCCATGATATATCTTATTCAATTATAAAGGCCATATAATCTTACATTCTCCCACTTGGCCTATTGATTTATAAGATATAAAAGATATCCAAAATCAAAATAAATAAAATAAAATTTATTTAAAAATAATTTTATATAATTAGATTCTAAAAATTTTGAAAATCATTTTATACATGACCATAATTTTAAAAATAAGCTAATAAGTCTAATAAGCACAATAATACTATATTCAGTCCAATTATCAATGTGAGTCATAGCAGTTTTATATCATTAATACCATAATTCCTTCTATGTACTACAACATTGTTAGTCATTCCTTATATAGTCTATAATGACCCGTGTAATTTATCTTATTAAGACAATCATGTTTCTTACATTTAACCATAATATGTATAAACATAAACACAAACTGGATATCAGAAACAAATAACATTAATTATGCAAAAGAAATATTAATAATAGCATCCACTTAAACATACATCACCATATCTTTTATGGCTTGCTCACAATCCTCATTCTAGGAACATGTTCTTTAAATATTTTACACTGCAAAGCTTTAGTAAATGGATTAGCAATTATCATAGTGGTGCTCAAATTTTCAATTGACACTTATTGTTTCTGGACTCTTTCTCTAACAACCAAATACTTTATCTCAATATGTGTAGAACCATTAGAATCCTTGTCATTCTTAGAGAAGAAAACTACTGCAGTATTATCACAAAATATCTTCAGCGGCTTGGCAATTGAGTTGACTACACCAAGTCCTAAGATAAAATTTCACAGTCATAAAGCTGATTTATGGCCTCAAAGTATGTCACAAATTAGCTTCTATCGTAGATGATGTAATAAGTGATTATTTTACACTTTTTCAAGAAATTGCCTTACCAACTTGTCACGTGCTTAGCTGATTTTGCCTAAGCCGTGCGGCACCCATGCATGTCCGTCTGCAAAGGTCAGCCCTCCCCGAGATCTCCTAGAGTCCCTTAGACTTACAAAAGAGAAAACGGGCCAGAAGAAGCAATTCCCACGGGATTCACAAGCAACTGCTCAGGCCAACACTTTATAAAGCCAAATACAAATTACACCCATGTTACAAACTCAGAGAGGTTACACACAAAGGATAATGGTCCTTAACAGACCGAAGTCCCCATAAGTGCTTATAAGACACACTTGTATTTACAAGCCAAACTTAGCCATAAAGCAAATCAAACTAGGGCTGCTAAGCCTACTGCAAGCCCGCTTCTTATTTCATAAGATATGTGCCTAAACCGAAGGACACAGATAAACACAAGCATTTCATCGAACACCTTATTTACATTGTTGTCTGTGATATTCTCTCCCACTTATTCCTTCGATGTCCTCGTCGAAGCCACTGTAGACGTTGCATCTCCTCGCATTCTGCTGAATCTTCAATCTTCTGCTTTGGCTGCAACACGCCCCTTTGGCTCCTAGCCGCTCTCTACCGCTGTTGTTGAGTAGTTGAACTCTGATCCGCCATACTACTTCAACTCACCAATGACTTAATCCGATGTGGGGTTGGCTGAGTTGTACTAATTCTTTTGGTTCTCGCGGATCCTTCTGATGAAGAAAAAGACCTGCCTTATTATGCGCTAGTATCGCAGTATACTCATATTGCTTGAACTGGGTAAATTCTTGTTGGAGCTTTAACAAGTATCGCCTCGCAGACTTTGAAGTTTTTAAGATCCTTCCTTCATAATGTTTGCCCATTGAGTCTTCTTCCACTGCTAGTTGTCACTTCCAAGTATGTTCGTATCACTCCTGCTTCCGATTAGTCAATTGGGAAATGAAGTAGAAAATCTACTCTAAGTAGTACTGATCACCAATGGTGAGGATTTGACAACTATTGTCTTCTATAAGCTTTCTTTAAAGGGTCACTAAACTTGTGTAGAGCTCCCCTGCTGGATAAGTAAGAGAATTGGGATATTTAACTTCACCCATTCTCTTCATAGTTGAGAAGGTAAGGTTACTTGGCTTTGCTCACCTCCTCGAGTTAAGAGAATTGGGGTACTCGGTTTCGCCTATTCTCTCGAGTTGAGAAGGTAAAGGTTACTCGATTTCGCCTGCCTCCTCGAGTTTGTACTTTATGCATTGAGCTGGTTACTAACATTCACCCACTCTTTACTCACACTTCTGAAGCACTTGAAGTGTTTGCACTCCTTGCGTTGGGTTAGCTACTGTGATTCATCTTCCCACTGCCATTGAACTTCTGGAATGTAAGAAGTTTTGCCCAAAAAGAGTAAAAAGTTTACCCCAACTTGGAGTCCCCCAACTTGGAGTAAGTCTTTGATAGATCTGGTCGCCTTTGGGATTGTACCATCTTCTCCATCACCTTTGTCGCCTACTCCTCTGAGTAGAAAGGTACAATACAGTATACTGCCTACTTCATTCCTGGTCGAGCACTCCTGCATCAATCCGAAGTCCCTCAATTTTGGCTATCTTGATGAGAAGCCCATTGACATCGGTCTCATGAAGTTTCTTGGCCTCTGCCCTTCTGCCCTGTCTTGGTACTTAGAGTTTGCCTTTGCATTCTCCACCTCCTCGGCCCCTTTTACGACTAATGCTCTCCCTTCATGAGAGCAAGGGATCGATGACTTCACGAAAGTCTTGCATCTGCGGTACCATGGCGCTGCCAAGCCCATAGCACTACTATCAATTATCTTGCATCTTCATCCCTTTCTTCGCGATTGGTAGATCTGCCTCTGTGGTATTATGGCGCTCCTCTGAGTCCACCTCCTTTCTAACTAACGCTTTACTTTTGGGTAGCTGAGCTCCACTAGACTCGTCGTCGCTTTCTCGCCCCTTTCGACCACCTGCTTCGACACTACTGTGTCCTCCTAGCAGTTTTCCTTGGTTGATGGAAAGACAGACTGCAACTCTCATTATGGCCTCCGCCATCTTGTTGTAGGGCTCGTGCCAATTCTGTTCTCTTTAGCTTCCTTGGTAGCAACGTTCGCTTACTCGGCCTTGTCCTCTGACTTGCCGGGCTCCCTTAAGCGAATGTGAGCACTGAAGCAGTCCAACTCTCCAGCTGCTCCGATTATACCTTAGTATAATCAAGTCCCCTCCATGGGACTCACTGGTACTTGCAATCTGACTACTCCCTCGGTGGTACACAGCCCCCATATGCTGACGACCAAGGCTTTCATCTGATGCAAGCTTCGATGCATACACACGGAAGACCCGCCTCTGCGGTACTGTGACATTCACTCCTTGAATCCACAGCCCTTCTTGCCGTTGCATTGTTCACCGAAGTGGAGCTCCCAGCAGCTCCTGATCATTCACATGATCACGTCCCCCTCCATGGGACTCACTGGTACTTGCACTTGGACTTCTTCCTCAGTGGTATACAGCTCTCATACATTGATGACTAAGGCTTTCATCCAATGCAAGCTTCGATGCATACATGAAGACCCGCCTCTGCGATACTATAACATTCACTCCTTGAATCCATAGCCCTTCTTCTTGTTGTGTCGTACACCAAAGTGGAGCTCCCAGTAACTCCTGATCATACCTCCGCATGATCTTGTCCCTCACGGGACAAGATTGCCTGTATTGCATTGCCACGAACTATTCCACCACGATCTGCTGTACCATGTCGCCTCTTGGTGACATCTCCATTGCATACAGATTCTCGTGCGATGAACTCAGACTATGACTTCTCCACGTGTGGCCTCTGCCAACACATCGTAGGGCCTCCGCCATCTCCGATTTTTAGTTCACTCCCCTGGCAATTCCCCTTCGTCCACCCACTCTTGGGTCATACCTGGATGAAGCATAGCTCTAGAATAGTCCATCGCCTAGTAGCTCCTGAAGTCCCCTGACTTCGCTAGAGTTAGTGCACCATTGTCTGGATCTTGGGCCTCCATCCCCTACCAGCACAATCTTGCTATGCACCTCTTGTTCCTGACAACTCGAATGGCAACACTGTGAAATATTCTTCAAGAGTACCCGCTTCTACATCCTCTTACCTCGTACTAAGGTCTCATGATCTCAACTTTGCCTTCGTAAGTTGAATCACCTTAGTTACTCCATCAAATGCATCTCTATGCATGTGCCTTAAAGCTCCCTTCATCTTTGGCACTATACAAAATAAGTCTGTCCCATCAGAATGAAGAACCAATGGAACGATATGATCCCACTCTTGCCTTTACAAGAGTTCATGCCCTTGACCTCTGTCTAAGGAAAGCTCCGTACCTCCGCTCCATGTTCCATCTTCTATGTCGACTCCCTTCATGTGGCTTGGATACTTCACCGAGTTCCACCCAAGTCGCTCTGCTTCTTGATTTGCATTGAGTTGATAGTGGCCCTCACGTCTACCATTCCATGGGTCAACCCTCTGTTGAGTTCGATTTCTGCATCGACTCTAAGTGTGCCTTCATATGATGTTGCCTTGGATTGATCCCCCACTTGATCTCGAAATGCATCCACCAATACATTACCTCCTTCAAGATCATGCGATGACTCTTCATTACTAACTCGATCCGTTGAGCTTTGTGGAGATATAGCCTTGAGGAACTATTCCTCAATGTGTGCAGTCCATTGCACATGATTCTCCCACTAGAGAACTAGGACTTATCCCTCCTAGATATCTGTCCTGCTGGAGAAACTTTTCTCTTTACATACTTCCCACTGGAAGTTTTGGAGACCACCATCCCCTTTGGACTACTCCGTCTTGCTGAACTTGTGCTTTGTTCTGCCCCTGCAAATGTACTTGCTAGATTACGACCCTTCTCCAATACAGTCTCCACTGCACCATTCAAGGTTTAGCAACATGCTGGACTTGTTACATATTTCAGTCGCTTATGGATATATCCTTTCCATGTCTAAGAGAAAGTTCTGATGCTCCATGGCGCTGAGTTCCGATCGCGCCTTGAGATGGCAACGAACACTCTGTCATCCATGTATAAGCCCTTGCATGAGTTCTGAATCCTTCGAGTTAGCAATTCCCACCTCTGTGAGCTTTACACAACTCTTTTGGTCGTTACACAACACCTCCCACCTTGCACGGTCTCATCTTTCACCAAGCACCCTGCTTTGCCTTAAGCACCGTCAAGTTTAGTTGCCAACATCGAGCTATAGCTCAAACTTAACCATCCCAATATTTGTGTGCTACGCATTCTTCTTCGCTTCCTTTTCCTCATGGTGCCTCTCGCGTAAAGGGGTTGGCCATTCCTCTGAATGCCAAACCTGGATGCTCGCTCCTCTAAGCGACTCCTTTCCTTACATCTCAATGTCCCTTTTCCCCCAAATGGTTGTGCGTGCTGGCTGTCCTCCACACAGCCCAACTAGGTCCCCCATGTTTATATGGCAAGTGTTTTTGCGTGTGCTTGTCCCGCTTTGATACCCCACTGTCACGTGCTTAGCTGATTTTGCCCAAGCTGTGCGGCACCCATGCGTGTTCGTCCGCAAAGGTCAGCCCTCCCCGAGATCTCCTAGAGTCCCTTAGGTTTACGAAAGAGAAAACGGGCCAGAAGAAGCACTTACCACGAGATCCACAAGCAACTACTCAAGCCAACACTTTATAAAGCCAAATACAAATTACACCCATGGACATTACAAACTCAGAGAGGTTGCATACAAAGGATAATGGTCTATAACAGACTTAAGTCCCCACAAGTGCTTATAGGGCACACTTGTATTTATAAGCCAAACTTAGCCATAAAGTAAATTAAACTATGGATGTTAAGCCTACTGCAAGCCCGCTTCTTGTTATATAAGATATATACCTAAACCAAAGGACACGGACAAACATGAGCATTTCATCTAACACCTTGTTTGCATTGTTGTCCATGACATTAAGTGTTTTCTTGAGCAGTTGCTTGTGGATCCCGTAGGAATTGCTTCTTCTGGCCCGTTTTCTCTTTTGTAAGTCTAAGGGACTCTAGGAGATCTCAGGGAGGGCTGACCTTTGCGGACGGACACGCATAGGTGCCGCACGACTTAAGCAAAATCAGCTAAGCCCGTGATAAGCTGGCATGAACACAAATCCTAAAGTGTATTTCTTGCTATCGAGGCAATTTGCAAAATCAACATCTGAATATCCCGTTACTTCAAGCTAATCTGATTTTCTATATGTGAGTATATAATCTTTTATCCCTTACAAATATCTCAATACTTTCTTTGTAGCTTTCTAATATTCTATTCCTGGGTTAACTCTGGTATCTACCCAGCATTGTAACTGTAAAACTGATATCTGGCCTTGTACAGGTTTGAGCATATAATAGACTTCCAACTGCGCACTCATAAGAAATATTCTTCATTCGATCCCTTTCTAAGTCATTTTTCGGGCACTAGTTTTGGTTGGATTTTTCATCTCTAGTAATAGGTGTATCATTGGCTTTGCAAAGCTACATATTAAACCTCTTCAAGATATAATTAATATAACTTTTCCAAGATAGTCCTAATAAACCTTGAGATTTGTCCCTGAATATCTCAATGCCAATAATATATGATGCCTCATTCATATCAACCATCTTAAAGTTCTTGTTGAGAAATATATTGATTTTATGCAACAAACCAAGATTACTACTGGCAAGTAATATATCATCAACATATAGGACCAATATAATAAACTTACTCCCACTAATATTCAGATATATGCACTAATCAACAGTGTTTTCCTTAAATCCGAAGGAAGTAATGGTATCATGAAACTTTATATACCATTGTCTGGAAGCTTGTTTAAGGCCATAAATGGATAAGTTTGCAAGCCCAACTTTCCTTTCCCTTTTCTATGAATCCTTCAGGTTGTTTCATATAAATTTTCTCATCTAGATCCTCATTCAGAAATGTTGTTTTCACATCCATCTAATGTAACTCAAGATCATAATGAGCTAATGCCATGATGATCCTCAATGAATCCTTTCGAGAAACTGGAGAAAAGGTCTCATGGTAGTCAATGCTTTCCTTATGAGAAAAACCTTTGGCCATAAGTCTGGCTTTATATCGTTTGATATTGCCTACCAAGTCGTATTTAGTATTGAAGATCCATTTACAACCGACTCTTTTACAATTATTGGGCAATTCAACGAGTTCCCAGACACCATTCTGGACAATTAATTTTAACTCCTCTTTCATTGCATCATACTATTTTTCAGAATCATTACTTTCTATGGCTTGTGAAAATGATAAGGGGTTTTTTTTCATTTCTATATCAAAATCTAATTCTTGCAGATATATCACATAATCATCAGAAATGACATGTTTCCTTTTCATTTGAGATCTTCTCAAATATGCCAATTGTGATTATTCTACAAGACTATCAGTAGTGATATCAAAATCATGTGAGAATTCATCAATGCTATTTTATTATTCACCCTTGTCAATTCTCTCATTGATTTGAGGAATAATAATTTCTCGAATAAGGGATAATATGGGAGAAGTAGCCTAAATCTATTCAATATCAAAATTAATCTTTCGAGACTTTTAACTCCCATTGATTTCCCTATTTTTTAGAAATTTTATATTACCAGATTCTACTATCCTCTTATTATGATTAGGCAATAAAATCTGTACCCTTTAGATCTTTCTGGGTAACCAATAAAATATCCAAAAATTATTCTTGGATCCAATTTCTTTTCATGTAGATTGAATACTCTTAACTTTGTAGGACACCCCCAAATATGTAAATATCTCAAACTGGGTTTCCTACCAGTCCATAACTCAAATGGAGTTGATTAAACTGACTTACTAGGAACCCTGTTCAGGATATATATAGCTGTCCTAAGAGCATCACCCTACATTGACTCAGGTATAGAGGAATAACTCATCATGCTCCTAACTATATCTATAAGAGTATGATTTTGTCTTTCAGCAACATTATTCTACTGTAGAACACTTGGTAATGCATACTGAGCATAAATACCTCGTTGTTCTAGGAATCTAGTAAAAGGACCAATATTCTGATTGGATTCATCATATTTGTCATAAAATTCATCACCCTTATTAGATCTGACAATTTTAACTTTTCTATCTAATTGTCTCTCGACCTCATTTATGTACACTTGAAGAATGTCAATAGCTTGAGGCTTTTTTATGTATTATATAAACATAGCCATATCTAGACAAGTCATCTATAAATGTGATGAAATACTTTTCTCTACTAAAACAAGGAATATGGAGTGGTTTGTAGATATCAGTATGAATAATTTTAATAAGTTCTTTACTTTTTATGGTATTTTTATTTGTATGCTTAGTTTGCTTTCCCTTAATGCAATCTATGTAAACATCAAAATCAGTGAAGTCTAAATATTCGAAAATATTGTCCTTCACTAATCTTTTAATTCTTTCCTTGGAGATATGCCCCAAACATCTATATCACAATATAGAAGATATTTCATTATTACAATTACGTTTTATTTCAATACTTGATTGTAGGGTCAACAATGTATTTGTAAACTCAAGATTTAAATTAATTATGTACAAAACATCACACAAAATTTCAAAACCAACTTTTATTGAATCATAGAATATACTGAGTTTACCATTACCAAAAGAAACACAATATCCTAACTCATCAATTGTAGATAGAGAAATTAAATTTCTAAAAATTGTAGAAACAAAACATGTGTCTTTAAGATCCATCAAATGACCCGTCTCTAGGCGTAAACGATAAGTCCCTACAGATACCACTTTTGCTTCAAGACGATTTTCCATAATTATGAATCTTTCATGTTCTTTTGGTTTTCGGATTAAAAAGAATCCCTGCATATTATTAATAACATGAGTTGAAGAGCTAGAATCAATCCACCATATATTTGAAGGAACTTATGCAAGTCCTATATTTAATGCAGTCCTTTTTTACATGTCCTTTCTTGCCACAAAAGAAGCATCTTACTGTAATATCTTTCTTTTCGATAGTCTGTCTAGCATTTTTAGACCTAGCAAATTTCTTTGATGGATGATGCTTCAATTTTCTTTTCTTGTTACCAACTCTTTGAGTAGTAGTTAGCCTTAATTTTAATTCTTCCTAAACACACATACTGGTTAACTCATTTAAGTCTCACTTATCTTTATTTGTATTGTAGTGAATCTTAAATGGGCCAAACTAAGAAGGAAGAGAATTAAGAATAAATTACACAAAGAAAGATTCATCAACATTCATTCCCAATGCCTTAAGTTTTATAGCTTTATCAGCCATATTGAGGATGTTATCTTGAATTCCTCGAGTACCATCATACTGAGCTGTAGTTAGTTCTTTTATTAATGTGCTAATCAATGACTTATAAGTAAGCACTATTGATTGAATACTATTACTTATAAGATAATCAATTACTAATATGTAGTGGGTTGTTTCAATAACTTAACTATTATTCCTTATACTTATCAGAATCCACGAAGTATTAAGTGGGGGCTTTTGATGAGGATGCTACTACTAACACAAGTAAGAGATTAGGTACCAGATCGGGGGGAACCAAACTAATAAGTAGGATCAGAGGGAACCCAACTAAAGTAATCAAACTGGAAACTGGGAGTGCTACTTTCCTGCCTTTGAAACTGAGACTCTACATTCGAATTCCCTAGTAACACTCAGTCTTAGATTACTTGGTGGATCCTTGTATTATAAGTTGCATTCGTTGGCTTACGGCTCCTGGCCTGGCCTTGGACAAGTTCTTCTTACTTTAAAAATAGCACCTTGCCTCGGTCTTTGATTATTACTTTTTAGGTTACTTTTTTAGAGTTGTGCTTTACTCTGAAACTGACTCGGTTTATTCTTGTGCTACTGAGTCTAATTCCTATGCTTCGGGTTGGCTCTAGTACTACTCTACTATTAATACTCCCTTTCTGGTGTTGGTTCTTGTGTTCCTTATTCCTAGTTGGGCTAGTTGGTTTCGGGTAATCTAATCTGTGTCAAACTTATCTTACCGAGGCATCGATACCATTTCAAAGAGCAGAATTGAGTGAGGTTGATTCCTTCCATGATTAGACTGTCCATTGCTTCATTTCTTCCAAAGCAAGCTGACGTTAGCACTTTTTTACTTGTTTCAAATCATATATCTCGTAAAAGAACTTATAATAATGTATCTCCGCCTAGCATACAACTGAGTTGAAGCCCTATCCAGGACATCCTCTAGCGTAGAAATAAGACTCCACAGGACATCTTCTAGGTTCAGTCATTAGGCGCAACTAAAGCACCTGCTCCATCCTTTACTTGATGAATGATAGGCTCGAAAGTAGACCAATAATGTCACTTGTACCGAGGAAACTAGGAAACCGAGGAAAACCAAGCCATCTACGATAACATTGAAACAAAACCTTTTGATGCTTCGATTTCAGGCTTAACGGTTGATTCTTCCTGGCTTAAAGTGTCACGCCCCTCCAAAATATCGACAATATTTAAAATTTTCCTCACAACTAATCCAGGATCCAAACACACATTTTGAGGTCACTAAGAAAACATTCAGATCAAATTTTCACCTCTATAGTCTACAAATTCATCACCCTGTGCAGTTCATAAACATACCACACATCACTCGATAATTCATATAATCTGAACTCAACTCTTCAAAATAATAACCACACATAAACTCATAAGTGGGGAAGTCTATGCAGTCACCAAATCAACGATTACCATAAATTCATATCATTACATGAATTTAACTTAACATTCCAAAATCCTATACATGAGGGATCCTTTATCTTACACAAAATCCACAGGTTTAGATTCATCGTCACATTTCATAAGATGCAGAGTAGCTTATACAACAAAGACATATGCTAACAAAGATCTGCCCAAAATCTTCTAAACTTTCCACCGCCTCAGCCCAATCTTAACAATTAAGCAAGCGATACGCTATCCTGAAAAATTTATCAACAAACGGGGTGAGCATAAGGAGCTCAGCAAGTGACTAACATATCCATATCAAAATAATACAATTTCCAAAGGGATACAGTTTCAAATTACAAGGCAGAATACGATTTCGTAGACATAATATCGTTAGGAGCAGAAACATAATTGTCTTTTCAATCTTACATATTTGGTTCCTGACAGATGGGGCATAGAGTAATTGGAGCATCTCAGTAACAAAGGAAACATATCGGAGCTTATCAGTGGCATACGAAATGTTACGAAGCATATCAACGGCATATGGAATATTTCGAAGCAAAATCATCAGTGAATATCAAAAAACAAATATCGTACATAATATCGTTAGGAGTATAGAGTAATTGGAGCTCAAACGTCAGTGAATATTTCAGAGCATATCAAAAACAAATATCGTACATAAGCTCAAACGTCGTCCTTGACGTCGCAATCATATCATTCTTATCCAGAGCATGAACAGAAACAACTCACCAAAACTCTGGATGTCATATCAAACATATAGAAGGTGTAGTGGGATCTCAGTCAGAATGTGATCCATCCATTTCTGAATGACCACCGACAAATGTCTCCCACGTTTGGGAGCTCCATCCACCCACGTCTAGGTGAAGTCGGGGGGCAGAGCATCGCAAGCTCTAAGCACATACCCTTTACCATTTCGCAAAGGTCCGAATATCCCAGAGCGGGACCCCACATAGCGGGCAATAAGCGCATACCCTTTACCATTTCGCAAAGGTCCGCATAATCCCACACACCGAGTACAAGAGGGCAGTTTTAACAATAAGTAGCATATGTCGGAAGCACACGCGGAACAACAAAACGTGCATGTGCCTTTTTGAGACAATACGAAACAAAGAATAAATCTCTCACAAATGTATTCAGATTTGGAATGAAATGAAAACAAGAGTGAACAGAGATTTCAAGAAATCATATTTAGCTCAATTCCAATAAGAAGGTTAGACGAATTCAAATATCCAAAGGAATGGAACAGAATACGCGAAATCGACCAAAGCTCGATTTCGGACAGAATTCCAGTGGCATAGCAAACAAATATTTCAGAATATCAATTATGCTCCAATACCCATAAGAAAGCTGTGGTCGAACCATATGTCAATCTATATTTTGATGGAACAAATTTCGTATGAAACAGGGTTCCCAACACGGAGTTACTTTTGATTTGGTAACCCAAGGGCAAAAACACAATCACTATTTTGCAGAATTTATAGGGTCGGATTCAACAGATAATAGGGTAGGCAATTGAATTCCAAAATTTTCAAACTATATGTCAAAAGAAAGATTTTCAAGTCTAGTTTCAAATAAAATCAGCTTGGTATAAATCAGAATTTTCAACAGGGAGTTATAGGTATTTTAGTATTGATAGGTCAGAAATCTTGAACCCTATTTTACAGCGTCTATAGGCTCATTTGAAATAGATGTTTGGGTAAGTATTCGGTGTCCAAAATCTACAAAATCAGTGTCAAAAAGAAGATATAAGAGTCTAATTTCAAACAAAATAGTTCCTGCCTGAATTCACATTTTGTACTGAAACTTGTAGGTGAAACAGTGTATAGGGGTCAGTTTACCGAAAAACTTCAGAATCCATGGTTCTATGTCCAAAGAGAGACATATCAGTTTCTAAATAGAAATCCTTCAATTTATTTTGAATCCACATAAAAACAGAGACTAAAGATTCTATAGGATGGGGTTAGAACTTGCCTTTGATAATTTTGACCATAAGTGAAAAGATTTGAGCAAGAACCCTTAAAGCCCCAATTTTCTTCTTCTTCTTCTTCGTCTTCTTCTTCTTCTTCTTCTTTCTTTCTTTCTTTCTTTTTTTTTTTTTTCCTGATCATCCATGCAGCTGCCTTCTCTACTTCCTTAAGAACGAAGGCAGAGAGGCTTAAACGGTGGAATTTGTCATTTTATACATTTTGCAATTTAGTCCTTGTATTTAGTACATTTAGGATTAGGTCCTCAGGGTTTACATATAGGTCCTCAGATTCTTTCTTTTTTTTTTTTTTTGAACAGATCACCCAAATCTTACAAATAAGTTACCTCTGATTCATACTCTATTTCTTTTGTCAATTTAAAATGAATGCTTACATTATCACCAGAAATTTATATGAAAATTCGGAAATGAGGGGTGTTACACTCTCCCCCCCTTAAAAGAAAAATTTAGTCCTCTAAATTTATCGTACCTCTATCGATGAAAAGATTGGGATACACCTTTTTCATTTCCTCCTCTAGCTCCCAAGTTGTCTCCTCTCCAGAATGATGTCTCCAATTTACTTGAACCAGTGGAATGACCCGATTCCTTAGGACTTTTTCTTTCTTATCAACAATCTGAATAGGCTCTTCCACATAAGATAAATCTTTATCGATCTCCACCAGCTCATACTTAATGATGTGAGAAGGGTCATATATATACTTTCTAATCATCGAGACATGAAATATATCATGGACATGGCACAATGCTGGTGGCAAGGCAATCTGTATGTAACCAACCCTCTCAAGAACCTCAAAAGGTCCACTAAATCTTGGGCTTAATTTTCCTTTCTTCCTAAACCTTATAATGCCTTTGGAAGGGGAGACTTTTAAGAATACAAAATCTCCGATTTCAAACTCAATATCTCGTCTTCTATTGTCGGCATAACTCTTTTGACGACTCTGAGCAGTCTTTAACCTTTTCCTTATAACTTGAATTTTCTCGGTAGTTTCTTGTACCTTGTCCGGTGCTAACAGCTTTCTGTCACCAACTTCTTCCCAACATATAGGTGTTATGCACTTTCGCCCATATAAAGCTTCATAAGGAGCCATCTGAATACTTGAATGATAACTATTATTATACGTGAACTCAACAAGTGAAATATCCTTATCCCATTCACCTTTCCAATCCATAACATAGGCTCTAAGCAAATCCTCAAGTGTTTGAATTGTTCTTTCTGACTGACCATCAGTCTGAGGATGATATGCAGTACTAAACTTAACTTTAGTGCCCATCAACTCCTGCAATATTCTCTAGAATCTAGAGAGAAATCTGGAGTCTCTATCAGAGATGATCTCCTTTGGAATACCATGAAGTCTTACTATTTCATTGACATATAAATCTGCAAGTTTATCAAGCGAATAAGTCATATTAATCGGTAGGAAGTGTGCAGATTTTGTTAACCTATCAATGATAACCCAAATAGCATCATGCTTCCTAGAGGTTCTGGGTAATCCTGAAACAAAATCCATAGTAATACATTCCCATTTCCATTCAGGGATATCTAAAGGTTGCAACAACCCTCCAGGTCTTTGGTGTTCTACTTTGATTTGCTGACAAGTCAAACATTTTGAAACATACATTGCAATTTCCTTCTTCATGCCTTCCCACCAATAATGACTTTGAAGATCTCTATACATCTTAGTGCTCCCAGGATGTATAGTGTACTTTGAAGTATGACTTTCCTTTAGGATTTGATTCTTGATATCTGGTTCATTTGGTACACATACTCTCTCCCCAAATCTCAATAGGCCATCCTTTGAAACTTGAAATTGTGGCTTCAATTCCTTTTCTACTTCATTCCTCAAGCAGATTAAATGTGGATCTCGTAATTGTGCTTCCTTAATTTGTTGAATAAGATCAGATTGCACTTGAATTGAGGCCATCAATATCATCGAGTCTTGCTCTTTCCTTAAAGCTTTCAAATCAAAATTTTCTTCTATTAACTTCTATTGCGTCACGACCAGACTAGCCATAAAACTTGTAGATTTCCTACTAAGTGCATCAGCTACAACATTGGTTTTGCCCGGGTGATAACAGATGGCACAATCATAATCCTTCAGCAGTTATATCCATCTTCGCTGCCTCATGTTTAACTCTTTCTGAGTGAAAATATATTTTAAACTCTTGTGATCAGTGAAGATTTCAAACTGTCGACCATACAAATAATGTCTCCAAATCTTTAGAGCAAAAATAATTACTGCTAACTCTAAATCATGAGTCGGATAATTCAATTCGTAACCTTTAAGTTGCCTAGAAGCATAAGCAATTACTCTCCCTTCCTGCATCAAAACACATCCTAGGCCTTTTCTTGAAGCATCAGTATAAACTACAAATCCCTCACTACCACTTGGAATAGTGAGAATAGGGGCACTAGTCAACCTTCTTTTTAACTCTTGAAAACTTTGCTCACAATCATCACCCCATACAAATTTCATGTTTTTTTTAGTGAGTTTGGTGAGAGGTTGTGCAATTCGAGAGAATCCCTCCAGAAATCTCCTGTAATAACTTGCCATGCCGAAGAAGCTTCTAACTTCTGTTACATTTGTTGGTACTTCCCATTCAACTACAGCTTCTATTTTCCTTGGATCAATAGATATACCCTTCCCTGAAATCATATGGCCTAAGAAAGTAACTTCATTCAACCAAAATTCACATTTACTGAACTTCGCATACAACTTCTTTTCTCTTAGTATGGACAACACATCTCTCAAGTGTTCCTCATGCTCCTGATTACTCTTTGAATACACCAATATGTCATCCATAAATACAATTACACAGATATCCAAGAGTGGTTGAAATATCCTATTCATTAGTTCCATAAAAGCTACAGGGGCATTTGTCAAACCAAAAGGCATCACCAAGAATTCATAATGACCATATCGAGTTTTGAAAGCTGTTTTTGAAATATCCTCCTCCTTGATCTTCAACTGACAGTAACCTGACCTCAGGTCAATCTTAGAGAATATTTGTGCACCCTGCAATTGATCAAACAAATCATCAATTCTAGGTATGGGATATTTATTTTTGATGGTCACCTGATTCAACTATCTATAATCAATACAAAGCCTCAATGTTCCATCCTTCTTCTTCACTAATAGTACCGGAGCACCCCATGGGGATACACTGGGTCGTATGAAACCCTTATCTAATAATTCTTGTATTTGCTTTTTTAACTCCTCTAGCTCGAGTGGTGCCATTCTGTAGGGAGGCTTAGATATTGGGGTTGTGGGGACTAGATCAATAGCAAATTCACCCTCTCTATCTAGAGGTAAACCGGCAAGTCATCCGGGAATACATCGAAATTCTTTGACCACTACAATTTCATCTAGGTGGGTTTCCTGATCTGAATGCTCCTTTACACACACCATATAACAAAAATAACCTTTCTGCATAAGACGATAAACTTGAAGTGTTGATATCAAGCAAGGAGGCAAATCATGCCTAATGCCCTCAAATAAAAATATAGGCTGATCTGGTATGCAGAAAGTAATTATTTTTTTGTAACAATCAATACTAGCGTGATGAGAAGATAACCAATCCATGCCAAGTATAATATCAAAGCCCTGGATCTCTAGGAGAATCAAATCAGCAAGGAGTTCGCGGTCTCCAATAGAGATCAAACAAGATGGGTAGACCAAGTTTGTTGCCAATGAATCTCCAACAGCAGTTGTTACATATAACATATAATCCAGGGGTTTAGGTAGAATATCCAAGTGACAAGCAAAGTATTGTGAAACAAACGATAAGTTGGAGCCGGATCAAACAAAACTTTTGCATTTCTTTTAGAAACATGAAGAATACCTTCCACCACTGATTTGGAAGCCTTAGAATCTTGTTCAGTGATAGCGTACACTCTAGCATGGGCTGAGGGTCTAGGAGACAGTGGCTCTTTCTTCCTTTTCAGTGGGCAATCTCTTAATTGATGATCTAGCTTTCCACAACCAAAACATGCTCCAAACACCGACTTGTTTCATGATTTAATCCACATTTTGCACATAACTGAGTCCTCCCCAATGGTTTCCTTTTCTCAAATCCAGATGTCTTAAACCTCTTGTTACTAGCTTCATATTCATTTTCTCTCCTACTTTTGCCAGTAAATTTGTCCCTTTTGTTCTTGCCAATGATTTCTTGAATTTCCTCCATGTCTCTTTCAATTTTCAAAGCTCTTTCTACCGTATCAACATATGTTCGTAATTTTAAAGTCGACATTCTTCTTATTCTCGTAATCCCTTTCAAACCTTCTTGCTTTTCTAGATTCATCATCATCATATGTGTGGCAAACCCGAGAGCTCGGTGAATTTAGATTCATACTTTGTGCATACTTCCTGGATAAGATTCAAGAACTCCAATTCTTTTTGCTCTCTCATACAATCTGGAAAATATTTATCGTTAAACTTTTCTTGGAATAACTTCCATGTCATTGGCTCATGTTTGATTTCAGACATCCTCTTAATCATTCTCCACCAGTGTTCAGCTTCTCCTTCTAGCATAAAGGTGGCAAGAAAAACCTTTCGATCATCAGGGTAATTTAAAGCATCAAATATTTTCTCTATCTGCATCATCCATCGTTCTGCCACCATTGGATCAGACTCACCACTAAAACTGGGAGGACTAAGCTTCTTAAACTGTCCAATTCCCAACCCCGTCTGGTTTGATGTCTCTGTTCCATCATTACTTCCTTGATGGACAGGTTGTTGTTGTTGTTGCATCACTTGTGCCATAGTCTCCAAAGTCCGCATGATACCACTCAATTGATCAGCAGTAGATGCAACAAGAGAACCAGATGATCTCATCATTCTCGCTTCCTAAAACATCAAAAAAATATTTTCTTTGATCAATCTCTAAATGATAGTCAATAAACCTCACACACCAGAGTACAAGAGGGTAGTTTTAACAATAAGTAGCATATGTCGAAAGCACACGCGGAACAACAAAACGTGCATGTGCCTTTTCGAGACAATACGAAACAAAGAACAAATCTCTCACAAATGTATTCAGATTTGGAATGAAATGAAAACAAGAGTGTACAGGGATTCCAAGCAATCATATTTAGCTCAATTCTAATAAGAAGGTTAGACGAATTCAAATATCCAAAGGAATGGAACAGAATACGCGAAATCAACCAAAGCTCGATTTCGGACAGAATTCCAGTGGCACAGCAAACAAATATTTCAGAATATCAATTATGCTCCAATACCCATAAGAAAGCTGTGGTCGAACCATATATCAATCTATATTTTGATGGAACAAATTTCGTATGAAACAGGGTTCCCAACACGGAGTTACTTTTGATTTGGTAACCCAAGGGCAAAAACACAATCACTGTTTTGCAGAATTTATAGGGTCGGATTCAACAGATAATAGGGTAGGAAATTGAATTCCAAAATTTTTAAACTATATGTCAAAAGAAAGATTTTCAAGTCTAGTTTCAAATAAAATCAGTTTGGTACAAATCAGAATTTTCAACAGGGAGTTATAGGCATTTTAGTATTGATAGGTTAGAAATCTTGAACCCTATTTTACAACGTCTATAGGCTCATTTGAAATAGATGTTTGGGTAAGTATTCGGTGTCCAAAATCTACAAAATCAGTGTCAAAAGGAATATATAAGAGTCTAATTTCAAACAAAATAGTTCCTGCCTGAATTCACATTTTGTACTGAAACTTGTAGCTGAAACAGTGTATAGGGGTCAGTTTACCAAAAAACTTCAGAATCCATAGTTCTATGTCCAAAGAGAGACATATCAGTTTCTAAATAGAAATCCTTCAATTTATTTTGAATCCACTTAAAAAAAGAGACTAAAGATTCTGTAGGATGGGGTTAGAACACTTGCCTTTGATAATTTTGACCCTAAGTGAAAAGATTTGAGCAAGAACCCTTAAAGCCCCAATTTTCTTCTTCTTCTTCTTCGTCTTCTTCTTCTTCTTCTTTCTTTCTTTCTTTCTTTTTTTTTTTTTTTCCTGATCATCCACGCAGCTGCCTTCTCTGCTTCCTTAAGAACGAAGGCAGAGAGGCTTAAACGGTGGAATTTGTCATTTTATATATTTTACAATTTAGTCCTTGTATTTAGTACATTTAGGATTAGGTCCTCAGGGTTTACATATAGGTCCTCAGATTCTTTCTTTTTTTTTTTTTTTTGAACAGATCACCCAAATCTTACAAATAAGTTACCTCTAATTCATACTCTTTTTCTTTTGTCAATTTAAAATGAATGCTTACATTATCACCAGAAATTTATACGAAAATTCGGAAATGAGGGGTGCTACATAAAGACCCGGGCCTTGGGCTTCTAATGCTTCTTCATATCTTGCTCTTGCTCCATCTTAAGTTGAAGATCTCTCTCTCGTTGCCAACACTGTCATGTCAAACGTACTCCAACCTGCAAGCAAACATAGGGTAAGCATATCTTTGAGGCAATTCTCACTTTCAATGTTGAATCCATCTCTTTCTTGCTTGTTCTCACAATGAATGTTAATCATCCATCTCTAATTACTTCCAAATTATGTACACAATAGACCCTTATTAGGTTCCCTTGAAACTTTACCGAGAAATCATCTACCTTCTTCAGGCTTAGTACATTAATAAGATGAGTTGAACAGAGATCTTTAGACGAAAACCATCCTTACTTTCGCCCTGCCCATGCTTTCACCCTTGGTTGCCTGATCAAGTGTTCTTTTGCCCTTGTGCTCATGCTTATGGGAGTTTTGATTTGAGCAAGAAGTCAGTCTTATTACTAAATTGATGGAGTAGGTGAGTTATATCTTATAGAATTCAATTCACAAGCATATCCTGTTTTAGATGGTTTTTCTAAGTTCTATTTTCGGCGTCAGCGAGTTCAAAAGATGGGGACAAGTTCTAAATGAGTCTTGTTTTTGTCAGGGATAGGTCGGCAACACAATTAACAACATCAAAATTTAGGTAAGAGGCACAAGATGGAGAAGAAGTTGGATTGGGATCAAAACCAAGGGAAGAAGCAGGAGAATGAGAATGCATAACCAGTTTAATTTATGGGTGATTTTGACTTAGTTGTGCTTGAGGATAGCAAGCGTTAATGTTTACTTCTCTCACACCGGGCAATAAGTAGTAGTCGTTTCGCAAGCTATTGTTTATTGTTCCTTCACTGTTCTTAATTTAATGGAAGAAAAAGAACCCGCTAATGCTTATTAACCAAAAAGAGACTTATTGACTTTATCTGTGCTTTCCCGAGTAAAGAAGGAAGGAATGAATGGGGTGTCCTTCTCATCCAACTGCTATTCCCTCCCCGTGGCGCCATTAACGCTCTTGCCCAGAGCGAGGAGAAGGCGAAACGATGCCCACGCACAAGCGCTCCCAAGCAAAAACGAACCTTTGCCTTACTACTGAAGTAAGGGGCCTCTTTGTGTGTCTTGGATAGTAACACTGACGATCCGGACAGATAGAGTTGGCTGAGACATGATGCACGTGAAGGGGTATGCCCCATAGATCCACTTTGTTGTGTGTTCTAACTGACGATGCCTGAGCTTTACTGATGATGCCTAAGCTTTATTAAGGCGAACATGAGGGCTCGAGTTTTCTATGGGAATGTACGATGACTCATATGTCTTTTCTATCATAGCTATGTTGAAATACAGCAAACACAACTGAGGAAAGAGATGTGGTACACAAGCATAGAACTCCACCACTAAATTCATATCAGATCGACTTTCGACGCAGTACATGCTTTGAACTCTAAGAGGGAGTAGAAAGAAACTCCTTATTGTTGTTTATTGTTCCTAAAAGGCAGGAGTAGCAAATCCTAAACAAAGAAAGTAGCTTGGTTCTCTATGTCTTTCAGAAGCCCCGATTAGCAAAGAAAGGGAAGTTGACCTAGGGAGAAAATCCATCAATTTGATAACATTACTCATACATCAATCAAATAAAGACTTTGACTTTGGGTCTATTTACTTGTTTTAAGCATTTATCGCCTAACCAATACTAATGCCGCTAGTGGGGGTGAAGTCCTCCTTTTGTTTCCTCAGTCTTTTCTTTTAGTAGACGGTATTGTCGGAATGCAAGTAAGGGACATTAGACTAAGCCATAGTGAAAAGTCAGCCTAGGTCTCGAGCTAAGGAATAAAAGCAAGTATAGATAAGGGCTAGGCAGGGGCACCCAAAACAAGTGAGGGCATCGCAAGCGGATAAAGCTAAGCAACTATCTATCCTACTAGGCTAGGCTCCCATCCCAGGAGTTTACGAGGGGGAGAATTGGACATGTTTTTTCGTAATAATGAATGGAATAATAATAGAATCAAAGAACAAAGAAAGATAGGCTGAATCTACTAATACAGACGAATAAAAAATCAAAGGAATAAGCATCAGACTCAACTTGAACCTAGGACTTTGACTAATAGGAACCAACCTCGAAATAGGGAATATGAACACCCGTAACAAAACTTGATTAGTGCACAACAATACTCTAACTATTGCTATTAGAGTACAAATACTACTGACAATACCCGAGCTCCGAACTCAGAAAGAAATAGTGCCCTAACTACCTGAACGATAAAAAGCTAATTCAATCACATACTAACAAGAGTGGAGCTACTAAGGACAATAATGTAACTGAGCAGTCAAGGCCTTATTGTATCCATCAAATATATTACATGCCAAGTGCCATCTTATAAATAAGCTGCCCTCGCTTCCATTCCCGGACTTATGCCTTGAATTATGTATTGCACCTTTCACTCTCTTGTTGGCATCTAAAGCTGCCCTTGCTACTGGACTTTCTTCGCTTGTTTGTTCGGGACAATCAGTATAGCTTTCTTCTTTCTTAAAGCGCCTAGCCCAACTGAATAAAAGCACCCTTAACTACAAGGAAGTCAACCTTTCTTTCTCGTAAACCCAAGAAACAAGTGCTTCCTATTTTAGGCTAATCGGCTAATGCATGCAAGTTATAAAGGTGTTGGGCATGGAGAGAGTAATAGTCCTACTTGATTTGAAGCCGGAGCAAGATAATCAAACTCAAAATCAGGTGTTGCGGGAAGGAAAGAAAGTAGAAAGTATGGAGTTTAAGTAGAAGTTTCAGTAGAGTCTATTTCCACTCCAGGTCAAGTATAAAGTGTAGTATCAATACTTTCTGCTCGAAGGTAAGTATTCATTCTAGTTTCCATATTGGGATCTTATGTAGGAAAAGAATAAGTGAGAAAGTAACTAGCAAGCGCTTCTGCCTTGAATATGAGTTCTGTTCGCCGTTGCGAGTAGAATCTAAGTGAGAGTTTCATATTATACAGAAGTAGAAAAAAGATCATAAGCAAGAGCAGGATCATAGGCCAGAACTACCTACCGCACAATAGATTGGAATGACCGTAAGCACAGAAAGAGTGTGAAAGAGCATAGCTAAGCTAGCCACGCGAAAGAGTGTAGCGTTAAACTCCTCCGCATGATGAAAGAGTGGGGCGGCTCTGCCACGCTGTTGAGCATTCTCCGAAAAGAGCGTAGCGGCCCTAGCTGCGCAGCGTTAATTGCTGCTTGGCCAGTAACCGTTGCTTGGTGCCGCACAACATTAGTAGTTGTTTGGCGCTTGGTTATCCGTGTCTTGGCGCCGCGCAGCGTTAATCTCTGCCTGATCCTATTATGATTTTGCCATATAGTATTTCATCTTGGCGCTTGGCGTAGTTCCTTGGCCCAGTCTCTCCTTTGCTAGTGTCATGTTAGTTCTATACCTATTAATCATACTTAGCTTTGAAACCAATTATTATATTATAGTTATTCTCTTACTTATTAGTTGGATCTATGTAGAGTCAATGAAGAATTAGTCAATCTTACTCACTCGGTAGCCCCTGCTCCTTACTATCAAACGAAAACCTGGGGTCTGATTCCTCTGCTAACAAGACTAGAGTCTTGGGCAAACAGGTGCTCTGGCTACTCACTGTAGGTCTACTACTGCCCTATCTTAGTACATAACTCCCCATATTAGTATCTTACCACTACATATTAGTCTTTTACTCCCTCCCTGCGTTCTTTAGTGTCGAGAAGTTAGCCTGCCCGTCTTTACTTTGAGTCTTTCTTCCTATTGGGGTAAGCTTACTTTCTTTGCTTTTTCTCACTCTTACTATCCTTTTGACTTATACCTTATTTCATTATGAAACTCAAGGTATGCTGTAGCGCACCTAGCCTGGCTACTAAATATCAGGATCAAATCAATACAAATAAGACCTAACTTAAAAGCTGCTCTTCCTGCCTACCTACGAGTATGAACTATTAGAACAACCCCTACTGTGCTGTGCTATTAGAAAGGAACTACTATAGAATGATATTACACCTAACAAGACCTATGCTCTAAACGAGTACTTCTCGAAACACAACTACAAATAGAAGACTATAGTATCCCTCTCCTGGGTATCAAATGGAAACTACCCCATCTAGGGCTGATTCCTCTGTTCACCTTCTTATTCCCATGTTTTGAGTATGTAGTTCACCCACCGAGGGATCTCTTGCCTGTTTTTTAAGTCTGGGTATGCTTTCTCTTGGCATGGCCTGGAGCTGCGCCTCTTCAACCATACTTTGGCTAGAATGCAATGAGTAAGTACCAGGTTAAAAATCATTATTAATAGAACATGGGCTACTCTATGAAAACCCAATGACTATACTGATGAGACCGATACCACTAACCAAAGGAAAGAATAGAAACACTGTAATGCAAATAAGAAAGGAATTCAAAACTGGCAATCCAACTCTGAAGTCAGAAACTTGGAATCAAAGCTGGGAAGGGCGGACTGCTAGCCATGAGAGTAATAATATGATAATAGCAGTTCAGCTTGAAGGCAATGGGTGTAAGAATCCCAGGCGAAATACTTCTTTTAGTTCAGTATCGGTGGACGGGGAAGTCAAATGGAACAGCTCTACACTTTTTTATTGAACGTAATGATAGCTCTTGTGCATGACCTACCTACCCATTCATTACCGAGGTAACTTCTATGCCCGGGACGGGACCTACCTTCTCTGCATAGGTGAATTAGCCTCGTTCCGTTGTTTCGCCCGAAGAATCAATGAGTCAACTACCCTTGCTGAAGACTAAGTGACCTACCCCTTCTTTATTACAGACATCATGTAACGGAACACGCCTTTGCCTGCGCCCGCTTATACTAAGGGAGGGACGATCGATCCTATACTAGGTGATGTTGTGTCATACGCAGGTGTGTTGCGGTGCACCGTACTAGGGTTTGGTTTGGCAATCAATAGGGTATGATGTGCTGTGTCATACTAGGCTAGGGTTTGGTTGAAATCAATAGGGGCATATCATATATATATATATATATATATATATATATATATATATATATATATATATATATATATATATATATATATATATATATATATATATATATATATATATATATATATATAGGGTATCGCATATCATGTAGGGGCATATCATCATATAGGGGCATATCAATCAATAGAGGTAGGGTTATGGTACCATACTAGGGGTGGTTGTTTGTTGTTTGCTCGGGCACCTCGTATCAAAGAAAGAATAAATAGCATCGGCGCTGTCAAAAGCAAAATTTAGTACTGCCCATAGGAGCTCAAGCGGCCAAGCGCTAGCCAAGCATTGAACTACTGCTACTGAGCATTGAGCTATAAACTTGTAAGTCAACCCATGCTAGGAAGAATCCAACTACTCTACTCCTAATCCTGTCCTGTAATTACCAACTACTGATAGAAGCCACCTTTACTGCTTTTCATTCTCAAATGTGAGTATTCAATTATCATATGATATGATATTTAGATTCTATTTCTTAGTGGGATGCTTGGCCCCTAATAACATGCTAATCAATATTGTATAAGATACCGCCCCAGTTTGTAACCAAACGAGACAAAGAATAATGTAAGTGGCAATATGGATGCAATAAGAAAGTGAGGAGAGTCATGATGAAACTGAGGAGTTGAAGAACCAGGGGCAGTCGCAAAAGTACTAGTTCCGAGTGAAGTTGTTTTCTTATTCAGGAAATATGGTTGTTATTCTCTTTGCTTCCCATTATGAGTCTTTCTTCCATTGCCAGTAGCCTTGTCCCCAATTATGTAGTTAGAGCTAAGGTCTCCCACTGCTTACTTAACATCCCTGCGACTGCTTTGTGACTCTTTGCTAAAATTGTTGATTCCCTCAGAAAGGCATATTCCTTGGTAAACCCTAATCGGAATTGGTTCGCTATTACTTATACTTGGAAAGAAAATGCCCATGGTACAGGGTTACTCATACGCTCGTTAGCTGCATTTCCAGTCTATTGCCTAATCTCCTTACTAGCATTCCGGATAACTCCCCTAAAGGCCTAGGCTATAGACTTGCATGCCCATGTTCACCTATGAGTAGAACACATGCTCCCTTTGTTGCAGCCAGCAGTTGACGCTGCCCTTACTGTCTATGAAACTTCCACTAATGTCCTACATTTCCATGTGCGAGATTTACTCTTGGGCTACTGACCACTTTCTACTTAAATGACCCATATATTTCTTATTCTACTATATATTCCTACTATAATTATTCGACTATATTATTCTACTTGTATCTTAGTTATTATACTATAATTATTCGACTCATATCTTTGTTTGCTTGTGTTGTCTACAAGAGAAGAGGGTATTTGCGGCCAGAGAGAGTATCAATAAGCTCAAAGTGGGTGTTGCGCTTAAGTATAAAGTTAGAAGTCAGCGGGAAAAAGGAGTTCTTGTGTTTGTCGTGGCCACTCCAATGCATTCCGTTGCTTATAGAATATCTGCACCCTTTACAAGTCTTGGAAGAAAAGCTTGGAATATAAGATTGATGATGTCGGCGTTCCACTTAGAGAAAAAAAAAAAAGGCCTTAAGACACCAAGAGAAGAAACCTTAGCACACGCTCCACACTCAAGTAAAAGAAAGACATAGCTATATACGTCGTATCCGCTTCGCTGAGCTAAGAGCATCAAGCATAGAATTTAGGTTAACAGGCGTGTAATCGTAATAAGGGAATTGCCTGATCTGATTTACAGCCTTAACTAAGGGTCCGAGGAAAGTAAACTAGCGCACACTTGTTCGAAAGTCGTAGCTTGTTGCTTCTGTTATTTCGCTAACGGGTAAGGGAGTCTTCTATGAAATAGAAAAGAGGTAATTAGAGATAGATTCGATTCCTCCAATTCTATTCTTACTTTAAAGCTATGTTTTGTTACTTGCTTATTGATAGAATCAGTTTGTTGTTACTCATATTTGGCTTGACTGATTGAGTTAATAGGGTTGTTCTCCTAGTTGCTTGTTATTTGTTTTCTTATTTGATTCTTTATTGGCTATCTTATTTATTACGATATTCTATTTGCCTTTTCACATTACATGAAGTAAACTCCCATCTCATCTTTCCCGCTGACGGATCTGGAACTCCACGAAACGAGGTCAGGTCAAGCCAATAACTTATATCTCTCAATGACTTAGAGCAACAGCCTACTAAAGTTATAGTGAGCTAAGCATTACATTAAGCATATTGTGAGCTAAGCATTCTTTCTGCCTTCTATGTATGATCAAACTCCAACAGAACTCTACTCACACTAACACTAGGATGAAACTCGAAAACAAAGAGACTCATATTCAGTACACCACGCCATTTATTAAGGCTTCTTTCTCGATGTTGGCCATCCTTTCTATCTATGATTACAATGTGCCTCAATTCTAACTTGAAGCTTCTTTATACTCTGAATTCATCTCACGTAAATAACCTCGTAAGCAAATACAGAATTCTCACTTGCAGAAGCGCTTATCACTAACTTTTCTACAGCTGATGATCTTGTTTAATAACCTCCTCTCCTGACTTATAGTTTAGATCTTCTCCAACTGATGATAAGCACACTGCGGGATTCTCTTACATCGCAGCACAATTACCTATCTGCAGCTTCTATTTCCTCTCTCTATGACACTGACACAAGAGCATCATTGAATTACCTTGTCTTCTCAAACACCCGAAACTGGACTTGTTGAACCTAAATATTAAGTCTAAGCCAACACTCTGCCCCCACCTCTACTTGATTTCTGGAATTCTTTCCCGCTTGTTGCTAACTTTCGCACTTCCATAAGTCCGAGATATTTTATGTGAGAAATCAGAATATGCGCCAAGTCACTTGTTACGCGGTAGCGTGTTTTGTTTTGGGCAGCGAATACTACCTAGGAGATGTGGAGCATAGATATAGTTTTGTTTGATTTGATATGACAAATCAGAATCGAAGTTAGAGTCAGTAGCCTATAAGTTCTATTGATAATAGGTTGGATTCTCACGGCCATCGGCAGCTGCTCAATTCCCCAGCTGCAAAGCTGCCCTTGCTTGCTTCTTAGATCTACTCATTCTCCCCTTGCTCTCATTCCATATTTTATGTTCTTAACTAAGGATTCGTTCTATGTGGATTATAATTGATTTTGTTACAGCAATAAAAACAAACTAATGTTAGAACGATAAAAGTACTGATGTACTTGGGCACTTAGTCTTACTTTGCCACATCTAAGGCTTGCCCTTCCACCTATTAGTCTGGATTTCCTACCTTTATACCCTGTCTTCTATTCTTTTATTTACCCTCTTAGACTCCATTCTTATTATATTATTATAATAGAGCTATATTATGAGAAGCACCAGGGTTAGTTTAAGTAAAGTAAGCCGGATTTCCATTCTACTAGTTTCCATTCTATGGGGCGGTATCTGAGTCTATTTATTAGTAGTTCAATCCTTTCTAGCACTAGGTAAAGTACTAGAAGCACCGGTTGGTTATAGGCTCATAAGCAAATAAGTAAGGTCGGTCCGGTTCAGCAACTAATAGCCCTCCAAGAAGTGGAGCGGGCCTAGGATATATAGTAAAGTAATTACTAGTAGACAATAAAGTAAAGCTGAGAAACAAACATAGGAAATGTATGCAGCGGTGCTAGTTTGAATAAGATAGTGAGCCTGAGAATAAGTATAGTAGGGATCCAGATGTGGAGTGAAAGTTTCATAGATGCTAGTTTCAGAGTGGAAGGTAGGGTAGGCAGCTTCGAGATTGATAGTGAAAGGCCTATTTCTGAGAACAGGTCTTAAGACAAATTGGCACCTATTGATATGTATGGTAAATTGTTACCCTGACAGTTGAGTCTGGCTATGTTTTGTCCTTGATTCTTCTAGTTTGAAAACTTGCATCCCTACTTCTAAGTCCGTAATCCTCCACTAAGGGAATGAAACTCAATAGTCATTAATCTCCCTCATGGTCATGGGCAAGAAAGCAACGTTAAATGGAGCAACGACCTACTGTTGATATACTAGATGATAAGGAATTTTACTAAACTGAAGGAATTTCACCCGAGCTAAGAAGACCTTAACTCCAACTCTTCGCTGTCTTTTATCATTATAATATGGATATGTATTTTCAATAGCAAATAGGGACGACAAGTATCCGGATTTCAAGTTTAATTCCAACAACTGGTAGTAGGATTCCTTATTCAGAGAGTTAAGCTTCTAAGTAGCAGTGGAATGATAGACGATAAAAGCATACTAAAACTAAGTAATGGAAGGTAGAGTTGGGTACAGGAGGTGAACTCTTTACGAATGGGTTATGCCCGCGGGAGACAGAGAGCATGTTAAGTGCGCAAGAGTAAACCAAGTAAATGTTACTGAGTCAAGTAACTGCCAATCATCGGTATTAGACTGAAGTGGGTGATAGACCAGAGTTGAAAAAGTAAGTGAGTCGCGGGCAGAAGGATGGGATTTCGACCTAAAACTAGGAATAAGTAGTAAATACAGAGTCAAATTGCTACCTATAAGAATGAAAAACTATTCCAGTAGAATGGAACTGGGGAGTAAAGAATAGACCGCGCAAGGATACAGCTCGCAACTAGGACATTCCCTACAGCTTTAAGCCTGCCATTCCTGCCTGTAATTCTCTAGTTCCAATTTGATTATAGGATTGTGATGCCCCTATAGCGAACAAAAATCGACCTTGCACCCAAATTTCCTCTTTCTTTGACTTAGCACTGGTAATAATTATTCATAACTGTCATCAGTCTTGCTTTCCTCGTTCCAATGCTCTACGTTGCTTCCGAGATTCCCCCTATATTGATCCAGTCTCTTACTTGTGTTAATACTAAGAATGAACTACTACTTACAAGGTCCCCAACCTGAAAGAATCAATAGAATCAATACTAATATAAGTATAAGAGAATTAAGCTCCTGCTTTTACTGGTATTAAGTTGACTTACGATTCAACACCCATAGAAAGAATTGGAATCACTGCTAATAGCCAAGATGGCAAGACGGACAAGTAGTATAGTTTTTAACTGAATTCTAATCTAGTGGACTAGGGTCTAATATATTACAGTGGGGCGGGGTTCTAATCTAATAGGGTAGTAGATAAGTCTAATCCCTACGGGTGGATAATAAGTCAGAAGTAAAGACAAGAGAAGCAGTTTTCAAATAACAATATAGAGAGTAAGCCAGGGCATACTAATCAAAAGGAAGGACAGCTTTGAGATCAATAGCTGGAGAATAGAAGTACGAATCAGCGGACTAAGGAAACCAACTACTATGGTATTTGGTCCGGGAACTTCTTCTTTCACTAAAATTACTTGCATTTTCTTTACTTGTTTATTGACTTTCGAACTCTGGGAATGAGAATAGGTTTGTGTAGGCGTAGATCGGCTCTAAGGTGGGTACCCCATCTGATCTGCTAAGAAATGCACTAGGTACTATTGGAATTTCACTAGTAATAGCAAGAAGGAAACTTGGAATAAAGAATACAGGTAAGATCTAGTGCGTAGAACAAGGGAATGACACGTGAGCTTGGGAATGAATCTACTAACTATAAGAATCGAGTTACTACTAATAGGAATCCGACTACCAACAGCAGAATTAAACCAATGCTCTAACAACAATGAAACAGTACCTACCTACTATTGACAAGAGTCCAACTCATAACTATCAGAAAGGAACTAAGGCATATGAGACTTCCACTCCCCACTGGAAAGAAATGAACTACCGAATCAAAGGAAAGAATAAAGAATACTAGTGGGTAAGTAGGGGCTCGCCCGTAAGAATGAACTGATAGCTTCTAAGCCCACTGACAATACTGGAAATGGGAACCTTGAATTGAGCTCATCAGTGGCATAATCCAACCCCAAACCAGGGAATCTGCTATAACTATTGGAACCATAAAACAGTCAGCAAAGAATTGCGCTACGGCAAGAAAGGCTGATCTTGCGACAAACACAACAAAAAAAATAATATCGCTTACCATAATAAGGTTCTCCTTGACTCCTGCCTAAGAGCCTGTGACTCCTACTTCCAAGACTGATATCACCGCTAAAAAGAATGCAGTAGCGCATGCACACTTCTATACGAGAAATCCAAACAGGCAATTGAGCTACGGAGAAAAAGAATCCACCAATACTGACAGGATTGCAACTAATACTAGCAATACTTTTGCCCTAAAGTCGAACCACATCGATGATAAGAGCCCTCCCGCCAATTGTTGTAACAATAAGTCATTTCAGAATTCAAAGTAGTTGTCCCTGCAATGCCTCTATAGTTCTGTAATGCCATGCTCCATTTGTCCCTTCCATGTCTATGTTGTTTTAGTATGATAATTGACCTCTGTCGTCATTCTTTAGTCAATGCCATAGGTACGCTCTATAACATATGGAATATAAGTAGAATAAAGAAAAGTAAATAGATGAGCAACAAAACAGCTACTAATACAAGCTAATGGATAAGTGGAGTTTCATATGTATTTGTTGACAAGTAGCGGTCCAATTTCATATGTATTTGTAGCCATAGGTATAGTAACCTGAGTGGTATCATAAGAAAGACAGACGAGTTTAGTTAAAAGAACCAGAGTTAGATGAAATGGATAACCGAGTCCTGTGTTTGAGGGGCACACCTCTTATGGCAAATTCCCTATGTTGGTCTTGCAGGCCAGGCTTCCTTTCCCTACTTAACTGGCACATAAAGCTCCTCTCCTTAGTACCTACTGGGCTATCATTATATCATTACATAATTACCAGTTTTCAAGTATAGTTCGGGTGCAAGAGCGGAATCCTATGAAAAATAGAAAGATAGGGAATACGAAAGTACTGGCTTTGATGCAAAAGCTAGAGAAGGAGAAGAGAGTTTGGTGTTTTTAAGAATTATTATAAGTTATGTTTTCTAGCGTCAGTGAGTTAAGTTGGAGAAGCCGACAATGAGTTATGAGATGGAATGGAAGCTGTACCTAGGTGCATAAGTCTTGTGTTTGTGTTGGGGCTTCTGAAGCACTAACTGAGTAAAAAGAGACTGTTCGGTGAATCAGTTATCTTATATAAGATAAAGTGGAAGATGGAATGCTAAGATTGATATGAAGTAGTAGCACCTAGTTTCGTATCGAAGGGAATGAAACCAAGGCAAAACGAGAGCAGAAAAATAGGTAGGAAAGCGAGGCCAAAAGAAAGTAATCAAAGCCTTAGTTCCGAGTGAAAGGTTTGTTGTTAGTGGTTCTTATTCTATTGTATATCGAGTTCAATTCCTTAAGGTAGTAGATAGTAGCGGGGACAAGAAAAGCAGTATTTTTACAGAGGTAGTAAGTCCTACTAGCGCTAGTGCAAGTCTGTTTGCCTGGTAGATCTATTCTTGTTGGTATTGATTGAATTCTTTCAATTAGCAGTGAAAGCCCTATCAAGTGGTAGCTTAAGTCTATAATAGTGATTAGTTACATTCGCTACTGCTTTAAAGGCTCGAACTATTGCTTCCAATACCTTTTTCTTACAATGAGTTATCCAATTCGAAAGTAAGAGTACCTGACTAAGTTATCCAATTCGAAAGGATATCTAGCATAGCTCCAACATTTAAGTAGGAACATGCATACTATAATGACTGCTAATAAGGAATGAATTAGGGAATGAGACACCCTACAACGAATTGCACTGTAAAGTAAGAAAGTCAGTAGTTGGTCCATAGTTGGTAGGTCTACTAATGTGAATAGTGGCTCAAGAAGACTAATGAGTATGCTATTACTTATAGGGAATGCCCCAGATCATATCACGACTACGACTGATCAGAATTCAATAGAGAATACATAATACTGGTTTACACTACAAGACCAATAGAAAGAATAGAAAACCCAATTAGATTACTTTATCTTATCTTATGATAATGAATCAAACAAGTACTAGGGATGATACCACTACTGATTTAACTAATCACTTCGATTCTGACTATCTTTACCTTTAGTCTATACCCTAGGGGTGATATCTAATACTTGAGAAAAGGCTCTACCCCAATAGAACCTGAGTTGGGAACTTGAGCCTTTCATCACTCACAGAAAGAATGTAAAGAGGAATAAAGGAGTTCAACTGGTGCCTATAAGAGTAGAAACGTAAAACCGGAGATCCAACACTGCCAGTAAGAATACACCTACCGCTAACAAGCCTACCACTACTGAAACCAAGTCTTGCTTGCTTCATAACACTATGAGTTGAGTCAGATAATTGCATGTTTGCTTCCGCAATTGCTTGTTTTAAGTCTAATCTCTGCCCTCCATTAGCGCAACACGTTTAGCCTCGTAAGCGCACCCTTCCTTTAAGTACTACTTCCCTATTCACCTAGCATAGTAGTTCACTCCGACACGCCTTACTTGCATTATCTAACCCACTGACCGGATCCTATGTTCGCTTATGAGTATGCCACTCCGCTCTACCATTATGTTACTACGATCTCAATGCCTATGCTACTATAGTGGAAAACTGACACCACTGCCCTAAAGTCTGGAGTTTGCCCCTTTCGCTCTACGACCACTGATCCGTGTCTCTGCTTTCAATCCACCCTGAAGTAAGTTTACAGTGCCCGTTTAGGGATTAGGCTCCTTGCCGACTTACTTGCTGCTGGGCTTTAATATCGATTCCAACTTTCAACCTGAATCCATGCTCTAGCTCTTCCACTAAGGGTAGGAATAAGGAAAGCGAGACTAAAAGGCAGGATAGTTAGAATGAGAGAGTGTATAGTATAGTCAGAATGGTAGCTGGGGAAGGCGGACTAATATGGATAAAGGTCTTTCGGTGCTTGGTTTATAGTAGAATTTCTGAATTGCGTAAAGAATGCTTGTCTGTGCTAAGAATTATTTGTTTGTTACCCAAAACAGAGGTATGGGGGATTCAATCTATATGCCTTGCAAATGATTCCGCCCGGGCTACATGGATTCCTCCCTTACTATATGATTCCTCCCTTACTTGGACTTGGCACATAAGAAAGCAGAATTTGTAGACTTAGGATTGACTTTACTGTCTTGGCAGCTCGTTTAATCTATTTTTGACTAAGCTAATGGAGAGACCATCCGGCACCCAAAAATACTACTTGCGCTAGTGACTTGAGACTCCACTATTGAGGTAAAGGCAGGTAGCTTTGCCAAGAAAAATAGTCAAAACACAACTTTGCTTCATTTAAGAATATTGGTATCAGGTCGTGACGTGAGGTTACTTATTTGTCGAACAAACTCTAAGCTATGGATAAGGGTTTGTTTACAGCCCGCTAACTAACTGCTCGAAAAGAAGGGAAGGGGCCCGCCTCAAAATAATATTTGACTCTTGAAGTCCTGTTTCGGGTAAGTAAAGATAGGGTGAATGAAAGGATAGGGTGAATTACTTAGCTTCTTTAAAAGGACAGACTCTAATTCCATTCGAAAGGAAGTGTTGAGGGACAAGCAAGAATTGACTGAAAAGTGGACAAAACCCCGGGGAAAGAATCGATTCAGGAGATAGAAAAGAAGGGGGGTTTCACAGAGCGATAAGGATAGACTATCTTACTTGCTTTGATGCAAGGCTACCTATAAGATAGTTCCCTCAATTCGATTATACTCTCTTATAATATAGTTTACGCACTAAGAACTGTCCGTCTCTTTCTATTTATCCTATTTGTCTTGTAGCATAGGCACTCTACCAATGCAATAGATCATTGAATACCGAACAAGCAGACAAGACACTACATTGATATGAACGATGCTACTTTCTTTAGCGGTATGACTTGCATCCATGTTCTTGTTGTTGGTGATAAGTATCGTTCCTCTTCTTCTGTTCACCTAGTTCAAATGTAATCCTATACATTATTTTCTTATTATTATACATTATTTTCTTATTATTAAGATGTTAGTGTAGTATTGTCTCTACCTACCTTTATTAGTATCGTCTCTAACTACATTGTCTCCACCTACCTTTATTGGTTTTGACACCATCCTGATTTTGATTGTTTTCTTGCACCTACCCATGCTTTTCTATCGTTTGCTACATTGTTTTCTTGCTCCAAATTCTATAAAGGACTTAGTGACTTGTTGGATCATATGCAGTACTAAAGTCCAACCGTCGATCTAATACCTATCTATTGTAAATCTTATCTTTCCACTTTCCTTCGTTTAATATAGACTAGTAACTGACACATAGGAGCATCTCCATCTCGAGAAAAGTTTGCCGTAGCAAGAGCCAAACCCTTCTCTTTGTTAGCTTGATCTACTCTTGTTACTGTAGAGGATATAGAAGCAGGAGTACTGATTGTTTGATAGAATAGGGAGGCTCCTTACAAGCTTTCAGTGAACAGGGTATGGTCCAGCGCACCTTAGTTGAAACCATATTCCAACATGCGAGCTACTGCATCACCCTACCCTACTACATGAAGATAGAGAAAGAGCGACCCGAACTCCACTTTCAGCCTAATCTCCTTTCGCGAGCGACTTTCCCCGGCTTTTGATCCTTGTTCTTCACCTTATTTATTCCTGACTTTCTCTTTCAAAACTGATCGTTATTCTTTTTGTGATTCAATAAGAACAGGGCATTCATAAACTTCTTATATTTCACTTGTGCCAAGAACAATACTGGAATCTTGAACTTCCCTTCCTGCTGACTTCAATTCCATAAGCTACGATTCCCTTAATGCTGAAACTATCATATAACCACTTGCTACTTACTTTCGGACTCAACTTTATGATTACTTGCTTTAATAACCCTGAGAATCCTTTCCTTGCGCCAACACCTGAGATTTCACTTGCATCTTATAAACTCTCCTTGATTAACTTGCTACAGGACCGGCTCCTTCTGTGCAATCAATAAGAAGGGAAAGGGAGTAGTGTATATAAAAAAGGGTAATTAGACAGAGGTGTTTGTTTGTAGTTCCATTATCAGCAGCAAAGTGGTGTACAAAAGTATCGGCTCTCTGCGTGCGAGTTAAGTTGAGTTGGGTTCTTGTGTTGGTACAGTGATTGGTTTAACCTTTCTTTTGTTGATTCTAAGTGCTCTTTCTGATGAATTTCATTCTTGACTTTCGACCAATTATTTACTTGATGTTATTTACCCAGTGGAGATAGGTTCTTGGCGTGGCGCTTCTTCTATTTCTTGGCTCAATGATAAAGATTCAATTACTTGCGGGGCCTATTCGAGTTTTATCCAGAGTTTAAGTTAAAGGTGGTGATTATGTTGTCGATGCTCTAGCTCTAAGGCGAGTTCGGGCAAGATAAAAGAGTACTCTAGCTTTGATGCCCTAAGTGGTAAAGACAAGAAAGGTGAAAAGTGACAAGAGAGATTAAAAATAAGGAAGTACAAGCATAAGATAGGAGAGGGTGAGGAAGCCAACAACTCAAAAGATATGGTTAAAGCCCTGACCTATGATTGATGTGCGGTGTGGTCCAAGTTGTCCTTCTTTCTGAAGCAGGGTTCATATAGTTAAGCGACTCAAAATCAGGCAATAAAGCTGGGGTTTCAGAGAGTTTTGGGAAGAGGGTAGTCGTGCAGAATTACCAGTTGAAGTTCCCGATTCTGGTGTTAAAGAAGCACTATCAAATAAAGATGTTGGCATGGGTGGTAATAAAAGACAGAAATAGTAGTTTTAGTTGAAAGAGCAAGAGAAGGATATCCTAGAGTTAGTTGGTAAAGAGAAGAATGCAAGATGGAATGTCGGTCGGGGAACAAATCTAATACAATAGTAAATAAGAAAGTAAGTCAAAGAGTCATAGACGGGGCTAGACAACCTAGGCATTAAATGCGGTAGTGTTATTTAGTTTTAGATTGGGGAAAAAGGTAGACTGGTCTACGGAATCAAGAAAACAAGTAGATACAGCTTGAAGTAAAGAGGTCACAAAGTAAGGACAGTTAGCCTGCTTGTCAGTGGATGTATTCTTATATTATTACTTCTGTATGAAGGGTATGAGCAACAGGCCAAGATAAAGGAAAGCAAGCCCTATGAGTCAAATGTGGAATGCAAGGAAAGAGAAGCAGGCTAAGAAGAGTGTGGGTTTAGTAAGGCATTGAAGTTGGAAAGTCAAAATAAGATGAGTAACTACCAAATTTACGGCAGCCCCCTATACCCACAACACAAGAATTGACAAACGAGAGTGTCAACACCGAAGGTGAAATACAAGAATACAAGGTATAAGTATAAGAATAGGAGAAAAGGGCGTGGTGGACTCACTAATGCTTTTAGGGTTCATTCTCATTCATTCAGAGTAGGACCATAAACCTCATTCATTTTTCGCTCGTGCATCGATGGTGAGAGCAATAGCAATAACAATGAAACATCATTGTAGGACAACTAAACTCGGTCTTAGAAGAAAGATTGGAAGCTTGTCCAGCCTCTCGTCTCTCAATGATGAAACTGCAGTACCGACTCTCTCACTTGCATTCTCATTCTCCAGTTGCACTATGCCACTCTAGTACGGATATCCTGGTTGTCATTCCGATATCTATTACTGAAATTGCCTGTTCGATATAAAGAATATCTAGTAGCTTCAGGTCAGGTCCGGTAATTGAAGTAAGTCAGCGTGATTAAGCAGAAAGTCACGGTATCAAGTCGGGACAAAGTGAAAGTATCCGAGCCGAGAGAAGAATAAGAGAAAATCAAAATAATAATTGTCAGTTTCTAGTATCGAAAGGGGCCGGTTAAGACCCAGCATCAGAAGCAAAGAAAATGGAATGTCAAAGTCAAGTTCCAATTGAAAGTCATGTTTTCTGCTTTTCCTTTACCTAATTACTTCGTTATAGAATCTGTGTGAAACAGCCAACTCGAGGGATCGTCAGCTACCCTTTCTTATTTATATGATGTTACCACCTCCCCAAGGCTTTATGAGACCAGTGCGAGAAATGCCTATAGCACAAATTATTCAGATACAAAGCTTAGGGGAGGGAATCCATTTTTGATGATTGATGACTTGTCTTTTGTTTTGCTCTTTCTTAGATTGTCTTATAGTTCTCTCTCAAATGAAAAAATAGAAATGACATGAAGTGCTCTTTTGTGTTTCAGTGAAAAGGCCCCCCCAGTCCCTCTTCTTTCAATGGATCTTCTCATGTGCTTAGGATGACTCTGGGCCTATGAACCCGAAAAAGGAGGTTTCACTTATTATTGCTTCTAATTATAGAGAGGTCTTATTTCTTATTCTAATTATGGATAGGTCTTTACTTATTATTTATTCTAATTAGGTAATTCATGTCATGGCTCGCACAGTTTGCTCGCGGGATTCCAGCCCGAGTTTTGTGAAAGGCTAGAGAGGTGGGTATCTCCTGATTTAGTTCGCCATCGTCCCCATCACTAGATTCTTATACATTGACCCAACTCCCCATTTGGTGAGAAGGAAGTGAGCTTCATCTTTCGACCCCAGATGTCCATCGACGTTTCTATTCTTCCCTCAGACACCTACTCCTTTCATACTCAGTAAAGAATCTATCAGGATCTCCTTAACTAGACCTTCTTATCTCGTGATCCATAGTCAGCGGCACCCTCACACAACACACTGCACTTTAATACTTGGACTATAGTAATCGTACAACGCGCTTCCCCTTGACCCTAAGTTACATTGCTTGTTTACTTTTTTTTCTTGCTAATACAGAGCTTCTCTTCTTTCCCGGCTTGGCTCTATGGAATAATTTCTTATCTTTGGGAAACAAACAAAAAGAAAATGAATTAATTAAGAAAGAGGAGCGAGCTTCTTGTTTCAATTAGATACTCGAAAGAATGGCAGAAGGAATTAGCTAACTATTACAATGAAAGATTTCACGATTTACCGATATAGGAAGTCGCCTTCTCTCTATCAATCCTTAGATGTAGAATTAATTTCTAGAGAGGAAAGCAAAGGGTTGGTTCCACTCTATATCATTAAGCAGAAGATTCAGTGAGAGATATCATTAAGCGTAAGATTCAGTGAGGGAAAGGAAAAGCGCCGAACATCTAATCTAGGACCGATTGTCTTTATCAAAGAATCTGTATCTGCTAAAGCATACATATCCATTATTGGGGAAATAAGGAAGGAACACAGAAAGCCCTGTAGCTCTTTATTGGAGAAGTAAGGAAAGGAAGGGATGCAGAAGTCCGAACGTATTATTGAGTTCTGCGGTGCACTAATCGCATCAGGTACTCTTTTAGTGTACCGTAGGAAAAGGACTAAAAGCAATGGTAAGCTCTATGGTCTTTTCACTGAAGACAGCTAGAAAGTTCGACTCTTTGGCAGTGCACAAGGCTGGGTTGGGCATGTATGAAGTAACACAGTTCGGACATTAGCTTTAGGGCCAGACTCCTCTCGGCTTAAACCCACTATCAGGTAGAAGAAAGGGAATCTGGGAATGGGATCATTTTCTACCCACTAGCACCGACTCATATAGATATAGGATCAAATAGTACAAAAAAAGGGTAAGATTGTGAATTAATGGATCAAATAGTACTACTACATGCTGGGTAAGATTCTCTCTGCTATTGGAAGTGGTGTCGATCATTTGAAATCCAATATGGAAGGAACGGTGTAAAAACACTGCTTTGCTTCCCAAATACAAAGAGTAGAGGGTGGTCTGGTTCCAAACAAGTATGGGTATTTACATGAAGCGTGGGTGAACACCTATTCTTTTCTTAAAAGTAAATCTGAGTGCCACATGACTCCGGTAGCGCAACACAAACACATAACTCAAGCACATAACTTATAAGAAATCTTAAAACACATTAGTTGCTTGTCTAGTTACTTGGCGGCTCATAGGCAGAGGGTAAAATATAGTAAAACAAGGTTCGAGGTCAGTAACGAAAGACAAGAGAGGCATACTACAACATGGGAATGGTAGAGGCAAATAAGGATAGGGATGACGCTTATGAGGGGAGGGATAGTTTTAGACAAGTAATAATAAGGCAGCAGAAAACAGCTGCCCCATCACCATCTAATAAATTAGCTATCCTGGCTTTGAGCTGACACCGCCTACTACCAATACCTAAACCTAAATCGGACTTTTTGTTTCTTATTCTTAGACTTGGTCCTACTACTCTTGCTCGTTTACTACTCTTGCTTGCGAGCTTGGCTCTGCCTCTTCCTTATTTTAGTATTTAGTATAGACGCCTAACTCCTATTCTCTTATTCCTTTTAATAATACACTACACCTATACCCTCTTGCTTTCGCCTTTCATTATCTATTGATAGCTTTTATTTATAATATAAGTATGTCTTTATTGTCTCTGGGACTGACTTTCCTATCTCTAAGAAATCAACTAGTGTTGACAAAGCTACCTACCAAATTAGGCCTTGGTTCGAGAGGTCAGGCCGAGACTCTTTGCTTTCATTCATGGATTACAAGCTATATAGGACTTAGGGTAGGAAGCATAAGAATTCGACAGACTCCGTTGGGAATAAGCAACTCCATATAATATTGTTTAATAAACTACTAAGAAATATCATATAAAATAACATTTAACAGAATACTGAATTGAATAATGAGATGAGTAAGATGGGATGCCGAGCGAACATATATATGGTGTTGAAGCTCCCCTTTCCGAGCACCTAACAAGTATAATATGATATAATAGTAAACCTTCCGAGCATAGATATAGGTTTGTTTGGTCAAGTCAGAATTCCACTAGTTGTTCTTTAACTGCTTACTTCTCTTCTTTAATTCGATTGTCTACGGATTAACCTTTCACCTGTAGTTAAGTCTGCTTTTCACCAGCTCAGTTGCTATAGTTATGGATTTTCTTCTTGCCAGTAGTAGCCCCATTTTAGCAAAAGAGTTATGCAACGCTGAAAGAGCGTAGCGGCCCTCCGCGTATCTCTAACCAGCTCATAAGTTCAAAGTTGCCCTTGTTGAAGTTGATAGGAAGAAAGGATAGAGTTAGCACACTAAGGAAGAGTAGGAGAATGCTAAATCTTCTGTATTTCTTTCAATATTTTTATAATTTCATAAACTCTATATTTTTCATGACTTAACATATGGGGTTTATATAGTTCCGTAAGATATATTACATTTATGCAGATTTATGCAGTAAGAATGAATCTTTCTTTCAATAAACTCTTTCAAGAATCAATAACCAATTTTACTTGTCCTTCCATAAATATTTTCTCAAGAAAAAATGAACCTTTCTTCTGATGAAATTAATCTCTTCATGATAATTGCACAAGTTTAATCCCAACATTCTCCCCCCTTAAACTTGTTTCATCCAACATGCCAAGTTTTCTTCGAAGATGTTGAAATATTTCAATTTTGAGAGGTTTTGTAAAAATGTCAGCCACTTGTTCACTTGTCTTGACATAGTGTAGCTCCACTTCTTTGTTTTTGACATGATCTTTTATAAAATAAAATCTTGTGTCGATATGATTTGATTTTTTATGGTAGACTGGATTCTTGGCTAAGGCAATAGCTGATTTACTATCAATATAAATTTTGATTGACTTCTCCTGTGGCATATGAAGTTCCTGAAGCAATCTTCTTAGTCATATTGCATGACAAATACAAGAAGATGCTGCTATGTATTCTGCTTCACAACTTGATAGAGCAACTATATGTTGTTTTTTTAAAGACCAAGTAAATGTAGCTCCACCAAAATAAAATACAAATCCAGTTGTACTCTTTCGATCATCGTAGCTTCCAGCCCAATCACTATCAATATATCCAATAAGATCTAGTCCTTTTGATGATGAATAGAATATTTCATACTCAATTGATCCTTTAATATATCATAAAATTCTTTTAGCGACATCTAAATGAGAAGTCTTAGGAGATTCCATGTATCTACTTATTAAACCAACTCCAAATAATATATCAGGTCGAGTGCATGTCAAATACCTTAAACATCCAACTAGACTTTTGTAATAAGTTGGATTAATATATTTACCTTTGCCTTCTTTAGTCAACTTGGTGCCATACTCAATAGGTGTATCTGTAGGATAATAATCTTCGATATAAAACTTCTTTAGAACCTCTTTTGCATAATTTCCTTGTGAAATAAAAATTTCTTCATTATTTTGTATAATTTCAATACCAAGGAAATAAGACATTAAGCCTAAGTCAGTCATCTTAAACTCCTTCTTCATAGAGTATTTAAAATCTTTAATCATGGAGCTACTACTACTTGTAAATATTAAATCATCTACATATAGGCATACAAACATGATATCTCCATCAATGTTAGATTTTGTATAGAGAGCATGTTTATATGGATATTTAGAAAAACTATTTTGAATAAAATAAACATCTATTCGAGAATTCCATGCTCGTCGGGCTTGATTAAGCCCATAAAGAGCTCTCTTTAACTTGTATACTTTGTCTTTTTGTCATAAATAATAAAACCAGGGGGTTGTTGAACATATACCTCTTCTTCAAGAACTTCATTAAGAAATACTGATTTGACATCCATTTGTAAAATTTTCCATTTCATTTGAGCTGCTAAGGAGATAAGTAATCTTACTGTCTCCAATCGAGCAACTAGTGTGAACACTTCTTCATAGTCGATCTCATATTGTTGTTTATATCCCTTTGCAACCAATCGTGCTTTATATTTCTCCACCTCTCCTTGTGCATTTTTTTTGTTTTGAAGATCCACTTAACACCGATCGCTTGGTGGTCTTCTGGAAGTGTAGTAAGCTCTCATGTATCATTTTTGTTGATTGCATTAATCTCCTCCTTCATAGCTTGTCTCCATTTTTCTTCTTTACAAGCTTCTTCAAAAGTTAATGGATCATATCCTGCAAAAAGATAAAATAGAGAAAGTTCATCATTGTTAGTATCAATTCTTTGAGTCACATCATATAGCTCTTGGATCGGTTTTGTCCTTCTTATAATTGGACTTCTTGAATCATGTGACCTAGCTGATCTCGGTAATGATTCTAGTAAAGCCTCTTCTGTGCCTACTTGTATTATATCATCCTCCTCTGATGATATAGCTTTCCTATGCTTTTCATTACTTTTCCAGTCTCAAATTTATTGTTCATTAAACTCAACATCTCTTGACATCACAACTTTATTTGTGATGGCATTGTAGAGTTTGTATCCACTGGAATTCTCAGCATAACCTAATAAAATGCATTTCCGACTTTTATCTTCAAGTTTTGTTGTATTTTCTTCTGGTATCTTGGCAAATGCAACACTTCCAAAAATTCTTAAATGATTAACTCTTGGTTTCTACAGACTCCATACTGCTTCTAGTGTAGAATTATCAATTCGTCTTGTTGAAAACCTGTTAAGCAAATAAATTGCACAAGCAACAGCATCCCCCAAAATTCTTTAGGAATATTTCTTTCCTTTAACATGCATCGGACCATATTAAGTATAGTCCTATTTTTCCTTTCTGAAACACCATTTTGTTGAGGTGTGTATGATATAGTAAATTGATGTAAAATTTTATTATTTCTACAAAAACTTTCAAATTCATTTGATGTATATTTACCACCTCTATCTGTTCGTAAACATTTAATCTTGCAACCACTTTGTCTTTCAACTAAATCTTTAAATTCTTTGAATTTGTTTAACATTTCTTTCTTTTCCTTTAAAATATAGACCCAAGTTTTGCCACTATGATCATCAGTGAAGGTAAGAAAATACCTACTTCCTCTAAGTGATACTGGGCTGATAGGGCCACAAACATCCGAGTGTACCAGATCAAGTCGATGCCATGCTCTTTTTATTCTGCTAATTTTGAAAGGCTTTCTTTCTTGCTTACCCATAACACATACTTCACATAATTTTGATGGGTGATCAATTCTTGGCATTACTATCACCATATTAAACTTTTCTAGAAGGTTTAAAGCTTCAAAATCTAAATATGCATATCTAAGATGTCATAATATAGAAATGTCCTCAATATCAGTCTTAAAATAACTTGATCGATCAAAAATACATAAATGTAGAGGAAACATTCTATTCTTCGCCATTTTCACATGTGAGATTAATGTCTTAGTGTTATCATAAATTGAAAGAGTCATATCTTTCATCTCAATATTATAACTTTTTTCAAGTAATTGTCTCATGCTAAGAATATTATTTTTCATATCAGGCACATAATAAACATCTGAAATGCATAACTCTTTGCCATTATGGAGTCCAAGAACAATTTTACCTTTACCTCTTACTGGTCTTTGAGATAGATCACCAAATGTAATATTTTCAGAATAGCTTGTATCCATTTTTGAAAATAATTCTTTAATGTCATATATGTGATTTGAAACTCTTGTATCTAGATACCATGTCATAGACTGATCTTCCTTCAAATTATCATGTCATTAATAAAACTTGATTTTCATTCTTCTCTTCCTTTTCAATAAAATTTGTCTTATCACCTTGATTGTTAGGATTATAATAGCATTCAAAGGAGTAATGCCCATACCTTTTATAAATATAGCATTGTATTTCAGACCTTTTAGAAATTCTGCCACGTTCACGGCCTCGGCCACGTCCTCGACCATAACCTCGGCCTCTTTGGCTAAAATTTTCTTTATCTCCTTCATTGTTTGGAGATTCTTGATAGGTCTGATTTCTGTCACCTCTTCCTCTTTGTTCACGACCTCTTCCTCTTTGAAAATTTGATTCACTTTTATTTTCAAGAGTAAGCTTGGTCTGTAGTGCTTGTTCCACAGTTCTTTCTTCTACTCTTTTTGTAATCCTTTGTTCATGAACTTTAAGGGAACCCATAAGTTGTTCTAAAGACATTTCTTCCAAATCTTTAGACTCTTCAATCGCAATAGCAATAAAATCAAATTTTGAATCTAGTGATCTTAATATCATTTCTATCGCTCTTTGATCATTTATTTGTTCACCATTTCTTCTCATTTGATGAACAATAGAAATAACTTTTGTGAAATAATCAGAAATAGTTTCAGAGGTACCTTATTGTAATTTTTTAAAATCGGCTCGTAAAGCTTGTAGACGGAGTTTTTTTACTTTATCAACACCACTAAATGCTTTTTGAAGCATTTCCCAAGCCTCTTTTGAAGTATTTGTTGGAGCGATAATCTCGAACATCGTATCATCAAGCCCTTCGTAGATTATGAACAAGGCCTTTTTCTCCTTCTTTCTTCTTTCTTTGAGTTGCTCTTTTGCTTTTGCATTCATCGCTCCTTCTTCTACTGGACTTAGTTCAACAAATCCATCTTCTACAAACTCCCATACATCTTGGGAGCCTAGAAGAACCTTCATTTGGATGCACCATATGTCATAATTTTCTTTTGTCAATCTAGGGATTTGGAGTTGGAAGGTGCTTGAGGATGAAGCCATAACTCTGATACCAATTGTTGAAGTTGATAGGAAGAAAGGATAGAGTTAGTACACTAAGGAAGAGTAAGAGAAGGCTAAATCTTCTGTATTTCTCTCAATATTTTTATAATTTCACAAACTCTATATTTTTCATGACTCAACATATGGGGTTTATATAGTTCCTCAAGATACATTACGTTTATGCAGATTTATGAAGTAAGAATGAATCTTTCTTTCAATAAACTCTTTCAAGAATCAATAACTAATTTTTCTTGTCCTTCCATAAATATTTTCTCTTGAAGAAATGAACCTTTCTTCTGATAAAATTAATCTATTCATGATAATTGCATAAGTTTAATTCCAAGAGCCCTCTCCTTCGATAGAGCTTAAGTCCGGCTTTCCTCTCCTTCGACAAAACTTAAGTCAACTTCCCTACCTTCTCAATAATATGGAATATGATATATATAATAGCTCCATACTACTAGAGTATACACCACCTAACTCTTGTCAACAGAAGTACTAGCACTGACACTTTCATCACCTTTCTGATAGTCTCCGAGATATGATCCTTTTGGTTTGGCATCTCCGTTTTAGGAGTACTCTAATTAATTAACATTTTAGATAATTGTTCAAAAGAACGCCAACTTAGAATGATATAGTGCAGTAAACCATTTTAGTGCGGAGGGCCTCACTTTTATGGAATAATCGGATGGCAGCCCATTCATCTTTCTATAAATAAAGGTTAGATATCGTCACAATGGGCTTTAAGATGAGATAGATAGGACAACCTTTTGTTTCCGTTGTATTTTGAGAATGACTTTGAACCGTAGTTGTGAATCAGGAAAAAGGCAAAAATCCATGAGGTGGAAAAACCGCCAATGCCTTTCTTCTTAAAGAAATCCTAAATCCAAAGTTATTTCATCTTTTTCTATGTACTCGTCTATCTTAGCAGGGGGAATAGGATAGGATTTGACTATAAGCTATAGGGGCAAGGTGGTTGGAGATGAGGTAAACTCCAGTGGAATAATAAGTGGAATCACAGGGGAAAGCACATCAACTGAAAGGTTAAGACAAGGTTGGGGATTGATTGGTCTACTTGGGGTGCGGTTTAGTCCTTCCTCTAAGTAAATAGCGTAATAAATTAGTTCATGGAAGCTAGTTCCATACAGACAGAGGCCGAATGATGTGATGCTCAGATCGATTCTCGTTGACCCCCTATTATTAAAGAAAGTATGCTTATTATCAAAGTATTCTTATTATACATTATTATATTATTTGATACAAGTTATATTATTGTATATTATTAAAGAATAAAGAATAGCTAAAAAGAAGTTATTGGAATTTACGAAACTAGAGTTTACGAAACCAGGGGCTTTGGGTATAAAGTGTAGTAACTCAGGTATTCCAAATTGTAGATTTCCCACAAAAACTAGCTGCTGCTTGAGTAGATGTGTTTCTGGCTTTAACAAAAGGATGCGGAGTACTAGTCTTACGTACATCTTATTTCACGAGGCAAGCAGTCATTCATTCTCTTATCCGGGCAAGCAACGCCCTTCTAGTAAGGTAAATAAATAAGTAGGGGCTTTTCTAGTGCACAAGTTGAACCGAGTACTGAGGTTTTATTTGAAATCAGAGAACATAGTTAGAAGAAAAGTAGTCAAAATATGATAAGCAAACCAGTCAGACTACTCAACTCAAGAAAACAAAGTCATCTCAGTCGGAATACGAAAGAGGGACAGATGAATCACTATAGGATTCAAGCCAGGCAAATACCTTCTTTCATAATCAATTGGGGGGTTGGAGTTTCATCTTCATGGGCAGGGAATAGGGTCTGTAAGCCGAGACTGGGGCAGAGAGACCACATGCCATGCCATGCTCGCTCTGTTTCAGCCATTTCCGGTAAATATTCATTTCTTTCAAGGACTCCTACTAGCCAGCCCAGCCAGCCATGCCAGTGCTCTTCCTTCTCCGTGTGAGCCAATACTCTCCTTCAGTCCCTTCTTCAAGAGTTGTAATTGAAAGTCCTTTCCTTTGATTGGAAGAAGAAGTATACCCAGCCAGCCAGCCAGCGAGCGTAGAAATTTGCCTATCTAACGAAGGAATGTCACTTTCGATTTCTCTATTTCTGGAGGGACTATCGGGAACTAAGAAAGCAAGTGACAATTCCATCTTATTACCATCAAATGTACACGGTCAATTAGATAGGTAAAGCTCCTCCTGTTGAGAATTGATTCCTAGTAGTTACATAGTTAGTTAACATGTTTAGGAGTAGTGGCTCATGCTTAGGAGTTGTAGAGATAGTTTAGGAGTTAGTGGGGATAGTTATTAAAGATGGGTGAGATAGTGGGATGAAAGAAGTGGTGTAAGGTAGTTACTATTATGTCCTATAAATAGGACCATAGTGAATGAAGCAGGAGTGCAGAGAATAGAGTGTACGCATTTGGAGATAATCTTGTAAGTGTTCTTGTTCTTTTTACCTCCTGTTCAATACTACGTCGTTTTCTTGAGTGAAAGAGTTTTCCGTTATTTGGATCGTAGTATTCTGTTTTATCATTTCCTTGCTTCTCCTTCCCCAACATTTGTGGTATCAGAGCCTTGTTTCAATCTGAACTAGGCATTATGACTTTTAATGTCAATTCTATATCTCAACCCCTTATTCCCATCTTCTCAGGCAAATCCTACGAATTTTGGAGTATCAAGATGAAGACTCTATTCAAGTCTCAGGATCTTTGGGACTTGATAGAGAATGGATATGTAGATCCAGATGAAGAAACCAGACTGAGGGAGAATAGAAAGAAGGGCTCAAAGGCATTGTTCTTCATTCAACAAGCCGTGCATGAGACAATCTTCTCAAGAATTGCAGCAGCGACAACCTCAAGACAAGCTTGGTTGCTACTTCAAAATGAATTTTAAGGCTCATCGAGGGTGATTATGGTAAAACTTCAAACCCTTCACCGTGAGTTTAAAATTTTGTTTATGAAAAGCAATGAATCAGTGTAAGATTTTATTTCTCGAGTCATTGAAATTGTTAGTCAAATGAAATCCTATGGTGAACATCTTCATGATCATATAATTATTGCAAAAGTTTTGAGAAGTTTAACTCTAAAATTTGATCATATTATTGCGGCAATTGAAGAGTCAAAGGACTTATCTACTTATTCATTTGATGAACTAATGGTTTCCTTGCAAGCATATGAAGCAAGGTTGAACAGGTCACTTGAAAAAAGTGAGGAAAAAATATTTCAGGTTAAGGGGGAGTCTTCTACTTCAAAAGAAGATAAAAAATGAACAAGAAAAGGACGTGACAGAGTAGGATTTCGTGGTAGAGGAAATGGAAGAGGAAGAAGAAGAGGACACTTTGATGGGCATGATGAAAGACAATCAAACTATGATTAAAAGAACTACAAGAGTGGAATTAAATGTCACTATTATAAGAAGTTTGGTCATATGAAGGCAGATTGCTGGAAAAGAGAAAAGCAAGCAAGCTATGTAGAAGAAGATGAAGACAATAGTAAGTTGTTTATGACTCATTTACAAGTTAATAATATCTCAGATAACATTTGGTTTTTGGATAGTGGATGTTCTAATCATATGTCAGGCATAAGATCAATATTTAGAGATATTTATGAAACTCACAAGTCAAAAGTTAAACTTGGAGATAGCAAACAAATCCAAGTAAAAAGAAAAGGAATAGTTGAGGTGAAGACAAATCAAGAGAAGGTAAAATATCTTGATAATATTTTCTATGTTTCTGGTTTATCACATAACTTGTTGGGCATTGGACAATTGATAGATATTAGATATTCAGTTATATTTGATGATGGTTCATGCACTATTAAAGATAAGAAATTTAGCTTGATTATAGCAAATATTTGTATGACGCAAAATAAGATGTTTTCAATTGATGTTTCAAATATTGAGAAACATGCCCTTGTTGCAAATCAAAAGAATGAGCCAAATTTATGGCATTTGAGATATGGACACCTTAATATTAAAGGTTTAAGGTTGTTGAATAAAATAGAAATGGTTTATGGATTACTTAAAATTAATACACTTGATGTATGTGAAGGATATATTTATGGCAAACAAAGTAAGAAACTATTTCCTGTTGAAAAAGCATGGAGAGCATCTAATTGTCTTGAATTAATTCATGCTGACTTATGTGGACCTATGAATACAAAATCATTTGGAGAAAGTCGATATTTTCTATTATTTACTGATGATTATAGCCACATGAGTTGGGTATATTTCTTGGAATTGAAATCTGAAGTATTTGATAACTTTTAAAAATTTAAGGCACTTGTAAAAAGGCAAAGTGGTAGATGCATAAAGACACTTCGGACAGATAGAAGTGGTGAATTTATCTCTAATGAGTTTAATTCCTTTTGTAAAAAAAAAATATTTGCAGGGAATTGATAGCACCATATACGCCGGAGCAAAATGGTGTAGCTGAACGTAAAAATCGAACTGTTGTCGAAATGGCAAGAAGTTTGCTTAAAGGAAAGCATCTTCCAAATCAGTTTTGGACAGAAGCAGTTACAACAGCAGTTTATTTGTTGAATATTTCACCAACAAAGGCTATTATGAATCGAACTCCTTTTGAAGCTTGATATGGTATAAAGCCAACTGTAAGCCATCTAAGAATTTTTTATTGTATTGCTTATGCTTTGGTAAATTCAGAAAATCATCATAAGCTTGATGAAAAATTAGAAAAATACATCTTAATTGGATATTCTACATAATCCAAAGCATATCAATTATATAATCTTGTAAGTGGCAAAGTTATTATTAACAGAAATATTGTATTTGATGAAAGGGCATGTTGGAATTGGGAGATCAATGAAGGTGACACAAAATTTTATATTCCAGCAGAACTAGTTACTCCATCGAATCAAGTGACAGATCCTGCTCTAACAAGTTCAACGTCAACCTCACATAGTAGCAGTTCAAATTCAGTAAATGATTCCTTAGATGAAACCCCTCCAGGAAGGTTTAGATCACTAATGGAGATTTATGATTTAATATTTACTTTATTTATTTCAAATCCTATAAGTTTTGAGGAAGCAGTTGAAAAAGAGGAATGACGAAAAGCAATGAATGAGGAAATCAAGTCAATTGAGAAGAATGAAACTTGAGAGCTAATGGATCTACCAAAAGAAAAGAAAGCTATTGGTTTGAAATGGGTGTACAAAACAAATATAATGCAAATGAAAGTATCCAAAAGCATAAGGCTCGGCTTGTAGCAAAAGGATATTCGCAACAATAAGGTATTGGCTTTGATGATACTTTTTCTCCAGTTGCTATATTTGAAACCGTGAGAACCTTTTTGGCTTTAGCTACTTATTTGAGTTGGCCTGTTTATCAATTTGATGTGAAATCTGTGTTTTTAAATGGAGATTTACAAGAAGAGATTTTTGTTACTCAACCTGAAGGGCTTTTGGTTAAAGGTTATGAAGAAAATGTATATATGCTAAAGAAAGCACTTTATGGGTTTAAACAAGCTCCAAGAGCATGGTACAGTAAACTTGATTGTTATTTTCATCAAAATGGATTTAAAAGGAGTGATAATGAACCTACACTTTATCTGAAGAAAGAAGGTGAACATCATATTCTTATGGTTTACCTTTATGTTGATGATATTATATATATGGGTTCATCTATCTCTGTTGTGACAGAATTTAAAAAATACATGATGAATAAGTTTGAAATGTCAGATTTAGGTCTACTGCACTATTTTCTTGGGTTAGAGGTGAAGCAAGGATCAGATGGAATTTTTATTTCACAAAGAATATATGCAATGGATCTGCTCAAAAAATCTAACATGATTAAATGCAAAGCTGCAGCTACACCCATGAATGTAAATGAGAAATTAAAACTTGAAGATGGTACAGGTTTGACAAATGCAAGATACTATAGAAGTTTAGTTGGAGGTTTGATCTATCTAACTCATATTCGACCATATATTACCTTCTCTATTGGTGTAGTATCCAGGTTTATGCAAAGCCCAAGTAAACATCATCTCGGAGCTGTTAAAAGAATTTTACGTTATACTGCTGGAACTACGGATTATGGAATTTGGTATTCTCATAATTTTAAATGTAAATTATTTGATTTTACTGATAGTGATTGGGCAGGAGATTTGAATGATAGAAAGAGTACTTTAGACAATATTTTTAGCCTTAGATCAGGAGCTATATCTTGGAGTTCAAAGAAGCAAGAAACAACTGTATTGTCGACATCAGAAGCAGAGTATGCAGCTGCAACATCAGCAGCATGTCAAGCTATATGGCTTAGAAGACTTTTTGAAGATCTTCATCAAGAACAAAAAGAAGCAACAGAAATATTTTGTGACAACAAAGTTACAATTGCAATAATGAAGAATCCAACATTTTATGGAATAACGAAGCATATAGAGATACGCTATCATTTCATCCGAGATCTTGTAGCAAATGGAGCTATAACAATGAAGTACTGTGGCAGGGATGAACAAGTTGTAGATATTCTCACCAAGTCACTTCCAGTTCAGAAGCATGTTTATTTTATGTCTCAAATTGGTGTATGTAAGTATGAATTAAGGGAGAGTGTTTAGAATTGATTAATAGTAGTTACATAGTTAACATGTTTAAGAGTAGTGGTTCATGTTTAGGAGTTTTGGAGGTAGTTTAGGAGTTAGTGGGGGTAGTTATTAATAATGAGTGAGATAGTGAGATAGTGTGATGAAGGAAGTGGTGTGAGGTAGTTACTATTATGTTCTATAAATAAGGCCTTAGTGAATGAAGCAGGAGTGTAGAGAAAAGAGTGTGTGTATTTGGAGATAATCTTGTAAGTGTTCCTGTTCTTTTTACCTCTTGTTTAATACTATGTCGTTTTCTTGAGTGAAAGTGTTTTTCGTTATTTAGATCGTAGTATTATGTTTTATCGTTTTCTTGCTTCTCTTTCCCAGCACCTCCTACTGTGATTATGACAGAATCCAAATCTTATGCTTGGCACCTGTCTGATAAAATATTTTCCTAAGATGTTGTAGTCGTTACAGCTATGAATGGCACAGAACATTTTCTGTTTCTAACAATGAAAAGTCTTAAGCACTAATAAGGAGCCTTGTGTCAACCCGCCACGGAGAGTAGCCTATGCTCCAAGAACCATTGCCACCAACAAAGTAAGAACCTACCAGTAAAAAGATGTCTGCTTCTTTTTGAGAATGCTAATATTGTGCAAAATGCACCTGCGGAGGTGAATGCTGGTGTGGCTGCTTGGCTTGGCTCGCCATGAAAGCAGACTCTTTCCAAGGAGCGTATTCAAAAAACTAGAACGATAAGATATCGAGTAAGGAAAAAGCGGTTTGTTCCCTGCTAATGGGTCCTCCCAATCCCCAAGACATGATAAAAAGCAAGGCCAAATAACTCACTTATTTTCTAAGATCTATTGGGCGAGTTGTCTATCATCCCCAAGACATGATAAAACGCAAGGCCAAATAACTCACTTATTTTCTAAGATCTATTGGGCGAGTTGTCTATCACTTGTGTATTTTGTTCTCCTTCCTTTACCTTTATATTCTGCTCTATAACTAAAGAGAATGAATCCCGCCTTATAGTCCTTAAACAGAGGAAAAAGGCATAGCTTCATTGAATCCTGTAGGACTACGATTTCCTCCTTCACGAGTATAGTACTGTTAACTCCATTGGAATTTGATTAATAGGCGGCGCGGCGCCCTGTCCCCTAGTTCAAGGACTAAACAGTAGTGATCTACATATCTATCTTTCCACCTTTGGCACCTAAGCCAGTGCTAATGCTAATACCAACCTGAAACTAAGTGTGGGCAATATACCAACCATGCTTCCTTGCTTGCCCGTACTTGACTCTGCCCTTCCTTCACCCGATACTGTTGCTTCAGAAGTACTTTCTATAAGCTTACTTGAGAACTGCCTTCCTTATACTGATACTTAACAACAATAAAGTAGAATTTCAGAATAGAACACTATCCCACTGAGTAAGAATGCAAACGAAACCAAATAAACGTCAGAGGTATGATAGAATTAGATGATAGGCCACCACCATAGAATAATTTGAATCACTAATAAAGGCACCCCTTCCCTTGCTTTAATAATAATATAAGAGAATGGAGTGGCGGAATGTAATACGGAATTGTAATAACATAAAATGAAATAAGTGTCAAGGTAAAATAGAAAGTGGAGTTTAGTTTATAGGTGTAGGTGTCGGTTCAACAAGTCTCTACTCTTTGAGTAGGAGGCAAGTCTACTCTATTTGTGTTGTCGTAGACAGAATACAGAATGCTTAGGCAAATAAAGAACAAGAATACTTAGCTCACCACACGTAGCGCTTAACTTAAGGCAAGTAGGGAAGAGTCGCAAGTCAAAGGGCTTAAGTGAATGCAAGCAGTGTAGTTCGTTCATCAAGGATAGTTTCATCCGTGTTGGCAACGATAGAGGTGATTGTGTCGTTAAGTAATTCAGTGTCAGCACAGCAATGGGATTACGAGGATAATGAAGAGTTGAAAGATTAGGCCCCACCCATACACTAAGTTGAAAGATTAGAAACAATATATCTCTGGATCAGGATATGAGGCAGCGGGGTATCTCGGAACCAACGTGGAAGCCAAAAAAAAAAAGAAAAAAAAGGATAAGGACCATAAGCAGGATCGGATGCTGTATCAAGAAAAGAAGCTGTTGAGAGCGGCCCCGCCCCTCTAATGTAATGCCGAAAATAGAACTTCTCAAAACTAGGAAACGTGTATTATATATATTATGTAGTGGTTCTTTAGTAGTTGTTTCCTCTTCTACAGTAGAACAAAGGAATTGGAGTTGAAGCAAGGATCTCAGTTAATGGAGGTCCAATTAAATCCCTTGTTGAATCCTATCCAGGTTCACATCCATATTTGTGGGCTCTAAGTTTCACATCCGTATTTGTTGGCGTAGAGAGCGGCATCAGGAAAGGGAGTTTTTTTAAAGTTCAATCGAATGAGTTGCGCTAGTGGAAAATAAAGTCAAGGGTCTGGGAAGCATCTAGTATTGTGAGAGGGCAATCAGATCTTCCAGTTCAAGTAGGAAATTTGGATAACATGGTGCGTGCGCTTAGCTGAGTGATTAAAGCAAGGAGCATTGGAAGCTGGATCTGTTGCCACAGAAAGACAAGAGATATAGATGTATCATGAGAAGACTAAGAAGGAACCGTAATGAGAGTAAATGATGTTTCTGGTGGAGGTGAAGTATAATCTCTTTCTGTGCGAGTTTAATTCGTTAAGCGGGTCTACTAGTGAAGAAGAAAATAGTGAATCGAAATATACTTAATAATCTGCAGTAAGAGAAGCGGTAATAGAGTATAGATCTACCAGATCAGAATCCAATCCAAAGTCGGATGTTGGCGCTTGGCCCGCTTAACTCGCTGACGCCAATAACCTCTCTTGTAGACTTAACCCGAACAGAACCCCTCCTCGTGGCCAAACAATGTAAATTGGAAGAGAACCACTCGCAATAGACTGTCACCCGAGATACTTTCCTTCCCATGTAGCTTCTGATCTTGTTGATGATTCTGATTCCTCACCCCGACCAGCTTATATTCTGGGCATTCGGCTTATTTCCTTCCCATGTAGCTTCTGGTCTTGTTGATGATTCTGATTCCTCACCCCGACCAGCTTATATTCTGGGCATTCGGCTTATTCTCTAGGTATAGACTATTGCCACCATAGGCAAAAAGTAAAACACCCGAACTCGAAGTGAAGTATCGAATATATTCTCCTCTTATCGAGAGCACTAAGTATAGACTATTGCCACCATACATGCCTATTTGCAATACGAGTTTACCTGACCACTATAGGAGTTTAGAGCGAAAAGTTAGCGGTCAGCTGTGAGAGTTGTATCCATCGAATAATAAGGAAGGAGCAGCAGCTGGAAACTCTGTTAGCACCCTAAGAGTAAGCGTAAGTCAAGTTCTAGTATAAAAACAAAAGTAAGCATAAGTGAGTTCTCGTATAAAAATAGTAATTCCAGAAAAATAGAATAGTAATAGGCAATTAACAAGTTCAGAAAGTGTAGTTCGAGTGTCTAAGTCTGAAAGGTGTGTGGAGGAGTTTGAGTTTAAAGACAAGAAGCTGTAGCTGTTAAGTCGAGGTGCGAATTGCCTGTTTGCGGTTGAATGAATCTGATTGTCTTTCCCGCATAAACAGGATCGATGCCAAAGTCAGCAGCAAGCGAAACTGCAACAAGTGGCTCTGTTGTCGAAAAGAGGTAATCTGCAAGCTTATAAGCAGGAAGGAAAGTTGAGGTAAGGTAAACAAACAGAGCAAAGCATTGCTTCGATACTCTTTATCGCTACTACACTCAGTCGACGAAAATAATACTTGTTCACAAAACACATAAGTTAACGCGGAGTTGAGTTGAACAGAGGTATAGGTAAAATAACTTAGAGAAGGATTAAGTGCAAAAAGCCTTAAAATTAAAACCCTTTTCAAGCACTTTGTACTGAAACGAGTATCTTAAAGCAAAGGAACCAACAAATTAACAACAAGAAGCAAGAACAAACAATAAGTAGTAGAGTTCCCTAACCGTACAAGTTTGTGTATCTTTGCGCGAGTGTTGGGGTTATCCGGAAGCTCTGTGTCGATTACGCCTTTACCTTTTAAGTGGAAGGTAAGCGAGAAAGAAATATGGGTTCAGGCAACAATCAAGTCCTTCCTGGTGCGCGAACAGTGTAAGTGAAGGTTACTTTACGGGCGAAGGAATAATCTTAGTTGACTTTCTTTACTTTACAAGCGCAAGTCCTTTGTTCGTCGGCTACTGGCGAATATTCTTAGACTGCTTTCTTTTACTGCTGCATTCTATCTAACTCAATTCCAACCCAAGCCAGTGAGAGAGCCGAGCAACCAAAATCCGTATGAAGGGAGAGCAGAATTCTTAAAGAACCAAAGCAAGGGTCAGCTTTAGCCGGGTTGTAGAAGGGAGAATCTAAAGGCTGGCTAGTACTATAGGCAAGAGTGGAGAGAGCCTTTGATCGGATTCCTAACTCCTCTGCGGATTACGTGCTTTGCTTTGCATTGGATTTGAGAATAATGGCTTCTGCTTGAACCGGGCACTAAGAGAAGGGATAAGAGAGGTGCTCTTTCAAGGTCGTAAGTAAGGCCAAAGCGTTTGATAGGACTTCGCAGTCAATCTTATTTTTTTTGTTGGATTTAATTTCATCCACTCGACATGTTAGAGATAATGTAATTGTAGTTAGTTAGATAGAATTCCATTGTCTCCAAAAAAAAAAAAAAAGTGTCAAATAAGTCGCAATCAAATGTATTGAAACCACTGTTTAGGCGTCGGACTAACTGCCAACCTCCCGCCCTAGGAGTCCTCAATCAATCGAAAAGCGTGACTTCACCTGGAGGAGACTAAGAAGAGTATTAAGTTAAGATGTTCTCATCTAAGTGCAACATGTGAAATAACCTTAGGTAAGAGAGAGAGGGCAAGCAACTCAACAAGCAAGGGCACACACAAATAACACACAACGTCTTCGGGTGGCATCCTCCAATTCATTCTTTTATCATAATAAGGGCTTGTGTTATGTTGTATATGCTGGTCAATTCATCGGATTCTCGATCGAATGGGCATGATGCAATTCTGATTTGATATTATTGTATATTCATCTGTGGGGGCATGATGCAATTCTGATTGTAATGTTCATCTATAATTATTCGATTCCTCTCCTCGTGTTTGGATGCTCAAGAAGGTCCCTCCAGTTCTAGTATAATAAGTAAGGTCTTTCTTCATAGGAACGTCCATGAATCAGATCAATTACTCTTCTTTCGAGCTTTGAAAGCAGGATCTTCCTATCTATGAGAATCTATAACATGTATTTCCACTTATATATATATATATATATATATATATATATATATATATATATATATATATATATATAGATATATAATAACTATGTAAAATCAACTTCCAATTTACTTTACGACGAGATTGATTATCCTCTTTCTTTTATGTATATCAAAAGTCAAAGAGGAGGTAGGCACCACCAATTATACCAATGTGTGACCTATCATACTTTATCTTATGGCATTTGTGGAATCAATAGGTCAATGTGTGTTCCTTTCCGTTATGAATAGCTTTTTTACGACCAATCATCATTGTGGGTATAATGGTAGATACCCGAGATCAAGTTACTTACTATTTATTTATCTGACCTCTCATGTTGAGTTATTCTATAATTTCCGATAAATGGTTATAGCCACCTACCAAAAAGAAAGGAAAAGAGGTTTCAGTGAGCGTGTGGTGTCATGTCACAATGCATTACTCCTTTTATTACATTTTTGCCTTTTAGATTATTAGCATTCTATGTCCAATATCTCTTTCTAAGTTAAGTATAGAGGTAAGAGAAATAAATACAATAATGATTAATGCAAAAAACAATATCCTTTAGCTAGGACAAGGGGCGATATTGCCGAGTGAATTGTGAATCCACCATGCGCGCGTGGTACAAGAATACCATATATATATATATATATATATATATATATATATATATATATATATATATATATATATATATATATATATATATATATATATATTAGATTAGATCCCGAGGGTGCTTGTAGAAAGATTGATTAGAAGCTTGGAATCCATTTTCGTAGTCAATCCTATCTTACACGGGTCTCTCTAAAGCAGGAATTTGGAGAAATGAATCCTCCCATGGCTAGAGAGGAGGCGAATGAATAAGGCTTGCTTGCACAAATAGGGTTTGCATACACAATTTTATTTCTCAAACAAACCTAACTAAAAGGGGGAAGATCAGATCCTGAAAGAGAAATTGACCCCGTAGTTGAAGATCAGATCCTGCAAGAGATTTACCTGTAGCATAGTTAGTAGTTGATATACAGACCTGCAGGCTCTTTTTCGTGGACTAGTGTCTTTTGCTTTTCTCTCAAATACTCTCTTCATCGAAAGGAAAGATATTGGGCCCAGCTAACTCTGGAAAGCATAGAGTTATACGTTAATTTCTTCTAGTTAGTAGTTATTTTTGCTTATATTATATCTATTATGTGCTTTTATGCGTTTTTCTATTTTTAAAATGGACACTTATTAATGTGTACTAGAGTAGTAGTCCATCCTAAAAGCCTTTTACTTATTCTATTGTGCACTATAAGAGTTTGGTGACTTTCCTTATACTTATGGGTTACTTTCCTTAGGAATTGATATATGCTATGTGCACTAGATGAATAAGAGTTGCAAGTCGGGGTCTTATCTCAGAAAAAATGGAATTTAGAGAATGTTACAATCGGATCTTATATACTATGCACGAGACAGAGATCAAATTCATTCAACAAGCAACAAGGGGGCAATAATGAAATAGAGTACCAGAGTCTATCAAATCATAGAAATAATCAAAGTAGCGTGGGGTTCACTTAACTCCAGGAAGCAAGGGAACTGAACTAAGGGTAAGCAATACTCTGGTTGTTTACCACTCTGTGCATTGTTTTGTTACTCTTATCTTATCTATCATATGCGACTTCTTCAAATAGGTTGCTCAAGCAGTAAACTTTCTCGTCCTGGTTTGGTTGACAAACACTCAAAAGAGACTCTAAGCCAATCACTTTCATTGCTGGTTCGTTCCTTTCGTTAGCGCATAATGAGAAGCAGAAGCAAAAGATCGATCTTATTGATGAATGGAATCTTTATCCTACCCCCCCCCCCGGATGATATATTTCTATAAGATCTCGGTTACCTTAATAACTCCAAACGTGAGATCACCTTTTTAGAACCACAAATCCTCTGCTTTGATTCCCTAATTACTACCCTATTTTCCATGTCAATACCACACTCTATCCGGTCTCGGTCACCTCTCAAACTCCTACCTTAGCACTAGACTTTTCTCTTGCTTAACGTCATGTTAAACATTCATGGAATCTATCTAAAGCACCGCTGATAGAGGACTACTGTAACCTAATAGCTTCTTCACCACTTGCTTGTTCTGTTGAATCGAGTGCAAAAGCACAAATTGAAACAGAACTAGAAAGAGGTCCCCCAACTCTCAAAACCCACTGCATACTCTATCTAAATATAGAAATCGAAATTAGCTGCGTTGCTTCTTGAGCCCTGATTCACTTATTGCCTGCTTCGCTTCAAAACACTCGTAACTAACTATCTTTGTGTGCTTACGCTTATACACCTATTACTTCTTTGGTGCACTTACGCTTATGAGTATCGTGTAATTCCTTTGTTCCTAAAACGTTGATTATTCTTTGCTTGTTGCTTGTTTCATGACAAATAAATAGGCGTGTGCCTGTCGAATAGATTATTTACCCAAACCCTATGGCAAGCAATCAGAATGAGAGAAAGGTGCGAGTTTACTATATTCTATCATATGCTACTTAAGCAGTTAGCTTACTCTCTATAATTATAGGTTATAATAAACAAGTAGGTCCACAGTCCACTCATATTAATAATCAACACAAGGCTTTTACACACTTCATTAAGGCTCTCATGGAAAATGCACCAGCAAGCGCTTTCGAACAAGCAATGACTCTCGAAACATCTCTCGCACGGGCTATAAGGCAAAGAGCTCGCTAACCTTAATTCATTTAACAAGGTAAAGCCAATGAATCACCCCTATCTTTGGTCAATTGAAATTGACGACAGTAGTTGGACCACAACACGCTTCAGAAAGAAGTTCTATACTTCAATATCAGTACAGCACCGCTGCGGCACATTATTTAGTTGGAAGAATAGGCTGTTTACTGCATTTTTTCTATCATATATATGCGCACTACACTAGTATGATTTCTCTTCATTTTCCCTACTTCCCCCTATAGAAACTACAATAATACTCAATTTATCTACTTCTCCCAACAAGCATTAGTGAGTTGGAGTTGAAAGTGTTGTTAATCAATTACATAAGTAAATAGATAAATAAATCAATTACATAAGTATAAATAAGAAAATGACTTATAAGTAAGTAAACAAATAAGAAACTACTTTCTTTTGCTTGCTCCATTGCTAATTGAGTTCGAGCATGAAACTTATCGTGTAGTTGCGCTAATGCTCATATTTGTTGTGTAGTTGCGCTAATGCTCATATTTTATTTGTTTTCATTTGGATCAGGGTGCTTACGTGAGCTTTGTTTTGAGTAAGGTGGTGAGAAAGGAAATAAGATAAGAGAAGTATTAGCCCCTATTCTCTGCTCTTTACTTCGACTTTGCTGGCTCTTTACTTCACCCTATACTCTCGAAAGCTCTCCCCCCACTTATAACTTTAGCCTTAGTATTCTTTGATTCTCTATACGACATAGATCTATTTTATTTCGATATTGTTACTTTAGTAGCATTAACTGTTTTACTTGCTTGCGCTGGATACTATTCCTGGATACCTCCGTAACTGCTTGCTGATTCTCGTTTTTCTCTCTCGTTGCCAAGAACTGGAATTGAAGCTGACTTTCGTGTGTTACCGAGCTGAATCGAAGTCTCAAATAGAGATAGGGTAAACAATCAAGTAGAGATGGGGTAAACAATGAATGCCTTCACTTTTGAAGAAGGATCACAGCATGGACTGGTAATTCATTGCCGGACTCATAACCAGATTAATGAAAAAGCAGTTTTCAAGCTCTTGTTTGGATTTCTCAAGCCAGCAAACTAACTAAAGAATCTTTGATAAAGAGCACGCACCTAATCCAGTTTATTAATGCAGTTATGCATTTCTAAGTTGCAGCATAGAATCGAAAAAGTCTATTGTGTAGGCTCGCTCGCTCTTGGTAAACTAATCAAATCGTTGCTATAGAAGAAACCGCTGGTGGAAAGTGAAAAAGAACCGACCCACCTGCCTGCCTCAGGTTTTCCGACGGTGCGTAGCGGAACACAAGGTTAGAATACTTTTACTACAGTGAGCAGCGAGAGCCAAGGTACAGTCTCATATGGCCTTTGCGGTGTTTGGTGCTCATCCCTTTCTTTTGATGGATTCGATACCTATCGTGATTCTCTAGTACTTGGGTCGAAATTATTTATATATATATATATATATATATATATATATATATATATATATATATATATATATATATATATATATATATATATATATATATATATATCGAGAAGTCTGCTTGGGATGTCGAGTGATATAGAAATGAGGGAAGGCATCGCCTTACATGGTAATTTCGCCTGCCTTTTCCTATGATCTAACCGCTAATTTGTTGATTGATCCATCCACCCTCCTAAGAGAGGAATGAGGCCCAAAGATTTCATATTACATCTACAGGAATATACACCAACCGTGGTTCATTGGGGTGAGAAAGAAACCAATCTGTTCTTGGATTCCGATACTAGCTTTTCAAATTCAAATAAATTACTTGCCGAATAAAGATCTAATTCTCCTCTGAAACCCACACCGTATGGCTTAGGCTTCGCGGGACACCACTGCTGGTCATGAGAGGAATGCTACAAGATTCTAAGTCTGAAGGGGCGTTGCGGAAAGGAAAGACCTCTTACCCACTCCTCACAAGAGCATGAAAACAGCCCTCCTATAACTGTTCTGCTCTAGAGGTCAAAAAGCCCTTACCCTTCCTTAGTCAATTTATTATGTCACAATCCGCAGAGAAGGAAAGGTCCCTTTTACATTTTCTTTTATCAAGGCAAAGCCTTTTTAGTTTAGGAACATCGTTCAACTCCTCTTATGGCTAATCACCTAATATAAACTCCTCAAAGTGTGTTTGTTGCTTTTCCATTCTTTTAGCCAACCACGCGATGATGACATGGATCCCCATCGTAAAAGATTCAGTAGAAAACCTGAAAAGCACTCAATCAAGTTAGAGCTTGAACTCACTAACGCGCTTCACTCTTACTAACATAACACGCAACATTATACTAAGCTAGCTTGTTTATACATTGTTTGTTCGGTTCCATAAAGTTAATCCGGGAGTTATCTTATTTCTGATTTTCTTCTATTTTCCACAAACAAAAAATGGTTTCTTTCCCAACGACTGAGCCCAAGCGCTTTTCCTTTCCTTTAAGGCTTCCCTATTTCTTGCTTGCCACCACTATTCTCTTTCCGAAGTAGAATCCTTCTGAAACTTGATGGATTCACCCGCAAGATTTTATGGAACTCGGAGTTCTATCTCAGTCTTTGAGGAACTCTCATCTTATCTCGTTTTTGCTCTCTGAATTAAGGCCTCTAGGCTCACTCCATACCTGTTGCAGTAGAGACCGGCCCCATACTAACTTGAGCTTGGAACTTCTGAAATGATGGGGAAAAAACATCTCCAAATGTATCTACTGTGCTTGATCCAAATAAAGCAAACCGAAGGGAAATAATCAATCTCTAACCCACCTACCTTTTATCTGCTCCTAGGAACATGCTAACTCTATAAGAAAGAGTGTGTTTTCTTTTGGTTTCAGCCTCGAAAGAGCCGGCAAGCCACGTAAGACCCCGAGGTAAGGAGTCGGTTATAGAGCTTTCATCAAATGATGCATGTGGGATTAGACGCAATGACATTCTATCCCTTTTTTCGATTCTATAGAAATCATTTTGTCAAAAACATTAAGCATTTTAGACCCGGGGACAAAAGAATAAGCTCATGACTAAAACCCCTCGCCTCGGGACGTCTGGGCCATGATTCTTTATTTCGATAAGCCTAGCTCGAAAGCGAGTGAGGTGAACCTAGGGAACGAGTGGAATGGGGAAAGGGCAGACGTGATTCTCTCACACCTCCTCAGACACTTCGACCTTATTCTTTGCTTCCAAGCCAATCAAAGAGAGTCACTCCTGGAGCCGGATTAGTGGTGGAATCATCTTTCTTCTCCATAACATAAATAGCCCCCCAAGAAAAACAAAATCACTCTATATCTTTCGGTTAAGAAAAGCGCTTCCCCCGCTTCCTAGTTGCCTCCGACATAGAGAATGCAAGGTGGAACCTAGCCAGCCTGAGTTTTTGTCACTGCCTGACCTCTCTTTGAGTCAAAAAGATCTCCAAAGGCAAGAGCCAGAGAGCTTGCCCGCGCCTGCCATTGGCGCATTGGTCTTTGCATCATTAATGCTTTTTGTGCTAGCCATTATCACTAAGTCGACCCAATATGGGCTTGGTTCCACTTCTCTTTAGCACAGAAAATGAGCCTTTTACTATAGGAGCGTACTGGTTCCTTCCGGCGAGGTTTCTTCCAAAAAGTAGAGAGAGAAGTAGTCATTCCTTGATTAAGGCGTAAACAGGCTCAGGGAGGGGATTTTCTCTTGATTGGCCATACCCTAATTTGTAGAATCCCACTTTACAAAATAATGTTGTGGAAACTTGGTGATTTATGTATTCCCTTTAGGTGTCTGAGGTATAAGAGACCATAAGGACAGGGGATCCTCGGACGAGTGAGTCGGGTAGCTGCCTCTGCTTCTGTTGTGTCAATAACCTCTTCCGGGCTATAAATGTAACTTCTATTATGTTTCTTATTATGAGCTTCATAACCTTGTTGTGGTCTAAGTCGTCAACTGATTTTTCCGCTTATAGTGGAACTTACAAATTCCTCTCCTTCCATTGGTACTGAATGAAAGCAAACAAAGCCCACCTTCAAGCTAGCAAGAAAAGAAAAGAAAGAAACTAACTAAAAGCCTGCCTTCAAGCTAGCAAGAAAAGAAAGAAACACTAAATCCATTAGCATATCGGGGCACAGTTATAGAGAAATCATTTTTGACGTACTGTATAGATTCTCATAGTTAGTGCATTGAATATCAGAGAAATATTATAGAAAAAAATAATTGTAACCTAACTACTAACTCTAAAGAACATTTTTTACATTGAATATCAGAGACATAGAACTTGACTGGTCCCTAATAACATAGGATAATGTAGGCACTCCGAGAGTTGCTTTAAGGATTGAATCTAGTGTTTCGAATTTCGTAACTTTGTATTGCGTTGTTGCTTGTTTGTTCCTTTGCTTGCTTACTTGTTTCATCCTTTCTTCTAGCTATCCACACATACGGAAGGAAATAGGGTAACAACATTCTATCCACATATAGAAATAGGGTAACACCACTCATGAATTTCAGAAAACTCAGCTAGCCAAGCCACCCTTCCCCTATATGATACTATGGTAAAAGACTTTCACCATAGTAACAGACTTATTGCCTTTGCTTTAAGAACATGATCCGCGCATTCTATTCTAAAAGAGATTAACCAAACGGAGCATAGCCAACATGAATTCAAATGGAACTTCACTAATACACATATGTAGATCCGAATTGAAACTGGCCCGCTTCGTTGTTGCTTGCTTGCATTTCTCTTCTTGCTTTCTTCGTCGTTGCTTCTTGTTCGAAAGCAGTCTAAAGCCTTTATTCATTTATTCAATCAATTTCAAAGATGCCATGGAAAGACTCTACTCTGGCTTTCTCCCAGTGCCAGTCCTTTATTTGTAGTTTGGTAGCGGGATTATTGCCCGAGTGGCTTCTTGAATGAGTCACCCCGGAAGCTCACTGACGCACAACTAATACTCCCCAACCTGTCACGGGCTTAGCTGATTTTGCCTAAGCGCACGCACCCGTGTCCGTCAGTCCCGAGATCTCCTAAAATCCCACGGACTTACAAAAGAGAAACGGAAGAAGCAATTTCCACGGGATCCACAAGCAACTGCTCAAGAAAAACACTTTATAAAGCCAAAATACAAATTACACCCAAGGACATTACAAACTCAGAGAGGTTGCACACAAAGGATAATGGTCCACTACAGACCGAAGTCCCCACAAGTGCTTATAAGACACACTTATATTTACAAGCCAAACTTGGCCATAAAGCAAATCAAACTAGGGCTTCCAAGCCTCGCAAGCCCGCTTCTTGTTGTACAAGATATGTACCTAACCGAAGGACACGGACTAACACAAGCATTTCATCGAATACCTTGTTTACATTGTTGTCCGTGACATTCTCCCCACTTATTCCTTCGACGTCCTCGTCGAAGCCACTAACGCTACATCTTCTCGCATTCTGAATCTTTAATCTTACGCTTTGGAACACGCCTTTGGCTCCTAGCTCTCAGTTGTTGTTGAGTAGTCGAACTCTAATCCGCCATGCTTCAACTCACCAATGATGAATCGGTGTGGGGTTGGTGAGTTGTCTTGATCCTTGTTGGTTCTCGCGGATCCCTCGATGAAGGAAAAGACCGCCTTATTATGTGCGATGTCGCGGTATACTCATATTGCTTGAACGGGTAGATGCTTGTTCGAGCTTTAACGAGCATCGCCTCCAGACTTTGAAGTTTTAAGGTCCTTTCTCCATAATATTTGCCCATTGAACCTTCTTGTTAGTTGTCACTTCCAAGTATGTTCGCATCACTCCTCTTAGTCAATTGGGAAATGAAGTGGAAAAACTACTCTCAATAGTCGATCACCAACGGTGAGGATTTGACAACCATTGTCTTCCTTAAGCTTTCTTTGAAGGGTCATCGAACTTGCGAGCTCCCGCTTGGATAAGTAAGAACTGGGATACTTGACTTCACTCATTCTCTTCGTAGTTGAGAAGGTAAGGTTACTCGGCTTCGCTCACCTCCTCGAGTTAAGAGAATTGGGGTACTCGGTTTCGCCCATTCTCTCGAGTTGAGAAGGCAAAGGTTACTCAATTTCGCTTGGCAAAGGTTACTTGATTTCGCCTGCCTCCTCGAGTTTGTACTTCATGCATTAAGCTGGGTACTAACATTCGCCTGCTCTTTGCTCACACTTCTGAAGCACTTGAAGTGGTTGCACTCCTTGCGTTGGGTTAGCTACGGTGATTCACCTTCCCACTGCCATTGAACTTTGGAATGCAAGAAGTTTTCCCAAAAAGTGTAAAAAGTTTGCTTGGCTTCGCTCACTTCCTCGAGTTAAGAGAACTGGGGTACTCGGTTTCGCCCATTCTCTCGAGTTGAGAAGGCAAAGGTTACTCAATTTCGCTTGGCAAAGGTTACTCGATTTCGCCTCCTCGAGTTTGTACTTCATGCATTGACTAACATTCGCCTACTCTTTGCTCACACTTCTGAAGCACTTGAAGTGGTTGCACTCCTTGCGTTGGGTTAGCTACTGTGATTCACCTTCCCACTACTATTGAACTTCTGGAATGCAAGAAGTTTTGCCCGAAAAGAGCAAAAAGTTTACTCCAACTTGGAGTCCCCCAACTTGGAGTAAGTCTTTGATAGATCTGGTCGCCTTTGGGGTTGTACCATGTTCTCCATCACCTTTGTCGCCTACTCCTCCTGAGTAGAAAGGTACAGTACCATGTACTACCTACTTCGTTCCTTGGTCGAGCACTCCTGCATCAACCCGAAGTCCCTTAATTTCGGCTATCTGGATGAGAAGCACATCGACATCGGTCTTATGAAGTTTCTTGGCCTCTGCCCTTCTGCCTCGTCTTGGTACTTGGAGTTTACCTCTGTATTCTCCACCTCCTTGGCCCCTTTTACGACCAATGTTGTCCCTTCATGAGAGCAAGGGATCGATGACTTCACGGAAGTCCCGCATCTGCGGTACCATGGCGCTGCCAAGCCCATAGCACTACTATCCGTTACCTTGCATCTTCATCCCTTCCTTCGCGATCGGTAGATCGCCTGCGTGGAGCTCCTCCGAGTCCACCTCCTCTCTAACCGACGCTTTTCTTTTGGGTAGCTGAGCCCCGTTGGACTCGTCGTCGCTTCCTCGCCCCTTTCGACCACCTGCTTCGACACCACTATGTCCTCCTAGCAGTTCTCCTTGGTCGATGGAGATAGACTGCAACTCTCATGCATGGCCTCCGCCATCTTGTTGCGGGCTCATGGTCGTTCTCCTTAGCTTCCTTGGTAGCGTTCGCTTACTCGGCCTTGTCCTCGACTTGCCGGGCTCCCTTAGCGAATGTGAGCAGCAGACAACTCTCCAAGCTCCAGCTTAATCAAGTCCCTCCATGGGACTCACCGGTACTTGCAATCGACTACTCCCTCGGTGGTATACCCCCATATCGACGACCAAGGCTTTCATCGATGCATACACACGGAAGACCGCCTGCAGATGTGGCATTCACTCCTTGAATCCACCCTTCTTGTCGTTGCATTGTTCACCGAGTGGAGCTCCCAGCTCGATCATTCATATGATCATGTCCCCTCCATGGGACTCACACGTGCACATGGACTTCTTTCTCGGTGGTATACAACTCCCATATCGATGACTAAGGCTTTCATCCAATGCAAGCTTTGATGCACACGAAGACCTCTGTACTCGACATTCACTCCTTGAATCCATAGCCCTTCTTCTTGTTGTGTCGTACACCAAAGTGGAGCTCGGTAACTCGATCATACCTCCATGATTTTATCCCTCACGGGACAAGATTGCCTGTATTGCATTGCCACAAACTATTCCACCATGATCCGCTGCACCATGTCGCCTCCTGGTGACATCTCCATTGCATACAGATTCTCGTGTGATGAACTCGGACTACGACTTCTCCACGTGTGGCCTCTGCCAACACATCGTAGGGCCTCCGCCATCTCCGATTTTTAGTTCGCTCCCTTGACAATTCCCCTTCGTCCCCGCCTACTCCTGGGTTACACCTGGACGAAGCATAGCTCTAGGACAGTCTGTCACCTAGTAGCTCCTGAAGTCCCCTGACTTCGCTAGAGTTGGTGCACCATTGTCCGGATCTTGGGCCTCTATCCCCTACCAGCACAATCTTGCTATGCACCTCTTGTTCCTGACAACTCGAATGGCAACACTGTGGCATATTCTTCAAGAGTACCTGCCTCTGCGTCCTCTTGCCCCGTACTAAGGTCTCAGGATCCTAACTTTGCTTCCACAAGTTGAATCACCTTAGTTACTCCATCAAATGCATCTCTTAGGTAGCTTGCATGTGCCTTGAAGCTCCCTTCATCTTTGGCACTATGCAAAATAAGTCTGTCCCATCAGAATGAAGAACTCATGGAACGACATGATCCCACTCTTGCCTCTACAAGAGTTCATGCCCTTGACCTCTATCTAAGGAAAACTTTGTGCCTCCGCTCCATGTTCCATTTTCTATGTCGACTCCCTTCATGCGGCTTGGATACTTCACCGAGTTCCACCCAAGTCGCTCTGCTCCTCGATTTGCACTGAATTGATAGTGGCCCTCACGTCCACCATTCCACGTCGACCCTCTGAGTTCGATTTACCGACTCTAAGTGTGCCTTCATATGATGTTGCCTTGGATTGCTCCCCCACTTGATCTCGAAATGCATCCACCAATGCATTACCTCCTTTGAGATCATGCGACAACTCTTCGTCGCTCACTCGGTCCGTTGAGCTTTATGAAGATATAACCATGAGAAACTCTTCCTCAATATGCGATCTGTGCATGATTCTCCCACTAGAGAACTAGGACTTATCCCTCCGGATATATCTCATTGGAGCAACTTTTCTCTTTATATACTTCCTACTGGAAATTTCGGAGACCATCATCCCCTTTGGTCTACTCCGTCTTGCTGAACTCAAGCTTTGTTCTGCCCCCACAAATGTACTTGCTAGATTGCGACCCTTCTCCAATACAGTCTCCACTGCACCCTTCAAGGTCTAGCAACATGTTGAATTTGTTGCACATTTCAGCCACCTACGGACATATCCTTTCCATGTTGAAGAGAAAGTTCTGATGCTCCATGGCGCCGAGTTCTAATCGCGCCTTGGGATGGCCACGAACACTCTGTCATCCGTGTACAAGCCCTTGCATGAGTTTTGAATCCTTCGAGTTAGCAATTCCCCTCACCTCTGTGAGCTTTGCATAACTCTTTCGGTCGTTACACAACACCTCCCACCTTGCACGGTCTCATCTTTCACCAAGCACCTGCTTTGCCTTAAGCACCGTCAAGTTTGGTTGCCAACGTCGAGCTATAGCTCAAACTCAACCATCCCAATCTTTGTGTGCTACGCATTCTTCTTCACTTGCTTGTCCTCGTGGTGCCTCTCGCGCAAAGGGGTTGGCTATTCCTTGAATGCCAAACCAGGATGCCCGGTCCTCTGAGCGACTTCTTTCCCTACATCTTAATATCCGTTTCCCCCAAACGGTTGCGCGTGCTAGCTGTCCTCCACACAGCCGAGCTAGGTCCTCCACATTTGTATGGCAAGTGTTTCTGCGTGTGCTTGTCCCGCTCTGATACCACATTGTCACGGGCTTAGTTGATTTTGCCTGGCGGCACCCCGTGTCCGTCGTCGTCCCCCCCCCCGAGATCTCCTAAAAAATCCCACTTACAAAAGAAAAAAAGGGCGGAAGAAGCAATTTTTTCGGGATCCACAAAAGCAAAGAAAAACAAAAAATAAAGCCAAAATAAAAATTACACCCAAGGACATTACAAACTCAAGAGAGAGCACACAACAAATAGGATAATGGTCCACTCAGTCCTCACAAGTGCTTATAAGACATAAGACATTAAAAACAAAACCAAAAAAAAAAAAAAAAAAAAAAAACTAGCTTCTCTAAGCTCTAGCTTCTTTGTGTTGTGTACCAAGACCTAAAAACACGGACAGACACACACACAAGCATTTCATCGAATTGTTTGTTGTGTTTGTTGTGTGTGACAAACCGTAGTTGTTGTTGTAATTGCTGCTTTTGAAATTGTTGTTGTTGTCTCTCTTCTTCTTCTTTCTCTTCTCTTCTTTCTCTTCTCTTCAAAAGGAGGCCATCATACTCCCCCACCCCCAACTTCCCCCCCCCTCCCCAGTTCTTGTTTTCTCTTTGAGAAGAGAGTCTCTTCTTTCTTTTTCTTCCTCCTATATATATATATATATAGTAGACTACTTATTATTGAACTTTGACTTTCTTACACACTAGCAAGCAAGACAAAGAAAGACAAATAAACTCAAACTCAACCAAATCGCAGCAACATCATCATTCGGCTTCTCTCTTCTTTCTCTTACTTCAATGATTCAAAAGAAAGGAAAAAAAAGAAAAGCTTACGAAAAAAAAAAAAACTCCTGACTTGACTGACTCTGGGTAGGGGTAATTATAATCTCATGGGCTCTCATGGAGAGTTCTCTCTTCTTTCTCTCTTTCTCTCTTTTTAACCCTTTTTAACCCGCTTCTTCTTCTTCGACGACTACGACATACTACTACTTCTTTTACTTATATATTCGTTTTTTTTTTTTTTTTTTTTTTTTTTTTTTAAAATGTTTACCAGCCCAGAGATTCACAACCCCCACACACCCACCCACCCAAAAAAACGAACAAAAAAAAAAACGACGCTGAAAAATAAATAACTAATTATGCCACGCCGCAAGGAGAGCGGTTATGTCCTGATGCGGGAGGCTGAACCTATATTATATATTTCAAGTCCATATTTCAAGCCCCAGCACAACTCTTCAATCATTCATATTTTAGTCATTTTGATTGCTTGTTATCTCTAATATATAATATATCTAAATAATAAATAATAATTGTTATCTCTTATAATATATATATATATAATAAATAAGAAAGTTTCTTCTTTCTTCTTACTCTACTCTCTAAAAGAAGAAAAAATCCTGTTATAAAAAAAAAAAAAAAAAGAAAGGAAGTGCAATTTCTTGCTTGTTTGCGCCGAGAGAGAGACCTTCCACTACCTACCTACCCTAGCGAGAGAGCCCCTGTTTTCTGTTTTAAAGAAGAGAAGATAGGATGATGGGATCCTATTATATTGATGATATAGGCAGCAGCAGCGTTACTACTCTCTCACTCACTTCTTCAAAACTGACTCCTCCTCTCACTCACTCACACAATAATAATATGCACTCAACAACAAAAAAGCAAAAAGAAGAAATATTATATAGTTAGTTAGTAAGTTTCCATCCTCCTCCCTATTACTACTGACTGAGCCTACTACCTACTGTGCCTACTGAAGAATAAAAGAAAAAAAAGTAAGTAAAAAAGTAAGTAGTAACGAAGAAACAATATAAATAAAAAAAAAGCAACAACAGAAACTCCTAACGAGAAAGAAAAGAAGAATGAGAAGAAGAATCTAGATATATATATATAGATATAAGTGAGTGAACAACCAGCATTGTTTCCGCCCTTACTAGAAGAAAGAAATATTTATTTTTTTTTTTCTTTATCATTTTTTTTCCTAGAGTAGTAGTTAGTTTACTTACAGCCCGCAAACAAAAAACTCACTAACGCTTTATGACTGTTTACTTAAGGCATAAGACATGCGATTTGTTCCCTTTTCTTCACTTTCCCCTTCCCTTGCCTTTGAGCGGTAGTCTTCCTTTTCATACGGGCCAGGTAGAATTTCCTACTCGAGTTTGGGAATGAGGTAGAGCAGTGTACGTTGTTATCCAAGAATGAGATACAGTAGTGTCGGGGATAACTGCGTCTGTGCGGGTTGAGTAAGTGAGAGTTTAAGGCATGGACAGGCACAGGCTAACTTCTTTGTTTAGGCCTGCTACTTATTAGCTTAAGCTCGTACCATTAAGGGAGAGGAAAGGCAGACTACAACTCATAAGCTCGTATTAGATAAAGTGGTGAGTGGCAGGTTGAACCTCACACCCGAAGACACACCTTAAGAGAAAAGATCTGGATCAGTAACTATAGTCTTAAAAGCAGTAGCGAAGGAGTTAGTTTATAGCATAAGTGCTGGAAGCACCAGTTGAATTACCAGTTCCGAGTTTGAGTTTGTTAGGCGCTAATTTCATCCGGGTGGTTGGGTTCCTTTTTCTGTATTTATAGTCTATAGCAGCGGTGGTTTGCCACCAGCTCGTTTCTTTATTCCTTTTTTGCCAGCATTGTTAGTATTGATCTAAGTCAATAGTATGGTAATACGGAATGCGAGGGACAGGTCGAAGACTGGAGAGGTGAACTACAGGTTTAGGTGTTCAGTAGAGGCAGTCTTATTATAGGTGGTTGAATGCGCTAGTTCCAGTGAAAGTATTAGAAGCACCATTTGTAGTCGTCTAGTTAGTATAAGTCCGATTCTTGTTAGCGTTATAGCGTTAGTTCATATGGAGCCGGTGCGTTAGCGAGTGGAAGCAGTTTTGCAAGAACAAGTAAGGTTAAGTAAGCAAGCAAAGCAGTGAGTTGAGAGTTAGCAAGTCAGGAGTAAGGTTCGGGGAGTGGGCAGGGAAGTCAGGAGTTCAGTTACTCTATCATATTATGCTAGGTAGATTCTATGACACAAGCAACGGAATGGAATACAAAAGTATAGAATTGAGCGTGACACAGATAGAATACTTGTAAACAAGCAAACTTACGAAGAATAGAAAGAAGATTTAATTGAATTATTTGAGAAGAAAACTAAAGCAAGCATCCTTGAAAAATGTCAGCTAACCACGTAATATTCTGTATAAGTTCAGGTGAGAAGATAAGATTTCATCAAATAGTGAGAGTCTGCACATAGAAAAAAAAAAGAAAGGAACCTCACTGAAACAAAAGTGTGAAAGCGAATGGAGTTAATTGTTCTTAATGTTAGTGGAGTTTTAGAGGATTATTACTATGTTTCCAGTAGTTCGGTTATGGGCCCGAGCACAAGTACCAAAGCCTTGTTAGCACTAATGAATGGAATTCTTTATCACAAGTTGGATTCCGCTACTGTCGATTCCACTCGAAAGTTGTTTAGCTCTCTCTGTTTTCATTCTTATTAGTTCTGTTTAAAAGTCTGATATTTGTATTAGTTCACTTAGCCGGCGACCTTTACTTGATGATTATGAATTCCACCAACATAAGAATAGAAGAGACAACCCAATAAGCAAGACTAGAATAAGTGGGTGGTGGGGTAAGTCTAGATCCCGAACATGGGGCATTGGGGTTATGGGCCTAAGCCTGATAGGGGGCAAATACGAGAATGCCAGGCAGGACAGGAGCGGAAGAGTCAATCAAAAATTAAGTAGCTCCGGTTTTGAGTTAAAAAGGTACGAGAAGTTCTTTACTTATTCTATTTAGTCGAGGGATATTTGATTCTCGTTAGTAGCGATGTCAGCCTTGTTAGTATAGCAGTTCCACTCTTTCCGGTATTAGTGAAAGCCTTGCTAGGCATAGCCGGGTTCTATTTTCAGCAGAGCAGGGTAGTTGGATTCCCTCGATTCGGTGTCAATTCCTCTATTCCTATATTCTTCTTATTATTATGGGCAGGAGTCAGACTTTACGTCTGGGTAGGCGGGCCTATAGTGAGTAGTAAAGGACTTAGAGGTGAACTATGGAATGCAAGTATGGGGTGCCGAACTGAGATATAGGATAGTCCAGTTTTAGAGTTATGCCAGTAAGACCGCGCTAAAGTCCAGTCAGCCTACCACTGTTCCCCCGCATTTAAAGGATAAGTATAAGCGCCTAAGAGGCAGGACAATAAGAATATAAAAAAGGTAGCTACCTTCCGATCAATCGGAAGATTAACACCCAGTATGAAAATAAGTAGTAACATGCTGATCGACGGGTTATTAAGAATAAGAGTTAGACAGGACAAGCTTTGTTAGGGGTAGATGAATTCCCATTTTTTCGATATATGCAGCGTCAGTCTCATGGGTATTATTTGAATTCCTTCATATAGGTGAAAGTATTGAAGTCAGTAGCCCCGCAGAAAGGATTGAACTAGTAAAACAAAGACTGAAGTGACCTGTACAAAGAGGTAGTGAGACTTGACTACTATTGGATACGAATGAGTTGATGCATCAGTGAACTCAACTCAAAAGTCAGAATTGAGCTCATAACGTGGAAGTCAATCAATCACTGATAACAAGGCCCGAACTGGTGTAGGGCTCGTAACTTGGACTACGACTTTTTAAGACCATAGCTTGAAACTAAGAATTACATTAGTCGAACACAGGTAAGCAATACTACCAATAGGAATATACTACTAGGAATAAGAAAACAACTCGGGATAAAGACTATAGCTGCGGACTTCTGGACTTGCTACTTATATCCTTATTCCTATTTCCATTCTATAATAGTATGGGGCCGTTCCTATCTTCTAGTTAGATCTATTAGCCCAATAGTGGATTCTTTAACTAACAAGTAGGAATGCAAGTGAGGCAGGAAAGGCATATTCAAAGCCAAGTGATAGAGATAAGTAGGTCGGGCAGTAAGAACATAACTAACGAGTAGAGGTTTGAAGCTAAGAAAAGATCCGGAACTAAGCCTACGTCTATCGCCTACAAGTATCTCTTTACTTGCTTTGATTCTGAAAATGATGTCTCTGGCCTTGGTGCAAACTAACTATCCGTGCTATCGGCCTAGCCTATATCCCTTTGCTATCAGCCCTTGTCCCTTTGCGTGAAGTCTACCTATCCTTGGTTCAATTCCTATTCTATTAGTTGAGTCCGCTACTCCTCGATCTAAATCCAAAATTAGCTCTTCCGCTCCTCATACACTATGTAGCACATGTGTTATTGCGCGATAAGTGGTCATATTCTTTAGCATAAGTAAAAGGTCTTAGGAGCACCAGGTTATTTCTTTGTTGCAAGTGAAATTCATTGCCCTACTCATTTAATTCCCCTACTTATACCAGGGACAAGTATTCTACTGTCTTCTTGAATTCTTTATTGCCACCTTCAGTCTTAGACTCGTGAGTTCCAATCTTCCTGTCGAGTTATTCTCTTACTTTCCTACTTTAGAGCATTACTTACTTGTATCCTTACTTTAGAATTCAATTCTGTATTTCTACCTCCTTTAGCTTACTTAACCCATTTTTAGTATAAGTATCCTTACTTTATAGTTTTCTTATGAGTTTCCTATCTGATGTATCCCTTTGCTTGGAACTGGGAATACAACCACTGCTTAACAAGAAGAAAACATTGCACAACGACTTAAACAAGAGCAGACCTATAGTTTATTACACTTGACTTAAACATTGTCTATGTACTTTAAGTCTAGTGGTTACTTGTCTCCAATAGTAATGAGCTCAATGCCTATAGTTTATTACCCTTGAGTTGGGTTCCCTAAGTGTCTATTGATTATGTTATGCCGCCATTGCTTGAGAAGCCTATACTTGACTCTTTTCTTCCGAGAACCAGTACACCTGCACTTGATCTTTATTCTTCCCCGAATTCGTATACTATTAACATAAAACAAACCAAGCAAGCATGCACAAAGGTAAAGCAAAGCACTACTCTACCCTTAACTACAAGCAAGAAGCTCCACTCCATAAGTACTTGTCGGTTAAAGCACCTCGTCTACAACACCACTACTTGCAACTGATGATCTTTATCCCAATCCTGCTTCAAAGCCAGATGAAATTGATACAAGGTCTGCTTTTTTACGAGCTGGTACTAGTTATAAGATGGTATAAGTTGGGAGGGAATTTACGGATGAGATCGAGCTTGGAGGGCAATGTTAAAGAACAGAAGTAAGGAAAGTCAGCCTATTTGACAGTTCAAGTCAGAATCCAAAGACAAGAGCGAGAGACTAAAACATGAGTAATGAAAGAAAGCAATAGGTTTTTGACTACTAGTGAGTAAGACCCATTAGTAGCGATTTCATTCTCATAAGTAGGAGAGGTTAGTTTGAAAGCTAAGTAGTAAGGCTCGATTAGTAGTGAAGTAAAGTAAGTCTTGATAGTAGAGGTTCAATTCTCATTAAAGGAGATATAGGCTGATAACCAGGATATTGAGAAGAAATCATTGGTAGAGCATCCTTCAAATCAGTAGTTAGAGCATTAAATCAAGGATAGGTAGATTAATCAAAGTGAACTATAGAGTTAAAGCGAGGGGAGACAGGCTTCAACATAAGAGTGGGGACGCGAGTCGTCCAGGTGAAAGCACAGGATCAGTGCATCGAGTTCAATTCGAATTTCTAGTAATTGAAGAGTAGGAGAGGAGCATAAGAATAATATAGTTCAGAGGGGTAAGCTAACTATCATGAGTTAAAGTTGAAAATCACAGAGACCGAGTAAGATGTTGGTTTCATTCCGAATATAGAGTTCCATTCTGAGATTTTCTACAACGATTTCCGAGTTGAGGGTTGTTGCCCCCAACTGCAGTAAATTCCCAGATATGCCCACTCATTCCTACGCTATTGAGTTCGATTCCATAATAATGGTAATAGTTGTTAGTGGAAGTAACAGACCAATAGCCAGGAAAGCATGCTCTAGTTCTTAGTTAAGCATTAGATATATTAGCTACAGCCTTGTTAGCGCGGGTGTATTTCTAATACTTAGTATTTTATAGCCGGGGCCTCTCAGACATTAGATAAAGTAAGGCTCGATTGGACTACCACTATTGAGTTTAGTTCAGATCTATCGCTCCTATACTTGCTATTTGTTCTTTTATTACCGAGTGAAATCCTTGAGGCTGCTGTGAATTAGTATCCTCGGACAGATATCCTTAGCCCGGCCTGGCACAATATCTATCCACTTACTTTGTTGTAGCCTATAACAAACCTAGTTCTCTCAGACAGGAAATCCAGACTAAAGAAATCCAATGGCCCTTATTATTGAAAATAGAAAAAAAAATTGGTACTCCGCATAGTGATTGATGAAAATTATGTTGACACCTATAATAATGATGTTGACTTCACAACAGCACGACACCGCTAGCTCCATCATTCACTAGAATAGAAACTACCTTTATGGATCAATAAGAGAAAATCACTATTGTCTTGTGTTTTGACCCAATTTCACCAATAGGCATACCATCAAATCTAATATACAATAAATTCATATTGGATTAATAACATCGAATATAGAATAATAGGCAGTAGGGGCAAGCTACCTTGTGACCCTCTCTACGACAAGAAAGGAAGGCAGGGGGTTTCAACCCAATAGTGAAATACAAATTCGAGGTCTGGAGCGGAAGAGTTTTAGTAAAGAGTCAAAGGCCTGTTATCGTTGGGTTCAATCTGATAGTGAGTAGTGGAACCCAGTCCGATTTTGAGTTCTATTCTTTTCAGTATGGCTATTAAGATTTGAATAAAAGAAAGTTAGCATGTTTATTAGCACAGCTCTCTAGTCTCATTATTAAGTAGTGGGTTAACAGTGGAAGAATCCAAGTTGCAATACATAATTAAAGGGGAAGGAGTGCAATTCAGTAATTAAGTCCGGTAGATAGTGATCGGTTTAGGGCTAACAATAGGAGGAGTAGGATTTAGGGCAAATAATCTTAGTTCCAATATTTATGATGTCGTAGCTTGCTCTTATTCCTTTCTTTATTAACTTGATACTTTAGTTGAGTTCTGACTTCCTACCTTGGTCGTGTCCTCCGTGCCCATTCTTTGACTTACTACTATTACGCCTTAGCCTTGATACCCGGGCTTGAGAGTACTATTAATCCCATACGCCCTATACGCCCTACATTAGGCTTGGCCTTACTACGTTGCTTGGCCTCCCATCTCATATAAAACCAGCTAAAGCTGCTCGCCCTTGTTTTTACTAGAGGAATTTTTTATTTGGTATACTAGTTCGGTATCCGTACTTTGACTCCAAGGTAGGTTCAATACAGAATTCGATTAAGTAGCCACTGAATTAACCTCGCACACAGGAATAAAAAAGTATTAATGCAATACTAGTTAAAGACAGGAACGTAACGCTTATCGAAATGAAAGGAACAACTACAAGAGTTAGGGAAGTAAGAGACTGCATTTTGTATTACCAGTCAGTCAATTCTTTAGCACTAAGGAATACTTTAAGGGCATAACTAGTATTATAGTAAAAGTATTCAGTTAACAGAATAGTGCATTTTGTATTTACATACTAGGTAATAAAGTAATACTTAATAGAATTCCTTATACTAGTTATGCTCTATTTTGTAGGAATGCACTAAGGAATACTTTAAAGACATAACTAGTATTATAGTAAGTATTGTTGTGACTGGTAATACTTAATGCTTCCCACGCCACAAGAGTAAGCCATAGGGAGTTCAGTTCGTACCTTTTGTGCGTAAAGAAATTGTAACAAGAAGCAACGACGTGTTAGTGAGAGGTTCTAAAGTCAGTTTCATATAGTCTAGTTAGTGAGAGTTTCTAAAGTTATATTAGTTTCAAATATTCCATACTATGCTGCTATCTTTATATTCCATTATTAAAGCAATGTGCTAAAGTTAGCTTTTTGATGCGGAGTGCGAAAGAACAAGCAACGGATATTCTGAAGTATGAAAATACACTAGGATTTGGGTTAGGTTTGAAGTATGAAAAAGTACACACTAGGTTTAGGTTTGGCAGAATGGAGCCTGCAGTAAGCTGTTTTGTTAGGTAACTTTATTACATGAGTGTAGTTTTCTATTATCTTTATTCTTTTCATTCCTTTGTGTGTTAGGGAATTTTGCCTTAGGCTAACTCTATCGGGGTACGACAGAAAACAAGCATTCTTTATTACTTATAAGTAAGCACTATTGACTGACTTATAACAGGTCTAACTAAGACCTAACTGTTATTCCTTATACTTTATTACATTCTATTAAAGTCCCAAATTCTGATGTTAGTAAGTAAAACATCCTTTTCCTAGTAGTAGCGTCTTATAACAGGTATCCTCGGTCCGTTGCTTGGCTTTGCTAGTAAGGGTTTATTCTCTTTGAGTTTAGTCGATTCTTACTTTACTAGTAAATTAATACTTACTACTTGAGTTCTGGCTCTGTGCCCTATATCATAGGTCTTTTTTATACTAGAGTTGGGTTGGGGAATACTAGTTTTGGAGTTGGTAGTGACATACTCATAGTTTGAAATATAGAATTCAAGTGAAAAGTATGCTTGCTTGGCCTGGCGCCTTATAGCTCAATCAAAGAATGAGAGACCGGGTTGTCACGGACAACAATGTAAACAAGGTGTTCGATGAAATGCTTGTGTTAGTCCGTGTCCTTCGGTTTAGGTACATATCTTGTACAACAAGAAGCGGGCTTGCAGTAGGCTTAGCAGCCCTAGTTTGATTTGCTTTATGGCCAAGTTTGACTTGTAAATACAAGTGTGTCTTATAAGCACTTGTGGGGACCTCGGTCTGTAGTGGACCATTATCCTTTATGTGCAACCTCTCTGAGTTTGTAATGTCTGTCACGCCCCTCCAAAATATCGACAATATTTAAAATTTTCCTTACAACAACTAATCCAGGATCCAAACACACATTTTGAGGTCACTAAGAAAACATTCAGATCAAATTTTCACCTCTATAGTCTACAAATTCAACACCCTGTGCAGTTCATAAACATACCACGCATCACTCGATAATTCATATAATCTGAACTCAACTCTTCAAAATAATAACCACACATAAACTCATAAGTGGGAAAGTCTATGCAGTCACCAAAACAACGATTACCATAAATTCATATCATTACATGCATTTAACTTAACATTCCAAAATCCTATACATGAGGGATCCTTTATCTTACACAAAATCCACAGGTTTAGATTCATCGTCACATTTCATAAGATGCAGGGTAGCTTATACAACAAAAACACATATGTTAACAAAGATCTGCCCAAAATCTTCTAAACTTTCCACCGCCTCAACCCAATCTTAACAAGTAAGCAAGCGATACGCTATCCTGAAAAATTTATCAACAAGCGGGGTGAGCATAAGGAGCTCGAAGTGACTAACATATCCATATCAAAATAATACAATTTCCAAAGGGATATTGCAAAGTACAAGGCGAATATACGAATTCGTAGACATAAAATTGTTAGGAGCGAAACATAATTGTCTTTTCAATCTTACATATTTGGTTCTGATGCATAGAGTAATTGGAGCATCTCGGTGTCAAAGGAAACATATCGAAGCTTATCGATGACATACGAAATGTTACGAAGCATATCAACGGCATATGGAATATTTCAAGCAAAATCATCGATGAATGAAGCATTTGAGCATATCAAAACAAATATCGCAGAAGCTCAAACGTCGTCGTCGCAATCATATTATTCTTATCCGAGCATGAGCAGAAACAACTCACCAAAACTCTGGATGTCATATCAAACATATAGAAGGTGTAGTGGAATCTCAGTCAGAATGTGATCCATCCATTTCTGAATGACCACCTGACAAATGTCTCCCACGTCTGGGAGCTCCATCCACCCACGTCTAGGTGAAGTCAGAAGGGGCCGGCAGAGCATCGCAGGCTCTAAGCACATACCCTTTACCATTTCGCAAAGGTCCGAATATCCTGAGCGGGACCCCACATAGCGGGTAATAAGCACATACCCTTTACCATTTCTGGCAAAGGTCCAGACAATCCCACACACCAGAGTACAAGAGGGCAGTTTTAACAATAAGTAGCATATGTCGGAAACACACGCGGAACAACAAAACATGCATGTGTCTTTTCGAGATAATTTGAAACAAAGAACAAATCTCTCACAAATATATTCAGTTTTGGAATGAAATGAAAACAAGAATGTACAGGGATTCCAAGCAATCATATTTAGCTCAATTCCAATAAGAAAGTTAGACGAATTCAAATATCCAAAGGAATAGAACAAAATACGCGAAATCGACCAAAGCTCGATTTCGGACAGATTTCTAGTGGCACAGCAAATAAATATTTCAGAATATCAATTATGCTCCAATACCCATAAGAAAGTTATGGTCGAACCCTTTATCAATCTATATTTTGATGGAACAAATTTCGTATGAAACAGGGTTCCCAACATGGAGTTACTTTTGATTTGGTAACCCAAGGGCAAAAACACAATCACTGTTTTGCAGAATTTATAGGGTCGGATTCAACAGATAATAGGGTAGGCAATTGAATTCCAAAATTTTCAAACTATATGTCAAAAGAAAGATTTTCAAGTTTAGTTTCAAATAAAATCAGTTTGGTATACATCAGAATTTTCAACAGGGAGTTATAGGCATTTTAGTATTGATAGGTCAGAAATCTTGAACCCTATTTTACAGCGTCTATAGGCTCATTTGAAATAGATGTTTGGGTAAGTATTCGGTGTCCAAAATCTACAAAATCAGTGTCAAAAGAAAGATATATCAGTCTAGATTCATATAAAATAAGTTTAACCTAAATCAAAAATCAGTACAATAATCTACAGCCGGAACAAGGCAGAAGGGTCAGGACTTTGATAATTTTCCAGATTCAAATCTTATAAGCAACAAGAGAGATTTCAGCTTTGCAGGTCTTGAATTCAGCAATTGATTTTGGAAAGCAAGGCAAAACAGTAAGGATAAAGTATCAGAAGGCAAAAAAATTAGGATAGAACACTTGCCTTTGATAATTTTGACCCTAAGTGAAAAGATTTGAGCAAGAACCCTTAAAGCCCCAAATCTTCTTCTTCTTCTTCTTCTTTCTTTCTTTCTTTCTTTCTTTCTTTTTTCTTGAACAGATCACCCACGTAGCTGCCTTCTCTGCTTCCTTAAGAATGAAGGCAGAGAGGCTTAAACGGTGGAATTTGTCATTTTTTACATTTTGTAATTTAGTCCTTGTATTTAGTACATTTACGATTAGGTCCTCAGGGTTTACATATAGGTCCTCAGATTTTTTTTTTTTTTGTTTTGAACAGATTACCCAAATCTTACAAATAAGTACTTCTGATTCATACTCTATTTCCTTTGTCAATTTAAAATGAATGCTTAAATTATCACCAGAAATTTATACGAAAATTCGGAAATGAGGGGTGTTACAATGTCCATGGGTGTAATTTGTATTTTGGCTTTATAAAGTGTTTTTTTGAGCAGTTGCTTGTGGATCCCGTGGGAATTGCTTCTTCTGGCCCGTTTTCTCTTTTTGTAAGTCTGTGGGACTTTAGGAGATCTCGGGGAGGGCTGACCTTTACGGACGGACACGCATGGGTGCCGCACGACTTAGGCAAAATCCGCTAAGCCCATGACAAATGTGGTATCAGAGCGGGATAAACACACGCAGAAACACTTGCCATACAAATGTGGGAGGCCTAGCTAGGCTGTGTGGAGGATAGCCAGCACGCGCAACCGTTTGGGGGAAACGGACATTGAGATGTAGGGAAAGGAGTCGCTTAGAGGAGCGGGCATCCTGGTTTGGCATTCAAGGAATAGCCAACCCCTTTGCGCGAGAGGCACCACGAGGACAAGCAAGCGAAGAAGAATGCGTAGCACACAAAGATTGGGATGGTTGAGTTTGAGCTATAGCTCGACGTTGGCAACTAAACTTGATGGTGCTTAAGGCAAAGCAGGGTGCTTGGTGAAAGATGAGACCGTGCAAGGTGGGAGGTGTTGTGTAACGACCGAAAGAGTTGTGCAAAGCTCACAGAGGTGAGGGGAATTGCTAACTCGAAGGATTCGGAACTCATGCATGGGCTTGTACACGGATGACAGAGTGCTCGTGGCCATCCCAAGGCGCGATTAGAACTCGGCGCCATGGAGCATCAGAACTTTCTCTTCAACATGGAAAGGATATGTCCGTAGGTGGCTGAAATGTGCAACAAGTTCCACATGTTGCTAGACCTTGAAGGGTGCAGTGGAGACTGTATTGGAGAAGGGTCACAATCTAGCAAGTACATTTGTGGGGGCAGAATAAAGCTCGAGTTCAGCAAGACGGAGTAGTCTAAAGGGGATGATGGTCCCCGAAACTTCCAGTGGGAAGTATGTAAAGAGAAAAGTTGCTCCAGCAGGACAGATATCCAGGAGGGATAAGTCCTAGTTCTCTAGTGGGAGAATCATGTGTAACGGACTACACATATTGCGGAAGAGTTTCTAAAGGTTATATCTCCATAAAGCTCAACGAACCGAGTGAGCGACGAAGAGTTGTCGCATGATCTCGAAGGAGGTAATGCATTGGTGGATGCATTTCGAGATCAAGTGGGGGAGCAATCCAAGGCAACATCATATGAAGGCACACTTAGAGTCGAGGTAGAAATCGAATTCAATAGAGGGCGGACCCGTGGAATGGTGGATGTGAGGGCCACTATCAACTCAATGCAAATCGAGGAGCAGAGCGACTTGGGTGGAACTCGGTGAAGTATCCAAGCCGCATGAAGGGAGTCGACATAGAAGATGGAACATGGAGCGGAGGCACAGAGCTTTCCTTAGACAGAGGTCAAGGGCATGAACTCTTATAGAGGCAAGAGTGGGATCATGTCGTTCCATGGGTTCTTCATTCTGATGGGACAGACTTATTTTGCATGGTGCCAAAGATGAAGGGAGCTTCAAGGCACATGCAAGCTACCTCAGAGATGCATTTGATGGAGTAACTAAGGTGATTCAACTTGCGGAGACAAAGTTAGGATCATGAGACCTTAGTATGGGGCAAGAGGACGTAGAGGTGGGTACTCTTGAAGAATGTGCCACGGTGTTGCCATTCAAGTTGTCAGGAACAAGAGGTGCATAGCAAGATTGTGCTGGTAGAGGATAGAGGCCCAAGATCCAGACAATGGTGCACCAACTCTAGTGAAGTCAGGGGACTTCAGGAGCTACTAGGTGACGGACTATCCTAGAGCTATGCTTCGTCCAGGTGTAACCCAGGAATGGGGGGGGACGAAGGGGAATTGCCAAGGGAGCGAACTAAAAGTTGGAGATGGCAGAGGCCCTACGATGTGTTGGCAGAGGCCACACGTGGAGAAGTCGTAGTCCGAGTTCATCACACGAGAATCTGTATGCAATGGAGATGTCACCAGGAGGCGACATGGTGCAACGGATCGTGGTGTTATAGTTCGTGGCAATGCAATACAGGCAATCTTGTCCCGTGAGGGACAAAATCATGCGGAGGTATGATCAGGAGTTCGGGAGCTCCACTTTGGTGTACGACACAACAAGAAGAAGGGCTATGGATTCAAGGAGTAAATGCCGTAATCAGTAGGCGGGTCTTCGTGTGTGCATCAAAGCTTGCATTGGATGAAAGCCTTAGTCATCATATGGGAGTCAGATACCACCGAGGAAGAAGTCCAAGTGCACGTACCAGTGAGTCTCATGGAGGGGGACATGATCATATGAATGATCAGGAGCTGCTGGGAGCTCCACTTCGGTGAACAATGCAACGACAAGAAGGGCTGTGGATTCAAGGAGTGAATACCACAATACCGCAGAGGCAGGTCTTCCGTGTGTATGCATCGAAGCTTGCATCAGATAAAAGCCTTGGTCGATATGGGGGCCGTACCACCGGGAGTAGTCGATTGCAAGTACCGGTGAGTCCCATGGAGGACTTGATTAACCGGAGCAGTTGGAGAGTTGGGCCGCTGCTCACATTCGCAAGGGAGCCGGCAAGTCGAGGACAAGGCCGAGTGCGACGTTGCTACCAAGGAAGCTAAGGAAGCAGAATCCGCGAGCCTGCAACAAGATGGCGGAGGCCATGCATGAGAGTTGCTTGTCTCTCCATCGACCAAGGAGAACCGCTAGGAGGATATAATGGTGTCGGCGGTGGTCGAAGAGGCGAGGCAAGGGCTCGGCTACCCAAAAGAAAAGCATCGGTTAGAGAGGAGGTGGACTGAGGAGCTCCACGTGCGGATCTACCGATCGCGAAGGAAGGGATGAAGATGCAAGGTAGCGGATAGTAGTGCTATGGGCTTGGCGCCATGGTACCAGACACGGGACTTCCGTGAAGTCATCAATCCCTTGCTCTCATGAAGGGACAACATTGGTCGTAAAAGGGGCCAAGGAGGTGGAGAATGCAGAGGTAAACTCAAGTACCAAGATGAGGCGTAGGCGAGGCCAAGAAACTTCATAAGACCGATGTCGATAGGCTTCTCATCCGGATAGCTGAAATTAAAGGGCTTGGGTTGATGCGAGTGTTCGACCGAGGGAACAAGTAGGCGACATGGTATGCACTTTCTACTCAAGAGGAGTAGGCGGCAAGGTGATGGAGAAGGCAGACAATCCCAAAGGCGACCGGACCTATCAAAGACTTACTCCAAGTTGGGGACTCCAAGTTGGGGTAAACTTTGCTCTTTTCGGGCAAAACTTCTTGCATTCCAGAAGTTCAATGGCAGTGGGAAGGTGAATCACAATAGCTAACCCAACGCAAGGAGTGCAACCACTTCAAGTGCTTCAGAACCTTAGTAACCAGCTCAATGCATGAAGTACAAACTCGAGGAGGCAGGCGAAATCAAGTAACCTTTGCCAGGCGAAATTGAGTAACCTTTGCCTTCTCAACTCGAGAGAATGGGCGAAACCGAGTACCCCAGTTCTCTTAACTCGAGGAGGTGAGAGAAGCCACCTTACCTTCTCAACTATGAAGAGAATGGGTGAAGTTAAGTATCCCAGTTCTCTTACTCATCCAAGGGGAGCTCACAAGTTCGATGACCCTTCAAAGAAAGCTTATGGAAGACAATGATTGTCAAATCCTCACCGTTGGTGATCGGGGCTATTGAGAGTAGTTTTTCACTTCATTTCCCAATTGACTAAGAGGGAGTAATGCGAACATACTTGGAAGTGACAACTAACTGGAAGAAGGTTCAATGGGCAAACATTATGGAGAAAGGACCTTAAAAACTTCAAAGTCGTGAGGCGATGCTCGTTAAAGCTCCAACAAGCATCTACCCGTTCAAGCAATATGAGTATCTGCGATATTGGCATATAATAAGGTAAGTCTTTTCCTTCATCGAGGGATCCACGAGAACCAACAAGGATCAAGACAACTAAGCCAACCCCACACTAGATTCATCATGGGTGAGTTGAAGCGGCATGGCGGATTAGCGTTCGACTACTCAATAAATGAGAGCGGCTAGGAGCCAAAGGCGTGTTGCCAAAGCGAAGATTAATGATTCAGAATGCGAGGAGATGCAATGTTACGCTCGACGAGGATGTCAAGAAATAGGTGGGGAGAATGTCACGGACAACAATATAAACAAGGTGTTCGATGAAATGCTTGTGTTAGTCTGTCCTTGGTTTAGGTACATATCTTGTACAATAAGAAGTGGTGAGGCTTAGCACTAGTTTGATTTGCTTTATAGCCAAGTTTGGCTTGTAAATACAAGTGTGTCTTATAAGCACTTGTGGGGACCTCATGTAGTGGACCATTATCCTTTGTGTGCAACCTCCGAGTTTGTAATGTCCATGGGTGTAATTTGTATTTTGGCTTTATAAAGTGTTTTTCTTGGCTTGCTTGTGGATCCCGTGGAAATTGCTTCTTCTGGCCCGTTTTCTCTTTTGTAAGTCTGGGACTTTAGGAGATCTCGGGGAGGGCTGCTCTTTGCGGACGGACACGCATGGGTGCCGCACGGCTTAGGCAAAATCCGCTAAGCCCGTGACAGGGTGGTGGGACTCTCACTCAGGATGCTAGACCAAAGCAAAGAGTTTTCGCTTGATAACTAGGAGCGCACGCTTAAGATGAAGGAGTGAAGGCAAGAACCATTGTTAGTTGAGTCCTAGAAACAACAGTTCTAGCTCTCAAGTGGCAAAGTAGTTAGAATTAGAGACAGGGAGTATAATTGTAGAAGCCAGTAAAGTTAGACTTAAAAGCCAGAGGGGAGAGTAAGGATCCGTATCACCATTTCAAGAATCCAAAGGTAGTCCCTAGCTGCAACATGGGCTTAACCTTCTTATGGTGGTATCGCTACGGAACACATAGCACCGACCCGACACACAACATACCCCTACGGAACACATCCATTAAGAGTCAATAGTCATGGGTGTGTTGTGCCATATGGAGGTTTCAATCAATAGGGTGGGTGTGCTCTGGTGTTGATGTCCAATGAATGCGCTTAGCTACGTTAAGAGTTAGCCCATTAATATCTCATATGAGAAAACAGAAAACACATTCTACTAAATATAAGGAAATAAACATATAAGTAATTCCATTAGAGGTAGTGGTTCAACAGTATTGGTTCAATTCGAGTTACTTGTTTGATTCTGAAATGGATTAGTTGCTTTCTTTGCTTCTGACTCTCCCGCTTAGATGGAGCCTTGCTTCCTAGGGTTTTTCTTATTATTATTATCATATAATAGAGTAGTTAACATCACTAGTAGCAGACCGATGTAGTAGTAGTAGTAGTAGCAGTAGTAGTAGTAGTAAGTTCCCCGAGTAGTGTGTATTAGATTCGTTCCCGTACTCGCCACTCCCACTCCCTTGTTTCAGTCCGACTCCCCTTGGGTTAAGTATGACTCCTCCGCTAATAGGAAATGAACTGCTGGCAAACAGGCCTGATTCGAATCTTTGTTCTCAACCTGACATCACTGCTTTTTTGCTCCCTCGCTACTGAATCGGATCCCTGCTACCTTGACACTTAGCCTGGGGCTTCCCCTACTACCTTACACACCTAACTACTGATTTGGATTATGACTACCTTTGTTTTCGTTCCATTGCTCTTTAGTTTCTTTCTTGTACTAATGACATTGGACCCTTGCTTACTGCCCCGGCGACTACTGCCATCTAAAGGCAGCTAAAGCTGACCTCTCCTTGTTGAAGCCTGCCTTCCTGGCTATCACTCTTGGAATGTTGCCCATCGGTCTTGCTGCCCTAGTGACCATTCTTTGACAACGAGCTATGAAACTAAGGCTCTAGGTGCCAATCTAGTTTCTCATCCGGGGTTAGCGCATCTAGAGACTATTGTTAGTAAGCATCAGCAATAGAATGCTTTTGGAACCTAGTAACCACTCTTCCAATGGAGTACACATAAACATATGGCAAATGCTTTTCACACTGAGAACCGAACCTTGCAGCTGCCAATTGCTTGCTTTCTTGCTTCTGAGCTTGCCCCTTATGTTCCCATTTCGTAATGAATGAGAGGCTTACTTTGCTGCAGCTAAGGCTTAGTTCTTCTTGAATCGCTAACAAACACTGCAAACTTTCTCTCCAGCCAACGAGCCTAGGCCTGACCTGACCCCGGAAGTGAAACAAGAAATTCTGATCCATCTATCATCCTATCCTTTGTGTTCTTCTTTCAAACTACCTTTTACTCCTGGGTTCAGCTCCTGACTTCTTTCACTAAAAAAGCAAGGTTCTAGGTCACCGGCTAAAGAATCCAAGGTACAAGTAAAAGCAACAGTTTTCAAGCAAGATGGGACACAGCTAAGGACTTGCTCATAACATTCGTCTCTTGCTCCCATTAATGGAATTCGGCCCTTTTCCTTATCGGCAACTATTAACTGCATGCGGCTCATCTCCTTTAAGAGAGAGATCTTACTTCCTGTTTCTAATGGAGAGATCCTACTTCGTGTTTCAGAGAGAGATCTTAACCCCTTCCCGTTCTTGCTTTGGTAAACTCTCTTCTTGTCCGAACTCCCTTTCTTTAGCCCTGAATATTGTATTTGAGCCGAGTCAACTAAAAAGTACCGAGTAAAGTCAAACAGAAATTGTGGAATGAGTAGGAATTGAGCAGAGCAGGAAAGGATGCAGTTCGAACTTGGTAAGCGGAAGAAAAAGAATCGAATCTTGCTAAGGTATACAAGGGATAGGAATATGAACCAACCCTTGTATACGATACGAGAACAATGGAGCCAAAAAACAACTCGAACTGCGCTTATTGGCTTTTCGTTTTGGGATTACTTGAGAACTGCGTCGTGCAACACCACTACTTGCAGCTTCACAGACTTCACCGCTTAACCTATGCTTTCTTTATTTTACCTCGAACTGAAGGAGACTCATATGAAGTGCGCTAGAGAAGGCAATAATCAAACATTTATGATTATCCTACTCCAACATATCGAGTCCTTTCTTTCTTATTTTTTAACATAGTTTTCTTGTCTACAAAAAAACACAGAAATACGAGTGGTTTAGGTTATGGAAGAAACAAATGTATATGCTCCATTATAATCACACATCAGATATTCATTGCCAGCTTACTACGGAAAGAATACAGACAACATACCTGACATGCATTGCCAACTGACTCCAGAAAGCAAGTATACAGTTCTTAGTTGCCAGCTAACTACAGAAAGTATAGAGAATAGTAAAGCGGTATAGAATCAACAGCGCAATGATGCAGCACTAAAGAATTAAGCGTGCAACATCACACACACATATTGAATTGAGTAAAACACTTCACTTCCCCTATTGCTGCTTGTCTCAGATCTGGAGATTGCTTCTTTACCTGCTCCTTCTTCCGTTGAAAATATTTATTATGCATCCTCTCTAGTCGCAAACAAAAAAAAAAAAGGATTTCAAGGTCTACTTTCCTCGTCGCTCTCGTAGCTGACCGCAGATTTGTTGGAATTAAACTTGTGCAGTTATCATGAAAAGATTAATTTTATCAGAAGACATGTTCATTTCTTCAAGAGAAAATATTTATGGAAGGACAAGTCAAATTGGTTATTGATTCTTGAAAGAGTTTATTGAAAGAAAGATTCATTTTTACTGCATAAATGTATGTATCTTGGGGAACTATATAAACCCCATATGTTGAGTCATGAAAAATATAGAGTTTGTGAAATTATAAAAATATTGAGAGAAATACAGAAGATTTAGCCTTCTCCTACTCTTCCTTAGTGTGCTAACTCTATCCTTTCTTCCTATCAACTTCAACAATTTGGTATCAGACCTATGGCTTCATCCTCAAGCACCTTCCAACTCCAAATCCCTAGATTGACAAAAGAAAATTATGACATATGGTGCATCCAAATGAAGGTTCTTCTAGGCTCCCAAGATGTATGGGAGTTTGTAGAAGATGGATTTGTTGAACCTAAGTGCAGCAGAAGAAGGAGCGATGAATGCAAAAGCAAAAAAGTAACTCAAAGATAGAAGAAAGAAGGAGAAAAATGCCTTGTTCACAATCTACCAAGGGCTTGATGATACGATGTTCGAGATTATCGCTCCAGCAAATACTTCAAAAAAGGCTTGGGAAATGCTTCAAAAAGCATTTGGTGGTGTTGATAAAGTAAAAAAACTCCGTCTACAAGTTTTATGAGCCGATTTTAAAAAATTACAACAAGGTACCTCTGAAACTATTTCTGATTATTTCACAAAAGGTATTTCTATTGTTTATCAAATGAGAAGAAATGGTGAACAAATAAGTGATCAAAGAGTGATAGAAAAGATATTAAGATCACTAGATTCAAAATTTGATTTTATTACTGTTGCGATTGAAGAGTCTAAAGATTTGAAAGAAATGTCTTCAGACTTATGGGTTCCCTTCAAGTTCATGAACAAAGGATTACAAAAGGAGCAGAAGAAAGAACTGTGGAACAAGTAATACAGACCAAGCTTACTCTTGAAATTAAAGGTGAATCAAATCTTTAAAGAGGAAGAGGTCGTGGATAAAGAAGAAGAGGTGGCAGAAATCAGACCTATCAAGAATCTCCAAACAATGAAGGAGATAGAGAAAATTCTAGCCAAAGATGCCGAGGTTATGGTCGAGGATGTGGCCGAGGCCGTGGACATGGCAGAATTTCTAAAAGGTCTGAAATACAATGCTATATTTACAAAATCTCGGTGATGATTCTAGTAAAGCCTCTTCTGTACTTGCTTGTATTATATCATCCTCTTTTGATGATATAGCTTTTCTATGTTGTTCATTACTTTTCCAGTCCCAAATCTGTTGTTCATCAAACTCAACATCTCTTGACATCACAACTTTATTTGTGATAGGATTGTAGAGTTTGTATCCATTGGAATTTTCAGCATAACCTAATAAAATGCATTTCTAACTTTTATCTTGAAGTTTTGTTCTCTTTTCTTCTGGTATCTTGGCAAATGCAATACTTTCAAAAATTCTTAAATGATCAACTCTTGGTTTCTGCAGGCTCCATACTTCTTCTGGTGTAGAATTATCAATTTGCTTTGTTGGAAACCTGTTAAGTAAATAACCTGCACAAGCAATAGCATCCCCCCAAAATTCTTTAGGAATATTTCTTTCCTTTAACATGCATCAGACCATATTAAGTATAGTCCTATTTTTCCTTTCTGAAACACCATTTTGCTGAGGTGTGTATGGCATAGTAAATTGATGTAAAATTTCATTATTTCTACAAAAACTTTCAAATTCATTTGATGTATATTCACCACCTCTATCTGTTTGTAAACATTTAATCTTGCAACCACTTTGTCTTTCAACTAAGTCTTTAAATTCTTTGAATTTGTTTAATGCTTCTTTCTTTTCCTTTAAAATATAGGCCCAAGTTTTGCCACTATGATCATTAGTGAAGGTAAGAAAATACCTGCTTCCTCCAAGTGATACTGGGCTAATAGGGCCACAAACATCCGAGTGTACCATATCAAGTCGATGTCATGCTCTTTTTGTTCTGCTGATTTTGAAAGGCTTTTTTTCTTGCTTACCCATAACACATACTTCACATAATTTTGATAGGCGATCAATTCTTGGCATTCCTATCACCATATTAAACTTCTCTAGAAGTTTTAAAGCTTCAAAATTTAAATATGCATATCTAAAATGCCATAATGTAGAAATGTCCTCAATATTAGTCTTAAAACAACTTGATCGATCAAAAATACATAAATGTAGAGGAAATATTCTATTCTTCGCCATTTTCATATGTGAGATTAATGTCTTAGTCTTATCATAAATTGAAAGAGTCATATCTTTCATCTCAATATTATAACCATTTTCAAGTAATTGTCTCAAGCTAAGAATATTATTTTTCATATCAGGCACGTAATAAACATTTGAAATGCATAACTCTTTGCCATTATGGAGTCCAAGAATAATTTTACCTTTACCTCTTACTGGTCTTTGAGATAGATTACCAAATGTAATATTTCCAGAATAGCTTGTATCAATTTCTGAAAATAATTCTTTAATATCACACATATGATTTGAAGCTCCTGTATCTAGATACCATGTCATAGACTGATCTTCCTTCAAATTATCATAAGTCATTAATAAAACTTGATTTTCATTCTTCTCTTCCTTTTCAATAAAATTTGCCTTATCACCTTAATTGTTAGGATTATAATAGCATTCAAACGAGTAATGCCCATGTCCTCCGAACATCTTGATTAAGTCGCTCCTCTTGAAGTCGTGCGAAGGAGATTGTCGTCGTTATCGTGTAGGGTCGACGTGCTTTTACTTCTTGAATTTTCGGCTTCAACCCTTCAATGAACGTCCCTCACAATTGCTTCTCAGACCAATCACGTGCTTGGCTAGATAATATTTCAAACCTGGTCTGGTATTCTTGGATTATGGAGGTTTGTCGGATCTTCGCGAGTTGACCATCTATGTTCTCGTATTCGGACAGTCGAAACCGGATTAGCAACCCACTCTTGAATTGCCTCTACATTGGGACTCCTTGGGTGTGCTCAAGCCAATTATACCATTGTATTGCATCTCCCTCGAGGTGGATGGCAGCGATGTCCACCATGTAAGCCTTCGATGTCCGGTGATAGTGGAAGTAGCGTTCCGCAGGCGAAATCCACCCGGTCGAGTCTCCGTCTTCCTATCGAAGGAAGTCTACCTTTATGCATGGATGCGATGAGTCTGTCGCTTGTTCCTCTTTCTCTGGTGGGTTCTTCTTGCGATCGGAACTCTCGCCATGCTGTGATCTTCTTGGGCTCGGTGATCGGCCCAATCTAAACTCCACGAAGAGAGCGCATAGTTTATCCTCCCTATGCATTTCGATGGCCTCCAACTTGGCACCAATTAGATTTACCGATGCGACTCCAGATCTATAATGTCAAGGTCCTCCCTTTGCTGTTTGGTTAAGGGTAAGGATTGGTTGGATAGCTAGGTGGCCGAAAGAGATGATAGATCCAAGGTTTTACTTCGTCTGGGTGTCACATATTATCGATCAGATGCATACGATCATCGTCCGGTATATTAAAATATATTATAATATTATATAATATAATAAAAAAGAAAAAAAGGGGCCACGTGGCCTCGATCTTTCTCCCCGCGCAGGAGAAAAATCGCGAGCGAGGGCGGTGACGGTTCACGGGCAACCCGTAGGCGAGGGCGACAACGGCACACGGGCGAGGACAGCGTGAGGCATTCTTTCTTCTCATCTTCTTTCTTCTTTCTTTTTTTCGTCTTCTTCTTCTTCTTCCCTTTTTCTCCCTTAATCGATTACCGACGGTCGAAATCTACCGTCGACGGTCGATTTTGGCGGTACTGCCCGGTAGCGGGTGGTGTGCATACCGGTAACCTGGTGGATAGGTACGTACCGCCCGGTATGGGCGATACAGATCAATATAGAAAAACCTTAGATAGATCATAGGTAGATGGCTGTGGTTTGGGACTGATAAGTTGCTGTTTTTTTGTTGCTATTGGTGTTGTGGTTTGGAGCTGTTGTAGGGGCTGTAAGGGGGGTTTGATGATAGAGGTTTAGGGTTAAAGGTGTGGCTTAGGGTTTCTGTTGATGGCAACAACCGGTTTGGTAGGGATCAGGTGTGGATGCATCAAACAGTCCTAAGGGTATTGCAGTAGAATTTTTCATCAAAAGGAGATGCTATTGATGTTGCTGTTCTAGGCTGTAAGGGAGGTTTGATGGCAGTGGTTTAAGGATAGGAAGATGGGTTAGGGTTGTTGCGGGTGGCAGCAACCGGTTTGGTAAGGATTGGTGGCTGAAATGGTGATGGATCGAGGTTGCGGTAGGTTGCTGTTTGGTCTACAGTTTGCGCTGCTGTTTGGGTTGACTTGTCACGGACTTAGTTGGTTTTGCCAAAATCGTGCAACACCCTTGCGTGTCCCTTTGCAAAGGTCAGCCTCCCCAAAACCTCTTAGGGTCCTTTAGGACCTACAAAAGAGAAAACGGGTTAGAGGAAGCATTTCACATGGGATCTACAAGCAACCATTTTAGAAAACATTTTATATAGCCAATACAAATTACAACCATTGGCTTTACAAGCTCTGAATGGTTGCACACAAAGGATCAAGGTCCATTACTGACCGAAGTCCCCATAAGTGTCCACATGACACAACTCTCATTTATAAGCCGAAGTCGGCCATGAAAGCTAACCAAACGAGAGCTGCCAAGCCTTCTGCAAGCCCGCTACTTGCTATACAAAGCATGTACAAAAATTGAAAGACACGAACAAACATGAGCATTACCTCGAACACCTTGTTTATTCCTTCGACGTCCCCGTCGAAGCCACTACAGATGCTGCATCTCCTCGCCTTTTACTGAATCTTTCATCTTCTGCTCTGGCTGCAACACGTCTCTTGGCTCCCAGCTGCTCTTTGTCGCTGTTGTGGAGTAGTCGAACTCTGATCCTCCATGCTGTTTTAATTCACCAATGACTGATTCTGGTGTGGGGCCGACTGAGTTGTGCTGATCCTTGTTGATTCTTGTGGATCCTTTTGATAAAGGAAAAGACCTTCCTTGTTTTGCGTCAATATCTCAAACGTCTTATGCCACTTGAACTGGATGAATGCTTGTTGGAGATTTAACGAGCATCATCTCGTAGACTTTGAATTTTTTGAGGTCCTTCCTTAAAAAAAATGGCCTATCGATGCTTCTTCAACTTAGTTATCGCTTTCAAGTAGGTTCGCATTACTTCCGCTTTCGATTGACATTTTGTTGGGAAATGAAGCGAAAAATCTACTCTCAGTAGTATCGATCACCAATGGTGAGGATTTGACAACTATTGTCTTCCATTAGGTTTCTTCGAAAAGTCTTTGAACTTATGGAGAGCTCCTTTACAAGATAAATAATAGAACTGGGGTACTCGGTTTTGCCCATTCTCTTAGGAGTTGAGAAGGCAAAGTTACTTGACTTCACTCGCCTCCTCGAGGTTGTACTTCATACATCGAGCTGGTTACTAGTCTTCATTTGCTCTTTGCTCACACTTTCGAAGTACTCGAAGTGTTTGCACTCCTTGCGTTGAGTTAGCTACTATGTTCACCTTCTCTCTGCCATCGAACTTCTATAATGTAAGAAGTTTTGCCCGAAATAAGTAAACTTTCACCTCAACTTGGAGCAAGCCTTTGATAGTTTTGGTTGCCTTTGGGATTGTATTATCTTCTCCATCATCTTTGTCGTCTACTCCTCTGAGTAGAAAAGGTACAACACTACGTACTGTCTACTTTGTTCCTTGGTCGAGCACTCCTGCATCAACTCGAAGTCCCCAATTTTCGACTATCTTGATGAGAAGTCCCTTGACACCGGTCTTATGAAGTTCCTTGGCCTCTGCCCTTCTGTCTTGTCTTGGTACTTGGAGTTTGCCTCTGCATTCTCCACCTCCTTGGCCCCTTTCACGACCAACGCTCTCCCTCCATGAGAGTAAGGGATCGAGGACTCCATGAAAGTCCCGCCTCTGCGGTACCATGGTGCTGCCAGCTCATGGCCCTACTATCCATTGCTTTGCATCTGCGTCCTTTTCTTCACGATCGGTAGATTCGCCTCTACGGCACCGTGGCACTCCTCCGAGTCCACCTCCTTTCTGATCGACGCTTTGCTTTTTGGGTAGCTGAGCCCCTCTGGACTCATCGTTGCTTCCTCGCCCCTTTTGACCACTTGCTTCAACACCCCAGTGTTCTTTAAATAGTTTTCCTTGGTCGATGGAAAGACAGGCTACAACTTCCATGCATGGCCTTCTCCACCTTGTTGCAATACTTGTGTCGATTCTGTTCTCTTTAGCTTCCTTGGTAGTAATGTTTGCTTACTCGGCCTTATCTTCTGACTTGTCGGGCTCCCTTAAGCGAATGTGAGCACTGAAGCAGTCCAACTCTCCAGTCGCTTCGATCATACCTCTGTATAATCAAGTCCCCCCCATGGGACTCGCTGGTACTTGTACTCGGAATTCTCCCTCGGTGGTACACAGCCCCCATATGCTGATAACTAAGGCTTTCATCCGATGCAAGATTCGATGTGCACACACGGAAGACCGTTCACCAAAGTGGAGCTCCTAATAACTCCTGATCATACCTCCGCATGATCATGTCCCTCACAGGACGTCTCCACATATGTTGTATTACCACGAACTATTCTATCACGATCCGCTGCACCATGTCGCTTCCCGGTGACATCTCCATTGCATTCAGATTCTTATGTGATGAACTCGAACTACGATCTCTCCATGTGTGGCTTATGCTAGCACATTGTAGGGCCTCCGCCACCTCTGATTGCGATCACTCCTTTGGTAATTCACCTTCGCCCACCTATTCTCAGGTCACCCGTGGACGAAGCATCGCTCTAGGATAGTCCGTCGCCTAGTAGCTCTCGAAGTCCACAGACTTCGCTAAAATTGGTGCACCATTGTATGGATCCTGGGCCTCTATCCCCACCAGCACAATCTTCGCTATACACCACTTTCTTTATGACAACTCGAACGACAACATTGTGTCATATTCTTTAAGAGTGCCCGCCTCTATATCCTCTTGCCCCATGCTAAGGCCTTCTGATCCCAACTTCGCCTCCGTAAGTTGAATCACCTTAGTTCCTCTATCAAATGCTTCTTTGAGATAAGGTGCATGTGCCTCGAAGCTCTCTTCGTCTTTGGCACCATGTAAGGTGAGTCAGCCCATCATAATAAAAAACTCATGGAACGACATTGATCCCACTCTTGCCTCTATAAGAGTTCATGTCCTTGACCTCTGTCTAAGGAAAGCTCCGTGCCTCCGCTCCATCTTCTACATCGACTCCCTGCATGCGGTTTGGATACTTTCCTAAGTTCCACCCAAGTTGCTCCGCTTCTCAATTTACATTGAGTTGATGGTAGCCCTCATAACTACCATTTCATGGGTCAACCCTCCATTGAGTCTGATTTTGATATCGACTCTAAATATGCCTCCGTATGATGTTGCCATTGTCGCTCCCCTACTTGATCTCGCAATGCATCCACCAATGTATTACTTCATTCGAGATCATGCAATGACTCCTTGCTGCTCTCTTGGTCCATTGAGCTTATAGAGATATTGTCTTGAGGTACTCTTCCTCAACATGTGCGGTTCGTTGCACATAATTCTCTTTTTGGAAAACCAGGACCTTTCCCTCTTGGATATCTGTCATGTTGGAGCAACTTTCCTCTTTGCATTCTTCTCTCTGGAAGTTTCGGAGACCACTATCCCCTTAGACTACTCCGTCTTACTGAACAATCTATGCATTGTTCTACCCCCGCAAATGTGCTTGCCAGATTATGACTCTTTGCCAATACAGCCCTCACTGCACCCTTCAAGGCCTAGCAACGTGCTGAACTTGTTGCACACTTCAGTCTCCTATGAACTGTCATGGACTTAGCTGAATTTGCCTAAGCTGTGCGACATCCTAGTAGCAAACTTGAGGACTTAGCTGGAATTGCCTAAGTCACGAAGCAATTTTGCCCACTTGTTCCAGACTTAGCTGGGGTTGCCCAAGTCTCGAAATGCCGAAGCGTATATTTGCCCACAAAGGGTCAACCCACTTGCAACCGCTTATAGGTCTCGAAGGATCTGCAAAAACAGAAGTTGATTAGTTACAAAGGCGAGCAACGGATAAGTCCCAAAGTCTTACAAAGAGGGCAGCTCTTTCAAGCAATTCGTCGAACAACTTGTGTGCAGCAGAGAAATGAGAGAAAGAGCGCGAAACAAGACTTTAGAGGGTTGTAGGAACGGTCGCAAGTCCACAAATGACGATCCCCAAGGTGTCGGACGCAAGTCAAGTTCAATGCTTGATGAATGCTTACGCCCGACACTATCCCGGAGCCCCATCTAGCCCTATGCCTCCTGGGGGATTCTAGAGGGCTGAGATGGCTGACGTTTTTCGCTTAGCCAGGTCGTCGCAGCACATGAAAACGACCAAAAACTGGGTAGTTTTGGCCTGTTTTGGCTCCGCACAGTGAGCGATCGTTCTGCAGCCTTACAGACTATTTTTGCTCGTAATTCCTAGGCAAAATCACACAAAACCAAGACAAAAACAGGCTGCTAAGCATCTTTACAAGCAACAAAAGCGATGAACAGTTCGCGGAACGAAGAGTTGCAGTTGAACGACGACCGTTCGGGACATTCTCCCCCACTTATATTGTCGAGGCCCTCATCGACGCTTGTTAATAGGCTTTGACGTAGGCTTCTTTGTGTCGTAGAGCATCTTCTAGCTCCCAACTGGCTGTCCGGGGAAGCTTTTGTCACTTCCCCAAGTACTTAGTTTGCTCTGCTCCGCTAAGTAGCTTAGTCTTGCGATCCGCCAGAATAGTCTCAACTCGCTTTTCGTAGGAGGCTCTGATTAGGGGTAGTCGAGTTGAAATATTTTGTGAAGTGTCTTGCAGATCTGAATGGTAGACTTTCAAGTTGCTTGCATGGAAGACATTGTGAATTTTGAACCATGCAGGCAGTTGCAACTTGTATGAGACGTTGCCTACTCTGCTGATGATTGGGAAAGGCCTTTCATACTTGCGTACCAATCCTTTATGCACTTTGTGCATAAAGAATTGGAGTGATGTTGGTTGAAGCTTCACCAACACCAAGTCACCAACTTTGAATTCCTGTGGTCACCTTCCCAAGTCTGTTCACTTCTTCATCTTTTTGGCCGCCTTCTTCAAGTAGGCCCGAGCAATATATGCATTTCGATGTCATTCTTTTGCAAAGTGATATGCTGACAGATTACTCCCCGTATAACCAATAGTCAATGTGTGAGGAGTTGACGGCTGTTGTCTTGTGATAATCTCGAAGGAGCTCTTGTTGGGTGCAGAGCTCTGCTGCAAGTTGTAGGAGAATTGGGCTATGTCCAACAGCTTCACCCAATCGTTGGTTAGCACTCACGTAGTGCCGGAGATACTGTTCTAATAGTGAGTTGATTATTTCTGTTTGACCGTCCGTCTAAGGGTGGAGGCTTGTGATCACAACAGCTTGAATAGCTCGGTCCAGAATCGTCCCAAGAATCGAGAATCTCGATCATTAATGATATTTTGTGGGACTCCCCAATACTTCACCACATTCTTCATCATCAACTTGGTCGTCTCTTTTAGTGAACAATGTAGGGGTGCAACAATAAACGTTGCCTACTTTGAAAATCGATCGATAACTACGAGTATCGATCTAAGTCCCCCTACTGTGGGCAAGCTTGATATGAAGGCCAAGGAGATGCTCTCCCATGGCCTTTCTGGTACCGACAGTGACTCCAAAAGTCTCACTGACTTTCACTGCTCTACCTTATCTTGTTGGCACGTAAGGCATGTACAAACATAATCCTTCACATCTGTCCCCATCTTTAGCCAATAGAATGCCCTCTCCACAAGAGCCATTGTCTGATGAATACTCGGATGTCCCGCCCAGAGGGAATCGTGACACTCCCTCAGGAGTTCACGCCTTAAATTGTCTACTCGCGGGACGTAAAACTCTATTCCCTTTGGTGTATATGAGTCCCTCCTGGATCTAAAATCGTCGTGCCTTGCCTTCTTTGATGAGTTACATTAGGGTTACTGCTTGAGGATCGTTGTACAGTCCATCCCTGATCTTGGAAAGAAAGTTGGAGTACAACTGACTTACTTGGCCTCTGCCTTCCAACTGTATAACATTCACCAATTCAACTTTCCGACTCAAGGCATCGGCCACGACATTTGCCTTTCTGGGCTTATACTCCATTACCATGTCGAACTCGGCCAAGAAGTCCTGCCATCGTGCTTGTTTCGGGGAGAGTTTCTTCTAAGTCTAGAAGTAACTCAATGCAACATTATCCATCCTTAGCACGAATGGTGCTCCCAAAAGGTGATGTCGCTAGACTCGTAAACAGTAGACCACTGCTGTCATCTCCTTCTCATGCACTGGATATCGCCGCTCGGTCTCGTTGAGCTTTGGACTCTCGTAGGCCACTGGATGACCCTTTTGCATGAGTACTCCCCCAATAGCAAAATCATAAGCATCTGTATGGACTTTGAAAGACTTCCCATAGTCTGGTAATCTGAGTATTGGTTCCTCCAATATGGCAGTCTTTAGGTCTTAGAATGCCGCTTCTCATTTATCTGACCATCTCCACGACTACTCTTTCTTTAGCAGCTCCATCAGTGGAGCTACGCACTTCGAGTATCCAGCTATGAAGCGCCGATAATAGTTGACGAACCCAAGGAAGGATCTCAGCTCTAGCACCTTCTTTGGTGTTCGCCAGTCTACCACAACTAGCACCTTAGACTTGTCCATTCGGATAGAACCATTGCCGATTCGATGCCCCATGAACAAAATCTTCGTCTGAACAAAATAGCACTTATCCCTCTTTACGAACAATGTGTTCTCCCTGAGAACTTTGAAGATTGTCGAAAGGTGCTCAATATGCTCAAATGTTTAGCTATAGATGACTATATCGTCTGGGTAGACGACCACAAACTTGTCCAAAATATTCCTTGAACAAATAGTTCATTAGAGTACAAAATGTGGCCGGAGCGTTGATTAAGTCGAAAGGCATCACTAAGAACTCAAACCCTCTATACCTGGTCACACAGGTAGTCTTCGCCTCATCACCTTCTGCAATGCGCACCTTCGGTCGAGTTTAGAGAAATACTTGGCCTTGCCTAGTTGATCGAACAAATCCGCGATGAGCGGAATATGATATTTGTTCTTCACTATCACTTTGTTCAGGGCTCGATAGCCGACACATAATCAGAGGCTCCCATCTTGTTTCTTCTAGAAGAGAACTGGAGCTCTAAATGGTGCCTTTGAACTGCGGATGAGACCATTGCTTAGCAGTTTATATAACTGCTTCCTCAGTTATGCCAACTCTGGAGGGGCCATGCGGTATGGTGGTCTCGTTAGAGGCTTAACTCCCGACTCCAACTCGATATTATGATCCACGCCTCTGCTTGGAGGTAGAATCTTCGGCAACCCAGGTGGCATGATGTTTGCGAACTCCTTCAGAACGTTCGCCACCGCAGCAAGTTTGTGAATGGCCTCCCCGTCAAGTGGCTCTAGCTTCACAACAGCCATGAAAGTTAATTCGCATTTTTGTACCCCTTTCTTCAATTGTAGTGCCGATATTTGCTGTGGGTCCTTGGTTCCTCCTTGAGAGACTGGAACCCCGCAGGGGTCGTTGCCTCCCATTAGACATAGAGAGTTTAGGAACGGTATCGGCACCAACTTCGCCGCGTGCATGAACTCCATTCCAAAAATCACTTGGAAGTCATCCAATGGCATCGCCATCATGTTTGTGCATTCGCTCCATGTTCCAATCTTGATAGGGACCCCCCTTTGCTAGTCCGGAGATCCGCTGAGCCTCCGAGTTCATAGCCTTGATACGACTTGGGTTCTTCTCCAAGATAAGCCCAAGTCGCTTTGCTTCACGATCGGCAATAAAATTGTGGGTAGCGCTTGTGTCCACCATTGCCAGGGTTGTTTGGCCATTGAGCTTGATGTCCACATACATCAGCTTGCTGCTTACTGCCTTTGATGGCTTTGCCTTTGCGTTCTCCCCAACTTGACCCCACAATGCATTCAACAAGCGCATCGCTCCCATTCGGGATCCTTGCGACTCCTCATTATCGCTGTTGGATTTAGAATTGCTTGAACTAAGGGCGATAACTTTGCCCTTGTTCGACTTGTAAGGGTGTATTGATGTCGTTAAAGCGTTGAGTGCTTGCTTTTGCGGGCACTCCCTCATCATTTGCGGTCCTCCGCACAAGAAGCATCCGTCAGATTTCGAGGCTTTGCCTTTTGAGCTTGGTCCCTTGTGGAAGCTCTTTTTATTCTGTTCACCCCCAGACTCCTTTGCACGAGAGTATTTTGCTGGGCGATTTCTCGAGGATTGTTTCTTCTTTCCGAAGTCTTCCGAAGAAACGAAATCAGTTAGCCTTTCTGCGACTGCAATTGCCCCGACCACGTCGGTGACATTCTTCCGATTTAGTTCTTGTTGTGCCTATGGCTTTAAACCATCAAGGAAGCTGATTAGTTTATCCTTTTCGGACATGTCTTGTATATCCAACATCATTGCCGAAAATTGCTTCACATAGTCTCAGATGGAAGTACTTTGGCGGAGTTGTCTTAGTTTCCTTCTTGTGACGAACTCTAGGTTCTCAGGCAAAAACTGAGTTCTCAACTCATGCTTCAAGTCTTCCCATGCATCCACTCGACATCGACCTTGCTGGATCTCTTCCCAACGGGTTCGCCACCAAAGTTTTACATCTCCACTCAAATACATGGTTGCGATAGAAACTTTGGTTTCCTTCGAATCAAGTCTCATAGCACGAAAATATTGTTCCATGTCGAACAGGAAATTCTCGAGCTCTTTGGCATCCCTGGCGCCCCCGTAGCAATGCGGCTCTGGTGCCCTGAAGTTTTGTGGCGGTGCAGTATGGTTATTGTTCCCTCCCGCATTAAGAGTTCTAGTGAGCAACGTCACTTTGGTTGTGAGTTCCGCTATAACTTCATATAGATGTCGTACGGAGTCTTTGGTGTCTTTCGTCAGTCAATCGACTAGGGACTCGACCCTATCGATCCGAGATTCAGCTTCTTCTTGCGAGCTCTCTACCCCAATGAACCTTCCTTGGTAGAGTTCCTCCAAGCTCGCTTCAAGAACATCGAGGCGGGTTTCCATCGTTGAAAGTCTCTCTTTGTGGCTTCTTTTCCCAGTTGGCGCCACCTCCGCTCACGGAGAGTACCCAACTTCACGCTCATCTTGTTCACTGCCGCGCTCCTCATAAGCGGCTCTAGCAGTTTGCGAGCGAGTTTGCACTTGCAGCCCACCTGCGACTGTTTGGGGCAAAGGTCCGGCTTACCCCATCTTGCTCGATTCACTATGGTGCTTCGCCATGTCGAGCTTGCGAATCTTCTTGGTTTGCTTGTTCGAATTGCTTTCCTGCTCTAATACCATAATGCCACGGACTTAGCTGAATTTGCCTAAGCCGTGCGGCACCCTAGCAGCAAACTTGAAGACTTAACTAGAATTGCTCAAGTCACGAAGCAACTTTGCCCACTTGTTCCGGATTTAGCTGGGGTTGCCTAAGTCTTGAAACGCCGAAGCGTATATTTGCCCGTAAAGGGTCAGCCCACTTGCAACCTCTTACAGGTCCCGAAGGACCTGCAAAAATAGAAGTTGATTAGTTACAAAGGCGAGCGACAGATAAGTCCCGAAGTCTCATAAAGAGGGGCAGCTCTTTCAAGCAATTCGTCAAACAACTTGTGTGCAACAGAGAAAGGAGAGAAAGAGAACGAAACAAGACTTTAGAGAGCTGTAGGAACGGTCGCAAGTCCACAAACGATAGTCCCCAAGGTGTCGGACGCAAGTCAAGTTCAATGCTTGATGAATGCTCACGCCCGACACTATCCCGAAGCCCCATCTAGCCCTGTGCCGCCCGGGGCATTCCAGAGGGCTGAGATGACTAATGTTTTGCTTCGCTCAGTCAGGTCATCATAGCACGCAAAAACGACCCAAAACTGGATGGTTTCGGGGTAGTTTTGGCCTGTTTTGTCTCTGCAGCGAGCGATCATTCTGCAGCCTTACATATTATTTCTGCTCGCAATTCCTAGGCAAAATCACACAAAACCAAAGCAAAACAGGCTGCTAAGCATTTGTACAAGCAACAAAAGAGATGAACGGTTCACGGAACGAAGAGTTGCGGTTGAACGATGACCGTTCATGACAGAACGTATCCTTTCCATGCCAAAGAGAAAGTTTCAATGCTCCATGGTGCTGAGTTCCGGTCGCCCTGGGATGGTCACAAACACTCTATCGTCTGCATACAAGCCCTTGCATGAGTACTGAATTCTTCGAGTTAGTAATTCCCCTCACCTCTGTGAGCTTTGCACAACTCTTTCAGTCGTTGAGCAACACATCCCACTTTGCACGGTCTCATCATTTACTAAGCGCCCCGCTTGCCTTGAGCACCGTCAAGTTTGGTTGCCAACGTCAAGCCGTAGCTCGAACTCAGCCATCCTAACATTTGTGCGTTACACATTCTTTCTAGCTTGCCTGTCCTCGTGGTGCCTCTCGCGCAAAGGGTTTGCTATTCCTCTGAATGCCAATCAAGGGTGCCCGCTCCTCTAAGCGACTCCTTTCCCTATATCTCCGTGCCCGTTTCTCCCAAACAATCACGCGTGCTGGCTGCCCTCCACACAGCCCAGCTAGGTCCCCCACGTTTGCATGGCAAGTGTTTCTACATGTGCTTGTCCCGCTCTGATACCAAAATGTCACGGATTCAGTTGGTTTTGCCTAAGTCGTGCGACACCCTTACGTGTCCATCCGCAAAGGTCAACCTCCCCGAAACCTCCTAGGGTCCCTTGGGACCTACAAAAGAGAAAACAGGTTAGAGGAAGCATTTCCCATGGAATCCACAAGCAACCACTTCAGAAAGCACTTGATATAGCCAATACAAATTACAACCATGGACTTTAAAAGCTCTGAACGGTTGCACACAAAGAATCAATGTCCATTACAGACCGAAGTCTCCATAAGTGTCCACATGACACAACTCTCATTTACAAGCCGAAGCCGGCCATGAAAGCTAACCAAACGAGGGCTGCCAAGCCTATTGCAAGCCCGCTACTTGTTGTACAAAGCATGTACAAAAACCGAAAGACACGGACAAACATGAGCATTACATCGAACACCTTGTTTTTTGTCCATGGCATACTGTAGAGATTAAAAGTGGGCTACGATGGCTGCGTCTGAGGATTAGAAGGATGCCATAAAGGTGATGTGGGTGGCAGTAACAGATTTCGTAGGATTTGGTGGTGTATGCGGTGAAGAACGGCAAAAGGTAAAGCGGCAAAATTTTTTGTCAAAAATTTCAGCAGTTTGACGATGAAAATTCCAGCGATGATTTGGAGTATTACGACAGCAAAAAACCTATGAGGATAGCAGCAAGATAGATAAGAGTAGTGGAAGCAACAAATTTGGTAGAGATCGATTGCGTATGCAGCAAGAAACATCGAAAAGATGCAGCGGTAAAATTTTCCGTCGAAGAGCAGCAGTTCGACGAAGAGTTTTCAGTGGTTCGTCAAAGATTAAGGGAAGAATTCGGGGAGAATCCGCTGGTAAGGAAAGCCAAGCTGACGTAAAATTCGTAGGAGGATATGGCAGCAATAAATTCGGCAAGATCAAGGAGTACAAAAAGGTGCTGCTACAGATTTTTACATCTGAAGTTCAACAGTTTTTTTAGCGGTTTGTATCGAGAATTTTTACACATGTCCCAAAGGAAATCCGCTAATAAGAACTGCCAAAGCCATCGTATAAACACGTAGAAGATATGACAGCAAATTAGTGGCAGCAAGATCAAAGATAGGGCAGTAGTATGTGGCTGAAATTTGCAGTGTAACTTTCGTCGTAAAGATGGTAACTTTGCGACGACAAGTTTGTGCAGCGTAATAGAGGAACTCTTTTTTGGGTTTTGGATTTAGGATAATTAAATTACAGCAGTAGTAAGGTAGATTATCAGAACCTGATGCAATTTTTGTGGAGACTGCAGGGGTGATCTTGCAGTGGTGATGACGACGAAGTTGGCGACGATCTTAACAATTGTGGAAATTGCTTGGGAGGCTGGATGAAGATGATGGGTGGTTGTGGAAGGGCAGCGAAGCACCAAGGTACGCGGCTCTGATACCAAGTGTTAGAACCCTTGCGGATTCTAAGCTTAGGGTTGATCTTTATAGGGGATCGCCCTCCTGGAACACTATAGGGGTTCCCTCGTCTAAGGTATTTGGCTACAAGAGCTAAAGAAAGATTGATCTATTCATGATAAAAAGGTTATGGCTACAAATGTTTATATAGGGTCTCAAAACCCTAATCCTAATAGGATTCCTACTCCATGAAGACTCCTCCCTAATGAAAGACTTCAACTCTTAGTAAAACTCCTACTCCAAGTAAACTAAGACTCCAACTCCTAATCAAAGTGAAACACTCCCATCTCAAAACCTAGCTGCCTCCTCTCAGCCCTAGGCGATTTTCCCCCATCAAGGTGGGCGGCCAATTAGGTTGATCACAAGCTTGACTTGGTTGACTCCAACCCGAATCCAACTCCGACTCCTAACCAGACTCCAGTTCGATCGAATCTTAACCCTACTAGGATTTGAGCTGATTTATTACAATGGACTCAAATCTCCTCCTAGCTGCCTAATGTCAGGTCTAGGTTGGCCAACAAGGTCCAATCTAAGGATTCAACTCAATCGACTAAGATCCGACTCAGCTAGGGTCCTAACATATGTGTACTTGATTTCCATGGTACCTTTTGATTCATGACATAGGCTACCAAATCTTCCAGTAAATTTATGATGCAATTGGTCGCAATCTAGGTGCCCATGTCATCAGTTTAAAAACTTTTTAAGTTGTGTTATATTGGTATCATTGAAAACTTTCAGGTTTACTTTCATTTTCAATCACAGGTGCAATGTTGATTGTGGGCTTCTAGTGTTTTCTAGTGAAATTTAATGAGCAAGTATTTGATTTACTCATGTTGGTATTTAAATTTAAAATCTTATGGTCCTGTTATGCTTTATGCTAAGTCTACTCATGTATCAAATCTTGATTAAGCTTTGTTTTAATCTTACCTATCAAGCAAACTGGTCTGCTCTAACAGTCTATAATACTAAAAGTTTATACATATTGCAGTGCTTGGTCGAGAAAGGCTGAGCTTGTTTCAGGTGGAACAGAGAACCATTTAGTCTTGGTGAATCTTATGAACAAGGTAAGATGGACACAAAGATGTCTATTTAGTGCATTTTTTTGGGCATATATAGAAACTATCATTGCGTATGTCAGTGAGTAAATGGACTTGTTTCAATGTTCTTTGTCTAACTTTTGAATGGTAAACCATGTAGCTGACGTAATCCTAAAATCATGGTTTATTTAGATTTCTTCAAACTGTGCCTGTAGTAGTATATAGATAACAGGGGACATATGAGCTTCTAACTATTTTAGATCTTTGCTGACATAAACTCTTTTACATGATAGGATTCCATCTTAAACGTCTGAGTCCATTTACTGGGAATCGATGGGTCTAGAGTTGAAAAGGTGCTGTATCTGCCATGGTTCCTGGAGGCATCAACATGGGTACATGCTTTTGATGTCGGTTAAATTTCATTTATGCTTATCAGATCAAGTTTTGTCTGACACACCATGTTCTGCTGATTCAGGAACTCCAGCCCTCACATCAAGAGGATTTGTTTAAGAAGATTTCACTAAAGTTGCCGACTTTTTTGACACTGCAGTCAAATTGGCACTGAAGATCAAGTCTGAAACCAAAGGTTCTATTTGTTTGTCTTTTATCCCTTCTTTATCTATTCACCTTATCGATTATGCATGACAAAGGATATATGTTCACAAATCTACTAAAATATTTGTTCTATTTTTCTTTTTTCTTCAAATGCATTTCAGAAGGATCCAAGCTTGAGGATTTCCTAGCCACCATTCAAACGAATGCAAATATTCTATCTGAGATTGCAAAGCTCCGCCATTGAGGTGGAGGAATACACAAAGCAATTCCCAACAATTGGATTTGATAAGGAAACAATGAAATATAGAAATTGAAGATGAAGCTGAGGCTGCAACAACAAGGTATGCTTATCCAAAAAAAGATTTAAATGATTTAAGTGGCAGCTCAAATGTATATTTCTCATTTTGGGTGATGGTGATGAGCTTTCTTTTTTCTTCTACCCCCTCGAGGCCTTTTTACTTGTCATCTTTGGTGAAGGTGAATCCTGCTAACCATGACCTCACTATCTAAACCCATGATCTTACAAACTATGATACAGGACTTCTGCTATCTAAAAGCATACATATAAGAAATAGACTGACCAGAAGCTGAATTTGAATTTGTTTTCTCTGCAGAAAGCAGAAGCTGTGTTGTTCAGGGGGCTCATCGTGGCAAATGGTTCTTTATGATGTCATTTGTATCTGAAATGTACGAGAAGAGGAAGTTTACAGCTTTTTAAGAAAGTAAAGCTTTGCCTTGACTATTACTTCTGATGTACAATTGCTATGCAACCTCCACGCGATCAGGTAGCATATTATACATTTGTAGTCATATCATTACACTGTAACATTAGTGGAATTTCCAGGAATTCAATCAGCAAAGTTCCTGGGCAGTTGAATTAGCAGTTTAGATCCACTGAAACTGGTGAGGTAATGTTGGTAAGGTTAGAACACCCTTAACAAGGTGGAAGACATGTTTGAGAGTTTTTTTTGCTGATCATTTTGGCTTGCCTTGAAACAAAGGATATGGTGGTCTAATACGCAGCTGTGTTGTTTGCTTTGCACGCAGCGGACTGTGAAATCAAGACAGTTAACATTGAGCTTTAAGATTCACGCGGGGAACATCCGATTGAGTGCGCAGCAGGCGGCATCAAGATTCGTGCATGGGCTTGTCCTCCCCGCAACTCGCAGTGGGTCGAACGGGCTCGATGGCGGCCGCCGTGAAATGATGGGAAGACGACGCCGGGCTTCGACTCGTCCCGTTCCGTTGCGCTCCTGACGGCCGCGCGCGTCCCCCGCGATCCCCCCTCCCGGAACGCGCTCTCGTCCCTACACGCGACCCTCGTCTTCCCGCAGTCCTCTCGCCCTCGCGACCCTCCATCTCCTGTATTTGGCGTGTACACCCCACCCCGTCCACCTTCGCCAACCTGGACTCCTTTCAACTCCTGCTTGCCCATGTCCTCTCTTCCGTTCTCCCTATATCTTCTTCATCCATCCTTCTACGTTTTCCATCCCCTTCTTATTATTACGCTAAGCTCATCCACAGTGTTTGGCGGACGACGACGACGACGACGACGCTTCGGCCACAGCCAACCCCGGGTTCTACTCTGACCACCCGATGGCCGTGAGCCGTGAGCATTCCCCGTACGACGCCGAGCTTCCCTGTGCCGCGCCCGTCGGCTCCCTGGTGCTCGAGAAGGGTCACATCTATTCGCTCGCAGCCACCGGCAGCCTCCTCTACGGGGGCTTCGACAGCAAGAACATCCGCGTTTGGAAGAACCAGCAGGACTTCGCGGAGTTCAAATCCAGCAGCGGGCTCGTGAAGGCCATTGTCGTCGCGGCAGACCGCGTCTTCACCGGCCACCAGGACGGCAAGATCCGGGCGTGGAAGGTGTCCCCCAAGGACGCCACGGTGTACAAGAGAATTGGGAACCTCCCCAGGCTCAAGGACATCCTCTGGAGCTCGCTCAACCCTTCCAACTACGTGGAGGCCCGGCGCCACAGCAGCGCCCTGTGGATCCGCCACTCCGATGCCATCTCTTGCCTCAGCCTCAACGAGGAGCAGGGGCTGCTCTACTCCGGCTCCTGGGACAGGACCTTCAAGATCTGGCGGATCTCCGACTCCAGGTGCCTCGAGTCCGTCGCCGCCCACGACGACACCATCAACTCGATCGTGGCCGCCGTCAGCGGGCTTGTCTTTACCGGCTCAGCCGACGGCACCGTCAAGGTGTGGCGGCGGGAGCTGCAGGGGAAGGGTACCAAGCACGCGCCGGTGCAGACGCTCCTCAAGCAGGAGTGGGCGGTGACCTCTCTCGCGATCAGCCCCACGGCGCCCGTCGTCTACTGCGGCTCTTCCGACGGGCTGATCAACTTCTGGGAGGGGGAGCAGCATCTGGCACACGGTGGGGTGCTCCAGAGCCACAAGATGGCGGTGCTGTGCCTCGCGGTTTCCGGTACCCTCCTGCTGAGCGGCTCCGCCGACACGACCATCTGCGTGTGGCGCCGCGAGGGCGCGGTGCACACCTGCCTCTCGGTGCTCAGCGGCCACTCCGGGCCCGTCAAGTGCCTCGCGGTAGCACCGGACGCCGGCGGGGAGGATGACGGCGGCAGCGGCGTCACGAGGTGGACCGTGTACAGCGGCAGCCTAGACAAGTCCGTGAAGCTGTGGCGCGTGTCCGAGCAGGCGCCGGAGGCGCTGCTGAGGGGGCCGCAGCTCGTGCCGGTGGGTCCCGGCGACTCGAAGGCGTACTAGGCTTGCAACGCAAGCGGCGACGATGGCGGCGGCGCGCGAGTACGAGCGGGCGCATTAGAACGTGACACGCTCACGGCTACCATCAGCCATGTTTGCGGCAAAGTCAGAGCTCCATCACGTGCACGTGGCCAACAATTTTCGTGCAAGCACAGGATGGTGATGTGTACATGCAATAACAGAGCTGACGAAGTTGACAGCGTGATGGCAACACTGTGAATACCTGAGCGTTTGAGGGCCTCAAGATAAAAAAGGAAAAATTCCATTTTTTATATTCTCGTGTGTTTATAATTTTTAATATCATTTTAAAAAAATAGAGTGTTAGTGAACCTTATGACGTGGCTGAGGTGTCAGCATAGCTTGACTCGGTCCGAATGCGTAAGGTCATCTACGTGAGTCATCAGGTAGTTGGCACCTGGTCGGGTTGAACTATCAGTTGGCGGACCACTCCAGGGTGGACAGTGGCGAACCTCTTCTACTCCGTCGGGCTTGCTCCTGCACAAAAGTCGAAGTTGGGGGTATGTTCATGACTTGACCTCTCCAATGACTAAGTCAGTATGTAGTGTAGTTGCAGGAGTTTTAAGGGCCTGAAATTTGACCCTTGGCCCTAGTCCAAAGGTCAGTCTTTTATAACTTTCATGCAGGATCGACTGTACGTAGTCTCTTGATGACCACTGCTGCCTCGGGTGGGTTACTCGTACGCTCTGGGAGGTGTGGGGCATCCTGCTCGGCTCCATCCCGCATGTTACCCCGCTCCACAAGTTTGGGTGCAGTGTCATCTCGTGTGATTTCGGGTGGCATATATAGTGCGGTGCCGACTTTGATAGAACCCCAGAAGGAGCTCTATAGATTTTGACCCTTGAGGGGGATCAACCCTTGGAACGCTATAGGGGTTTCTCCCTCCTAGATTCGGCACAAGGCTGAATAAAATTGATAATCACTTGATAAAAAGAGGTGGAGGCTATATGCTTATATAGGACTCCAAACCTAGCCTTAGGGGTGCTTGCCTAACTAAAATTACCCTTTTGCCTCTTCTATAGCCTACCTACCTTAGAGGGAACAGGTGGCAGCTAGGTTGGCTCTATAACCGACCTAAGCAAGGGGAAACCCTGCCCGACTAGCCTAGTAAAAGGGGTAGTAGCTGCTAAACCCTAAGGCCCCAATCTAAACCCTAGCCACACTTCTTTATATGATAAAAGTGGTTAGGTGAGGTTTTCTTACAATCTCACAGGGTTTTATTGACTACTTCTAGATAGATTAAGACTCAACCCTACTGGAGTCCTATCAAACCCACCCTCTTAAAATTAGTCTTGTCCTAAAGGCTGAGGTTCCATGAACTTAGGGAACTAGGTCTTTAGCTCCTCATATGATTCTCATACTATCACTAGTTGAACTTTGGTCTCCTCATCAGCTTGGGTATTAGTTGGAAGGATTTGGGCTTTGTTGTCTTCCTTAAATTTTCATTTAAGGTGAGACACCTGGAGGATCAATTGTAATATTGATCTGGTGCACAGATATGATCTCCATATTAGGGTCCCAATGTGATCTTCAATTTTACAAGGCCTAAAGAAATAGGGAGACCACTTTCTTGAGGCTTGAATTTCGTGCTGGTGGAGCTGGAGATAAAGGGGGACTTGATCTTTCTCAGGGAACTTTCTTTTGCTCTGGCATTTGTCAAGGGAAAGTTTCTTCCTTGTATGGGCTATCACGTGGTTGCTATGTAATAGTAGTCGTGCATTCTTTTGGAGTGAGGGTTATCCTCTGATATAATCTCTACTAGTATGAGCCTGATCTGAGTCTGAGGTAGGTAGGAGTGATGATTTTTCTGGGCCCATTTTCACTTCTTCGTACCATTGACCATCTTGCATGAAGATGGTGCTAACCCCCACTTTGGATGTATCTGCTCTAATAATAAACATCTAGCCATGATTTGGTGTGGACGACATCGTAGTCATGAGGGCTATAGTTTCGTTAGCCAAGGTAGTGCATCTTTCTTTATAATGAGAGGGATGATGTTCATGCTTCGTTGAGTCCTGCAAATGATCCTTCCCCTTTTTCGATTTCGCCACTGGAGAGGCTCAATTTTCCTGCGATCTTGGGTCGTAGATCGGAGGTCATCATCAAGGAAGTCTTTAAGCATCATGGTTCGATTATGGGGAAAGTCGTGAAAGTCACCTGAGATCAGCAACCATGGTGAATTCGACGGGATGTAACACTTTAGAAGTAGCTTATCTCCGGGGGAAAGGATGTAGGGATGTGTCGTAGCGGGAAATAAGCATGGCCAAACAATCTATATCTCTATCATCTCTTGGACGACCATTTTCTCTTCGACCTTGTAAGGTTGTAGGAAGCAATCTGGCCGAGCAACAATTGGTACAAGTTTCAGCTTGTTCAGCATAGGGGGGTCGGACAGCTTCAGAGGAGGTAATCGGCTCGATTTGGTGGAGACGCCCAAAATCTCAGCAAGCTGTGGGAGAAGGTTCTTATCTTCAATCTTATGAAACCCTTGAATTTGAATTGGGAAACCATTGGATTTTTCTTTTGGTAGCCCCTCCAAGTGTTGTGTTGTAGTTGTAGTTGTTGGGCTCCCTCGTAGAATCACATGCTTTTCTTTTCTGAAAAATTTCATGGTTAATTTCAAAAAATTTTAAAAAATATTTCCAATCATTGACAACCAATCAATGCTAAGCACTATATCAAAACTATCAAGAGGGAGGAGGAAAAAATCAGCAACTATGTCTTGCTCCTGTAGGAACAGTTTTACTTGTGGGCACTTCTGGTTGCACTTCATAATTTGGCCATTAGGTACCTTGACTTTAAACCCATTATAATATTCCTTTTGGAGCATTAATTGGTAGCAACCTTACTACTCATGAAGTTGTGTGTGCTCTTGGCGTCGATGAAGATGATGACGGACTACTACTCAAGAAACCCTTTTATCTTTAATTTTTATAGGTTGGTATAACCGACTAAGGTAGGGACCATGGGGGTGGCCAGTTGTTGTGTATCATTCTCCTTGGGCTTGAGAATCATATCTTAAAGTTTGGGTTCTTCAATGGGAGCAATCATCAGTGGTGTCTCCTTTTTATATTTGTGTTCTAGGCTCCATAGTTTATCACAATACCCACAGGCCTTTTGTTGATCTATCATGAATGTCTTCTCTTGTTAATTTTTGTGGTTGAGGGAGTCAGTTGATAGTAGGAGGAGGTGAAAACTTAGGTGTCACTAGTCGGGGAGCAACTCTAGTCTTCTGAGCTTCATAGTTCAATCGCTCCTCTTGATATCGCGCAAAAGAGATGGCTGCCTTAAGTGTGTACGGTTGTCGTGCTTTAACTTCTTTATAAATCTCTAGCTTCAAGCCCTCAATAAAAGTTCTCAATATCTATTTTTCAGACTAATCATAAGTTTGATTAGATAACTTTTCAAATATGGTTTGGTACTCTTGGATGGTGGAGGTTTGACGGATCATCACTAGTTCTTCACTAATTACAATCCAAATTTGCACCACATTATGATCTTATTGGGCTTAGTGATCGGCCAAATCTAATCTCCTCAAAGAGAGCATATAATTTAACATCCATATGCGTCTCAAGAGCCTCCAATTTGGCTTCGAATAAGCCCACCGATGTCATGATGTAAGGATCTCCAATTAGTCAAACCAAATCGATTAAAGAGTGTAGCTGTAATCTTCAGGTTGAATGCAACAATGGTAGTGATGTCGGGGCTGCGATGGTGAAGTCTCCAAGTGGAGGATGGTAGCCAAGGGTAGCAACAATGGTGGAGGAAGAAAATGGCAGTAGTAACATCGGCTACGGTTCTTCGGTGATGCTGCAATGTTGACACTGCAATGTTGTCGAGGCTGAAATTTTCTATATGGCTGATATTTGTCAGAAGATAGCAGCCAATAAATTTGAGTCAGAAGACAACAACGATGGTGGAGGAAGAAGAGGCCAGCAACAACGTTAGCTATAGCTACAGTGCAACTTTATGGCTCAAGGTGGCATCGGTTGTAGCAAGGGTGCAGCTACAATAGGAGGAAGATAGGGCAGCGATGTACATGACTATTACAGAGGCGGGCAGTAGTAGTATAGAGTGAGAGACGACTACTGTTGTGTTCAATTTGTTGCTAGTCATGATCAAGATAGTTGGCAGCGAACGATTATTGCGGGCTGCGATGTAAACAGATTGCAATGAAAGATCGCTACTAGTAGTTTTTTACCACAAGGATCACTGCTGGCTGTGATCAAAGAGGGTGGCAGTAAAAGGTCGTTGTTTGTAGCATCAGGTAGTGAAAGATGCATGCTATGGTTGAAGGGATAAGGGAGATTGGGGGGCTGAAAGGTTGGTGGACCGAAGGCTTCAGTTTTTGGGTGCGGTTTGTGGCTATATTGGGTGTGATTTGGGGCTACAGTTTTGTGGAGTTTAGGCTACAAATTAGTGTGGTTTTAGGGCTATGATAATAGTAGATGAAGGTTAGGGAAATAGATTTTAGATCTGGGATAGATAGCAGCAAAGGTAGGTATATTGGTAAGGAAAGTTGGCTGAAAAGGTAAGCAGATCGATAAGGAAGTAGGCTACGGTTAGGGCTGATTGGGATAGCTAATTGGCTATTGTTTTGTTAGAGTTTTTTGGAGAGTAATAGTAGGAATTGAAGATAAGAGGGGGAGTCTCAAATCTGGAAAGGATGGCAGCAAGGTCTGATAAAATTTCGATGAAAGATCGCTGCAGTATACGCTTGAATAAAATTCCCGTCGAAGAAGCAATAGTTTCTTGACATTTTCTAGCAAAAATCTGAGAAATTTATAGAGAATTTTAATATCAAAATCTTGGTTCAGATTATGATAGTAGTAGTAACATGGATCAAGAAAATTTTGACAGCATAATGGTAGAAAAATTATTGCAAACAAGATCACATAATTCTCATCATAAAATTTTAGCACTGCGTGATGAAGGATTACAGTGCTATAAGTCCAGATCTAGAAGGAGCTTTTTCTAGAGATTAGTCTTAGATGAAATCTAAGATGATCTATGAATTTGTGTAAAAATTTTGGCCAAAAATGATAAACAAAAGTTTGGTTTCAAGATGCCAATAGGCGGAGGGCAGATTCTTTATCGTAAAAATTCTAGCACTACGGATGATGAAAGAAGGCATAATAAAACTGATTTTAAAAGGCAAATATGAAAGCTGAGTTGATCTATGAAATTGTGTAAAAATTTCAGCCAAAAATGAGAAGAAATAACCCAGTTTTAAAAGGCAAATATGTGGCTGAAAATTTTTGCAGCATTTCACCTTCACAACAATGATGACATTTGCGACGAACAAAATTTGTAGCAGATAAAATTTAGAAAATTTTTTTAATGTGTAAGGTAAAAGATTTTATAGTATTGAAGAGGCATGAGTGATAGAAATATGTTAGATCTCTAGATCAAACGTAGGGGCCAACGACAGATTGATTTGATCTGTGGTTGGGGTGAAAGGTGGGGCACATGTCACAGCAATTGTGAGAATTACTTGGGAAGGTGGAGGCAACTGAGATGGCTATAGGGGTAGTAAGATTGGTGCTATGATACCAGATGATAGAACCCCAGAAGAAACTTTATAGATTTTGACCCTTGAGGGGGATTAACCCTTAGAACGCTATAGGGGTTCTAACCCTTAGAACGCTATAGGGGTTCTTCCCTCCTAGATTCAACACAAGGCTGAAATAAAATTGATAATTACTTAATAAAAAGAGGTGGGGGCTACATGCTTATATAGGACTCTAAACCCTAACCCTAAGGGGTGCTTGCCTAACTAAACTTACATTTTTGCTCCTTCTATAGCCTACCTGCCTTAGAGGGAACAGGTGGTGGCTAGGTGTTAGAACCCTTACGGATTCTAAGCTTGGGGTAATCTCTATAGGGGATCAGCCTCTTTGAAACTCTATAGGGGTTCCTCCCTCCTTGGTATTCAAGCGATTGATTGAAAAAAGATTGATCTATTCATGATACAAGAGGGGGGAATACAACGCTATTTATTGGGCTTCTAAACCCTAACTCCTAATAAGACTTTTACTCAAGACTTCTACTTTTAACAACTCCTAATGCAACTCTAAGTAGTAACTCCTACTAAGACTCCTCTTCCCCTCAACTCCTAACCCCTAGCCAATTCCTAACCATGATGTGGCTTGTGGCTTTAGGGGTCTCCAACTCCTAATACTTCTCTAAGAATAAGATCTAATCTAATGAGAATATGGGCTAATTGGATCTTCATCCAATCCTCTATTCGCTGAAGTATCCACCATATGTGTGACACCCTTTAGGCTCGATATCGACTGGCCGTGAGTCACTCATATCAGAACTCATTCTGGTATAATAAATTATTATCATCATAATAATTCACTCGACGCACCGACTATGGATATACTATGCCACTACGCCATAGTCCCCAGATAATACAAGGGCGATCAAATTCGTCGGACCTGTCTATCTATAGTTATCATGTATCTATAATCCCTCATCCAAATAATATCCCAGAGACGTATATTGGACATGGTACTGTCAGGTCACATACGAAATCAGTTTGTCTTGCTCTAATTAGATTCTACTTGAAAACTCCTCTCTCAATCTGAATGACCCTGACTAGGGATTTGTCTAAGCAAGCACATATGAGATATTCCTCTCATGATACCAAGAGTGGATGATCCTATATTGACACTCAATTGCCTTCGTAAGATTGGCTACCAATCCCGATAACCAGCTGAACTAGATCTGGAGCTTTCCAAGCTTGTAAGTCTGGCATCAAAGAAAGGAGTACTCATACAAGACATCCTTAGTATCTTAAGTCTAAGGACCAGATATACAATTGGGACTATGGAATCGTTGTCTGACATTCCATAAGCGGATCAATCAGTGAACTCATTCTCCAATGAGCACATATACTATATCTTTAGTGTCTTCACACAAGTGGCTATGAGACCAGCTGCCTCCATCATATGGATGGGTATATAGTACACTAGTATGTCTGATTATCTCGATGTCCCTCTCGAGTAACCTATGACTAGGATTATTTAGGATATATGTTTAAAGGTGAATCGATCTCATTATCGTGATCTCATCACGATTAGATTCCCATTGTATAAAACCAAGGAAATCATAATATATACATAATAAATAATATAATGTGAGAACATACTAATATTAATCATAAGTAAAAAAAATTATGTAACATGTCATACGTGCTATCACTTACGTGATTGGCTTGTTGGGCACCTATAACTAGTAATCTCCTACTTGACCAAAAGCCAATCACCTATGTGTTTGATCCCTATTAGACCCCTGTGAAGCTTAAATATAATCTGAGTTAACGGCTTCGTCAGTGGATTTGCAATGTTATCTTCGGATGGAACTCTTTCCATTACTATATCTTTTCGGATCATGATCACTCTAATCAGATGGAACCTCCTCAAAATAATTCTGATGAGACCTGGTTCTCTTGCTAGAGTTATCACTGTCACTATCACAATATATGGGAGTCAGTTCCATGCTGCTTGGTACGACTCCCAAATCCTTAATGAACAACTTCATCCACACCCCTTTCTTTGCTGCTTCTACTGCAGCAATGTATTCCGCCTTTGTGGTCGAGTCAGCAGTAGTATCTTGCTTGGAACTCTTCCAGCTTACTGCTCCTCCATTCATGGTGAAAACATACCCTGAATTTGACTTGCTATCATCAATGTTAGATTGAAATTTTGAGTCCGTGTAGCCCTCAACCTGGAGGCTACCTCCTCCATATACTAGTAAAAGATCCTTAGTCCTTCTCAAGTACTTAAGGATACAACTTACTACTTTTCAGTGTTCTAAACTTGGATCTGCCTAATACCGACTCCTGACACTCAGAGCATGTATTATATTAGGCCTGGTACATAGCATCACGTACATGATAGACCTTATCATTGAGGCATAAGGTATCTTATCCATGTCTGCCCTTTCTTTAGGAGTCTTTGGGGACATACTCCTAGAAAGTGATATTTCATGTCTCATCGGTATGAGACCTTTCTTGGAATTCTCTATGTCAAACCTTTTGATAATAGAGTCTATGCACCTAGACTGGGACAAGCCAAGCTTCCTTTTGGATCTATCTCTATAAATCCGGATCCCCATAATATAGGATGCTTCCCTTAAGTCTTTCATGGAGAAGTTTCTAGATAGCCAAGCCTTTATTGTGGAGAGCATTCCTATCTTATTCCCAATGATTAGGATGTTATCCACATATAGTACCAAGAAGGTAATAGCGCTTCCACTTACCTTCCTGTACACACAAGGCTCATCTTCGTTCTTAAAAAAGTCATAAGATTTGATCACCTCATCAAATCTTATGTCCCAACTTCGGAAAGCTTGCTTCAATCTATAAATAGATCTAAGCAACTTGTACACTTTATCTGGACTCTCTTTAGATACGAATCCCTCTGGTTGTATCATATACATCTTTTCCTCGAGGTTGCCATTGAGGAATGTTGTTTTGACATCCATCTACCATATCTCATAATCATAGTGTGTTGCAATGGCTAAAATAATTCTAATGGACTTAAGCATGGCTACAGGTGAAAAGGTTTCGTCATAGTCAACTTCTTGTCTTTAACAATATCCTTTAGCTACCAACCATGTTTTATAGGTCTCTACCTTTCCATCCATTCTGATCTTCTTCTTGAAGATCCATTTGTAGCTGATGGGTACAATACCCTTAGGTGCATCTATAAGGTTCCAAACCTTGTTATAGTAAATGAAATCCATTTTAGAATTCATTGCTTCTTACCACTTCCTGGAGTCTATACTTATAATAGCCTCCTCGTAGGTCTGAGGATCAAGTGTTAGGTACCTGAACAAACTCAGGCTCTGGAATGATGCTCGAGCTAAGTTCTTCAACCTCGTTCAATTCTATCTCACTCTCATTATTTCCACCAAGAATGTGTTCCTCCTCAAGGAACACAACTCTCTTGGCAACAAAGACCTTTCGGTCCTCGAGATAATAGAAATAATATCCCAAAGTCTCCTTAGGGTATCTCATGAACATGCACTGTTCCATCCTTGTTTCCAACTTATCAGGGTTATGTCTTCTAACGTGGGCAGGACAGCCCCAAATCTTAACCACCTTAAGATCAGGCTTCTTTTATTTCCATATCTCATATGGTATAGACATTACCAACTTTGATGGAACTCTATTCAGAAGGTAAGCTGCGGTCTCTAGAGCGTATCCCTAAAATGAGACAGGTAGGTCAGTGAAACTCATTATGGACCGCACCATGTCTAATAGCATACGATTCCTCCTTTTTGATATATCATTGAGCTGAGGTGTATAAGAAGGTCTCCACTGGGATAGAATCCCATTATCCCTGAGGAAATGGGTGAACTCTGTACTAAAGTACTCTCCTCCTCGATCTGATCGAAGAGTTTTAATTCTCTTTCCAATCTGGTTCTCCACCTCATTCTTATATTCCCCGAATTTCTCAAAGGTCTCAGATTTATACTTCATCAAGTACATATGTCCGTACCTAGAGAAATCATCAGTGAATGTAATGAAGTATGAGTAACCACCTATAGCCTGAGTCAATATGGGACCACATACGTCACTATGTATGAGTTCCAATAACTTGGTAGCTCTCTCTCCAGTTCCACTAAAAGGATAGTTGGTCATCTTCCCACGAAGGCAAGGTTCACAAGTTGCATATGTTTTATAATCAAATGGATCTAAGTATCCATCTTTCAACAACTTTTGAATCCTTCCCTTATGTATATGACCTAGCCTACAATGTCATAGGTATGCATTATTCACATCATCTTTTTTTCTCTTAGACATATTTACATTCATGATATGTGGAGAAGTGTCTAACACATATAAGCCATTTATAAGGGTCCCTCTAGTAATGATCTCATCATCTATAATTATTGAACAACTATTGTTCTCAAAAACTAATTTATATCCACTAATTATCAAACAAAAGATAGAAATAATATTTTTGATAATAGAGGGAATAAAATAACATGCATCTAATGCAATAATAGCTCCACTAAGCAGATGTAAGGTGACCTCTCTAATAGCAACTGCAGCAACTCTTGTTCCATTACCCATCTTGAGATCCATCTCGCCTCTGGCCAATCTCCTAGGTCTTGCCAGAACCTGCAATGAATTGCAGATATGATAAACACTCCCGATATCCAATATCCATTTGTTATCATAAAAATCTAACAAGTAGAGACTGATCATGAATATACCTGAAGCTTCTCCAAGCTTCTGTCTCGCCTTCTATGCAAGGTAGTCTTTACAGTTCCTCTTCCAATCTTCGTCTTAGCCATAGTGGAAGCATTATCCTTTATCTTTTTCTAGGTATTTCTTGGCAATCTTTGTCTTACCTGGTCTTTCTTTACCCTTGCCCTTCTTAAGGGTCTTGCTGGCCTTTTTTTTTTTTTTTGTCTCACCAATATAGAGAACTGGCTTCTCCTTCTTGATGGCACTCTCAGCTTCTCTTAACATATTGAGGAGCTTAGGGAGAGTCACATCAAACTTGCTCCTGTTAAAATTTATGATGAAGTGAGAAAAGAAATTTGGTAGGGATTGAAGTATAAGATCAATGCATAGGTTATCCTTTAGGACTATTCCTAGACTTGTGAGTTTCTCGATCTACTGTATCATCTTTAGGACATGGTTCTCAACCGATGTCTCTTCTGTCATCCTGGCTTGGAAGAGTTTCTTAGATATCTCATATTTTTGAGTTCTTCTCTATTTCTCAAATAGCTAATGGAGATGAAGAAGGATATAATCTACATCTATGCTCTCATGTCCCCTTTGTAACTCAGGAATCATGGAGGCCAACATGTAACATTTTGCCAATATGGAATCATCTATGTACTTCACATAGTGAGCGATCTCATCCTTGCTTGCTCCTTCTTCTGGCATGGGCACAATTGTATCAAGGACGTATGTAATTTTCTCTACCATGAGAACAATTCTCAAATTGTGGAGCCAATCTATATAGTTTGGACCAGTGAGGCGATTGGCATCAAGTATGACACGTAAGGAGTTTGTGAGCGACATGTTTCTGACAAAACAAGATATAGCATAAATTAATAACATGCAGATTTTATAAAAAATACTAATTAAGATATGGACTTTTATCTTAATATACTCTCACTATTTTTTTAGCGAATCATGTGACACCCTCAACACGTGAAACGAAAGTCTCCGGTAGGCTCCTAGTGGGGATCGGGATCCGATTGGTGTCTTAGTGCAACCTCAAGGGACTCGACCAATTACATACACTAAGCCCAAAAGATAGACAACTCTTGCCAATCACAACTCCTTATGATTTTCGTCACATTCGGCCTCCGAATCATCATGGTCTCGAGGGACTCGACCAACCATGATATTCAGTTAAGTCATCACCATCATTACAAGATGAGTATGGTTTGATGATATGCCCTCGAGGGACTCGACCAAGCATACCATATCCTCAGGTCACCGGTGATATCTTTATATCGTAAGCAAGAATTCGATCACATAGATAGGTGAGCCTTGAGGGACTCGACCAACTCAACCTATGTCGTGATTTAATTTCTTCCTATAACGATGGAAGGCCACGTGGGTTAATCTTATTGCCTCACGCTTACCAACTTAATATTATCGTAGGAGGGATTTTTGTTTCATATCAGTCTCCTAATATGTCGTGTCACATACATACATATTTAATATATATCTACATCGCATGCAAATATATATATATATATATATATAGTAGGCGTATAACACATCACACATGAAAGCCATACCGGATGATCATGAGCCATCACCTAATGTGATTAAGCCTAAGCCAATGGGCCTAATCACTCATAATAGGATCTATGTGTGCATCAGCGTATCTCCATGCCCCGTGATTGTTGATCTTATCATCATCGATTTCGTCGGGTCGTCGCATCACCATATGTCATGATCTCTCACCACGACATTGTGGGTCTCGCTGTAACCTTCATGCTCCCATTGCACCTCTCCATGTAATTACAAATAATCACAGGCATGTAGGCCCGATAATAAATGAGAAAAACAGAGGCATGCAGGCCCCAATAATAATAACATGATCATCCATCCATATTATACATCACATATACATCACATCATACGTAGGATTACTAGATATATAATAATTAATTAAATTATTTAATTAATTATTTTTTAAAAATCAGGACATGCTCAAAATTTTTAAAATTATCAAGGGCATTTTTATAATTTTTGATAAGAGGACAGTACTCAAAATTTTTTGAATTATTGAGGGTATTTTCATAATTTTGGATGAGAGGACAGTCCTTGAAATTTTTAGAATTATTGAGGGTATTATGAGAATTAGGTACACGAGGATAGTCCTTGAAATTTCTCGAATTCATAGGGGCAGGATCATCCTTTTCTCCTAAGGATGCCCTAACCCCTCTTTCCCCCACGCAGGCGGGGACGACGCACGCGCCGACGTGGCAACTACCCTCGCGCCGGGTGGCACCTCGCGATCGGGCGGTGCCGCCTTGCACCGTCCCCCGAGGGAGCGCCCTTGCGAAGTAGCCGCCACGGCCGCCTCACGGCGCGGCAATCGCCTTGCCGGGCCGCTACAGCACCATGCTGCGGCCGCATGTTGGCGATGGGTGGCGATGGGGCGCCATGGCCGCCTCCTCGCGCCTTCGAAAATGTAGCAATACTGCGTAGAATGATTCTGTGTGATATAATCTCATCACACGTAGTTTAAAACCAATCTTTCACACGAAAATCTTGGCCCTGATACCACTGTTGTGAAACCTTAGTGGGTGCATCACATGCGTAGTAGAAATCAAAACAAAATACTGGTTTCCCACACAAATCAGATCGTCATGCAAAAGATTGGGTTCACGAGAAAAACGTAAAAATCGATAAAACTGCGATGTGTGAGAGATTGATTTTACCTAGGGAGATCGTATATCCCTGTATTTCCATATCTGAATAGAGAGGATGAAGGAGGTCAAGCGTCCTCCTCTCTAGTGGTATCCACACGATGGATCTCTATAACGAAACTCCTCCAATCTGATCTCGCAACTCTTGCACATAGGGAGGGAGGAGAATATGAGGTGGTGGCTAAAGTTGCAGCCTATCAACTATGGTTCTCCCCTCCTATTTATGGAGAGCCACCAAAAAAACCCTAGGGCTCCTACCTTAGTAAGTATGGGATCTCCATCCAATAACCCACTAACCTTGCATTATTGGATCTCTATCCAATAATCTCCTTAGGCCTCTAATTGGGCCTTAAGCAAGGAGTCCATCAGCATAGAGTCTTATTTAATGAGAATAAGGACTAATTGGATCTTCATCCAACTCTTTATTCGTTGAAGCATCCATCATATGTGTGTGACTCTCTAGGCCCGATACCGAGCTGGCCATGAGTCGCTCACATCAGAACTCCTTTTGATATAGTGAATTATTATCCCCATAATAATTCATTTGATGCATTGACTATGGACGTATTAGGCCACTACACCATAGTCCCCAAACGGTACAGGGGGGATCAAATCCGTCGGACCTGTTTGTCCACAATTATTATGTATCTATAATCTCTCATCCAAATAATATTTCAGAGACCGTATATTGGACATTGTACTATCAGATCATAAACGGAATCAGTTTGTCTTGCTCTAATCGGATTCTACCGGAGAACTCCTTCTCTCTCAATCCGAATGACCCTGGCCAATGATTTGTCTGAGCAAGCACATATGAAATATTTCTCTTATGATACAGAGAGTGGATGATCCTCTATTGACACTCAATTGCCTTCGTAAGGTTAGCTATCAATCCGAATAACTAGCTGTACCAGATCTGGAGCTTTCCAAACCTGTAAATCTGGCGTCAAAGAAAGGAGTACTCATACAAGGCATCCTTGGTGTCTCAAGTCTAAGGACCAGATACACAACTGGGACTATGAAATCGCTGTCTGACATTAGGTATCATTAACCATAAAGTATTCTATAAGCGGATCAATCAATAAACTCATTTTCCAATAAGCATATGTACTATATCCTTAGTGTCTCCACACAAGTGGCTATGAGACCAACTGCCTCCATTATATGGACGGGTATATAGTACACCTGTCTATCCGGTTATCTCGATGTCCCTCTCGAGTAACCTATGATCGGGATTATTTATGATCTGTGTTTAAAGGTGAATCAATCTTATTATCGTGATCTCATCACAATCTGATTCTCATTGTACAGAACCATGGATATCACATTATATATGCAACAAATAATATAATGTGAGAATATATCAATATTAATCATAAGTAAAAAGATTATGCAACGTGTCACACATTTCATTACTCACATGATTGGCTTGCAGGGCACTTGTAACTAGTAGATTCAAGGTGGTATTTGTGGTGCGACGTCAACTCGTGCGATCCCAAGTGGCTCACACAGTTTGATGTCATCTTTTGTGATCTCGGGCAGCTTATATGGCTTGGGATAGCCTTGTACAATCCTGGGTATGACTTAAGGCACTGACGTGGCTTGTTGTCCATTGCCACAGGGCGTCTTGCTAAGCCCCGTACCATGTGTTACCACTCTATGGGTTTAGGTGCGGTGTCATCTTGCATGATTTCGGGCGACATATGTGGTGTGGCGCTGACTCGTGCGAGCAGTCCGTACGGCTCTAGATGCTATCCTGTGGCTTGTTGTCCATTGCCATAAGATAGCATCATAAAATGCCTTATCATTCTCTCCCCTAGGCTCCATACCACATGTTACCACTTCGTAATTCGGGTATAGTGTTGTCTCGAGTGATTCCAGATGACATATGTGGTGTAGTGTCGACTCGCACGATCCCGGGCAACTAATGCGGTTTGACACCACCTGGTGTGATCCCAAGCAGTTTGTATGGCTCGGGATAGCCTTGTGTGATCCCGAGTATGACTTCAGGCACTAACGTGGCTTGCTGTCCATTGCCACGGGGTAGCACCATAAAATGCCCTATCATTCCCCCCCCCCGGGCTTAGTACCGCATGTTGCCGCTCCACGGGTTCGGGTGCAAAGTCGTCTTGCATGATTCTGGCAGCATATGTGGTGCAACGCCAACTTACATGATCCCGGATGGCTCACACAGTCCGACGTCGTCTTGCAAGATCCCTGGGAGTTCGTACAACTCAGGATAGCCTTGAGCGACCCCGGATATGACTTTAGGCATCGACGTGGCTTTCTATCTATTACCATAGGGTACCACCATAAAATGCCCTATCATTGTCTCCCCACCCCCACCCCCCAAAGTGGCATACCTAGCGCTCCTTGAAGAGGGGTTCTAGGTAGGGTTTGGCGTCTTCTTCAGTTGGATCTACAACTCTATGGATCCTTTTATGGTAGGTCCCTTTTAGCTCCTAGCCATCCAGGAGGAGCATCTTGGGCTTGTAACTGGCTGAGAGATAATTGGAGTGTATGGATGACCGAGTGATATAATTTGGGCGCTTGATTAGTCGAACAACACCATTCGAGCACTTGAATGGCCGAGCATCGTAACTCAGGCACCTGATTAGTCGAGTAACACAAATCGAGCACATGATTGGCTAAGCAACACAACTCGAGCACTTAACTAGCTGAAGAACATAACTCGGGCACCTGAATGGCTGAGTATCATAACTTGAGCACCTAACTAGTCGAGTAACACAACTCAAACCCCTGACTAGCCGAGCAACACAACTCGGGCACCTGATTGGTCGAGCCACATAACTCAGGTACCTGACTGGTCGAGCAACACAACTCAGGCACTTGAATGGTCAAGTAACGTAACTCAGGCACCTGATTGGCTAAGCAACACAACTCGAGCCCTTGATTAGCCGAGCAACACAACTTGGCATGATTGTCTTGTTGGGAAACCTTAGCGGGAGTATCACATACATAGCGAAAGATTAAAATAAAATCAATTTCCCATGTAGATCAAAATCATCGTGCAAAGATTGGTGCACAAAAAAATCATAAAACTGAAAACAGCATCGCAGATTGTTTACCTAGGAAGATTGTATATCCCTATTTTTTTAGATATGGATGGAGAGTATGAAGGAGGTCAAACGTCCTCCTCTCTAGCAGTATCCATATGATGGATTACTACAGTAATACTCCTCCAATCGTAGCTCCAAGTCTCATAACTCTTGCGTAGAGAGAGGGAGGAGAATAGGAGGGGGCGACCAAAAGTGCAGCCTATCATCTATGTGCCTCCCCATCTTATTTATAGAGAGTCACCCATATAACCCCAATGGATCCTACCTTGTGGGTATTGGATCTCCATCCAATTACCCACTAATATTAGATTATTAGATCTCTATCCAATAATCTTCTTTGGCCTCTAATTGGGTCTTATACAAGGAGCCCATCAATATAGGGTCTCATCTAATGAGAATAAGGACTAATTGAATAATATATATAATCCTCTATTTGTTGAAGCATTCACCATATGTGTGTGACCCTCAAGGTCCAATACCAAGCTGGCCATAAGTCCTACCTATCAAAACTCCTTCTGACTTAGTGAATTATTATATCAGAATAATTCACTCGACTCATCGACTATGGATGTACTAGGCCACTACGCCATAGTCCCTCGACGGTGTAGGGGATCTTATCCATTAGACATATCTGTCCTCAATTATCATGCATCTATAAACTCTTATCCATATAATATCCTAGAGACCGTATACCGGGCATGGTACTGTCAGACCACAAATGGAATCAGTCTAAGTCTCGCTCTAATCGGATTCTCCCGAAGAACTTCTTCTCTCTCAATTCGACCAACTTTATCAAGGATTTACTTGAGCGACAACATACAAGATATTCCTCTCATGATATCAAAAGTGAATGATCCTTAACTGGTACTTAATAGCCTTTGTAAGGTTGACTACCAATCTCGGTAACTGACTATATCATATTTGAAACTTTCGAAACCTATATGTCTAGCATCAAAGAGAGGAGTATTCAAATAAGGCATTTTGGTGTCTCAAGTCTAAGGACCAGATACACAACTAAGGGACTACGGATTTGCTGTCTGATGTCAGGTGTTATTAACCATATAATATTTTGTAAACAAATCAATCAGTGAAATCATTCTCCAATGAGCACCTGCACTGTATCATTAGTGTCTCCACACAAGTGGCTATGAGACCAACCGTCTCCATCATATGGATCGGTATAAAACACACTGGTCTATCCAGTTATCTCAATGTCCCTCTCGAGCAACCTATGATCGAGATTATTTAGAATCTATATTTAAAGGTGAATCGGTCTCATTATCGTGATCTCATCAAGATCTGATTCCCATCGCACAGAACCAAGGACATCACTATAATAATAATAATAATAATAATATAATATGAGAATATGCCAATAAATAATATAATGTGTCACACGTGCCATCACTCACTTGATTGCTTGTAGGGCACCTGTAACCAGCAATCTCCCACTTGATCCAAAACTAATCACTTATATGTTTGATCCGTATTAGACCCTTGTGATGCTAAATGACAATCTGAGCCAACAACTTTGTCAATGGATTCGCAATGTTATATCTTTACGGGCTATGATCTCTCTAATTAATTGAAACCTCCTTAAAACACTTCTGATGAGACTTGGGTTCCTTTGTTAGAGCTATTGTCTTGTTAATATCGTAGTATATGAGAATCGGCTCCATGCTTCTCGGTACGACTCCCAAATCCCTAATGAACTTCTTCATCAACACCCCTTCCTTTGCTACTTCTATTGCAGTACTGTATTCCGCCTCTGTGGTCGAGTCAATAATAGTATCCTACTTAAAACTCTTTTAGCTTATTGCTCCTCTATTCAGGGTAAAAATTTATCCTAAGTTCCACTTGCTATCATCAACATTGGACTGGAAACTCAAGACCATGTAGCTCTTAACCTAGAGGCCACCTTCTCCATATACCAGTAAAAGATCCATAGTCCTTCTCAAGTACATAAGGAAACACTTCACTGCATCCTAGTGTTCCAAACCTAGATCCGCTTGATACCTGCTTGTGACACTCAGAGCATGTGCTATATCAGGCTTGGTACATAACATAACATACATGATAGACTTATCATTGAGGCATAGGGTATCTTATCCATTCTGCCCTTTCTTCAAGAGTCTTTGGGGACATACTCTAGAAAGTGATATTCCATATCTCATTGGTATGAGACATCTCTTAGAATTCTCTATGTTAAACATTTTTTACAATAGAGTCTATGTACCTGGACTGAGATATGCCAAGCATTCTCTTGGATCTATCTCTATAGATTCGAATCCCTAAAATATAGGATGCATCTCCTAAGTCTTTCATGGAGAAGTTTCTGAATAGCCAAGTCTTTGTTGTGGAAAGCATTCCTACATCATTTCCAATGATTAGGATGTCATCCACATATAACACCAAGAAAGTGATAGTGCTCCCACTTATGTTTTTATATATACAAGACTGATATTTGTTCTTAATGAAGTCATAAGATCTGATTGCTTCATCAAATCTTATATTCTAACTTCAGAAGGCTTGCTTTAGTCCATAGATGGACATAAGTAATCTGCACACTTTATCTGGACTCTCTCTGGATACAAATCTCTTTGGTTGTATCATATATACCTCCTTCTTGAGGTTGCCATTAGGGAATACAGTTTTCACATCCATCTGTCAGATCTCATAGTCATAGTGTATTGTAATAGCCAAAAGAATTCTAATAGATTTAAGCATAGCTATAGGTGAAAATGTTTCGTCATAGTCAACTCCTTTCCTTTGATGATATCCTTTAGCTACCAGCCTTACCTTATAGGTCTCCATCTTTTCATCTATTCTGATCTTCTTCTTGAAGATCCATTTACAATCTATAGGTACAATGCACTCATATGCATTCACATGGTTCCAAACTTTGTTAAGTATATAGAATCCATCTCAGAATTCATGGCTTCTTGTCACTTCCTAGATTCTATACTCATAATAGCCTCCTCGTAGGTCTGAGGATCAACATCATAAGAGTCATCTCCATTGATATGTCCTACATATCTTTCAGGAGGGTGAGATACTCTACTAGACCTGCGTAAAGTTGGAACTTGTGTGTTATGTACCTAAACAGACTTAGACTCTAGAATAGTGCTTGAGCTATGTTGTCCAACCTTGCTCAACTCTATCTCACTCCCACTATTTCCACCAAGAATGTGTTCCTTCACAAGAAACATAGCTCTCTTAGCAACAAGGACTTTCTAGTTCTCAGGATGATAAAAATGATACCCACAAGTTTACTTGGGATATCTTATTAACTTATACCATTCTGTCCCTGATTCTAACTTACCATGAACTTATACTATGAACTTATATAAATCTTAACCATCTTAAGATTAGACTTCTTTCATTTTCATATCTCATATGGTGTAAACAATACCGACTTTGATGGCTATCTATTCAAAAGGTAAGATGTGGTCTCTAGGGAATATCTCAAGAATGAGATGGGTAGGTCAGTGACACTCATCATGGATTGCACCATGTCCAACAGCGTGCAATTCCTCATTTCTGATACACCATTGAGCTGAGTTACATAAGGAGGTGTCAAATAGGATGAAATCTCATGGTTCCTGAGGAAATGAGTGAACTCTTTACTCAAGTACTCTTCTCGTCAATCTGATCGAAGAGTCTTAATACTCTTTTTAATATGGTTATCTAATTTATTCTTATATTTCATGAATTTTTTAATGGCCTCAGACTTGTACTTCATCAAGTACACATGTCCATACCTAGAGAAATCATCATTGAATATAATGAAGTATGAGTAACCGCCTATAGCTTGAGTTGACATGGGATCATATACATTACTATGTATGAGTTCCAGTAGCTCAATGTCTCTCTCTCCAGTTCCACTAAAAAAAGAGTTGATCATCTTTCCATGAAGGCAAGATTCACAAGTTGTATATAACCCTCATGGATATGACCAAGCATACAATGTCACAAGTATGCATTGTTCATCTTATCTCGTTTTCTCTTGGACGTATTTACATTCATGATGTGTGGAGAAGTGTCTAATACATATAAGCCATTTATTAAGATCTCTCTAGTGATGATCTCATCATCTAAAATTATTGAACAACTATTATTCTCAAAAACTAATTTATATCTACTAATTGTTAAACAAGAAATGAAAATAATATTTGTGACAATAGAGGGAATAACATAGCATGCATCCAATAATATGATGGCTCCACCAAGCAGATGTAGGGTGACCTTCGCAACGATAACTATAGCAACTCTTGCTCCATTATGCATCTTAAGGTCCATCTCGCCTTGAGCCAATCTCTTAGGTCTTGCTAAAATCTGTAATATATTGCAGGTATGTTAAGTACTCCTAATATCCAATACCCATGTATTATCATGAAAATATGATAAGTGGAGATTGATAATGAATATATCTGAAGCTTCTCTAAGCTTATGTTTCACCTTGTCTATAAAGTAATCCTTACAGTTTCTCTTCTAGTGCTCGTCTTTGTCGTAGTGGAAGCACTGTCCTATGTTCTTTGCCAGGTCTTTTTTAGCAACCTTTGCCTTATATGATCTTTCTCTACCCTTGCCCTTCTTAGGGGTCTTACTGGCCTTCCTTTTCTTTTTGGTCTCACCAATATAGAGAACTAGCTTCTCCTTTTTGATGGCACTCTCAGCTTCCCTCAATATATTAAGGAGCTTAGGGAGAGTCACCTCAAACTTGCTCATGTTAAAATTCATGATGAAGTGAGAAAAGGAATCTGGTAGGGACTGAAGTATAATATCAACACACAGGTTATCCTCTATAATTATTTCTAGACCTATGAGTTTCTCGATCCACTCTATCATCTTTAGGACATGGTTCTGAACTGATGTCCCTTCTGTCATTCTGGCTCAGAAGAGACTCTTAAATATCTTATATCTTTGAGTTTTTTCATGTTCCTCAAACAGCTAGCAGAGATGAAGAAGGATAAAATTAACATCCATACTCTCATATTGCCTTTGTAAATCAGGAGTTATGGAGGCTAACATGTAGCATTTTACCAATGTGAAATTATCTATATACTTCACATAGCGAGTGATCTCATTCTCGCTTGCCCCTCCTTCCAGCACGGATATAATTTTATCAAGGACGTATGTGATTTTTTACTACCATGAGAACAATTCTCAAATTACTAAACCAAATCGTGTAGTTTAGACCAGTGAGGCGATTTGTATCAAGTATACCACATAAGGGGTTTACGAGCAACATGTTTATAACAAATAAGATATAGCATAAATAAATAACATATAGATTTTATGAAAAAATAATTAAGATATCGACTTATATCTTAATTTAATCTCAATAATTTTTCTGACAAATTATGTGACACCCTCGGCACATAAAGCGGAAGTCTCCGATATACTTCTAGCGGGGATCGAGATCCAATTAGCTTCTTAGTGTAACCTTGAGAGACTTAACCAATTATACTAAGCCCAAAATGTATGCAACTCTTACCAATCACAACTCTTTGTGATTCTTATCATGTTCGGACTCTGAACCATTATGGTCTCGAGGGACTCGACTAACCATGATGTTTATTTAAGTCATCACCATCATTACAAGATAAGTCTGATTTGATAATATGCCCTTGAGGGACTCGACCAAACATACTATATCCTCAGGTCACCAGTGACATCTCTATATTGTAGGCAAGATCTTAATCATGTAAATAGGTAAGCCTCGAGAGACTTGACTAACTCAACCTATGTCGTGATTGAATTTCTTCCTATAACGATGGAAAGCCACGTGGGTCAATCTTATTGCATCACACTCACCGACTTAATATTATCATAAGAGGGGTTTTTATTTTGTATCGATCTCCTAATATGTCATGTCACACATATATATATTTAATATATATATATATATATATATATATATAGTAGGTATATAGCCCATATCACATATGCAAGCCATACAAGATTATCATGAGCCATCACCTAATATGATTAAGCCTAAGCTAATGGGCCTAATCACTCACAATAAGATCTATATGTGAATCAGTGCATCTTCATGCCCTGTGATCTTTGATCTCATCATCATTGGTTCCATTGGATCCTCACTGCATCATCATACGTCATGATCTCCCGCTACAATATTACGGGTCCCGTTGTCACCTCCACGCTCTCGTCATGTTTCTCTGTGTAATTACAAAATAATCACAAGCATGTAAGCCCAATAATAAATGAGCAAAACTAATGGCTCGTAGGCCTGAATAATAATAATAATCGTATACACACACATCACATGTACACATCATCATATAGGATTACTAGATAATAAATAATTAACTAAATTAATAATTAATTTTTTATAGAATTCGGGGTATACTAGAAATTGTTAGAATTATTAAGGGCATTTTTAAAATTTTGGACAACAAGACAGATCTTGGAATTTCTTAAATTCCGAGGTGTAGAGTTGTCCTTTTATCATAGAAAAGAAAACCCTAACCCTTTGCCCTTTCCAGTGATGGTCATCGCCTGCAGAGTGGTGTGCGTCGCTAGCGAGCCCCTACCGCGCCACTATCCTCAAGGCGCCATGCCCACAAGTGGTGCCTTTGCGGGTGACATATCCCCTTTTACCCGGCATCGTCGTAGTTGGCTGCGGCCACCTGGCCCACAGGTCGCCGCAAATAAAGGGAGATTGCACCTTGCGGCCTGATCGCCACTGCAAACGACCTGATCACAGCAGTCGCCCTTGCTAGCGGCCATGACCACTTGAGGCCGCCCCTACAGGGGCCTTGGCCATAGTCGGCCACACTTGCAGGTGTCCTAGCCATGAGTGGCCAATCCTGCAGGCGGCCTACCCGCAGGTGGTTACCCCCCTCCTCGCTGCCTTCGTCACGAATTATAGTAGAAACGCATAGAACAGTTCTACATGATTCTATCTCATCACATGTAATTTAAAAGTCAATCTTTTGTACGAACAACCTTGGCTCTGATACCACTATTGTGAAATCTCAATGGGAGTATCGCATGCACAATAAAAGATTAAAATAAAATTGATTTCCCACATAAATCAAAATCATCATGCAAAGATTGGTGCATAGAAAAAGCCATATAATCGAAAATTGTATTATATTAGAGATTATTTACATAGGGAGATCGTATATCCCTGTGTTTCTAGATTCGGATGGAGAGGATGAAGGAGATCAAATGTTCTTCTCTCTAGTGGTATCCACACGATGGGTTGTGGTAGCGATACTCCTCCAATCGCAGCCCCAAGTCTCACAACTCTTGTGTAAAGGTAGGAAGGAGAATAGGAGACAATGGCCAAAGGTGCAACCTATCATCTATGTGCATCCCCTCCTATTTATAGAAAGCCACCCATATAACCCTAATGGATCTTGCCTTAGTGGGTATTGGATCTCTATCCAATTACGCACTAATTTGGATTAGTGGGCCTCATACAAAGAGCCCATCAATGTAGGGTCTCATCTAATAAGAATAGAGGCTAATTTGATCACTCATATCTAATTCTCTATTCACTAAAAAGTCCACCATATGTATATATCCCTCTAGGTCCAATACCAAGCTAGTCGTGAGTCCTACATGTTAAAACTCCTTTTAACACAATGAATTATTATCTCATAATAATTCACTTGACTCATCGACTATGGACATACTAGGCCACTACGCTATAGTCCCTAGACAGCATAGGAGATCTTATACATTGGACATGTCTGTCCTCAGTTACCATGTATCTATAATCCCTCATCTATCTAATATCCCAGAGACTGTATACTAGGCATGGTACTGTTAGGCCACATACGAAATCTGTCTAGGTGTCGCTCTAATCAGATTCTCCTAGAGAACTCCTCTCTCAATCCGATCAACCTGATCAAAGATTTACTTGAGCGAGAGTATACGAGATATTACTCTCATGATATCGAGAGTGGATGATCATCTCGATAATCGATTGACACTCAGTAACCTTCATAAGGTTGGCTATCAATTTCAATAACCGATTGTACCATATTTGAAACTTTCTAAACCTGTAAGTCCGGCGTCACAGAGATGAGTACTCAAATAAGACATCTTTGGCGTCTCTAAGTCTAAGGTCCATATATTCAATTGGGACGACTATAGAATTGCTATCAGTCATCAGGTATCATTAACTATACAATATTTCATAAGCGGATTAATCATTAAACTCATTCTCTAATAAGCACTTGTACCGTATTCTTAGTGTCTCCACACTAGTGGCTATGAGGTCAATCACCTTCATTAAATGGATAAGTATATAGCACACTGATCTATCTGGTTGTCTCGATGTCTCTCTCAAGCAACTTATGACCAGGATTATTTAGGATATGTGTTTAAAGGCGAATTGATCTCATTATCATGATCTTATCATGATCCGATTCCCATTACACAGAACCAAGGACATCACAATATATGTATTTAATAAATAATCTAATATGAGAATATACTAATAAATAATACAAAAAGACTATGCAGCGTGTCACACGTGTATCACTCATGTGATTAGCTTATAGGGCACCTGTAACCAGTATGGCCGAGCCATGTAACTTGAGCACCTGAATGGCCACTGTTGAGAGGGGCCTTATATCGCCATGTCATGGAGTTTGACATCATGATTTGACCATATCATAGGATTTGTCATCATGATTTGGCCATGTCGTAGGATTTGTCATCATGATTTGGCATAAAACTTGACGACAAATTTTAAGATCAGAGGGGACTTGACAACGATCCTCAGGCATGTGCCAAGATCTTTGGTGGGAGATTTTGTCGGTTTGGACAGTTTGGTGGCTAGCACTAAGTCTGCCTTGAATGTGATCGCTTATTTCCTATGTAACCATAACAATTTACTAAGCTGTTCTCCTTTCATGGGGTATGAAGGGTCGTGTCAGGTGGTGGGAGCTCCTTATAAACCCCTTAATCCTTTCTGAGAGGCTATATTTCGTTCATTTGCTATTCTTTCTCCTCTACTTCCAGATTTGTCTCTTCTTGGTCCCTACCCATAAGGTCAGGATATCTTCTTCTTCTTCCTCTTGCTCAAGTCCTTTGTCTTCTCGGGTTGTAGAGCCATCCTCGAGTAGTCTTGGGGTGGAGGTAGTTAGTTCATCCTCGAGTGGTATGTCCTCATTGGATGTAAAGGCCTATTAAGCCTTAGAAGTAATAAAGTCATGTCATAGTTCTAACTCAATCATGAGCTTTTGGGGCTGATCCGGAAATACTACAGCATCTAGGACAACTACGAGCTACATGCTCCGTAGCCCGGGTAGTGCCCTTATGATCCAATTGCTAGTTACAGGTGCCCTACATGCCAATCACATGAGTGATAACACGTGTGACACATTGTATGATCTTTTTTATTATGATTATTATTGACATATTTTCACATTATATTGTATGTTATATATATATATATATATATATATATATATATATATATATATATATATATCACGATAATGAGATCGATTCACCTTTAAACACAGATCCTAAATAATCCTGGTTATAGGTTACAAGTGCTCTGTAAGCCAATCATATGAATGATAGCATGTGTGAATGATTATCCCCATAGTCGATGAGTCGAGTGAATTATTATGAGGATTATAGCAAGTGGTATAGTATCGGGCCTAGAGGGTCATACACATATGGTGGATGCTCTAACGAATAGATGATGATATAAAGATCTAATTAGCCCCTATTCTCATTAAATAAGACCCTACACTGATGGGTTCCTTGCATGAGGCCCAATTAGAGGCTAAAAGAGATTATTGGATAAAGATCTAATAATCCAAGATTAGCGAATAATTGGATAAAGATCTAATACCTACTAAGGCAGGACCCCTAAGGTTTTTGGTAGCTCTCTACAAATAGGAGGGGAGGCACTTATATGATAGGTTGCACCTTTGGCTGCCCCTCATATTCTCCTCCCTCTATATATGCAAGAGTTGCAAGATTTGTGACTACCATTAGAGGAATATCGATATAGCAATACATCATGTGGATACAACTAGAGAGGAGGATGTTGACCTCCTTCATCCTCTTCATCCAGATCTAAAAAAATAAGGATATACGATCTCCTTAGGTAAATAATCTCTCACAAGATGTAGTTTTCGATTTTGTAATTTTTTCTTGTGACCCAATCTTTTACATGATGGTTTGATCTATGTAGGAAACTTATTTTGTTTTAATCTTTTGCTATGTATGTGATGATCCACTTGGTTTTCCAACAGTGGTATCAGAGCCAAGGTTGTTAATGCGAAAGATTGGTTTTTAAACTGCGTGTAATGAGAATAAATCACACAAAAATGTTCTACGCATTTGTAGTATTGATTGACAGCGAAGGTAGCACTGCCTGCAAGCGACGGGTAGCCACCTGCGGGTTGGCTGCTTGCAAGGGTCGTCGCCCATGGCCAAGCTCCTTGCATGAGTGGCCGGGTCGCCACCAGGGTTGTCGCCCACCCTAAGAGGGAGGAAACCCTATAGCATTCCAAGGGTTGATTCCCCTTAAAGATCAAAATCTATAGAGCTCTATCTAGTTATCTATCATCTAGTATCAGTGTCACATTCTTGCTGCCCCTGCTACTATCTCTATCGCCTCCACCCTTCTAAGTAATTCTTATAATTGCTGAAAGACATGCCTCCATCTTCCACCCCAAGCTATAGATCAATCAGTTTGTCGCTGCCCCTCTGCGTTTGAACTAGAGATCTAGTATAATTTCATCACCCATACTTATTTACTACTACAATCCCTTTGCATTACACATTGAAGAAGTTTTCCCATATTTTTTTCGATGTAAAATTCTACCATCGCAGACATGATCATCATTGCGAAGGGGAAACGATGTAGAAAAATTTTAATCAACTGTTGCTTCTTGAAACTGAACTATTGCTCATCTATTTTGACCAAAACTTTTATACAATTTCATAGATCATCTTAGCTCTCCTAAGATTGATCTTTGAATAAAATCCTCTCTAAAATCAGACTTTTAGGCTACAATTCCCCATCGTGTGTTGCTAGAATTTTACGATGAAGAATCTACCTTTCATCTTTTCACCTATTTTCCTACCGTTACGCTGCCAAAATTTTGACGAACCTATTTGCTGATATTGGCCACATTTGAACTGAGGATTTGTTGACAAATTTCTATATATTTCTCTTAGATTTTCTTCTAAAATTTATGTTGAGAATTCATTATTTCTTCAACATAAATTCTGTTCGATAGGATAGCACGTACATAGCACTTTCTTCATCGAATTCCATCATATTTGGTTGCTATCTCTTTCGATTTTCTTTGGACTCTCTTCCTCTCATCTTCAAACCCTACATCACCACCCAAGAATTTTACCAAACCGCACCCTAAACTGATCCTAATCCTCCAAAATCAGCCCTAACCGCAGCCTTCATCTCCACCAATCCACCTACCCTACCGGCCACCTTTTCTCCAAAAAAAATTCTCATGCCATTAATCCGACAATAGAAGAAAGACCTCAATATTATAGATCTAGAGGCCTATACCATGGCATTTGAAGAGGCTATTAATGCTAAGTTTGAAGCCTTTGAGAACCACATAGATAAAAAGATTCAGTCCCTCTTCGTCGAATTCAGCATGGGCCGACAACCGAGCCCAAAGAAATCACAACAAGGAGAAACCTCAAATCGGAAAGATGATTCCCAAGAGTGAGGTTGCACCATCATTGATCTATGTAATCCATGCATGAGGGTAGACTTCCCTAGAAGGGAAGAAGGAGACCTAATCGGATGGATCTCACGCATGGAGCGTTATTTTCGGTTCTACCAAACTGCCGATGCTACCATGGTGGAGATTGCTGGCATCCATCTTGAAGGAGATGCTATTCAATGGTTCAATAGGTTCGAGCACACCCATGAAGGTCTCTCTTGATGGCAATTCAAGGAGGGATTATTGAATTGCCTTGGACCAACTAACTATGAAAATATGGACAATTAGCGAATATTCAGTAAACCACTACAATACAAGAGTACCAAACAAGGTTTGAACGATTATCTAACCAAACTTGTGATTGGTCTAAAAAGCAACTCCTAGGCACTTTTATTGAGGGCTTAATGCTGAAGATATGAGAAGTAAAGGCGCGACAACCGTACACTCTTATGGCGACTATCTCCTTTGCACGAATACAAGAGAAACGATTGAACCACGAAGCTCGAAGGATGAGGGTCACTTCCCAACTAGCAATGCTAAAGCCTTCAGCCCCCTCTACTGTCATCCGAGCCCCTGCACCCAAAAAATTGACAAGAGATGAACTTCGGGAGCGATCAGCTAAAGGATTGTGTTGGCACTGGGGCGGCTCTTGTGACAGAACTAGTAGAGGATGAGGACATTGAATCATCTGAAGAAAGCCTTGAACTCGAAGATGAAGCCACGAAGGAAGAGCCCCAATCGACTAACTTTATGGTGCATTCGTTGGCCAACTACTCCAACCCGCAGACGATGAAAGTTGGAGGACTTCTCAAATAGCAACCTATCACCGTTCACATAGACATGGGTAGCACAAATAACTTCCTCAACAAAAAGGTTATTGTACATATGGTGCTTCAAATTAAAGGTTGCAACAAGTTCGATGTAATGGTCACCGACGGTCGGATTCTTAAGTGCGACTAACAGTGCTTGCAGATGAAATTGCTCCTACAAGACCAAGAGATTGTAGCCAACTTCTTCCTCCTACCCATCGACGAGTATGAAGCCATGCTCATAATTGAATGGCTCATAACATTAAGTGACATCTCTTGGAATTTCTTTAAGTTGATCATGAAGTTTTATTGTAAAGGCAGACATGTCATATTACGAGGCAAGCGCGGAAGCCATATCTCCACCGTTTCGATGCAATGGATGGAGAAGGTTTTGCACAAGATATATGGTGAGTTTTTGATGTATATCCAGCAGTCATTAGAGGAGAAGAATGTGCAAATCTCAGATCCTATGCTTGCCCTATTGCTAGATGAATTTATCGATGTTTTCGCGAAGCCACATGGACTTCCCCCTACCCGATAATGTAATCACTACATCCCTATATTTTCGGGCAAACCTCCAGGAAACTTAATATTTTACCGCTATCCTTACTTATAGAAGGACAAGATTAAGAACATCGTTAAGGAGATGCTCGACAAGGGAGTAATTTGGCCAAGCTGCAGCCCCTACTTCTCGCCGATGTTGCTAGTGCACAAGAAGGATGATACGTGGCTGATGTGCATCGATTACCGAGCTTTGAAAGCCATCACCATCAAAGATAAATATCCTATACCAGTAGTGGATGAGCTCTTGGATGAACTAAAAGGAGCCCAAGTCTTCAATAAATTGGATCTTTGTTCCGGGTACCATCAGATTCGGGTATACACTAAAGATGTTCCAAAAAGAGCATTCCATACACATAACAACCACTACGAATTTTTGGTAATGCCTTTCGGACGTATGAATGCTCCTACTTTTCAAAGCTTGATGAATGACATTTTATGGAGGTTTCTACATAAGTTTGTGCTGGTATTTTTTGATGACATCCTCATTTACAGCCCTACGTTTGATATGCATTTTCAGCACTTATGAATTATTCTAACAATTCTTCAGGAGAATATCCTTTATGTTAAATAATCAAAGTGTAGTTTCTTACAATGTAAAGTGGAGTACCTATGGTACATTATATCAGAGGATGGAGTGGCAATAGACCCGACAAAGATCGAAGTGATGCAAGGATGGCCGAGACATATGAATGTAAAATTGTTGTGCGACTTCCTTGGACTTACGGGCTACTACTGAAAGTTTGTGAAGGATTACCACAAAATTGGTGCCCCACTCACGTCCTTATTGAATAAAGACTCCTTCCAGTGGTTGGATAAAACTTCCACGGCTTTCGAACAATTTAAGACAGCCATAACAACGACACCATTCCTAGCGCTACCCGATTTCAGTCGATAAGGCCGACGCATTCAGAATTGGAATTGGAGCTGTCCTAATGCAAGATGGTCGACCCCTTGCCTATACCAGCAAGATCTTGTCTCCCTCCCATTATAAAATATCTGTGTATGACAAGGAGATGCTTACGATCATGCACGCTATCACAAAGTGGAGACCCTACCTAATCAGCCAACGCTTTCAGATTAAGACTGACCACCGAAGTCTTAATTACTTCTTAGAGCAAAAAATATTATCCCCGGAGTACCAAAGATGGGTAACGAAACTCCTTGGTTTTGTGTTAGGACTCTAGCTAGGGGAGTCCTAATTTAGTTTCATTAAAGAGGGCAAACATGTAAATCCTAAGGGCATTCATGTAAATCCTATCTAGTCGACCCCTATTAAAGAGGTGAGGAGGCCAGCTAGGTTAGGATTAGTTTTGAGGAAGATATTTTGAGGCAAGAATAAGATACATATCACCCTAATTAACCACCCCTTATGCTAGTTAAAGATGGGTTAGTTGAGGAGGGGTTAAGTTAAAATAGGATTAGAATTAGTTTGGAGGTTGCTACTTAGAGTTGCATTATGAGTTGTTAAGAGTAGGAGTCTTGGAGTGGGAGTCTTATTAGGAGTTAGGGTTTAGAATGCCTATAAATAGCCTTATAATCATCCATTTTTCTTCATGAATAGATCAATTATGTTTCAACTGTATTGCAAAATTCCAAGGAGGGAGGAACCCCTATAGAGTTCTAAGGAGGCTGATCCCCTATAGAGATCACCCCAAGCTTAGAATCTGTATGGGTTCTAACACTTGGTATCAGAGTAGCATTCTTGGTATCTCACTGCCCTTCCATAGCCATCCATCATCCCTCCACAGACATCCAAAGCAATTCCCACAATTGCTTAAAGGTCATCACTCAATTCCATCATCACCTCCACTAACGCAGATTATCCTTTGATCTATCTGTGAATTACAACAGGTTATGGTTTCTTACCTTACTGCTGCTGCAATTTAGTTATCCCTAATCCAAAAACTAAAAAAAAAATGTTCCTATATTATTGCATCAACTTTTTGTCACAAAGTTTCCATCTCTACGATGAAAGTTACGTTGCAGAATTTCAGCCGCATACCCTTAACTATTTGATCTTATGCTACATTTTTTCTGACCAAACCTCTACCAAATTTTTACAATGGCTTTGACACTTCCTATCTTTGGATTTTCCTTTGGTTTTATCAAAAAATTATCAATATAACCGGTTGATCGTTTACGTCTGAATTGCTGCACTTTAGATGTAAAAATCTACTATAGTACCTTTTCATGATCTTTGATTTTGCTAAACCTCTTGCTATCGTTTCCTTCTATGAAATTTTTATTAGCATTACCGTTCCCTTATCAGTATATTCTCCTTGAGTTTTACTCAAATCCTTGTTTTTAACTGCTAGAAAAAATTTCTCTATACTACTGAAATCTTTCGACAAAAAAAAATTCTACCACAGCACCTTTTCGCAATCTTTAAGCTTGCCAAATCTTTTACTGTTATAATTTTTCATGAAATTTTTTATAGTATTATCTTTCCCTTGCCATTGGATTCCCATTAAGGAAAATTTTCAACTATATGACTGAAATCTTTCGCTAAAAAAATTCTGCAGCAACACCTTCTTGCAATATTTGATTTTGTCAAAACTTTTGATGTTGTTTCTTTCCATGAAATTTTTTAGGACATTAACTTCTTCTTTTTAACTAACCAAAAGCCAACCATCTTGTTGCCAACACCCAAGACATCTTTAGAGCATCCGTTTAGTCTTAAGACACAACCATCATAACCTACTTTTATAACCCAAATAGCACACAAAACCGTAGCCCAAAATAGTGACCTATCACAGCCTATCGACGTAAAATTCTGTAGCACTACCTTGCGGTGTTTTTTGTTGCAATCATATTTGATCCTTATCGAAATTATTGCTGCCACCCATGTCATCTTTAGGGCACCTCTCTAGCCTTAAGATTCACCCATCATAACCTATTTCCAGAATCCATAGCCAACTCAAAATCGTAGCCTAAACAGCGGTCTTCCGTAACTACTGAACCTTCCATTGATCCTTACCCTTTGTAGCCACCAATCCTACAAAACTGGTTGCTGCCATCAATAGTAACCCTAAGACATCCCTCTAAACCTAAACCTTTATCACCAAACCCTTCTTACAGCCTCTACAACAGCCCTAAATCATAGCCCCAACAGCACAAAAAAAATAGCAACTTGTCAACCCCAAACCGTAGCCATCTACCCATGATCCACCATCCCTTTCAGCCACCAAATCACCTAACCATTTTATACCACTAATCCAATAGCAAGAGAGGGACATTGGTATCTCAAATCTAGAGGCATACGTAATGACATCTCAAGGTTCAATCGATACCAAGTTGGAGGAGTTTGAATCATATATAGAGGACAGATTGCGTGCCTTATTCATCGAATTTAGATTGAGCCGATCTCTGAGCCCAATAAAATTTTAGCAAAGTAAAAGTTCAGAGAGGCCTCTCAAAAAGAAAGAATGAGCCACTGATATGAGGTAACCACGCATAAGGGTAGACTTCCCTCGATGGGAAGAAGGAGACCCAATGGGATGGATTTCGCATATCGAATGTTACTTCCATCATCACTAAACACCGGAGGATTCTATGGTGGACACCACTGTCATCCACCTTGAAGAAGATGTTATACGATGATACAATTGGCTTGAATACAACTATGGGGCTCCGATGTGGATACAATTCAAGTATAAGCTGCTTAACCACTTTGGGCCGACCAAGTACGAGAATATCAACAAACAAATTACCAAGATCCGACAAACCTCCATGATCCAAGAATACTAGACTAGGTTTGAGGAATTATCTTACCTTGCTCGTGATTGGTCTGACAAACAATTATTAGGGACATTCATCGAAGGACTCAAGGCAAAAATTAAAAGAGAGGTTAAAGCGTGGCAGCCCCACACTGTAAAGGCTGCAATCTCTTTCGCCCGAATCTAAGAAGAATAGCTCAACCAAGATGCTCGGAGGATGAGAACCACTCCTATACCCATGGTATATGAACCTCCTTCTACTTCCAGACATCCTTTGCTGCTAAAAAAATTGATTAGAGAAGAACTACGTGATCGATCGACAAAGAGTCTTTATTGGCATTGCGACGAACCGTGGGGCCATGATCGTCACTGCAAAAAGGGCCGCCTCATACTAATTGAACCTCTTGAAGACATGGAGGCGGAGGAGGTCCAAAAGCATGAGGAAGAGGTCATAGATGAAGAACAACAACCAATTGATTTTATGATGCATACTCTTGCTGGCTATGCGAACCCACAAACGATGAAAGTGAGAGGACTAATGAAGCAACAACCGATCACCATTCTTATTGACACCACGAGCACCAACAAGTTTATGAATAATAAGATTGCTACCTAATTAATGCTCTAAAATAAAGATTGTAGTGGGTTAGATGTTGAGGTTGCCGACTGCCAAATTTTGAAGTGTAACAAAAGTTGTCAGCGGGTGAAATTATTGCAACGGGACCAAGAGATACTTGCTAATTTCTTTCACCTTCCTGTTGATGATTATGAGGCCACGCTTGACATCAAATGACTAACTACACTATGTGATGTTCCTTAGAATTTTTCTAAATTTATTATAAAATTTTTTAGCCATAAGAAGCAGCAGATCCTATACGAGAAACACGGGAGCAACGTAACGACGAATTGCATGCAGCAAATGAAGAAAGTTTTGAACAAAAAAAATAATGGCTTCCTGATGCAACTTTAGCAAGACTCTCTGGGGGAGCCAACAAAATTTGAAGACCTAAACATACTCCAATTGTTTGTTGAATTTTTAGATATTTTCGTAGAACCGCGCAACCTACTTTCTAAACACCGGCATGACCATCGAATTCTGATTCTCCCGGGCAAACCAGCAGCAAACTCATGACCATATGATTATTCTCACCTCTAGAAAGCTAAAATAGAGAGGACTGAAGATGAGATGATTGAAATAGAGGTCACTCAGCCAAGTTGCAGCCCCTACTCTTCATCGGTGCTAGCTTTACCTAACTTCGACAAAGTGTTTATTATTGATGCATCAGGAGCTAGAAATTATGTTATCCTCATGCAAGATGGTCGACTCCTAATATGCACTGAGGCTCTCCCTACATTTCACACGATGCTTTTGATCTATAAAAGGATACTAATTGTTATTGAATTTGAAGTTCGGCATGATACTTGTTAACAGCACAAAGAAGAGATAAAAATAAGCTCGGTAAAATTATAGCTCCTACCCTCCTCGGACTCAGAATGGGCCCACACCCACCAGGGACCTTATCAAAGGGGAGCAATTATTTTAAAAGAAGGCTTGGTTACTATTAAAGAACAACCAAGTGGTAGTCTATGCAAGAAAGAAACAGCCCCCCGACAAATACCGGAGCAAAAGAAAATTTGCTATTGAATATCGAGTTTCCCTTCATCCCTACCAATAGAAAATTCAAGCCTCAAGGAACTAGTCCCCCTACTACTTTGGCTCTTGTAAAATTGGGGATCATAATGGAACCATGACTTATAGATTAGATTAGTACATTAATTTAAAAATATAATTGATCCTCCAAGTATCTCACAACAAATGGAAGTTTAGAAAGAATGATTCAGCCTAGATCCATCCACCTAACATCCCAACTGATGAGAAGGTTCAAGTTCAACTAATGATTGCATGGGATCATGGGATCATGATACATTACCGTACAATCACTACTGCTGATGCTGGACCCCAAGAGTAGGATGTGCCTACTTTAGAGCCACGAGGGACCCTCATGAGAAATTACAGATTACGACCCAGAGATATGGAGCTCAGCCTTGAGGACAAGACTAATTTGAAGAGGGTGGGTCTATTAGAACTCTAGCTAGGGGAGTCCTAATTTAGTTTCATTGAGGAGGACAAACATGTAAATTCTAAGGGTATTTATGTAAATCCTATCTAGCCGACCCCTATTAAAGAGGTGAGGAGGCCGGCTAGGTTAGGGTTAGTTTTGAGGAAGATATTTTGAGGGAAGAATAAGATACATGTCACCCTAATTAACCACCCCTTATCCTAGTTAAAGAGGTATTGGTTGAGGAGGGGTTAAGTTAGAATAGGATTAGGATTAGATTGTAGGTTGCTACTTAGAGTTGCATTAGGAGTTGTTAGGAGTAGGAATCTTGGAGTGGGAGTCCTATTAGGAGTTAGGGTTTAGAAGACCTATAAATAGCCTTGTAATCATCCACTTTTTTCTTCATAAATAAATCATTATGTTTCAGCTATAGTGTAGAATTCCAAGGAGCAAGGAACCCCTATAGAGTTCCAAGGAGGTCGATCCCCTATAGAGATCACCCAAACTTAGAATCTGCAAGAGTTCAAACATTTTGATTATGAAATTGTTTATCGAAAGTGGAAAGAGAATGTTGTTGCAGATGCTCTACCTCGGTTGCCAAAGCAACCCAAAATTTTAGCTATCTCCCTTCCTTCCACCGACTTCCTCAAAGGCATTAGGGGAGAATGAAAGAACGACCCAGAGACTTGAGAAATGATAGAGAAATTGGAGAAGGATTCAGGTTCCATGGGCCACTACACTTGGGATGCAAAGGCCCTACGCTACAAAAGATGAATTGTGATTGTTCCTTCTTCCCCTTGCATCAAAATTATTTTACATAAGATGCACTCTTCACCTTCAGCAGGACACTCTGGATTTCTAAGAACATACAAGAGGGTGAAGCAAACCTTCTTATAGAGAGGCATGAAAATATCTATTTGTGATTATGTATCTAAATGTGATCTATGCCAATATCAAAATGGTGAAACAGTGGCAAGTCCGGGAAAACTGCAGCCATTACCTATACTGGACTCGGCATGGACTGACATCTCTATGAACTTTATTGAAGGGTTGCCACTATCATAAGGTAAAAGTATGATCTTCGTGATAGTAGATTGTTTAACAAAATATATTCATTTCTGTGCTGTGAGACACCCTTATACCGTTGCCAATATTACTCAACTCTTTGTTGAAAATATTGTTAAACTGCATGGGATGCCAAGGTTAATTATGAGCAACCATGATAGGATATTTACAAGCAAATTTTGGACTAAATTATTTCAATTATAGGACACCCAACTCAAGATGAGCACAGCCTATCATCCATAGACAGATGGCCAAACAGAAGTGGCGAACAGATGCCTTGAGTCTTATCTATGGTGTTTCACCAGTGACCGGCCAAAGGAGTGGACAAAGTGGCTTCCTTGGGTCGAATGATGGTATAACATAACCTATCATTCATCAACCAAATGTACCCCTATGAGGCATTGTATGGCCAACTGCCCCCTGTAATACCTAAATATGTAATTAATGCGACCAAAGTAGATCAGGTCAACCAAAACTTAATTGACAGGGATAAGCTTCTCCTTCAACAGCTACCCAAGCCTGCATGAAGCAACAAGCCGACACTCATTGAAGCGAGTAGGAATTTTCAGTAGGAGATTAGGTCTACCTTCACCTACAACCATACAAGTAGTTGTTAATCAACACTAGAGCACCGATGAAGCTATCTCCTCGATTTTATGGATCATATCAGATCTTAGAGCATATTGGGGATAAGATTGAAGCTACCAGAAGACACTAAGATTCATCTCGTCTTCCACGTATCCTACTTGAAGCTCAAACTGGGAGAGTATGAGTCGGCCCAGACCCAATTGCCGAGCACTACAAATGATGGTGAGATTGAAGCTCAACCACAAGCCATACTTGATTGGAGGATTATGATGCGCTACCGACGCCCCTCAACTGAAGTACTAGTACAATGGAACAACTTACCATCTAAAGATACCACGTGACAGTCTTATGAGAAGCTGAAGATCTGATTCCTAGAGTTTATGGATCCTCAGCTCTAGGACAAGGTTAATTCAAAGAGGACAGGCTTGATAGGACTCTAGCAGGGTTGAGTCATAATCACCCTAGAAGTAGTCAATAAAAACTCTATGAGATTTATAATAAAACCTCACCTAGTCACTTATATCCTATAAAGAAGTGTAACTAGAGTTTATTTTAGAGCCTTAAGGCTTACTGGATGTCGCCCCCTTTTCTAGTCTGGTCGACCAGGGTTTCTAGTAGGTATAAGCAGCCATAGAGCCATCTTAGCCATCACTGATCCCTATTAAGGTAGGGTGACTATAGAAGGGGCAAGGTGATAATTTTACTTAGGCAACACGCCTTAGGGTTAGGGTTTTAAGTCCTATATAAGCCTGTAGCCTCCTCCTCTTTCAATCAAGCAAGAATCTATTCTATTTTAGCCTTGTTGGCTGACCCTAGGAGAGAGGAAGCCCTATAATATTCCAAGGGTTGATCCCCCTCAAAAATCAAACTCTATAAAGCTCCTCTGGGATTCTATCAAAAGATGATAGGAACCCTTTAGTTTATATTAAAGAAGAAGAGGGATAAGCGATCACTTCGAGAGGATCAGGCCTCCTTGATCTCTATAGGGGATCAGCCCTCCTAAGGTTTTGCCTATTAGCTAAAACATAACTTCTTCATTGATTGCTTAAAATAAAATGATTACATCTTTATTTATAGTGTTTAACCAAGAGTCCCTCTAGACTTGGACTCTTAACTAATTGATAAACTCCTAACTGTAAATAATAACCGACTCTAACCAAACTTATAATTGACTCGATTGGACTAACTCAACCTATAACTAACTTTGACTAAACAGACCAATATGACTTAACTTGAATTAATTATGAACACATGGACCCAACCTTATTATGGTCCTATCAGACTCGCCCTCTTCAAATCAACCTTGTCCTTAAAGCTGAGTAGCATCAAAATTTAGGAGTACTCTGATCCATGATATTTGTCATACATCACATCCCTTTGATCAATTAAGTAGGATTTTCACTTGGTGTAAGTAATGTGTCGGCCTTCTGGTGTAGTAGTCAATACAGTCTTCTGAAGACCCCTTTTCATCTGATGGCTAGTGATAGTACTATATCTTTCTTTGAGGATCATCACTTCGAAGTCTTCCTAGGGCATCAAAAAGAAATCTACAAGAAGTTATTTGCCCTGTGTAATCAAATTTACCTTTGAGTGCTTATTATCCTAAATTAGGATTCGCCCATTAGCAATCTTGACTTCAAATTCATCACAGCCTTCATGACCAAATTCCACATTATCAGTTTTTTATTCCTCCTTAGTTGACTCAATCGTCAGAAGTTTGTTAGAGCCTTCATGATCAGACTTCATATTATCAGTTTTTTATTCCTCTTTAGTTGGCTCGATCGTCAGAAGCTGCTCTTGTTTGTGATTATCGATGTTCACCATTTTGAAGTCCTCCTTTGTTGATTTTTCCTATCTATTGAAGCTTCTATTTTAGTGAGTGTCCATATTGATTTTTCTTTCATGCATGCTAGTAAATGATATGGATGCTATCATAGTGTGAGGATGAGGAACTTTAACTTCGCACTGAATCTCAAGAATGAGTCTCTCGATAAATTTTCTCACTAATTGTATCTCAGACGAATCTTAGGTTTAGTTCGATAGGCACTCAAATATGCTCTAGTACTCTTGTATTATAGAAGTCTGGTGAATTTTGGTGAGTTGTCCATTAACATTCTTGTACTCCAATAGTCCGAAGCGAATCAAGAGCTCTCTCTTCAATTGTCCCTACGATGGGACTCCGTGAAAGGTCTTGTACAAATCATACCATTGGATTGTATCTCCATCAAGTTAAATAGAAGCTATCTGCATATTGGATTTCTTCGGAGTCTTGTAAAAATAAAAAAAGAACTTTTCAGCACGAGAGTTCCAATTGGTTAGGTCTCCATCTTCCCATCTAGGAAACTCTATGCATGGGTTTCCTGTGTCTTACCCATGCTCACACTTTTCATATCGGTTCCCATTGAGACTAAAACTTTCACCATGTTGAGATTTGATGAGGTTCTCTAATAGACTTCTTTTAAACTCATTGAAGATTTCTTATAGTCTATTCTCTATGTGGGCTTCAAAGGCTTTAAATCTTGTATTTATCGATGTTTGTTGTTGTGACACTAGTGGTCAGAAGGTAGCAATAACTGCTGGGGGATCAGAAGTGATGACGACGCGACTGCGTGGTAGTGGTAGAGGAGTAGGTCTTCATAGATCGAGGGTGGTAGCAATGGGGGAGTGATAGAGCGGTGGTTGCAGCAAGGGAGGACGGCCGCAGCGTGGGTTGCTGGCGGCTGATGATGGCGGGAAGCAAAGGAGGATGCAGGGGAGGAAATGTGCAGCGACAAGTGGTAGGGGAGCAACGACATTGCTAGTGCAGGTGGAGAAGAAGGTAGCAGCAACAGTGGCAACAACTTGGTGGCTTGCAGGGGGAGATGGGGAAAAGCAACAGTCGCGATGACGACGTCCGGCGAGGGAAGAAGAAGGGCAGTAATGTTGGTGTCTCGGTTGCAGCTGCAAGTGATAGATGGGTGGTGAGGGCTTGGCAGCAATGGGGCTCTAGGGAGAAGGCTGGAGAGGGAGCAGGGGAAGGAAGAGGTAGGCAGTAGAGATGGCAGAGGAATAGCGATGATAGCAGTAGAATCAGCAGCGGCGAGGAAGGGCAATGGCACGACTAGTGGTGGTGGGCGACAGTAGGGGAGAGGGCGTTGGCAGTGAGGGGACCTTGATGGCAGGAAGAGGAGGTCCGACGGCTATAGCAGAAGAAGCAGAGGTTGCTATGTTTCTGTCCTATTGCATAAGAAGACGTTGGCGATACCGAAGGACCTCGATGGTCTAACTTAAGATAGGTCGACCCAGCCTATGTGGTCATGTATGATGCAACTTATATTGCTAGGTACAACTCAATCTATATGACTAGGCATAACTCACTCCATGTTGTATGGTCAGGCATAACCCAACCCATATGGTCAAGTAGGAGCCAACTCATGTGATAAAGTACGACCTAACTTATGTGGCCAGGTATGACCCAGCCTATATGTTAAGTTACAACCTAACCCGTATGGCTAAGCACGGCCCGGTCATGTGGCCAAGTACAATCCGATTTATGTGGTCATGTATGACTTAATCCATATGGTAACCTAACATATGTTGTCAAGCATGACCCAACCCATATGGTAAGGTACAATCTAACCCATGTGGCCAGGTAATAGTCAGTCTATATAGTAAGGTATGACCTAACCCATATGGCTAAGCATGGTCTCACTGATACGGTCAGGTACAACCTAGTCCGTGTGGTTAGACATGACATCAACTCATGTGTCTGAGCATTACCCAACTCATGAGCTAAGCATGGCCTAATTCAATGATAAGACTCAGCCTAATATGTGAGTAAGAATTAGCATAGTCCATGAAGTTAAGCCTGCCCAGCACATTATCAGTTCTTTATTTAGCCTATTGTACCTCATCCCAACCTATTATTTGGGACAAGCACGTGTGACACACGTGACCCGTCCAAGACTCGGGTGGGTTGGTTCAGTTTGGGCTAGCATTATATGACATAGTCTGGTTTCCTCTTCTTTATTGGTTTGAGCTCATTAATTGACTGAATCATATAGTTTGATCGGTTCAAGTCAGTTTAGAGTGATTCCAGACCAACTTGACTAGTTTACCTACTTGTCCTAATCGAATCAATCAAATCAAAATTAGACTAATCTAGGATGATTCCAGCCATGTTCTATAAAGATTTGAGGTTGATTCTATTAGGTCATAATCAAATTAAGCTTGGTTTAAGTCAATTAAGCGATTCCAATTATGGTTTTAGTTGATTAAGGACTATTGAGAGAGTGATGTTTTATGTCTTTATGATTTAATGTATTTAGTTTTATTTAAAATTATCATTTAAAAATAATTTTTAATTTTTAATTTCTTTGAGTTTATGATATTGATATAGTTGTTACCATGTAGTATATGTAACTATATTAGTAGTCCATAATGAAAGTGCAACTTGTGAAAGGAGCTATAGAACCATGCCAGTGTGGAGCCACTAATGGACATAGTTTAGCAAATTATACATCAGACATGGTCTTTCATAATATTTAATCATATTATTTCTTGGATGCATGTATAAATGAATAGATGAATGTAAATGGATGATCATAGATGTTTATATATCCCTGTCGAAGGTAGGTATGACGATTCCTTTCGGGGATTAACGGGTTGTCAAACATGACGACTAGATAGTTTCTCCATCCATGGTTTGGAGGAACGTGTCTCCACTTGGGCGGGTGAGGGATATCGCTTTATCCGCGGTTGGAAATGTGATATGGATTATCTTCATTCGCTGTTGGAAGGAATTCATCCCATGGAGTATACCTCTCTATCTGCTATTGGGAGAGTGCACCATCAGGTGTGATGTATGCTTTTGTTATATGATTAGTATATATGTATTGCATATGGTTGATGCATGACTTTGTTATTTTATAAGAAATTATCATTATTTTTCTGATTTATAAGTTTTATGATGAATTGATATATTATTATTTTCTATTAAATTATTAATATTTGTATATATTTCATGATTAATTAAAGATTATTTTTATAATTTTTTAATGTTCCTACCAACATGTGTGTTTGTTGATATAATTTTATCTTATATTTATTTTTGAAGTAATCTACTACTATGCAATAGATCTGTAGCTTAGGTGGAATAGACTTATAAGCCTATCAAGAAGATGTTCTTTTCCAGATTATTTATTATTATAAAGACAATGACTTGAATTTAAAAAAAAAAAGAAAGGAGTGTATTTTGTAAATTATGATGATTTATTATTTTTATAAATTCGGGATGTGACACAGTGTATTCAAGGATGCTAAGTTAGAGGTATAGTTCAAGTAGTCCCTTGGGTAAAAATTCTAGTTTCTTACCCCGAGGAGCTAGACTTAGGCCTACATCGACGAGCCACTACTCACTCATCTGTAGGATAGTGGTAGACTCGGATAGGGTTACAAATAGTCTTTTTAAACTATCCTATTTTCATCCTATGTAATCTTGGGGTGACATTAAAAAACATTTAGTTAAACCAATTCAAGTTGATTGGCCAACCATGTCTCAAAGGAACAAAAAAGATATATTCTTCCAACCTTTATAAGAGGTCGGAGTACCCTTTATACAACAAGTTGGGTGGAGAGGAAGTATGTTCTATAAAGCATATACTATAGCTACCAAACAAAAGGGTCAGCGACGGGAAGATACGTGTCCTCACACATTTTCTGACAAATGTCACGAGAAAGTATTAGGAATTTGACACAGTCTAAGCTGATGAAATTTCTAATAGTTAAAATTCTCAACAAGAAATGGATAAAGGAGAAACAAAATTCCTCCTTTAGTATGCGTTCGTGCTAGTGCAAATATGTGATGTGACATATAATGTCGGTCACTTGGTCGAGCAAGCATTGGTTTGAACTCAGCTAGAATGTGATAGGCCTCCTAGAGAATCTCTAGGTTGGAAGCTTTCATTATCAAGTCTAAGTTGAAGGACTCCACGTGATAGGGATGGTGTCCTACCCAAATCCACGATGTTAGAGGAGGAAACTAAGGAAGACATCACAAACCTTTAAGTTGAGTTGCTGGGAGGCCTTGAGAGTTTATTTGTAGTCTATGATTACAAGTGTAGGTAAGAAATCCTGAAGCAACTTATGGGTATTTTTAAGAGGGGAAGATGATGTTCCTCCTACATAGCCATCCCTTTAACTCTCGAATGCTTTAAGTAAAGCAACACACGTAGGCGCCATCAACATGGTCTAAGATGTATGGCACTATCTTAGGGCTCTGGTGTTCAGACAGATCATCACCATGATCATAATCAAATCTACTACAATCTATCAATGGCCACTCGTCATTGGGTCATTTGGCCATGATGCCACTTTGTTGTAGGAGAGTACCACATGTGAAGTTATACCCAAATCTACTTAAATACTCCCGCTTATCAATGGGTTGGCTCTACACATGCATTGGTTGAACCCTCATGTCGTCATATGAAGGCAACACTAATAATGTGTGCTATTGCATTGGACTTATGGCCCTTCGTGTGTCATCGCACTTGGTCCACTAACCCTATTGTGATGTCGCACCAAGTCCTATGGTCCTTTATATATCATCATGCCTAATCGCTTGACCCTATTATGCCAGTACACTTGGTTGGGGTGGAGCATCTAATTGGTTAGATTCTCCTGCTTACCAATGGGGTGGCATGCTCTACACGTGCATTGGATGAACCGTAGTATAATTGTACGAAGGCGATACTAATAACATATGCCACTGCACTCGACCATATGACCCTTTGTGTCACATCTTGAATTTATCAAAAATGATAAATCATTATAATTTACCGAATACATTCCTTTCTTATTTATTTTTTTTTTCTTAAATTCAATTTATTGTCTTTATAATAATAAATATTTTAGAAAAAGAACATCTTCCTAGTAGGCTCACAAGTATATTCCACCCAAGCTTCAGATCTATTGTAAAATAGTAGATTATTCTGAAAATAAATATAAGATAAAAAATATATCAGTAACTACACAAGATGGTAAGAACCTCGAAAAGATCATAAAAATAATCTTTAATTAATTATAAAATATATATAAATATTAATAATTTAATAAAATAATAATAATATATCAATTCATCATAAAACTTACCCATCATAAAACAATGATAATTTATTAGGTAATAACAAAATCATGCATAAGCCACATGCAACACATACATACTAATTAGATATCAAAGGCGTGCATCACACCCGATGGTGCACTCTCCCAACAGTGGATGAAGAGGCATACTCCATAGTGTATTCCTCTCAACAGCGGATTAAGATGATCCATATCACACTCCCAATAATGGATGGAGTGGTATCTCTCTTCTACCCAAGTTATCATGAACTTAGCTGGATTTGCCTAAGTCGTGCAGCACCCTTTGCGTGTTCGTCCACAGAGGTCAGCCTCCCGAAAACCTCCTAAGGTCCCTTAGGACCTACAAAAAAGAAAACGAGTCAGAGAAAGCATTTCCCAGAAGATCCGCAAGCAACTAATTTAGCAAATACTTTATATAGCCAATACAAATTACATACATGGACTTTACAAGCTGGAATGATTGCACACAAAGGATCAAGGTCCATTATATATCGAAGTCCCCACAAGTGCCAATATAACACAACTCGGATTTACAAGCCAAAACTGGCCATAAAGGCTAACAAAACTAGGGCTACCAAGCCTACTGTAAGCATGCTACTTGTTGTACAAAATATATACAAAAATTAAAGGACACGGACAAAAATGAGCATTACATCGAACACCTTATTTATATTTTTGTCTATGACATTCTGCCCCAGTTATTCCTTTGACATCCTCATCAAAGCTGTCGGGAATGCTTGGATCGGCATCATATGCGCAGCATAAACAAATAAAAATCCCAGATTCCCGAAGTCAATCATTTTGCATAATAACAACTTGATGTGTTACTTGTAGAGATTGAATCTCTGAAACTTCTATATCCGACGGAGATATTGAAGGAACACTCGCGTGATGCTCTATAGTGGTATCCACACAGTAGATGCGATGACAGTACCTTAGTAACGGGATCAACCTCTCCACACTCTCAGCAAGAAGGAGGAGAACTCACTAAGGAGAAACAGGAAGCTAAACCCAATGTTTTAGCCTATGAACTCAAGGGTGCTCTTTATTTATAGAGGTGAAAAGCATATTCCTGATGCTAATCTGATGTTGTTCACATTGGATATTTATCAATATGTGCTTATTCAAATGGCATATTCCTAGCATATTTTTAGAATATTCATGGCATATTCATGAAATATTTAAGATATATTCCTAGAATATTCTTAGATCTTATCCAGATAGTATATTCTTAAAATATTTTTGGATCTTATCTAGATAAAATATTCATGAAATATTCATTATGCCATTGGATCTTATCCGGATTGAATCTCATCCAATCTCATCTGCATCAAGATCCCTACGAATATCTCATATCTGCACCTCTACCTGTCGCAACGTCTACTATATGTGTGTGATCCTCTAGGCCCGATACTGAGCTGACCATGAGTCGTATACATCAGAACTCTTTTTGATCTAGTGAATTATTATCTCCATAATAATTCACTCAACTCAACGACTATGGTCATACTAGGCCACCACGCTATAGTCCCCAGATGGTACAGGAGGACAAATCCATCGGATCTTTCTGTCCACAATTACCATGTACATATAGTCCCTCATCCAACTAATATCCCAAAGACCGTATATTGGGTATGGATACTATCAGGCCACATATGGAATCCTTCTATGTCTCACTCTAATCGGATTCTCCCAGAGAACTCATTCTCTTAATCCGAATGATCCTGGCCAGGGATTTTGTCTGAGCGAGCACACGGAATGTTCCTCTCATGATACCGAAGAGTGGATGATCCTTTATTGATACACAATTGCCCTCATATGGTTGGCTATCAATCTCGATAACTAGTTGTATCAGATCTAGATCTTTTCCAAACCTGTAAGACTTGCATCAAAGAAAGGAATACTTATACAAGACATCTTTGGTGTCTCAAGTCAAAGAACCAGGTACATAACTGGGATTATGAAACTAATGTCTGACATTAGGTATCATCATCCATACAGTATTTTGTAAGTGGATCAATTAGTGAACTTATTCTCCAATAAGCACTTATACTATATCTTTAGTGTCTCCACACAAGCGACTATGAGACTAGCCGCCTCCATCATATGAAAAAATATATAGCACACTAGTCTATATGATTATCTCGATGTCCCTCTCGAGTAACCTATGACCAGGATAATTTAGGATCTGTGTTTAAAAGTAAATCAGTCTCATTATCATGATCTCATCATGATTTGATTCCCATTGCATAAATCCAGGGACATCACAATATATAGAAATATATATGTGAGAATATGCCAATAATATGTAAAGAGATTACTACATTGTATTACAGGTACCATCACTTACATGATTGGCTTGTAGATCACCTACAACTAGCAATCTCTCACTTGACATAAAGCCAATCACCTATATGTTTGATCCCTATCAGACGTCTGTGATACTCAAACACAGTCTGAGGTAATGGTTCAGTCAGTTGATATGCATTGTTATCTTCGGATGGAACTCTTTCTATGACTATATCTCCACGAGCCACGATCTCTCTAATTAGATGGAACCTCCTCAGAATGTGCTCGGAACGACTCCCAGATTAGTGATGAACTTCTTTATCTAGACTCCCTCTTTAGCAGTTTCTACTACTGTAATATATTATGTCTCAATGGTTGAGTCAACAATAGTATCTTGCTTGGAACTCTTCTAGCTTACTACTGCTCTATTCAAGGTGAATACATACCTTGAATTAGACTTGCTATTATCAACATGAGACTGGAAACTATTAGGAAACCTCAGCGGGTGCATCACATGTGCAACGAAAATCAAAACAAAAACTGGTTTCCCATGCATATCAAATCATCATACAAAAGATTGGGGTCACGAGAAAAACATAAAAATCGATAAAATCACGATGTGTGAGAGATTGATTTTACCTAGGGAGATCGTATATCCCTGTATTCCAGATCCGAATGGAGAAGATGAAGGACGTCAAGCGTCCTCCTCTCTAGCGGTATCCACACGATGGATCTCTATAGCAAAACTCCTCCAATCTGATCTTATAACTCTTGCTCGGAGGGAGGGAGGAGAATAGGAGGTGGTGGCTAAAGCTATAGTCTATCAACCATGAGTCTCCCTTCCTATTTATAGAGAGCCACCAAAAGCCTTAGGGCCCGTGTCTTAGTGGGTCTTGGATCTCCATCCAATAACCCACTAACCTTGCATTATTGGATCTCTATCCAAGAATCTCCTTAGGCCTCTAATTGGGCCTTAAGCAAGGAGCCCATTAGCATAGGGTCTCATCTAATGAGAATAGGGGCTAATTTGATTTTCATCCAATCCTCTATTCGCTAAAACATCCACCATATTGTCACGAACGGTCGTCGCTCAACCGTAATGCCTTTGCTCCTTGAATCGTTCATCACTTTTCTTGCTTGTACATATGTTTGACAGCTTGTTTTGCCTTGAGTTTATGTGTTTTTACCTAGGAAATAGTGTAGAAGGGCTGAGCGATCTCAGCTGAGCCAAAACAAGCTTTTGGGTCTTTTCATGTGTAACCTTTTGAGCGGTGCAAAATGTCAACCATTTCAGCACCTTGGAACCCCCCGGGTGGCACCGGGCTGGATGGGGCTCCGGGTATATGTCGGGCGTAGGCATTCATCAGCAATTGAACTTGTCTTGCGTCCGATACCTTGGGAACCGTCGTTTGTGGACTTGCGACCGTTCCTACAACCCTCCAAAGTCCTGTTTCGCTCTCTTTCTCTCTTTTCTTTGCTGCACTCAAGGTGTTCAATAAATTGCTTGTACAGCTTTCCGCTTTGCGAGACGTCGGGACATGTCTGTCGCTCGCTTCTGAATTAATCAACTTCTTCTTTGTAGGTCCTACGGGACCTTAAGAGGTTGTAAGAGGGCTGACCCTTTGCGGACAGAAAACGTGTTGGGCGTTTCATGACTTAGGTAATCCCAGCTAAGTCCGGAATAGTGAGCAAGGTTGCTCTACGACTTAGGCAATTTCAGCTAAGTCTTCGGGAGTGTCGCGAGGGTGCCGCACGGCTTAGGCAAACTTTAGCTAAGCCCGTGACAGTGTGGTATCAGAGCAGGCAAGCAATTCATACGAACAGCGAAGAAGATTCGTAATCTCACCATGGTGAAACATCGTGGTGAATCGAGCAAGATGGGGCAAGCCGGACCCTTGCTCCAAGCAGTCGCAGGTGGGCTGCAAGTGCAAACTCGCTCGCAAACTATGGGAGTCACTCATGAGGAGCTCTATAGTGAACAAGACGAGCGTGAAGTTGGGTATTCTCTACGAGGGGAGGAGGCGCTATCTGGAGCGCCAACCGGGAAAAAGGGTCACAAGGAGAGAATTATAGCGGCGGAGACCCACCTTGATGTTCTTGAAGCGAGCGTGGAGGAACTCTACCAAGGCCAGCGAGGGCTACTTAGGGTAGAGAGCTCGCTAGAAGAAGCTGAATCTCGGATCAAGAAAGTTGAATCTATGATGGATCAACTGACAGAGGACACCAAAGATTCCGTACGACACCTACATGAAGTTGTGGCGGAACTCACGGCTAAGGTGATGGTGTTAACAAGGACTCTTGATGCGGGAGGGAACAACACCCGCGCTGCGCCACCACAAAACTTCAGGGCACCAGAGCCGCAGTGCTACGGAGGTGCTAGAGATGCCAAGGAGATTGAAAATTTCTTGTTTGACATGGAACAGTATTTCCGTACTACAAGGCTTGATTCTGAGGAAACCAAAGTTGCTATAGCAATAATGTATCTGAATTAGGATGTAAAACTTTGGTGGCGAACCCGTTGGGAAGAGATCCAACAAGGCCGATGTCAAGTGGATACATGGGGAGACTTGAAGCGAGAGTTGAGAACTCAGTTCTTACCAGAGAACACAGAGTTTGTCGCAAGAAGGAAACTGAGACAACTCCGCCAAAGTACAACAATCCGAGACTATGTGAAACAATTTTCAGCACTGATGCTGGATATACGGGACATGTCTGAGAAAGACAAACTATTCAGCTTCCTCGATGGCTTGAAGCCATGGGCACAACAAGAACTACATCGAAGGAATGTCACTGATGTAGTCGGGGCAATTGCAGCCGCGGAAAGGCTAACTGACTTTGTTTCTTCGGAGGATTTGAGAAAGAAGAAACAATCTTCGGGAAATCGCCCATCTAAATACTCTCGAGCGAAGGAGTCTGGGGGCGAGCAAAAGAAGAAGAATTTCCACAAGGGACCGGGCTCAAGAGGTAGAGTCCCAAAACCTACTGGATGCTTCTTGTGTGGAGGACCGCACATGGTGAGGGAGTGCCCACAAAAACAGGCACTCAATGCTTTGACGGCATCGATTCTACCCCGTAAGTCAGACAAGGGCAAAGCAATCGCCCTTAGTTCGAGTAGTTCTGACTCCGGTAGCGACAGTAAGGCATCGCAAGGACCCAGGATGGGAGCAATGCGTTTGTTGAATGCATTGCGGGGTCAAGTGGGGGAGAATACAAAGGTGAAGCCACCGAAGGCAGGAAGCAGCGAGTTGATGTATGTGGACATCAAGCTCAATGGCCGAACAACCCGTGCAATGGTGGACACGGGCGCAACCCACAATTTTATTGCCGATCGCGAAGCTAAGCGACTGGGACTAATCTTGGAGAAGAGCCCAAGTCGTATGAAGGCGGTGAACTCGGAGGCCAAGCGGATCTCCGGACAAGCAAAGGGGGTCCCCATCAAGATCGGGACATGGAACGGGAGCACAGACTTGATGGCGGTGCCATTGGACGACTTCCAAGTGATTCTCGGAATGGAGTTTATGCACGCAGCAAAGTTGGTGCCAATACCGTTCCTGAACTTCTTGTGTCTAATGGGAGGCGATGATCCCTTTAATGGTTCCAGTTTCTCGAGTAGGAACCAAGGACCTACAGCAAATATCGGCTTTACAATTGAAGAAAGTGCGAAAAGGTGAATTAACCTTTTGCTATGAAGCTAGAGACACTTGACGGGAGGCCATTCAGAACCCGCCATTGTGGCAAACATCCCGAAGGAGTTCTCGGATGTGATGCCAACAGAGTTGCCGAGAACTCTACCACCAAGGCGTGGATCATCGATTGAGCAGCCGGAGTTAAGCCTCCATGAGACCACCATACCGCATGACCCCTCCGAGTTGGCGCGTAACTAAGGAAGCGATTAGATGAACGCTAAGCGGTGGTCTCATCCGCAGTTCAAAGCACCTTCGGCTCCGGTCCTCTTCAAGAAACAAGATGGGAGCCTCCGATTATGCATTGATTATCAAGCCCTCAACAAGATGACGGTGAAGAACAAGTACCCTATCCCACTCATCGCGGACTTGTTCGATCAATTGGGCAAGGCAAAGTACTTCTCCAAACTCGACCTTCGGTCAGGGTATTGGCAGTCGCAGAAGGTGATGAGGCGAAGACTACCTGTGTGACCAGGTATGGAGCATTCGAGTTCTTGGTGATGCCTTTCGGCTTAACCAACGCTCCGACCATTTGAGATTATTACGGGACAACAGCCATCAACTCCTCATACCCTGGTTATTGGTTATACAGGGAGTAGCCCATCAGCCTATCACTTCGCAAGGGAATGGCATCGTAATGCAGATATTGGGCGGGCTCACTTGGAGAAGGCGGCCAAAAAGATGAAGAAGTGGGCAGACTTGGGAAGGCGACCACAAGAATTTAAAGTTGGTGACATGGTGTTGGTGAAGCTCCAACCAGCATCACTCCAATTCTTTAGACACAAAGTGCACAAAGGATTGGTACGCAAGTATGAAGGGCCTTTCCCAATCATCAGCAGGGTAGGCAATGTCTCATACAAGTTGCAACTGCCAGCATGGTTCAGAATTCACAATGTCTTCCATGCGAGCAACTTGAAAGCCTACCACTCAGATCCGCGAGATGATTCTCGAAATGTTCCAACTCGACTACCCCCCACCAGAGCCTCTTACGAGAAACGAGTTGAAACTATTTTAGCGGATCATAGAATAAAGCTACCCAATGGAGCGCAGCAAATAGAGTACTTGGTGAAGTGGCAAAAACTTCCTCAAACAGAAGCCAGTTGGGAGCCAGAAGATGCCCTACGACATGAAGAAGCTCGCATCAAAGCCTACCAACAAGCGTCAACGAGGGCGTCGACAGTTTAAGTGGGGGAGAATGTCACGAACGGTCGTCGCTCAACCGTAATGTCTTTGCTCCTTGAACCGTTCGTCACTTTTTCTTGCTTGTACATATGTTTGGCAGCTTGCTTTGCCTTGAGTTTATGTGTTTTTACCTAGGAAATGTGAGCGAAAGTAGTGTAGAAGGCTACAGAACGATCGCTCACTGCGTGGAGCCAAAACAGCCCTGTTTTTGGGTCTTTTTCATGTGCCGCGGCAACCTTTCTGAGTGGTGCAAAATGTGAGCCATTTCAGCACCTTGGAACCCCCCGGGTGGCACTGGGCTGGATGGGGCTCCGGGTATATGTCGGGCGTAGGCATTCATCAGCAATTGAACTTGTCTTGCGTCCGATACCTTGGGAACCGTCGTTTGTGGACTTGCGACCGTTCCTACAACCCTCCAAAGTCCTGTTTCGCTCTCTTTCTCTCTTTTCTTTGCTGCACTCAAGGTGTTCGATAAATTGCTTGTACAGCTTTCCGCTTTGCGAGACGTCGGGACGTGTCCGTCGCTCGCTTCTGAATTAATCAACTTCTTCTTTGTAGGTCCTACGGGACCTTAAGAGGTTGTAAGAGGGCTGACCCTTTGCGGACAGAAAACGCGTTGGGCGTTTCATGACTTAGGCAATCCCAGCTAAGTCCGGAATAGTGAGCAAGGTTGCTCTACGACTTAGGCAATTTCAGCTAAGTCTTCGGGAGTGCCACGAGGGTGCCGCACGGCTTAGGCTAACTTTAGCTAAGCCCGTGACAATATGTGTATAACCCTCTAGGCCCGATACCGAGCTGGCCGTGAGTCACTCCCATCAAAACTCCTTCTAATATAGTGAATTATTATCCTGATAATAATTCACTCGACTCATCGACTATGGACATACTAGGCCACTACGCCATCGTCCCCAGACGGTACAGGGGGATCGAATCCGTCGGACCTGTCTGTCCACAGCTACCATATATCAATAATCCCTCATTCAAATAATATCTCAGAGACCGTATATTGGACATGGTACTGTCAGGTCATATACGGAATCAGTTTGTCTTGCACTATTCGGATTCTATCAGAGAACTCCTTCTCTCTCAATCCGAATAACTCTGGCCAAGGATTTGTCTGAGCAAGCACATATGAGATATTCCTCTCGTGATACCGAGAGTGGATGATCCTTTATTGATACTTAATTACCTTCATAAGGTTGGCTACCAATCCCGATAACTAGCTATACTAGATCTGGAACTTTTCAAACCTGTAAGTCTGGCATCAAAGAAAGAAGTACTTATATAAGGCATCCTTGGTATCTCAAGTCTAAGGACCAGATACACAACTAGGACTATGGAATCACTGTCTGACATTAGATATCATTAACCATACAGCATTCCATAAGCGGATCAATCAGTGAACTCATTCTCCAATGAGCACATGTACTATATCCTTAGTGTCTCCACATAAGTGGCTATTAAACCATCCACTTCTATCATATGGATGGGTATATAGTATACCAATTTATCCGGTAATCTCAATATCTCTCTCGAGTAACCTATGACCGGAATTATTTAGGATCTGTGTTTAAAAGTGAATCGATCTCATTATCATGATCTCATCACGATCTGATTCCCATTGCATAGAACCAAGGACATCACAATATATATGCAATAAATAATATAATATGAGAATATATCAATATTAATCATAAGCAAAAAGATTATATAGTGTATCACATATGCCATCACTCACGTGATTGGCTTGTAGGGCACCTCTAACTAGCAATCTCCCACTTAACCTAAAGCCAATCACCTATGTGTCTGATCCCCATCAGACCCCTATGACGCTCAAGTACAATCTGAGCCAATAGCTTCGTTAGTGGATCTACAATATTATCTTCGGATTAAACTCTTTCCATTGCTATATCTTTACGAGCTATGATCTCTCTTATCAGATGGAACCTCCTCAGAACATGCATAGACTTCTGATGAGACCTGGGTTCCTTCGCCTGAGCTATCGTCCCATTATTATCGCGGTATATGGGAATTGGTTCTATGCTGCTTAGTATGACTCCCAAATCTTTGATGAACTTCTTCATCCATACCCCTTCCTTTATTGCTTCTGCTGCAGTAAGGTATTCTACCTCTGTGGTCAAGTCAGCAATAGTATCTTGCTTGGAACTCTTCCAGCTTATTGCTCCTCCATTCATGGTAAAGATATATTTTGAATTTGATTTACTATCATCAATGTCAGACTGAAAACTTGAGTCTGTGTAGCCCTCAACCTGGAGGCTACCTCCTCCATATACTAGTAAAAGATCATTAGTCCTTCTTAAGTACTTAAGGATACACTTTACTGTCTTCCACTATTCTAAACCTGGATCTGCCTGATACATGCTCGTGACACTCAGAGCATGTGTTATATTAGGCCTAGTATATAACATCACGCACATAGTAGACTCTTTTGCTGAGGCATAAAGTATCTTATTCATATATGCCCTTTCTTCAAGAGTCTTTGGAGACATACTCCTAGAAAGTGATATTCCATATCTCATCGGTATGAGACCTCTCTTGGAATTTTTCATGTCAAACCTTTTGACAATGGAGTCTATGTAGCTAGACTAGAACAACCCAAGCATCCTTTTGGATCTATCTCTATAGATCCCCCAAATATAGGATGCTTCCCCTAAGTCTTTCATAGAGAAGTTTCTAGATAGTCAAGTCAGTATTATGGAAAGCATTCCTACATCATTTCCAATTATTAGGATGTCATCCACATATAGCACCAAGAAGGTGATAGTGCTTCCACTTACTTTTCTGTACACACAAGGTTCATCTTCATTCTTAATGAAGTCATAAAATCTGATCATCTCATCAAATCTTATGTTCTAACTTCGGGAAGCTTGCTTCAATCTATAAATAGATCTAAACAATCTGCATACTTTATCTGGACTCTGTTTGGATATGAATCCATCTGGTTGTATCATATACACCTCTTCCTCGAGGTTGCCATTGAGGAATGTCATTTTGACATCTATCTACTAGATCTCATAGTTATAGTGTACTGCAATGGCCAAAATAATTCTAATGGACTTAAGCATGGCTACAAGTGAAAAGGTTTTGTCATAGTCAACTCCTTGTCTTTGATGATATCCTTTAGCTACCAGTCTTGCTTTATAGGTCTCTACCTTTCCATCCACTCCGATCTTCTTCTTGAAGATCCATTTGCAACTAATGGGTACAATACCCTCAGGTGCATCCACAAGGTTCCAAACCTTATTATAGTATATAGAATCCATCTCAGAATTTATAGCTTCTTGCCACTTCCCGGAGTCTATACTCATAATAGCCTCCTCATAGGTCTGAGGATCAACATCCTAAGAGTCATCTCCACTAATATGTCCCACATATCTTTCAGGAGGGTGAGATACTCTATTAGACCCATGTAAAGTTAAAACTTGTGTGTTAGGTACCTGAACAGACTCGGGCTCTGGAATGGTGCTTGAGCTAGGTTCTCCAACCTCGCTCAATTCTATCTCACTCCCACTGTTTCCATCAAGAATATGTTACTTCTCAAGGAACACAACTCTTTTGGTAATAAAGACCTTTTGGTCCTCGCGATGATAGAAATAATACCCACAAGTTTCCTTTGGGTATCCCATGAATGTGCACTATTCTGTTCTTGATTCTAACTTATCAGAGTTGTGTCTTCTAACATGGGCAGGACAACCTCAAATCTTAATAATCTTAAGATCAGGCTTCTTTCCTTTCCATATCTCATATGGTGTAGACACTACCGAGTTTGATGGAACTCTGTTCAGAAGATAAGCTACAGTCTCTAGGGCATACCCCTAGAATGAAACGGATAGGTCAACGAAACTCATCATTGACCGCACTATGTCTAACAACATATGATTCCTCCTTTTTGATACACCATTGAGCTGAGGTGTATAAGGAGGTGTCCAGTGGGATATAATTCCATTGTCCTTGAGGAAATGGATGAACTCCGTACTCAAGTATTCTCCTCCTCGATCTGATCAAAGAGTCTTAATACTCTTTCCATTTTGGTTCTCTACCTCATTCTTATATTCCCTAAATTTCTCGAAGGCCTCAGATTTATACTTCATTAAGTACATGTGTCCATACCTAGAGAAATCATCAGTGAATGTAATGAAGTATGAGTAACCACTTATAGCCTGAGTCGACATGGGACCACATACATTACTATGTATGAGTTCCAACAACTAGATGGCTCTCTCTCTAGTTCTACTAAAAGGAGAGTTGGTCATCTTCCCACGAAGGCAAGGTTCACAAGTTACATATGTCTCATAGTCAAATGGATCTAAGTATCCATCTTTCAACAACTTTTGAATCATTCTCTCATGTATATGACCTAGCCTACAATGTCATAGGTATGCATTATTTACCTCATCTCTTTTTCTCTTAGACATATTTATATTCATAATATGTGGAGAACTGTCTAACACATATAAGCCATTTATAAGGGTCCCTCTAGTGATGATCTCATCATCCATAATTATTGAATAACTATTGTTCTTAAAAACTAATTTATATCCACTAATTGTCAAACAAGAGATAGAAATAATATTTTTGATAATAGAGGGAACAAAATAATATGTATCTAATGCAATAATAGCTCCACCAGACAGATGCAGGGTGACCTCTCTAACAGCAATTGTAGCAACTCTTGCTCCATTGCCCATCTTGAGATCCATCTCACCTCTAGCCAATCTCCTAGGTCTTGCCAGAACCTGTAATAAATTACAGATATGATGAACACTCCCGGTATCCAATACCCATGTGTTATCATGAAAATATAACAATTGGAGACTAATTATGAATATACCTGAAGCTTCTCTAAGCTTCTGTCTCACCTTCTCTGCAAGGTAGTCCTTGTAGTTCCTCTTCCAATATCTGTCTTGACCTTAGTGGAAGCATTGTCCTTTGTCCTTTGCCGGGTCTTTCTAAGTAACATTTGTCTTACCCAATCTTTCTTTGCCCTTGCCCTTCTTAAGGGTCTTACTAGCCTTCCTTTTCTTATTGGTCTCACCAATATAGAGAACTAGCTTCTCTTTCTTGATGGTACTCTCAGCTTCCCTCAACATATTGAGGAGCTCAAATAGAGTTACCTCAAGCTTGTTAATAATGAACTATGAAAAGGAATTTGATAGGGACTGAAGTATAAGATCATATATATGTTATCCTCTAGGTCTATCTATATACTTCATAAAGCGAGTGATCTCATCCTCGCTTGTCCTTTCCTCCGGTGTGAGAAAAATAATGTTAAGGATATTTAGAATTTTCTCTTTCATGAGAACAATTCTCAAATTACGGAGCCTTTGGACTAATGAGGCAATTGGCATCAAGTATGCCACATAGGGGTTTTACAAGTGACAAATTCTGACAAAACAAGATATAGCAAAAATAAATAACATGCAAATTTTATAAAAAATACTGATTAAGATATAGACTTTTATCTTAATATACTCCCACTATTTTCTTAGCAAATCACACGACACCCTCGACACATGAGATGGAAGTCTCCAGCAGACTCATAGTGGGGATCGGGATCCAATTGGCATCTTAGTGCAATCTCGAGGGACTCGACCAAGCAGACTCATACTGTATTGCTCTATTCGGATTCTACCGGAGAACTCCTTCTCTCTCAATCCGAATGACCCTACCTAGGGATTTGTCTGAGTAAGCACATATGGAATATTTCTCTAATGATACCAAGAGTGGATGATCCTCTATTAACACTCAATTGCCTTCGTAAGATTGGCTACCAATCCCGATAACCAACTGTATCAGATTTGGAACTTTCCAAACCTATAAGTCTGGCGTTAAAGAAAGGAGTACTCATATAAGGCATCCTTGGTGTCTCAAGTCTAAGGACCAGATACATAACTGGGACTATGGAATCACTGTCTGAAATTAGGTATCATTAACCATACAACATTCCATAAGTAGATCAATCAGTAAACTCATTCTCCAATGAGTATATGTACTATATCATTAGTATCTCCATACAAGTGGCTATAAGACCAACCGCCTCTATTATATGGATGGGTATATAGTACACCGGTTTGTCCGGTTATCTCGATGTCCCTCTCGAGTAACCTATGACCGAGATTATTTAAGATCTGTGTTTAAAGGTGAATCAATCTCATTATCATGATCTCATCCCGTCTGATTCCCATTGCACAGAACCAAGGACATCACATTATATACGCAACAAATAATATAATATGAGAATATGCCAATATTAATCATAAGCAAATAGATTACGTAGTGTGTTACACATACCATCACTCACGTGATTGGCTTACAGAGCACTTGTAAATAGCAGAAACTTGAGTCTCTATAACCTTCAACCTAGAGGCTACCTCATCCATATACCAGTAAAAGATCCTTAGTCCTTCTCAAGTACTTAAGGATATATTTTACTACTTTCCAGTGCTCAAGCCTGGATCCGCCTGTTACTTGCTCGTGACACTCAGAGCATGCGCTATATCAAGTCTGGTACATAGCATGACATACATGATAAAACCCATAGCTAAAGCACAAGGTATTTTATCAATGGTCGCCCTTTCTTCAGGAGTCTTTGGGGACATACTCCTGGAAAGTGATATCTTATATCTCATCGGTATGAGACTTCTCTCGGAATTTTTTATGTCAAACGTTTTGACAATGGAATCTATATACCTGGACTAGGACAAGCCAAGCATCATATTGGATCTATCTCTGTAGATCCAAATCCCCAATATATAGGATACTTCCCCTAAGTCCTTCATGGAGAAGTGTCGAGATTGCCAAGTCTTAACTATGGAAAGCATTCTTATATCATTCCCAATGATTAGGATATTATCCACATATAATACTAAGAAGGTAATAGCACTCTCACTTATATTCCTGTACACACATGGATCATCTTCGTTATTAATGAAGTCAAAAGATTTGATAGCCTCAGCAAATCTTAAGTTCCAACTTCGAGGAGCCTGCTTTAATCATAAATGGATTAAATAATCTGCATACTTTATCTGGACTTTCCTTGGACACGAATCCCTCAAGATATGTCATATACACTTCCTCTGTGAGGTTGTCATTAAGGAATGCGATTTTCATGTCCATCTGCCAGATTTCATAATCATACAATAGCTAATAGAATTCTGATGGATTTTAGCATGGCTACATGCGAGAAGGTTTCGTCATAGTCAACGCATTACCTTTGACGATATCCCTTTGCTACTAGTCTTACTTTATAGGTCTCCACCTTCCCAACTATTCTAATCTTCTTCTTGAAGATCCATTTACAACCTATGGGTACAATACCCTCAGGTACATCAACAAGGTTTCAAACCTTATTCGAGTACATAGAAGCCATCTCAGAATTAATAGCTTCTTGTCATTTCCCAGAGTCTATACTCGTAATAGCCTCCTCATAGGTCTGAGGATCAGTATCCTGAGTGTCCTCTCTATTGATATGTCCCATATATCTCTCAAGAGGATGTGACACTCTGCTAGATCTATGCAAAGTTGGAACTTTTGTGTCAGGTGCCTGAATAGATCCGGACTCCAGAATAATGCTTGAGCTAGGTTCTCTAACCTTGCTCAACTCTATCATCCTCCCACTATCCCTGCTAAGTATATGTTCCTTCTCAAGGAACACTGCTCTCTTGGCAATAAAGACTTTTTAGTCTTCAGGATGATAGAAGTAATACCCACAAGTCTTCTTGGGGTAGCCCACGAATTTGCACAATTCTATCGTTGATTCCAACTTATCGGAATTGTGTCTTTTAACATAGGCAGGGCAGCCCCAAATCTTAACAACCTTAAGATCAGTCTTCTTTCCTTTCCAAATCTTATATAGCATATACACTACCAATTTAGTTGAAACTCTATTCAGAAGGTAAGTTACGGTCTCTATAACATATTTCTAGAATAAAATGGGTAAGTCGGCGAAACTCATCATGGATCGCACTATGTCTAACAGCGTGCGATTCCTCCTTTCTAATACATCATTAAGCTAGGGTGTATAAGAAGGTGTCCACTCATATACTATCCCATTGACCTTGAGGAACTGGGTGAACTCTATACTCAAGTATTCTCCTCCTTGATCTCATCGAAGAGTCTTAATACTCTTTCTAGTCTAGTTCTCTACTTCATTCTTATATTATCTAAATTTCTCAAAGGCCTCGAATTTATGCTTCATCAAGTACACATATCCATACCTCAAGAAATCATCAGTGAATATAATGAAGTAGGAGTATCCACCTATGGCCTGAGTTGACATAAGACCACATACATCATGAGTTCTAGTAACTCAGTGGCTCTCTCTAATTCCACTAAAATGAGAGTTGAGAGTTGGTCATCTTTCCTTGAAGGCAAGGCTCGCAAGTTGCATATGACTCATAGTCAAATGGATCCAAGTATCTATCTTTTAGCAACTTTTGAATCCTTCCCTCATGGATATGACCCAGCCTATAATACCATATATATGCAATATTCACCTCATCCATTTTTCACTTGGACATGCTTACATTCATGATATGTGGAGCTATATCTAGCATAAACAAATAGTTATGCAATGTTTAACGGATGATCACATCATCCTTTATAAGTGAACAACTATTGTTCTTAAAAATCAGTTTATATCCATTTAATGTCAAATATGAAATGGATATAACATTTTTGATAATACAAGGGACATAATAACATGCATATAATGTAATAGTAGCTCCATCAGGTAGATGTAAAATGATCTCACCGATGGCTACAATGGCAACTCTTGTCCCATTGCCCATCTTTAGATCCATCTCACATTTTGCCAGTCTCCTTGGCCTTGTCAAAAGCTGCAATGAATTGCAGATGTGATAAGCACTCCCGGTATCCAATACTCATGTATTATTATAAAAATATAATAAGATTTAATTATGATTATATTTTTTATTATTCAATAATTATATTTTATTTTTGAGCAATATATTTAATTAGACTTATGGGCTTCTCCAATTAAATAAAATTAACTAGTAAAAAAATTATAAATTATTGTTTCTTTATAGTTTTCTCATATGAATTATTAATTGCATGTGTTAAATCCAATTATTGGTTTTTGGATATTTATTCAGTTATTTACATGAAAATATTAGTAATTATGAAATAATATTTATTTTTTACATAAAAGCATGATTTATGTATTATCATGATTACAATTATCATATGAGTTTTTTTACTGCTGATTAAGTGTTCAATAATTATTATAGTTATTATCCTATTATTAAACTATCTTAGCATGAATTAGTTTAAATGAACTTGATGAATATTATTTGTAGTTCATCTCCTTAAGTTATACCTGACCGGTAGCTGCCAAAGTAGCCTAGGATGGTAAGCTTATAAGACATGAAATACAATTAAAGTCTTGTCATTCATAGGACAATTTAATTTATATTTATATTACTGCATTGGTCTTGTAGTCATCAAAATGGCCTAGATCAATTATTTATAAAATTACATTAAAGAACAAGTCCTCAATGATATTAAAAAAATAATATTCAAATATTGCATGCATAATTAGGAGATTTAGATAATCCCAAAGGATAATCTATCTCAAATAATTATGTTATGGGGTAGGATGATACTGTTTTGGATATCCTTGCAGTTTAGAATTGTATACCCAAAGGTAGCAAAACTATTCCACAAGGATGGTATCAGTCCTCCATAAATGATGATATCAATAGTTCATCATATTTTGGTAAAACTCAAAGCATTAATGTTATTTTATATTCTGCAGTGGTATTCCCGTCCATACATTCTCATGCTTCTAGTGTCCATGTACTTTCTGGATCAAATTATTCAGAATGGTTAGAGTATGTGCAATTTACATTAGGCGTACTAGATCTTGATTTGGCATTGCTTGTTGAAAAGCCCGAAGAATTAACTGATAAAAGTACTATGGACAAGTCAATGAAATGAAGGCTTGGGAGAGATCTGATAGGCTCAGTTTAATGTTCATAAGGATGACAATTGCAAATAATATAAAAACTTCATTACCGATTGCATCTAGCGCACATGAATATTTAAAAGTTATTGAAGACAAATTTAAATCTACTGATAAGTCATTGGCTGGCACATTAATGAAAGAACTGACTACGGCTCAGTATGATGGTACTCGAGGAATTCAAGACCACATCCTCAATATGGTTGACATAGCTGCCAAACTTAAGGCGTTGGGAATGAATGTTGATGAATCTTTCCTTGTGCAGTTCATTCTTAATTCTCTTCCTTCTCAGTTTGGCCCATTCAAGATTCACTACAATACAAATAAGAATAAGTGGGAATTGAATGAGTTAACTAGTATGTGTGTTCAGGAAGAATTAAGATTAAAGCAGGAAAGTTCATATAATGTACTAACAACTACTCAAGGAGTTAGTAACAAGAAAAGAAAATCGAAGCGTCATCCATCGAAGAAATTTGTCGGGTCTGAAAGTGTTAGACAAACTATTGAAAAGAAAACTATTACAGTAAAGTGCTTCTTTTGTGGCAAAAAGGACATGTAAAGAAGGATTGCATTAAACGCAAAACTTGGTTCGAAAAGAAATGTATAAACTTAACCTTTGTATGTTTTGAATCAAACATTGCAGAAGTTCCTTCTAATACATAGTGGATAGATTCTGGCGCTTCAACTCATATTACTAATAATATGCAGGGATTCCTTTTAATCCGGAAACTAAAAGAACATGAAAGATTCATAATTATGGGAAATCGTCTCAAAGCAAAAGTAGTATCAGTAGGGACTTATCGCTTACGCCTAGAGGCGGGTCATCTGGTGGATCTGAAAGACACATGTTTTATTCCTACAATTTCTAGAAATTTAATTTCTCTGTCTAGAATTGATGAGTTAGGATATTGTGTTTCTTTTGGTAATGGTGAACTCAACATATTTTATGATTCAATAAAAGTTAGTTCTAGAATTCTGTGTAATGGTTTATACAGAATTAATTTGAATCTTGAGTTTGCGAATACATTATTGACTCTGTAATCAAATATTGGAATGAAACATAATTCCAATAATGAAAGATCTTCTATATTGTGGCATAGACGTTTGCGGCATATCTCCAAGGAAAGAATTGAAAGATTAGTGAAGGATAATATTTTGGAAAGTTTAGACTTCACTGATTTTGATGTTTGCATAGATTGCATTAAAGGAAAGAAAACTAAGTATACAAAGAAAAATACCACAAGTAAAGAACTTCTTGAAATTATTCATACTGATATCTGCGTACCACTCCATATTCCTTGTTTTAGTGGAGAAAGGTATTTCATCACATTTATAGATGACCTATTTAGATATGGCTATGTTTATCTAACACATGAAAAGTCTCAAGCCGTTGACATTCTTGAAGTGTACATAAATGAGGTCGAGAGACAATTAGATAGAAAAATTAAAATTGTTAGATCTGATAGGGGTGGTGAATTTTATGGTAGATATGATGAATCCGATAAGAATATTGGTCTTTTTGCTAGATTCCTATAACAGCAGGGTATTTATGCTCAGTATGCATTACCAGGTGTGCCATAGCATAACGGTGTTGCTGAAAGGCGAAATCGTACTCTTATGGATATGATTAGGAGCATGATGAGTTATTCCTCTGTACCTGAGTCAATGTGGGGTGATGCTCTTAGGACAGCTATGTATATCCTGAACATGGTTCCTAGTAAATCAGTTCCATTAACTCTATTTGAGTTATGGACTGGTAGGAAACCCAGTTTGAGACATTTACATATTTGGGGGTGTCCTGTAGAGATAAGAGTATTCAATCCACATGAAAAGAAATTGGATCCAAGAACAATTTTTGGATATTTTATTGGTTACCCAGAAAGATCCAATGGATACAAATTTTATTGCCCTAATCATAATATGAGGATAGTAGAATCTAGTAATGCAAAATTCCTAGAAAATGGTAAAATCAGTGGGAGTCAAAAATCTCGAAGGATTAATTTTAATATTGAGGAGATTCATGCTTCTTCTCCTATATTATCCCATATTCGAGAAATTATTGTTCCTCAAATCAATGATAGAATTGATGAGGATGAACAACAAAATAATATTAATGAATTCTCACATGATGTTGATGTCGCTGCTGATAGTCTTGTATAACAATCACAATTGGTAGATTTTAGAAGATCTCAAAGAAAAAGGAAATATGTCATTTCTGATGATTATTTTGTATATGTACAAGAATCAGATTTTGATATAGGAATAAAAAAAGACCCCTTATCGTTTTCATAAGCCATAGAAATTAATTATTCTGAAAAATGATATGATGCAATGAAAGATGAGTTAAAATCAATAGGTTATAGTGGTGTCTGAGAACTCGTTGAATTGCCCAATAATTGTAAAAGAGTCAGTTGTAAATGGGTCTTTAAGACTAAACATGACTCGGTGAGTAATATCGAACGATATAAAGCCAGACTTGTGGCTAAAGGTTTTTCTCAGAAAGAGGGCATTGACTATCATGAGACCTTCTCTCCAGTTTTTCAAAAGGACTCATTGAGAATTATCATGACATCAGCAGCTCATTATGATCTTGAGTTACATTAGATGGATGTGAAAACAGTATTTCTGAATGGGGATTTAGATGAGGAAATATATATAGAACAACCTGAAGGATTCATAGAAAAGGGAAAGGAAAGTTGGGCTTACAAACTTAAGAAATCCATTTATGGCCTTAAACAAGCTTCCAGACAATGGTATATAAAGTTTCATGATACCATTACTTCCTTCGGATTTAAGGAAAATACTGTTGACCAGTGTATATATCTGAAGGTTAGTGGGAGTAAGTTTATTATATTGGTCTTATATGTGGATGATATATTGCTTGCCAGTAGTGATCTTGGTTTGTTACATGAAACCAAGATATTTCTTAACAAGAACTTTAAGATGGTTGATATGAATGAGGCATCCTATATTATTGGCATTGAGATATTCAGGGATAGATCTCAATGTTTGTTAGGATTATCTCAGAAAGGTTATATTAATCGTATCTTAGAAAGGTTTAATATACAGTTTTATAAAGCCAATGGTACACCTATTACTAGAGGTAAAAAATTCAGCCAAAACCAATGCCCGAAAAATGACTTCAAAATGGATTAAATGAAGAATATTCTTTATGGGTGCGCAATTGGAAGTCTATTATATGCTTAAACCTGTACAAGGCCAGATATCGGTTTTCGTGGCAATCGAGTAGATACCAGAGTAACCCAGGAATGGAACATTGGAAAGCTGCAAAGAAAGTAATGAGATATTTGCAAGGGACAAAAGATTATATACTCACATATAGGAAGTCAAATCAGCTTGAAGTAACATGATATTCAGATGCTGATTTTGCAAATTACCTCGATAGCAGGAAATCCACTTCAGGATTTGTGTTCATGCTGGCTAGTGGGGTAATTTCTTGGAAAAGTGTAAAACAATAACTTATTGCATCATCTACGATGGAAGCTGAATTTCTGACATGCTTTGATGCCACAAATCAAGCTTTATGGCTGCGAAATTTTATCTTAGGACTTGGTGTGGTCGACTCAATTGCCAAGCCGCTGAAGATATTTTGTGATAATACTGCAGCAGTTTTCTTCTCTAAGAATGGCAAATACTCTAGTGGTTCCAAGCACATTGAGATAAAGTACTTGGTGGTTAGAGAAAGAGTCCAGAAACAACAAGTGTCAATTGAAAATTTAAGCACCACTATTATGATTATTGATCCACTTACTAAAGCTTTACAGTATAAAATATTTAAAGAACATGTTATTAGAATGGGGCTTGTAAGCAAGCCATAAAGGATATGGTGATGCATGTTTAAATGGATGCTATTATTGACATTTCTTTTTTGCATAATTAAAGTTATTTGTTTCTGCTATCCTGTTTGTGTTTATGTTTATGTATATTATGGTTGAATGTAAGAAACAGGATTGTCTTGACAAGACAAATTACAGGGGTCATTATAGACTCTATAAGGAAAGACTAACAGTATTGTAGTACATAGAAGGAAGTGTGGCATTGATGACATACAACTGCTATGATCACATTGATAGTTGGACTGAATATAGTATAATTATGCTTATTGGACTTATTGGCTTATTTTTAAAATCATGGCCATATACAAAATTTTTAGAATCCAATTATATAAAATTATTTTCAAATAAATTTTATTTTATTTATTTTGATTTTGGATATCTTTTATATCTTATCAATTAATGGGCCAAGTGGGAGAATGTAAGATTATGTAGCCCTTTATTAATTGAATAAGATATATTATAGATTATTTAGATTTTGATAAAAGATATTATCCAATATTAAATAAAATCTATATTATATTGGGATATTTTAGGGGATGTCCTGCCTTACTAAGTCGGTGGGATAGCCACCACGTCACCTAGAGGCGTGCCGCCTCATGCAGAGGTGACAACCCACCTGTCTGCTCAGGCTACCGCTAGTGTCGTGCACTGTCGGCCCGACTGCAGATGACCGGGTTGGTCACCGGCCGGCCGATCTTGCAGCTGCTTAAGCTTTGCACTCGTGTAGCTCTGGCGCCACTGCGGTGACTGGTCGTGGGTTTGGCTGCAGTGTGTTGGCAGCGTAGCAACTAGTTGTGGGCAGCCGATTTGCAAGCTCTCCAGCCATAGTGGGAGCTGCCCTTTTGCTCTGATTTTACGGATAAATCATTTTCTCCATAACTCTTGCACGCGAGTTGATTTTTCGCAATTGGCCCACTCCAAAACACCTTTCAACAAGAAAAACGAAGATGCTTTCAGATCTAAAAATCACGTTAAAAAATGATAAAAATTATATAAAATAGTTTTTACATAAACGAACACATCATATATATAGTTTATAGAGCCAATCATCGTACGACAAATCTTACTCTGATACCACCGTTGAGAATGCTTGGATCAGCATCATATGCTCAGTGGAAACAAATAGAAATCTCATATTCCCGAAGTCAATCATTTTACCGTTATGCGATAATTGATGTATGAAAAATCTGAAAAACCTCGAAAAAACTGCATAATAACAACTTGATGTGTTACTTGTAGAGATTAAATATCTAAAATTTTTAGATCCGACGAAAATGTCGAAGGAACACTCGTGTGACCCTCTTTAGTGGTATCCACACAGTTGACACAACGATAGCACCTCAGTAGCTGGATCAACCTCTCTACACTCTCAGCAAGGAAGAGGAGAACTCATTGAGGAGAAATACGAAGCTAAACTCAATGTTCTAACCTATGAACTCAAGGGTGCCCTTTATTTATAGAGGTGAAAAGCATATTTTTGATGCCAATCTTATGTTGTTCACGTTAGATATTTATCAATATGTGCTTATCCAAATGGTATATTCATAGCATATTCTTAGAATATTCATGATATATTCCTAACATATTCTTGAAATATTCATGGTATATTTTTAAAATATTCTTTGATTTTATCCAGATGGTATATTCCTAAAATATTCTTAGATCTTATCCAGACAAAATATTTATGAAATATTACTTGTACCATTGGATCTTATCTAGATTGGATCTCATCCGCATTAGAATCTCTGCGAATATCTGATATTTGCACCTCTACCTATCGTAACGTCTACTATATGTGTGTGACCCTCTATGCTCGATACTGAGCTGGCTATGAGTCATACCCTATCAGTTCTTCTGATCTAGTAAATTATTATCTCCATAATAATTCACTCTACTCAACGACTATGGTCGTACTAGGTCACTACGCCACAGTCCCCAAACGGTACAAAGGAATCAAATCCATCGAACCTTTCTGTCCACAGTTACCATGTACCTATAGTCCCTCATCCAACTAATATCTCAAATATCATATATTAGGTATAGATACTATCAGGTCACATACGGAATCCTTCTATGTCTCACTCTAATCAGATTCTCCCGAAGAACTCCTTTTCTCAATCTAAATGACCCTAGCTAGGGATTTTGTCTGAGTGAGCACACAGGATATTCCTCTCATGATACTGGAGAGTGGATGATCATTTATTGACACACAATTACCTTCGTATGGTTGGCTACTAATCCCGATAACCAAATGTACTAGATCTGGATCCTTTTCAAACATGTAAGACTAGTGTCAAAGAAAAGAGTACTCATATAAGACATCTTTGGTGTTTCAAGTCAAAAGACTAGGTACACAATTGGGACTATAAAACTACTATCTGACATTAGGTATCATCATCCATATAGCATTCCGTAAGCGGATCAGTTAGTGAACTCATTCTCCAAATCTCTAGTGTCTCTACACAAGCGATTATGAGACCAACTGCCTCCATCATATGGACGAGTATACAGCATACTGTTTTATTCGATTATCTCGATGTCCCTCTCCAGTAACCTATGACCAGGACAATTTATGATATGTGTTTAAAGGTGAATCAGTCTTATTATCATGATCTTATCATGATCTGATTCCCATTGCACATATCCAAGGACATCATAATATATAGAAATATATATGTGGGAACATGCCAATAATATGCAAAGAGATTACTGCAGCATATTATAGGTACCATCACTTATGTGATTGGCTTGTAGAGCACCTATAACTAGCAGAAGCTGATGTAGACGCATCTCCTCGCATTTTGCTGAATCTTCAATCTTTTACTTTGGCTGCAACACACCCCTTGGCTGCCAACTGCTCTTTGTCGATGTTGTTGAGTAGTCAAACTCTGATCCATCATGTTGCTTCAACTCGCCAATGATTGACTCTTGTGCATGGTTGGCTGAGCTGTGTTGATCCTTATTGATTTCTGTGGATCCTTTTGGTAAAGGAAAAGACCTTCCTTGTTATACACCACTATTGTAATAGTTTAATGTTGCTTAAACTGGATAGATGCTTGTTAGAACTTTAACGAGCATCGCTTTACAGACTTTAAAATTTTTGAGGTCCTTCCTCCACAAGATTCATTTATTGATCCTTCTTCAACTTTAGTTGACACTTCCAAATAGGTTCGCATCACTCTTGCTATTGATTGGTACTGATCACCAATGGTGAGGATTTGACAATTATTGTCTTCCATAAGCTTTCCTCGAAAGGTCGCTGAACTTGTGTAGAGCTCCTCTGCTGAATAAATAAGAGAATTTGGGGTACTAAATTTTGCCCATACTCTTTGAGTTTAAAAGACAAAGGTTACTAAATTTCGTCCGCACCCTCGATGTTGTACTTCATGCATTAAGCTGGTTACTAATCTTCACCCACTCTTTGCTCACACTCTTGCATCAACCCGAAGTCCTTTACTTTCGGCTATATTGATGAGAAGCCCGTTGACACTAATCTTATGAAGTTCTTTGGCCTTTGCCCTTCCACCTTGTCCTGGTACTTGGAGTTTGTCTCTGCATTCTCTACCTCCTCGGCCCCTTTCACGACCAACGCTCTCCCTCCATGAGAGCAAGGGATCGATGGCTCCACATAAGTCCCGCTTCTGCGAACCGTTTGTCACTTTTTCTTATTTGTACAGATGTTTGACAGCTTATTTTGTCTTGATTTTATATGTTTTTACCTAAGAAATGCGAGCAAAAATAGTCTAGAATGCTATAGAACGATCGCTCACTGCGTAGAGACAAAACTGCTCAAAATAGCTCCTCTGAGTGGCACGAAATGTCAACCATCTCAGCACCTTAGAGCCCCTCGAGTGGCACCGGGCTGGATGGGGCTTCGAGTATATGTCAGGCATAGGCATTCATCGATAATTGAACTTATCTTGAGTCCAATACCTTGGAAACTGTCATTTGTAGACTTGCAACTATTCTTATAGCCCTCTAAAGTCCTATTTTGCTCTCTTTCTCTCTTTTCTTTGTTGCACTCAAGGTGTTTGACGAATTGCTTGTATAGCTTTCCTCTTTACGAGACGTCCGGACTTATCCGTCGCTCGTTTCTGAGCTAATTAACTTCTTCTTTACAGGTCCTACGGGACCCGCATGAGGTTGTAAGTACGCTAACCCTTTGCGGGCAAATAACGCTTTGGGCATTTCATGACTTAGGCAATCCCAGTTAAGTTTGGAATAGTGGGCAAGGTTGCTTCATGACTTAGGCAATTTCAGCTAAGTCTTCGAGAATGCCGTTAGGGTGACGCACGGCTAAAGCAAATTCAGCTAAATCCGTGACAAATTGGGGACACGGTCCTCATAATAGCGGATGGAGAAATCGTCTAGTCATCACGTCTGACGATATGCTGATCCCCAAAGGGAATCATCATATATACCCTTGGCAGGGATATATAAATATTCATGATCATTCATTTACATTCATTCATTCACACATGCATCCAAGAAATAGTATGATCAAATATTATAAAAGACCATGTTTAATGTATGATCTACTAGACTATGTCCTAGCTCCGCATTATGATGGGTTTGTAGCTCCTTTCACAGTTTACACTTTCAATATAGACTACTAGCTTAGTCACATATACTACATGGTAAGAACTATATCAATATCATAAACTCAAAAAAATAAAAAATTAATAATTATTTTTAAATAAAACTTTTAAATACATCAAATCATAAAGACATGAAACATCGATCTCTCAATAGTCTTTAATAAACCAAAACCCTAATTGGAATAGCTCAATTGACCTAAACCAAACTCAATTCGTTTATGGCCTAATAGAACCAACCTTAAATCCTTATAGAACCTGTTTGAAATCACCCTAGACTGGTCTAATTTAGATTTGATTAATTCTGATTTGATCAAATAAGTTTGAACTAGTCAAGTTGGTCTAGAATCACCATAAACCAACTTGAACCGGTAAACATATTGATTTAATCAATTAACGAGCTCAAACTAATAAAGGGAGAGGAATTCCGACTATGTCATATAGTACTAGCATAAACCAAATCAACTCACCTGAGTCTTGGATGGGTCACGTGTGTCGCATGTGCTTGTCCCAAGTAATAAGTTGAACTGAGGTATACTAGGTTAAATAGAGGAGCGACAACGTGTCTATTGTCAATCACATAGTTTGACAAACTTAACTTCACAGACTATGCTAAGCCTTACTAACAAGTTAAGCTAAGTCATGCTTGGCTCGCGGATTGGGCCACTTAGACACATAAGTTGAGGTGGTGTCTAACCACATAGACTAAGTCATACCTGGCCATGTGAGATAAGCCATGATCGACCACATGCGTTGGTCGTACCTTACCACATGGGTTGGCTACTACCTAGTCACATGAGTTAGGTCATACCTTACCACATGGGCTAGTTTCTACTTAGACACATGAGTTGGGTCGTACCTAGCCATATGGGTAGGGTCATGCCTGACAACATGACTGGGTCATCCCTTGCTATATGGATTGGGTGATACATGGCCATATGGGTCAGATTGTACTTGGTCACATTAGCTAGGTCGTGCTTGGCTGTATGGGCTAGGTCATGTCTGACTATATGGGTTAGGTCGTACCTTACCACATGGGTTGACTCCTACTTGGCCACATAGGTTGGGTCATACTTATTCACATGGATTAAGTTGTACCTGATTACATAGGTTGGATTGTACATGACCATATGGGCTGAGTCGACCCGACTTGACAGATTAACCCGACTCAAGTCAGATCCCAATTAGATTCCTATTATCAAATTAGATTTTAATATTTTAAATTATTAAAGAATAACTCAAATTCATGAATTAAATAATTTAAATTCATGATCTTAAATTTAAAACTAATCAAATCATATAAATTCACACATAATTTTTGAAATACAAATATATCTAATTAAATAAATTAGAACTATTATATCAATCCAAAAGTAAAAAATTTAAATAATTAAATCAATTATAAATTTCACTTAGACTTAAAAGATCAATATAAATCAAATAATCATTCTAACGTCACTAATCAATTATCATTATTTATTAATGATAATTAGCTCTTCATGCACCACCATGCTTGGTCAATTGACTTTATTATACCACTGCAACCAACCCAATGGCCCTTTGTGCACTCTTGCCCCTAGTCATTCAACCCATAATGTATCACTTAGCATAGCCTTTTGATCTTATGTATATCGCTACCTCTACTTTTCCCAAACCACTAAATCATTGTCAATCGAAGCTTCGACTCTTCAACCCTCACGTAGGACTCTAATAGTCGTTAGGACTATCATTGTCGCTTGACTAATGTACACTAAGCACCCTAGTCAGTCATACACTTCCGCATTGTCACTATCACCAGTATATCAGATTGGTAGAAAGCCCAATAAAAGGATCGAGTTGAATCGACTAAGTCGGGTAAATTGACTAATGTCGATTTCAGGTGACTTTTAGGGTCATGTTCCCTATTCTCATACCACCAAATCTTAAATGAACAATACTTCATAATCCAAATTTGTGATGCTACTCGAGCCAGAAAATATGGGGCATATATTATACTGGATATGATGTAGTTGATATGATTAGCATCACATATAGTCGATGTATTATCGTCTTAGTCACCGGTATCAAGCACTACTTAGTAATGATTTTATCTCTATGTGGATGCCTATTGATTAACATATGTAGAAGCACAGATTTTTATTAATAGCATGACTAACTGACAAACGGTTTAATATTTGTTGTAAGTAGTTACAATCAACAGGTGTAACTATCCTAAACAAATGATGTACATGCCCCCAAGGCTCCACTATAAAAGGGGTCGCTAGACTAATCTGAGCTGTCCAACGAGCTTGGCACGGACGCTGTTGGGATCGCTCCTCTAACTTAGTTTTGCGCAAGGTCAAGAGTCTGACATATTTTCCTAGAAATTGATTTGAAAAAAAATTTCAGCTCAAGCAATTGAAAATTGACTTTAACACATATTAATCCAGATTGACTCTATAATTTTTCTTATTTGTATACTTGATTAATAAATATAATAATCCAACTTAAATGAATTAGATGAAAGTTAATATCCAAAAACAAAAAGACTACTTACTAATTCATATCTTCACGATCTGTAAAAGGATAACTTATTCAAGATGTTTAAGCTTATTAAATATGTTAAGGATAATACACTCATTAAGCCCAACTTCATGACAAATCTTGGCTCCATTCTATTTGGACCACATATTATTTGAAGTATACGTGGCTTTGCCATTGAAATATGAACACTGAAAACATGTCTCATGTATTGCTTGCTCTAAGTTGCCATGAAATCCTTAACTATGAGATTTCATCATGCATGTTTAGCTCCTGAAGAACTAAGTGCATGTGATGTGTGCCAAGTCAATAGGTCTAGTATGAGGAGGGACTGTTAATTAATTTGGTTGAGATTTGGTTTAGATGATTGCTTTGCTATTAATCAATGATGTGGTCCGTCGCCACTGAGAGTATCCATTTGAGTCACTAATCCTTCCATCTATCCCATAGATAATTATTTATTTCCATCAGATGACTTCATCTTAGAAGTTCAATTACTGCATTCTCCGACTTAGAAGTCACCATATGCATGGCTCATTGATTCCTTGAGGTGGATAAGAAATAACGCAGCTTCTTGCTCAGAAAAATAAAGCATAAAGCTTCTCTCAGAGAAGACTTTTATTACACAGAAATTATCAGACATCAATTGAAAATGATTTGTTTCTTTAACTTCAGACATATCAAATGTCAGTGAAATAAAGTAATTTTTTCTAATGAGTATGCTCACAATATTAGATGATTGATGTAGCTCCGCCTTGTGTGTTCGGCTTGTCATGCTTGCAGGAGCACATGATGGCAAGTGAAAAGATACAAGACAAGAGCAGTTGCTGCACCTGCGAAGAACAGTCAACTGGGGTGATAGCTAAGTGGGTGAGTTGGAGGTCACAGCCATGGCTCCAACGCACAGCTCACATCTCGCAAAAAAGGGATATTCCGTAGCACCATTTATTTCTTCGACTGTTCACTTGCTGGTGTCAGAAGCTGTCTCAATGTCACAAAGATCTATAATGGTATGACAGATGATGTTGAGAATATGGCAAACAGAACTGAAACCCGAACAGTACTGCACCATTTCCCAGAACGAGAAAACGGAAATGTGGATTATTCTGGTCATATTGCGAGACTGACATAAGTTTCAGTGTCAGATATGACAAAAAATACAATCTGATGATGTTGCAGTGTTTTCCTGGATTTTAGCTTTGGGAACTGTTTCCCAAGAGTTACATATCCTTTCCTTGCCCTCCAGTGACAGAATCTTACTATGATTCTTCTGAACTGTTCAAAGGGCTAATCATCCTTCCACTCTTAAATATTTTTGGTTGGTCCACAATGAAACATATGTATGCTGTTTTTTATTGCTGAATGGATCCACAAATCTATTCACTGGAATGGTTTGATGATCCACCCCAGAAAAGATCTGTTGTTGGCATCCTCGTGGAGGCCTCCAGGCCTTGTAATGATCAACAAAGAGATGGAGAAATAGTAAAGAGAAGGGAGAAAGAAAATGGAGGAAGAGTTTCCCAAGCCTTATAAGAGGCACCAAAATCTCCAAATTCTTGATGCAAAGATAGTATATGTAAGAAGCTCAGTTGCCCTCTGCTTCAAAGGAAGAGAAAGGAGGACCTTAACCTTCTAATGCAGGCTGGTCTTCTTCTCTCTGTCTCATGAAGTCGTTGGTTCCTCAGCTATCCTTTGGTTGTCTTGCACTGATCACCAAGCTTTAATGTTGTTGTTTGTGCATATCAGCTCTTCAAATTTTTATATGATTTCAAGCCTCCAATTTTTTCACTTAGAGCTTTTCCTCAACTTGTCAAATGTATTTCAGATCATATAATTATGTAATAATTGGACACTATTTTCCTTTTCAGATATTCTTTCTTTCTTGTTTTCTCCTCCTCCAACTAGTCTCATTCTTCCAAAGTTTTGTTTCTGAAAGCAGTGATTTAGCATGAGTTTGCACCTCACTGTGCATTGATTCTTGATTCAGGTTTCTGTCATGGAAGCACAAGCTGCAGGATGGTATTTTGATGTGGTTTGGAGATCAAACTCAAGAACTCTGAACGAATTCATCTCAACACAAAGTTCTAATGAAAGAGATTTCTTAGATGATTCATGAATAATTTGATCTCTCTTCCATTACTGACAGGGAATGGATGGAAGTTTCTTTGGTCAGTGGGAGGTGATGGATGAGCTCACGGCGCAAGAAGTCGCGGTGGCGCTTAGGCAAGACCTCCAGCAATCCATCTCCTCGGAAAGCTACAACTCATTACCTTCGGATCAACCACTGGCGAGCACCGGAAGGCTAAGGGGAGCTCTCAAGACTCGTAGCTGGAGCTCTTGCGCCACCGAGCAGCAGAACTCTGCTCTGGTCCCTACTGCCTCCTCTCCCAGCATCCTTTCCTTCGGCAATCCGGAGTCACCCAGTAACCAGAGCAACATCTACGGTTGTCTTGGTGGTGTGGTGAAGCGAAAGAAGGAGATGGACGTTCTCCTCCACCGTGGTTCCAAGAGGAACTACGACACCATGGTCGGGCAGGGAATGACTTATCACAACAAGGATCACATTATGGCTGAGAGGAAACGAAGGGAGAAGCTCAGCCAGAGATTTATAGCTCTATCGGCCATCGTGCCTGGCCTTAAGAAGGTCTGTTCTCGATCGAAGTCGCCCAATGATCCAGGATGGCAAGGATCGTTCCTCTTAACTTTCTGTCTCCTCTTGTAGACGGACCAGGCTTCTGTTCTTGGTGATGCTATCAAGTATCTGAAGCAACTCGAAGAGAAGGTGAAGGCCCTCACAGAGCAGGTGGCAAAGAGGACTGTCGAGTCTGCAGTTCTCGAAAAGAAATCTCAGCTCTGTGCTGACGGTGACAGCTCCTCGAACTTTGACGGGCGCCAGTGCAGTGATTCCCTCCCGGAGATCGAAGCCAAGATTTCCGAGAAGGCCATTCTCGTCAAGATTCACTGCGAGAACCGCAAAGGAGTAATGGTGAAGGCACTCTCCGAGATCGAGCAGCTCCACCTCTCTGTTGTCAGCGCAAGCGTCATGCCTTTCGCCACTTCTTCTCTCGATATGACTGATTTCTCAGGTAAGATGCAACTCTGTAGATGGAAGAGGGATTCTTGTTGTTGGTCTCCTAAACCTACTTTGGGAATGGTTAGTTAACAGATCGAACAGGGGTTCGACATGAAAGCGAAGGACGTCGTGAAGAACTTGAGTTCTGCTTTCGGATAGTTTACATGAAGAGTCTCTGTCCTTTTACTGCTATCGCTCCGAATCAAAAGAACTTATTCCCCTCGCATCTTAAAGACCATCATGTCCGGGCTTCAAGCTGTCTCTTCGTCTCCGCTACATACTACGTCGGAGAAGAAGACTTGGACGGTTATGTTCATGTGGTCTTCGCTTATCCTTTCTGAAGGCTTCTTGTGTGGAGTTTGCCCAAAGAGCAGACCTTTCTCTTGACGAGGTTGACTTCCCAAACCTACTTGTTGGCATCCTGTGCAATCTTCCATGTTTCCGAGAGCTACCGTGCGGTAGCAACTCCTCTGTTTCTTAGGATGCCTAACCCCACTTGCCTCCCCTTTCCTGTGTGTAAGAAACAGGAGAGTTGTTGCTGTACTACTGCACGATAAAAGTGCCTACATATTGGGTGGCTAAGGAGTTCTGATATCATTTGATCGTTTAGCTTTGATGCTCGGGTGTGCATGTCTCTTCCTCTGTAAGCATCCTAAGACTTGGCCATGCGGACATACACTGCTTTAATGCGGTGGGTGGACATCAGGCCCATGACCAGATTTAGATCGAGCAAGCATCTGTGGAGTGAGCAAGATGGAGAAGATGGGCACTCTGCAACCTCAGCTAGAGGACATGAAGTTGTACCGCAGAGCTCATCGGATTCTCACAAACCCACTGCATTCAGTGAAACAAGTCCGGGTCAGAACCAGTAGTGATCGATGGCGTGTAATGGCGAGCAACCTCACCAACTTCACCCTTGTCTCATTACAGTCGTCCGACAGTGTTGTATGCTTCCTTGGAGATCACGTTGATGAACTGAATTGGCTGGAATGAGAGAGATGGAGGATGAGAAGGATTTCTGTTGGCTCGGAAGGGATGAGAAGGGAATCAGAAGGAAGGACACGGCGCCAGCTGCCGGAGACGGGGACCGCCAGCTTGGTGGAGTCCTGAGCTCATCTTGTACTAGTAATGCAAGCACACAGCTATATTATTTGTGGGGATCGATGAACTGTTCTTGAAGGCGACGACTCGTGTGAGCGAGATCGAGAGGAGCCATTGCGAGATGACGGTGGAGTAGCTGTGCTAACTCTAGCTCAATAGAACAGTGTGGTAGCGGCAGTCCATGGAGATGGGGTTAGGTTCACTCCATCTTGGCCAGCTCAGTGCAACAGCGAGGTTGGGGTAATGTAGAGTGGACGAAGAGCTCTGTAATCATTAGCAGTAGCTGCAACAAGACATTGATGGAGATGAGAAGGTAAACATGGAGCAGTCAGTAGTGCAACAAGCAAGGCACTGAATGATTGATCCCCTCTCCGGCCCAGACACTATTTGGATCTCATGCGTGAGGCTCCGTTCTCTTGCATGCATGCAGAAGCCAGTTAGGTGTAGCAAAACATGGAACCATCAACTGGTCCATTGCCTTTTGGTTCCATCACTACCACCCCAAATCTACCGCACAGGTACCATTCCCTCCATCAATAACATTCGAAAGCTCCAACAACAGCGCTTCTTCTTCTTCTACCTTTTCCCTCTTCCAACAATATATACGTTAACAGAGATCGAAACAAAGCCCACAAAAGACTAAGAGTCTAAAACCCACGCCCTTCACCCGACTCTCTTCAGTCCTCGTCGGAGCTCAACTCCGAGGTCGCTAGTAATACTATTACATAAGCGAGCGTGAGAGAGAAGGTAATGGCGTCACTTTGCTGCCACTTCCTGCTCTTGCTCCTTCTCATCCTTGCTCCCGGGAAACTAGCCAAGGTGGCGGAGGACGCGACGGAGGCCGAGGCTCTCCTCGAACTCAAAGCTGCTGTATCAGATCCCTCCGCAGCCCTCTCAGCCTGGAACTCCTCCGACGGCGTCGGTCACTGCTCCTGGCCGGGAGTCGCCTGTGACCCGCTCCAGGGCTCCGTCGTCTCCCTCGACCTCTCCGGACTCAACCTTTCCGGCACGCTTTCCCCTGCCGTCGGCCGTCTACGTCACCTCCTCAACCTCTCCGTCGCTTCTAACTCCCTCTCCGGTCCCATCCCCGCTGACCTTTCCCGCCTCGCCGACCTCCGCCAACTTAACCTCTCCGACAACCTCCTCAACGGCTCGTTTCCCTCCGCCCTCGCCCTCCTGAAGAACCTCCTCGTCCTCGACCTCTACAACAACAACCTCACCGGGCCCCTCCCCGCCGAGGTCGCCGAGCTACCTAACCTCCGCCACCTCCATCTCGGCGGCAACTTCTTCACCGGCATCATTCCCCCGGAGTTCGGCCGCTGGGAGTTCCTCGAGTACCTCGCCGTCTCCGGCAACGATCTCGGCGGCCCCATCCCGCCAGAGCTCGGCAACCTCACCCGCCTTCGCCAGCTGTATGTTGGCTATTTCAACAGCTTCGAGGGCGGCATCCCACCCGAGATAGGCAGCCTCGCGGCGCTCGTCCGTCTTGACATGGCCAACTGTGGCCTCACCGGCACGATCCCGCCCGAGCTCAGGAACCTCCAGAATCTCGACACTCTGTTCCTCCAGGTGAATGGTCTGGCCGGTGATATACCATCGGCGCTCGGCCGCTTGCGCAGCCTCAAGTCAATGGATATCTCCAACAATGCCCTCACCGGCGAGATTCCCTCCACGTTCGCCGATCTCCAGAACCTGACTCTGCTCAACCTGTTCCGCAACAAGCTCCAAGGGTCGATCCCGGAGTCCGTCGGCGACCTGCCAGCGCTGGAGGTGCTGCAGCTCTGGGAGAACAATTTCACCGGTGGGATCCCGCAACGACTCGGGAAGAATGGTCGGCTCCAGCTCCTCGATATCTCGACGAACAAGCTCACGGGGAACCTACCGCCGGACCTCTGCTCTGGCAACAGGCTGCACACTCTCATTGTGCTGCGGAACTTCCTCTTCGGCCCAATACCCGAGACCCTTGGCCGGTGCGAATCACTCAGCCGGATCCGTATGGGGCAAAACTACCTTAATGCATCGATCCCTGATGCTCTCTTCAGCTTGCCCAAGCTCTCGCAGATCGAGCTCGAAGACAATCTCCTCACCGGCTGGTTCCCAGACACCGGCAACGCCGCCATCTCTCCGGACCTCGGCCTGATTAACCTCTCTAACAACCGGCTCTCAGGGCCACTCCCACCGTCCATCGGCAAGTACTCCCGCGTCCAGAAACTCCTCCTGAACCAGAACCAGTTCTCGGGCCGTATCCCGCCGGAAACTGGGAGGCTGCAGGAGCTCTGCAAGCTGGATTTAAGCGAGAACCGGTTTTCTGGCCCGATAGCGCCGGAGATAAGCCGGTGCAAGCTCCTAGCTTTTGTGGACCTCAGCCGGAACGAGATATCTGGCGAGATCCCACCAGAGATTGCCGGAATGAGGATCTTGAACTACCTGAACTTGTCGAGGAATCAGCTCGAAGGGAGCATTCCGCCATTACTCGCCACGATGCAGAGCCTCACGGCGGTCGATTTCTCATATAATAATCTCTCCGGCCTTGTCTCCGGCACCGGCCAGTTCAGTTACTTCAATGCGAGCTCGTTCGTCGGCAATCCCGGTCTCTGCGGTCCGTACCTCGGACCCTGCAGCTCTCCGATTAAGGGTACCGGCTCCCCTCATGCATGGGAATCGCTCTCGGCCTCCTTCAAGGTGCTAGTGGTTGCTGGTCCCCTCATCTGTTCCATTGCCTTCGCCATTGCCGCCATCATCAAAGCTCTGTCACTGAAGAAGGCAAGCGAGGCCCGAGCGTGGAAGTTCACGGCTTTCCAGCGTCTCGATTTCACCTGTCACGATGTGCTCGACTGCCTGAAGGAGGAGAACGTCATCGGAAAAGGCGGCGCAGGCGTCGTGTACAAAGGCGTCATGCCCAATGGCGAACAGCTTGCGGTGAAGCGGCTCCCGGCGATAAGTCGGGGCTCGCCGCATGACCATGGCTTCTCGGCCGAGATACAGACCCTCGGGAGGATTCGGCATCGTCACGTTGTCAGGCTGCTGGGTTTCTGCTCCAACCGCGAGACCAATCTCTTGGTATACGAGTACATGCCCAACGGGAGCCTTGGCGAGGTCCTTCACGGGAAGAAGGGCGGCCATCTGCTTTGGGACACCCGGTACAAGATCGCCGTCGAGGCTGCAAGGGGGCTATGCTATCTCCACCATGACTGTTCGCCGCCGATCCTGCACCGCGACGTGAAGTCCAACAACATCCTGCTCGATTCAGATTTTGAAGCCCATGTCGCGGATTTCGGGCTCGCGAAGTTCTTGCAGGACTCTGGCACGTCCGAGTGCATGTCCGCCGTCGCTGGCTCCTACGGCTACATTGCTCCAGGTACTTGATTGACGCTGAACTCTGTTCTTCGTGCAGAAACCCTTTCTTTGGTAATTGGACTGTTTTCTCGAAATTGATTCCGCAGAGTATGCATACACGTTGAAGGTGGACGAGAAGAGTGATGTATACAGCTTCGGCGTGGTGCTTCTCGAGCTGGTGGCCGGAAAGAAACCGGTGGGCGAGTTAGGCGATGGCGTCGACATCGTTCAGTGGGTTCGGGAGACGACAGACTCTAAGAAGGAAGGAGTACTTGAGATTCTGGATCCCAGGCTGCCCAGAGTTCCCCTGGACGAAGCCATGCATATCTTCTACGTCGCCATGTTGTGCGTCGAGGAACAGAGCGTGGAACGCCCGACGATGAGGGAGGTTGTTCAGATACTCATGGATCTACCAAAAGGACATGGCTGTGACGCACCCATCAAGGAAGTGAAGGAACAGCAGCAGCAGCAGGGTGCAGAAAACTCACCACCACCGGATCTCCTCAGTATTTGAAATGCCGGCACTTGGATCAGAAAGCTGTCGAGGGGTGATCCACGAATCTATCACGTTAAACCTGTTCATGGTGATGGCAATGCCTTATGAAGTTGTTTGTCTTATTACAAGGGTGCAACTCGAGCCTTTAAATCAATCTACTTTACAGGGACAGAAAGAATGTCCTGATCTCATTTATCTTGTTCATGAAAGACAAGAGGCCTTCCCGTTTACTCTGTGTCAGTGATAAGTACCTCTTTGTAATGCCCAAACCCCACACTAGTTGTTTGATGCGCCAGGGATCGATCATATGATGATCTGTAATGAGAAATAATGGGGATCAGATAATGTCCGGCCTTTGGCACACCAAACGAGATGGGCTTTGAATAACTTGGTCATGTATCTGTTTGGCATGACAGATGTGGAGTCGAGCCCAAAGCCCAGAAAGAAAGGACACGAAGGCTTCATCGTCGGTTGCGTCAGAGCGAGTCAATGGCTTTTGATCCATTGTTGAGCTGTGTTATCTCTGGGAGAGTGAGCATGAGGAGCACCGCTGTGGTGGATAAGAGGGTGGCTCCTGCACCACAGGATGTTGGCAGCTGCCGGCCGGCATGAGATTCCACAGGCTTTGTCGCCCTTAAGATTTGACGACTGTAAGAGATGAGGGTGGATTGATTAGGGGAGAAGACGAGATAAATTAACAGGAGTAAAGCCGAGAGACAGACGACAATCACACGCACAAACAGCCACAGTGAAGAGGGAGGGAAGAGCAGCGGAAGCCACTGGGCGGCGTTGCTTCTGCGACACTCCAACGAGGCGTCCGCCCATGATCACAAGAACCAACAGCGCGTCTGGTCCCTCCGCTCCACCCCTTGCATGCTCTGTTGTGCGCGGTGTTCTCGCCCCTGGCGTCACGACAGGCGAGGTCGCCATCTCCTTTCTCTATCATGCTTCCACCACCACCTACCAACCAAACACAAAACAAGTATGACTTCATTATCTTCGCTCTCTTTTTTATCTTTGGGGAATCTGATTTGTACCTCTCTGATGCGTCGATGGTACCTCATATTTCACCTCTTCTGTCAACTGCTGAGAATTGGCATTAGTCTTGTCAGATGAGAGCTGGTTTGGCTACAAACATGGCAAAGATTCCAAGTGATCCCCCATGTCGGTCAGCGACTGAAGCTTGTGAAGTTACGTCTGCAAAGAGGGAGGTCACAGAGACGTATAAGGACAAAGGAAGGAATGCCTTCGGCAAGCAGCAGTAGAAGACAAAGCCAAAGCCAGCACAACAACGAGAAAGGGCCACCTTACCACCCTCTTTCTTGCGCACACAACATAAAGATGGGGAAGAGGAGAGGTGGAGAAAGGGGAGAGCGAGAGGGAACTACTGCCCTTCTTCTGCTGTTGCTGTTGCTGTTGCTATTGGTGGTATGGCGAAGCTCAGGAAGAAAGCCTCCCTAACCCACATCTTATAAAATGATGATATTACCCCTCTGTCTGAGTCGATGGCCACCATCATACAAGGGCTTTTTTATCAATATAGTACACCCCTTACCCCTTAGCCCCGGAGGAAGGCAGACAGGACGGAGCCAGGCAACACGAAGCAGGGCTGACGAGTGCGAAGAGGAGGGGGGAACCGTCTCTTCTTCATATGTGCGATAGGGATGATCACGGTGGGTCGCTCATGGTGCACAAACTTATCTTTCCTCCCTCTATTCCTTTGCGAAGAAAGAACAAACTTACATTAGGGTTTGGTTTCTGGATTGTTTGCTATCTCCATACTAATTTAGCCCCCTCGAGCATCTTCACTCTATATCGTGCGATTTTGACATGTTTGAATGGGGATATTCTCATATCTTGTTTGCGACCCTTCTTTTTCTTTTTTTTTTGGGCTTTTTGTTCTTATCAAGATGCTGAATTCTCAGAATGCTTGATTCTAGAAATAGAGAGAATGATCAAGGCTAGTGTTTGTGGAGTCTGGACACTTGATTCGATCATGAACTAATGATGAGAAGCCTTCTCACTATAGTTGCCCATAGGTGATTAATCTTTCTACAGGATCGAGAGGGTCTCGAGCAACTGAACGGACGCTAGTCTATGCAAAGACCGAGGTTTGAGGTTTCTGACATGGTCCTTCGACACTAACGCCAACCTATGAAAAGACCTAGGTCAGATGCAGATCTGTGCAAAGACCGAGGTCTGATGCCAATCTATGCAAAGATCTAGGTTAGATGAGGTTTCCAACGTAAAGGCATGACACTTGTATGCTAACGCTAACCTATGCGAAGATCGAGATAGATTTCCAATAATGATCCTTGAACACTAACATAATGAGTTTTAAGTCGAGAGTAAACAGTGAGGCTTGATTATTATAATCTGATGTGACTTTCATAATTGGTCTAATTGGGAGAAAAAATAAATGAAAGATTTTTGGATTATTTTGTGTTTGGACGATGCACATGTGATTTAATTGTAAAGATCAAGATCGGATGAGATTTTCGATGTGATCCTTAAATACTAAGTAACAGTCAAAGTCGAGAGTTAACAGTGAGACTCAATTACTATAGCCTGATAAGCCTTTTATGATTGGTCCAATTGGGAGGAATATTTTAAGATATAGATGAAAGATTCCTGGGTTATTTTGTGTTGGGATGATGGCCATGTGACTCAATTGTAAAGATCAGAGGTCGGATGAGATTTTCGACGTGACGTTGGAAGTCGAGAGTAAAGATAAGGACTTGATTATTATAGTCTGATGAGCCTTTCATGATTGGTCCAATTGGGAGAAGATATAGATAAAAGATATTGGGTTATTTTGTGTTTGGATGATACACATGTGACTCAATTGTAAAGATTAAAGTCGAATGAGATTTTTGATGTGATCCTCAAACACTAAATAACATTGGAAGTCGAGAGTAAATAGTGAGACTCAATTACTATAGTATGATAAGCCTTTTATGATTGGTCCAATTAGGAGGAATATTTTAAGATATAGATGAAAAATTCCTGGGTTATTTTATGTTGGGATGATGGCTATGTGACTCAATTGTAAAGATCAAGGTCAGATGAGACTAATGAGCCTTTTATGATTGGTCCAATTGGGAGGAATATTTTAAGATATAGATAAAAGATTCCTGGGTTATTTTGTGTTGGGATAATGGTCATGTGACTCAATTGTAAAGATCAAGGTCGGATGAGACTAATGAGCCTTTTATGATTGGTCCAATTGGGAGGAATATTTCAAGATATAGATGAAAGATTGTTGGGTTATTTTGTGTTGGGATGATGGTCATGTGACTCAATTATAAATATCAAGGTCGAATGAGATTTTCGATGTGGTCCTCAAACACTAGGTAACGGTGGAAATCGAGAGTAAAGATTGAGACTTGATTATTATAGTTTTATTAGCCTTTCATAATTGGTCCAATTGGGAAAAGATATAGATGAAAGATTCTTAGGTTATTTTATGTTTCGATAATGCACATGTGACTCAATTGTAAAGATTAAGGTCGGATGAGATTTTTGATATGATCCTAAAACACTAAGTAATATTCGAAGTCAAGAGTAAATGATGAGACTCAATTACTATACTCTGATGAGCCTTTTATGATTGATCCAATTGGGAGGAATATTTCAAGATATAGATGAAAGATTTCTGGGTTATTTTGTGTTGGAATGATAGTAATATTACTCAATTGTAAAGATCAAGGTCGGATGCGATTTTAGACGTGGTCCTCAAACACTAGGTAATGGTGGAAGTCGAGAGTAAAGATTGGGACTTGATTATTATAGTTTGATAAGTCTTTCATGATTGGTCCAATTGGGAGAAGATATAGATGAAAGATTCTTTGGTTATTTTGTGTTTCGATGATGCACATGTGACTCAATTATAAAGATCAAGGTCGGATGAAATTTTTGATGTGATCCTCAAATACTAAGTTAGAGTGAAAGTCGAGAGTAAACAATGAGACTCAATTACTATAGTCTGATGAGCCTTTTATGATTAGTACAATTGGGAGGAATATTTCAAGATATAGATACAAGATTTCAGGGTTATTTTGTATTAGGATGATGACAATATTACTTAATTGTAAATATCAAGGTCGGATGAGATTTTCCACTAGATCCTCAAACACTAGGTAATGGTGGAAGTCAAAAGTAAAGATTTGGACTTGATTATTATAGTCTGATGAGCCTTTCATGATTGGTCCAATTGAGAGAAGATATAGATGAAAGATTCTTGTGTTATTTTGTATTTGGATGATGCACATGTGACTCAATTATAAAGAATAAGGTCGGATGAGATTTTTGATATGATCATCAAACACTAAGTAAAAGTGAAAGTCGAGAGTAAACAATGAGACTCAATTACTATAGTCTGATGAGCCTTTTATGATTGGTCCAATTGAGAGAAATATTTCAAGATATAGATAAAAGATTCATGGGTTATTTTGTGTTGGGATGATGGCAATATGACTTAATTGTAAAGATAAAGGTCGGATGAGATTTTCGACATAATCCTCAAACACTAGGTAACGGTGGAAGTCGAGAGTAAAGATTGGGACTTGATTATTATAGTCTGATGAGCCTTTCATGATTGGTCCATTTGGAAGAAGATATAGATTAAAGATTCTTGGTTATTTTATGTTTGGATGATGCACATGTGACTCAATTATAAAGATCAAGGTCGGATGAGATTTTTGATGTGATCCTCAAATACTAAAGTAGAGTGGAAGTCGAGAGTAAATAGTGAGACTCAATTACTATAATCTGATGAGCCTTTTATGATTGGTCTAATTGAGAGAATATTTCAAGATATAGATGAAAGATTCCTGGGCTATTTTATGTTGGGATGATGGCAATATTATTCAATTGTAAATATCAAGGTCGGATGAGATTTTCCACTAGATCCTCAAACACTAGGTAATGGTGGAAGTCAAGAGTAAAGATTGGGAGTTGATTATTATAGTCTGATGAGCCTTTCATGATTGGTCCAATTGGGAAAAGATATATATGAAAGATTCTTGGGTTATTTTGTGTTTGGATATACACATGTGACTCAATTATAAAGATCAAGGTCGGATAAGATTTTTGATGTGATCATCAAACACTAAGTATCGAGAGTAAACAATAAGACTCAATTACTATAGTCTGATGAGCCTTTTATGATTGGTCCAATTGGGAGGAATATTTCAAGATATAGATGAAAGATACCTTGGTATTTTGTGTTGGGATGATGGCTATGCGACTCAATTGTAAAGATTAAGGTCGGATGAGATTCTCGACGTGGTCCTCAAACACTAAGTAATGGTAGAAGTCGAGATTAAACAATGTGACTTAATTATTAAAGTTTGATGAGCCTTTCATGATTAGTCCAATTAGGAGAAGATATAGATGAAATATTCTTAGGTTATTTTGTGTTTGAATGATGCACATGTGACTCAATTATAAAGATCAAGGTCGGATGAAATTTTTGATATGATCCTCAAACGCTAAGTAATAGTGGAAGTCGAGAGTAAACAATGAGACCCGATTACTATAGCCTGATGAGCCTTTTATGATTGGTCCAATTGGGAGGAATATTTCAAGATGTAGATGAAAGATTTCTGGGTTATTTTGTTTGGGATGATGGCCATGCGACTCAATTGTAAAGATCAAGGTCGGATGAGATTCTCGACGTGGTCCTCAAACACTAAGTAATAGTGGAAGTCGAGAGTAAAGATTGAGACTTGATTATTATAGTCTAATGAGCCTTTCATGATTGGTCCAATTAGAAGAAGATATAGATGAAAGATTCTTTTGTTATTTTATGTTTGGATGATGCACATGTGACTCAATTGGAAAGATCATGGTCAGATGAAATTTTTGATGTGATCCTCAAACACTAAGTTAGAGTGGAAGTCGAGAGTAAGCGGTGAGACTCAATTACTATAGTCTGATGAGCCTTTTATGATTGGTACAATTGGGAGGAATATTTTAAGATATAGATGAAATATTTCTGAGTTATTTTGTGTTGGGATGATGGCAACATTACTCAATTGTAAATATCAAGGTCGAATGAGATTTTCCACTAGATCCTCAAACACTAGGTAATGGTGGAAGTCAGGAGTAAAGATTGGGACTTCATTATTATAGTCTGATGAGTCTTTCATGATTGGTCCAATTGGGAGAAGATATAGATGAAAGATTCTTTGGTTATTTTGTATTTGGATGATGCACATGTGACTCAATTATAAAGATTAAGGTCAGATGAGATTTTTGATGTGATCATCAAACACTAGTCTGATGAGCCTTTTATGGTTGGTCCAATTGAGAGAAATATTTCAAGATATAGATAAAAGATTCATGGGTTATTTTGTGTTGGGATGATGGCAATATGACTTAATTGTAAAGATAAAGGTCGGATGAGATTTTCGACATGATCCTCAAACACTAGGTAACGGTGGAAGTCGAGAGTAAAGATTGGGACTTGATTATTATAGTCTGATGAGCCTTTCATGATTGGTCCAATTGGAAGAAGATATAGATAAAAGATTCTTGGGTTATTTTATGTTTGGATGATGCACATGTGACTAAATTATAAAGATCAAGGTCGGATGAGATTTTTGATGTGATCCTCAAACACTAAAGTAGAGTGGAAGTCGAGAGTAAATAGTGAGACTCAATTACTATAGTCTGATGAGCCTTTTATGATTGGTCTAATTAGGAGAATATTTCAAGATATAGATGAAAGATTCCTGGGCTATTTTATGTTGGGATGATGACAATATTATTCAATTATAAATATCAAGGTCGGATGAGATTTTTCACTAGATCCTCAAACACTAGGTAATGGTGGAAGTCAAGAGTAAAGATTGGGACTTGATTATTATAGTCTGATGAGCCTTTCATGATTGGTCCAATTGGGAGAAGATATAGATGAAAGATTCTTGGGTTATTTTATGTTTGGATATACACATGTGACTCAATTATAAAGATCAAGGTCGGATAAGATTTTTGATGTGATCATCAAACACTAAGTATCGAGAGTAAACAATAAGACCCAATTGATATAGTCTGATGAGCCTTTTATGATTGGTCCAATTGGAAAAAATATTTCAAGATATAGATGAAAGATTCCTGAGTTATTTTGTGTTGAGATGATGGCTATGCGACTCAATTGTAAAGATTAAGGTCGGATGAGATTCTCGACATGGTCCTCAAACACTAAGTAATGGTAAAAGTCGAGAGTAAATAATGTGACTTAATTATTATAGTTTGATGAGCCTTTTCATGATTGGTCCAATTAGGAGAAGATATAGATGAAAGATTCTTGGATTATTTTGTGTTTGAATGATGCACATGTGACTCAATTATAAAGATTAAGGTCGGATGAGATTTTTGATGTGATACTCAAACACTAAGTAATAGTGGAAGTCGAGAGTAAACAATGAGACCCAATTACTATAGCCTGATGAGCCTTTTATGATTGGTGCAATTGGGAGGAATATTTCAAGATGTAGATGAAAGATTTCTGGGTTATTTTGTGTTGGGATGATGGTCATGCGACTCAATTGTAAAGATCAAGGTCGGATGAGATTCTTGACGTGGTCCTCAAACACTAAGTAATGGTAGAAGTCAAGAGTAAACAATGAGACTTAACTATTATAGTCTGATGAGCCTTTCATGATTGGTCCAATTGGGAGAAGATATATATGAAAGATTACTGGGTTATTTTGTATTTGGATTATGCACATGTGACTCAATTGTAAAGATTAAGGTCGGATGAGATTTTTGATTTGATTCTCAAACACTAAGTAACGATGGAAGTTAAGAGTAAATAGTGAGACTCGATTACTATAATCTGATGAGACCATTATGATTGATTCACTTGGAAGAAATATTTAAAGATATAGATAAAAGATTCTTGAATTATTTTGTGTTGGGATGATGCACATGTCACTAGTTGTTGACTGTTTTTACCACCTAGATCTAACTGAGATGTCCATGTTGTCACGGGCTTAGCTAAAGTTTGCCTAAGCCGTGCGGCACCCTCATGACACTCCCGAAGACTTAGCTGAAATTGCCTAAGTCGTAGAGCAACCTTGCTCACTATTAGGACTTGGGATTGCCTAAGTCATACAACGCCCAATGCGTTTCCGCAAAGGGTCAGCCCTCTTACAACCTCTTAAGGCCCGTGGGACCTACAAAGAAGAAGTTGATTAATTCGAAGCGGCGGACACATCCCGACGTCTGCAAAGAAAAAGTACAAGCAATTTATCGAACACCTTGAGTGCAGCAAAGAAAAGAGAGAAAGAGTGAAACAGGACTTTGGAGGGTTGTAGGAGCAGTGCAAGTCCACAAACGACGGTTCCCAAGGTATCGGACGCAAGACAAGTTCAATTTCGATGAATGCCTACATGACATATACCCGAACCCCATCCGGTGCCACGTTCCAAGGTGCTGAAATGGCTGACATTTCGCCAAAAGGTTGTCATGGCACATGAAAAGACCCAAAAATGGGGTTGTTTTGTGTTTTGGCTCATGTGATCGATCGCTCTGACCTTCTACACTACTTTCGCTCATATTTCTTAGGTAAAACATGTAAACTCAAGGCAAAACAAGCTGCCAAACATATGTACAAGCAAGAAAAAGTGACGACGGTTCAAGGAGCAAAGGCATTACGGTTGAGCGACGGCCGTCGTGACATTCTCCCACTTAAAGCTCGGCGCCCTCGGCTTGTTGGTAGGCTTTGATGTGAGCTTCTTCATGTCGTAGGGCATCTTCGGCTCCCAACTAGCTTTGTTTGAGGAAGCTTTTGCCACTTCACCAAGTACTCTATATGTTGCGCTCCATTGGGTAGCTTTATTATACAATCCGCTAGAATAGTTTCAACTCGTTTCTCGTAAGAGGCTCTGGTGGGGGGTAGTCGAGTTGGAACATTTCGGGAATCATCTCACGGATCTGAGTGGTAGGCTTTCAAGTTGCTCGTATGGAAGACATTGTGAATTCTGAACCATGCTGGCAGTTGCAACTTGTATGAGACATTGCCTACCCTGCTGATGATTGGGAAAGGCCCTTCATACTTGCGTACCAATCCTTTATGCACTTTGTGTCTAAAGAATTGGAGTGATGCTGGTTGGAGCTTCACCAACACCATGTCACCAACTTTAAATTCTTGTGGTCGCCTTCCCAAGTCTGCCCACTTCTTCATCTTTTTGGCCGCCTTCTCCAAGTAAGCCCGTGCAATATCTGCATTATGATGTCATTCCCTTGCGAAGTGATAGGTGATGGGCTACTCCTGTATAACCAATAACGGTATGAGGAGTTGATGGTCATTGTCCGTAATAATCTCAAATGGGCTCTTGTTGGATGCAGAGCTCACGCAAGTTATAGGAGAACTGGGCGATGTCAAGCTTCACCCAATCCGTTGGTTGGCACTCACGTAGTCAAGATATTGCTCCAAGAGCGAGTTAATTCTCTCTGTTTGGCCGTCGTTTGAGGGTGGAGGCTTGTGGAGAAGTATAATTTAGACCCCAACAACTTGAACAACTCGGTCGAATCGTCCCAAGAACCGAGAATCCCGATCACTAATGATGTTGTGTGGGACTCCCCAATACTTAACCACATTCTTCATCATCAACTTAGTCGCCTCCTCCAGAGCAATGTAGGGTGCAGAATGAATGTTGCATACTTGAAAATCGGTCAACTACCACGAGTATCGATCCAAGTCCCCCTCTGCGGGCAAGCTTGATATGAAGTCCAAAGAAATGCTCTCCCATGGCCTTTTACGTGCAGACAGCGGTTCCAAAAGTCTCACAACCTGCTCTATCTTGTCCTGTGACAAGTAAGGCATGTTCGAACATATTCCTCCACATCTCCCCATCTTTGGCCAATAGAAGGCCCTCTCCACGAGAGCCATTGTTCGGTGGATACCGGATGTCCAAAGGGAATCGTGACACTCTTTCAAGAGTTCACGCCTCAAGTTATCCGCTCGTGGGACATAAACTCTGTTCCCCTTGGTGTAGATGAGTCCCTCCTGGACCCAAAATCGTCGTGCCTTGCCCTCTTTAATGAGTTGAATCGAGCCACCGCTTGAGGATCTCGATGCAGTCCAACCACGATCACGGAAAGAAAGTTGGAGCGCAATTGACTTGCTTGGCCTCCGCCCTCCAGTATAGCATTCACAAGCTCCACTTTCCGACTCAATGCATCGCCACGACATTTGCTTTTCCGGTTTGTACTCCATCACCATGTCGAACTCACCAAGAAGTCCCGCCATCATGCTTGCTTTGGGAGAGTTTCTTTTGAGTTTGAAAGTAACTCAATGCGACATTGTTGGTCCTTAGCACAAATGGTGCTCCCAGGTAGTGTCGCCACACTTGTAGACAGTGGACTACAGTCATCTCCTTCTCATGTAGGATATCGCTCGGTCTCGTTGAGCTTGCGACTCGTGAGGCCACCGGATGACCCTCCCATAAGAACTCCTCTAATAGCAAAGTCAAGCATCGGTATGGACTTCAAAAGACTTTCCATAGTCCGCAATCTGAGTATAGGTTCTTCTAACACGGTCTTGGTCTTGAAATGCCGCCTCACATTTGTCCGACCATCTCGGTCGCTCCTTTTTAGCTCGTCGGTGCGGCCGAATATCCAGCTATGAAGCGCCGATAATAGTTGATAAACCCAAGGAAGGATCTCAACTCGGCACCTTCTTTGGTGTTCGCCATCCACCAGCTTGCACCTTAGCCTTGTCCATTCGAATGGACCCATTCCCAATTCGATGCCCCAAGAATAAAATCTGTTTGGTAGCACTTTTCCCTCTTCACGAATAAGGTGTTCTCCGAGAACTTTGAAAATTGTTCGGAGGTGTCTAACATGCTCCTCAAGTGTTTGGCTATAGAGCGATGTCGCCTAAGTAGGACCACAAACTTATCCAGATATTCTTTGAATGATTCATGAGAGTGCAAAATGTGGAGGCGTTGGTTGCCGAAAGGCATCACCAAAACTCGAATGCTCCATACCCGGTCACACAGGTAGTCTTTGCCTCATCACCTTCTGCGATGCGCACCTGCCAATACCCTGACCGAAGGTCGAGTTTGGAGAAGTACTTTGCCTTGCCCAATTGATCGAACAAGTTCGCGATGAGTGGGATAGGGTACTTGTTCTTCACCGTCATCTTATTGAGGGCTCGATAATCAATGCATAATCGGAGGCTCCCATCTTGTTTCTTGAAGAGGACCGGAGCTCGAAGGTGCTGAGCTGCGGATGAGACCACCGCTAGCGGTTCATCTAACGCTTCCTCAATTCGCCAACTCGGAGGGGCCATGCGGTATGGTGGCCTCGGAGGCTTAACTCCCTCCTCAATCGATGATCCACGCCTGCGTGGTGGTAGAGTTCTCGGCAACTCTTTTGGCATCACATCCGAGAACTCCTTCGGGATGTTCGCCACAATGGCGGGTTCTGAATGGCCTCCCGTCAAGTGTCTCTAGCTTCATAGCGACTAAAAGGTTAATTCATCTTTTCGCACCTTTCTTCAATTGTAAAGCCGATATTTGTTGTAGGTCCTTGGTTCCTACTAGAAGCTGGAACCATGCAGGATCATCGCCTCCCATTAGACACAAGAAGTTCAGCAGTATTGGCACCAACTTTGCTGCGTGCATAAACTCCATTCCGAGAATCACTTGAAGTCGTCAATGGCACCGCCATCAAGTCTGTGCTCCCATTCCATGTCCCGATCTTGATGGGGACCCCTTTGCTTGTCCGGAGATCCGCTTGGCCTCCGAGTTCACCGCCTTCATACGACTTGGGCTCTTCTCCAAGATTAGTCCGATCGCTTAGCTTCGCGATCGGCAATAAAATTGTGGGTCGCGCGTGTCCACCATTGCACGGGTTGTTCGGCCATTCAGCTTGATGTCCACATACATCAACTCGCCGCTTCGCCTTGGTGGCTTCACCTTTGTATTCTCCCCACTTGACCCCGCAATGCATTCAACAAACGCATTGCTCCCATCGGGTCCTTGCGACGCCTCCCCGCTACAGTCGAACTACTCGAACTAAGGGCGATTGCTTTGCCCTTGTCGACTTACGGGTAGAATCGATGCCGTCAAAGCATTGAGTGCCTGTTTTGTGGGCACTCCTCACCATGTGCGGTCCTCCACACAAGAAGCATCCAGAGGTTTTGGGACTCTTACCTCTTGAGCCGGTCCCTTGTGGAAATTCTTCTTCTTTGCTCGCCCCACTCCTTCGCCGAGAGTATTTAGATGGGCGATTTCAAGATTGTTTCTTCTTTCTCAAATCCTCAAGAAACAAAGTCATTAGCCTTCCGTACGCAATTGCCCCGACTACGTCGGTAACATTCCTCTGATGTAGTTCTTGTTGTGCTCATGGCTTCAAGCCATCGAGGAAGCTGAATAACTTATCTTTTTCAGACACGTGCTGTATATCCGGCATCAGTGCTGAAAATTGTTTCACATAGTCTCGGATTGTTGTACTTTAGCGGAGTTATCTCAATTTCCTTCTTGCGACAAACTCGTGTTCTCTAAGAACGAGTTCTCAACTCTCGCTCAAGTCTCCCCATGTATCCACTTGACATCGGCCTTGTTGGATCTCTTCCCAACGGGTTCGCCACCAAAGTTTTGCATCCCCATTCGGATACATTGTTGCTATAGCAACTTTGGTTTCTTCGAATCAAGCCTTGTAGCGAAATCTTGTTCCATGTCGAACAAGAAATTTTCGAGCTCTTTGGCATCTCTAGCACCTCCGTAACCGCTCTGGTGCCTGAAGTTTTGTGGTGGCGCTTGGTGTTGTTCCCTCCGCATCAAGAGTCCTTGTTAACACCATCACCTTAGCCGTGAGTTCCGCCACAACTTCATGTAGGTGTCGACGGAATCTTTGGTGTCCTCTCGTTGATCCATCATAGATTCAACTTTCTCGATCCGAGATTCAGCTTCTTCTAGCGAGCTCTCTACCCTAAGTAGCCCTTGGTGACCTTGGTAGAGTTCCTCCACGCTCGCTTCAAGAACATCAAGGCGGGTCTCTGTCGCTATAATTCTCTCCTTGTGACCCTTTTTCCCAGTTGGCACTCCAGATGGCGCCTCCTCCCCTCGTGGAGAATACCCAACTTCACGCTCGTCTTGTTCACTATAGAGCTCCTCATGAGTGACTCCCATAGTTTGCGAGCGAGTTTGCACTTGCAACCCACTGCATTGCTTGGAGCAAGGGTCCCCTTGCCCATCTTGCTCGATTCACCACGATGTTTCACCATGGCGAGATTGTGAATCTTCTTGTTGTTCGTATGAATTGCTTGCTCGATACCACCATCACGGGCTTAGCTAAAGTTTGCCTAAGTCACCCTCAGCACTCCCAAAGACTTAGCTGAAATTGCCTAAGTCGAGAGCAACCTTGCTCACTATTTCGGACTTAGGGATTGCCTAAGTCATACAACGCCCAATGCGTTTCTGTCCGCAAAGGGTCAGCCCTCTTACAACCTCTTAAGGCCCGTGGGACCTACAAAGAAGAAGTTGATTAATTGAGCGGCGGCGGACACATCCCGACGTCTCGCAAGCGGAAAGTCAAACAATTTATCGAACACCTTGAGTGCAGCAAAGAAAGAGAAAGAGAGTGAAACAGGACTTTGGAGGGTTGTAGGAGCAGTCGCAAGTCCACAAACGACGGTTCCCAAGGTATCGGACGCAAGACAAGTTCAATTCGATGAATGCCTACGCGACATATACCCGAACCCCATCCAGCCGGTGCCACCGGGTTCCAAGGTGCTGAAATGACTGACATTTCGCACCGCAAAAGGTTATCGTGGCACATGAAAAAGACCCAAAATGAGGTTTGTTTTGTTTTGGCTCCAGCGAGCGATCGTTCTGCAGCCTTCTACACTACTTTCGCTCATATTTCTTAGGTAAAAACATGTAAACTCAAGGCAAAACAAGCTGCCAAACATATGTACATGCAAGAAAAAGTGACGAACGGTTCAAGGAGCAAAGGCATTACGGTTAAGCGACGACCGTTCGTGACAATGTGTTGGGCCTGATTGGATGATCATTTTCCCTTTCAGTAGCTATAACATTTTTGTCGAATTTTGATCTTGTCCAAAAAGACGAGAACAGGTCGGATTGTGTCGTTTGTTATTCCATGCATATTTTTCCAATCTATTTGGCCTTGCTCAAATCCTAAATCCACTTCACATGGTAGAAGTTTTATTTTCCAACAAGGTGGCAGCTTTTATTACAGTCATGTTCATTTGTCCTGATTTCTTGTCAAACATCTTGTTCTTCGTTGGGTAAGAGATTGCAAGTGTTTATAATGTAGGGTTACAGGATATTGATTTTGACTATTGAAATAATGTTTCTTTTATGCATCATCCATCCCAAAGTACTGATCTATCGTTACAATATGATAATGCTACAAAATCGAAAGGAACTCTTCTTATAAAGAACTTGTCAAAAAATTTTGATGTTCAACATCTGGATGTCTAAGCTTTTCAAAACCATTTGGAGTTGGGACTCTGCAATATACATCCTTTGTCAGATATTTTTTTTTGACTTAAATACACCATAAGTTTTGGTGAGGCATTTGGGGGAACAAGATTAGGCGCACTGATTGATGGAAAATAACAAATGTTGATGAACCGTTGAGCTGCTGGGGATACATTTTGTTTACATGAATAGGATATCCAAAATGACTTCCGAAGTTGTTTCTGAATTCTACTATTGTGCTTCCTGAGGGGGAAGAATGCTGGTTTGATACTATTGTGCTTCTTTTAAGATTTGATTGTTTCTCTCCTTTGCTTGGAAACATGTCATCATATGCTTGAGTGTCATCCGAACCCAAGGCCGATCCTGATCCTTGATGCTTTGGTTTGTGGAGTTTTTATTATAAAACCTCAAATAAGAATTTGTTAGTGACTTGGGCAATAAAATATGTTTATGATATTTAGTATACCTTAGTGCCAAGATAATATGTATTAAGTGCAGAAATGATTGTGGAAACTACAACAACTAGCTGTATCTCCTGGTAGTTAAATGAGTCATCATACGGCATATCCAACTTATTAGACAATTAACAATGATTGCATTTAGGTTTACGCCACAGCTAAGTGGACAAAGGTTTCATTTTGGTCCTTTATAAAACCCTTTTCTTCTCTGCAATATCTGCCAGGTAGTTTTCCTAGATGAAAGTTTGTGACACGGAGTTGCTCGATTATTGCATCAACTTAAGTTGCATAACCAAGAAAGCTAACTTTCACTTCTAAACAAAATAATAATAATAATAATAATAATTCAGGGCCATGAAATTGCTGCTAACCGATGAATAATCTTTTATAATTTAGCTCCTCGGAGAAGCCGATTTCTCATCCAAAGACTCCTGATTTATGTTTAACATTGCTTCTGGTTTCAGGCTTAAAAAAAATTGTTATTTTTTTTACTAAGAGAAACCCCAGTGGAATCTGAACAGTTAATTGGATGTGTGGCAGGCAAACCTAGTATCTTCATTCTCTCTCTCTCTCTCTTGCTTCTTACTGAGAAATTACTTCTATGCAAACAATTAGCTGCTGTTTTCACGGTTTGTGCAAGATTTGTTAATGTTTTTTTTATTGTTTTCCTGTGCAGATCCCAACCGCTGGTTGTGGTCGGAAACAAATATTCTCCCCTGCTGGAACTTGATGTTTAGTATAATTGACATGAATGCATCCTTATGGCAGAGAAGTTTGCATGCCATTTGTGACTCTCATTCTAGCTTTTGAGGTTTTCTTTTTTTCCTGGTTGAGATAACTTTTCCACATTGCTGATTCATTTCACATCAAATTAAGGATTTTGATCTTTTTTTCAAATACCTATCAATTAAGCAAACTATTATTGTGTTAGAGAAATTTGATTTAAGTAGGTAAGAGACCGATCATTGTGTTCATGTATATAGTTGTCACATATCAGCTCTGCAATGAGGATCTTAGCAATGGGTAGATATTGCTAACTTCTTCATTCTATTCATCCTCATCTGATGATGTCCACAAATTTGCAACTTTGATTTTTTTTTTTATGAAATTGATGGATCAATTATTTGGTATAACCCTAGGGTTCTATCATAGAGAAAGAAGTTGGAACGGGGGATAAATGATCTCTTCGAGGGGATCAGGTCTCCTATATCACTTTGAGGGGATCTACCTCCTATGGTTGTTTTTTGGCTAAAACTAATAATTCTTATTGATTGATCTCTATAAAGAGTTTTATAACCTTATTTATAAGACTTTACCAAGAGTCTATCAAGAGTCTTATTGAAAATAGAGATCAATCAGACTATTTATAACCTTATTTATAGCCCAATAGAGTCTATCAAGAGTTACTAATTTTTGACTCTTGATAGATTCCTAACTGAAAATAATAACTGACTCTATTGGGCTCACCTGTTTCATAACTGATTCCGACTGAACAGACTAACATAATTCAACTCGATTTAATCATAAATGGATATACCCGACTTAGTTAAGGTCCTAACATTATCCTATCATATTGAATTACGATAAATAGAATTAAAGTCAAACCTTTTACTATTGACAATCTTTTTATAAAAATAATAAAATATAATTTTATTATCAATAATCCCTTAATGTCAATTATATATTTCATTATATCATTTTTAGTTACTAACTATGTAGCTGTCACTCTTTCATATTGTTCGTCACTCATGATCGGGAGACGAAGAGGGTATTTATGGTTCACGTCGATCGTGTTATCAGAACGAGAAAAACAAAAAGGAAAAGATAAAAAATATTTACATTTATTTATATAAAATATTGTTTTAAGACCGCAAAGACCAAAAATAAAAAAGGTTACTAGATCTCGTGGTGGGTCGGGTTGACCTCGGCCATCTTCTTGTCGGCTGAACCTTCTCGCGTCGCCAACCAACAAGTCAACGCTGACCAACAAGTTTATTTGGCGAAGTACGTTGATGACTTCCATCGACGAGGAAAGGAAACCAAATTAATGGGTTGAGATCCTCCTTTGTCACGAAGCGTATTCGAGAGAACAATTGGAGAGGATCCAACGATCTCTCTTCTCAGCCCTTAGCAAGGAATTAGGTGAAGACCGGTTCCTGCCGGATTGATGCTATTCGTGCAGCATCCAACCTTTGACCACGGCGTAATCCCTCATTTAGATCGCCTCTGCTTCCTCTTCCTCTCCTCCATCAGCAAATCCTCGACAAGAAAGGAAGGCAACCCCGCGTACAGGTACGTCCTGCTCCTTCTTCTCATCTGATGCTTCGTATGATTCATGATATGATTTCGGTGGATGCTTGCTTGTGCACCTGCGAACAAGCACAGGTGGGTGATCGAGAGGAGAAGACTTGGAAGTGGAGGAGGAAGACAGGATGCTGAGGCAGGCGTCGAGTAGGAACCATAGAGGGAACGCGCGGGGGGGGTGGGTGGGTGGGTTGGGGTTCAGGGAGAAGAACGCTTTTTTCCGGATCGGCGCTCTGGTCGCCGTCTGCCTTTGGCTGCTCTACCAGATGAAGTGCTCTCACTACCAGAGGAAGGCATATGAGGACAAGTTCGGAGATGCTGAGAGGGTCGCCATGTTCGGCAGGGAGGAGCTCCTCCCTGACACGCTCGAGGCGGCTTCGCTGCCTGCGGAAGGCAGAGCGCATGTGGTGAAGCATGAAGAACTCGAGATACAAGAACACGAGGAGCGGGCGCATGAGGCTCAGGAACAGAGTTTTAAGGGCGACGACGCTTCCAGCGAGGTCGTCCATGGCGGCCATGAAGCAGAGCACGAAGAAGGGGCGCAGGCGGCTCAAGAAAGAAGCTTCGAAGCTGATGATGCCTCCAGTGCTGTCGATCATGTTGTTCGAGTTAAAGAATCCGAATCTGGAAATACACTGTTCGATCCAGCCGAAACAACTAATTCCGGCGTTGTTCATGGAGGAAAAAACAATAGGATCACTGCAAATGGAACTGTGCTCGAGAAGAGGCCTTCCTCAAGAACAGCACCTGGTGAATCGGGGATGAGGTCGAGAGACTTGTCAAAGGATGAAATCAATGTGCAGGAGAATTATACTGCAATGTCTGAAGACTGGTGAGAAGCTGAGAGAAACCAGAAGACGGCGGTGCATCCGACCGTTGCTGTTGCCACCGCTGGGTCGGAAGTCCCATGGCAAGAAGAGTCCGATTCACCGGAGACAACGAACAACGTAGAAGAGTATTAGGTGACGGTGTGTGATAGGCTTGTGGTAGTATGAGGTTATAATTTGATAATTCATCACATGCCTTGAGATCTTCTGATCCACAGTGCAGACTCTCTTCGTAGAGATCGACATGCAATTATTTACCTGCTTACGTCAGTCGTGCTTTAGTTGAGCAGCTATGATGGATGACCCGATCCATCCAAACTATGCACTTTTAGTCTAATGATGCGTACGACAGTGATGTTTCGATTGTTTAGGTGACATTTTAATGCAAATGGAACTCGTCATTCGAGGTTGGTTGGCCTGCAAGAAGAAGGCGAACACCGCTATGTATGCTTGGAATTACTACAGATGAGGGTATTATGAGCTGAAAGATTGATGACGGAGTTAATCCGGGATGAGTGGTCGAACAAGCCTGAGGGAGGGGAGGGCATCACTGGAAGCCAAACACCCCCTGACACTTTGCTCTGTCCATACCTTGTGATCAGATTGGAGATGAGTTTGGGTTGAAAATGTAAAAGACTGAGTTAATATTTAAGGCTAATTATAATTAGTTATCATTATTAGTATTATGATCTCCAACACCTTCCAAAGTTATATTGGGATCTCTATGTTTACAAAAGTGAAATATCTAATTTTCTCCTCATGTCATTGACTCTGTTGATGAAAATACTACACAAGTGATAAATCCTACAGTATTTTTATCTACAGAGTCGACGACATAAGAAGAAACGATGTTATATCTCACTTTCATAAATATAAGAATCGAGATACTAAATATAATTAATTATAGATGCTAATATATAATTAGCTCCAATAGTTCAACAACTGGACAAAACAAGATAAAGGTCTGATAAGGAGTCAAAAGGACCCAACGAGAGTTCCCCACATATCAGATAGCTTGCACCAGTGAAGGCATGAGATGAATCTACCTGAAGTCTGTTTATTTACGAAGTAGAAAGGAAATCATCCGTTCAAGCACATGAAGTGGAGGAGAGATGAGAGAATGTAACATGCAGGCTTCAGCCTACACTTGGATGACATTTTAATAAGAATATTAGTGAATACACAGTAAATGAGATGTTTTACATGTTAAATTTGTCTTACAACTAATTAATCTGGATTGACATAGAAGACCAATAAAATGTTGACAAAATATGAGGTGGGCGCTGGATGACTGGTTTGCTCGCTTCTGTCCCCCCGTGCAGGATTCCATTGTTAAGAGTAACTTTGAAAAGGCTTGTTGGCACTCTGCAAGAAGAAGAGCGCTTTTCCTGATTCATCTATCTCAAATGCATATATGAGCATCTCAAATTTGAGATGGTACAATTGATTCCCTCAAAAAGGAAAAAATAAAAATAAACAAAAAAGAAAGCTGAGATGGGCCAATCGAATGAACTGCAGAAGCAAACTTTAATTGCCAGTTACAAGAGAAAGTTGTCGATCATGTGAAATATCACATCTGCACCATGGGAATTTATAAGGTAGGTCTTTACCTGTAAAAGATGGAGAAAATTCTCAATAGTCATACTAAACTTTCATCCCTCTCTTACATGTGTGGATCATACAAAATTGTATGTGTAACTTAAATCATTAATCAGAAGAGTAGTTAAATGCTTCCTGATCCAAAAAATGAAACAAAAAAAAACACTCCTTATAGCCTTTTATTTTCTTAGTTTTAAATATGTGAATTCCAGTCAATGGATATGAACAAATCCGATATCAGCAACTTCAAACTTGTTAATGCAAATAATGCAGGAAGACAAATATTCATCAATTTGCACCAGTTGACTGTTAACATAAAGAATGAAAATAAGACGCACTATGGTTACCACATATAGTATTGAGAAGACAATTTATAGATAAATATTTTGCTCAGGAGTGATGGTAACAAACCTGAATAGTACTGTGAGCAAAAAATCTTTGTGAACATTTCCGGAAACTAACATCTACTCTTTCCCAAGGAACTCTGTTCAGACCATTGATCATTACCTCTGCAAATTCCATGCAAATAGTTAACAATACAGTTGATCTCAGAAACTGGGACATAAGATATTTGATGATAGCAATTAGCATTATGCAGAATATCTAGTGCCACGAGTTTCAAATATCTTAAAAAAGTTAGTGACTGTGCTCATAAAAAAAATGCTCGTCCATATTGTAGAGAATTTCACAACAAAATGAAGCCTTATAGGCCACAAACTTAATTCTCTGCATCAACTTCAAGCTCATATCAAATTAAATAAAAACCAGCTGTTTTATCTCCTTTTTAATTGCCGTTATGTTCTTGAGCTGCTGCTTCAGCTGCTTCTGGATATAAATAAAGCAAACAGTAGCTTTCACTTTTAGCTATATGTTCAACTAGCTAGGTATTGTTACTTGCAGCTAGATCCATCTATACTCCCAAGTAGAAAATTCCATACTGAAATTACAATAAGAAGGTAAACATGAGAATGTGAATTTTTTGTTTATTTTTTTGAAGATATACTCGTTTCTTTTCTTTTCAACACAAAATGTCACCAATGGCATGTAGACCCAACTAAACCTTGCTGCCAGATTCATTGAGTGGATGCTAAAATTTTGATGTACATTCATGAGTACATTCCAATTAAAGAGAACCAAGAAGCTTGAATGGAAATGCAATTTTAATCCCATGATAGTTTTTGTATGATTTTTTTGACATTGCTTTAAACCATGACTACAATATTTCTTCCCAGAATTGTATATTTTTCAGTTAAGATCCTTCTGAGAGTGCTCAATAAAAAATGTCTTTAACTTTACATGGACTTTTACAAATATCTCTGAAGTTAATAAGATACCACCTTATGATTGCTCATATTATTACCAACAAGATATGCAATATTTTCTTGTCTTTCTTAAAAGACATTGTGTCATATTTTCCTATTTATGTACATCAGTATTTTGTTCTGGTATACTTTGAGAGCTCTAGGATATAAACCACAAATTAGATATCTATTATTGGTATAAATCAAGTGAGCCAGATAATTATATAATATACATCCATTTCTATGAGAAAACCCTGGTATTTCAGGTCACAGCATTTAAACTAGAAAGAAATGAGAAAGTTGGTGATGAACCTTCCATCTCACTTATAGTATTCAGTTCACAAGTCGTCGACGCTGAAAAATTCATCTGTGGCACATCAGTAATTATTGGTTTCTCAACATATACAATGTGCCGATATTTACTATTTTTCATAAAATCTTGACGCTGCAGAAAGAGACAATGACAATGAGATATGTCCATATCACTGCTACATAATTGAATATTAAAAATTTTACCTTGGGAAGCTCGTGTTGATGACGAATTGATGATGTCTTCCGGCCCACAATAACTGAACTTGAGTTAAGTATTCTTAAAAGGTAAATGTTACAAAAGCACATAATGATATAAATCAAACAGGTATTCTTATGGCATATTTATCACATTACTGAAAAACAGAATGGGATACAGTCAAAGCAAACATTCGAGTATGCAACACGACGCTTGAAAGATTGCAGAGCAGACCTGCCAACATAGACATAATATTAAAGAGTAACATGATAAAACTATTAAATATTCTGGTATTTAAAGATCTATGACAAAGCAAGGCCTACATGAATCGAAGATCACCATAGTCATTGACCATCTGAACAAGAAGAGGAGGTTTTCCATTATCTTTGTCTTTTAGAAATAGATGTTTTCCTGTTCTTCTGAGAATCCAACAAGTATGACATGCCATTTTTTCCAATGTATAGAAACCGTGAAGAATTGGGATCTGCAAAAATTTTTGTTATCAATTTTGGAAGAAAAGTGCAAAGAAGATAACAATGTTTAAGCTAAGTACAGATCATCCTCCCTACAGTAACAATGGAATGATACCATGTTTGGCCTAAGTGGCATTTGCACCTTGTATAAAACAGCAAAAATTAAATGTTTTGAGAAGGATTAAGAAATCTAAGTATTTTGGAAAGAAAAAGAAAAGCAGAAGTACCAACAGAGTTGGCTTTTCTAAGACGAAGACTTGCAGATGATCTAGAACAAAGTAATAAAGCATAGTTTACATAACCATTTATTATGTGGCCATTTAAACAACATTTTCAGATGTTTTATAATTTAGCTGGTACCTATATAATATATTCATATTGATGTACAATAGGACGTATATGTTGGTTTCAAATAATTGAACAACAAGACAACTCTTGTCCTCAAGATCTTGCAAACCTCTGTATCTGTAATGTTATATTTCGTTAATCTAACCTAAAGAATCATAAGCATGAAATTGGTCATCCAGATCAGCTGGCCAGAAAGTGTTACTAAAAATGATAAAACAACTAATTCAAGTGTCACGAACACCATATGTGTGTTGTGTGTGTGTGTGTGTGTGTATATATATATAGTACAAATGTGCAAATTACCAAATTCTTATACAGAAAGGAGAATATTTAGATGGAAGTGAAAACCCATATAACTAGCTATTATGGATAAAAGTATTTAGATGGAGAAAGAATCTGAATATGAAACATTTTCAGATGGCAATGGTGTAATTTGACCAGCTTAATCTGCTCCTACTATACTTAGATTAAAGTATTAAACAAATCAGAACATGAACTTGAATTGTGATCCAATAAATAGTAAGGGATAAAGAAACCATGCTTGTGGATGTCACCTGCTTGTGCAATCTTGACCCAAGATGTGGTGTTGCAAAAGTAATAAAATTAATTGGCTCCAGTCCAGCAATTTTGCCTTTAAAATTTTTGTCCACACACGTGGTTCCAAGAGTATGGTCTTCACATTCCCCATTTTCCTCTGAACTGCGCTTCTGTATTGACTTCTCATATAGTAGACTAATAGCATATCTTGCAATCAAGCCACCAAGTGAATGACCAACAAATGATATCTTTTGAAGACCAGGATTATTAGCAACAATCGATATAACCTGATACAAAAAACATATTAGTTAAGTAAATTAATAACATAATTGATCAAGAGTGCTAAATGACAAAACCCAATAGATCACATAATCTAGAAATAGATGGAATCAACCTATATCTAATTAACATGTGTCTGACATTAAAGATTTTTTTTTTTGTAATATCTTATTATATTTAGGCAGCACAGACAAATGATTGAAGATTAAGAAAAAAAGCAAGATTAAGAAAAGGAGCAGGGACCTCATCTGCTAATCTCTCACCCATCACATCAACGCCATCAAAAGTCAATGTTGAATAATTACATTCACTGCCTGCAGAAAAAAACAGTAGTAAATCACAGATTATAATAGAAAGAAAGAAGGAATCAAAGAAACACTTCAGTTGTTCATAAATTAAATAAGAAACATTTCAATTGTTCTTAAATTAAAAAAAGAAACAATTCAGTTATTATTAAATTACAGTTCAATTGGGAAAAAGGAGATAGTGTTCTGTAGATATCGGATATCCAAAATGCAAACATAGGCAGAACCAATTTATGTAATGTAACTGAATATTTAATAGAAAAAAAATGCTTACATTCTGCGAAAAACTTGATGAAAAATGAATTTTTTATTAAATCATGTTAACAGTACCAGTTTCAAATCCTATTTTTTCCAATGAAATATCCATATACTTGAAAAAAATGTCATAGCTCATGAATAGGATGTTCATCATCCCAAACTCAACCTATATCCAAATTTATTCCATGTTCTCAACAGTCCTCTGGGAACTTGTATGCTTGTCTCTTAATGCAACTGAATAGTTTTTAAAAGACAGTTGGTGTTCACTTATTATAGTATCTAGCAATGCATTTATAAATTAGACCATAATTCTCTTAAACCTATAGGGTCCCTATATTCTCGCTAATCAGTACAAAACATAAAGCCATCTTCAGTCACTTTAGGAACTTATACCACCTTTTCCTACTAAAATGCAAGCTACATGAGCAATATTTTTAAATAAACAATAAAAAAAAAGTTGAGTTTCAGATTTTGATAGAGGTACTCAATTTACAAAGAATAATTGAAATTTTAAGATCGCAAAATAATCATTCAAAAATATATATCAAAGGGCTTGCGTTTATCTGAGCTCTTCAAGGGTGATTCTAGTTCTTCCCAACACATATTATAGAACGATCAAATAACTCACGATGCACCACAACGTCTTCAGGATGGCTTTTCACGAACTGTTTGGCAGCGTATTTCCAATTTGCAGCACTGCAGACATAAAAGAAAACATATTTCAGGAGTGAAGAATGGATCACAAGCTGCGTATCAGTCGTGTTTTTTCTGAAGTAACTTAAGCAGAAAAAGACAAAGAGATTCAATTGCATAACTAACACCGAGATCGCACAGAGAGAGGAATGCATTCTCCAACGCGCAGCTGAGTCGTTCAGGGTACTGCGGGCTGCCGAAGCAGCCCCCGCGATGTGCCCTAAAATTCGTGCAGCCGATCAGCTGCGCGTGTTTGCGTGCTCGAGGTGTGCGGCTGGGATCCGACCCTCCGGCCACTATCCCCTTGACGTGGCGCCGGTGGGACCCACATCAGGTGCCATCCAGCCTTCTGGGGCCCGATCCGACCACCAGAGTTGGTGGTGGGTGGGTCAGCTAACTATACCGCTCGCAACTTGTTCGCCAATACGCACGAAAAGAGCGAGAGACGATTGGTGGAGGCGACGCGCGCCGAGATGTTGTAGCGCGGCCACCCCACACACGTCTCTTCCCTCTCGTCACTCGCACTGGGAATCGAGAAGCAGCGCACAACGAAAAGATCAAAAAGAAAAAGAGAGGGGTCCCGGTTCCTAAAGCAACAAAATCCAGTTCCCGGAGAACAAGGACGAAACGAAAGAACAAATCCGGCGCAATAAGATCAAAGAAAACGATGGGATCAGCACGTCCCCAGGAAAGCAGACCTCCCGATGATGCCATTCACCATCACGACCAGATGCGTGGGAGCCCGCTGCTCCGCTGCGCTCCCGCTGTCCCGCACGGCCGCCGCGGCGTTCCGATCGCTCCCCATCCCAGTCGGACCATCCACGGCGGGGTTCAGGCAACTCGGCCGCCGAAGGTAAGAGGCGTACCGCCGCCACTGTCGCGTGCTGCTGCGCTTCCCGTCGTCCTCGGGCGCCGATTCGCCTTGGGCCATCTCGAAACTTTGACGATCTCTCCTTCCGATCGATCTGTCGGGTTGGGGTTTATATGAGGGCTTTCGATGATGCGATGGCGCTCTTATATCACCCACCCCTCGGCTCTCATCTCTGACTTCTTCTTCCTCCCCTCTTCTCCTTCTCGTTCTCGTTCGTTCAGGTTTAGTTGGCGATCAAATGGGGTTACAAAAGGGGATGGCGAAAGCGCCACCTCTCTCCTCCGCCCGGCGTTGCCTTTGACAAAATCGCGGAATTTGAAGCGGAGCGAGGATCCCCTTTTGGTTCGAGACACAGAACAGCTTTTTGCCCTCACAAGCCATCCACCGTCATGTGGGCCCGACCATATGGTTCCGTGGAAGAAAGTGGTAGTCTCTGTCTTTGCCCAACACATTGGATCCTCACTTCTGGAAGGGGAAGCGAGTATATTGTCCAAAACAATACCTTTCCCCCGTATCTACGATCCCGTGCAAGGGGTTCCGACGAATGCAACGCGTCCGCTGTGCTCACTACGACCGTCCGATCGTCCTTCGCGGAAATTACGGGCGAAATTTTCCACCGACGGTCAGCTTTGGGTTGCACCAGCGCCCGTGAATACGGCATGGGCCCCACCCGCGTCGAGGTTTCTCCCTTCGACTTTGACGAGGATGTGCAGAGGCGTGATGAATATTATCATACGGCCAATGACGATAATTTTGGGGCGTGCAGTATGAGCAAATGAAGACGCCTAAAAACTATAGTTGCTCAGCGACTTCGTCAACCGTGTCTCTCAATTCATCATGCGGCTGGTGCATCTGCATCACCTCTCTGACTCAAGACACAGACTTTACGTGGCGTGGGCAGAAAATAAACCGAGACTTGTGGACGTGTATTGGCTAAATTCTAGAAGGATTGAGCTCCCTCTCTGTTTCCCGATCGTGGGATAGAGAATGTCCTTTCCAGAAGCCAAAGGTGGCGCAATAAATTAAAAAAGGTTTAATGTAACCGGGCCAATAAAATTAAATTATTTTACTGTGGTTTCAGGTTGGTTTAATTAGTATCTAGTTGAATTGAATTTAGTTCCAATCAATTATGTCGATTCAATTAGGGTTCAAGGTAATTGAAAGTTAATTAGGGTATGATTCTTGATATTATTGATAAATGATTTATATATTTTGTGAACATATTGGCAGCTTCTTCTTTTTTTCAGATTGACGTGAGATATGAATGTGATATAAAATGAGGACATGTATGAGCTACCCTTACGATAGGGAGGCGAATGACTAGTAAAGTGATTATACTGGGGGATTTAGACATGATAACTAATGGTTCTTCCATAAACTATTGGGAGAAACTTATTTATATTTTGTGGGTGAGGTATATCATCCATCCATTATTATAAATATGATATGAATTCTCTCTTGAATCCATCTTATCTCCATTAGTAATCGAGAGATTTGATATATTAAGATATAATATTTATACCTGTTCCCGATTATACTATTAAAATTAATCTTTTAACTTACAATTTTATAATTTAATATTGATAATGATTTACTAACATTCGTATTTTTATGATATTATTTTTATGCATGCTTTGGGAGGACAAGCAAGGCGTCTCTCTCTCTCTCTCTCTCTCTCTCTCTCTCTATACATGTGGCACTCGATCTGATTCAATGAAATGCATTGGGGAGACGCTTATAGACTCGATGAACCGAGTCAACCTGTAGACAATTGGCAGGCGTGAGAGCGGGTCGACGCTTATAGTCTCGATGAACGGAGTCAACCTGTAGACAATTGGCAGGCGTGAGAACGGGTCCTCGAATGAACCTACTCTCGGCTCAGTTATCACAACTCCAAGCCGCCACGCTCCGCTTCCGCGACCTCCTCAAAGCCTGCATCAGCCGGCGCGACCTCACCGCCGGCCGCGCCCTCCATGCCCTCTTCCTCAAGTCCTACGTTCCCCCCTCCACCTACCTCGCCAACCACTTCGTCCTTCTCTATTCGAGCTGCGGCCAGCTCGCTCTCGCCCACCAGTCGTTCGATGAAATTTCCCACCCGAACGTCTTCTCCCACAACGCCCTCCTCGCCGCTTATGCCCGCCTGTCCCACCCCGACGCAGCTCATCGCCTCTTCCTACGGATCCCCTCCCCTGACCTCATATCCTACAACACCCTCCTCTCTGCCTTTGCCGCTGCGGATGGCGCCTACTCCCTCGATTCTGTCCGCCTTTTCTCACACATGCGCCGCCTTAGCTCTGATACCGATGGCTTCACCCTCTCCTCTGTCATCTCCTCTGTTGTCGATGACGTCGAACAGTTACACTCTCTTGCTATCGCATCGGGTCTTGACTCTTATGTATCTGTCAACAATGCTCTTATCAGCAGCTATAGTAAAGGGGGCTTCTTGAATGAAGCCGAGAGGGTTTTTTGTGGGATGGTGATCTCGCGAGATGCTGTTTCTTGGAACTGCATGATTGTGGCTTACGGGCAGCACCGGCGAGGACCGAAAGCTCTCAACTTGTTTCAGGAAATGGTGAGGAGGGATTTTGAAGTCGACATGTACACGCTGGCTAGTCTGCTGACAGCATTCACATCAGTGAAGGACTTAGATGGCGGTGAACAATTCCATGCACAGCTGATCAAGACGGGTTTTGATAGGAATTCACATGTTGGAAGTGGTCTGATTGATCTGTACTCCAAAGTCGGTCAGATACGCGACGCTAGGAAAGTTTTCGAGGAGGTTGATGATCCTGATTTGGTTGTATGGAACACTATGATCTCGGGGTACTCTGTCAACGATGAGTTCTCCGAGGAAGGTATCCAATGCTTTCGTGAGATGCAGCGAGCTGGTTTCAGGCCTGATGATTGCAGCTTTGTCTGTGCAATCAGTGCGTGCTCAAATCTGTCATCCCCATCTCAAGGGAAGCAAATGCATGGACTAACAATTAAGACTGAGTTTCGAAGCAACCAAATCTCGGTCGACAATGCACTGATTTCCATGTATTCAAAATGTGGAAATCTCAGGGATGCTCATATGCTGTTCAAGAGGATGCCCAAACAGAATGTGGTCTCGTTTAACACAATGATCGGGGCATATGCTCAGCATGGACTTGGATTAGAAGCGTTGGTTCTGTTCAAAGAGATGCTTAATTTGGATCATGCGCCCACAAGCATCACTTTCATTTCTGTGCTTTCCGCGTGTGCTCACACCGGAAGGGTTGATGAGGGTTGGAAGTACTTCAATTCTATGAAACAAAAGTATGATATTGAACCTGGAGAAGAGCATTACTCGTGCATGCTAGATCTTCTGGCTCGAGCTGGGAAGTTTGATGAGGCTCAGGGGCTAGTCAAGAGAATGCCATTTGATCCAGGCTTGATTGGATGGGCTACATTACTCAGTGCTTGTCGGACCCATGGAAACTTGGAGCTGGGTGCAATGGCTGCAGAGAAGCTTCTTCGGCTGGAGCCTGCTAATGCAGCTGCCTATGTGATGCTATCAAACATGTATGCTAGCACAGGTAGATGGGATGAGTTTGCGACAGTAAGAAAGCTGATGAAGGACAGAGGGGTAAGGAAGAAACCGGGTTGCAGTTGGATTGAATTGGAGAAGAAAATCCATGTGTTTGTTGCTGATGATGTTACACATCCAAGGATTAAGGATATCTACCAGTTCTTGGAGGAGATGTCGAAGAAGATGAAGCTAGCCGGGTATGTCCCAGATGTGAGATGGGCTCCCATAAGGGATAATATTACAGGTGAGACAAGGGCCGGATACCACAGTGAGAAACTTGCTGTTGCATTCGGGTTGATCAGCACTGCCGAAGGGGTGCCTATATTGGTGGTGAAGAATCTTAGAATATGTGGAGATTGCCATAGTTCGATCAAGTTTATTTCTGCAATTACTGGAAAGGAGATTACTGTGAGGGATGCACACAGGTTTCATTGTTTTAGCAATGGCAATTGCTCCTGTGGAGATTTCTGGTGAAGACTCTCAAGCAGACAAGTTTACTTGCAAAGTATAACAACCAAGCTTCAAGCACCTAAGGAGTGGGATTCCAGGTTCTGATTCTTCCCAATATCTCCACAGATGTGACATTTGCACTGCAAGCTGAGATTTTATGCTGTGTGTGTTAATTACTGGTGGTGTTACCCAAAGTCATGACCTACAAGATTCTAATAGTTGCAAGTATTGGTGATACAAATTCCATCATGCTGGGCCTGCAGCTGACACAATGGATCACCACTGAAGGAAAGAGGTGTGTTTTCACTAAACCCCTCAACTTCATTCACTGGGTGGAAATAAATTAGAGGATTTGTATTGATCCAAAATTACTACTAATATTTGTACACTAGATTAGTTTAATTCTTTTCTTTTTCAAAACAGTGATTGAATATTTATTAAACATAACCATTGACCTCATGATTGATAATCTGCCGTTAGATGGAAAAGTCAATGTCCTTTCAATTTCTGAGAAATGCATAAAAAAGAAGAACCAATGTGGTAGAGTTTTCCTAGTGTCCATATTGACAATAAATTGTGGCTCACAGATTTTTCACTACAAATTACAAAGGTTTTGTCAGATATAATTTGCTTCAAAAGTATAAAAGGTATTGCATACTGGCATGAATCGAACCCATCAAACAAGAGCTCTGATTGGTGGGATTTGGTGGACTGTATTCGATAGGGTCCACTGAATCCATGCCCATCTCTTGGGCCTTTAATTCGAGCGTGATCTATAGCGGAGCCCAAGGGAGAGTTCGTGGGTCGGATCTTATTGTATAACCGACCTATTTCCGACCCGAGTCCGAAATAATACACCATCCCTTCTTTCTCAAAAAGCTATTCCGAAAAGAAGACGCCAGTTTGCTCCGGGACGAGGCGGTTCGCTCGCCGCTCTCGTTTCTTCCGAGGCCGTTGCCTACCGAGTCATTCTCCAGATCCATCCTTGGTTTCGAGAACTCTTTCATGTTCCTCCCCCCTTGCGGCGATCCGTGGAAGCATGCCTGTGAACTGAGCCTCTCAACTTGGAGCTTTGTTTTAGGATCAAGCTGAAGAGATGAGCCCCGATGATAGGCAGGGCGACCAGAACACGTGGTAGGACAGGAGTACGCGTCCAGGGGTTGGGGAACTATTCCCTCCGTATTGATTGGTGCCACCGCCATCACCTTTGCGGTAAATTTCACGCCTCTCTCCCGTTTCTTGATTGGTTCGCTTCTTGCGATGTTTGAGGTTTGTATAGTTTTGCGACGCTTTCAACTATCAATAGCAGTTCTGTGAATGATTTCAGCATAACAGATGGCTTATGTTTGCATTTTACTGGTGTTCTTTCGTAAATTTGACGCCTCTCTCCCGTTTCTTGATTCGTTCTCTCTTCTTGCAATGTTCGAGGGTTATGGAGTTTTGTGACGTTTGAAATATCAATAGCAGTCCTATGAGTGATTTCGGCATAATTGTTAAATTTGGCGCCTCTTCCCGGTCTCTGATTCGTTCTCACGCCACGCCCAGCGCGCAACGGATCAATAAGTCTGCTTGTGCTTTCTCACTCATTATCCCTGCTACCAATCTGATTCTTTCACTAGAACTTTCTTTGGCTTGCGGTAACTCGCTAACGCACTTGAAAACGGCTAACTCACGTAAGCAAAAAGGGGTGTTTAGGGCGTGATGGGTGTGTACTTTCGTTGTCGTTTCGTGGAGTTATTGGCTTTAACCGAGTTGTTGCTTGCAATGTTCGAGGGTTATGGAGTTTCGTGAATTATTTCTGTATAAAAAATGACTCACGTTTGTATTTTACTGTTCTTTGTTAAATTTGACACCCCTCTCCTGTTTTTTTATTGGTTCTATACTTGCAATGTTTTAGGGTTATGGAATTTTCTTACACGTTTGATGTAACCGTGACTTTTTATCTAATATTAATAATTCAGGTGGAAGCGTATAAGTATCTTTGCAGTAGGAGTCTTTCTCTAACGTAGCAACAACTTGATATGCTGTTGTGGAGATACTTAGAAGGGGATCGAGTAAATCTGACATTTCTTATGTGGTGTCATTACTTAAGTTGAATTCCTCAATGGAAGGGAGATCATGGAGTTTGTAGGAGTTTCATCACAGCATCACTGAAAAGGATTGAGGTAGGTATCCGATCCCTTCCTCCATATTAATCTCACAAAATATATCTCTCATTATTGATATCATAAAATATCATTCATGTTACTATGTTCATGATTTTTTTCTCAAATCTAGATTTTTTTAACATGTATGAATTGACATGTTATACAAACTTATTAGATCATGCTTCTAAAGTTATGTGATAAAATAACATGAAAGAATAAAAACCTATTATAAAAGTATCAAGGTATGCCCTAATGTTATTTCAAACACAAATACCAAGGGTCAACAACATCACATAATATCATCACATGATAGAAGTCTAAAGTTTATTGTCACAAGAACAACCTAACTTTTACATAAAATGTTCCAACATTAGTCACAGTTTAAAAAGCTAACAAGCAACAAAAACAAATGTTAGGCCGACTGCTTAGAGGTAGGACATGTGTTGTTCCTTTTATTGTTAGTCGTTGTTGACCTGTGCATTTGAAAATTTTTTTTGCAAGAACAAAATTCAACAACAGTGCTGACTAGGATAATCTCGAGTAGACAAAAGGTGCATCAAGGCAGATAATACAAAATAAGATGACAGTAAGGATAGCACAAATAATGGTTAATGTATTGAATAATACAAAATACAATTCACACAATTTAACAAACCATATTTACATATACAACGTCATATACACAAGCAAATGGGATGTTCGCGGATCCCTTAGGTGCTGCAGGCATCTATGACAATCGCCCGATGCCCTTTCGTCTTCCGATGAAACTCCCACGGACTTCTCGATCTCCCCCCTCTACCATCAACGAAGAGAAGAGGCTGAGGAATCCAATTTAAGTAATGACACTACATATGTGACGTCATATTTACTCCCCTTCTAACTATCTCCACACTAACATATCAAGTTGTTGCTATCCTAACAAGAGATAGAATCCTAGTGAAAAAGACAAATATATCCTTCCAACTTGATTATTAATATTAGACAAAAAACGTTACGGTCGTAACACTTTCAACTAAGAATAGCAGTTCTGTGGATGATTCCATGTAACAAATGGCTCAAGTTTGCATTTGACTGGTGTTCTTTGAGAGGTTCGCTGTGCTTCAGTTTTTGTATCAGGAAAATGTTAGATTTTCTTGACCTAATTATAGTTCCTTTGTCTCTGCTATGATTCTTTTTTTCCATCAGATTTCATGAAAATTTGTAAGTTGATTTGCTTGATATCTAAATAGTATGATAGAGCAAGTTATGTTCTTATATGGTACGGACCTGGCGTATAATACATCTGACCTTTCTTGGTTAAGTTGTTTGTTAAGGCTGTTCTTTTATTTTGCAGTGATCACATCATTTCTTTGTGCATTATTTGAGAAATTATATTGAAGCAGATTATGATTGCATATTGCTTTTATTTTCATGGCAAGCTGCTTTCTTAAAATGATTTCTTTGTTTGTGTTAAAATGATTTTCCAGTGGATTTAGGAAACTTTCTCAAAGAAACACCAATAAGCAACTTGTTAACCTTTTAACTTTTTAGTGACTTTAGGAGAAACGCATTTTTCCATTAGTTTGTTTTGATTTCAAAAATCACTATAGACCAGAGTCAAATTTGAAAAACTTGTATATACATTGTTGACATTTATTCCTTTTGTGATTCTGTGGAGTTATATGGTCCTTATTAAGTTTTTCAGTTTAACAGATGAAAGTCAAGTTTATCATGGAAGAATTCAACTAATAGTTCAAATCATGGAGGTCACTGGAGCAAAGCTTGGAAAAGATAACAGCAAAGACTGCAAGAGGAGCATAAAGAAGAATAGGAGAGAATGGTAAGTTTGTTACATGATTTCCTTATTTTGATCAACCGCTCCTCTCAGATCTAGTAGTTTTCCTTTAATTTCTTCACAAAAATTAGCCATGTACTTGTGATAATGTCTGTTTACTTCATTCTAAGGGTGAATTAACTTAGCAGTGCTTTGTCAACTTCTTCGTGATGTATAAAATTTCTCTTGGTGCCGTCAGCTTCTGAATGTCCCTTTCGTTTGGAGAGAACCTAAAGCTTAAAGCTGAAATAACAATGTATTTTGGAGAACAATTGGACTCACACAAAATAGCTTACTTACAATTTCAAGTCCATTATTCATTCTTGTTTTGACAACTTAAGTGGTCAACGTTCTTTAGTACATACTGTAGCATTTATTTTATTATCATGCGGCTTGTGTTTTTCATGGCTGTGTATATATATTTAATCATGAGAATCTCTAACATGCATCCTTCAGCTTCTGTGAGTGATCTTGGCGGTGAACGTATCCTGTACAAGTGGCTGATGCTTAGGTCGTAAATATTTTTTGTCCTGGAAGATTTACTTAGTGCTGTATTTTTGTGTAGTATGTAAATAAATAATGAATCAGACAACTCCTATACTGTGCAGGAGCATGTCATGGTTACTTTGTCATCTTTTATGGTCATGAAGGTTTTGGCACATTTGTCACATCCACACTGCATGTAAAAGATATGGGTAATGCAACAATTAAAGAGAACTTGTTTTTAATGTATAAGGTTATACAAAGTGCAAGATGAATTTGAATTTTAATTGCATAGACTATGTGCTGAAGTTCAGTCTTATAAAACACTCAGGAATGCCAAAAATATTTGGCTTTGAACTATTCTTGAGATGTTGAAACCAAAGAAAAATATTTAGGAGCTGTTAAATTCTTCATGAGGTAAACATGCAGTTTACAAATATTATTTTATATTTGTAGTATGAGAAATGTTTACGTGAAATTAGCAGATAGAAATTGTGTAATGTGGAATGTGTATGTACTGAAGACCTATAAATGACATGCTTATTCACACAGATGGCCTGCTTGTTGTTAGTCTGCCCGCCTATTAAAGCAAGGGAAATAAATTTCGACAAGCTCGTCATTGGTACTTTCCTAAATTATTATAGGAAATTATTTAAGATAGTTGATGTCTTCCATGAACAATAATTTTTCTATGTTGTAGAATCTTTCAGTATGGTTGTTTTCTTAAATAAAAAAAGTGGCCTAATTCATGAGGCTACCCATTAATACAGGGAACAGGGAGTGTCCACATACATAATCTTACCCTTGAAAGTAGGAAAACAGTTTTTGTTATTAATCTTGATTATCTTGGTCACGAAGGCATCTGTGAGTTGGTATCATCAAAGGACTGTAATGCTGTCTGTGATTTCTGTTCTAGAAACCATGCATTCTTTAAGTTGGAGACTGTAATGCATTGGTGGGGGCAAAAAAAGAAGGAAAAGACTACATTAACTATTGTTTAGAGCATGGTAGTGGGACTTGTAGGCATTTTTGTTGCCATCATGTCATTTAGTGGCACTTAGGCTCATCTACTGATCTGCTGTCTGTGCTTTCTGTTCCATGTAAATTTATAACTACTGATATTTTCTAGGATGTTATCTAATAGCTGGATTATGTCTTCAATTGAAACATCATCAGTAGCATGTAGATGTAGATACCTTATAAATGATCAGGTACCAATTAAAATCAACAAAAACTCAGTTGCTCTGTTCCCTTTAAGATGCAGCAGCAGAGTAAATTTGTTGAGCCACCATTCTACTTTCTGCTAGTTGGACACCACCTGTCACCACTGGGTACTGTTGGAGTCGATTATAATTATCTGATTTAAGTCTATGCCTGGTACAACGGTGTTAGTGTCAGCTCTGCAGTTGGTGGTCCACTTCCATGTACAAGATGGTGTAATAACAAAAAAAAAAAAAGCAAAAGAACAAAACACTGAAACATATTGATTTGTTTCATTTATGCATGGGAATTTAAATTGGATGGAATTGTCATACATTAAAGGATTTGTACCTTTTTTTAATGATTTTATCCAAGTATTTCATGTTTTTACTCCATCCGTCGCCGCCCACAGCTTTCAGTGCAAAAGCCACGGAATACGACCCTGATCAAATCCAAGATCATCACTTGCGTGTCCTCATCTTGCATGCCTGTACTACTTTTTTTCTTACCCTTCTTGTGTCTGCAAAAATGGTTTGATAACTTTATTTATGTCTCTTTGATGAGGGCAAAGGATGCATTCTTTTGCTGCAGAAGTTGCTGAGGCGAAGCTGGAGAGGAGGAATGGGGGATGTCCATACTTGATAGCTGTAAATGTGGAGCATGACAGAAGAGAAAACAGAGTAAGACGTCTATTTAAGTTTTGATTTAATGTGTACACTATTATTATGAGAGAAAAGAAAAGGGTTCTGTTGCTTGGTAGTTGCATGCATCAATAGAGTTTTATGATACAAAATTTTAGATGGAGTTACTAACCATGATGCATCATGCATCATTAGAGTTTATTGGAAATAATCTGACCGATGTATGTGTATGATGCAGGTAATTAAACATTTAAGTTGGCATGGGCGGTCCAGCTGAAAAGAGAGCAAAGAATCCAAACGAAGGATAGGGAGGGTTTTTGACCGTCTACCGCATTAAGAAACGAACGCATGAGGTGGATGGAAGAGGAGGGATTCGTGATGCAAAAGGTGGGAAGCATCGAGGTTGGAATAAACAAGGCATCTGTCCATTGTCTATCTATGTCGCATGGCGTGTCATTCTTGCATACAAAGCTGCTCCCTCCACCACGAAACCATTGTTGGCATCGGGCCCCGCCGTTGAGCACGCCCTGCACGCCTTTCCCAAAGAAAACTAAGAGGCTGCTTTGGACATGGGCGGCCACCGATCTATCTCGTGGCAATTCTCAATCCCAGTGAGTTCTGCCACCCTGCCAACCGATGTGATGCTTGGGATTTTGGTTTCACGGGAGAACAGGACGATGGTTTGTGCTCATCCTAATTACCAAGTAGAAGCAGCAAAAGACGCAACTGTGAGCAGCGACCTTTCATCATCATAACAATCACAGGAGCCCTGCGGAAAAAGGCTTCAATGGCCGGTGGTCAGTGCAGTGACTGCTTTTCTGTCGGCACTCGTCACGTTCATTTCATGCTGCTCGTCTGCGGTGTCTCAGAGGGTATTGCAATTATGCATTTCTCATTCATTATGGATCCGAAGAGGAACATGCAGTTTGTTGACGGCGACTGATTTGCTCAGATCCTTGGCTGTTCCTTCACTCTCCACAGACGAAACAGAGGACAAAAATATTAAAGATGGTAGGTTTCTAGCTCCTAATCCATCTTTAATCACACCAAATCCCTTCAAGGAAGGCAGAGGCTCGCTATACATCCTAATTCGTTTCTTGATCAACACAAATTGTGAATCAGAAGGGGGGGGGGGGACGAAAAGGAGCAGTATATACTCTCCGAAAAAAAACATAAAACAAAAGCAGAGGCCAATGGAGAAATAATGCAGAGCTGAAGGGGGAAGCGGTCACTAGTCGGGCATGAGGTGCGATATCTTTCCCTCCTCGCCGGGCATCGGCGCGGCCTTTTCCGTCACCCGAAGCCAAACACAAACCGCAGTGAAGCTGAGCACCAAGCTGAGAAGCCCGCTGCCGAGGCCGATCCCGACAATGGCAAGAACCGACGGGCCGCCGCCCCGCTTTGGCGGCAGCGGGTACCCGTACAAGTCCTTGTTCCCGACGAACGAGCTGGCGTTGAACCTGGGTAGAGCCGCGGCCGCGGCGCCACCCACCGCGGTCCGGTTGGCTAGCAGCACCGGGATGGGCCCCTGGAGACGGTTGTCGGAGACGTCGAAGGTGGAGAGGCGGACAAGGAGACCAAGCTGGTCGGGGATGAGCCCCGTGAGGAGGTTAGCGTGGAGGTCGAGCACGTTGAGGTAGGCGCAGAGGGCGAGTTGGGGGGGGATGGGGCCGGAGAGGCGGTTGGAGGAGAGGTTGAGGACGGCGAGGTTGAGGAGGGAGGCGAGCTCCGGGGGGATGGCGCCGGAGAGGGCGTTGGAGGAGAGGTCGAGCGACTGGAGGTTGGTGCAGTTGGCGAGGGAGGTGGAGAGGGCGCCGCCGAGGGAGAGGCCCTGCAGGGAGAGCTTGTAGACGCGGCCGTTGTTGCAGGTGACGCCCTCGAGGTAGGAGGTGAAGCCATTGCAGGGGGCGGCGAAGGTGTCCGCCGTCCAGTTCCGGAGGCTGCCGTTTGGGTCCGTCAGGGAGCTCCGGAGGTTGGAGAGGCAGGCCTCATCGTCCGGATCTGAGACTACCTGCCTCGGCAAGAGGAGGAGGAGGAGGAGCAACGATGGTAGTAATAGTAGGAGCTCCGCCACCCGAGGCGGTCGCGTCGCCATTAGACAGCGGCCAGCGAACGCAGAGAAACCAGGTGGATAAAAATGCAAACTTTTATCTCTCTCTGTCTCTTCCGTGGCGGTGGTGATAAGAGGTAAACGCGATCGGGGTGCTATGGACCTTAGGAGAGTGGACAGCCCAACATTCCTATCGAGATGCGTGCTTATTGCCACACCAAGGAACACTTACGATGGGAGGAAAAGGTGACTTGCATCCTCCATTCTTTCCACCTCCAAATTAACAGTCTTGTTTATGGACGTCCAAGTGGAGTTGTAAGTACGTGACGCCACCGAGGGATGGGGGTAGGAGAGGTTGGTCTTCTGCCATAGGAGCTTGAGAAGGGGAGATGGTGAGGCTGGGATGGTCGTATCAGTGTCTGAGTGCATAAGAGCTCGAGAGGAGATGGTAAGGGTGAGATGATCGTACCAGTTGCCTGAGAGCCAAAGCGTGATGCCATGCACGCTGTGGCAGATGACAACTCAATGGCAGCGGGCGTCGTCATTCGTGGAGTGATGATCCGAGAAGAGCTTCGCATAATTGCATGGCGCAGTGGCAGCAGCATCAGGACAATCTCCGTCGATGTCCTTTCCTCTGGTATACCTCTCGTGTTGGCTTTCTGAGAGCAGCAGAGTAGATGCAATGCGAGAAGGACGGTGGTCGAGTAGATCGTGGTGCTTGTTGGAAACTGTGGACCACATGATGGAGATTTCTAATGTTCGATGGATGATCTTTTATGATGAACCGAGGACTTCGAAGTGGGAACATATTTTCAGATCTCATGCACAATAAGAACGGTAACATGATATCCATCTTTGAGATTCAAGACGATAATTTGAGATGTAAAGTCGTTCCTCTCGATAGGGATGGATGGATGGAGCTGATTAGATTCGTTTGGTTGGCCTCGGTAGACTCAGGGAAGAAGAAGAATAACATTGGCAGAAATCTAACACCAGATTGCATTAAGCGTGAAATCTAACCTTCTGCTGAAGTCGATCTGTTCTTAAAACGGAAACGATGCTCGTGAGAACCTACGCTGTTTCTATCATAGAGAAGCCATCGGCAGCAGGACAGCCATTGGTGTGTCATCCATACATCATCATAGCAGCAGCAGTACCGCAATGTATCCTCCAATCTTTTTGATTTCTTTGGTTCGATAAATGCTGCACAAAGTGTTCCTCGGATACCATGCGAAGGGCTGCGGGAAAGAAATGGAAGATCCCAACTATACATCAAGCATTATTCACAAGCACTGCAGTGCCTCTGCTTCCACATCTCACTTGTCCGAAATGTGTGAGAGATGTTAAACAGCGGCATCGTAATTCGAGAAAACAAAGTGATGTTTATCTCTCATTCCAGGACATCAGATTCGGGCAACAAAAAGAAGACGAAATCTTCTGCATAGGTAGTATAATGGTGATTCAAGGAAATAACGTCGAGGAGGTCCCCAAGCTTGAGGTGGAAGTGGGAAGCTCCTCGGGGTAGTGAACATCTTACGAGACAACAAAGATCCTCGTACTAAAATTTCTTGCTTTTATCAGGAAAGCCACAGATAGGCCAGAATGAGCAAGTCAAAATTTTGGGTGGAGGCAGGCATGACCTGCTGCTTTGTGATGCTGACTGATAGTACGGTAGTAGGACCGGTCCTATTCAATCAGGTCATATAAATAAAATTTTAGCTATAATCGTTTATTTATCTTATTAAAAAAGTGGGTTAAGATATTAAGAGGAGATAGTTATGATTAAGAGAATACGAGTTAGAGTCTCTTTCTAGGATTAGGGTTTTAAGTTCTTCTATTTAAACATGTAATCACACTTTTCTTTTAATTAGGGAATATAGTTTCTCTTCAGTCAATTGGCTGACTACCAAAGAGGGAGGAACTCTTATAGAGTTCCAAGGAGGGTTGATCTCCTATAGAGATCAACCTAGTTTTATAATCCTATAGGGTTCTATCATCTAGTATTAGAGCATCAGGCATCTCGTTGCTCTTTTACCTTCACTGTTGCCATCAATCGCCTCACCATCCTGATCTCACATCTATTGATCTCGTTGCCGACTCCGCCGTCATAATCCTCTGTCGCAGATCCCACATCTGCTGTTGTCACCCTATTGTAGTCAGGATATGGTATTGCTCCATCTTGTGCAATCCTTACCACAGTTGCTATTTCTCTTATCAATATCATAAAAATTCCTACACCTATCCTTGCTGCAAATTATTACATCATCCTTATCTTCGTCTTAAAAATTATTACATCAATCTTCTATCGTTGACGTAATTCTACTACAACTATCGCATCTCATTTTGCTGTCAACTTTGCTACCATATTGCTTTCAATATTTTGCATCAACTTTATTATCATCATCATTGATTCCTTGCTGTCAAAATCATTCATATACTATTGGCATACTTGAATTTTTCATCGAAAAACTACTATCCCCTTGAAGAATTCTGCTACACTATCTTTCAGTATCCCTTATTGCACCCATACCTGAATATTGTCAAACATGTTGTTGTCATCAACAACCCGAAATCATATTTCTGGCCTTAAGCCACTGCTATCGTAACCCCCTTACAGCCTCTATCCTAAACAACAGCACCAATAGCACCCCAAACAACAGCCTACCAATCCAAACTACAGCATATACCCCTGATCCTTGTCTCTTTCGACCACCAATCCATCACACTGATCTATGCCTTTAATCCAGCAACAAAAGAAGGACCTCAATATTATAGATCTAGAGTTATACATCATGGCATTGGAAGATCTAATCGATACAAAGTTTGAGACCTTCGAGACGCGTACGGAGGATAAACTATGCGCTCTCTTTTCAGAATTCAAATTAGGCTGATCATCGAGCCCAAGGAGATCATAGCATGGTAAGAGTTTAGATCGCAAGGAGAACCCACCAGAGAAAAAAGAACAAGCAACGGACTCATCGTGCCCACGTATGAGGGTGGACTTTCCTTGATAGGAAGACGGAGACCCAATCAGGTAATTTCACACGCGAAAGGATACTTCCGCTATCACAAGACCTCGAATACGTCTATGGTCGATATTGTTGCCATCCATCTAGAAGGAGATGCGATCCAATAGTACCATTGGTTCGAGTATACCCACATAGTCCCAACATTAGAGGTATTCAAAAGTGAGCTGTTACTCTACTTCAGACCATCCGGATATGAAAACATCAACAATTAACTTACAAAGATATGCCAGACCTCCACAATTCAAGAATACCAGACTAGGTTTGAAAAACTTTTTAACTAAACAAGAGACTGGTCTGAAAAATAGTTGCTAGGGACTTTTATCGAGGGCCTAAAACTAGAGATCTAAGGAGAAGTTAAGGCGCGACAAACTTACACGTTGATAGCAGCTATTTTCTTCGTGTGACTATAAGAAAAGCAGTTAAATCAAGATGCTCGAAGGACTAAAGTCACCACCTGACCAGCAGCACATAGACCTTTGGTCCCTCCTACTACCAGCCGACCCTCCCAATCGAAAAATTTGACGAGAAGAACTTTGCGACAGATTCGTGAATAGATTGTGTTGGCACTATGACGAGCCCTGGAGCTGCGATCATCGTTGCAAGAAGGGGAGACTTTTGATTATTGAGCCTATTAAAGAATCTGAACTATAAGATGCAGACCTTGAGTCTGAGAAGGAGGACATGGAGGAGGACCCGCAGTCGGCCATTAGCACAATTCACACTTTAGTCGGCTACGTGAACCCATGAACGATGGAGGATTCCTTAAGCACCAGCTTGTCACCGTTCTCATTGATATAGGGAGCACTCACAACTTTTGAACATCAAGATTGTTGTCTGGTTAATGCTACAAATTGAAGATTGCAGTAGGTTCGACGTTAAAGTTGATGATGGTCGAATCCTGAAGTGCAATCCAAAGTGCTCGCAAGTGAGATTGGTTCAGCAGGGTCAAGAGATCGTTGCTAATTTTTTCCTCCTCCCACTCGATGATTATGAAGTAATGCTCGACATTAAATGGCTATCCACGTTATGTGATGTTTCTTGGAACTTCTTGAAGCCAATAATGAAATTTTTCGACAACGGGAAACAGGTAATCCTACAAGGAAAATGCGAGAGCGAAGTAACGACAGTTTCGACACAGCACATGGAGAAGGTATTACAGAAAGTGCACAGCAGCTTCCTAATTCAACTTCATGGGATATAAACAAAGGAGCCGACTTAGATTGTGAACCTTTTTTCACTACTTGCTGAATTTTCGGACATCTTCGTCGAACCAAGTAGTCTACCTCCTACCCGACTACACGACCACCATATACCAATTCTACTAGGGAAACCACCAACCAATGTTCAGCCATATCGCTATCCTTATCTTCAAAAGGCCAAAATTGAGAGGATTGTACAGGAGATGCTGGAGACAAGGACCATTGGATCACGTTACAATCCTTACTCTTCACCGGTACTCCTCGTACATAAAAAAGGTAGAACATGGTCGATGTGCATGGACTGTCGAGCCCTCAACAGTATTATGGTCAAGGATAAATATCTTATTTTAATGGTGGATGAACTGCTTGACGAGTTGAGGAGAGCACAAGTCTTCATAAAGTTAGATCTACAATCCGGATACCACCATATTCGAGTGCATAAAGAAGACATACCAAAGACCACCCTCCGGATATATAATGACCATTATAAATTTTTGGTAATGCCCTTCGGCCTCACCAATGCTCTCTCCACCTTTCAGAGCCTAATGAATAATATCTTTCGGGGTTATCTTTGTAAGTTTTGTTGAATCTTAGATTTTGATGATGAAATCAATTGATGGATTATTGATCTAACAGAATTGTTAGAGTTAATTAATACAGGATTAATTACAATAGAAAGATTATTACAATCAAGGTTAGCCAAGGTTAAGTCCATGCATTGAGTCGATACATTTGGGAACTCGCCAAGAGTGTGTCGGAAGCTTACCGAGGGTATCAGGAGTTTGCCAGGATGGTGCAAAAGAGTTCGCCAAAAGAAGACCGAGACTCATCGGAAGATTATCGGGGGTAACCGAAAAGCTTGTCGGGAGTCAGGATGGTCTTGTAATAGATATTTTGATAATTATGATTGTATTAATTCAAGTCATAATTAGCATCATACATGTCTAACTATGGTAGGATCAATGAAGTTACAACCAGATGATGGGCCAAGATACAACCTAGGCATTGGGCCGAGTTCGGACGATGTAGTGGGATCTCGCCAGAAGTTCGCTAGGAGATTCGCTGAAGGAATCAGGAAGCTCGCTGGGAACACAAAGGGAGATTGCTTGGAAGAAGACCGGAGGACTTGTCGTAAGATTATCGGAGGTTGCCAGAGTATACGGGAGTTAGGTCTTAATTAGGCTTAATTGATCATTAAGTATTATAATCATTGAGTCATAGTTAAAAGTTAGAGTCTTAAATGAGTTGGATTTGGAAGGAATCTAAATTAACTCAATGAGACAATAGGATCCACCACTGGATTTGGTTGAGCTCAGGTTGAGCTCAATCAGTTGACCAAAGAGCTGATCAATGTAAAAGTCAAGCTGGAATTCAAAAAGTGTAGGGAACCACTTTTGTAGAAATTCTGATGGGTAAATCGTCGGTGAGTGGTGGTTGGACCGCTCATACCACATAATTCGAGCAGCGTGCAGCAGCTTTTGATGGGTAAACCACCCAGGTGACGGGGGAACCACCCATACCACAAAATTTGGCCGGTGGCTAACGGTGGGTAAACCGCTCGTACCTGGATTTTTCAGATAGGTTAAATTTTGGCTCCAGTTTTGAAGCCAATTTGGGGCCTATAAATATCCCAAGTTTTCTTACTTTCAGAATAATACTTTTGGAGATTATATTCTGAGAAAATATTGTGTGAGAATTGTAAGAAAAAGAAAAGGGGCCAGGGAGAGGGCTTAGAGTTATAAATCTAGCCTCCCTTGTAAGCTCAAGTGTAAGGGTTTGATCTTCACCCAAAGAAGATTGGTAGTGGATGTCGGTGTGTCTCAAGAAGGAGGACTCGGAAGTGGACGTAGGCTGTTGGCGTCGAACCACTATAAAATTGTAAGTGTTTCATACTTGCATTGTTTGAATGTTGTTGAATTGATACTTTTAACTTAACTAAACTCCTTGAAAGCAAGACGATAAATTCTTTTTCTCAAACTTGATTATCTTTTCGGCTTCATTAATAACTTACTTTTAATCATTCACTTGTTTTATTAAAAATGAAAAGCTTCAGATTTCCTATTCTATCTTATTCGAAAAGCTTTTGCTTTAAAAAGAAAAATTTTAGCTTGCACTAATTAACCCCCACCCCCCTCCTCTTGGTACCAATTGATCCTAACAATTGATACCAGAGTAACGTTATACTCTTTTGATTAACACTCACTTGAGTAATTGGCTTGTTTTGACATGAATGTGGGATATTCTATTTCACGTCCACCCATGTTTAATGGGACGGATTACATATATTAGAAAACACAGATGCATATTTTCCTCATCTCTTTGGACTTTGATTTATGGAATATAGTTGAAAATGGATTTGAAAAGTCTTCTCTTCCAATGAATAATTGGAATGATTTGGAGAAGAAGACTTTCTTTTTAAACGCAAAGGCTATGAATGTCTTGCTTTGTGCTCTCGATATAATGAGTTTAATAGTGTTTTCGCTTGTGATTCGGCTTTTGATATTTGGTACTTTGAAAATCACACATGAATGCATAACTAATATAAATGAATCAACTAATGAAATATATTAGAAAAATGAATTTGAAGAACAACTTCCAAAGAACAGAAAGGATTGTAAACTAAGAATGACATATGACTCCTTGAGTGAAATCTCGAGTGATGAGAACCTTAGACATGAACTTTTGAAAAATGAACCAGAAAAATTAATAAACTTAAATTTTATAAAAATTATGGACACAACCTCTTGCTATGAACGTAAGAAGTCGAGGAGCTCCAAAAATCAAATGCTCAACCAAGAAATGGAGAACCTTGCTTTAATGGCGATCGAAGATGAGGTTAGTGAATCTTTGGATTTTTTATTTTTAGAATTATCAATTATGTTTAATAATTTATTTAATAAGTTTAGAAAACTTAGTAATTCTTTTAAACTGCTTAAAGTTGATCATGATTTGATAGTTAAAAGACTTGATGAAATGCATGACTCCCTAGCTTCACCTAAACCATGTTTAGAATGTAATATGCTAGATAATGTTAAAATAGAGAATTGTATGCTTAAAACTACATTAGAGAAATTTGAGATAGGGAATAAATCCTTAAATATGATCATTGCCAATAAGGGTCATATCAATAATAGACATGGTATAGGCTTTGTTGGAAATATTCAACAAAAGTTAACCATATTCGTAAGAGGACCTACATTAAATGTGCCACCAAGAGTTAAATATTATTTTGTGAAAAATTGAGACATAATACCTATAAATGTTCATTTAGAAATTATAGTCCATATAAATTAATTTGGGTTCCTAAAGGAACCATAAACAACCTTAAGCTATTAGATAAAATGGGAAGAACATGTCATGAAGGACCCAATGTTAAATGGGTATCTAAATAAAAACCTCCCATAATATAAAGTTGTTTCCTAATAAGACTAGGAGCACTAAGTAACATTTTGAAAGTAGATGCTCAAGACTTGAGATCTAATACTCTTTCAAAGCTCACTAGCCTATATGACAATAACAAAAATAATTATTTGAATTAAAATGTTTGAAGCTTAATGATCATTGTTTCTATTATAACAAATCCTTTTATTGAAAATAGTTCATCATTATATATTAATCTTGATAATGCATAACTAGAGCATGCTAAGACTAGAACTAAAAGAATCCAAGTTATTATTAATAAAAAATTAATCATGTTGAAATTTACATAAATAAGATGTTGATGATGATTGAAAAATTGGTTTAAATATAAAAACTATTATTAAATGGTTCAAATATTGACAAAGTAATTGATTTAAATGTTACATTGATTAAAATGCTATGATTGATTTGAATGATATAATTTTAGCATAGAATAATATTAAAAAAAAGAGAGAAAGAAATCACATGAAACAACCAAAAGGAGAATAATTAATCTTAAATGTTATTATATTCTTGAAATAAATTTCAAAAGAAGGATAATTCTTCTTGAAAGAATATTTCTATCCTATGAATCCTTGAAAAAGAGATAAAATGATACTATTGTTGAATCTCTTTAACTACAAAAATGAATTAGAAAACTTGTAGTTATTTTCTTTTGAAAAATCTATAGTGACTTTATTAAAAATTTTCGAAAAGCGATTTTTGATGATGATTTTAGATATATTTTCAAATGGTTTTGTTTTAAAGAATGGATATGTTTAAATATATCCAATGTTGCTTTTGATTATTTGATAATTTAAATCATGATCTTAAAATCTTAAAAATTATAATTTGAGATCTTTTTATTTACAAAGATTCTTTTCATCGTAAATATGATCTTAACTTCTCAATATTTATAATTTGATATTTCTATAAGAATCAAGATCCTTCTTACATTATCTCCTAAGATTTCAAAAGCTCTGAAATTTCGTTTACGAAGAAATGTGTCAAAATAAATCATGTTCTTGATATTTATGATTTGATAATAATATTATTTATGACATGATTACTTATAACTTTCTTCTTTGTATAACTAATCACAAAAATTAGTATTTCTTAACATTGTGATAAGTTAAAAATTAAAAGAGATTTGCATTATCATGAATATTTCCTTACCTTCTTGACTTGACTTATATGTTATGGGAATCACATTATTAATCTATATAATTTTCTTTAAAATGAGATTTATGATCTTAATAATAATAATTAAAATTTTTATTAAGATTATTCTTTTTCTATTAAAAGGATTTATCTTGGATAAATTAAGATTATCCCCTAAGACTCATTTGTGATATTTACAAAAGAGGAGAAAGAAAACTTATTAAACGAAATCATGTCTTTTAGATTTGAATTTCTAATGACATGATATCTCTTATACTTTTTGATATAAATTGAACATGGATGAAAAGAAATTATGTAATCATATTTCTCTCTTGACAATAACAAAAAGTAGAAGATAAAATTTTTAATATGATTAGAAGCAAACATTGAATGATAAACAAGTGCTTAGAAGAAAATTAGAAATTTATAAATGCATACAAAATACTTGATTTACAATTTGAGCTTGATCTACCATCATACCTTCTTATGAAATTCTTGATGCTTTTTATCCAAATTACATGAGATGATTTTAAATACATGAGTAGCTCTTAAACTTTTGAATCTCCTTGAATATCTTGAAGTTTTGAGCTTAATTTCAAAATTCGCATCTATAAAATTTACATCTTTAAAATTGAATATTTTTGTGATATGATATTTTTCATTTCTCTACCTTGATTCTAACTTCTTATTCACACAAAATAGAGAAAGGAAATCACTAGCATTTCAAGAGACTAATAAGTCTATTAATTATATTTTGAATATCTTGAAATTGATTTTGATGATTTTAAAATTAAATGATATTATGATTTTGATTTCTTAGAATTATAACTTGAAATCTTTTATGAATCAAAATTTTTTGTTATGTGTTTTCGTATTATTTAAAAGAAAATTTTTATACAAATCATGAACTTGACAACTTAAGATTTCTTATGTATGAATCAAGATATTTTATTTTAATTGTTTCTCCTACAAATTTATCTCTTGATATTCATAATTTACCTTCATGAATTATACATCTCATCACTATGTTAATCTTTCATAATATTTTTCATGTGATGATATTGAAAAATGGTCAAATGAGAAAAGTTTTGTACTATTGCAACCATCCCCTCTTTTTGACAATGACAAAGGGAGAGCAAAATTTGTTAGCTTGTAAAATTGCAAGCTTGAACAATGCAAATGAAGTAAAAATTTGCTAGCTTGCATTTCTCAAAAGAGAAGAAAGAACTTACTAAGATTTATTTATTATATTTTCATTAAATTTACATGAGAAAAATGTGTTGAGCTCATATTCAAATTTTATATATCTACAAGATTGAGATCGAGACCTAGAAATGCTAAATCATAAAAATATATAAATTACTAATCTAGATTTAATGAGATTAAACTTTTTTGTGATAACATTTTTGAAAACTTTCTCTATGATTTGGTATCTTATTGTTTTAAAAAAATGCATGAAGATGTGCCACATTTGAAATTTACAAGAGATGATTTTATATATCAAGAGATGACTTTTGCTATATTTGAGATACATAAGTAGTCTTTAAATCTCTTGGACTTTTGAGCTCATCTTAATATTTCTTTTAAAATTTACTAAGAGCTTTTCTCATGATAAAATGATTCAACAACACCTCCCATGTTTCTCTCCTTATTAATTATCAAAGATATTATTGATGACTAGAGATTAATTTTAAAATATATTAAATTTATTGAAAAAGGTATGCTCAATGACTTGAAAATCTTCTATACTCTATGACTCAAAAATTTTCTATGTTTATTGATTTGAAAATTTTCTATGCTTGATGATTTGAAGAAAAATTCTAAAATATTTTTAACTTCCTGGCAATCCTTGAAAATTCTTGATAAGTTGAAAAGTTTAAAAAGCAAATCTTTGTTATACTTGAAAGGTTATATGCTTGAAATGCTTATTGCTTTGATTTACTTGAATTCAAGAGGATGTGACTCTCTTGAATTTAACTCTTCTATATTAATGCATATTCTAAGGGGAAGTAATGTCATCATATGTTTTTGAAATTATTATCTCTATATTTCACCTTTTTGTTGATGACAAAGGGGAAGAAATATATATTGATGACATTTGATATTGAAAAATATTCATTGATAACACTTGATAATATAACTTAGATATTTTCCAATTCATGATTTGATGAGTTGATTGAAATTTATGCTAAAATTTATATTGAATGATTGATTGCTTGAATTTAAGAGTGAGTGCATCTCTTAAACTTAAGTGGTATGATTTTACAGGGAGTTAGGATTAACTCCTATTATCAATTAATTGTCATCATCAAAAAGAAAGAGATTGTTGAATATTAGATTTTGATAATGAAATCAATTGATGGATTATTGATCTAACAAGATTATTAGAGTTGATTGATGCCGGATTAATTATGATAGAATGATTATTTATTACAATCAGGGTTGGCTAAGGTTAAGTCCATGCATCGAGTCGATGCGTTTAGGAACTCGCCAAGAGTGTGTTGGAAGCTCGCCGAGGGTATCGAAGTTTGCTAGAACGATGCAAGAGAGTTCGCTAAAAGAAAACCGAGACTTCCTGAAAGATTATCGGGGGGGAGTTGGGATGGTCTTGTAATGGATATTTTGGTAATTATGATTATATTTAATCAAGTCATAATTAGCATCGTACAGGTCTAACTATGACAAGATCAATAAAGTTATAACCAGATGATGGGCCAAGATATAGCCTAGGCATCGACCCGAGTTCGGACGATGCGATGGGATCTCGTCGGAAGTTCGCTAGGAGATTTACCAAAGGAATCAGGAAGTTCGCTGGGAACGCAAAGGGAGATCACCAGGAAGAAGACCAGAGGACTTGCCATAAGATTATCGGAGTATACGGGAGTTAAGTCTTAATGAGGCTTAATTAGTCATTAAGTATTGTAATCATTGAGTCATAGTTAGAAGTTAGAGTCCTAATTAAGTTGGATTTGGAAGGAATCCAAATCAACTCAATGAGACAACCGGATCTACTACTGGGTTTGGTTGAGCTCGGTTGAGCTCAATCAATTGACCAAAGAGATGGTTAATGTAAAAGACAAGCTGGAATTCAAAAAGTGGAGGAAACTACTTTTACGGAAATTTCGACGGGTAAATCGTCGGTGAGCGGTGGTTGGACTACCCGTACCACATAATCTGGGCGGCGTGCAGCAGCTTTCGGTGGGTAAACCACTCAGGTGGTGGGTGAACTGCTCATACCACAGAATCTAGGCGGTGATCAGCTACTGACGGTGGGTAAACCGCCCAGGTTGGCGGGTAAACCATCCGTGCCCAAATTTTTCAGATACGGTTAGATTTTGGCTCCAGTTTTAAAGCTAATTTGAGGCCTATAAATATTCCAAGTTTTTTTATATTCAGAATAACACTTTTGGGGGATTATATTGTGAGAAAATATTGTATAAGAATTGTAAGAAAAAGAAAAGGGGTAAGGGAGAGAGCTTAGAGTTGTAAATCTAGTATCCCTTGTAAGAGTGTAAGGGTTTTATCTTCATCCAAAGAAGATTGGTAGTGGATGCTGGTGTACCTCAAGAAGGAGGACTCGGAAGTGGACGTAGATCGTTGGCGCTGAACCACTATAAAATTGTAAGTGTTTCATACTTACATTGCTTGAATGTTGTTGAATTGATGCTTCTAAGTTAACTAAACTCCTTGAAAGTAAGATGAGAAGTTCTTTTCCTTAAATGTGATTATCTTTTCGGCTTCCTCAACAACTTACTTTTAATCACTCACTTGTTTTATTAAAAATGAAAAGTTTCAGATTTCCTATTTTATCTTATTCGAAAAGCTTTTGCTTTAGAAAGAAAAATTTTAGCTTGCACTAATTCACACCCCCCCCCCCTCTTAGTGCCAATTGATCCTAATAAGTTTGTGTTTGTCTTCTTTGATGACATTCTTATTTACAGCCCTTCGCATGAAAGCCACCTTTCTCACTTACGACTTGTTTTATCAATTCTCCGAGAGTATATTCTTTTTGTCAAATAATCGAAGTGTAGCTTCTTGTAGAACAAGATAGAGTATCTCGGGCATATAATCTCAAAGGAAGGTGTGATGGTAGACCCCTCAAAGATCGAGGTAATGTAAAGCTTGCCGATGCTTGAAAAATATAAAGGCGCTGCGGGGATTTCTCGGGCTGATTGGCTACTACCATAAATTTATAAAAGATTATGGAAAGATTAGTACCCCTCTCACTTCCTTGCTAAATAAATATGTCTTTCAATGGTCGAACAAAGCATCTGCAGGCTTCCACACTCGCAAATCCGTGATAACATCGACACCCATGCTGGCGCTACCCGATTTCGATAAAACATTCGTGATTGAAGCATATGCATAGGGAGCTGGGATCGATGTGTTGGGAAACCTGAGCGGGTGTATCACATGCGCAGTGGAAATCAAAACAAAAATTGGTTTCCCATACGGATCAAATCGTCGTGCAAAAGATTGGGGCCGTGAGAAAAACGTAAAAATTGATAAAACTGCGATATATGAGAGATTGATTTTACCTAGGGAGATAGTATATCCCTGTATTCTAGATCTCGATAAAAAAGATGAAGGAGGTTAAGCATCCTCCTCTCTAGCGGTATCCACATGATAAATCTCTGTAGCGAAGCTCCTCCAATCTGATCTCGCAACTCTTACACAGAGGGAGGGAGGAGAATAGGAGGTGGTGGCTAAAGTTGTAGCCTATCAACCATAAGTCTTCCCTCCTATTTATAGAGATCCACCAAAAACCCTAGGGCCCCTGCCTTAATGGGTATTGGATCTCCATCCAATTATCCACTAATCTTCCATTATTGGATCTCTATCCAATAATCTCCTTAGACCTCTAATTGGGCCTTAATCAAGGAGTCCATCAGCATAGAGTCTCATCTAATGAGAATAAGGGCTAATTGGATCTCCATCTAATCTTCTATTCGCTGAAGTAGCCACCATATGTGTGTGACCCTCTAGGCCCGATATCGAGCTGGTCGTGAGTCACTCCCATCAGAACTCCTTCTGATATAGTGAATTATTATCCCCATAATAATTCAGTCGACTCATCGACTATGGACGTACTATGCCACTATGCCATAGTCCCCAAATGGTACAGGAGGGATCAAATCTATCAGACCTGTCTATCCACAGTTACCGTGTATCTATAATCTCTCATCCAACTAATATCTCAGAGACCGTATATTAGATATGATACTATTATGTCACATATGGAATCCGTTAGAGTCTCGCTCTAATCGGATTCTACCGGAAAACTCTTTCTCTCTCAGTCCGAATGACCTTGGCCAGGGATTTATCTGAGCAAGCACATATAAGATATTCCTCTCGCGATACCGAGAGTGTATGATCCTCTATTGACACTCAATTGCCTTCGTAAGGTTGGCTACCAATCCCGATAACTAGCGGTACTAGATCTGAAACTTTTCACACCTATAAGTCTGGCGTCAAAGAAAGAAGTACTCATATAAGGCATCATTGGTATCTCAAGTCTAAGGACCAAATACATAACTGGGACTATGGAATCACTATCTAACATTAAGTATCATTAACCACACAATATTTTATAAACAGATTAATCAGTGAACTCATTCTCCAATAAGCACCTGTACTATATCCTTAGTATCTCCACACAAGTGGCTATGAGACCGGGATTATTTAGGATCTGTGTCTAAAGGTGAATTGATCTCATTATCATGATCTCATCATGATCCGACTCCAATTGTACAGAACCAAGGACATCACAATATATATATAACAGATAATGAGAGAATATGCTAATATTAATCATAAGCAAAAAGATCACATAGCATGTCACACGTGCCATCACTCACGTGATTGGCTTGCAGGGCTCATGTAACTAACAATCTCCCACTTGACCAAAAGTCAATCACCTATGTGTCTGATCCCTATCAGACCCCTGTGACATTCAAATACAATCTGAGCCAGCAACTTCGTTAGTAGATCTGTAATGTTATCTTCAGATGAAACTCTTTCTATTGCTATATCTTTGTGGGTCATGATCGCTCTAATCAGATGGAACCTCCTCAGAACAATTCTGTTGAGACCTGAGTTCCTTTGTTAGAGTTATCGCCCTGTCGCTGTCACAATATATGGGAGTCAGCTCCACGATACTTGGTATAACTCCCAAATCCTTGATGAACTTCTTCATCCACACTTTTTTATCTTGCTGCTTCTACTATAGTAATGTATTCCGCCTCTGTGGTCGAGTCAATAGTAGTATCTTGTTTGGAACTCTTCCAGCTTACTAGTCCTCCATTCATGGTGAAAACATATCCTGAATTTGACTTGCTATCATCAATATCAGACTGAAAACTCGAGTCCGTGTAACCCTCAACCTAGAGGCTACATCCTCCATATACCAGTAAAAGATCCTTAGTCCTTCTCAAGTACTTAAGGATACACTTTACTGCCTTTCAGTGTTCTAAACCTGGATCTACCTGATACCTGCTCGTGATACTCAAAGCATGTGCTATATCAGGCCTAGTACATAGCATCGTATACACGATAGAGCCTATCACTGAGGCATAAGGTATCTTATTCATGTATACCCTTTCTTCAGGAGTATTTGGGGACATACTCCTAAAAAGTGATATTCCATGTCTCATCAGTATAAAACTTATCTTGGAATTCTCTATGCCAAACCTTTTGATAATGGAGTCTATGTACATAAACTGGGACAAGCCATGCATCCTTTTGGATCTATCTCTATAGATCCGGATCCCTAAAATATAGGATGCTTCCCCTATATCTTTTATGGAGAAGTTTCTAGATAGCTAAGCTTTTACTGTGGAGAGCATTCCTATATCATTTCCAATGATTAGGATGTCATCCACACACAGCACCAAGAAAGTGATAGTACTTCCACTTATCTTCCTGTACACACGAGGCTCATCTTCATTCTTAACGAAGTCATAAGATCTGATCACCTCATCAAATCTTATGTTTCAACTTTGGAAAACTTGCTTCAATCCATAAATGAATCTAAGCAAGCTACACACTTTATCTTGACTCTTTTTGGATACGAATCCCTGGCTGTATCATATACACCTCCTCCTCGAGGTTGCTATTGAGGAATGTCATTTTAACATCCATTTGTCAGATCTCATAATCATAGTGTGCTGCAATAACTAAAATAATTCTAATGGACTTAAACATTGCTACAAGTGAAAAGGTTTCGTCATAGTCAACTCCTTGTCTTTGACGATATCCTTTAGTTACTTTTTAGCCTTGTTTTATAAGTCTCTACCTTTCCATCCACTCCGATCTTCTTCTTGAAGATCCATTTGCAGCTGATGGGTACAATACCCTCAGGTGCATCCATAAGGTTTCAAACCTTATTAGAGTACATAGAATCCATCTCAGAATTTATGGCTTCTTGCCACTTCTTGGAGTCTATACTGATAATAGCCTCCTTGTAGGTCTGAGGATCAACATCTTAAGAGTCATCTTCACTGTTATATCCCACATATCTTTCAAGAGGGTGAGATACTCTACTAGACTTATGAAAAGTTAGAATTTGTATGTTAGGTACCTGAACAGACTTGAGCTCTGGAATGGTGCTCGAGTTACGTTCTCCAACCTCGCTCAATTCTATCTTACTCCCATTATTTCCACCAAGAATGTGTTCCTTCTCAAGGAACATAGATCTCTTGGCAACAAAGACCTTTCGGTCCTCGGGATGATAGAAATAATACCCCAAAGTCTCCTTAGGGTATCCCACGAATGTGTACTATTTCGTCCTTGATTCTAACTTATCGAGGTTGTGTCTTCTAACGTGGGTACGATAGCCCTAAATCTTAACCACCTTAAGATCAAACTTCTTTCCTTTCCATATCTCATATAGTATAGACACTATCGACTTCGATGGAACTCTGTTCAGAGGTAACCTGCGGTCTCTAGGGCATACCTCGAGAATAAGACGGGTAGGTCAGCGAAATTCATTATGGACTGCACCATATCTAACAGCATGCGATTCCTCCTTTCTGATACACTATTGCTGAGGTGTATATGGAGGTGGTGTCCATTGGGATAGAATCTCATTGTCCTTGAGGAAATGGGTGAACTCTGTACTCAAATACTCTCCTCCTCGATCTGATCGAAGAGTTTTAATATTCTTTCCAATCTGGTTCTCCACCTCATTTTTATATCCTCTTAATTTCTCAAGGGCCTCAGATTTGTAGTTCATCAAGTACATGTGTCCATACCTAGAGAAATCATCAGTGAATGTAATGAAGTATGAGTAACCACCTATAGCTTGAGTCAACATGGGACCACATACATCACTATGTATGAGTTCCAATAACTCAGTGGCTCTTTATCTAGTTCCACTAAAAGAAAAGTTGGTCATTTTTTCACGAAGGCAAGATTCGCAAGTTGCATATGACTCATAGACAAATGGATCTAAGTATCTATCGTTTAGCAACTTTTGAATCATTTCTTCATATATATGACCTAGCCTACAATGCCATAGGTATGCATTTTTCATCTCATTTCTTTTCCTCTTAGACATATTTATATTCATGATATGCGGAGAAGTGTCTAACATATATAAGTCATTTATAAGGGTCCCTCTAGTGATGATCTTATCATCCATAATTATTGAATAATTATTATTCTTAAAAACTAATTTATATCAACTAATTGTCAAACAAGAAATGAAAATAATATTTTTGATAATAAAAGGGACAACATAGCATGCATCTAATGCAATAATAGCTCTACTAGGTAGATGTAAGATGCCTCCCCCTTAATAGCAACTATAGCAACTCTTGCTCCATTACCCATTTTGAGGTCTATCTCACCTCTAGCCAGTCTCCTAGGTCTTATCAGATCTTGTAACGAATTATAGATATGATATACACTCTTGGTATCTAATACTCATGTGTTATTATAAAAATCTAACAAGTGAAGACTGATCATGAATATACTTGAAGCTTCTCTAAGCTTCTATTTCGCCTTATCTGCAAGGTAGTCCTTATAGTTCCTTTTCTAATTTTCATCTTGGCCATAGTGGAAGTACTATCCTTTTTCCTTTGCCAGGTCTTTCTTGGCAACCTTTGCCTTACCCGGTCTTTCTTTGCCCTTGCCCTTCTTAAGGGTCTTACTAACATTCCTTTTCCTATTAGTCTCACCAATATAGAGAACTAACTTCTTTTTCTTGATGGTACTCTCAGCTTCCCTCAACATATTGAGGAGCTCAGGTAGAGTCACCTCAAACTTGTTCATATTAAAGCTAATAATGAACTGTGAAAAGGAATCTGGTAAGGACTAAAGTATAAGATCAACATACAGGTTATTTTTTTAAGACTATCTTTATACTTCACAAAGCGAGCGATCTCATCCTCGCTTGTCCTTTCCTCCAGCGTGGGCACAATCGTATTAAGGAAATATATAATTTTCTCTTTCGTGAGAACAATTCTCAAATTACGGAGCCTTTGGACCAATGAGGCGGTTGGCATTAAATATGTCATATAGGGGTTTTGCAAGCGACAAACAAGATATAGCGAAAATAAATAACATGCAAATTTTATAAAAAATACTAATTAAGATATGGACTTCTATCTTAATATACTCCCACTATTTTCCTAGCGAATCATGCGACACCCTCAATGCATGAGATAAAAGTCTCTAACAGACTCCTAGTGGGGATCGGGATCCAATTGGCATCTTAGTGCAATCTCGAGGGACTTAACCAACTACACTAAGCTCAAAAGGTTGACAACTCTTGTTAATCACAACTCGTTGTGATTCCCATCATATTTGGCCTCCGAATCATCATGGTCTCGACTGCTCGACTAACCATAAAGTTCAGTTAAGTCATCACCATCGTTACAAGATGAGTCTGATTCGATGGATATACTCTCGACTGCTCGACCAAGTCATACCATGTCATAGGCAAGAACTCGATCACGTAGATAGGTGAGCCTCGAGTGACTCGACCAACTCAACCTATGTCATGATTCAATTTCTTCCTATAACGATGGAAGGCCACGTGGGTCAATCCTAATATGTCGTGTCATACACATACATATTTAATATATATCTACATCATATGTAAATATATATATACATATATCTAGTTGGTATATAACATATTACATATGCAAGCCACACCGGATGATCATGAGCTGTCACCTAATATGATTAAACCTGAGCCAATGGGCCTAATCATTCACAATAGGATCTATATATGCATCGACGCATCTCCATGCCCTGTGATTGTTGATCTCGTCCTCATCAGTTTCGTCGGACCGTCGCATCACCATGCGTCGTAATCTCTCGCCACGGCATCATGGGTCCCGCTGTCATCTCCACGCTCCCGACGCGCCTCTCCATGTAATTACAAATGATCACAGGTACCCAGGCCTGACAATAAACGAGAAAAACAGAGACACGCAAGCCCCAATAATAATAATAATCATAATTACACATATCACAACACATGTCTCATGATCATCCATCCACATTATACATTACATGTACATCATATCATATGTAGGATTACTAGATATATATAAAAATTAATTAAATTATTTAATTAATTATTTTTCTAGAAATCAAGACATGCTCAAAATTTTCAGAATTATCTAGGGCATTTTCATAATTCTGGATAATAGGATAGTTCTCGTAATTTTCAGAATTATCAAGGGTATTTTCATAATTATAGATGAGAAAACAGTCCTTGAAATATTCAGAATTGTTGAGGGCATTTTTAGAATTCTGTACATGAGGACAGTCCTTAGAATTTTCAAAATTCAAAGAGGTAGGATCATCCTTTTCTCAAAAGGATATCTTAGCCCTCTCTTTGCCCCCTTTGCACTGTTGTCGTTGCTGCCCCTGCGTAGGCGGCAATTGCCCTTTGCAGATAAAAGTCGCCCTGCCAAACGACGGCCACCCCTACGGTCCGCCACCCCTTGGCGGCCTGGAGCGGCTCCTGCACGCCGCCCCTTGCGGCGCCTGGCTGCTCTGCGTAGCGCCACCCTTGTTGCTACCCTGGTGGTGCCACCTCTTGCTTGTCGCGACGCCATGCCAAGCGCCGCCCTAATTTGCTCTGACGAGTGCTCCTTGGTTGGCCTTGGCCGCACTGGTGGTGGTCGGCCTGCATGGTGGCCGTGGTCCGCCCTCCTCTTTCTTTGCCTTCTCTGCGAAACGCAACAAGAACGCGTAGAATAATTCTACGTGATTCAATCTCATTACACATAGTTTAAACCAATCTTTCACATGAAAACCTTGGCTCTGATACCACTATTAGGACACCTCAACGGGTGCATCACATGCGCAGTGGAAATTGAAACAAAATTCGATTTTCCATGTAGATCAAATCGTCATGCCAAAAATTGGGGTCGCAAGAAAAATGCAAAAACCAATAAAACCATGATGTGTGAGAGATTGATTTTACCTAGGGAGATCATATATCCCTGTATTCCAGATCTCGATGGAGAAGATGAAGGAGGTCAAACGTCCTCCTCTCTAGTGGTATCCACACGATGGATCTCACGATGGATCTCTGCAGCGAAGCTCCTCCAATAAAATGCATAGAGAGAGGGAGGAGAATAAGAGATGGTGGCTAAAGCTGTAGCCTATCAACCATAAGTCTCCCCTCCTATTTATAGAGAGCCACCAAAAATCCTAGGGCTCTTGCATTAGTGGGTATTGGATCTCCATCCAATTATCCATTAACCTTGTATTATTAGATCTCTATCTAATAATCTTCTTAGACCTCTAATTGGGCCTTAATCAAGGAGCCTATCAGCATATAGTCTTATCTAATGAGAATAGGGGCTAATTGGATCTCCATTCAATTCTCTATTCGCTGAAGCATCCACATATGTGTGTGACCCTTTAGGCTCGATATCGAGCTGGTCGTGAGTCACTCCCATCAGAACTCCTTCTAATATAGTAAATTATTATCTTCATAATAATTCACTCGACTCATCGATTATGGACGTACTAGGCCACTATGCCTAGTCCCCAGATGGTACAAGGGGGATCAAATCAATCAGACATATCTATCCACAGTTACCATATATCTATAATCCCTCATCCAACTAATATCCCATAGATCGTATATTGGACATGGTACTGTCAGGTCATATAAGGAATCCGTCATAGTCTCGCTCTAATTGGATTCTCCCGGGAAACTCTTTCTCTCTCAATCCGAATGACCCTAGCCAATGATTTGTCTGAGCAAGCACATATAGGATATTCTTCTCATGATGCTGAGAGTGGATGATCCTCTATTAACACTCAATTGTCTTTGTAAGGTTGGCTACCAATCATGATAACCAACTGTACCATATCTGAAACTTTCCAAACATGTAAGTCTGACAGTAAAAAAAGGAGTACTCATACAAGGCATTCTTGGTGTCTCAAGTCTAAGGACTAGATACATAATTGGGACTATAGAATCGCTATCTGACATTAGGTATCATTAACCATACAGCATTCCATAGGCGAATCAATTAGTGAACTCATTCTCCAATGAGCACCTGTACTATATCCTTAGTGTCTCCATACAAGTAACTATGAGATAGCCACCTCTATCATATGGATGGGTATATCATGCACTGATATGTTCAGTTATCTCAATGTCCCTCTTGAGTAACCTATGATCGGGATTATTTAAGATCTGTGTTTAAAAGTGAATCAATCTCATTATCGTGATCTCATCACGATCTGACTCTCATTGCACGGAACCAAGGACATCACAATATATATGTAACAGATAATATGAGAATATACTAATATTAATCATAAGCAAAAAGATCACACAGCGTGTCATCACTCACGTGATTGGCTTGCAGGGCACCTGTAACCAGTACGATGTCATCATCATGCAAGAAGGTTGACCCCTCGCCTATACCAACAAGGCTCTATCTCTTTCACACTTGAAGTTGTCCATCTACGAGAAAGAGATGCTTGCGATAGTGCACGTAGTGACAAAAATGGAGACTCTACTTGATCGACCAATGCTTCCAGATAAAAATCGACTACAAGAGTCTCAAATACTTCCTAGAGCAAAAGATTTCATCTCCCAAACAACAAAAACGGGTAACAAAACTCCTTGGATACAATTATGAAATAACTTATAAAAAGGGTTAGGAGAATGTAGTTACATATATGCTCTCCTGACTACCCGAGCAAACTGAACTTTTAGCCATCTTTCTTCTGATTAGTGATCTCCTTGAAGACATCAAGAAAGAATGGCAAGATAATCCAAAGATCTGAGAGATTATCAAGAAATTGAAAGAAGAACCAGGCTCCATAGTGCATTACAGTTGGGATTCAAAAGAACTATAGTACAAAGGATGCATAGTGCTAGTACCTAATTCTCCCTACTTGAAGACCATCTGCAGGAGATGTATTCTTCACCGATGGTTGGGCATTTTGGATTCCTTCGGACCTATAAGTGGATTCGATAAAATTTTTATTGGAAGGGGATGAAGAATACCACTGTTGAATTTGTAGCATGATGCGACACATATTAGTGACATAAAATCAAAATAGTAGCAAGCCCTAAAAAATTGCAGTCGCTACCTATTTGGGACTTAATATGGAATGATATAACCACATACTTCATTGAAGGGTTGCCCCCATCCTAAGGGAAAGATACTATCCTTGTTGTGGTCGATCGCCTCACCAAATATACTCACTTATGCATCGTCCACAGCCCCTATACCATTGTTAGCATTGCTCGGATCTTCATGGATAATTTTATAAAATTATATAGGATGCCTAGATCCATTGTAAGTGATCATGACAAGGTCTTCACTAGCACTGGATAGAACTCTTCCAATTGCAGGGCACAAAATTAAAGATGAGCATGGTATACCACTGTAGACTAATGGCCAGGCTGAAGTGGTGAATAGATGTTTAGAGACCTATCTTAGATACTTCACCAACGATTGGCCAAGAGAATTGACATTAGGTAGGATTTTGTCCTACCTGCTGATTCCAAGATCCATCCAATAGATGTTAATTATATATTTTAGAATTAGAGGGGGTGACTGGTCATATACAGCTTCATAAGGGGTACATTTCGTCAAAGAGTGATAAGTTGTGTTATACATGGAAGATTGGATGGATCTTAGAAGACCTACCTGCTGATTCCAAGATCCATCCAATCTTCCATGTATCTTGTCTTAAACTCAAGCTTGAAGAGAACGAGTTGGCCTAAACTCACTTATCAGACACACGATGGGGAGATGTAGATCCAGATCCAGCCGGAGGTAATACTAGACCACAGGATCGTGATGTGTTGCCGATATCCTTCTACTGAAGTGCTAATATAATGGAAAAATCTACTTGCGAAAGATGTCACGTGGGAGTCCTATGAAGATTTGAAGATCAAGTTCACAGAGTTCATGGAGCTTCAACCTTAAAGATATGGTTGATCTAAAGAGGGTGATTTTGATATGACCCTAGTAGAGTCAGGTCATATTCAACCAGGTCATATAAATAAAACTCTAGCTATTATCGTCGCCCACCTTATTAATAAAGTCGGCTAAGGCATTAGGAAGAGGTGACTAGGGTTGAGGGAGTATGAGTTTTAGTAGGAGTTAGAGTCTCTATCTAGGATTAGGATTTTGAGTCATATTTAAGCATGTAGTCACACCCTTCTTTTCATCAAGGAATGTAATTTCTCTTTAGCTAATGAACCGACTACCAAGGAGGGAGGAATCCCTATAGAGTTTCAAGGAGGACTGATCCTCTATAGAAATTAACATAATCTTATAATCCTACGGGGCACTATCAATGGCCTCCGGGACATAGGTTTGTACTCCCATTTTTGAAGTAGTGAAATTAAGTTTTTTCTGAAAGAAAAAAAAGAAATAGAAGGAGATGATCAGAGAAGCTACAAGTTCCTTAGTCATGGGGGGGTTTGCATCTCACTGAAGCTCCGTTGCTAAGATTTTATTTTGAAGTAAAAAATTTCAAAATTTATTTTTATTTATTTGTTTGTATTTTTTATTGATTTAGAAATTTTAATTAAATTTAGTGACTATGTTTGTATTATTATTTTAAGATAAAATTTATTTAAAAAATATTGACTATAATTGCAGATAGTCATTTGGATTACTATTACTCCTAGCATTTACAAATTAGCTCTATGATAAAAAGAGTATAGTGAAGTGTTATGAGAAATTGTCATTGACGTCTTGGTAAGTTTGACATGGACCAGACTCATGTGCGTAGGATTGTTTGAAGTATCTTTGATGTGGCTCTAAGATGACTCTGAGATGGTTTCAAGATTGATCTGAGGTGGAGGTGTCGAGCTCCGGATGTGAAAGTAATACTTCCAAGGTGGTACTTGCATAAAGACCAAGGTCGGAAGAGGTTTTCCGACTCGATCTCTCCGATGCTTAAGTTAGTAATCTGAGACACCTAAATATGGACTTGAGTAGTTCGAGAAGGAGAGAGTTGTCCCTCCTTTTTCCTGTTTAGGATGTCTTCAAGGAGGGGAATGAAGTTTGTGATGCTTTTTCTTGTCATAAAGGAGGAGAATAAAGTTTATGATTGTTTTCCTTATCATAAAGGGAGATAAGGGGGTTTAGGATTGTCTTCCTTATTATAAAGGGAGAGAAGGAAGTTTACAATTATCTTTCTTGTCATAATGAATGAGAAAGAAGCTTATATTTCTCTGCTTTGAATATTTGTACACATAGGCGGATAACTTGGATGACACATGATAATTGCATATCAACTGTATATAAATTTTCTATCATTTTTCCCCCTCGAAAGCTTGCTTCGGGGCTCTTGCAAGAGGGACTCGAAGCATGCCATTTAGTTTCTCTATCGTAGGAGTGTTTAGGGTCTCATTCTATGGGTCGGGTTTTCCTGATTCAGATATCTTGGGCGCGATGGGCTCATGCCTCTGTCGTAGTGGCTTTGCTTTAGCGCATATTTAGCCTATGTCTTCTCTGTAGCAGATTTATCTTGGTGTCGCTCTCCTAACTCACGTGTCTCAGGTGCGGCCGGCCATGTGTTTTTATTGTAACAGATTTATCTCAGTGTCAATCTAGTCTTCCTGATTCATGCGTCTCAGGCATGTTCAGTGTTTGTATTTGTTGAATCTTGAATTTTGATAATAAAATCAATTAATGAATTTTATGATCTAACTTGTGTGTTAGAGAAAGTGATGCAGGATTAATTACGATGGTAAAAAAGCATATAATTACGTAGTGGGAGCTTGTCGAGAGTTCACCGAAGGTCAACCAAGGTTAGGACGATGTTGTCAAGAGCTCACTGAGACCTCACCAGAGGTTTGTTGGGGGTTCGTCAACAGGTTATCAGGATTTTGTCAGAAGGATACTGGGAGTTCGTCGAGAGTTTATCGAAGGGAATCAGGAGCTCACTTAGGGTTTACCAGAGGGATGCCGGGGGTTCATTGGTGTTGGGATCAATTGGCACTAAGGGTTTGGCACCAACAGCCTATGTCCACTCCCGAGTCCTCATTCTTGAGGCACACCGGTGTCCACTACCAATCTTCTTTAGGTGAAGACCAAACCCTTTGATCACTCTCTTACCCCTTTCTTTTTTCTTACAATCCACATAAGTTTTTCACCGGATTTTTCTGTCAAATTTATTATATAGAATGCAAGAAAACTTGAGGTATTTATAGACCCCAAGTGGCTTCAGATTTTTAGAACCAAAAATCAAACTCACCCGAAAAATCTGGGTACAAGCGGTTTACCTGCTCCTTACTGACGGTTTGTCGATCAGAAATTTCGTAAAAGTGGTTCCCTCTACTTTTCAAATTTCGACTTGGACCTAATGTTGACCAACTCTTTGATCAACCAATTGAGCTCAATCAAACCCCATAATGGACTCAGTTGCATCTTTGAGTTTATTTGGATTCCATCCAAATCACACTCATTTAAGACTTAATCTTAACCTATGACTTAAAATTACAATCAAAACATGACTACTAAGCTTAAGGACCTTACTCCTACAAAATGACAACCTCTGGCTTCTCCAGCGATGAGTCTCACGGTCTTCCTTCGACGAACTCCCGACGTGTTCCTAGCGATCTTCCTGATACCTTTGGCGAAGTCCTAGTGAACGCCTGGGAGCTCCCACTGCATCGTCCAATCCTTGGCCCGATGTCTAAGCTTGATCCTAGGTTCATGTTTGATCTGTAACTCATCCCGTCATGGGTAAACTTACACGATGCTAAATATGACTTAATTAAACATAATCATAATAGCCAATACATCCATTATAAGACCTTCCCAACTCCCAGCAAGCTTTTCGACTACCCCTGACAATCTTCCAACGAGTCTCGGTCTTCTTCTGCAAACTCTCTTGCACCATCCTGGCAAGCACCCGATACCCTTGGCGAGCTCCCAACGCACTCCTGGCGAGTTCCCAACTGCATCATCTGAACCCCGACCCGATGCATGGACTTGACCTTGGCCAATCCTGATTGTAATAATCTTTATGTCATAATTAATCATGCATCAATCAACTCTAACAATATATGTTAGATCAATAACTCATTAATTGATTTCATTATCAAAATCTAAGATTCAACAATCAATTGATGAAGGAGTTAATCCTAACTCCCCCTAAATCCATGCTACTTAAATTTAAGAAAAACACACACTCCTAAATTCAAACAATCACCATTCAGCACAAACTTCAACAGAAATTTGCATCAAGTCATCAAATCATGAGTAAAAAGAATTATGCACTCATATTCATATCCAAGATATATCAATCTATATTCATATCAAGATATCCATATATTTCAACTATTTCATGTGTCATTAATGTATTCATCAATTAATATCATGTGTTATTATATTTCTCCCTTTTGTCATCAACAAAAAGGTGGAATGTATAACTAATAATTTAAAAGCACATGATGACATTACTCTCCCTTAATATATATATTATAAAATTTTCTTTCCCTTTATGATTAATAAGGAGAGAAATAAGGGAGGTTTTGGTGAATCATTTTATCATAGAGAAGAGCACTTACTAAATTTTAAAAGTAATACTAAGATGGGCTCAAAAGTTCAAGAGATTTAAAGATTACTTATCTATTTCAAATATAGCAAAAGTCATCTCTTGATATAAAAAATTATCTCTTGTAAATTTTAAATGTGGCACATCTTCAAGTAATTTTTCTTCTTTTTTTGAAAACAATAAGATAAAATCATGGAGAAAATTTTTAAAAACATTATCACAAAAGGTATCATTTCATGAAATCTATATTAGCAATTTATATATTTTTATGATTTAGCATTTCTAGGTTTCAACCTCAATCTTGTATATATAAAATTTTGAATATGAGTTCAATAAATTTTTCTCATGTAAATTTCAAGAAAATATAGCAAATAAATCATTATCTTCATGTAGATTTTTAAAATCATCATTACATGCATGATCATCATACATGATTTCACATCATCATACCTTCTCTCTTTTTGTCATCAACAAAAAGGAGAAGTGCAACTAGCAAGTTTTTAATATATGAAAGCTTAGCAATTTAGTAAATTTTTCATCGCTTTAGAACATGCAATTTCACATCATTATACATTCTCACTCTTTGTCATCAACAAAAAAGAGAAGTACAATTAGCAAGATTTTGATATATAAAAGCTCAGCAATTTAGCAAATTTTTCATCACTTTAGAATATGCAAGCTAGTGACTTCTTTTTTCTTTTTTGAGAAGTGCAAGCTAGCAAATTTTTGTTTCCTTTGCAATATTCAAGCTAGCAATTTTACATCATATAAGCTAACAAGTTTTTCTCCTCCTTTGTCATTGTCAAAAAAAATGAACGGTTATAATAGTGCAAAACTTTTCTAATTACATCATTTTTCAAATCATTACACGAAATATATGAAGAAAAATTAACATAGTGATGAGATGTACAATTGATGAAGACAAATTATGACTATTACGAGACAAATCATAAGAGAAACAAATAAAATATCTTGATTTACTCATAAGAAATGTCAAGTTGTTAAGTTAATGATTTGTATAAAAATCTTCTTTTAATAATATGAGAACATATAACAAAATATTTTGATTCACAAAAGATTTCAAGTTATAATTCCAAGAAATCAAAATCATGATATATTTAAAGAACTCATTCAATTTTAAAATCATCAAGTGATCTCTTGAAATGTTTGTAATTTTCTTTCTCTACTTTGTGTGAATTAGAAGGTAGAATCAAGATAGAAAAGTGAAAAACATCACAAAATACTTAATATTATAGATGTAAATTATATATATATATATATATATATTCCAAAATCGAAAAAAAAATCAAGAGCTACACATACAATTTAATTTATCTTATGTGAATTTCAAGCAAGGTAGCAAATTAGACAAATTATATCTCATGGAGATTTTGATAATAATCATCATAAATTCCAAAAGAAAACATGATGGTAGATTAAGCTCAAATTATAAATCCAATATTTTACATGCATTTAAAAATTTCTAATTTTCTTATAATTACTTGTTCCTCATTGAAAGTTATTATATCCAATTTTCTTCTAATCATATTGGTAATTTTATTTTTTTTCTTTTTGGTCATTATCACGAAATATGATGGCATAATTTCTTTTCATGCATATTCAAATTTACGTCAAAAAGTACAAGAATATCATGTCATTAAAGATAAAATTAAATTTTTGAATATCAAAAGATATAATTTTGTATAATAAGTTTCTATCTCCTTTTTTATAAATAATAAAAATGAGTCTTAGGGGATAATCTCAATCTAAAATAATTTTTTAATAAAAAAGAATAATCTTGATAAAAATAATTATAATTATTAAGATCATAAATCTTTTTTTATTAAAAAAATCATAGAGATCAATAACGTGATTCCCATAATGTAAAAGTCAAGTCAAGAAATTAAGGAAATATTCATGATAATACAAATCTCTTTCAATTTTTAACTTTGGTGATAAGTTATATCATTCATGAGTTTTAAAATAAATTATGCCAAGAAAGATATTAATATTAAAAGACATTCATGAATATTAAAGATATGATTTAATTTAATAAATCTCCTCTTAGATAATAAAATTTTTAGGAGATCAATTTTGTAAGCAAAATATTAATACATGAAATAAGATATGGAAATATTGGATCTCAATTTATATATATGATTTCAAATCATCAAGATCATTGTTTAGATTCATGTTATTGTTTTAAAAGTATAAACTTATGATTCATTTATAAACTTCTCCAAACGAACTTAATTTATGTAAAGATTTCAAGTTGTAATTTTTCAACTTGTCAAGATCATGATAAAATTATCAAAAAATATCAATAATGTTGGATAGATTTATCAATCTCTTTTAAAAATAAAATCATTTGAAAACTTATCCAAAATCATTATCAAAAATCACTTATTCAAAAAATTCAATGAAGGCATCATAGATTGTTTTTCAATAGCTAAAGTTCTCTAATCCATTTTTTGGAGTTTAAGAGATTCAACAATAATAGTATTATTTTGTCTCTTGTTGAAGGATTAATAGAATAAAAATTCTTTCAAGAATAATTATCCTTCTTTTGAAATTTATTTCAAGAATGCAATATCATTTTAAAGTCAAAAACGAAATTTTATCAAGATCAGTGGAATAAAATATTTTAAACAAAAACTTTGATTTATTTAAATTTCAATAATTTTTAGACTTAGTGTGGTGAGTTACCATGCTCATTTCACTCTCATTAAATATATTTTTAATTTATAAAAATACTAGACAATGAAGCATGATTTTTTTTCTCCCTTTTCTATATTGTTCTATGCTAAAATTTTATCATTCAACATAATCATTCGATCATAGTATTTCAATCAATGTAATATTTAAATCAATCATTCTATAGACTTTGTCAATATTTAAACCATTGCACAATAGTCTTTACATTTAAACCAACATCCAAGCTAATGATTTTGAACGTATTATTTAATCATCATCAAAATCTCATTCATGTAAATTTCAATAATTTTTTAATAAATAAGGTTCTTTGGTTCTAGTTAATTTTCATACTTTTATGCTCTAGCTATGCATCATCAATATTAATTGTATAATGATAAACCATAAAAAAAATTTATTATCAATAATTTTAATTTTAATAATTTTTTATTATTACTTAGGCTAATGAGTTTTGAAAGAATATTATATCTCAAGTCATATACCTTGAGTATCTACTTTTAAAATATAACTTAGTACTCCTAGCCTTGTTAGGAGGTAACTTTATATTATGAGAGGTTTTGATTTAGGTACCCATTTGAGTTTGGGTCCTTCATGATATATTCTTCCCATTTTTTCTAATGGCTTAAGGTTGTTTATGGTTCCTTTAGGAACCCAAATTAATTTATGTGGACTATAATTTTTTAAATGAACACTTATAAGCAAAGTGTCTATATTTACCATAAAAATTACATCTATTTTTTGGCAAAGAATGTAATATATATCTTCTGATGAGGATAGTTGGCTTTTGATGAGTCTTACTCATAATGCCAATACTTTTCTTGTGAACATGACCCTTATGAACATGGATCATATTTAGAGACTCATTGTCTATATCAGGCCCTTTTTGAGTTTGTTGTAGTATATCATTTTATTGTTTAATTACCTCTAGTAACTTACACTTAGAATAAGAAAAACATAATGTTGATGCATCATTCAAGGTTTCATATTTAGTGTGTGATGGTGATGTATCATGCATTTGTTCAAATTGACTAGCTAAAGAATCATGCTCTTTCTTGGGTAATTTATAAGATTTGCTAATCATTCTAAATTCATCATAAAGCTCATGAAAAGAAAGTAATAACTCATCAAAAGTAAAAGAGCTTTCGGGTGGGTTACTTACCTCATCGTGGTTGGCCACGAGCACGTGATCTTCCTCTTCTTCTTGATTGTGCTTTTTATCTTCAGTGCACCATAGCTTCTTACGTTCAGAGCAAGAGGTTTTGTCCATCTTTAGATCATTTTTATGGTTCATGTGGATTAATTTATCCAGTTCATATGTCAAATGTTCAAAGTCCTCATCACTCAAGATTTCACTCAATGAGTCATAAGTTCTTCTCAGTTCACAATCTTTCTTATTCTTTAGAAAATATTTTTCAAGTTTATTTTTATGGATTATTTTGTTTAACGATTCATTTGATTAATTATCCTTTCATATATCATTTCTAATGTATGCCAAATATCGAAAGCCGAATCACAAGCGGAAATATGATTAAGCTCATTATCGTTAAGAGCACAATATAAGGCATTCAAAGCCTTTGCATTTAATGAGAATATTTGTTTTTCATAATCATTCTAGTCATTTGTTGGATTGGATGACTTCTGAAAATATTTTTGAAAAATACATCACAAATCAAGATCTATCGAAATAAAAAAGATATGCATTCGTATTTTTCAAAATGTGTAGTCCATCCCATTGAACATAGGAGGACTTGTGATGCATCGACCCTTATTAATGCCAAAAAGAGTCATTTCTCTTGGGTGTTAAACCAAATGAGAAAAAAACGTAGCTCTGATACCAATTATTAGGATCAGTTGGCACTAAAAGGAGGGGGTGAATTAGTGCAAGTGTAATAGTACATGTTTGAAAACTTTCTTTCATAAAGTAAAGAGTTAACAATGGAAGCTTCTTTTGATATTTTAATAAATTGATTTAAAATCAATTTGAGAGAAATTATGAGAATGATGCTTGTAACTTTATTGAACTAATTAAGAGCAATAGAAGGAAGTAAACAAGGCAAGTAAAGAGCACTTACAATTTATAGTGATTCGGCACCAATAGCCTACATCCACTCCCGAGTCCTCCTTCTTGAGGCACACTAGCATCCACTATCGGTCTTATTTGGGTGAAGACCAAACCCTTACACTTGATCTTACAAGGGAGACAATATTTACAACTCTTTGATCACTCTCTTTACCCCTTTCTTTGTTTTTACAATCAACACAAGTTTTTCATATAATTTTTCTCCCAAATTTATTATATATAATGTAAGAAAACTTAGGGTATTTATAGACCCTAAGTGGCTTCAGATTTTTAGAGCCAAAAATTAAACTCACCCGAAAAATCCAGGTATGAGCGATTTACCCACAAACCTGGGCGGCTCCACCGCCTGAATACTAGGGTACGGGCAGTTTACCCATCGACCCTGGGTAATTTATCCGCCGTTACTACTCTAAAACCTGAGCGATGATGGTTTACCACAGAAAATTCTACAAAAGTAGTTCCCTCCACTTTTTGAATTCTGACTTGAACTTGATATTGACCAACTCTTTGGTCAACCAATTGAACTCAACCTGAGCTCAATCAAACCTCATAGAAGACGTAGTTGCATCTTTGAGTTGATTTGGATTTCATCCAAATTACACTCATTTAAGACTCAATCTTAACCTATGACTTCAAATTACAAGCAAAACATAACCACCAAGTTTAATGACCTTACTCCCGCAAACAAGCAACCTCTGGCTTCTCCAGCTACGAGTCTCACAATTTTCCTTTAGCGATCTCCTGGTGTGTTCCTATTGATCTTCCCGATACCTTTAGCGAAGTCCTAGCGAATGCCCGGCGAGCTCCCACCGTATCATCCAATCCTCGGCCTGATGCCCAAACTTGATCCTGGGTTTATGTCTTATCTGTAACTCATCCTGTCATGGTTAAATTTGCATGATACTAAATATGACTTAATTAAATACAATCATAATGGCCAATACATCCATTACAAGACTATCCTAACTCCCAGTAAGCTTTTCAGCTACCCTCGATAATCTTTTGGCAAGTCTCGATCTTCTTCTAGCGAACTCCCTTGCGCAATCCTAGCAAGCTTCTGATACCCTCGGTGAGCTCCCGACGCACTCTTGGCTTATTCCCAATCACATCATCCGAACCCTAGCCCGATGTATGGACTTGACCTTGGCCAATCCTAATTGTAATAATCTTTCTATCGTAATTAATCCTGCATCAATCAACTCTAACAACAAATATTAGATCAATAACACATCAATTGATTTCTTCATCAAAATCGGAGATTCAACAATTGGGAGTTTGCTGAGAGATCAATTGATGGTTGGACAACGAAGATTGTGTTTTAAGTGTCATAGTTATCATCATAATGAGAGTAAGTTTTATTAACTCAATTAAGAGGTCATTAGGCCTTAATTGAGACTGATTTGGACTTATTATAAATATCATTTCACTAACCTAAGGTAAGGTAAGACATGGTCTCTGAAAAGACACAATCTCTGAGACAACACGGTCTCTTAGAAGACAATCTCTGAGATGACACAATCTCCAAGAAGATACAATCTTTGAGAAAAAATAGTCTTCTAAAGACACGATCTCCGAGAAGAAAATCTCCTAGAAGACACAATCTCCGATAAAACACTGTCTCCTAGAAGTTATAGTCTCCGAGAAGACATTGTCTCCTAGAAGACACAATCTTCGAGAATTTTGACTTTATTCTTGAAGCTATAGGGGCCTATAAATAGTCCACCCGTTCTTGCTTAAGGATGCAAGAATCAAGAGTGAAAAACTCATAAAAACGTTACTGTAATTCCTTAAGAGCTCCCCCCTTATTTCTTCTTGTATAGTTTTTATTTAAGGGAGAACTGAGAGAATTGTAAAGGTTATCTCCTGAACTTGTAAAAATAGAATAGAGCTGTAACGGGTGTTTGATCTTCGCCTGTTGAAAAAGATTATGAGTGGAAGTCGATAACCTCAAGTGAAGAGGAGGGAGTGAACGTAGGTCAAAGGGACCGAACCACTATAAAAATCTAGTATGCATCTCTTTCTTGCCTTATATTACTTTTGCTCTTAGATTTAATTACTTATTAACTAGTTCCAAGGTAAAGCACTTTCAATATTGGTCTTCTTCGAATGAAAATATTTCTAAACCAAAGTTTTTCACTTAGCATTAATTCACCCCCATACTCAAGTGATCCTAATAGTTGGTATCAGACCAGGTTTTACTTAATTAGATTAACACTCAAATGAGAAAATGGTTTTTTTGACATAAATGAGGGACACTCTATCACACATGCTTCTATGTTTAATGGAATGTAATACACATATTGGATAACTCAAATGAGAATTTTTCTACTTTCTATGGATTTCAATTTATGGCATATTATCGAAAATAGTTTTTAGAAGTCATCCAATCCGATAAATGATTGGAATGATCATCAAAAATAAATATTTTTCTTAAATGCCAAAGCTATAAATGCGTTGTTTTACACTTTAGATAAAATTAAATTTAATTGGGTTTATGCTTGTGTTTTAACTTTTTATATATGATACACGTTAGAAACCACACACGAAAGCATAAGTAAAATAAAGGAATAAAAAATAATTAAAATGACTTGTAAAGATGAACAAGATGAACTCATTCTAAAGAACAAGAATGATAATAAACTGAGAACATAAAAATAATATCTTCCAAAGAACAAGAAGAAAATTAAACTGAAAACAATAAATAACTCCTCGAGTGATACCTCAAGTAATGAGAACTATGAATTTGAACCTATGATAAAAGAATCAAATAAATTAATAAAAATAAATAAAAAATATAAAATTGAACTTAAATTGAACAAAACATCTTGCTATGAATGTAAAAAGCTGAGGCACTTCGAAGATGAAAAGCACAACTAAGAAGAAATAGAGAATCTTACGCTTACGACTATCAACAATCATGTAAGTAATTCTTTCAAGGTCTCATTTACTTTTAATAAATTATTAAATATATTTCATGAACTATTTGATGAATTTAAGAAGCTTAGCAAAAGTTATACATTACTTAAGAAGTAACATGCGTTACTTGCTAGTAAAATTAAAAACATGCATGAAGCATCAACATCATGCATTTCTTACTCTAGATGTGAGTCATTAGAGGCAATTAAAATGGAAAATATTATACTATAATAAACTTTAAAAAGGTTTAAAATATATAATAAATCTCTAAACGTGATCCTTAGTAACAATGGTCATATTCATATGAAAGAAGGTATTGGCTTTGTTGGTAACAATCAGCAAAAGCCAACTATTTTCATAAAAAGACCCACATTTCATTCTTCACCTGAGAATAAATGTAATTTTTGTAGTAGATGTTAAAACTTTGTCTATAGTTGCCTATTTAGAAAGTCTAGTCCACATAAGTTGATTTGGGTTCTTGAAGTAATCATTAATAATCAAATGCCTTTAGTTAAATTAGATAGAGCTTTAATGAGATACATAAAGTCAAATATGTACCTAAACCAAAACCCCCTCTTTTGTAGGTTTGTCTCCTAACAAATGCTAGGAGCACTAAATGGTGTCTTGATAGTGGATATTCAAGGCACATAACTTGAGATTTAAAATATTTTTTAAGCTCACTAGCCTAAACAAAAATAATAAAAAAAATAATTAGAATTAAAATTATTGATAAGAAATATTTTGATAGTTCATGATTGGTTTTTTATGATCCATGGCTTATGTATAGTTAAAGCATACTAGTACAAAAATAAACTATAAAAAAACCTTTGTTATTGTTAATGAAAAATTATTTATATTCAAATTTTTCAAAAGGGAACTTGATGATATTATATTAGTTGATTTAAATGTAAATGCTAATGTTGAATGATTGACTTGTAAAGGTTGAATGATAATTAATTTTAATGTTACGATGGTTGTGTGCTGAAATATGTTATTTATTATTGAATATTAGATTATTCTTAAATTTTAATTTAAAATAAAAATAGAGAGAAAAATTATGCTTTATTTTTTAGTATTTTTAAAAAATTAAAATTATTTTTAAATGAGAATAAAAATTGCATGATAACTCATTTCACTACGTCTAAAGAGTTAGACTCATTTAAAAAATAAAATTATTAGAATTAAAATAAATCGAAGCTGTTGTTTGAAAATATTTTATGATTTCTTCTGGAAATGATATTGATTTTCAGTTTTAAAAGGCTGAAAATGTTTTACTTGTTTGGAAATATGTTATTACAATAATCTTGATAATTTCTTTTTTAAATGAAATTGAGTTTAAAATGACAATCAATGCATGAATTTGGCATTAAATTTGAAAGAATTTTTAAATAAAAATATCGAATGGATTGAAACAACTAAAAAGAGGAAAAGTTTTTCTTTAAAATTTTTTCAATCAAGTTGATAAGGTGATAACATTATTATTGAAATGAGTTATCATGCAATTTTGATAATTAAAATTTGAATGAGATCTTTTCTCCCAACCAAATCATGAAGTTTCTCATGATTTTTTTTACTTGAGTCATCTTTCATAGAAATCAACTTTTTACTTCCATAATTTTCTTTTTACCAAAGATAAGACTTATGATATTATAACTTGATATTTTTATTAAGAACTATGATCTTAATAATTTGAAATTTTTCTATATATGAATCAAGATCTTTTATCATTTCTCCTCTATAACTTACCAGAGAAAAGGTCTTATCATGATCTTGACATTTTGAAAATCATAATTTGAGATCTTTATATAAATCAAGATCGTTCACCATGACTCTTATATTTTATTAAATAAAATTATATATATGAAACAAGATCCTTCATATTATTTGATCTTATAAAAAAATTTTGACCTAAAAGAAAATTTGTCAAATTAAATCATGTCTTTTGGTGTTCATAATTTAATAATAATATCCTTCATAACATTATTTATTTATGACTTCCTTATATTCATGAATGGTATACCTTATCACCAAATTAATATTTCTTAAATTTGTGATAAGTTAAAAATTGAATGAGATTTTTTTCATGAACCTTTTGTTGGCTTCTTCACTTGACTAATCCTTTATGGAAACCATTTTTAACCTGTATGATTTCTTATTTTCAATAAAAAGAAGATTTATGATTTTAACAATTATAATTTGAGATTTTTAATCAAGATTATTCTTTTATTTTATTAAGAAAATTTATATAAATGAAGTATATGTCTTAAGATTTATCTTGAATGAATCAAAATTATTTATTCTCCTAAGACTCATTTTAGTTATTTACAAAAAAATAGAGAGATTTATTAAATAAATTATGTATTTTAGTACTTACAAATTGATCTTTTATATTATATCCTTAATGACGTAATTTTCATTATATAACCCCTATATATATATTTGTCAATGACTTAAAAATTAATTTTGTACTATAATATTATTTCCTTCTTTTTGATAATGATCAAGGTGTGATTAAATTGCTATCTTAACAACAAAGTCTTTAAATAAAGAATAATTTAATTTTATAAAAAATAATTGGATATGATAAATCTTCCAACATTGAATGAGGAACAATTAAATTAGATGTGATAAAAAAAATAAGAGAATTAGATATGATAAAATTAATATCTTGTAACAAAATCATTAGGAACAATTTGCATTGAAAAAATTAGATATGAAAAACCTTCCAAATATATGATTTGCTATCATAATTTTGAGGATTTCTAGATATTTACATGAGATGATATGAGTAGCTCTTATATTTCTCTCTAATTTCTCGAGCTCTCCTTCCAAATGGTTTCACTTTATTCTTTCTTCTTGACATTTACAAAGAAAAAAATATAAGTTAATATTTTCTTGTGATAAGACTTATTAAGTCTCTTTCAATATTTTTTATTTTTGAATTTATAAATATTTTTCAAATGTATCCATCCCTCTTGATATTTGATTTTTAATAAGATACTTGATTTTTATGATAAATATTTTTAAAAATATTTAAATATAATTAAGCATTTCTTCTTTTGTTGATGACAAAGGGGAAGAAATGATATAATTGATGATATAAGAGAGATATTTCGTTTGAGATCTTTGAAATGGTTGAAATGGATGTTGTATCATGATTGATTGATGATATGGTTATCTTGTGAACACTAAGAAGATGAATGTTTGAAAATTTTGTCATGTATGGTATCATGTATGGTTAAATTATGAAAAATTATCAAAATACTTGAATTTAAAAGTGATTGTGCTTTTAAATTCAAGTTTGTTTTATTTATCCTTTGGTTGTCATCATCAAAAAGGGGGAGATTGTTAAATATAATATTTTGATGATAAAATTAATTAATAGGTTTTATGATCTAACTTATGTGTTAGATAAAGTGATGCAGGATTAACTATGATGGTAAAAAGGCATTACAATTAAATGTTAGACCGGAGTCAAGTTTGGGCATCGGGCTAAGTTTCGAACGATGCAGTAGGAGCTCGTCGGAGGTCGACTAAGGTTCGGACGATGTTGTCAGGAGCTCGCCGAGACCTCACCGGAGGTTTATCGGGAAGTTCATTGGGAGTTTGTCGACATGTTGTCATGAGCTTACCAAGAGTTCGCTAGAAGGATGCTAGGAGTTTATCGAAAGTTCACCAAAGGGAATCGAGAGCTCATCGAGGGTTTATCGAAAGGATGTCAGGAGTTTGCTGAGAGATCAATTGATGATCGGACAACGAAGATTGTGTTTTAAGTGTCGTAGCATCATAATAAGAGTAATTTTTACTAACTCAATTAAAATATCATTAGGACTTAATTGGGGCTAACTTGGATTTATTAGAAAGGTTATTTCAGTAACCCAATGTTAGGTAAGGCATAGTCTCCGAGGAGACATAGTCTCCTAGAAGATAGTCTTTGAGAAGACACAGTCTCTGAGAAGACGCTGTCTCCTAGAAGACATAGTCTTGGAGAATTTTAGCTCCATTCTTAAAATCATTGGGGCCTATAAATATCCCACCCATTCTTCCTTGAGGATGCAAGAATCGAGAGTGAAAAACTTGTAAAGACGTTATTGTAATTCCTTGATAGCTCCCCCTCATTTCTTCTTATGTAGTTTTTGTTTAAGGGAGAGCTGAGAGAATTGTAAAGGTTATGTTCTGAACCTGTAAAACGAGAATAGAGCTGTAAGGGATGTTTGATCTTAGCCTATTAAAAAAGATCATGAGTGGAAGCCAGTGGCCTCGAGTGAAGAGGAATCGGGAGTGGACGTAGGTCAAGGGGACCAAACCACTATAAAAATTTAGTGTGCATCTTTTTCTTGCCTTTTATTACTTTTGCTCTTGGATTCAATTGCTTATTAACTAGTTCTAAGGTAAAGCACTTTCAATATTAGTTTTCTTCGAATGAAAAAGCTTTTAAACCGAATTTTTCACTTAGCACTAATTCACCAACCTCCCCTCCCTCCTCCCCTCTTAATGTCAACTCGATCCTAATAGTATTTTCATCATAGTAGATTTATCTCAGTATCGATCGGGTCTTCCCGACTCATATGTCAGGCGTATTTGGCTTTGCGCTTTCATCATAGCAAATTTACTCTGTTATCGATTGAGTTTCCCTAACTCATGCGTCTCAGGCTTGTTCGACCTTATGCTCTCATCATATTGATTTTGTTTCGATGCTGATGGGGTTTTCTCGACTCCTGCATCTAGGGCTCATTTTTTTCTTACGCTTTCGTTATAACGATTTTATTTCAGTGTGATTAGGTTTTCCCAACTCACATGTATAAAGCTCATTTGACCTTGCGCTTCCCCGTAGCATATTTATTTCGGTATAGAACGGGTTTTCTGGCTTCATACATCTCTTGTATATTTAGTATATACCTTTATCGTAGCAGATTTATCTCAATGTCGATTAGGTCTTGTAGACTCATGCATCTTAGGTGCGTTCGGTCTTACATTTTTATCATAACAAACTTATCTCGGCGTCGATCGGGTCTTCTTGATTCTCGCATCTCAAGTAGGTTCAATCTTGTATTTTCATCATAGAGGATTTATCTCTGTGTCGATCGGGTCTTTTCAACTCATATGTCTCGAGCACATTTAGCCTTACACTTTTGCCGCTGTGAATTTACTTCGGTGTCGATCGGATTTCTCCGACTCACACATCTCAGGCTCATTCGGCCTTGCGCTTTCATCGTAGCAATTTTATTTTTGGTGCTAATGGGATTTTCCTGACTCACGCGTCTTGGACTCATTCTTCCTTACCTCATCATCCTTGTGCTTTCGTCGTATCAGATTTATATTAGTGTTGAATGGATTTTATTGACTCATGTGCCTTAAATCTGTTTGGCCTTGCACTTTCACTACAGTGGATTTATTTCGGTGTCAATCAGGTTTCCCGACTTATGCGTCTTAGGTGCATTCGACATTGCACCTCCGCTATAACGGATTTATCTTGGCATGGTCAGGTTTTCTTGTTGTAGCAAGTTTCAAATCTTCTTTCTATTATAGTAGATTTCATGCTCTTTCTCCGTCATAGTGGATCTTAGGTCGTCTCATCATGGCAGGCTTTAAATCTTCTTTCTGCCATATGAATTTCATGTATCTTCTCCGTCGTAGTAGATTTCGAGTCATCCTATCATAACGGGCTTCAAATCTTCTTTCTGCCATAGTGGATTTCATGTCCCTTCTTCATCGTAGCGGATCTCGGGCTTCAAATCTTCTTTTTGCCATAGTGGATTTTATGTCCCTTCTCCATTGCAATGAATTTCAAGTCATTCTATCGTAGTGGGTTTCAAATCTTCTTTTCGCCATAGTGGATTTCATGTCCCTTCTCCGTCGTAATGGATCTCGGGTCATCCTGTCACAGCGAGCTTCAAATATTCTTTCCACCATGGTGGATTTCATATCTATTCTTCGACATAGCGAATCTAGAGTCTCCCCACCATGATGTGTTTTAAATCTTATATTCATCGTGGTGGTTTCATATCCTTTTTTTACCATTGTAGTAGATTTTGGATCTTTTTATCGTGACAAATGGATTCACATATGGGAAGGATGGTAGTTGCCCCCTTGAGTAAAAGCATTGTGGGTTGAAGACGAAATTTTCTCACTAGAGAGTTGATGAAAAGATTGATAAGATGATATTCCTACAACATTAGCCTCTCGCTGTAACATCAAAGCAAAGCCGCTAGAATCCCATGCCATAGGAAGACCCTACCACACACCACCATGATTTGAGAATCTACAGCCTTCGGAGAAAGGAAATGGAGAATGTTGGAAGAGCAAAAGGGTAGAGGGAAAGGAGAATGTTAGTGATTGCACTCTCAACAAGGTGGTCAAAAAGATAAAACTGCATCGCTTTGAGGCATGGAGCTGCTTTTCATAATGTACTTGGCAAGACCCCTAATCAGAGTAGCAACTAAAACATCATCTCAACACAGTGACTTGGTTTGTCTTTTGGCCCCCACTCCTGCAAAAATCCCCTCCACCTACCTACCTGTATAGGCCCCAAAGTTAAAGGTGCAGAAGAGGGCCACTGACATGTGAGGCAAGGTTGATCCCACAGAGATCATGCATCACCAATCTCCGCTCGCAAACCATCTGAAAGGAATAAAAGGGCAGCCTCTCGCTTTAGCCGCTGTGAACTTTGCTTTCTGCTGTCACTCCATCATGGACTTTGCATGCTTTGTCGTCGTGACAGACGCCTAAACATCATTCCATGCAGCAAATACTGGCGTCTGTGACATGCCAACGGACCGCCTCAGCTGCACTGGTGGAACCGATGAACTCATCGGAACTGGATTGAACTTGGACGAAGCGTTGACGTACATCATGGAGAGACCGGTCCGGTGGTCGGGGCTCCCTTCCCTGGAACTGCCCAAGCTGGTCACCAGCGATGATTGGTTTGATAAGTGGGCGTTGCTCATCTTCTCCGAATCATCAACTCCATGCGCCGAGCTCCCCGCTTCTACTCCGATCAGGCCATGAAGTGCCGCTGGGAACGTCATGGGGCTCCGGTACTCGCCACCGATCATCATCGGTTCGTGAGGTGGTGTGTGCTGGGCAGATTGGTAGAGCACCATCTTCCATCCAGAACCGGCAGTGTTGTTTTCTTCAGTTGGGGGGTCTCTGCTAGGGTTTTCTCCTGATGGAGGATCTTTTCCTGCTTCGATCGCCTTGTGTTTCCTGGCAAGTTCTCCCGGTAGCAATGTACTACTTGCGATGATCCTCTCTACATCGTATCTGGTTATATCGAAGTTAGTCACAGCATTCACCCCGCGAAATTTTATCGCGGCAATGTCGTATGCTTCAGCTGCTTCCTCCTGAGTACCTGAAAATTCAATCTACACCGTGAGAAGAAGTAGCAGTGCATCATGAAACAGCAGTGATATCTGATACCGAGTTGGAACGTTAAGGGTTCCAGATTACTTGATACATCAGAAAGAATAATGCACAACCAAGTCTGGCTTTTGAATCAACGACTCGGATATAAACTGAAAGCTTCAAAGAGAATCCACCTTGCACGAGTATAACTATGCTTAACAAGCAAAAAAGAAATCAGGCAGCCAGAGGATTTCACGTTTGATGGTTCAAAACATCATATTTTAGTAGCAAGGCAGGGTATCGAGCATGACCGAACACTAACTAAACAGGAGCTTACTGAAGGTTCCAAGATAAAGATCCTTGTTTCCGGCAACCCTGCCAATTCGAGCTTGCCATCTTCCATGTTGGTGATGCCTGCAGAAAGCCAGTATTAAGTAATACCAAATGATCAAAGCAAAAAAAATACATGGCTAGTTCTACCGATGGATTGGAGTTACACCTCGTCACTCCTCGGTATATAGATGCTCCTCGTGAAAATCCGCTGCTTTTTCTGCAATCAATAAGTTTGCAAAATGATTAGATCTCTGAACTACACACACAAATGTATACCGGTGTTACGTACAACACAAAATCAGAGGAGTTTCACCTTCTTAAGTGGGCGACATATTCTTGCCTGCTCATGTTCTTCATTTCTTCAAGCTCGTCTTGATAACTTTCCAGCTGCAACGAAATACGGTAAGCAAACACTCAAGATTGCTAGTAAACCAAAGTATAAAAAGGTTCCCCGGATTGATAAATCATACAGGGAAGTTGATGTGCGTTGATGGTCCCCAGTACTTCAATGCAGCCAAGTCATAAGCTCTTGCAGCTTTCTCCTCCGTGTCATAACCCCCTGGGAGAAGCCAAGTTCAGTGCTCGGTGGTAGCACATTGGAAGAAAACCAAAAGAGAGATGAGAGAGGCCTACCTAGATAAACTATAGGAGAGCCGAACCATGACATTTCCCAGGGCAGGAGCATGACAAGCCAGGATTCATATTATAAATCATCAATCAAGCTTACTCAAAACTCAAGCATTAGCAGTACAATTTATTTTCTTGTAGTAAAAAAACACAGTATGGTTTCATCGAGAATCTTGAGACTGGTTTTGTATGTTCCACTAACCTTGCCTTCCTTTTCTTGTCTGGCCTTCTTTCTTGCAGCTATTGTCCCAAAGATGAGCTTCGTATCTACCTGTCCACCTGTGCCTGATGCAGGCAAGAATCACATGTCACACAATCGCAATAGAAACAAAGTGATACTCAATAGAGGTGAAAATGCCACCAAATACATGTTTCTCCACAGAGACCTTTAGGGAGAAGAAGATACAAAAGTTGCCAAAATCACATAGAAATGGAAGACCAGAAATATATAGGAATGCGCCATCGAATACTGACCTAGTAACACCTCTGTATTGAGATGTTCTCTGCCCAAATGTATCGATGGACTTCCTGTGAACTGGCTGCTTTTGGCATCCCTTTGCGGGCCTCATCTTCCTCGTTGTATCAAAGGCCATGGGCTCGGCGGTAGAAGAAACCTGTGCTGGAGCCGTCACACAGCTAGACTGAGACCCAGGGCTCATGGACAAGCTCAGGGACTGCAACTCTCCAAACCCAACAGCTCCAATGGAACCGGGGCCGATGCCACCTTCCTCGCCCAGTCCACTGTCGCAAGCGTTATAGTTCCTAGCCACCCAATTTTTTAGACTGGGAAGGCCTTCGTCCACCATTGTTCCCTCCTCCATCGGTGCTTGATACATCTCATGGCTTGCTAGTTCAGAGCACATCCCTCCCTGCAACGGTTGCAAGAAGAGCTGATGCTGTTGCACTTGGATCTGGTGTCCATGGAGAGCGTCCAGAGGATGGGCTCCGTTGCCTCGAGTCTCCGAGTTTTGGTAGTAGTACATGCTGTCCAAGCTTAACGCCATTGCTTCCCTGTCATAGTTCCCGCAGTGGTGATCGGCCCCCATAGTTGGACCGCCACCTAAGAAATCTTCTAGTTTCGGAGGCGGAGATGGCACTATTCCTTCCTCACAACGAAGAAAACGGAAAAGAACCATGTCAGGCATTTCCGGAAACAGTTCTCTTGTTTGCAAGTTGGAAGGAGGAGCTTGACAAAGAAAAGATAAAAAGAGGCTTTGAGACGGACCTTGTTGCTGCGATCTGCTGAGGGCTTCCATGATACATAGAGACCCATCAGACTTGAGTGGCATGACGGGCATCTGAGAATAGAGTCCTCCAGTCTCTCCTTCCCCTCCATAGCAGATCCCGGTGCTGCTCAACTGAGGAGATAGAAAGAGGCTGCATGGGACTCCAGAAGAAACACCAGCAGTGGTTGCTCGTGTCTGGTGATGATGGCTCTCATGATGGTTATGATGATGATGGGGCTCTGAAGACACCTCCATGTTCAGGTGAGTGGAGAGAGAAAAACCCAACCAGTTGCTGTTGTTGTTCATGGATTTCATCTTCTCCTCACATTGGGCATGTCTCTAGTCGTCTACCATCTCTTGTGAAAGGATGAGCTATCTGAAGCTTTCCAACTGCTGAGAACACCCGCATCTTATGACGAAAATAGCCGAAACATCAGCTCGCCCATTACCGCCGACACCATATGCAGTGACATTGCAGGGGAGAGACACTGGAGGAGAAGACTACAAGTCTCTTTAAACTAGAAAAAGGAAGGAGCACCACTAAGCCAAAAAACTGGATCAATACAACCTCACAGCACGCCATAGGGATCTGTGTACAGAGAAGGACCATGCTTGGTGGCTTTTGTTTCCACCCCCACCTCCCTGCTTTTCTTTATGATCCTTAAACCCTGCTAAAACCTTCGTTAAGAGACACAGAGATAAGGTAGCATCATACCCGCAGGGTCGGCTAGGGTAGAAACCTTGAAAGCAATAGAATTAATGGCGGTGCTGTCATTGGAGAAGAGTCCCTTTCCATCTCCATGCCTCGTGGTAGGAATCAAGGAGGAGGAGGAGGATATTGCTACGGTAGCCAACACAGGGTTGCTACTTGCACAGTCTCGTGTATACGAGAAAGATTGAAAGGGAGGACAACTGTCCAACCAGTCACTCCGGAACAGTAGTACTATCTCTGCATCCCTCTGCAGTGCAATCCAAGGCTCCTGATCAAATCTCCTGTCATGCTCCTTCTCCAATCCAAATGCTTCCTCCACAAAAATCACAAGTCACAAAAAATATTACAAGACACACACACACAGAGAGAGAGAGAGAGAGAGAGATGGAGTTTACACTAAAGATACAACTTTGACGTATGTAGGAGAAAAGTGAATTCAAATGAACTTCTCATACGTAACTTTGGGTAGTCAACAGCTGCTTCCAGATAAAGTGAGATGTGGGTCTTCATGACAAGCTTGATGTATTCCGGGAATGATGAGGGAAGTGCCTAAAAACACAAAAGAAAAGCTTCTCTGGGATAGGAGAGCATCAATGCACTTAGATCTCTATAGAATACAGCATCTTAAGATAAGTTTGGTCCCGGATTACATCAAGCAAATCATACTGTAATCTCCATCAATCCTTATCAGGACTAAATTACTTCCGTAAGAGTGGTAACATGACATTATTCTACGAGTTCACATCCTAATGATGCCTCCTTAGCTGGTTTCAGCACTAGGTAGACATTTTACACCTGGGACTTTTGGATGCAAGTTGCCAGGTCCCATTGAGCTTCTAATACAATTCTTGAAAGGGAGCAATGAGAATTGTTCTCATCTCCTTTGTTTCCTTATTGATTTCTCGGGCCCTAGGCTATATGTTGGATCGTGATGTTATTATGCAGGCTATGGAGATTCTATCAAGGCTTTTTTGTTATGCATGCAGATGAGCATGGTGGTGTTCATGGAGACAGATTTTCTAGTGAGAATGATTTGGGATCAGAAAAAAAGTAGATGGGATGAAGATAGAATGGGAAGAGGAATGAGGGGAAGATGGGGGGATAGGGAGGGAGTTTCAACGTACAGAAATCAATAGCCGTCATCCTTCTCCCTTTCGCTTTTTTCTGATTACTGCAATCATGAGTGAGTGCATTCACCAATATGATGCCTCCTAACCTGGAGCAATGTCCCCATCATTCCATGCCTCCTTCGAACCCCTTTAGCAGGGGATAAATGATGGAGGTTAATTGGTGTCGTCCTTCTTCGCTCGTGCTTCCTTCGGTCCAAGTTCCTCTCCCTTTTCGAGGATGCAAGTCAAGCTACACATACCACATGAAAACGAGGCAAACTGTGAGTCCATTACTGGTCTGAAACAGAAGTAATATGTGCTACATGCCATACCTCAATGTTGGATGACAATAGACATAATCACAAAGCAGGAGGCTGTGATCCGTAGCAGCGATGATGTTTCAGCAATGTGCTTGTATGAAAGACTCCTTTGTTTCTGAAACCTGCAGAAAAAAAGGCCTTTGCTTCAGAAATCAAATCTGAAAAATACCAAAGGGTTGGTAAAAGGTGATAAGAGAGCCCCTCTCTCATAAGAGAGATTATCTTTTTTTTTTCTATTCAATGTCAAACGATAGCTTCTTTTATCATTATTTGTTCGTGGACAACTCCGCTGCGAAACAACAGATACTCAGGGGTCATCCACCGCCACCATCTCGGACATCCTTTGCTTCCTTTGCTCCGAAGGTAACTCTCTCCTTATCGGTGCAGATCTATCGCTTCTTACTGTCAAACGGTAGTCTCTCGTCGATGTCGAATCTGGAGATTTCTAGTGCATCGGCTTTTTTCTTCCTCCGTTATACCTTGTTGGCTTTCTCAATTCCTCTACCGAAGCATTCTTCTGCATGAGGTCATCTTCCTTGTGCACCACCACTGTCGCATCAGCTCCAACAAGCAGCGGCATCTTGCCTACCCCATCTGCAATAGACGATGGCTTCTACATCTGCTCGCCGGCGTCATTCCTCCTGCAGCCTCTGTTGTTCTGTTCTCTTTACTGAGAGTACCTGTACAGGTCGTCGCTTATCGTCTCTCAGTGCTCTACAGAGATGGCACAACAAGTTCTTTCTCGCTGTCAAACAACAGTAAATCTATGATCATAGCGCTTCTCTCGCTGCCACCATTGCTGTCACGCAGCCGCGTTCGTCGTCCTTTGCTACAACCCTTTCTGTCAAAGTCAACTATCGACGCCAACCACCGTCGGTCGACTTCCTTCCTTCAGTTTTATTGGCATTGATTCAAGATCAACATCATTAGTTCAAGATCGGCGTCCTTACAGGAGCTCGATCTTGCGGGGGCATGATAAAAGATAAGATTTAGTCATGATTTAGATATGATTTCCCCAACTGAATGAGGAAATCTCGTATGTTAGTTGAGGAAAATCCTCCTTCTCATTATGTATAAATAAACGATGAATCAATGAATCAAGTGGGCCTTTTCATTATTTCTTCTTATTTCCAACAAAAGTAAAAGACAAACACAAGAGAGAGAGATCAACTACTAACCTCTGATGTTCGGTCTTCTTAGTTCCATAAAGAACAAAGAGGGAGCATAATACGATCACTAGCCATAAACCTTGAGTTCACAGTGTGGAAAATTTTGCATGTATTATAAGGCTATTCTCTTGACAATCATTTACAGGTTAAGACTAACTGCGGTACTCAGGGATCCTTCTTTTGCTTGCTTGATGGAAAGTTTGATAAGCTCGAACATCAACAACTAAAGTTTCCAACACAGAGGAATGGGCTTGTTAGACTAGATCTTAAGCTTGTTCTCAAGGTGGTAAACAAGTTTAGCAGGATGATTAATGCACTGTTCATACAATTTAAGCCCCAGAGAGATCTGGCCCTGCTACATATCTGAATAATCCATTCCAAATGAAGAATACTAGATCTCTTGCAACTTGGACAGACTAAATATGACTTGAGCCTAAATTCTGCCAGGGTGTCAGGATGAACATGTGTTTTAGCAGGATTCAAAGTTCCTGCTATAACAAATGCATGCATTCTAAAAGATCTATAATCGCTCTAAATATTCCTTAAGGTTACTATTAATAAAGACTTCCCACCTAAATAAACAGCTAAGCGAATGGGTGCTGAGGAACGGGCACAGTTGTTCACTGCAGCAAGCTGACCACAGCAGCTGGCGTCTAGAGCTTGATGACTTCCACTCTCAAGACAAGCTATCGGGCGTTGGTTGCTTCGGAAAAGTCAACCACATGATATTTACACGTAAATCAAGACAAGCTCAAGCACACCATTAATTTGAACTGTGAAACATATATACGCTCCCCCGGTACAGAATGCTTTGGAAGCTGCCATGCTCGGTAAAGCTGGGATTATTATGAGGATAACAGCATGGGACAACCAGCGAATAGGGAGCCTTGTCTTGGCTAACCAGCTATTTAATCCTGTCAAGCTTGGAAAGTTCAAGAAAGCAAGGGTTTTAACTGAGATCTCTCTGTGATGCCCCTTTTCACAGGGACCCTCATGCTGCATGTGAAATAGGTAAATGGCGAGGTTAGTGTATAAAGTAAAATCTGTGCGGGCACATGCATCCACACGTGTGGTTCTTTGTCCCTTACACGTGAGCAGGCACAGAGGACTGAGGAATGAGGACACCAACATAGTGGCATTGGCATTGGCATTGGTGATGCCATTGCGCAGAAGGTTTGCAGAAGAAAGATTTAAAAGACTGTCAATGTAAAAGGTTAGCATACTTATTTCCTGTCTTATCTACAGGTAAAGCAGATGATGGAAGAGCAAAGAGGATAGAGAAGTAACTGGTGGACACATTTCAACTGTTAATCACTATCGACATCCTCTGGTCCCCAGACACGCTGCTGAGATTGACTGCATCCATCTTCTACTTGTGTCCAGTAAGTAATCAGTTTCTGTTCTATGCTTCTAAGTTAACATAATCTTGCTATCTTCATATATGTCTGTAAAGCTTTTCATTCAACCTATCAAAAAGTCATTTACTCCAACTCTAGATGTGTGCTACTTTGCCAAAGTTGATAGGTGTGGTCTCCCCTCCTTTTGCACTGTGTACCTGAGCATGCGCAAACTTAATCATTCTAAAGCAACATTTGGCTTTCACAGAGCAGAGGAGATTGTCTCTCATTCTGTGTCATGCCTGAGGGAGGATACAAAGCACAGGCTCGGTCATTTCCTTCTTTGGATAGAACGCTTAGGCCTCGACATGAAGGTCTGAGGAGATGTGGTACATCACCAGCCTCACTTGATACAGTGGTTTCAGAGGAAAGGAACACCAATGAACAAAAGGCCAGTTAAAAAGCTCAAGAGACAAAGGTCAGTGGTGAGGTATAAACCCAATTAAAAAAAGGGGAAGCAATGTGGGAGCTCCAACCATCAGCCAAAAAGGACAAACCCATCTGTTCCCTTCCCCGCCCCCGTGAAATGATAAAGTGAAATTTAGTACCTTGATACTACAGTCCAAACTAATGACTTTGACAATTCATAAGGCACCCTACCTGCTCATGCTCTCCAACTTTATCTTTGTTGAATAAAAATGAGCAACCAATAATGTTTGAGACCATACTGCTACATAATGAAGTAAAACTTATCTGCAAGATTTGTTTTATTAGTTAGCATAGCATCAATGTGCTCTTTTAAATGAAAAAGTTGAATTAGCATTGCTAATGAAAAAAGAAGAGCCTAGCAATCTCTTATGTTTAAGTGCTGAACACAATAATGTGTCACACGACTCTTTCACTCCACTTATAGTGCTCTTATTGCACAAACTAAAAAAAGAAACATTAGGAGAAGCTAAAGCGTGCAAGTTGCTGCCACTGCACAATAACAATGCTATTTATTGTGGTGCTTATCTTTCAGACACAGGAAATCTAAACAAAATCCAAGCAAGATCCCCCTACAAGAATAGCAGTTAGCCTAAAGGTAAAGAGCAAGGAAGCCTATTTGAATAGCACCCGAGTGGAAGTGACAACAGCCCGGTGTGTAAGACAAGTCAATGAGAGAGACGCAAGCTCACATGACATTCCACTTTCCAGCAAAATCCAAATCCCAATTAAAAGTCTCACTATAGCCTCATACTATAACTATCTGCAAAATGCCATCTTCCTGTCCAGACCCAAGTTTCGAGTGCTCTCTCTCTCTCTCTGTCTCTCTCTCTCGCTAAAAAACATGTGAGATTATGCAATGAAATGTCAATGTCCTAACCACCTTAGATGCACTTCTGTGGTTTCTTCCATCCCATATGCCCATAGAAGTAAAGATATAATGGTCAAGTCATCGTCTTTAGGTGCTTGCTCCCCTGTTTAGGCACCTGCCCTCATTATAGATGTGTGATGGGAAAGAGGAGACAGACATGGGGTGGGGCCTCAAGGAGTCCTGGTTGGGTCTCCCCACCAACTGTGGGGAGAGGTAATAAAGCCAAGCCAAGCACAGGAGGTTGGGAAGACAGACATTAAGACAAACACCCAAACTGAACAATGGCCACAAGGGCTATATCTACAGTGTCAGGGCTGCTGCTATGTGGTCCTTGCATCAGTCCTCTCGCTCGTTGGGGTCTTTCTCAAAGTTCAAATGGGTGTGAGCGTGCCTCCACATTTCCATCCGTTCTTTTGTGATTAAAGAAGCCTGGATCGAGGACAGAGCCTTCAATGCCCAAATTGTTGTCTTTAGGGCCTCACTGCAGGTAAAGCTGCAAAGATGTTTGCTTTACCATATTCTCCTTTTCGTTTTTCTTGTATGCCAGATATTAGGCCTTCAAGTCCGCCATCCGACTGAAGAAATGCTAGTGGTCAGGACATTCGTGAATCTAAGTTGTGATCTAGTGTGGGAACTTGGTTCTGCCACCATGGCTACTCACACTAAATACTGCAATGCCTTTGGATCTCTCTCTCGTGGGCCTTGCTCTTTCAATCAAGACTTCTTGGTTCTCGGCCTCCATTGGATCCAGAATCCCACTTGACAACGTCTAACAGTAAGCTTCCTTTTGTATATCAGTATATGTTCTCCGCGAGGCTCATCTTTTCTCTCTCTCTCTCTCTCTCTATATATATATATATATATATATATATCTCATACACATAACAGATAAGGTGCAAAGCGAAGCAGCAGAAATGACTAAGATGATGGAGTGATGCATGAAGACATGCAGACCAGCCTTTTGTGTGCATGAGACGAAAGCATCAGTTAGGGCGGAAATGACCCGGCGTCACTTCCGGATGGCATCGCGGGGTCCTGGAAGATCTCCCCAGAGGCCACTGCGGCCTAGCCTAGGAAGGGATGCACAACCCAAACAAGTAGCAGCTAAGGATAAGATGTCATGGCATGATTTGACGGAACTGAGACAAGCAAACGAGCGAGCAAACATCCATTTGTTACAAAAAGAAGCTAAGATAGAAAGCAGATGATAATGCTTTTGGGGTATATAAATAACACGACTAGATGGGGAAAAAAAAAAAAGAGAGCTGCTAAAACACAGATGGAAACTCAAATCACATAGAGAGAGATTAGCCAATCAGAGCAGAGAATTAATTAATGATCAGAGAATAACAACGAGATTTAAACATTTTCTTTGTATTTCCCAGTTTGTATGTAATACTAATGGTTATACAAATATTTTACTCATAGAAACTGTTGAATCTAAACACATAAGAATATACAATTAATTGAGTAGCAAAAAACAGTAGTATAAAAATTATATACACAACAGATGGACTCGGTTACATGCAATCATTGCAACCAAGGTCTTGGCCATCAAGTGAATAATCGTCTCATAGAAGACTCATGATACTGTTGTACCCTATCAGAGGAGATCAAGGCGTGTACTGATGCACCAAAAACCAATATGGACGCTCTTCAAGGGTCAAACTGGGGCTAGATTGACAGAATGACAGCTACCATCAGGCGGTCCTCTCAAGTTGAGAATCCATCCCATGGGGACCTGCACGAAGGTTAGGCTTCTACTTTGGTCCCAAGGTCTCGGCTGCGCGGCGGGAGAGACGAGAGTTGCAGCCAGCGACTCCCTACTGCCTACCTGCAGCTTCTCGTCCTCCATCATGAACTGACAGCTGACAAGATGCTGCGACACCAAACGCTGATGGGCATCCAACTCCAGGCAGATCGTTCCTTCTCCAAGGATCTACTTTGATGAGCTCCCCCTCAGATTGTACAGTTGACTATCATTGCAAAGAGTGATGTGATTTGGCTGTGAAATTCTTAATGAACTTGGCTGGATAACTAATCCTAGCGAATACATTTTCCCTGCTCATTCCAAACCAAGGACACCTACGAAGTTTATCACAAAAAAAAAAAGAAAAGAAATTGGTAAGAACTCTAGATGTGATCGACAGTTGAGATGATTTAGATAAATCAAGTTGTTCCCAAGAGAGAGAGAAAGAGAGAGTCAACAAATAAAGCATTGAGGAGGCTACCTGTTCCTTAAGCTACACGAGGAATCTGCTGAAGAACCAACAATAATATGTGGGCATTAAGCTTGTCATATTACATGACAACAGTGTCATTTCAAACCGTCTGAAGGTTGAACTGTTGGTGTTACGGGCTGTGGGTGACACTAAACCTGCTTGTTCTATTCTCAACAGCATATGACGAAAATTAATCGTTGCTCTCAGAGGTAACCTGGCTCATGCACTACAAGCATTTTGAAGACTGCAACCTACATATGGATCACCATATGTATTTCTTAACTTATTCGTTTGTTTTATAGAAGAAAATAAAATAAGCTGGATTGGCCACTACATATTGGTAAATCAGAAAGTCACCAATCGTCTTGCCTGAAACCCACCCAAGAATATCATCTATGAACCTGTCCTATCTGTTGAAATACACATTAGTACACCATTTTCAAGCCTCTCATAACTCTTTTCTACATTGCATGAATTAATGTTCTCAGTTTGACTAAAATAAAGAAACATACTAAAGAAAACTATGCCTGCTCAAGTTTCCAACCCAATTCATCTTTTGAACTGCATTATATTTGAAAAGATCACGCAACATATTTCAATGATTCTTCATCAAATTTCATCTTTTGTGACCAGTGGCCCATACGTTCTTGCTTCCAAGACATCAAACAGGGCTTGGGTGTTGATAACAATATGGCAAAACATATACATAACAATGAAACTTAATTGCACTTATGAGCAGTAAAAGATTAACTTAAGCTAAAATATTATCATTTTTTTTTCCTAAAGCAGCTTATTGATTGAACAAAATAACAAAAATAGAATAATTACCTCAAAATGTTCCAAGTGAGCTCTCCACGCTTGTACACATCGTTCTGCTTGTTCTGTTTACTCAGAAAGATCCATGCAATCAGCAAGATCCAAGTATTTCTGATAGCTGTCAACATGAATTTAGTTGGCAGAATAATGACCTGATATTGCAACCCTGGATAAACACAACAGGAAGACTATATATGTAAGTACTCTCCAGAGAACATTTACAAAGGGAACACTAGAGAAAAATTACTGAAAAAAAAAATTTTGAAAGAGAACAAACAATAAAAGTGTCCTATTAGGATTTCTTTTAGAATACTTCTCAGAAACTCAGAGATGAATTTGACAGGAGTTTGGATTATTAGCTTCATATTATCTTACTATCACAATAATTTTATTTTATTGTCATTTCCATTGCTGCCAACAAAGAATTAGCTATGAAGTGCATCACAAGATCAAAATGATTCCACAGAAGACTACATATAACCTCTACAATGAGCTATCAACCAGATGACAATACTCTAAAGTTGATGGGTAAACCTAGGACCCAAGAAAGAGATGGGCCTGCCTGCACTAAATCTAATAGCTAGATTGGATGCAAAAATATTTACTTTAATGGTTACAGTCTAAACTCATAGATGGAGCAACCTCAGAAATCCTTGTAAATTTGGTGTTCACTTTCTTAAAGGAAGAAATAAACTGGTACCATACAGATTAAAGAACAGAGAAAATGGCACTTCATTGCAAAGCACTGGCATGGGCATGGTCAACGGTCAGTCAACATAGTAACTCTTTATTGCAATTGATTTTAACATGATTATGTCGAAGAATCTGAAGTGTATAGAAGTCCCCTATAGAAAATAAGCTAACCATTATTCTCCTTAGTGGTCACTGCAGACCGACGTCCAAACCGATATCGTATACTGTATTGAGCCTAGTAGACTTGAAATAAAACCATTCAGTTCATACTCGGTGCAACTTATGCCGAGTTACAAGACATTGGCGAAAACATATAGTGCTATTGCATTACATATAGACGACTTGTGCAAGTTTGGAGCCGGTTTTCCAATCTTTTAGGGCCGACAATCTCATTTAGCACATAAACTATCTGACAGACTTCATTTATAGGAAGACCAGCATAAAAGCTATCGGGGCCTGCTCAAGTCAATCTCATGAATAATGTTCCTAAGTCTCTAAAGATTAACAAATTCATTGAGAGGTCCCTCTCGTCAAGTTCTTCAGAAATATGGTTTGTCCAGAGATTGCATCTAATCTATTAAGAACAGCACAAACCACTCCATGAGCTACTCGCTATTAAATCATATAAAGGCCTTTCAGATAAGGAAATGATACTTACAGGACTGCCAATCGCCCAAGAACTGAATCCTACGTTGTGGAGGAACCATTGGCTTCCCTTCCGTCGTCCTCATTACCTACAAGAAAGTAGGCGCTCAAAGCAAACCTTCCAAAACATCATTTCATGGACCCTCGGACAACTGAGAAAACGACTTGCTAAAGCTGCGAGAAAAGGGCAGGCCGTCCGCAACCACCCGAAATCAAGAATAGGCAGTCCACGGCTGAACCTCCGACCTCCAAGAGAAGACCCGCATGACAGAAACGCGAATGCTTTGCTCAGAATCATCGAACTAGGGAGAGGAATACGGTTGGGGATCGGAGAACGCTGAGCCCGGAGTCACGAAATTTGAGGGAGCCCGGGGGGGTTCTCGGACCGGATGACGCCACCGAGGTGGACATCATCATCACCGCCGGCTGAGATCGAACGTCGGCTGAAGGGAGAGCAGGGAGGGTTTCGTCACGTTGGGCTCGCAGAAGAGGGGAGGAAGAGGCAGCAGTTCAATTGGGGTTTGGCCTATCAGGAATAACTAATTTAGTTGCTGTTGCTTGATGATTAAATAACTCATCATTGACAGTCTGGACATACATCTAAAAGAAATTTTTTAGATATTAAAATGTCATTCATTGCACAAAATCCCAAAATATAAGGACACTTAACAATGTTTGACATTATCAATACTCTCGATCAATCGGCGGCTTGGCTGATGACTTGATGAGGAGATCGTAGACCATCGAATTACTGTAGCTCAGGTCGTAAGACGTATGTCGTCACTTGTACATGCTCCTCCCTCATATTTCGAAGTGACTATTTGCAATTAACATTTCTGATTATTGACTCTCGATACCATATAATACACATTAAGATCAGCACAGAAATACTTGGAGGAGTAGATATCACAAGGATATTACAGCATGTCTTTCATATCATGAAATTGAACCCCTTCGATTAGGACAAACCTAATACCGTTTGACATTGCATCATGACAGCAGCAGTAGGTTTCAGAATAGCACATTTGACACTTTACAAGGGGAACGAGCCAGTGGGATATATATGTATATATAAACACTACAATCGAAAATACCAACAGATAAATTGCAGTCCAACATACACCATAAAATTCTCATCAAGGGACCGAGAACCAGTACATCCACACGGTACCAGACTGCCAAATCATCCTAGTCCTGAACCCTCATTTTTTTAGGGTCTTTGGTGCACTTCTGTCGGCCTCGTCCTCTTCCTCCAGATCACTAAAAGAGACGTCCTCATCATTGCCTATAGGAATGTTGGTGCTTCCTGAGATGCCTATTTCTTCAGTTTCATCTTCCAACCAATCATCCCCATCCTCGTCGGAACTCTCAATGGAGACCTTTGATGCATCACTGTGATCCTTCTGCAGGTGTCTCGGTGGCTCTTCTTCGATGACAGACTTATCAATGACTTCTACCTCAGTTGTTTGGATTGGGTGTTTTTCAGTCACGGGATCGTTGATTGGCACAGAAATAACTTCCTTTGCTTGGGATGGTGAAGTTTCATACAAATCCTTTGGTTCTATGACCTTCACTTCGCATTGAACTGAGGTATCATCTATTTTCTGGTTGGAAACATCAACTTCAGGCCTCTCTGCTTCTGCAATATCTTGATTCTGCAACTTGTGTAACAGCAGTGCTCTGGCTTCTGCAACCTGCACAAAGATAGAATGGATCATTTACACCTAACAATTTTCGACTGCTTTGATAGCAATGTCTACAAGTGGATACAAACATGTTACTCCAACTTTTGAAGTTAAGTATGTGGGTAAATTGCAGAGCCTTTTACAGATTCATTCAGGGGGCAAGAATCCTGTGAACCACATCTATTAACCAATCTTATCAGTTCCACCATTGAAACAAAATTATTTAAACTGTACTAACATTACCTAAGCTTAATCTTGATTGAAAATATTTCCTAAGATAATTCAAAATACTCGTTGCATCCATGCTGTTTCCGTGTTGGACACCAACAGTTACTGGATACATCTTGATACATACCAGGTAGTTCAATCATTTTTAGGGCCTATGTACCATTTGTATTAATTTAATATATATATATATATATATATATATATATATAGCCTCTTTTGGTACAAATCCAAAAACTCCACAAAAAGTACCTTTGTAAACAAAAACCTAAGACTTGAATTCATAAATTGCAAAAGACAAATGGATTTAGAATACGATATATCAAGAATACAAGATCCCCAATTCTCACGTTTTTTTTTTGTTTTTCTAGCACAAGAATGTTAATAGCATCTTCATATAAAGGTCTATACTGTCACAGACAAAAATATAAAATGGGTGCTCGATGTAATGCTCATGTATGTCCGTGTATTTCGGTCTTTATTTATGTTTTGTACAATAAGTAGTAGGCTAGCAATAGGCTTGGCAGCCCTAGTTTAGTTAGGCCATTTTCAACTTGTCAATGAGAGTTGTGTCATGTGGACACCTGTGGGAATTTCGGTCTGTAATGGACCAGTGATTCTTTGTGTGTGACAATTCAGAGTTTGTAAAGTCCATGGTTGTAATTTGCATTGGCTATAAAGTGTTTGATTGAATAGTTAATTGTGGATCTCGTGTAAAACGTTTTCTCTAACCTGTTTTCTCTTTTGTAGGTCCCAAGGGACCATAAGAGGTTTTGGGGAGCTGACACGCAAGGGTACAACATGACTTAGGGAAAACCAGCTAAGTTCATGATATTTGGTATCAAAGTGGGACAAGCACACATAGAGACATTTGGCTTGCAAACATAGGGGACCTAGCTGGGCAGCGTGGAGGACAGCCAGCATGCGCGAACGTTTGGGAGAAACGGACATTGAGATGTAAGGAAAGGAGTCGCTCAGTAGAACAGGCATCCAAGATTGGCATTTAGAGAAATGGTCAACCCATTGTGCGAGAGGCACCACGATGATAAGCAAGCTAGGAAGAATACGTAGTGCACAAAGGTTGGGATGGTTGAGTTCGAGATATAGCTCAACGTTGGCAACCAAACTTAACGGTGCTCAAGGCAAGCAGGGTGTTTGGTAAAAGATGAGATTATGCAAAGTGGGATGGGTTGCACCGTGACCGAAAGAGTTATGCAAAGCTCATATAGGTGAGAGGAACTGCTAACACGAAGAATTCGGAACTCATGCAAGGGTTGGTATGCAAACGATGGAGTATATGTGGCCATCCAAGGCGACCGAAACTCGACGCCATGGAGCATTGGAACTTTCTCTTCATTATGGGAAGGATACGTCCATAAGAGGCTGAAGTATGCAACAAGTTTAACATATTACCAGGCCTTGAACGGTGCAACGAGGGCTATATTGGCAAAGAGTCACAATCTAGCAAGTGCGTTTCGGGGATAAAACAATGTACAATTTGTTCAGCAAGGCGGAGTAGTCCAAGGGGATGGTGGTCTCTGAAACTTCCATAGGGAAGAATGCGAAGAGAAAAATTGCTCCAATAGGACAGATATCCAGGAGAGATAAGTCTTGGTTCTATAGGGGGAGAATCATGTGTCGTAGACTGCACATGTTGAGGAGAAGTACCTCAAGACAACAACTCCATAAAGCTCAAAGGACAGAGCAAGCAACGAGGAATCGTCGCATGATCTCGCATGAGGTAATGCAATGGTGGATACATTGCAAGACCAAATGAGGGAAGTGACCCATGACAACATTAAACAAATGCACACTTAGAGCCGATGTGGAAATCAAACCCAACGAAGTGCTAACCCATGAAATGGTGGACACGAGGGCCACGATCAACTCAATGCAAATCGAGGGACAGAGCAACTTGGGTGGAACTTGATGAAATGCCCAAGCCACATGAAGGGAGTCAACGTAGAAGATAGAACATGGAGCGAAGGCACGAAGTTTTCCTTGGACAAAGGTCAAGGACATGAACTCTTGCAGAGGCAAGAGAAAGATCATGTCGTTCCATGGGATTTTCATTCTGATGGAACAGGCTCATCATGCATGGTGCCAAAGACGAAGGTAGCTTCGAGACACATGCACCTTATCTCAGAAAAGCATTTGATAGAGGAACTAAAATGACTCAATTGACTGAGGCGAAGTTGGGAACATAAGACTTTAGCACGGGACAAGAGGACACAAAGACGGATACTCTTGAAGAATATGCCACAGCGCTATCATTCGAGTTGACATTAAGAAAGTGGTGCACATCGGTGATTGTGCTGGTGGGGGATAGAGGCCCATGATCTAGACAATAATACATTAATTTCAACAAAGTCTGTAGACTTTGAGAGCTACTAGGCGACGGACTATCCTAGAGCGATGCTTCGTCCGGGTGTGACTCAAGAATGGGTGGGCGAAGGTTAATTTTCAAAGGAGCGAACACAATCGGAGGTGGCGAAGGCTCTATGATGTGCTGACAGAGACCACGCATGGAGAGATCGTAGTCCAAGTTCATCCCACGAGAATATGAATGCAATGGAGATGTCACCAAGAGGCAACATAGTGCAGCGGATTGTGGTAGAACAATTTGAGGCAATACAACGCAAATGCGAGGCAACGAATAGTAGTGTCATGGGTTTGACAACGCCATAGTATCGCAGAGGCAGGACTTTCATGGAGTCAAGGATCCCTTGCTCTCATAGAGGGAGAGCATTGGTCACGAAAGAGACCAAGGAGGTGGAGAATCTAGAGAAAAACTCCAAGGACCAAGACAAAGCTGAAAGGCAAAGGCCGAGGAACTTCATAAGACTAGTGTCAACGGGCTTCTTATCAAGATAGCTGAAAGTGAAGGACTTCAAGTTGATACAAGAGTGCTCGACCAAGGGATGAAGTATACAATACGTGGTGTTGTATCTTTTATATTCAAAGGAGTAGGCGACAAAGATGATGGAGAAGATGGTACAATCCCAGAGGCGACCAAAACTATCAGAGACTTACCCCAAGTTGGGGTGAAATTTTCACTTTTCGGACAAAACTTCTTGTATTCTGAAAGTTCGATGGCAATGAGAAGGTGAATCGTAGTAGCTAACTCAATGCAAAGAGTGCAAACACTTCAGGTGCTTCGGACATGTAAGCAAAGAGCAGATAATAACCAGCTCGATGCATGAAGTATAACCTCGAGAAGGCATGTGAAGTCAAGTAACATTTTCCGTCTCAACTCTTAAAAGAATGAGCGAATCGAGTACTCCAATTCTCTTATTTATCCAGTAGAGCAGCTCTACACAATTTCAAAGACCCTTCGAAGAAACCTAATGGAAGGCAATAGTTGTCAAATCCACACCAATAGTGATCGATACTACTATACGTAGATTATCCATTTCATTTCCCAATAGAATATCAATCGAAAGCATAAGTGATATGAACCTACTTGAAAGCCATAACTAAGTTGAAGAAGAATTGATGGGCAAATTTTATGAAGAAATGACCTCAAAAACTTCAAAGTTTGCGAGGTGATGCTCGTTAAAACTCCAACAAGTACCCACCCAGTTTAAACAGCATAAGACAATTAAAATACTAACGCATAACGAGGAAGGTCTTTCCTTCATCAGAAAGATCTGCAGAAATCAACAAGGATCAACACAACTCAGACGACCCCACACCAAAGTCAGTCATTGGCGAGTTGAAGCAGCATGACGGATCAAAGTTCGACTACTCGACAATAGCGGCGGAGAGCAGCTGAGAGCCAAGAGGCGTGTTGCAACTAGATCAGAAGATTAAAGATTCAGCAAAAGGCGAGGAGATGCAACGTCTACAACGGCTTAGACGAGAACGTCAAAGGAACAAGTAGGGGAGAATGTCACGGACAAAAAAATATAAACTGAGTGCTCGATGTAATGCTCGTGTATGTTCATGTCTTTTGGTCTTTGTTCATGCTTTATACAACAAGTAGCAGGCTAGCAATAGGTTTGGTGGTCCTAGTTTGATTAGCTTTCATGATCTTTTTCAACTTGTAAATGAGAGTTGTGTCATATGAACACTTGTGGGGATTTCAATCTGTAATGGACCATGATTCTTTGTGTGCGACCGTTTAGAGCTTGTGAAGTTCGTGGTTGTAATTTAAATTGGCTATAAAGTATTTGATTAAATGATTCCTTATGGATCCTGTGTGAAATATTTTCTCTAACCCGTTTTATCTTTCGTAGGTCCCACGGGACCATACGAGATTTCGGGGAGGCTGACCTTTGTGGACAGACACACAAGGGTGCCGCACGACTTAGGCAAAACCAACTAAGTTCGTGACAATACACTACTTGATTACCCTATTGCTCCAAGTATTTCAACATTGTTATAAAGCATAGAGTTGTGTTACCATCAGCTATCAAGACAAGGCACTAAAAGAAATCCTTGTGGATCAGTGCGAGCTATAAAAGGTGAGGTATATATGTCAGACAAAAAAGGACTTTGTACAGACCAAATGACGTATGATGAACCTTGCTTTGACAATTTCACCCAGTCCACTAATAGTAATAGTTAATCATTAATGTTAAATGAATCACAATCTGTTTTACCATGATTATGGTCTCTGAAGACAAATCATTTCAAGAATGAAACTAGAAATTGAAGATTGGTAGCAACTGTTATAACCAACACTATGTGAGTGCATATTTGTTTCTGCAATTTGTAGACTTCACAGAAATTCATGGAAGGCCTAAATGCTAGTTCACCAAAATTTTCATTTTAAGGCAATCATGTTTAGGCATCTAAACATAGAATCCGGGCCAAACTTACATCGAAAGAAGTCATGTAACTAAGGCATTTCCTTTAAAGTTCTATATACCAAAAAACATACCGATGGCGAGTTATTAAGCAAAACAGTCAAAAAGAACAGCTTTGAGTAAGATAACAGACCTGAGGTGTTGAGAGCAGTTCGGCATCATGCTTACTGAGTCTAGGGTGCAGAAGGACAAAATAAATTTTCCAAAAGCACCCCTCGCTCATATGACTTGGGCAAAGTTCAATCCTCAAAGCAGCTAATCTTGGTGCAAGTCTTTCAACAGCCAAAGCATGTTCTTGTTGGGCATCAGACATGTCAAAATCTGGGAAATGAGATAAATATAAAAAGCCAAACAATCTATAAGAAACTTGTTCATAAGTGATGACTGCCCAGTCTCAAAGAAACAAGCCCAGAAAGAACATAAATATGAACCAACTCAAAAATCGTATTAGAAATTCAGAACTTCAATAAGTAACAACTTAAAAGGCAAAGTAAATTCAAAAGATTACAACTTTTCAGAATTCTATAAAGGCATAACAAAGTTATAAATTAAATGGCAAGCACTATAAGTGATTGTCAATTCTATGAGGAAGTAGTTTTCCATTGATCAGTTCCTGAAGAAAAAGAGTAAAAGATGTAATTTTGTGCCTCTTAAAGTTCTCAAAGTACATAAATCTCTTAAAAAAGTGGTAAAGAAGCTATGCAATGGTCATGAAACAACATAATATAGCGATAAAAATGCTATTCAAAAACCACATTAAGCTAGCTGAGCTCAAAGAAGGTCCTATAGTTCTTACTTCCAGTCAGGCAGGTTACTTCCTAAGCAGTACATAACTCTCAAGGTGCCCACTATGATTTCGTTGATCACCATGTGAAACATAAAATTATACATATATGATTTGATTATACATTATAGTGCTTGATCTAAGCTAACAGTACTATTTTGGATCTAGTTTGGTCTCAGAATAATATGATATACACTCCTCATGCTTTAAACTTCCTGAATCCTATAAAATAAAGTGCATAACTAAAAAAGATGAAGCCACTATAAAAAAAATTTCCTTGCTTGAGGAATTAGAGTAGGTGAATTAGTTAGCCTAGATTGTCATGGTATTTGGCTATATTGCACATACATTCTTGCCAAAATGGTTCAGAGATTGAACTTGGTAGCAAAATGTAATCGTTTGAACATATTGTCTGCGTGGACAAGATCTTTTGATGTAGACTAAAGTCAAGAACTTAATTATATTGAGTGAATAATGGCATGGGCGTATCTATCAATATCATATCAGTGATAGGGATGACCAAGTGAAATCTGGATATCCTTCCCCTTGGTTAATAGACCTAAAAACTAAAGACAGTGAACATAGTTAAATTTCCTCTGTGATCCAAAGAAAGGTGATCGTAACAATAATTCATTTACAATTCTTACAACATAGAAAAAGACTTATTTTGGTACGTAGTAAAACTTGAATTGAATAAAAACCCTTCAGCTCTAACAATCAACTGATTTCTAAGCTTTATGTATAAACTAGTTCATAGAATTTGAAATGACCGAAGTGTTTGTTGAATATGATAGATAGGTTCTTGAAAAGATCACAATTTAATAATTTTAAGAAATAAAAAAGGGTCAGATATTTTAGAAGGCATCCAAGTGCAATACTAGATAAAACAAGGTTGTTAAATAAACAGTTTATGTATTGGTCGATGGGAAATACCCTGAAAGAAGGCTTGCATACATGGCCAACAATGCTGGTGCAGACAAGAAATTAGAATTAGGTAGTGACAAAAGAATATCTTAGGCTTTATCTATCAAAATTATAATATCAGTTTCTAAACTAGGTGCAGATCAGAAATCTACATTACCTTTCAAGAGCCATTCCACATCAACTTTCCTGGTGAATACTCTTCACATCATGTGAAATTATAAAGAATTAAACATTACAAGCAAAATCTAGAGTCCTTGCTCTCTCTCAATTGTGAAAAGGCAGATCAAGCCAAACTGTACAAAAAAGAAAAAAAATGTTATCCTGGTCTGTAGTAACTTACTACTACTTCATGAAGCAAAAAGTTTGTTGAAATAGTATCTAGACCTTATTTGATCTGTATTAAGCCAAAGAGGAGAAGTGGGAATTTCACCGTAAATGTCTAACTGCATTTATGTGGATGGACACAACGGAATTGAAAGTGCAATTAAAATTTTACTCTATTGAATCTGATGGAAAACAACAGGTGACACCGTCATGGTTCTATCCATGCAAATAAGTTCCCCCTAGTATTTGCTGTTAGTAGATCCCACAGGAGAAGGTTTTTTGTGAAACATTACAGACACCAATATTAAATTCATCAGCAAACTTTAACTATTAGATGGCATAAACAATCAAATCTGGTTACTAAATCACTGAAAAATTGTACAAAAGAAATTGGGAAAATAAAACAATACCAGCTTAATCTATATTAGGTCAATGAGGTAACAAGAAAGGGAGACAAACCATCAGATTCTTCGTCATCGGGCAACAAGGGGAAATCCAACCAGGTCTCCGGATGCATGGAGATGTTCCTAACGAAGGCCATCACCTCCTCCGTGACACCAATAGCATCGATGCGGTACTTTCTCTCCGATCCTTCTTCGTCCTCTGCATCGCAATCCTCTCCTTCCCCGGGACCCAACGGGAGGAACGTGGACGCGATCTTGGAGAACTCCGATACCGCCTTGGAGCTGGAGAGCCTGGAGATCCCGGACCTGAATCTGCCGCCGATCTCGGCAAGGTCGCTCCGGAATCCAGCAAACGCGAGGGCATCGGAGGCCTCGGCCGGGTCAGCGTCGCTGCCGGAGGCGGCGGAGGAGGGGGAAGGGGCCAGGAATGAGGCAACGCCGCGGAATCGGCGGGACAGGGCTTCGGTGATCTCGGAGAGATCTTCCTTGACGCCGCGGCTGGGGTCGCCGTCCTCTCCGTCACGGGGACGAGGCGACGACGCCGACTCCGCCCTCTGCGTCAAATCCGTCTCGCCATCGTCGCGATCAGCCATCAGCGTGCTCGCGAAAGACCTCGCTAGCCACGACATGGCGTCGATTCTTCGGTCTACCTCTTCGCCTTCTCCTCTTTTCCGCTGGATCTCGATGTGCGAGCGCACTTGAAAGCCGCGAGGGTTGGATTTGCTAGCCACGTGAGTCCGCGAAGCACCGGCTGTTAACTCACGTGTTGCTGATGTCTCATCTCTTATTCAAGGCAAGTAAGGAATAGATGGCTCATCACTAATATATATATGAAAACAATATTAATAACTAAAGCTTAGGATATGTCAAATTTATTATTAATTAAATCAATTTCTCGAAATAATTCCGTTAATATCACTTTCACAGACTTGTTTTTTATTAAATTGAAACTCGATTACGTATTTATTTTCCTATTCAACGTAATGTTGATTAAATGGTATGTAAATTCGATTTAGGCATATCATGTTTGAATCTGACTGATTGCTTACATATCTTTTATTTGATTCAAATATATATTTTTTAATAAAATTAACTATAAAATATTTAAATCTAATTAAATCTTACGATACGGTATATTTTGACTCATCCAAGATATAGTTTCACGTCATCTTTCAAAAGTCAAGTACACACGGTAGACTTAGTTAAAATCAAATCTCGGGAACAAGGGCTATCTCTGGCCATCGCTCGAGGGGTTAGGCTCAAACCTCATCCACTGTCTCAACCACAAGGCTTCATTTTGTACGTCCCCTATATTGAATCTCATATTTTAATAATAAAATTAATTGATGGTTATTGATCTAATATGTGTTATTAGAGTTTATTGATGCAAGATTATCTATGACAGAGAGAATATGATAATCAGATGTTTGGCCAAAGTCAAGTCCATGCATCGAGCTGGGATTCGGATAATGCGGTAGGGAACTCGTCATGAGTGCATCGGGAGCTCGCCGAGGGTATCGGGAGTTTGCAAGGATGGTGCAATGGAGTTCACCGGAAGAAGACTGAGACTCGCTGGAAGATTATCGGGGGTAGTCGAAAGGTTTGTCAGGAGTTGAGACGGTCTTGAAGTGGACTTGTGGCTATTAATGACTGTAATTAATTAAATTATAATTAGCATCATACAGGTTTAACAACGATGGGAGAAGAAGTTACAGATCAAAAATATACCTAAGATCAAGTTTACTTATCGGGCCAAAGTTTTGGACAATGTAGTGGGAGCTCGTTGGGAGATTCGCCGAAAGGATTAGGAAGCTCACTAAGAACACGTTGTAAGATCATCGGAGGAAGACCGTGAAACTCGTTGCTATAGAATTGGGAGGTTACCGGATTGCAAGAGTGAGATCGTTAGCTTAGTGATTATGTTTGATTGTAATTTTTAAATCGTAGGTTAAGATTGAGTCCTACATGAATGTGATTTGGAAGGAATCCAAATCAACCTAAAGATGCAACCAAGTTCACTATTAGGGTTTGATTGAGCTCAGGTGGAGCTTAATTGGTTAACCAAAGAATTGGCCAACATCAGGTTCAAGCTGGAATTCGAAAAGTAGAGGGAACCACTTTTTCAGAGATTCCAGCAAGTAAACCATTGTTGCCCACGTTTTCGAGCGGCTGACGGTGGCTGAACCACCCAGGGTCGATGGGTAAACCACCCATACCTAGGGTTTCAAGCGGTTGAGCCACCCAAGTCGGTGGGTAAACTACTCGTACCCGGATTTTTTTAGGTATGTTTGAATTTTAGCTCCAAAATTCTAAGTTCATTTGGGACTATAAATACCTCAAGTTTTCTTACATTCTACACAATAATTTTAGAGATTATATTTTGAGAAAATATTATGTGTGAATTATAAAAAAAAATGGGTAAAGGAGTGATCTAAGAGTCGTAATATTGTCTCCATTGTAAGTGTTGTAAGGGTATAATCTTTACCTAAAGGAAATCAATAGTGGATGCCAATATGCCTCAAGGATGAAGACTCGGAAGTGGACATAGGTCAGTTAGTGCCGAACCATTATAATTGTAAGTGTTCTTACTTCTTTGATTTACTGCTTATAATTGTCTAGTTCTTAATTGATTTCAAAACACCAATATACACTTTGAATTTTTATTTACATTTTGAAAGCAAGGCTTTGAAATCAAGAACCTTACTTACGGCATTGCCTATCTCCTTATTCGGATTTGCTTATTCTTTTTTAATCATCTTTAAGCAAGAAGCTTACCATTTCTCTATAAGATTCACTTGCTTAACTTAAATGAAAAGCTTCATATTTTCTATCTTACTTTAAGCGAAAAGTTTTTTGTTTAAAACATTAATTTACTCTTACAATAATTCACCCCCTTCCCCCCACCCCCCTCTTTTAGTGTCAATTGATCATAACAATTGGTATCAAAGTCACATTTTTCTAATTTGGTTTAACACCCAAGAGAAATAGCTCTTTTTGGTATTAACAAGGGTCGATGCATCACAAGTCCTTCTTTGTTCAATAGAACAAACTACATATCTTGAAAAATTCGAATACATATATTTTTTATTTCAGTATATTTTGATTTGTGGTGTATTATTGAAAAATATTTTCAAAAGTCATCTAATCCAATAAGTGATTAGAATAATTATAAAAATTAAATATTTTCTTTAAATGCAAAGGCTATGAATGCCTTATATTGTGCATTTGATAAAAATGAATTTAGTCATATTTCTTGTTTTGATTCTAATTTTGATATATAACATACATTAGAAATAACTTATGAAAGCATAATTAATCTAAATGAATCATTAAATAAAAATATTTCTGAAAATAAATTTAAAGAACAACTTCCAAAGAAGAAACTTAAACTGAGAAAATATAACTCCTCGAGTTAAATCTCAAGTGATAATGATTTTGAACTATTGACAAATGAATTGGATAAATTAATAAATATTAATTTTAAAAATGATCTAAAGATGAACAAAATCTCTTGCTATGAACGCAAGAAGCCAAGGAGCTCCAAAGATGAAATGCACAACCAATAAGTGGGGAACCTCGCTCTTATGACCATCGACGATAAGGTTAGTGAGTCATTAAGTATTTCTTTTTTAGAATTATTAAACATGTTTCATGATTTATTTGATGAGTTTAGAAAACTTAATAAATATTTTAAGTTATTTAAAAATGAACATAATTTGTTAGTTAGTAAAGTTGATGAAATGCATGAGTTGTTAGTATTACATAATCCTAGTTCTAAATGTGGAATGTTAGACAATATTAAAGAAGAAAATATCATGCTTAAGTCAATATTAGAAAATTTTGAAATTGAGAATAAATCTCTAAATATAATCTTTACCAATAAGGGTCATATTAATAAACGAAATGACATAGACTTTGTTGAAAACATTTAACAAAAACCAACCATGTTTGTTAAAGGACCTACCTTAAATTTTTCACTAAAAAAAAATATTATTTTGTGGTAGATTAGGACATAACCAACAAATATCTATTTAAAAATTCTAGTCCTTACAAGTTAATTTGGGTTCATGAAGGAACAATAAACTACCAAAAATCATTAGATAAAAAGACAAAGTTATTCATATAGGACCCAATGTAAAATTGGTACCTAAACTAAAACCCCCCATATTATAAATTTGTCTCCTAACAAAGCTAAGAACACTAAACAATGTTTTAGATGCTCAAAGTATATGACTTGAGATCTAACAATCTTTTAAGCTCACTAGCCTAAGTAAATAACAAGAAAAATTATTGGAATCAAAATAAATCAAAGCTCTTGTTTTAAAAAAGTTTTATTGCATCTTGATGAAACTTTATTTTTGACTTTAAATACATTACATTATTGAAATAAATTTAAAAAGAAGTATAATTATTCTTGAAAATATCTTTATACTTCAAGAATTGAATCTCTTTAACTATAAAATCAAATTAGAGAACTTTAGTTATCTTCATTTGAAAAATAATCTATGTTGCCTTCATTTACTTTTTCAAAAAAAAAATTTTATGATGATTTTAGATAAGTTTTAAAATAATTTTATTTTAAAAAGAGATTGATGAATCTATCCGATGTTATTGAGCACCTGTTCTCATAAATTAAGATTCGTTCATTAGCAATCTTGTCTTCAAATTTAGCACAGCTTTCGAGATCAAACTCTATATTGTCAATTTTTTATTCCTCCTTAGTTGGTTCAATCGTCAGAAGTTTGTCACAGCCTTCATATTCGAGCTCCACATTGTTAGTTTTATTTCCTCCTTAGTTATCTCAATAGTCAGAAGCTGCTCTTATTTGCGATTGTCTATGTTGACCACCTTGAAGTCATGTCTATTAAAGCTTATATTTCGGCGAGTGTCCATAATGATTTTTCTTTCATGTACACTAGCAAATGACGGCTACTATCATAGTGCGGGGATGACGAGCTTTAACTTCACACCGAATCTCGAGATTAAGTCCCTCAATAAATTTTCTCACCAATTGTATCTCAGACCAATCTCGGGTTTGGTTCGACAAGTGTTTAAATCTGCTATGGTACTCCTGTACTGTAGAAGTCTACCAGATTTTAGCGAGCAATCCATTAATGTTCTTATACTCCGACGGTCCAAAGCGACTCAAGAGCTCTCCCTTGAACTGTCCCCATGAAGGAACTCTGTGATAGGTCTTATATAAATCATACCACTGGATCGCATCACCTTCGAGTTGTGTGGAAGCTATCTCCACCATGTATTCTTCCGAAGTCCTGTGAAAATGAAAAAAAATTTCAGTATGTGAGATCCAACCGATTGGATCTTCATTTTCCCATCTAAGAAACTCCTTGTCTTGCCCTTGATCATATTTTCTAGATCTGTTCCCTTTGATATTGAAACTTTCAGTATGCTGAGATTTGTTAGGGCTCTCTAATCGGCTTCTTCTAATTTCCTAAAGGAGCTCTTGAAATCTATCTTCCATACGAGCCTCGCAGGCTTTAAATCTTGCATTAAGTGCATCATCTATAGTCGTCATGTAGGAATGTAGATCAGTGATGTTCAGTTCTTTTTTTTTACTATCAAGTCAGGGGCATGAGTTTGCGTCATAGATGTGGTAGGACTTGGTCACAACGAGATTGTTGGTGTAGACAAGCAGTGGGAGGAGAGAAAGATGAATGTGGCTACTGGAACTTGGCTAGGTGGCAGCAACAGGATGAAGGTGGCGCCTGTAGCAAGAGAAGATGGCAGCGATATATGATTTACAGATGACGGTAGGAGATGGTGGCAGGAGATGACAATGTGAAGATGGATGTAGTAGAAGTGAAAGAGATGGCAGTGAGTGCTGAAGAGTAGGGGGCAGCAAATATGGTAGTGGTAGGGGAGCAATGGCAATGTTGTTGTGTGTGGGTTGCGGTGTAGATTCTTGCTAGAGTTGGGAAAGAGGAAGCGGGAGCAGTAGGGTCCAACAAGCAGTTGGGTCCGGTGAGGGATGGTTATGGTTGCTCCAATCGATGGGGAGCAATGGGCGGCAACAAGGATGGTCGACGGCAATGAAGGAGGAAAGCAGCAACGACATTTAGGCACGACAGGGGACAACAATAGAGGCTGGCCAGTGCCAACGATGATGGTAGGGGTTGGGCGACTGCTGTCGAGGGCTGACCGACGATTGATGAGGAGAGGAAAAAGGGGCGAGATGTAGAAGACAACAATGGCTAATGATGGGGAGGAGGTGCTAGTTACAGGTGCCCTGCAAGCCAATCATGCGAGTGATGGTACATGTGACACACTGCGTAATCTTTTTGTTTATAATTAATATTAGCATATTTTCACATTATATTATATGTAGCATATATATTGTGATGTCCTTGATTCTGTGCCATGAGAATCGGATCGTGATAAGATCACGATAATGAGATCGATTCATCTTTAAACACATATCCTAAATAATCCCGATCATAGGTTATTCAAGAGGGACATCGAGATAACCGAACAGACCGGTGTACTATATACCCGTCCATATGATGGAGGTGGCTGGTCTCATAGCCACTTGTGTGGAGACACTAAGGATATAGTATAGGTACTCATTGGAGAATGAGTTCACTAATTGATATGCTTATGGAATGTTGTATGGTTAATGATACCTAATGTCAGACAACGATTCCATAGTCCTAGTTATATATATGGTCCTTAGACTTGAGACACCAAGGATGCCTTGTATGAGTACTCATTTCTTTGACGCCAGACTTACAAGTTTGGAAAGCTCCAGATCTGGTACAACTGATTATCGGGATTGGTAGCCAACCTTACGAAGGCAATTGAGTGTCAATAGAGGATCATCCACTCTCAGTATCACGAGAGAAATATCTCATATGTGCATGCTTAGACAAATCCCTGGCCACAGTCATTTGGATTGAGAGAGAAGGAGTTCTCGAGTAGAATCCGATTAGAGCAAGATAAATTGATTCCATATGTGACCTGACAGTACCATATCCAATATACAGTCTCTAGGATATTAGTTGGATGGGGGATTATAGATACATGGTAACTGTGGATAGACATATCCAATGGATTCGATCTCCCTGTACCGTCTGGGGACTATAGCGTAGTGGCCTAGTACGTCCATAGTCGATGAGTCAAGTGAATTATTATGGAGATAATAATTCACAATAATATAAGGAGTTTTGATGGGAATAACTTACGAGCAGCTCAATATCGAGTATAGAGGGTCACACACATATGATGGATGCTTCAACGAATAGAGGATTGGATGGAGATCCAATTAGCCCCTATTCTCATTAGATGAGACCCTATGCTGATGGGCTCCTTGATTAAAACCCAATTAGAGACCTAAGGAGATTATTGGATAAAGATCCAATAATGCAAGGTTAGTGAGTAATTAGATGAAGATCCAATATCCACTAAGGTAGGAACCCTAGAGTTTTTCTGTGGCTCTTTATAAATATGAGAGGAGACTCTTGGTTAATAGGCTACAACTTTAGCCACTACCTCCTATTCTCCTTCCTCCCTTTGAGCAAGAGTTGCAAGATCAGAATGGAGGAGTTTCGCTGCAGAGATCCATTATGCGGATACCGCTAGAGAGGAGGACATTTGACCTCCTTCATCTTCTCCATCCAGATCTGGAATAAGGGGATATATGATCTCCGTAGGTAAAATCAATCTCTCACACATCGTGATTTTTTGGTTTTTGTGTTTTTGTTACGACCCCAATCTTTTCCATGATGATTTGATCTGCATGGGAAACTGGTTTTTGTTTTGATTTCCACTGCGCATGTGATACACCTGCTATAGGTTTCCTAACAGGAGGTAGTAGGCGCCTCGATGTTTAGGGTGGCTGCTATTGTAGGGGCCGACGACAGTAGCAGGGAGGAGAGGAACAGAGGTGGTCGGTGGAGGAAGAAGCCACCGAGGGAGAGGGCAGCGACGACGTGAACTAGTGGGTGGTGATGGGGAGGAGGTTGTGACAGTGGGTTGCAACGACAGCGACATCAAGGAGGTGACGATAGGGAAGAAAGGGGAGAAATAGAGGTGCTGGCGGCAGATGAGGGAGGAGAGGAAGATCGCGTAGAGGGCGTATGGCTGCTACGGCAAGAAAGGAAGAAATGACGAGGGCAATGGCTGAGGCAGCGCCGGCCGATGGCGGGAGCAAGGGAGGAAGAAGGGGGAAGGTACACGGGTGGAGCAATGGTCGCGGAGGGTAGCGACCGCTGGCTGTGCTTGGCAGGCAACAGGTAGGTGGGGAAGAAGGGGGAAGGTGCGGGGCCCCTTCTTATTCTTCTTCTTCTTCTCTCTCTCTCTATCTCTCTTCCTTTTTTTTTCACATATGGGGAGAAAAGAGGGGTGGCTGCAAATTCCTTTTTTACTCTCTCTCTCCTTTTTTTTGGCAAACATATTTGTTGCAACAATGCAATAATGATGATGATGAGTTTGTAGTGAAGTGGCAGTACGAAGATGAGAATGATGAATGATAGCAGCGAAAAAATTGAGAAACGATGGCTCTGATACCAATTGATAGAACCCTAGGGTCCTATCGTGGGGAAGAGGGTGGAAAAGGGGGATAAACGATCTTTTCGAGGGGATCGGGCCTCCTAGATCATTGGGGATCTACCTCCTAGGGTTTTGCCTTTTGGCTAAAACTAATACTTCTCATTGTTTTTTTCATGAAAGAGTTTATAGCCTTATTTATAGGGCTCTGCCAAGAATCTCACTAATCTTCGACTATTAACTAACTTGATAAACTCCCAACTAAAAATAATAACTGACTCCATCCTAACCAAAGATAAAAACCAACTATAACCAACTCATAACTGTCTCGATTGGGCTCACCCGTCTTATAACTGACTCCAATTGGATAAACTAATTTGACTCAACTCGATTTAATCATAAATGGATGGACCCGACTTAGCTAGGGTCCTAACAATATGCCTTAAAAATTCTTAGCCTTATATTTTACTTTTTTGTTGATGACAAAGGGGGATAAATATATATTGATGACATATGATACTAATCTTGAATATCTTTGATATCTTTTTGAAACTCATTCAATGATATGATGCAAATTTGTGTTGAAATTTACATAGAATGTTGATTGCTTGAATTTAAGAGTGTGTGATTCTCTTAAATTTAAGTAGCATGGATTTAGGGGAAGTTAGGATTAACTTCTACTATCAATTAATTGCCATCATCAAAAAGGGAGAGATTGTTGAATCTCGAATTTTGATGATGAAATTAATTAATGGGTTATTGATCTAATATGTATTGTTAAAGTTGATTGATGCATGATTAACTATGACAGAGAGAATATGACAATCAGAGGTTTAGCCAAAGTTAAGTCCATGTATTGGGCCGAGGTTCGAACGATGCGATTGGGAACTCGCCATAAGTGCATCGGAGCTCGCCGAGGGTATCAGGAGTTTGTCAGGATGACACAATGAAGATCACCAGAAGAAGACCGAGACTCGCCAAAAGATTATCAGGGGTAGCCGAAAGGCTTGCTTGGAGTTAAAAAGGTCTTGAAGTGAACTTATGGCTATTAATGATTATAATTAATTAAGTTATAGTTAGCATTGAGCAGTTTAACCATGACGGAAGAACGAGTTATAGATCAGACATGGACCCAGGATCTAGCTTAGGCATCAGGCTAAAGTTTTGGACGATGCAGTGGGAGCTCGTTGGGAGTTTGCTAAAAGATTCACCGAAGGAATTGGGAAGCTCGCTAGGAACAAGCTGAGAGATTGCTAGAGGAAAATCATAAGACTCGTCGTTGTAGAATTTGGAGGTTTTCAGATTACGCGAGTAAGGTCGTAAGCTTGGTGATCATGTTTAATTATAATCTTTAAGTCATAGGTTAAGATTGAGTCCTAGATGAGTGTGATTTGGAAGGAATTCAAATCAATCTAAAGATACAATCGGGTCCACTATTGGGTTTGATTGAGCTTAGGTTGAGCTCAATTGGTTAACCAAAGTTAGCATTGAGCAGTTTAACCATGACGGAAGAACGAGTTATAGATCAGACATGGACCCAGGATCTAGCTTAGGCATCAGGCTAAAGTTTTGGACGATGCAGTGGGAGCTCGTTGGGAGTTTGCTAAAAGATTCACCGAAGGAATTGGGAAGCTCACTAGGAACAAGCTGAGAGATTGCTAGAGGAAAATCATAAGACTCGTCGTTGTAGAATTTGGAGGTTTCCAGATTACGGGAGTAAGGTCGTAAGCTTGGTGATCATGTTTAATTATAATCTTTAAGTCATAGGTTAAGATTGAGTCCTAGATGAGTGTGATTTGAAAGGAATTCAAATCAATTTAAAGATACAATCGGGTCCACTATTGGGTTTGATTGAGCTTAGGTTGAGCTCAATTGGTTAACCAAAGGATTGGTCAACATCATGTTCAAACCAAAATTTAAAAAATGGAAAGAACCACTTTTCGGAGATTCCGATGGGTAAACCATCGCCGCCCAAGTTTTTAGGTGGCTGACGACGGTTGAACCGCCTAGGGCCGGTGGGTAAACCGCCCATACCCAGGGTTTTGGGCGGTTGAGCCACCCAAGTCGGTGGGTAAACCGCACGTACCTAGATTTTTCGGGTATGTTTGAATTTGGCTCCAAAATTTTAAAGCCATTTGGGGCTATAAATACCCCAAGTTTTCTTGCATTCTACATAATAATTTTGGGGATTATATTCTAAGAAAATATTATGTATTAATTATAAAAAAAAAGATAAGAGAGTGATCAAAGAGTTGTAATATTGTCTCCCTTATAAGTGTTGTAAGGGTTTGATCTTCACTCAAAGTAGATCAATAGTGGACATCGGTGTGCCTCAAGGAGGAAGACTCGAAAGTGAACATAGATCGGTTAGTGCCGAACTACTATAATTGTAAATGTTCTTACTTCTTTGATTTACTACTTACAATTGTCGGGTTTTTAATTGATTTCAAAACACTAATATATGCTTCTGATTTTTTATTTATGTTTTGAAAACAAAACTTCGAAATCAATCACTTCACTTCCGACATTGCCTATCTCATTATTCGAATTATTGTTTCTTAGTCGTCTTTAAGTAAGAAGCTTAGCTCTCTATAAAATTCACTTGCTTAACTTAAACAAAAAGCTTCAGATTTTCTATCTTGCTTCAAGTGAAAGTTTTCTATTTAAAATGTTAATTTACTCTTACATTAATTTACCCACTCCCCTCTTAGTACTAATTTATCATAATACCCTAAACAGTAGGAGGACATGATTCAACCCAAACAACGGCCCATGGAAGGATCGTGGCTACTGCAGATACACAATGAAAGCAATCAGTACAATAGTTGGAATTGGCAAATAGATTGAGGGTTTAGCCACTGACTAATGTATGACGCCTACCTACTACTCACATGTATTAACTCACTTCGTATGACTTCTACCTCCCCATGTAGTATACAAAGTGTCTAAACAAATAAGCAAAGAGACCTTCTTCAACACTAGGTATACTACACAGAACAATTGACTTAGCTGACTTGATTGTTGGAAGGGCCGAGTAAGGGCGGCACCTCACCCCTCGACCGTGGCCTTGGCGCAAGCGTCGACGATGGGAGAGCTAGCTTAGAAGTAGAAGGACATACTTGTAAAAAGAGAATCTTTGTCCACAGAGACCAACCAAACAAGATCTTTGATTAAAGATAAGCAACTCCCATCGGAACGTCGCAACGAACTTCGAGTGATTGCAACTCAACCAAGGACCAGAAGTCGACTCCAGCACAAGGTGACTGCCCGGATTTTCGAGCCACCAGTCGACATCCTAAAGAGCTAGCACATCCCTCGGACGCTAATAAAAATCCCTCGGGCATCCATGTGTATATGGGCAATACTAAGCCGAGACGACACCTCAGCCTCGGTATGTAAAATGTACAATAATAATTAAAAAAAGAAAACAATAATAACAAAAAAAAAGATGAAAAATAGATTGTTTTGTGAATTTCCTCTCATTCTTATATAGGATATTAAATGCATACATTTTATGATATATCGCTCTCACAAGATGAACACATTACTTTCATTTAGTAAATATCTTATTTTATTTCTCAATCGATACATGATATGGGATTCTTAGCATCGTATCAATAAGGATATCGACTTGAGTCCATGATGTTAGCCATGATGATGACATAAAAGCTATCCCAACAAATTATTACTTTATTTTTTTTCTTAGTTTGACACATGATTAATGCGTGTAATTATTTTTAAGTATTTATTGTGACCTCAACCTAATAATCATCTATCACACTAAAAGAGCCCCATGTGTATTCTTTTAAAAAAATAATATATTAATTAAATCATTCGAGTATTTGCTAACCTAAGTATACCCTTTTATAATATTCCGACCTAAATCTCTCAGTCTTCTGACACCTCAACTTAACATATAATTGAAAGTAAACTTCTGAACCACTTTATGTGTCAAGCAACCATATCTTTCATTACACTATGTGAATATTTAATTTTGTCATTACACAAAAAATGTTATATTTTCAGCCATTATATATATATATATATATATATATATATATATATATATATATATATCAAGCATCATAATAAAAGTTCAGATTAAATATGATTATGTATATTTATAAGGGAAAAGAGATACATTTGTTTGAAATTTCTTTTGTGATTAAATTTTTTATCTTGCTCATATATCCTTCAAAAACATTCCACACATATCCCTTCTAAACTAGAAATATTAATAACTATTCCTCTAAATTTATCAATAGTCTATTAATTGGTGGAAATAATAAAGGGTAATTTGGACATATAAATTATAAAGCTTTTCAAGATCATTGCTAATTTAGTTGACAGTGCTTAGCATGTTTTATTGTATTAAGATGAGTGGCAGACATGTAAAAGAATACTACTCGATCATTAAATGCCCTGCTTTTAATTTATAACTCACTTTTATTTTTGTTAAGACATCACAGTCGTTAATACATTATTGCATAAGTGACAAGTTACGAATTGTGTTTGAGCATGTTTAATATAATAAAATATTATAATTAATCTTTTTAACTCAATTTTGTTTATATTCATATGCTAATTTAAAGGTCATATCAAGTTCAATTGAGATATAAATTTTCCACTGTGGTGCGTGCTACATAAATTGAGGTAAATTAATTGCTTAATAATAAAATATATCTAAAATTATAATAAAAGCAATCAAAGCATATGTCTACATTCGTTCCAATGTGTTTTATGTTTTTTAATAAATGCCTTAATGAAAGTGATAGGTTTTTAACCTTGAATCCCATTAAATGTAATATCTAACTATTGCAATTTGTTAGAGATATAAAGGATTAAAATTTTAAATTTATTGCTGATAAGGAGGATACTATCTATAAACTATTACTCTACATATGTCCTTCGTATAGTGTTCGATCCAAGACAGATGATTATGGATTGTTTTCACTATCATCCTCTACAATAATAAAAGGATAAATTGAGATTATTAAAGATAATTAAAGAATATCTCCTCAAATAATATTCTATAGAATACATCATTATTTTTGTATATAAAAACTCACTTTTAACATATGGATTATCTCGAGAAATCTTACTTATTTTGATCTTCTTATAAATGATATATAATATGATTTTCTTGGGAGTTTGATATTTTTATTATAAAGATATCTTAGATAATCTCATTAGAAGGTAAGTGTTTTTATCTCTATATTGAATAACCTTATAGACATGAGTCTGAATCACGTCATCACTCAAACATCAATAATTTCTTTTAAATAACTGCTATTTATTATATATATATATTATAAAGATATATAGGATATGATGGTTTTCTCTAATCCTTTGTACTATATTTACAATATGATTGGTAAAAGCTAACATTGAGCCAGGCACGTGTGAATTCAATACATATATGACACGACGCGTGCGGCATCTTGCCACAGTGCCTCCTGCATTTGTAGATGGATGAGTAGTGGAATTGGACTCGCTATTTCAGCAAACATCTAAAGCGCAGCTTCCAGCCCCAACAGATATGATACTCCGCCGCCATCGCCTCTTAAACCTCCACATGCTCTACACTCCTCCCCTCTCTCCGTCTCTCGCCGCGCTCTCCTTCCGCCGCCCGCTCTCCCTCGCCGCACATACGAGGCCCGGAACCGGCTCTCCTCCTCCTCCTCCTCCTCCTTCACCTCATCCCGTCAAGCCCTCCTTCGCCCCCAATGTGGCGGGTGCGGACTTGGTGAGGACCGCACTCTTCGTGCCGCCGGGTGTGGCGCGGGAGGAGGTGACGCCGGATATGTTGCTACCGGGTTCCAACATCGTGGTCGGGCCCTACGCTGGTCACGCGCAGATAAAGCAGGTGGAGTTCGTGAAGAGCAGCGCCCGGGCGCGCGACTGCCCCAAGGATAACCGCCCCGAGTTCGCCATCCTCGGCAGGTCCAACGTCGGCAAATCCTCCCTCATCAATGCCCTCGTCCGTAAGAAGGAGTTTGCCCTCACTTCCAAGAAGCCAGGTCGGACCCCTATACTCCTGTCCTTGTTCCTCTCTTAAAAGTTCATTCTTGTTCTGCTCTCTGGTCTGCGCTAATCTGCAAACTCTAAGATTTTTGCCTAATGGATATCGAATTCCCAAATTGTCTTAGAAAAGCACAAATTACCTGTTTTTTGCTTTGTCTACAATTTGTAAACTGTATTGCGGTTGTGCTTTAGTATCATTACGAGCTTCTGAGTTTGGAATCAGTTGTTAGTGCGGATATTATGTGAACTTTCTTTCTGCAGGGAAGACGCAACTTATAAATCACTTTCTGGTCAACAAAAGCTGGTACATCGTCGATCTGCCCGGCTATGGGTACGCATTCCCTTCGCTCTATATTATGTATGCTAGCTGTTTGCTTGGTTTCCTTGGCGATTGATTTATGCAATGACCAAAGATTTTTCATTCTGCTATAACTTGTAGATAGATATGTTATAAAACCCCCCAATGAGATTCTGGTTGTGCAACAGAGTCATGCTTCCTTGGCAAATTATATGTGTAAAAAGGTGTGCCGAAATGGTCATTACTTGATTCTTTGAGAACCTTCTACGTGTTACCTTGCGTTGATTTTTGGTCTTGCCAACTAAGTTCCTTATGCTTATAAATATATTATTTCTCCGTGAGACAATTCTTTGGCACATATGCTCTCTGAAATCCTTAATTGAAATGAATTTGATGCTCATTCACAATCATACATAATTTTCCCATAGAGAATTTCTTGTGAGCTTATTGTTTGTTTGATTCAAAATGGATGAGTGAGCTATTTATTATGATTCATCTTTGACAGCTTTTAAAATGCCTCTGAGATAGTCTTAAAATTTGTGAAATATGAGAATTCATAGAAAATTATTAGTCTGCTGTCTGCAATGATCTATATTGTTTCTTAGTTACATATTTTTTACTTTTTATTGTTCACTTCCTTTTAATGAGTAACTAATTTTTCAGACATAGATGGGAGCTCTGTTATCAAATAGATGGTTTCTCTATGAAGTCATTTTTATATTTCTTACAGATTTGTTTGCACTATGTATTCTGTAACAAATATGAAAATTCAAAGAAGCTACTATGCATTTTGGTGTACAGCTTGATATACCTAAAAACATGCTGTGTAAAATGATTGAAAGTTAGCAAGAAAGGAAAAACCATCTTTCTGCTTGAATATCTTTGCAAATATGAATTAGTGATGGCTTGAGGATTGGATTAGACTTTTTACAAGATTTTGGGAGTGCTTTTGGTTAAGGTTTATTTATGGAACAAATTGATAATTAATTAGCATACACGATAGATGCAAAGAGCCTAGCTTTTGATGGTTCTACACTGGTCAAGATGCAGCTTTAGGTGCAAAGAGCATAGCCTTTTAAAGTTTACAAATAATTGAAATGCAGCTCCTTTTTCTTTTCAAGTCTTTGACATGACAAATTAATTTAATGAATGACATGATTTCTAAGCCTATGAGATTCACAAAAGGTTTTTCTTTCAATTTGCTGTGGTAATATTAATATTTTGTCAGCATTTGTTTCTAACTAAATGGCTCACTTCTGATTTAATTTATTTGGAATATCTTTGACAAGAATTTTTCACAAATTTGTCACTTAGAAGTAAATTGGTTGTGATAAATATTCAGCAAAGGCTTGTCTTTCAGTTCAAAAGATTGAATTTGAGTGCCTCATCTAAATGGCCAATGGACATTACTGTCATGCCATGTTACTTGTGTTGAAGAGAGTATTTGTCTTTAGCATGAACTTCTTGGACACACAAAATTTCATTTACTTTTTGTTCTTTCTATGACTGTTGGTATCATTTTCTGTAGTTGACTTAGAAAAGCCTTAGTGCACATAATTTGGAAAGCAATTTAAAAGAAAACATGAATTTCTGATGGTGTTCTATGTTGAACTCTAGCCTACTCATCCTCTAAGCAGATTATAATGTTTCAAAACTGCATGCATTAGTCTTTTTATTTCAGCTGCTGATTGTGCAACTGCCTTCTTGCTTATAGGTTTGCAAATGCTTCTCAGTCTGCTCGTACAGATTGGTCTTCATTTACCAAGGGTTACTTTCTAAACCGTGATACCTTGGTTGCTGTCTTGCTTCTTGTTGATGCCAGTATTCCACCTCACCAAATAGATCTTGACTGTGCTAACTGGCTCGGCCGTAACAATGTAAGCATATCCTTGTTTTCTATCTTTACCTATCATCATTGTTTCCATTTTCTATGATCACCGACTCTCTTGCTCTTGTCCTCTATATGTAATGTTTTAGATTGGCATGACTTTTGTGTTCACCAAGTGTGACAAGATAAAGGGTGGTAAAGGAAAGCGATCTGATGATAACATCAAGCATTTCCAAGATCTTATCAGTAAGTACTACAAGGAGCCTCCGCCGTGGATCATGACTAGCAGTGTTACTGGCCTTGGTCGAGATGAGCTTCTTCTTCATATGTCACAGCTAAGGAATTACTGGGACAACGACGAGATAGTTTGAAACTCAAAAGCCTTGACAAAAGCAGTTGGAGTTGTACTGTATTTGTCAAACCTCTGTATATTAAGTTGTCATGTGGAATAAGATTGCAGCTCATGGGATGAAAGTTAAGCTATATGCTTCCTTTCCTAAGCTGGATTGCAGTTCATGTTTGTTATCTTCTATTGGTTCATAGATATAGGTTGACTTGTAAATATCAATATATTACTGTTAATTTGGATTCAAGTATTTTGAAAAGCATATTGATGAATTAGTTATCTCATGAAATTGGATCATGATATGTATTTACGCTTTTTGGATAACAAGCTAATGAATTAATTATCTCATGATGTGTTTTAATTCTTATAGTTAAAATTATAATTGAATTCAAAAGTTATGTTTGTTTAAATTCTTGTAGTTAAAGTTATATTTGTGTTGACGTCCACAGAACAAATTACATTTAGCATTATTAAAATGAAAGGAGGAAGACACTCACACATATATATATTGAATATATATCTATTCATATTGAATTAAGGACGCATCATAAACTCATTTCTAATGAGATAAGGTGCACATAATAAAAATATACTGATAGATGATAGCTAAAAAAATAGAATAATGCGTATACTTTTTGTGTACAGAAATCATTATTGATTGGAAAACTGAAAAGTTTTCTGTGCATTTGATTTCTTGTAGCTTGTACTATGTTTCATCTTCTTTTATCTTTAATTTTTATTTCACATTATTTTTTCGCTAATCATCGCTGATTGTTTTATTATTTGGCTTCTAGTATCATTCCATGCTAAAAAAAAAAATTCAATAATACGACCACTTAAATCTTTATAATTTATTCATATCTAAAATAATAAATAATTATTATTAATAAATATTTTTTTAGTAACATATTAACTCATAATAAATAATTAATATAATTGACGCGTGTAATTTTAGTTTTTAAAAAAGATATCATTTTAGCTCATGTGATTTTGGTTATGAACCATTTAAGCTCTTATAATTTTGCTCGTGTCTAAAATAATCATTATATTTTTAAAAATATAACATATAAGCCTCTCCTTTGAAATCTTAGTTAACATACGTCAGAATTTACTTATGCATGATGCTGACTCATAATAATCAATTAATATAATAATATATATAATTTAAATTAAAAAAATTGAGTTCACTATCAATGACAGGAGGAGGCACCATCGTGGAAGCGACCATCAGCAGTAGCACTGAGTCGCTCTTACCTAGCAAGGCTTTGTACGCACGCAATCTCTTCTACGCTTACGATGAGCTTAGGAGCTTCTTGTCTTGCCTCAAGTTGATATGCGTAGATTACTCCATCGCTAAGCGCACAATAGTTTTATAATATCTTTCTCCTCTTAGGCGTCTTTATTCCCATCACTTCTCACTTCGTCATCTCTCATGCCCTCACCCGTCTTACCTATGATGTGATAATCCAACTCTCTCTCACCTCCACCTTTGGGCTCTTCTACCTATACATTTTCGTTTTCATCTATCGCAACGACCTATGTCGTTTCGTCTTCCTCGATAAGATAGATTTTTTAAAAACTTAAATTACATGAATCATTATATTAATAATTTATTATAAATTACATGAAGCAATAGTTTTATAATATCTTTCTCCTCTTAGGCGTCTTTATTCCCATCACTTCTCACTTCGTCATCTCTCATGCCCTCACCCGTCTTACCTATGATGTGATAATCCAACTCTCTCTCACCTCCACCTTTGGGCTCTTCTACCTATACATTTTCGTTTTCATCTATCGCAACGAACTATGTCGTTTCGTCTTCCTCGATAAGATAGATTTTTTAAAAACTTAAATTACATGAATCATTATATTAATAATTTATTATAAGTTAGCATACCATGTAATATGGCTCTAACATTTGTCAAGTCAAACTTAATGAGAGAGACTTATATGCTACGTTTTTAAAAATATAGGAGTTATTTTAGATACAAGCAAAACCATAAGAACTTAAATGGTCCATGATCAAAATCATAAAAGCTAAAATAAATTATTTATTTTTAAAAATAAAATTATATTTATTATTATATTAAAAATTTATTATGAGTTAAAATACCACGGAATTAAGACTCTAATGTCTGTTAACTCAAACTTAATAAGAGATAGTTATATACTAATTTTAAAAATATAAAAATTATTTTTATTATAAAAAATAATTTTAAATGATTTATAGTCAAAATCATGTGGATTTAAAATGAACCTTAACCATATCCATCTAATAGTTATTTAACTGAACTATATATATCTATATATATATATATATTATTATTATGTCAATGCTATTAGATTCTGTCGGTAGAGGGGTTTAATGCAAATACGGCAAGGGCATTTTACAAATAAACCCATTGCCAAGTTCAAATTAAGGTTCGTCCCACATGAATACCTCCTCACGCCTTTTCTTACGATCCCCTATTTCGTGACGCGGCGGATTCTCTGTCCTCCACCGCCCACCGCGTCCGCCGGGGTTCGCTCCTCCGCGTGTTGCCGTGATTGCGAATCCTTGAACGGTTATCCCTTTCCCTTACCTCTCTGCTTCGAAGGAGGGAGTAAAGCGTGGTTAAGTTAGCGCTCTATACGTTGGGGCGGGTCTCAAAGGAATCTCGAAGAATCCAACGATTCGATGGAGAAGGACTCTAAAGGAAAGAAGCGGAAGAGGTTTCACCAAGCGCTCCTCAATCTCTTCCATCCGCCTTCGCCACCGCGGTCACCGCCTCCCCCATCGCCCCAGGTAATCTCTCCGCCTTCCCTCCTCCTTTCCCTTCTTTCCTCTTCAATACTTTGAAGCTCATTGCCTAACCGGTCTCTAATTTGAGGTGTTGTTAACATAAATCTTATTTAGGTTGCTGTCGATTTGCTAGCAGAAGCAGATTTGTGATTATTTTTTCTGACTACGATGGTTTAGCAAAACCCCCTTTATCATGGTCGATTAAAGAATAAGGGAAGTGACAACAAATGTCTCTTCAGCTGAGCATCTTGAACCTTTCTCGGAATTGATTTCTGGATAGTTTGGCATTTGTTCGTGGATAATTAGAATGTGGAAGGAGAGTTGATTCTCGAGACTGGGAAACAATTTTCTTTTGAAGTTTGGGTGTCAGAATTTTAGTAACCTTATCTACCTAGCAATTAATATATCCATAAATAATATGTTTCTGCTAATTTGATAAGTGGATTGTTGGATTGGAAATTTTAATTAGGCCAAAGGGAATAGAGTGAATTTCTCTATTTTTAAAAGTAATTACCATCAAGCTTATAGAAAAAGAGGAACGTTGAAGTAAATACAAGCTAGCAGATAATAATCTGGAGCACATTTTTATTACTAAAAAAATCTTATCAATATTTAGTTATTTGATCAACATCTTGTAACCGTTGCATGCTTGTTCATTGAATGTTATGATGTCTCAGAACTACAACAATTCTTAGATCCCATGTGTTTGGATTGTTGAAACTCTGGTTCTTATAACCTGTGTTTCAAAGGCTTCAGTTGTTGAATGTGGACTCAGTGAAATATGGAAGTCGAGTTTCCTGTGGCTTGAACGAATTCTGTTTACTTGAGTTGACCATTTTGCTCCAGGTTAGATTGTATGCAGAGTTACATGACGTCATATAAGATAAGGGTCAATTGGCATGAAAGGAACAAGGTTCAAATCTCTCGGTCTGTTAGGATGCCTCAGCTGCATACATCACTGCACTTCCACTTGACACCTATCGTAATGATAAATGGCTCGTCTCGCCATGACCTGATCTTGGATTTTCAATACTTCTGTCACTCCATCTCCGCAGGGACAGAGAACCCGTCACTGTCTCCGCTGTGCTACAAAGTTTTAAGACAGACTTCAAATCAGTTTATTCTGGATTTATCTTTCAAGTGCATAAAGTGAACCCGTGGTGCTTTTTCCTGGAGTTGTTGGAACTTGATTTTCAATACTCTAGCCAATCAGGTTCCAGTTTTCCAGAAACTCAACTTCCTAAGTTTGATTATGCTTCCAAGTAGTCAAATGGCTAAAACTATTCACATTTGATTGAGTTTCATTTGTCTGTCTACTTCCAGGCAAACAAACCTGCCATAAAATTAACTTGTCTTCCATTTTTAATTACTGAAAGATGCAGCTATAGAAGTTCGAGGAAGAAAGGCTTAGGATGAAGACCTATCTACACGGAATATTGTGGGTTTAGGGCACATGGAATATTGTGAATCATCTTGCATCAGTTTGTGTAACGAAGACCTGTCTACTTATTATTCAAACTATATGAACAAAGAAATGACTCGTATGGTAACGTATTGGCTGCATGCATGTTGACTTGTTATAGATCATCAAAATTACCTTAGACAAAAACACTCTGTGGTGGAAGTGAGAATCTCAAAATAGTATATAATGATAGATGGTTCACAGTATATTTGTGCAAGGAAAATTTTTGGATACATTTCATGCATAAGTGCTTGGTTAGGCAGTTTAAGCACTGTGATTGTGAACATTTCAAGATACCATCTATGAATTAAATGGTGCAAATTGTAGATTGAATACAGCATTATGAAGGTAGACTAAATACAGTATCAACAAGGCTTCCTTTCGTGGTTCTTGGCCCTTCTATTAATCTTCCTAATTTGAAATGCCAATCATGAATTTGTTAGGACATATTTTCTTGGAGTTGTGATATTTTTTTATGATCTATGGAACTTGATTCATCAGCTTATTAGTGTCTTTTGTTTCTGCAACTAGGCAACACAACTAGCTATATATATTTTCATATTCATCTCTGAGTCTTTTTTCCAAGTACAAGTTATTCTAATTGTAAGATATATGGCAGTTAACTAAGGAGGAACTTGTTGCTATGGTTTGTGGGGATGTGGAGCTGGATTTGGATCAAGGTATATATAAATGTAAGATTACAATTGGTACAATGCTATCATGTTCTGTTTGTTGAGCTCGTTATTCTTGCAGGAGATGAGTATGATGATGGAAGTGAACCGGGTTGTACAAGTGACGTTGAATCAAAAAAGCTCACAAGAGCGCAAAGAAAGAGAACAAGGAAAAGAAAGCTAAAGGAAGCAACATCAGTTCGAAGAAAGATCATCGGACCTTTGTTGCCTTCAAGTGATCAAGATTTAAATAAACCATCTAAAAAACCATCACATGAAAATCTACCTGAATCTAGACAAGATTCTGCAGAGCATCTATCATGTTAGGTAAACTTGTTATACTGGTAGAGTTCCTTTGAACTAGTAGCATAGACTAGTTTGATATGGATGCAATACCATATGAAAAGATTGAGCAGTTGGATTCTGCAGCCGGTCTTTATTACATATACCAGTGACTAACAAGTAGTTGCTACATCTGAATTTGATTCTTCGGGTCTGACATATTTATGTTTGGTCAGTTTTATGAGCTCAATGCACAAGGTATGGCTTGTTTTGTACTATTATATTTAGGGGTGGTTCCTACTCAATTTTCAATGATTTCTGATATTTTTGAAAAATAATTTTATCCAGACCATTCTCCACCATAAACACTCCCGGATTGACTCAGTTCTCCAGTAGTAACTTGAGTAGACATCCCCATGAGCCACTATTAATCCTTCAGGTTCAAGCTTTTTTTTTTTGCCTTCTCTAAATTTCCATTTAGAGATTGTGTTTAGCAGTACTGGAAATTGTTTGGATTGAGTAGTTCTCAGTGGACATGCTGAATTTAGTTTAGTTAAGAATCTTTTAGAGCAGATACACATGTTGATGCTATCTATTATATATATCACAGGCAATCTGATCCTATACTCTGTTTTCTGTGAGATCTGCATCAGTGGATACAATTAACATACTTGTCTACCGAAGTAAAAACATAATGATAGTGTTATTTTAGATTTGATCAAAGCCCAGCATCTGTTGCCTGGATGCCGTGGAATCAAGAATTTAGGCATATTAAGTTATAAGTGATATAAATTTCTAACTCGGTCGTTGTAGTATAGTGGTTAGTATTCCCGCCTGTCACGCGGATCACCCTGGTTCGATCCCCGGCAATGGCGATTTAATAGTAGATTTGGCACACATTTAACATTTTGGGCTGGGCTTAGCCCACTATTTTTTGTCAAACGCTGTCATGTGGTCAGGGTACGGCATTGTTAGGGCTCGAAGCGTCTTAGCCCACTATTTTTCGTCAAACGCTGCCATGTGATCAGGGTACTACGGCATTGTTAGGGCTCGAAGCGTCTGATGGCCGACGTGATATCGGAGACAGAGAGCATCAGCCCCGGGGACGTCGCCCCGCGCACGGCCGCCGCCTATCTCGATCCTCACTACTGGTCCGTGTGCTAATTCTGGCCCACTTTCTGTTTTTCCATCTCGCCTCTCAGAACTCTTTGCATCGTTGTTGTTACTACAAGGGATGAGAGGTTCGCCGCCGAGGAGCACTACGAGTGGTTCAAAGATTACTCTCACTTCCAACACCTCCTCCGCCCCTTCCTGAACCCATCCCACTCGGTAATTTCTCGTTTCCTCTCTACCTGTGCTCAGAATCATACATGCGTCCAAGGTAATGCGTTTCTTTCCGTTTCCTTTAAATGTTGGTAGGTATTGGAGATTGGGTGCGGGAACTCGCGGCTCTGCGAGGAGCTGCGCAGGGATAGCGTTGCCGACATCACCTGCGTCGACATCTCCCCTGTCGCTGTCGAAAGGATGCAGAACCGCTTGAGGGACATGGGGCTTGAAGGTGCTGATTTCACCCTGATTTTGTTGTGTTTGTAGAAATGTCGATGTCGATGGCCTAATCGTGGCGGTTGGTTTTTTTGTTCTGCAGGCATCGAGGTGGTTCAGGCCGACATGCTTGACATGCCTTTTGGTGGGGAATCCTTTGATGTCGTGATCGAGAAAGGCACCATGGTAAAAGGCCCACTGTGTTCTTTCAATGTCTATTGATGTTGAGCATCTTATGGACCTCCAGATTGTATCTGGATTAGGATATATGCTTAGGGAGCGAAAAATTATTGTTCTTTTGTTTCCTGCCTGTTAAAGTGGTGGTATTTCATACTTTAGTAAACATGCTTGCTTTGTCACTGAGTTATGATGAGGGAGATTTGTGAAAAGGTTACAACTTAAGGATTCTAGACTTAGCAGTGTCTACATGTATATGTTCTGCTTTTTACAATAAGTTAAATTTTCTAGTGATGGAGATCATGAATTTGCCATGCATTTGTGTGTTAGCCAGTTGACAATGGATGATTTTAATTAATAGTGCTGTACCTGAATGCACCAGTAGGTCATATAGTTCTTCACAAAGAAATTTACATCCATGAATTTTGTAGCGTCACGACAGAAACAGTTTGTGTTTTAGGTTCACTCACTATATAACCATATCTAGAGGTTCTGGGTTTAAATTAATTGATGCGAAGTAGCATTATCTCTGAAGGTACTATCTAAAAGTATCCCTTGCATATGAAGTTATGATATTAACATTGGTCATAGTCTGTCACATTACTGTACTGGGATGAGGTGATAAAAGTCTCTGTTTTTCTAGCAGCAAAGGAATCAGATGGTTTTGTTTATAAAGAAAATTTATGTAAATCCTAATAGGACTGTAGCACTGGAAATTTGGTCTACATGGAAGGTAAATTTCTTCTGTTATGGCCAACAAATACTCACCTCGAGCATGGTATATGCAAGGATACCATGATGAAGCAAATGACAGAAAGTTTATGACCACATATAACTGCAAGGTTGTCCCTTTTTTATGCATCTCTTTTAGAAGAAGAGAATGGCACTCTGTGTAAATATATTGGGTTTAGTGATACAAGGGCATGGTAATTTTTCACTAGTTTGAGAACTCTATTATATTTTAAGTGGTTTTAGATTGAGAACTCTATTGATCTTTTTAAATTGTTTGGTTTTATGATTTTCTGGCTGACAACATTATTAATTCACTGTCACTAACAGTTTGACTATGTAGAAATCTTTTATTAGGTCCATTTTTTTACCTGCTAGTTGTAGACCAGATTTGTATCCTCATCCAATTTTTTATCTACTCGTTTCTGGGATATTTCTATATTCTGGCTTTGGTTTGAGCATTGCAATGAACAGTGAAAAGTTTGTATTTTCCAGCTTAATTGAGTAATAAGATGGCCTATTGATTTTGTCATTGCTATCTGATATTCCTGTGGTAATTATGCGTATTAATCTGGTGTAGCAAAACATCCTTTTAAAAGGATGTATTGTTTGTGGACAGTGGTGATCCATGGAAACCCCGGCCTGCAACGGTAGATAAGGTGATGAAAATGCTTCAAGGTGTTCACAAGGTTCTGAAACCAGAAGGCACTTTTATTTCAATCTCATTTGGACAGGTAAATGGACTGAACAGCACATTCTCTTGTTATCGTGCATTTCCTTTTGGCCTTTTCTCATATTGCTTGCTCTGCAATTCCTTTCAGCCACACTTCAGACGGCCACTATTTGAAAGCCAAGGTTTTACCTGGTCTGTTGATTGGAAAACCTTTGGGGATGGATTCCATTATTTTTTCTATACTCTTAAGAAGGTTTGTTAACACAATGGTGCATCTTCTTTTCTATACACCTAAAGCTTGCTTTACCTCTCTTCTCTATCCAAACAACATTTACCTCAAACATGAGGTCTCGCATGTTGCTTCCCGTGATATTATTAATTGCTTTATTTTCCAGGGAAGGAGGATGTTAGACAAGGAGTGTGGAAGTGAGAGACTAAGTATAATACCATCTATTAGCTTGTTACATGAAGAGCTGGAAGATGAGAATTATATATTTCGAACCACAATATGCGAGGAGCTAGAAACATAGGCTACTTCATTTTTTTTTATTGTGGGAAAAACTTATTTTAGTTCAAAGGTGAATTTTGATGGCTTCTTTGTTCACAAATTGAAAGATAGTTTTAAGTGGCTATCTAAATGTGAATTTGCAGATCTGAAATTTAGTCTGCGGACTGTATGAATAGGGATGATGATACTAATCCAAATGTCACCGAAAGCTTTCGAGGAGCTGTGCCATATTGAAGTGTCTCTTCACGGCGATTCATAATAGGACATATTTATGTCAAGCAAATTTATTTATTTAATTTTTCTGTTGATATCCTTTTATCATGTGTTAATTCGATTCCTTGTTTGTTCTTACATGATATCCAAACCATAGATTTGAAAAGGGCTTGTTGGTGGCCATGGCGTCCCCACTGCCTGTCTTCCATATCATCAAATCAAAGACACAAATCCATAGACATCAGTGGCATCTCTACCTTCCCTTCAAGTTACAGCCCACCAATGCCAGCTTCTTCGTCACCACTCTCTCGTTCTTTGTGGTCGCCTCGAGAGCTCTCTTTAGTGATTGGACAAGTTGGTGTGCGTTATGGAAGCAAGTATACTGTTAACTGGACCAGCCCACTAAACCATTCTCCTTGTCCTGTTGCATGATGCAGGACCTTTAATTTGTTGGATCAATATAAATTAACAGATACTGGTATTAAATCGATTCAACCACTGCACTGACTTGTTTCAGGAACAAACATCCATGACTGTTTGGAAGACCAGAAATGTGAGCTCTTTTCATAGAAAATGTGAGCTCTGTTGATTACTTGCTGAGGTAACTTTTTATCTTCCATTTCTTTTGTACTTTGCAAGCACACTCCTTCCTCGGACCCATGAAACTTGAAATTTGGATCTGGTCTGCGTACTTCAGAGAAAAGCTTGCTTATTGTTCTTCCCCTTAGATTCTTCTGTATTGTCCATGATCTTCTGCCAACCCCAGAGACATGCAATATGTTCATCATCAGCCACTGCATCGTGAACCAAGTAAAATTATGTATTGATATGCATACAACATGCACATGTGGAAGACAAGACATTGACGTCTCAACCATCCTTCTTCTGCCTTCCTCTATTTCTTCAATGCCTCTTCCCCCATCCTTGCTTGCTCCTCTCTCTACGAACATGTCGTACCTTCTCTTCCTGCAGAAACACGCTATGAAGTAAATGAAGGAGCGCGCTGGGTGAGAGTGTGATGTTGGAATGGCTCAATCAGATTTGATCATATCTTAATTTGCAGTGTTTGATCTGATTGAGCCGTGCCAATATCACTCTTTGCTTGGTTTGTTCGTCTTCTTAGATTATCCATATAAAGATAGATTTGAGAGGTATGTGTTATTTGTCCTCTTCGATATTCACATATGGTAGTTTTGAGAGGTATATGATGAGTCTCGACTTAATGAGGTTGATTATCATTTGTAATTCTTGTGAGTTTCACGCTTAGAACATGCGAACACAAACTCATGGCAATATTAGTAACATTGTCACAAAAAATGATGTGGTGACAATATCTCCTCTCTCTCTCTCTCTCTATATATATATATATATATATATATTCTGTAAAAAAATTATAATTTGATAGGTCTCACATTCTTCTTAATTTTTTATTAATAATTTAAATTTAAAATATATTTATTTGAAGTTTGTAATTTATTATTTTCTTTTATGATTTTTTTCCTTGATCATTGCCTGTGTTTCTTTTTTTACCTCTCCCTATTTAGATACCAGAACGCCCTTCCCTGTGATGAACGATCAGGATCTGCTCGAGCTATAGGTTGGACGGTCGGATTGGCGTCGTGTGGGCTTGCATTAGCATACGAGTGAGATAACGAGATTCGATGGAATTGGAACATTGCAATTTGAAGTAGAGATGGAGAGGATCCTCCACCCTACAATAACGCCGAGGGATGTAAAGGCCTCGTCGCCGATCGTGAGGACCCGTCCCACCATCTCGCCGACAATCATTAGGGTTTCATCTGTTTGATCATTGGTTCCTCGATGGATCTTTTTTTCCCGTCTCTTCTCGATTTGAAGAACCGAAGTGACCTGGAGAAAATTACCTAATTCGATGTGTGGTTTCTTGAAACCTCGAATTGCTCTAGTTGATGGCATTCTATGGGGAGGAGCATTTGTGGGGGAAGTGATAGAATTGCATCGGCAATCTGCCGAGGTGATATTTTTCCTTGAATCTTTGTTCTTAAGATAATGGTATCATATTGATGCTTCTTCATTTGTTCGTTTTTGGGCTTAGTGTCATGTTAAATACTTGTGGTTGGACTGTAAATGTAATTACCAATGGAACTACTTTTCATCAATGCAAGATTTTGTGAGACTAAAGGTCTTGATCGTGTAAATCGTAATTTTCAAACAGGGTTATGTTCATATCTTTTATTAGTTTTGTTTACACATTGTAGAAACATGATAACTTGCAAAGTTTTAGTTTAAAAGATTATTGCAAGTAGAAAGGTTGATTTTTTTCCTTACAGGTGTAGCTGATTGCTAATGCATTATGCATCAAGGAATATTTGAAAGAAGTCTTCTTATCATTTGTTTACTTCTTCCTTATATCCGTATCGTAATTTCTCTTCATTTATCTTACCCTCTTTTTGTACTAGCCTTGCTTGGAAAGAAATGATGCCTCTGGAATAGAACTAGGAAAACCGGCTTTGTTTGTCATAATATATCAGAGATCTACAAGATCAAATTAACTCACTGATCTTGTCTCCTGTGTGGAAAATGCTACATAGCTGGGTCAAGTTATCCTGGTTCTTTGATTTCAGGCTATAGATGTTTATATGGATTAAAGATCTGCCTGGTTTGTACTTGAGTGTCAAAATCGACCCAGCTATGTAGCATTTTCATCTAAATATAAATTTGGTAAATACAGTAGCAACCTGAAAAATTCCCTTAAATTCTGTCATATTTTCTTTGAGTTCAATTTCTTTTTTTTTCCGGCCTTGCAATAAGTTTGTGAAGATCTTTATCAGTTAGGCTAGTTGACATCATCAAAAAATGCATAAAACATAATCATATTTTTCATAAAAATGGCATGGAAATGAGCAATAATCAAATTCAATTTCTACATATAAGTAATAGAGAATGAACAATGCTTCATCTTGATTTACTGTCTTGTTCAAAGTCAACTCTGCAGCATACTAGAAAAAATTCATTCCAATAGAAAAATGATCAGATTCTGTCGTCTGATGTAATTCACTATTTTCTGTTCTTATCATTTAACCATGATTTCTTAAGTATCAAATTGAAAAGAATGTGTCCTGGTAATGCAGCTGAGTGCCATGGTCATACATTGATATTTCACTACCCTGATCCTTTTGTGTTTTTCTATTTTCTGAGATTGCATAATTGTGAATTGTTATTTTATCTGGATCCCTCATGACCCGAACTGATCCAACACCTGTCTGTCTCTTGCAAGCTGCTTGAAACTATATGTAAATAGTAAGAAGTAAAAACAATTCTGGTAGTCTATCTGTAGAAAATATTTGCCAATATCTCTCACTCATGGAAACTTTGAAGACTCAATTATGGGTATTTTGGTCACTCTGCAGCTAATTTTTTTTGCCAATTCGTACATGCTAGATACGGTCTTTAACTTCACATGCATAAAAATTCTAGAATGACTTTGTAAAACAAGAACAGAAACTGATGCCATTTCTGTTGCAGTATTTTGTTAGGACTAGCTAGGGGAGTCCTAATTTATTTTTATTAAAGAGGGTAAATATATAAATCCTAAGGGCATTTATGTAAATTCTATCTAGTCAACCCCTAATAAAGAAGTAAGGAGGCCGGTTAGATTAGGATTAGATGGGAGGAAGATATTTTAAGGAAAGATTAGGATGCATGTTACCTTAATTAGCCACCCCTTATCCTAGTTAAAGAGCGGTTGGTTGAGGAGGGGTTAAGTTAGGGCAGAAATAGGAAACAATAAGCAACCGGCCACCCCTAGATGGGCCAGTTGGAAGTTAGACTTAGAGATGCATTAGGAGTTGCCTTAGAAGTTGATTGAGAGTAGGAGTCTTGAAGTAGGAGACCTCTTAGGAATTAGGGTTAGAAGGCCTATCAATAGCCTTATAATCCTCCACTTTTTATCATCAATAGAAGAGTATTTTCTATAGTCTTTGAGCAGCAATTTGAAGGAGGGAACCCTTATAGAGTTCCAAGGAGGCCGATCCCCTATAGTGATCACCCCCAAGCTTAGAATCCACTAAGGTTCTAACATATTTTCCCTCATTTAAAGCTGATGAGACCAGTTATTTGACATTCAAGTGATTCTACTCTCATAATCTCTCGGTAGCTAGATTCTTTTACCACTGCAGAAAGTTGCTCCGGTGCACTTGTGTATTGTGTGCAGTAACATGAAGTCAAAGTCTCTTTTTGAACTTTAAACATTGTAGAATCTGCATTTGATGTGGTGTCATCTCTTCTCATGGAAGTCATTGGAGCTCAATTTTATGGTTTAAAGGATGAACTCATTTGCAGATTCCTTCTTTAAGTCATGTGCAGAGAACATTTGGAGTGAACATAAGGTGGCTGATTTATTGGGCTTTTAGCAATTTCTCGGCTTTTAATTGAGTTGGATATTTTCATGAGTCCTTTTTCACATTCTTGGCCATCAATTAGGGGGCACATATTAGTTGCTGAGGTATGAACTCTCCAACATCAATCAGAAAAACTTGTTCATTATTATATACTGAAAGAGGTGGACGTGTGTCTACGTGTCATACTTCCAAAGTCATCTATCTATATTTGATATTTACATGAGGTTTGAGAGAGAAAAAAGATTGTATAGATAATGAAAGAAAGGAAATGCGATCTTGACAGAAGCTACCTTAGTCTGTAATAGTTCTTATTTTAAGCAAAATGGCTTTAATAATGTGATTCTATCTTGTAGCTGGTTTACTACTGTCTTCAATTTTATTATCATTCAGTAGGCACACGCAAACCAATATCTTGGTATTTGCATTTGGTCTATTCTGTCTACGAAATAGTTTATCTTTTCAAAATAGCTCAAGTCCAAAACTGTCAGAGATGAAATGTTTGATCATAGAACCTTATAAATGTGGAGAATGCAACCTTATTACCCTTTTAATGACCTCTCTCTTACCTATTTCGATCGATTCTGGTGATCATAGGTAAACTCTTCCATGATCTAGTAGTTTCTTAATCTTCTTCCCTCTTGCCTCTATTCCCTCCCTATATATGTTCCAAAATGATTGATTATATCGAGGAGAAACTTCTGTCTTCTATGTGAATCATTCAATCGATGGAGTTGCAGGTATCCGTTTGAATTTGTAATGTGCACAATGAAGGGGGTTGACTTGACATGGTTTTTTGTTACTCCACAGGCATTTGCAGAACAACATTGGACTGTGATCATATCCATCTCAGGGCAGATCCAATCCAATTCATCATCCACCCATCCGCCATTTTGGGCTGAGATTGACTGGAACTGATGACTGAGAGCTGCAAGATGAAGAGTCTCCGAGTCCGAACATATCCAAAAACTAGTTGGGGTCCAAGCAAGACTGACAAGTTGAGATGAGAAAACTAACGTACAAACACTACTACTGTTGGGAGAACAGGAAGCAATCTACTCCAGTTCCTGCTCCGACCAAGATTGTATGCATGAAGAGCTTGATCTTATCCACTCAATTTGTAATAGATTTAGTTCGAGGAACAAAAGAACATATTGTTGTTGTGCTGGTCTTATCAAACTATGCTACAAAAGCCATTTCCCCAAAAGATATCTGAGAGTATCATTGACAATTAGCAGCAGTCTTGTAATCTATGCTGTCGATCACATGGATCTACTTGTTCCCAAACTCCAATGCTAGTTCATATCAGCTGTCCTCCGACACAGATCCACCACCTACTTCTAGAGTAGAAAAAGAAGCTACTTGTGCAGGACCTTAAAGACTCCTCCACCCCTTTGACCTTTCAAGGTGACTCCAAGCCATCCATACTTCCCATGATCGAAAGAAATCCTCTCGGTGGAAACAGCTCCAAAGCACATGAAATCTCGAGCATGTCTGTCTTAACGTAGCTCATTACAAAAAAGGTTGCCATTTCCATTGACGATAACTCACTGACGAAGACATGCTATATATTAATTTCTGATGAGAGGTTTCGACGACCGGAAACTTGCATCACTGTAGCAGTTGTAGTGGCTCCCACAAATCCATGTATTCTATGAACTGCGAAGATCTAAAAGCTTTTCCGAGCTGCCAAAGGCAACAGTCATTTTGCTGCAGAGATGCGCACCTTATTCTTCCTCTTTTGCAACTGTTTGTGAAAATGCCAGCGCAATGCACATTTCTTTAAGCGATGGATTCTGTGACAAGCAGTACCTCCATGAAACTTCGTCGAGGCAGGCTGATCCCTTTACGCTTCGCCATATAATTCGAAGAGGCTGCGAACATTCTCTTTACAGATAGATGTCCGCTGCAGTTCCCCTTCTGTTTTCATGGTACCGACGCTGAGAAGCTTCACTGAGGCATGTCTCGAAGACTCTTTGTCGTGTGGTGTCAACGTATGGATCGTTGCGTCATGGTTCATGGATGGACACCGTCATGCTGCGACACCCACCCTCCTGTGATAACAAAATAGAAGTTTCATTCGTACTGATGGTGTATGAGTTCTATACTTCATTCAGTCACATGACCAGATGAGCTCCCACTGCAACATGCAGCTATCCCGAGGACAAGTCTGGAAGAGACAAACTCCATTAATGGCTGTGGCATCAGGCCTTGGCTGCACGTAGCATCTGCTCTGTCCCCGACTGACACACTGACTCGACGGTTCCCAACAAGACAGTCGCTCATACATGGGTTCACCCAGACCACCACCACCACCACCACCTCACCAGGATGGAGATTGTCGTTCCTCTTCTTTGATTTGTTAGGACGTATAATCGTCAAGTTAGGATGGTGGATATGTGTAGAGGGAACAAGAGGCCTCCGAAAGCAGAGGGGCTTGTGGCGTGAGAAGCTTGGTTGAACTGACCGACAATTCATTCGTGCAAGGCATTCTCCTTCTCCGCTCATTTAGGCTATTTAGGCTTCTTTGATGTGATTTCTTGCGTCCAATGAAGTCACTCAAATGCAGGAAGTGGAACGCTGAAGGTTATTCCTGTGGCAGCAATGGGCTCTGTCGGAGAGGTCTCTGCAACGCATAAGCGTTCTAAGAGGTAGTTGATCTCCAACCTAGCTATTTCTTTCTCGCGCTTCTCTTCCTGTCTTTGGTAGCATTGCATGTGTTCGTAAATAGGCTTTAAATGACAGGAGAAGGACAAGGGCAAGTTTAAATTTTGGATTCTGAATAGTTTATGTATCCTATATTTTTCGAAAATAAGATCATCCATTTCTAGATTTAATGTTGAGAAGGATGTGAAGCTGCAACCTGTGTTGGCGATGTAGATTTCTTGCTGACAGCATTCCTCTGTAATTACAGTGACTCGGATAAGAGAATAAGGACAGACAAACTGGATATATCGGTCAATTCATTTCATCATGTTAGGATGGTAAGAAGTGATCGCTCTAATTGCTCAGTAGTTGGTAATCACTGCAATGCAATGTGTTGGAAGTTGTTATTTTTCTAATTGTATTCTTTAGACAAAGACTAAAGTGTGAAACACTAAATCCTAGATTTGATATGGTTGCAAGGATATGGAAGAAGTCGGCCAAGCTGAGATCAAGAAAGGGCCTTCACCTAATTGTGAGGTTGAAAGCTCTCTCAAGAAAGAGGTACCATCACCTAAGGTTAAGGTTCAATAGCGACAATGGAGTGATCTTGATCACACATTGTTTTTGCATACATCACTTTCAACTTTTTGCTTGATATCGGCAATTACTACGTGTTTCTTACCAACCGATGTCTGCTGTGACCATGAGAAAGGCTGTATTGCCCAGGAGAGAAAGTAATTAGTGCATGGTATTTCTTCTTAAAAGGGCAAAAGTCATGATGCTCATGAGTACTTCATGGAAAATATTCACCCTAAACTCTGTAGCGGCTTGCTTATATCATTCTGGAATTCTTGTGAATAACATGTTTAAGCAGTATCTAGTTAATCAACCATGAGGCCCGGTTACATTGAACTGGAAACTGTGCCATGCACCTCAAGCATTAACCAGGATATTACTTTTGTCTCAATGGTTGCTTTTTTGCTGTCGGTTTTATCAATCTTTCGTGCCATTTTATACTTTTTAAAAGGTTTCTTGCACATTTAAATTACCACCTCACTTGCTTAATGCAGATTCAACAACTTGAGAAATGCCTCAAGGATCAGTTTGTTGTGCGACAAGCTCTAGAAAAAGCGTTGTGGCACAAGAGTTCTGCCATTGATACATCGATTGATGGTTACATTCCAAAGGTAAGTTCTTTGTTTTTTCACTTATTAAATGTTTTTTTTACTTCTTATATCTAGTTTCCATATTAGTTCACAAGAATAATGGTGTCTCGTACACAAAAAAGATGTCCCTCGATCCATAATCTTGTTGTTGCTTGATTTGAAATGTCATTATTACAACGGTTAGCATAATTTGGGACTTCCAACCCAAGATGGAGGACTCATATATGATAAAAAAATGTCATATCTTTTCCTGAAACTGAATAATAACTGTCAAGTTTGAAAGTTACGAGTAAGTATTCTTAACATCATTAAAATATCTTCTGTACCAACCTTGGACTTTGAATTTACTGATGTACTTCCGGTAATGGCAGCCAACCAAGGAGCTAATAAGGGAGATTGTGATGTTAGAGTTAGAGGTTGTGCATTTGGAACAATATCTTCTATCACTCTACCGAAGAGCCTTTGAACAACGTATATCAAATGTATCTCCCGCTGCCATTGAAGATGTAAAGAAGCAGCAACTGATTTCCCAGTCAGCACCATTTCCAGAAACCGCAACTCATGATATCCCATTCAGAAAAGCTGAATCAGCATTTCAGTCGAGTCATATTCTACTTCCACGAAAATCAGCAAACAAGTTATGCAATGAAGCTTGTCCTGTTAATTGTCAAGAGAAGCATGGTCGTGGCATTCACCGCAGCCATTCCTCACTAGTGCCACACTCAGTTTGTTCAGCTAAATGGTCACCTTCGGCAAAGAATCTAGCTCGAGCTCTCGGGGCATGCCATACTCTACCTTTATCGTTACTTAAAGTATATGATCATACACCATCTTTCTTTCCTTCTCCTTCGAAAAGAAAACATTGCATGTCTTGAACTTCTTGAAATAACCCTCCAGCTTCCTAAAAATAAATATCAATAGTAAGTTCATACTCCTGTCGCAACTGCCTTCTAATCATTGTCGTTTTGGTTTATGTACAGCATGGACAAGACTTCAATTCAGGGGCAATAAGCCTGGCAGATCATCTTGGAACAACGATTGCTGATCACATTCCCGAGACACCAAACAAACTATCTGAAGACATGATCAAGTCCATGTGTGCCATCTATTGTAAACTTTCAGATGACCATGTTGGGCATCACCGTCTCGCATCTTCACCTACACTGTCCTTCTCATCAAGGAATACATTTTCTCCCTGTTATGTGAAAGAACTGCAGAGCCCTTATTGTAAAAGAGAAGCTGTCCATGATGCATGGTTGGAGAATTCTTGCTGCACTGAAAGATTAAAGGATTTCAGTGGACCTTACAGTGTCATGGTAGAGGTGTCTTCAATATGCAAGCACAGCCAAAGGTCTAGTGATCTTGATGAAATGCTGCAGAATTATAAGTGAGTCACATCATGACTATAAGAAATGCTGCATAATTGCATTTGCTACTCTGTTTAGTTGCATAGAATACCTGTACATGCAAGTGTGGTCTGCGTGCTAATGATTCATTAAGAACAGATGCATTTTTTTCTGGAATAATATTGCTGAATCCGATTATAAGCATGTACAAGATAAAAACGCGCAGGGAATTTATCAGAAATTTTTTTTTAACAAACTCGAATTGATTGGTTTTTTATTTCAGATTACTTGTTCAGCGATTGGAAATGGTTGATCCAAGATCGATGAGCAATGACGAAAAGATTGCTTTCTGGATTAATATACACAATGCAATTATGATGCATGTAATTCTTTTTCCCTCTCTTTATCAATCAGCACCAGGAACTTGCCTATTTTCCTTGACATACCTTACCTTTCTCAGTTTCATATATGAAAGCCCTATCTCTTGATGATGCATGCAGGCACATCTGGAATATGGGATTCCAGGAAGCAACATTAAAAAAACATCCTTAATCATCAAGGTAATCTACTTCAGAGGTGAATTCAATAGGTGGCCTCTTTGAAGTAGAGATTTTAGGTAGGAGTTCTGATCTCAATGTTATTTTTTCCAGGATACATACAATATAGGTGGATGCATGATAAATGCAGAAATAATACAGGGCTCGATACTTGGATGCCGAATGCATCCTCCTGGGCAGGTATGCCTTATGCACTTCATACTGAATAATCTTCTGAAGCCATTCAGCTCCTCTAGACTTTTATCTGACTTCTAAGCAGTTGCTCTGCATGATCCTAACAGTCATACAGTGATATTGCGTTGCATTATTCTCACGTTGTTTCATGCAAATATTTTCAGTGCCATATCTTTATAGCATTTTTTTTTCTTGATCTTGCTACAATAATTTTATATGCATTGTTCCCTTTTGCTGCATTGTAAATTGGTCACCTCCTCGAGCATTAAATATGGCCAAAATTTTGAAGAGAAAACACTGTTCTTGCTTGATAATCTACAACTTGTCCCTGTTCTCTGATACCAGTTAGATTTCTTTCATGTTTGGATCAGCTACTTCAGTTAATTTTCTGATTAATACTGAACTGAAGCTTGATATCTAATTCACTTGTAGTGGCTACGGTTATTCTTCTCACAAGTAAAGATCAAAGATGGTGATGAGTGGAAAGCCTATGCCATCAGGAATCCTGAACCTCTGATACGCTTTGCCCTTTGTTCGGGAAGCCATTCAGATCCCGCGGTAAACTCAAAACACGTTCTACTTTGTAAAACAAGTTCTTAGTGATCATGATAAGGGAAAACCATCTTCAGGTGACAAGAATGGACACCATAATGATTGGCTTTGCTTGCTCTTCTTCTTCTTCAGGTCAGAGTATACAGTCCAAAGAGATTGTTCCATCAGCTGGAATCTGCAAAGATGGAGTACATCCATGCAACTGTGACCATTCAAAAGGGATACAAAATTCTGCTGCCGAGACTTGTAGATTTCTTCGCAAAGGACTCCAATCAATCTACTCAAGAATTACTAGACATGATCAAGTGCTATCTTCCTGAGAGGTTGAGGTTGGTGATCAATGGATGCCATGAAAGCAGCTGTCGCAAGATCATCCAGTGGGTGCCTCACAACTTCTCTTTCAGGTACTTGTTGCCAAGAGAACTTAACTTGGACATGCTCAGGTGAACTGATTCCATTCAGCATGTATAGTCTTGAGGAAGAAATAGTCTTTGTGACCGATTGATGGACATAATCCAATGCAAATTATTCTGATCGCATTAATTGTTGTTCTCTTGATTTAGATTATAGAATCATAACTCATATACAAAGAGATCATAAGCTGACATTATTACAAGGACTTGTATGAGGCTTTCAATCCTTAGTCTTAGTCAAACCGATCACCTACCAGAGACCTCGTTACGTCCGTGTCTTCCAATTCCAAGTCTTTCTGCTGCGTCGATTTGGATTCAGTTCATGTGTTCGGTGGATGACGAGAACTTTGTCATCTTGGTTCCATTTCTACCCTTTACTCCGGAATGCCGCAACGCTCGGGCTTGAGAATAGAAAGTGAGAAAGAAAAATCTAATTAAGTTTATTGATTTATCATCAATTTATATAGGTGAAGATAAGAGGATTTTTTTTAACTTATCTACGAGATTTTTTGAACATTATATCTATTCTTCAAGGATGTCGATCTTGAATCGATGTAAATCGATGTCAATGAATCTGAATGAAGGAGATTGCTGTATTGTCAACTGTGGTGAAGATCTGACGACGATTAACTTCGACAATGATATCAGCTTGGATGAGGAGTAGGCCGTTGTATTGTCAACCGCGATGAAGATCTGATGACAGTTGACTTTGGTGACGATGTCAGTCTGGTTGTGAAGGACGCAAATCTTGAACCGATGTCGATGAATCTGAAGGAAGGAGACCGTTGTATTGTCAACCACGGTGAAAGTCTGACAACGATTGACTTCGGTGGTGATGTAAGCCTGGCTAAGAAGGAGAGTGTAGGAATGGTAGGAAGCTGGTACAGCACTAGGAAGACATAGTAGCATGTATGAAGGATAAATTATTATTGGATGACTAAAAAAGAGATAATCTCTCTGAGAGAAAGAGGGGCTTTGATAGCATGATGAAATAGAAAGTAATAACGTAAAGCTCAATTAATTTTATTGATTCATTATCAATTTATATGTAAAGATAAAATTTTTTTCCTCAATTGATTTATGAGATTTTTTAGAAATCGAAATAGAGTAGCCTGCGCAATAGACCGTCTTCAGCATGGACGGGGGAGAGGAAGTCGTAGGGAGTCGTCGAACTCCATGTCGTAAGCGTTGCAGACAAAGCGGGCTGGGTCCTTCCGGAGCACATGCGACGCCTTCACGGGCCGCGAGAACTCTTGCAGGTTGCCGTCCTGCAGGACCAGCTCGGCGGTCGGGAGGCCGCAGCGTCGCACTGGCTGCAGATCTCCATGGCAGGCTCCTGCTTATAGTGTAGATCGGAAGGGAAGAGAGGGAAGGTTGTCATATATGCCATCACCTTCCCTTCTCATGTGAAGGAGATGCCAACCAAGATAACATCGAGGACAGGCTGTCGGACAGGGAGAGTAGGAGCACAATGAGTAAGGAGTCGTGGAAGCAGCAGAGATAGCGAAGCATGACAATGATCCATGCATGCATGGCTGCAGTTTGGTTGGGGAAGAATGACAGAACTCACCTGCAGGAGACTGAGAAGCCTTCGACCTCAAGCTAGATAAAGCGGGCATGAAAGGGGAAGCACGTAATCCCCCATACATGGCGGAGAGAGACGGGCGGAGTGTCTTCGCTGCAGCGATTGGATCCGTAGTGCGTGATCACCTCCGACAGACGCTCCTCACCTTATCTGGAATGCGAGCTTGGTCCAAGGATAGTGATACTATGCAGAATTGGTATTTGGAGAAAGGAGTAATAATTAAACGATAAAAATAAAATACTGTAATATAATTAATAAAAATATTTTTATTCAATAAAATAACTTAGTATTAAACATGAGTTAATAGAATAATTATATGATAATCTTCAAATGCAAATAATTTATGCTCACATTGCTTAATCAACTACTCTATTCTCACATTGCTTTATGAACTACTCTATGGTCATATTACTTCATGAACTATGATCTATTTATAGGACCTAATGGGAACTACCTCACCCTACTATTTCACTATCTAACTCATGGTCAATGCCCCTACTAACTCTTAAATTATAGGCCACTACCTCCACAACTCATAAACATAAGCCACTACTCCTAAAACATATTAACTAATTAGGTAACCACTATGAATCAGTTCTCAATACTCTTTCTTGGTTCATAATTACATACACCAATTTGTTACATAAAATCAATATGTTTCTGAACTATGTTTCTGAACTAGAAGTGACTTAGTTAGAATATCTGTAACTTATTCATCCGTGTCACAGTACTTTAATGTTATGACTCCACTTACTACAAAATCTCAGATGAAACGATAACATATCTCGATATGTTTCGTTCTTCCATGAAATATTGGATTCTTAATCGTTGCAATTGTGGTTTTGTTGTCACAAAATATTTTCATTGATTCTTTTGTTCTTGATAAAGATCTTCAAAAATATTATTTAAGCCATATTGCTTGATAAGCTGCTGATATTGCATCTACATATTTTGCTTTCGATGTTGATAATGTAGTTGTTGCTTGCTTTTTTAAACTCGAATATATAGCTCTTGATAAGAGGTTAAAAATATTACATAAAGTACTATTTCTATCATCTAAAGCTCCTACACAATCACTATCAGTGAAACCAAAGAATTTACATTTAAAATTATGAGAATAACAAATTTCATAATTTAAAGTTTCAACAATATAACACAGAATTTTTTTAACAGCTTCTAGATGATATTTACTTAGGCTATACATAAACTTAGATACTATACCAATAGAGAATATAATATCTGGTCGAGTATGAGTTAGATAGATCAAACCTCCAACTAAACTTCTATAGTATCTTGCATTTGTCAAACTTGTACCATCTTCAAGTTTCAATTTCTCATTTATATTAATAGGTGTAGCTGCATCTTTGTACTTAATCATGTTAGATTTTTTAAGCAAATCCATTGCATACTTTCTTTGTGAAATAAAAATTCATATGATCCTTGCTTCACCTCCAACCCAAGAAAATAGTATAGTAGATATAGATTTGACATTTCAAATTTATTCATTATGTATTTTTTAAATTTTACCACAAGAGAGTTAGATGAACCCACATATATAATATCATCAATATAAAGATAAACCATAAAAATATTATGTTCATATTCATTCCTTAAATAAAGGGTAGGTTCATTATTACTACTCTTAAATCCATTTTGATAAAAATAACAATCAATTTTGTTGTACTCTTGAAGCTTGTTTAAACCCATAAAGAGTTTTCTTTAGCTTATATACCTTTTCTTTATGTCTTTTTACAAAAAACCATTTAGATTAAGTAAGAAAACCCTTTTCTTGTAAATCTCCATTTAAAAATATAGATTTTATATCAAATTTATAAATAGGCCAACTCAAGTAAGCAGTTAGAACCAAGAAAATTCTCACGGTTTCGAATCTAGCGATTGTATATCATCAAAATCAATACCTTATTGTTGTGAATATCCTTTTGCTATAAGCTGAGTCTTATGCTTTTGGATACTTCCATTTGCATTATGCTTTGTTTTGAATAACTATTTCAATCCAATAGTTTTATTTTCTTTTGGTAGATCCATTAGCTCCCAGATTTTATTTTTCTCAATTGACTTAATTTCTTCTTTCATTGCCTTTCACCATTCCTCTTTTTCAACTGCTTCCTTAAAACTTATAGGATCTAAAATAAACAAAACAAGTGTTAAATCATAAATTACTGTTAGTGATTTGAATCTTCCTAGAGAGGTTTCATTTGAGGAATTATTTGCTAAATTTGAACCGCTACTTGGTGAGATTGACGATGAACTTGTTGGAGCAAGATTTATCACTTAATTCGGTGGAGTGACTAGTTTTACTGAAATATGAATTCGTGTTTCATATTCATTGATCTCTCAATTCCAACTTGCCCTTTCATAAAACACAATATTTTTGTTAATAATAACTTTGCCAATAATATGATTATAAAATCGATATGCTTTGGATTGTAAGAAATAACTAATTAAGATATATTTTTTAGATTTTTCATCAAGCTTATGATGATTTTATGAATTTACCAAAACATAAGTAATACAACAAAAAAATTCTTAGATGGCTTACACTTGACTTTATACCATACCAAGCCTCAAAAGGAGTTCAATTCATAACAGCCTTTGTAAGTGAAATGTTCAACAAATAAACTATTGTTGCAATTGCTTCTGCCTAAAACTAATTTGAAAGATACTTTCTTTTAAGCAAACTTCTTACCATTTCGATGACAGTTTGATTCTTATAATTGGCTATACCATTTTGCTCTAGTGTATATGGTGCTATCAATTCTCAGTGAATATTATTTTCTTTATAAAAAGAATCAAACTCATTAGACAAAAATTCACTACCTCTATCTGTTAGAAGTGTCTTTATGCATCTATAACTTTGCCTTTCTATAAGTGTCTTGAATTTTTGAAAGTTATTAAATACTTCAGATTTCAATTCTAAAAAATATACTCAACTCATGCGGCTATAGTCATTAGTAAATAACATAAATATCGAATTCCACCAAATGATTTTGTATTCATAGGTCTACATAAGTTAGCATGAATTAATTTAAGATAATTAAATGCTCTCCATGCTTTTCCAAAATAAATTATTTTTTAAACTATTTTTTAATTTAACAATCTTAAACTCTTAATGCTAAGGTGCCAATATCTCAAATGCCATAAATTTGACTCATTCTTTTGATTTGCAACAAAAGTATATTTTTCAATATTTGAAACATCAATTGGAAACATCTTATTTTATGTCATACAAATATTTGCTATAATCAAACCAGATTTTTTATCTTTAATAGTGCATGACCATCATCATATAACTAAATATCCATTATCTATCAATTGTCTAATACTCAACAAGTTATGTGATAAATGATAAACTATAAACAAAGAAAACGTTATCAGGTGTTTTACCTTCTCTTGATTTGTCTTCACCTTAATTGTTCCTTTTCTTTCCACTTGGATTTGCTTGCTATCTCCAGATTTAACTTTCAACTTGTGAGTCTCATCAATATATCTAAATATTGATCTTATACCTGATATATGGTTAGAACATCTACTATCAAAGAACCAAATATCATTTGAGATATCATTAACTTGTAAATAAGTCATAAACAACTTATTATTATTTTTATTTTCCTCCATATAGTTTACTTATTTTTCTCTTTCCAGTAATTTACCTTTATGTGACCAAACTTTTTATAATAGTGACATTGAATTCCATTATTGTAGTTTTTTTTATCATAGTTTGATTGCTTTTGTTCATAATACTCATAAAATTGTCTTCTTCCTTTTCCTCTTCAATTTTCCTTATCACAAAATCCTTCTATACCATGTCCTCTTCTTGTTGATTTTTTATTTTGAAGTATAAGACACCCCTTTAGTATGAAATGCTTTTTCTTCATTTTTTTCAAGTGACATATTCAACCTTCCTTCATGTGCTTGCAAGGAACTCATTAGTTCATCAAACGAATAAGTAGATAAGTCTTTTGACTCATTAATTATGACAACAACATGATCAAATTTTGGAGTTAAATTTCTCAAGACTTTTACAATAATTATATGATCATAAAGATGTTCACCATAAGATTTCATTTAACTAATAATTTCAGTTACTAAAAAAAAAATATTACACTAATTCATTGCTTTTCATAAATAAAATTTCAAACTCATGATGAAGGGTTTAAAATTTTACCGTAATCATTCTCGATGAGCCTTGAAATTCATTTTGAAGTATCAATAAAGCTTGTTTTGAGGTTATTGTTACTGTAATTATTGTGAGGATTATCTTATATATAGCTTGTTTAATGAAGAATAATGCATTTAAATCATTCTTTCTATTTTTCCTTAGTCTGGTTTCTTCATCTAGATCTACATATCTATTCTCTATTAAGTCTCAAAGATCTTAAGACTTGAATAAAGTCTTTATCTTGATACTCCTAAATTTATAACATTTACCCGAGAAGATGGAAACAAGGGATTGAGACAGAATTGCCGTTAAAATCCATAATGCCTAATTCAGATTAAAATACAACTCTAATACGACAAGTGTTGGGGAATAAAGAGTAAGGAAACGATAAAATGAAATACTATGATATAATTAACAAAAATACTTTCAATCAAGAAAATAATATAGTATTAAATAGTGGGTAATAGAACACTTATAAGATAATCTCCAAATATAAATACTCTTTGCTCGCATAGCTGCATAAACTATGATCTTACTTATAAGACCTAATATTAACTACCTTATCCTACTATTTCATTATGTCACACATAATTAGTCACTACCCCTACTAACTCCTAAATTATCGATCATTATTTTTATAACTCCTAAAATATTTAATTAATTAGGTAACTTCTGTGCTTCCTTCTCGCTCCATGAGCTGACTCATTACAGTATCATTTGCTGCAGGCACCATCCCTCGAAGCTCCTGCCAGATTTGTATGGACTCACTCAGCAGGTTAGGTGAAGCATGCATCTGTGTAATCCGACTGCCAACATCTTTGAAATGGTCATCGATGGCGTTCTTTAATGGAAATCCAGCTGCCAACATCTTTGAAATGGTCTCTGCAGCAATTTTAGCTGTCATCCTCCGCTGCCTGTGCTCGGCAGTCCCCCCACCCCCACCTTCTCAGGAGCGGGCAGGGCCATAGCGCATTCGTTTTCCATCACAAGCTCAGCGAGGGACCCGAGAACGTCAGGGATCATCGGCAGGCGTTTGGGTCTACGGCTGAGGTTGTCCGGAGAGTCCCTCAAACAAATCCTGGATGAAAGAGAGAGAAGGTATGAAGCATTAAACCAAAGCATGGGTTGATGAGTGCAATGTTGGAATTGAGGAAATATATTATCCACACATGAAAGGAATGTTAATCATATAAATAAATCAATTTATTCAATTGACCATTTTGATAGAAGGACATGTTTCTTCGAATCAAAGATCTGCTGATGCAATAAAATGTTCCCTCTCTAATAGGACATTTTATGGTGTTGATCTGGTGGCAGAGCGTCACACCCTTGTTCTCGGTTTACCACTTTAAATCATCCTGAACCAGATATCTTATCATCAGACTTAGTCGACTCCCTTAGGACACAACTACGCTTGGTTACTAGGCACCTAGATGAGATTCAAAGTGAGTTTATCAAATCAAAGGAGGAGCTTGGGGAAAACACCTCGGCGAGATTCCTTTGTTCAAGAAATCCATGACAAATCAATTCCCCTCAACTTCCGTCTCCGGAAGTTGGAGGCCTACGACAACAGCTTGGACTCGACGGAGTGTGTCATCGCGTTCTAAGCCCATATGGCTTCTATGACATCTCTGATGCTCTAATGTGTCGAGCATTTTCTATCACTCTCCGAGGCCCAGCTCGAATGTAGTACAATCGATTGAGGCCATCCTCAGTTTCATTTTTTGATCAGCTAGCAAGGGAGTTCTGCTTAACTTTCTGGCTAGCACATGACCCAAGCCGTTCATAGCCTTGCTTCTCAGGTTGAGCCAGAAGGACGACGAACCCTTCTCCTAGTTCATCGTTTGTTTTTGCTATCGAGATTCGGGGGGTTCCCAACACCCACCCTTATTAATCATGTAAGCATCCTGATGGGCATACGACCATCTAGGTTCTTCTGGTTGTTGGTTGAGAGGGCAACGACAATAGTTCCCGAGATGCTCTAACGTGGGAGCTAATACGCCATTGTTGATGCGTTGGTGGCAGGAAAATGAGACGACCACAAAAGGCCCTATGTGGAGCAATCCCGAGGACAATTCTTAGGATCGTAGAGGAGAAAAATTGATCGGCCCGAGTCGTCCCTTCCGAGGCCCCCTTAGATGCATCTGAATTCAACTCGTATGGAGATCATCCTACAGATTAAGGAGAGGGCCTCCTTAGAGCTCCCAATCTGATGAAAACTCGTACACAAGCGTCGAGACCAATCAAAATACTATCAATTATGTCGAGATTATGACCATAACACTAAGGAGTGCCATGATATGAGAAATCAAATAGAAGAGCTTATTTGCAGAGGACATCTTGGGTGCTACATCAAAAGGCCGCCTGAACCCTCCCCTCATCCATAAGGTCCGGTGGAAAAGCAGATTAGTGTTATTGTTAGGGACCAGCTTCTAGAGGGGACAACACGTTGAGATAAAAGGCTTATGGCCATAGTAGAGAAATGTCTTAGGCAAAAAGATGATCCTAAGATCACCTTCCGATCGAGGGAAGTAGAGTACCTCGACCATGACGATGCCTTGATGATGTTGGTCAAGATTGCCAACGCTTGGGTCAAGAGGTTAATGATGTGTTGGGAAACCCAGTAGAAGCATCACATGCACAATAGAAGAAAGAAAACAAAATATGTTTCCCATGTATATTAAGTTGTTATGTAAAGATTGGTGCGTGAAAAAAATATGCAAAACTGAAAACTGCGATGCATAAGAGATTAATTACCTATGGAGATCATATACCCCTAAAATTCTAAATTCAAATAAAGAGGATAAAGAAGGTTAAATATACGCCTCTCTAGCGGTATCCATATAATGGATTGATGCAGCGATGCTCTTCTAATCGTAGTCTAAAACTCACAAATCTTGTACATCTTCTCACAGCACTCATGGAAGAAGATCACCTATCTTTTTTACTGCCCTCTCATAGCAGACAAGGTCTAGTTGGCTGAAAAGATGAGGGAGGGAGGAGTATAGGAGGGGATGGACAAAAGTGTAGCCTATCATTATTATGCTACCTCTGCCTCCTATTTATAGAGAGCCACCCAAAAACCTTAATAGATCCTACCTTAGTGTGTATTTGATCTCTATCCAATTATTCACTAATATTAGATTATTAGATATCTATCCAATAATCTCAATTGGCCTATATTTGAGCCTCATGCAAGGAGCTCATCAATGTTAGGTCTCAGCCAATGAGAACGAGGGTTAATTGGATAACTCATATCCAATCCTCTACTTGCTGAAATATCTACCATATGTGTGTGACCATCTAGGCTTACTATCGAGCTGGCCGTGAGTTCTACCTATCAAAACTCCTTCTGACTTATTGGATTATTATCCCATAACAATTCACTCGACTCATTGATTATCAACGTACTAGGCCCATTGTATTATAGTCCCCATACGATACATGAGATCTAATCTATTAGACATGTTTGTCCTTAGTTATCGTGTATCTATAGTCTCTCATCTATATAATATCCAAGAGATCATATATTGGGCATGGTATTATCAAGCCTCATACGGAATCAATTCGACTCTTGCTCTAATTGGATTCTCCCAGAGAACTCATCTCTCAATCCGAACGACTCCGACTAAGGATTTATCTGAGGGATAACATACGAGATATTCCTCTCTCGATATTGAGAGTGGATAATCCTCTATTGATATCAATTGCCTTCCTAAGGTTGGCTACTAACCCCAATAACCGGTTGTATTAAATTTAAAACTTTCTAGACCTGTTAGGTCTCATCCAATAAGAACATGGACTAATTGGATAACTCATATCTAATCCTCTACTCGCTGAAACATCCATCATATGTGTGTGACTCTCTAGGCCTAATACTGAGTTAGAAGGCGTTAAAGTATAAGACATCGGCTAAGCTTTTGGTGTCCACTATACTGATTACAGGTGCCTTGTAAGCCAATCATGTGAGTAATGACACGTGTGACACGATGAATAATCTTTTTACATTATTATTATTAACATATTCTCATATATATATATATATATATATATATATATATATATATATATATATATATATATATATATATATAACACATGAGAATATATCAATAATAATAATATAAAAAAAATTATTTAGCATGTCACATGTGCCATTACTCATGTGATTGACTTGCAAGACACCTATAACCAACATGGTGGACACCAGAAGCTTAGCTGATGTCTTATACTTCGACGCCTTCTAGAAACTCGACCTAGTGGAAAAGAACCTCACTCTCGTGACTTCAACTCTTACTAGGTTTATGAGGGACTCCATCTCCCTTCTCGGTACCACCACCCTACCAGTCATTATCAGAGAAGAACGAAGGTCTAAAACCATGATGGTCACATTCATCACCTTAACATACAATGCCATCCTCGGTCGCCCGACCCTCAACAAGTTAAGAGCAATCATCTCTAATTACCATCTCACAATTAAGTTTCCAACCTGAGCAAGGGTTGGGGAAGTAAGATGTGATTCGCGGGAATCCAGACAGTGCTACCTGATGGTAGCCGCCTTACCTAAGAAGTTGGAGCTCGAGTTACCCATAACCAACCCTCAAGAAATGACTAAAGCTTCACTTCAACCCGAACCCACCGAGCAAATACTTGAAGTCCCTCTCGATAAAGATCGACCAAACTAGGTTGTAAGGATCGGGTCTGCACTTCCAAAGAATGAATAGATCTTGCTCATTGACTTCCTAAGATAGAGTTGATATTTTTGTCTAGTCTCCAAGAGACATGTTGGGGAATGATCCCGAGCTTACACAACATCACCTGAATATCTCTCTTGAGGCACATTCAATAAAGCAGAAGCCTTGGAAATTTACGCTCGATTGATAAAGAACAGTCAACAACGAAGTGGACTGACTGATGGAAGTAGGGTTCATAGCCGAGGTCAAATATCCTTGATGGCTGTCTAATGTAGTACTTCTTAAAAAACCTAATAGAGGCTGAAGAATGTGTGTTGACTACACTGATCTAAGCCGAGCTTGCCCGAAGGATTACTATACCCTCCCAAGGATTGATCAGTTGGTAGATGTGACCTTAGGATATAAACAACTCACATTCATTGATACTTTCTAGGGCTGCAACTAGATCCTAGTGGCCCCCAAAGTTCGAGAGCATACTGCCTTCATCGCCAACTGAGGAATCTACTACTATAGGGTTATGCCCTTTGGTTTAAAAAATGCTGGAGCAACATGCTAAAGGATAGTAAACCAGATGTTCAAGCACCAGATTGGGAGAAATTTGGAAGTGTATGTCGATGACAAGATTGTCAAGAGCAAGCTCAGGGGCACTCATCTAGCCGACTTAGCTGAGACATTCTGGATGCCCAAGAAGTTCAAAATGCATCTCAACCCCACCAAGTGAGTCTTTCGAGTGAGTTCTGAAAAATTTATCGATTTCATCATTCACTAAAGGGGAATTGATGTGAATCCCAAAAAAGTCTAAGCCATAATTGAGATGCAATCACCTCGGTTGGTGAAAGAAGTTCAATGTCTCATAGGGAGGCTTGTTGCCATTAACCGGTTCATGTCCCGGTCAGGAGACAAGTGTCTCCCTTTCTTCCAAGCTTTGAAGCGCATCAAAGACTTTGAGTAGACTCTAGAATGAAAGGAAGTATTCGAAAAGTTGAAGGCACACCTCACCCACCTACCTCAGTCGCCTCAATCACCCCAGGTGAACTGCTCGGGCTGTACATTGCTACCTCTAAAATGTGGTTAGCTCAGTCTTGGTCAAAGAAGAAGAAGAAAGATAATTGCCCATTTATTGGCCATGTTTTGAATGGACCCAAGGAATGATACCCACTGATCAAAATGTTGGTGTTGGCTTTGGTGCAAGCAGCAAGGAATCTACGCCCTTCCAATCCATGCAATAAAAGTAGTGACTTACCAACCACTCCATCAGATCCTCTTCGGATTCGAGGTGTTTAGTCAAAAGCTCAAATGGTTAGTCGAGCTAAGGGAATTTGATATTCAATACATCTCCGAACAACCATCAAGGCCCAAGCAATCACCGACTTTATCTCCGAGCTAACCCTCTCCAAGGATAACGGTCGCTAATAAAGCAAACAAACATGGACCTATATGGCAATGGGTCGACTAACATCGAAAAGGGAGGAGTGGGCCTTGTCTTGAAAGGACCAGTCGACCATTTATACAAACATGCACTCCACCTTGAATTCAAGGCCACCACTAATGAGACAGAGTATGAGGCATTGTTGTCAGGGCTTCGTTTGGCCTCAAAATTACATGTGAAGGAGAGCGAGGTCTTCACGAACTCACTACTGGTCATAAGCCACATCAACAAAGACTATGAAGCTCAAGAAGCAACTATGACTAAATATTGTCAGAAGTACATTGACTCATCGGCCATTTCTGACACTTCTTGATTATAAGGGTGCCTCAGGTAGAAAACGCACAAGCGGATGCATTGGCCAAGCTTACCTAGGTGTGTGGTTTGGGAGAATATTCCCCAAAAATTGAGAAGCTTCCTTGCTCGACAATTGCAACCCCCAAATGTGGTTGCAACGAAGCTCACATCGACCTGGATAAAAGAGATCCTTCACTATAAGAAAGATGGGACCTACCTTGCTAATCGATCGAGTCGCTTCTCGATGGCTCAAACAAATCAGGCTTGCTATTATGAAATTAATGGCCAACTCTACAGTAGGTCATTCAGTCAACCTCTTCTTTGATACTTAGCACCCGCAGAAGCCAAGATGGTTCTAGTCAAGGTCCACGAAAGAATCTACGGAAAGCACATCGACGGCCAAACTCTAGCCTTCAAAATCCTTAGATAAGGCTATTACTGGCCAACCATGTGTCGAGACACTATAATCTATGTACAATGGTGCCTACAATGCCAGAAGCATGCTCGAATACAACATCAGCTCATGGTACTCTTAATGTTGATTGATTGCATGTGGCCTTTTGTAGTGGGGAATGGATCTCCTTGGTCCTTTTCCCCCTACCTCGCAACAATGAAGATTCTTAATAGTTGGGGTAGACTATTTCACCAAATGGGTCAAAGCCGAGCCCTTGGCATCCATTATTGAAAAGTAAGTCGAAGGGTTCATCTAGAGGAACATCATCACCAGGTTTGACATCTCAAAGGCCATCGTCATTGACAACAAGACTCAATTCAACAATTCAAAGTTCAAATCATTCTATTTAAACTATAAAATTCAACTAAAGTTGAGATCATTGGCACACCCCCAAACTAATGGTATGGCCGAGGTAACAAACTAAGCAATACTAGAAGGTCTTAGAAAAAGGGTTGTTGGAGCCCTTAGTGCATGGGTCGAATAACTTCCAAGCATCTTATGGGCATCTTGAACTACATTAAAGACTGCCATAGTTGAATCCCCCTTCAGTTTGGCACTCGAGGCCAACGCAGTATTGCCACTCGAGGTTATCTTCCTAACTCTTGAGGTCAAGAATTTCAAGGAACATGTATCCGAAGAAAGGCTCTAAGCTAATCTCAACCTTCCTAAGGAGCGAAGAGCTGAGGCACACCTCCGAACCTTGCCATACAAAAAAGTCGTGATAAAACTTTGCAACCGAAGAGCGCACCCTCAGCATATTAGTGAGCTAGCTCACACTCGGGGGAAGCTGGCTCCTAACTGGGAAGGTCCTTACCGAATAATCGGTATCATCCGAGATGGAACTTACTAACTCATCACATAAGAATGAAACAATTGCCAAGGACTAACACATATCAAACATAAAGAAGTTCTATGGTTTAGAGCAAGATTCTTATTGGGTTGTCTACAAACCACCTTGAGTTCATGAATCGACCCTTGTTGGGTTGGGTAATGGAGAAATTATGCAAACTGGTTACTTGAAGGAATTGAAGGCGAATTACAATGTCAAGACAAAACTTTGAAGGATTATTGTTAGAGACACAAGTTGCTTCCAAAGTTCTAAGAAGTTCATTAATTAAGAGAAAACTATATCATACGCTTGGTCAAAACTTTACAATGTAAAAAAAATTGACTAACTAAAAGAGAGGAAAACTAAAAAGTACAGCTCGAGGTATTTAAGTTTCCAAAGGTGCAAGACTATCATCAAAGGGGACCTCTTCTTCCATGGGGACATTGTCATCCTCTAGCAGGCTGGTAAAGGGGTCTTCCTTAACCTCCAAGTCTAGATACTTGACTCGAAACCGAGCCAAAGAAACCTGGTACCCGTACTTATAGGAAACTTGACCCGATTTCTACAGCCCAAGCTTGAAGCTGGAGGACTCATTGTATTATGCTATTGCTTCCTTAGCTTTCTTAAGTGCCCTTTGAAGCTCAGTGTTTGGAGCCTCCTCAGCTTCCCACACATTGGAGTGAGCTGCCTCCAAGTTTCATGATATCCCCAATAGCTCGTCCTCCATTGCTCACACCCTACTTCGGGCATCCTTTAATTGGTAATAAGAATCCTTGAGGTGACGGTGGAGGTACTTCACCTCGTGCTGCAACTCCCTGCATTGCTGATCGAGCTCGACGAGCTTAGTCTTTAACCGCTCCACTTCAGTTTGAAGATCAGTGGCATGTCACTCAAGCTGCTGCTTATCGCCACTAAGCCGGGTCCCTCCTTCAGTTCCCACATCTTGCTTCGGAGGTTAGTGATCGTGTCGCCCATATAGTTGATCACCCGACCTGCATCATGTACCCGATCGATGAGGGTCATGGTGTAGTGGTGATTATGACAAAAAAGAAGAAAATAATTGTTAGGACCAAATCGACACTAAGAGGGGGGTGAATTAGTGCTTTCATAAAAACACGTTGATTAAAAAACTCGTTCGATCAAACTCATCTCAAAAATATGTTAAACTTAAAAACATTTATAAGAGTAGTAAGCAAGTGAATTAGTGAATGATAAGAATGCAAAGCATGAAAGAGATATGTAAACCAGATCTATAGTGGATTGGTCTACATGACCTACGTCAACTCCAATTCCTCTTCACTCGAGGCCACCGAGTTCTACTACCGATCTTATTTTAATGGGCGAAGATCAACTACATATTACAACCCTTACAAATTCTAAGCTTGGGGTGATCTATATAAGGGATCGACCTTCTTAAAACTCTATAGGGGTTTCTCCCTCCTTGGTTTTCTGCACAAAAGCTGAAAGATAATTGATCAATTGATGATTAAAGAGTGGTGGCTACATAAGTTTATATAGGGACTCAAAACCCTAACTCATAATATGACTCATACTCCATGAAGACTCATCCCTATTGTAAGACTCCAACTCCTAGTGAAACTCTTACTCCAAGTAAACTAAGACTCCAACTCCTAATCAACCTTAAAGAGAGTCCAAACTAATTGGGACTCTCCCTCTACTATCCCTAGCTGGCCACCCCAAATAAGAGAAGTAGTCGGCTAGGAGTCCTTCTTCTTGAGGACTCCTCCTAGAGATAATCCCAAGCTAAGTGAAACTCCTTCTTTCTAACCCTAGAAGGAACATAACCCTAGTCGACTTCCCCAATCATGGTGGGTGGCTAATTAGGGTTGGTTACAATTATGACTCAGTTGACTCTAACCAGTATCTAACTTCAACTCCTAATTAGACTCCAATTTAGCTAAATCCTAACCCTACTATGATTTGGGTTTCAAATCTCCTCTTAGTTGACCTAATGTCAGGTCTAGGTTAGCCAACAAGGCCCAATCTAAGGACACGACTCAATTGACTAGGTCTCGACTCAGTTGGGGTCCTAACAGACCCGTCCTCTTCAAAGCAGCCTTGTCCTCAAGGCTGAGACTCCATGACTCTAGGTCTTGATCTATAACTCCTCATGAGGCTTTCTCGTGGCCCTTGTAGAAGACACACCATACTCCTACAGTCCAACATTAGTAGTAGTGTTTGGACGGTGATGCGTCATGATCTTGTGATCTAATGCAATCATCAGTTGAACCTGGGTCTCCTCATCAGTCGAAATATCAGATGGGTGGACCTGGGATGAGTCATTCTCTCTAAACTTCTATTTGTGATAAGATTCATGTAGGATCAGTTGTAGTTCTGAATTAATGTGCAGAATAGATCCATAAGTTACAGCTTCAATGTGATCTTTTAATTTTGTATGGTCCAAAGAACCTAGAAGATCACTTCCGTGAGGCTCGAGTCTTTATAGATTCTTGCTGGTAGGGCGAAAGATAAAGAAAGACTCGATCTTTAATAGCAAAGTTATTTCTACTCCAGCGTTTGTCGGGAGGCTGTTTCTTTCTTGCGTGGGCTGGCGTGTAGTTATTCTTTAATGTTAGCCAAGCTTTTTTCTGATATGATGGCTGCCCTCTGGTAGAGTCCATGGTAGTGAGCCCGATCTAAGTTTGAAGGGAGTAGAGACTGTAATTTTTTAGGAGTTATTTTCATCTCCCATTTGTGCCATTGTCCTGTATCATGCCAAGCCACAAATTCAGCAAAAGTTAACATTTCCTCACCATTGATTGATAGCTTTAGGTGATATGGAGAGAGGGCTTTGTTGATGTAGGCTAAGGGTCAATCATTTTGTATATGGATAACATAAATTTTAGCTCCCGATGCATCAATTATAAACACTTTATCGAAGTCGGGTAAAGCTAGCACCAGCGAATAGTAGGGGCTGTAACTTGGCTGGATGACCCCTGTTTCAAGCATCTTATTTTCAATCCTCTCTATTTCACCTTTTTAGAGGTGAAGATAATGATACTGCCAAATGTTTGCTATTGATTTACCTAGGAGAATCGACATTCAATGGTCATGACGTCGAGTAGGAGGTAGGGTGCATGGTTCGACGTAGACATCTGAAAATTTAGTAAGCAATTGGCAAAAGTTTGGGTCTTCAATTTTTGTCGGCTCCCTCATATGTTGTTGCTGGAGTTGTATTAGGAAGTTGCTATTCACTTTGTGTAAGATGTTCTCTATTCGTTGTGTTAAAATCGTTATCCCGTTGCTCCTGCGTTTCCCGCATAGGGTCACCTATTTCCCATGACTGAAAAATTTCATGATAATTTAAAAAAATTTCAGGAAACATCACCTAATGTAGTCAGTCATTCGATTTCGAAAATGACCCTAGCAAGGTTGGGTCCTATTCACCCTAATAGGAGTCGATAAAACTCTGTGAAATTATAATAAAACCCCACTTAGTCACATCTATCTTATAAATAAGTGTAGCTAAGATTTATTTTGGGGCCATAGGGCTTAGTGGCTACCACCCCCTTCACTGGCCTGGTCAGCTAGGTTTCCATTTCCTGGAGTCGGTTATGAAGCCTCTTAGGCCGCCGCCCATCCCTATTAAGGCAGGGTGGCTATAGGAAGGGCAACGGGGTAAGATTACTTAGGAAGCACCCCCTAGAGCTAAAGTTTTGAGCCTTATATAAGCTTGTAGCCTCTATATCTTTTCAATCAAGCAATAGATCAGTTTATTTTAGCCATCTGTCTGACTACAAGGAGGGAGGAACCCTTATAGTGTTCCAATGGTTGATCCCCCCTTAAAGATCAAATTCTTGTAGAGCTCCTTTGGGGTTCTATCATATGGTATCAGAGCTACGTTCCTCCTGCCCCTATTGCCATTTCTATCACCTCCACCCATCTAAGTAATTCCCACAATTGCTTCAAAACGTCGCCTCCACCATCATCCCCAAGCCGCATATCAATCAATCTGCCGCTACCCTGCGTTGCATTGAAGATTTGGTAAAATTTGACCACTCACACCTTGTTACTACTGCAAACCTTTATCTTTATATACCAAAGAAGTTTTTCTATCCTTACCTTGCTGCAAATTCTTACCGTCGCAAACGTAATCATCATTGCGAAGGGGAAACGCTGTAGAAATTTTTTCAATTGCATAGAGGCTTATTGAAACCAGTTTACTGAACATCTTTTATGGATGAAATTTTTACATATTCTCATGGATCAACTTAAGGTTTCCATTTGAGATTGATTTATCATGAAAATTCTCTTTGAAACTGATCCTATATTGCTATAATTTATTGTTGTACTGCTGGATTTTTGCGATAAGAATCTGCCTTCTTACTTTGCCTCAGTTTTCCTACCATTACACTACCAGTTGATCTAAATTACCGCTAATACTCTCATATGAACTGAGGTTTTGTCACTAAAATTTTGCTTGATTTCCTTGGATTTCTTTTGGAATTTATGCCAAGCTATTTCTTTAACGTAAAATTCTATTCAGTAGGATAGCAAGTACGCAACATCTTCTCGTTGAATTCTATCATATTTCACTACTGTCTTTTTTGGGTTTTTGAACTCCCTCTTTCTCATCTTCAACCCTTGCCCTCACAGCCCAAAAACCCTATCAAACCACAGCCAAAAATCGATCCAAATCAGCCTCCAAACACCCCTAACTGTAGCCTACTTCTTCACCGATCCACCTGCCTTTTCGGCTACCCTTTTTCCGAAATATCTTATGCCGTTAACCTGACAACAAAAGAAAGACCTTAACATCACAGGTCTGGAGGCTTATGCCATGGCAACATAGGAGGCTATGAATGCCAAGTTTGAAGCCTTTGGGACCCGCATGGAGGAGAAATTTTGAACTATCTTCGTCGAACTTAGCATGGGCCGACCACCGAGCCTAAGGAAGTCACAGTAAGGGGAAACTTTAGATCGGAAGGAAGAATTCCAGGAGCGAGAATGCACCATCACTGATCCATATAATCTACACATAATGGTAGACTTCCCTAGATGAGAAGAAGGAGACCCGATCGATTGGATCTCACGCACAGAGCGCTACTTTTGGTTCCACCGAACCGTCAATGCTTCCATGGTGGAGATTGCAGCCATCCACCTTGAAGGAGACACAATTTAATGGTTTGATTAGTTTGAGCATACCCATGTAGGCCTTTCATGACAATAATTCAAGGAAGGGCTATTGAACCACTTTGGACCTACCGATTATGAGAACATCGATGAACAATTGGCGAAGATCTGACAAACCACTACTCTACAAGAATACCAAACGAGGTTTGAGTGATTATCTAACCAAACTCATGACTGGTCTGAAAAGTAACTTTTAGAAACTTTCATTGAGAGCTTGAAGTTGGAGATATGAGAAGAAGTGAAGGCGCGACAACCATACACCCTTATGGCGGCCATCTCCTTCACATGGTTACAAGAAGAACGATTGAACCACGAAGTCCGAATGACTAGGGTCACTTTTCGACCAGCAATGTCGAAGCCTTCAACCCCCTCTACTGCCATCTGAGCCTTTACACCATAAAAATGGATAAAAGATGAACTTCAGGAATGATCCGCCAAGGGATGGTGCTGGCACTGTGACGAACCATGGAACCGCAAACATCGCTACAAGAAGGGGTGACTTCTTGTGATTGAATTAGTAAAAGATAAGGATATTAAACCACCTGAAGAGAGCCTCAAACCCAAAGAAGAAGTTGTGAAGGAAGAGCATCAATTGGCTGGCTTTACGGTGCAAGTACTAGCCGACTACTCTAACCTGCAAACGATGAAAGTGGGAGGCCTTCTCAAGCAACAACCCATCATTATTCTCATCTATACAGACAACACAAATAATTTTCTCAATAGTAAGGTCGCCGACTATCGGATCCTTAAATGCGACCAATGGTACTCATAGGTGAAACTACTTCTATAAGACCAGGAGATTGTAGCTAATTTCTTCCTCCTACCCATTGACGACTATGAAGTCATGCTCAGGATTGAATAGCTAACAATGTTAGGTCATATCTTTTGAAACTTTTCTAAATTGATTATGAAATTTTATTGCAAAGGCAGACAGGTCACCTTACGAGACAAGCGCGGGAGTCATATCTTCATAGTTTCGACGCAGCAGATGAAGAAAGTGTTGCATAAGACATGGTGGTTTTTTGATGCATATCTAGCAGCCATCAGAGGAAAAAAATATACAAATTACAGATCCAAAACTTACACAACTGCTGGAAGAATTCATTGATGTCGTTGCTGAATTGTATAAACTTCCCCCTACCCGGCAGCATGATCACTGCATCCCTATACTTCTGGGAAAACCACAAGGAAACTCAATGTTGTACTACTACCGTCACTTACAAAAGGATGAGATTGAAAACATTGTTAAGGAGATGCTCGACACCGGGGTAATTCGGCCAAGCTGCAGCCCCTACTCCTCGTCAGTGTTGCTAGTGCACAAGAAGGATAAAATGTAGCAGATGTGCATTGACTACTGGCTTTGAATGCCATCACCGTCAAGGATAAGTATCCCATACCAATAGTGGATGAGCTCTTGGATGAATTAAAAGGAGCCCGAGTCTTTAAGAAATTGGATCTCCATTCTGGGTACTATTAGATTCGGGTATGTGCTGAAGACATTCCGAAAATGGCATTCGGTACGCATAACGACCACTACAAATTTTTGGTAATACCCTTTAGACTTACTAATACTCCTTCCACCTTCTAAAGCTTGATGAATAACAATTTCTAGAGGTTTTTACACAAATTTGTGCTGGTATTGTTTGATGACATTCTCATTTACAGCCCTACACTTGACATTCATTTTCAGCACTTACGAATTATTCTAATGGTTCTTCGAGAGAATACCCTTTATATTAAACAATCAAAGTGCAGCTTTCTACGATGAAACATGGAGTACCTTGGGCATATTATATCAAAAGATGGAGTGACAGTAGACCTAATGAAGATTGAAGTGATGCAAAGTTGGTCGAGACCTATAAACATGAAATTGCTACGAGGTTTCCTTGGACTTATAGGCTACTACTGGAAGTTTATAAAAGATTATGGAAAAATCAGTATCCCACTCACTTACCTATTGAAAAAGGACTCCTAGTGGTCAGACAAAGCCTCCATAGTTTTCGACAAGCTCAAGGTAGCCATGACGATGACACCGGTCTTAGTGCTACCTAATTTCAACTGACCCTTCATCATTGAGGCCGACACATCCGAAGTTGGAATTGGGGCCATCTAATACAAGAGGGCCGACCACTTGCCTATACCAACAAGGCCTTATCTCTCTTTCATCATCAAATGTCCATATATGATAAGGAGATGATTGTGATTGTGTATGCCATTACAAAGTGGAGACCTTACCTGATTGGCTGACGCTTCCAAATCAAAACTGGTCACCGAAGCCTCAAATATTTTTTACAGTAGAAAATATCATCCCCAGAGCAACAAAGATAAGTAACTAAACTCCTTAGTTTCAATTATAAAATTATTTATCGAAACGGAAAAGAAAATGTTACTGCAGATGCACTATTATAACTACCAAAGCAAGTCGAAATTTCAGCCATCTCCCTTCCTTCCACCGGCTTCCTCGAGGACATTAGGGAGGAACAGAAGAGGGACCCAGAGACTCGAAACGTCATAGAAAAATTGGAGAAGGATTCGAGCGCCATAGCCCACTACTCTTGGGATTCAAGGGATCTACTCTATAAGCGTCGAATTGTGCTTATTCGCACTTCTCCTTGCATCAAAATTATTATGCACAAAATGCACTCTTCACCGTCAGCAGGGCACTCTGGATTTCTGAGAACATACAAAAGGGTGAAGCAAAACTTTTATTGGAGAGGCATGAAAAAGTCTATTTCTGATTATGTAGCTAAATGTGCTGTATGCTAGTAACAAAAAGGTGAAATAGTGGCTAGTCCAGGAAAGCTGCAACCACAACCCATACCAGACTTAGCATGGACTGACATCTCCATGGACTTCATCGAAAGGCTACCACCATATCAAGGTAAAAGTATAATATTGTGGTGGTAGATCGCTTAACAAAATATGCCCATTTTTGTGCTGTGAGACACCCTTATACCGTTGCCAATATTGCTCAGCTCTTTGTTGAAAATATTATGATAGGACTCCAGCAGGGCTGAGTCTTAATCACCCTAGAAGTAATCAATAAGAACCCTATGAGATTGTAATAAAACCCCACCTAGTCACTTCTATCCTATAAAGAAGTGTGGCTATGATTTATTTTGGGACCTTAGGGCTTCCTAGCTGCCACCTCCCTTACTGGGCTGGTTGGCTAGGGTTTTTAGCAGAGGGGCGTGGTTTGTGTAGCCACTTAGGCTACTGCCCCCTTTATTTATGCATGGTAGCTATAAGAGGGGTAAAATAGGGAATTCACTTAGAAAGTACCCCCCAGGGCTAGGGTTTGGAGCCCTATATAAGCATGTAGCCTCCACCTCTTTTAATCAAGCTAGGAACTCCTATAGCATTCCAAGGGTTAATCCCCCTCAAAGATCAAAATCTATAGAGCTCCTTTTATGGTTTTATCATTTGGTATCAGAGCAGCATTCCTGCTGCCCTTGCAGCCATCTCTGTCGCCTCTACCTTCCCAAGAAATTTCCACAATTACTACGATGCGCGCCTCCACCTTCCACCCCGGCCATAGATAAAATCAATTTACCACTGCCTCCTGCGTTTGATATGAAAATCTAGTATATTTTCATTACCCATGCCTCTTCGCAAGATTCTTTACCTTACATGTTGAAGAATTTTTTCATATTATATCCGCTGCAAATTTCGTCCGATGCAAACATTATCGTTGTTGCAAAGGCGAAACACTATAGAAATTTTTAATCGCATATTTGCCTCTTGAAACTAGTTTATTGCTTCTCCTTTTTTACCAAATTTTTTACACAATTCCCTAGATCAACTCATGTTTCATCTAAGATTAATCTCTAGAATAAATTCCTTCTGGAACCAGTTTTATTGTGCCTTCATTTATCATCATGCAGTGTTGGAATTTTACCTGCCTTCCATCTTTTACCCCATTTTCCTATTGTTACTCTGCTGAAATTTTGTCAAACTTTTTACTAATATTAAGTACATTTAAACCAAGTATTTTTGTATATTTTTCTTGAGTTTTTCTCTAGAATTTATGTTGAGAATTCATCGTTTCTCCAATGTAAAATGTGTTCGGCAGGACAACACATTGCAACACCTTTCTTTGTCGAATTACATCGGATTTGAGTGCTGTCTATTTTCCCTTTTTTGGACTCCCTTGCTCTCATATGAACTAAGATTTTATCATTGAAATTCTGCACAATTTCCTTAGGTTTTCTACTAGAAATTACATCGAGAACTTGCTATTTTTTTGACATAAATTCTGTCAGTAGAACTGTACGTACGCAACGATCTTTCATTGAATCCTATCAGGTTTTCACTACTGTTTTTCTAGATTTGAAATTCTCTTTTCCTCATCTTCATCCCTTGACACCACAGCCCCAAATTTCATAATTTTTGGCTAGAATATTCATTAAGAAAATGTTGTTTCTTCGATGACAGTTATGCTTTTGCAAGGCAACATACATTGCAGCGAACTTCGTCAAATTCTATCAAACCTTCACTGCCATCTCTTCCAGATTTGAAACCATCTTTCCCTAATCTTCACCCTCTACCATCATAGCCCCAAAACCCTACCAAACTATAGCTAAAATCATACCCAAATTAGCCACAAAATAACCTAAACCCGTAGCCTTCTACAACCAGCACCTATTGTAGTATACCCTTACTGATCCCTATCAAACCTTTGTTGCCATCTATCCTAGATCCAAAACTCTTTTTCCTAACCTTCATCTATTACTATCATAGCCCTAAAGCCATACCAATTTGTAGCCAAAACTCCATAAAACTATAGTCCTAAATCACACCCAAAACAGCCACAAACCACACCCGAAAACTGTAGCCTTCCACCTTCGGTCCACCCACCTTTCAACCACCCAATCTCCCTTATCCCTTCACTACCAGTAGTGACCTCTCACTGCCATCCTCCTTGATCATAGCCAGTAGTGATCCTTGCAGCAAAAAGCTACTAGTAGTGATCTTTTGCTCTAATCTATTTACATCGTAGCCCATAACAATTGTTCACTGCCAACTATCTTGATCGCAGCTAGCAACAAATTGAACATGACAATAGTGGTCTCTCATTCCATATTGCTGCTGCCCTCCTCTGCAATAGCCATGTACATCGCTGCCCTGTCTTCCTCCTATTGCAGCCACACCCTTGCTATAACCAACGCCACCTGCAGCCATGAAGTCACAGTGCAGTCGCAACCGACGTTGTTGCTACCCCCTTCTTCCTCCATCATCACTACTGCCTTCTAACTTAGATCTCTCGGCTACCATCTTCCAATAGATATCAGCCACCTAAAAAATTACAGCCTTGATGATATTACAACATCGTGATGTAACCCCAGAAGGAGCTTTATAGATTTTGATTCTTGAGAGGGATCAACCCTTGGAACACTGTAGGGGTTCCTCCCTCCTAGATTCGGCATAAGACTGAAATAAAATTAATAATTACTTCATTTAAGAGAGGGGTGGCTACATCATTATATAGGGATCAATACCCTAACTTAAGGGGGTGCTTGCCTAAGTACAATTACCCCTTTGCCCCTCCTATAGCCAACCTGCCTTAATAGGAACAAGGGGCGACTAGGTTGGCTCTATAGCCGACCTAAGTAGGGAAAACCCTGGCTAACCAACCCAGTAAGGGGGCAATGGCCATTAAGCCCTAAGGGCTAATCTAAACCCTAGTCATACTCCTTTATAAGATAGGAGTGACTTTATTATAAGCTAGCAGAGTTTTATTGACTACTTCTAGGGAGATTAGGACTCAATCCTATTGGAGTCCTATCAAACCAATCATCTTAAAATCAGCCTTGTCCTCAAGCCTGAAGTTTCATGAATTCAGGGAACCGCGTCTTCAGCTCCTCATTAGCTTGGGTGTCAGTTGGAAGAACTTGAGCTGAGTCGTCATCTTTAAATTTCCATTTGAGGTGGGATACTTGGAAGATCAACTGTAATTTTGATCGGGTGCATAGATCTGATCTCTAGGTTAGAGCCCCAATATAATTCCCAATTTTACAAGACCCAAAGAAATAGGGAGACCACTTTCTTGAGGCTTGAATTTCATGCTGGTGGAGTTGGAGATGAAGGGCGACTTGATCTTTCTTAGGAAACTTTCTTCTACTTTGGCGTTTGTCAAGAGGAAGTTTCTTCCTTGCATGGGCTACCACATGGTTGCTCAATAATAGTAGTTGTGCCTTCTTTTGGAGTAAGGGCTATCCTCTGACAAAATCTATAGTGGTCTTAGCCCGATCTAAGTCCGAGGTGGGTAGGAGTGGTGATTTTTTGGGGCCCATTTTCACTTCTTCATGTTATTGACCATCTTGCATGAGGATGGTGCTGACCCCCACTCTAGGTGTGTCTACTCCAATAATAAACATCTGGCCATGATTTGGTGTGAACGATATCGTGGCCGTGAGGGCTATAGTTTCACTCGGCCAAGGCAGTGCATCTTTCTTTATAATGAGAGGGATGATGTTCATGCTTCGTTAAGTCCTACAAATGATCCTTCCCCTTTTCTGATTTTGCCACTAGAGGGGCTTAATTTTCTCGCGATTTTGGGTCGTAGATCGGATGTCATCATCAAGAAAATCTTTAAGCATCATGGTCTGATCCTGGGGAAAGTCATGAAAGTCACCTGAGATCTGAAAGTGCTGCATCAGCAACCATGGTGAGTTCAACAGGATGTAATACTTTAGAAGGAGCTTATCTTCGGGAAAAAGGATATAAGGATGTGTCATAGCGGGAAATAAGCATGGCCGAACAATCTGTATCTTTGTTATCTCTTAGATGACCCTTTTATCTTTGACCTTCTGAGGTTATATGAAGCAATCTGGTCGAGCAACAACCGGTAGAAGTTTCAACCTATTCAGCATAGGGGGGTCGGCCATCTTCAGAGGAGGTAGTCAGCTCGGTTGGGTGGAGACACACAAAAATTCAACAAGCTGTGGGTGGGGTTTTTTATCTTCAATCTCATGAAACTCTTGAATTTGAATTAGGAAACCAGTAGATTCTTCTTTTGGTACCCCTCCAAGTGTGGTGTTGTGGTTGCAGTCGCTAGGCTCCCTCATAGAATCACCTGCTTTTCTTTTTTGAAAAATTTCATAGTTAGCTTTGAAAAAATTTAAAAAACATCTCCAATCATGGACAATCAATCAATGCTAAGTGCTATATCAAAACCATCAAGAGGGAGGAGGAAAAAATCAGCAACTACATCTTGCTCCTGTAGGATCAGTTTTACCTACGAGCACTTCTGGTTGCACTTCAGAATTTGGCCGTTAGCTACCTTGACTTCAAACCCATTGTAATCTTTTTTTTGGAGCTTTAAGTGAGTAGCAACCTTACTACTCATGAAGTTGTGTGTGCTCCCGACATCGATGAGGATGATAACAGACTGCTGCTCGAGAAACCTTTCAATCTTCAATTTTTGTAGGTTAGTGTAGCTGGCTAAGGTAGGGACCGTGCAGGTGGCCGGTTGTGGTGTATCCTTCTCCTTGGGCTCAAGAGTCATATCTTCAAGTTTGGGTTCTTCAGTGGGCGCAATCATCAGTAGTGTCTCCTTTTTACATTTGTGTCCTAGGCTCCACAGTTTATCACAACACCAATATACGCCCTTTATCAATCCATCATGAAGGTCTTCTCTTGTTAATTTCTATGGCTGAGGGGGTCGGCTGACAGTAGGAGTAGGTAAAAGCTTTGGTGTCGCTAGTCGGGGAGCAACTCTAATCTTCCGAGCTTCATGGTTCAATCGCTCCTCTTGATGTCACGCAAAGGAGATAACTGTCTTAAGTGTGTACAGCTGTCGCACTTTAACTTTTTCCTGAATCTCTAGCTTTAAGCCCTTAATAAAAGTCATCAATATCTATTTTTCAGACCAATCATAAGTTTGATTAGATAACCTTTCAAACCTGGTTTGGTACTCTTGAATGGTAGAGGTTTGATGGATCAGTGTAGTTCTTTGATAAGATTCTTTTTACTATCCAAATTTGCACTGCGTTGTGATCTTATTGGGCTTGGTGATCGACCTAATCTAAACTCCTCAAAGAGAGAACACAATTTAATATCCATACATGTCTTAAGAGCCTCCAATTTGGCTTCGAATAAGCCCACCGATGTCATGACGTAATGTCACGAGCTTAGCTGATTTTGTCTAAGCCATGCGGCACCCATGCGTGTCCATCCGCAAAGGTCAGCCCTCCCCGAGATCTCCTAAAGTCCCTTAGACTTACAAAAGAGAAAATGGGCCAAAAGAAGTAATTCCCACGGGATCCACAAACAACTGCTTAAGAAAACACTTTCTAAAGCTAAATACAAATTACACCCATGGACATTACAAACTTAGAGAGGTTGTACATAAAGGATAATGGTCTATTACAGACCAAAGTCGCCACAAGTGCTTACAAGACACACTTGTATTTATAAGCCAAACATGGCCATAAAGCAAATCAAACTAAGGCTGCTAAGCCTATTGTAAGCCCGCTTCTTGCTATACAAGATATGTATCTAAATCGAAGGACATGGACAAACACAAGCATTTCATCGAACACCTTATTTACATTGTTGTTCGCGACATTCTCCCCCACTTATTCTTTCAACATCCTCATCGAAGCCACTGTAGACGCGACATCTCCTCGCATTTTGTTGAATCTTTAATCTTCTGCTTTGGTTGTAACACGCCCCTTTGGCTCTTAGCCGCTCTCCGCCGTTGTTGTTGAGTAGTCGAACTCTGATCCACCATGCTGCTTCAACTCACCAATGACTGCATCTAGTATGGGGTTCGCTGAGTTATACTAATCCTTGTTGGTTCTTACGGATCCTTCTGATGAAGGAAAAGACCTGCCTTATTATGCGTTAGTATCGCAGTATACTCATATTGGTTGAACTGGGTAGATGCTTGTTGGAGCTTTAACGAGCATCGCCTCGCAGACTTTGAAGTTTTTAAGGTCCTTCCTCCATAATGTTTGCCCATTGAGCCTTCTTTCACTGCTAGTTGTCACTTCCAAGTATGTTTGCATCATTCCCGCTTTCAATTAGTCAATTGGGAAATGAAGTGAAAAATCTACTCTCAGTAGTACTGATCACCAACAGTGAGGATTTGACAACTATTGTCTTCTATAAGCTTTCTTTGAAGGGTCACTGAACTTATGCAGAGCTCCTCTGCTGGATAGATAAGAGAACTGAGATACTTGACTTCACCCATTCTCTTCGTAGTTGAGAAGGTAAGGTTACCTGGCTTCGCTCACCACCTTGAGTTAAGAGAATTGGGGTACTCGGTTTCGCCCATTCTCTCAAGTTGAGAAGGTAAATGTTGCTCAATTTCGCCTGCCTCCTCGAGTTTGTACTTCATGCATTGAGCTGGTTACTAACATTTGCCCGCTCTTTGCTCACACTTCTGAAGTACTTGAAGTGTTTGCACTCCTTGTGTTGAGTTAGCTACTGTGATTCGCCTTCTCACTGCCATTGAACTTCTGGAATGCAAGAAGTTTTGCTCGAAAAGAACAAAAAGTTTACCCTAACTTAGAATCCCCTAACTTGGAGTAAGTCTTTGATAGATCTGGTTGCCTCTGGGATTGTACCGTCTTCTCCATCACCTTTGTCGCCTACTCCTCTTGAGTATAAAAGTACAGTACCGTGTATTGCCTACTTTGTTCCTTAGTCGAGCACTCCTGCATCAACCCGAAGTCTCTTAATTTCGGTTATCTTGATGAGAAGCCCATCGACATCAGTCTAATAAAGTTTCTTGGCCTTTACCCTTCTGCCTTGTCTTGGTACTTAGAGTTTGTCTTTGCATTTTCCACCTCCTCGGCCCCTTTTATGACCAATGCTCTCCCTCCATGAGAGCAAGGGATCGATGACTCCACAGAAATCCCGCATCTGCGGTACCATGACGCTGCCAAGCCCATAGCACTACTATCCGTTATCTTTCATCTTCATCCCTTCCTTTGCGATCGATAGATCTGCCTCTGTGACATTGTGGCGCTCCTCCGAGTCCACCTCATTTCTAACCGACGCTTTTCTTTTGGGTAGCAGAGCCCCGCTGGACTCGTCGTCGCTTCCTCGCCCCTTTCGACCACCTGCTTCGACACCACTGTGTCCTCCTAGCAGTTTTCCTTGGTCGATGGAAAGATAGACTATAACTCTCATGCATGGCCTCCGCCATCTTGTTGCAGGGCTCGCGCCGATTCTGTTCTCCTTAGCTTCCTTGGTAGTAATGTTCGCTTACTCGGCTTTGTCCTCTGACTTGTCGGGCTCCCTTAAGCGAATGTGAGTATTAAAGTAGTCCAAGTCTCTAGCTACTCCGATTATACCTTAGTATAATTAAGTCCCCTCCATGGGACTCACTGGTACTTGCAATCTGACTACTCCCTCGATGGTACACAGCCCCCATATGCTGACGACCAAGGCTTTCATCTAATGTAAGCTTCGATGCATACACACGGAAGACCCACCTCTGCGGTACTGTGGTATTTACTCCTTGAATCCACAGCCCTTCTTGCCGTTGTATTGTTCACTGAAGTGGAGCTCCCAGTGGCTCCTGATCATCCATATGATTACGTCCCCCTCCATGGGACTCTCTGGTACTTGCACTTGGACTTCTTCCTCGGTGGTATACAACTCCCATATGCTGATGACTAAGGCTTCCATCCAATGCAAGCTTCGATGCACACACAAAGACCTACCTCTATGGTACTACGACATTCACTCATTGAATCCATAGCCCTTCTTCTTGTTGCGTCATACACCAAAGTGGAGCTCCTAGTAACTCCTGATCATACCTCCGCATGATCTTGTCCCTCACAGGACAAGATTGCCTGTATTGTATTACCACGAATTATTCCACCACGATCCGCTGCACCATGTCGCCTCCTAGTGACATCTCCATTGCATACAGATTCTCATGCGATGAACTCGGACTACGACTTCTCCATGTGTGGCCTCTGTCAACATATCATAGGGCCTCTGCCATCTTCGATTTGTAGTTCGCTCCCTTGGCAATTCCCCTTCGTCCATCCACTCTTGGGTTACACCTGGACGAAGCATAGCTCTAGGACAGTCCGTCGCCTAGTAGCTCTTGAAGTCCCCTAACTTCGCTAGAGTTGGTGCATCATTGTTTGGATCTTGGGCCTCTATCCCCTACCAGCATAATCTTGCTATGCACCTCTTATTCCTGACAACTTGAACGACAACACTGTGGTATATTCTTCAAGAGTACCCATCTCTGCGTCCTCTTGCCCCATACTAAGGTCTCCTTGATCCCAACTTTGCCTTCACAAGTTGAATCACCTTAGTTACTCCATCAAATGTATCTCTGAGGTAGCTTGCATGTGCCTCGAAGCTCCCTTCATCTTTGGCACCATGCAAAATAAGTCTGTCCCATCAGAATGAAGAACCCATGGAACGACATGATCCCACTCTTGCCTCTACAAGAGTTCATGCCCTTGACCTTTGTCCAAGGAAAGCTCCATGCCTCTGCTCCATATTCCATCTTCTATGTCGACTCCCTTCATGCGGCTTGGATACTTCACCGAGTTCCACCCAAGTCGCTCTACTCCTCGATTTGTATTGAGTTGATAATGGCCCTTACGTCCACCATTCCACGGGTCAGCCCTCTGTTGAGTTCGATTTCTGCATCGACTCTAAGTGTGCCTTCATATGATGTTGCCTTGGATTGCTCCCCCACTTGATCTCGAAATGCATCCACCAATGCATTACCTCCTTCAAGATCATGCGACAACTCTTCGTCGCTCACTTGGTCCATTGAGCTTTGTGGAGATATAACCTTGAGGAACTCTTCCTCAATATGTACAGTCCGTTGCACATGATTCCCCCACTAAAGAACTAGGACTTATCCCTCCTGGATATCTATCCTGTTGGAGCAATTTTTTTCTTTACATACCTCCTACTGAAAGTTTCGGAGACCACCATCCCCTTTGGACTACTCCGTCTTGCTGAACTTGTGCCTTGTTCTGCCCCCGCAAATGCAGTTACTAGATTGTGACCCTTTGCCAATACAGTCTCCACTGCACCCTTCAAGGTCTAGCAACATGCTGAACTTGTTACACATTTTAGCTGCCTACGAACATATCCTTTCCATGTCGAAGAGAAAGTTCCAATGCTCCATGGCGCCGAGTTTCGATCACGCCTTGGGATGTCCACGAACACTTCGTCGTCCGTGTACAAGCCCTTGCATGAGTTCCAAATCCTTCGAGTTAGCAATTCCCCTCACCTCTGTGAGTTTTGCACAACTCTTTCGGTCGTTACACAACACCTCCCACCTTGCACGGTCTCATCTTTCACCAAGCGCCCTGCTTTGCCTTGAGCACCATTAAGTTTAGTTGCCAACGTTGAGCTATAGCTCAAACTCAACCATCCTAATCATTATGTGCTACACATTCTTCTTCGCTTGCTTGTCCTCGTGGTGCCTCTCACGCAAAGGGGTTGGCTATTCCTTGAATGCCAAACCTGGATGCCCACTCCTCTAAGTGACTCTTTTTCCTACATCTCAATATCCGTTTCCCCCTTACGCGTGCTGGCTGTCCTCCACATAGCCTAGCTAGGTCCCCCACATTTGTATGGCAAGTGTTTCTACATGTGCTTGTCCCACTCTGATACCACATTGTCACGGGCTTAGCTGATTTTTCCTAAGCCGTGCGGCACCTATGCGTGTCCGTCCGTAAAGGTCAGCCCTCCCCGAGATCTCCTAAAGTCCCTTAGACTTATAAAAGAGAAAACGAGCCAGAAGAAGCAATTCCCACGGGATCCACAAGCAACTACTTAAGAAAACACTTTATAAAGCCAAATACAAATTACACCCATGGACATTACAAACTTAGAGAGGTTACACATAAAGGATAATGGTCCATTACAGACCGAAGTCGTCATAAGTGCTTACAAGACACACTTGTATTTACAAGCCAAACATGGCCATAAAGTAAATCAAACTAGGGCTGCTAAGCCAACTGCAAGCCCACTTCTTGCTATACAAAATATGTATCTAAATCGAAGGACACAGACAAACACGAGCATTTCATCGAACACCTTGTTTATATTATTATCCGTGACAGTAAGGATCTCCAACCTGTCAAATCAAACCGATTAAAGAGTATATCTGTAATCTTCAGGCTGAAGGCAATAATGGCAGCGATGTCAGGGCTGTGGTAGTGAAGTCTCTAAGTGGAGGATGACAGCCAAGTGTAGTAGCAACGGTGGAGGAAGAAAATGGTAGCATTAACGTCGGCTACGGTCCTTTGGTGATGCTACAATGTTGACGCTGCAATGTTGTCGAGGCTATGATTTTTTAGATAGCTGATATTTGTCGGAAGATGGCAGCTAAGAGATCTGAGTTGGAAGGTAGTAGCGATGGTGGATAAAGAAGAGGGCAACAGCAACGTCAGCTACGACTATGGTTACGGTGTGACTTCGTGGCTGTAGGTGGTGTCGGTTGCAACAAGGGTGCAGCTGCAATAGGAGGAAGATAGGGCGATGTACACGGCTGTTGCAGAGGAGGGCAGTAGCCGTATGGAGTGAGAGACAACTACTATTGTGTTCAATTTGTTGCTGACTATGATCGAGATAGTTAGTAGCAAACAATTGTTGCGGGTTGTGATGTAAACAAATTACAGTGAAAGATCGTTGCTAGTAGCTTTTTGCTGCAAGGATTGCTGTTGGATGTGATCAAAGAGGATAGCAACAAGAGGTTGCTGTTGGCAGCATTGGGCAGTGAAAGATGTGTGCTGCGGTTAAAGGGATAAGGGAGATTGGGCGGCTGAAAGGTTGGTGGACCGAAGGCTGCGGTTTTTGGTGTAGTTTGTGGCTGTCTTGGGTTCGATTTGGGGTTACGATTTTATGGAGTTTAGGCTACAAATTGGTATGATTTTAGGGCTGTGATAGCAGTAGATGAAGGTTAGGGAAATAAATTTTTAGATCTGAGATAGATGGCAACAAAGGTAGGTATATCGGTAAGGAAAGTTGGTTAAAAAGGTAAGTGGATCGATAAGAAAGTAGGCTACAGTTGGGGCTGATTTGGGTGGCTATTTGGTTTTAGTTTAGGGTAGGGTTTTGAGGGGGTTTTTGGTAAGGATGGTAGGGTTTGGTAATGAGAAAAAGGGAGTCCAAAATCTCACAAAAAATAGTACTCAAATTCGATAGAATTCGATGAAAAAAGTATAGCGATGTGCAGTCCTACCGAACATATTTTACATCGAAGAAACGATGGCTTCTCAACATAATTTCCAGAGGAAAGTTCAAGAACATAATGTAGAAACCCTTAGTTTGGATGTTGGGAATACCAGTAAAAAGTTTGGTGAAATTTTGGCAGCGTAATAGTAGAGAAGTAGGGAAAAAGACGAAAGGTAGATCCTTCATCATAAAAATTCCAAAACCACGTGCTGGTGAAAGATTACATAAGAAAACTAGTTTCAGAAGGAATTTTTTTGAGAAATCAATCCCAGATGAATGCTAAGTTGATCTTTGAAATTGTATAAAAATTTTGGCTAAAAAGGATGAACAAAAGTTCAGTTCCAAGAGGTCAATAAATAGAAGGCAGATTCTCCGTTGTAAAATTTCAACACAGATCTTTGATATTGACGCAGAGGAAGGCAACAAATTGATGGATCTGTGGCTTGGTGGGTGACGATAGAGGTGACATCAAGCAATTGTTGGAATTGCTTGGGAAGGTAGAGGCGTGGATGACGGCTATAGGGGTAGTAAGATCGCTGCTCTGATACCGAATGATAGAACCCTAGAAGGAGCTCTATAGATTTTGATCCTTGAGGGAGATCAACCCTTGGAATGCTGTAGGAGTTTCTCCCTCCTTCATTCAGCACAAGGCTGAAATAAAATTGATAATTGCTTCATTCAAGAGAGGGGGCAGCTACATCATTATATAGGGATCAAAACCCTAGCCTAAGGGAGTGCTTGCCTAAGTAAAATTATTCTTTTGCCCCTCCTATAGCCAACCTGCCTTAATAGGAACAGGGGTGACTAGGTTGGCTCTATAGCTGACCTAAGCAGGGGAAACCCTAGCCAACTAACCGAGTAAGGGGGCAATGGCTATTAAGCCCTAAGAGCTAATATAAACCCTAGCCATACTCCTTTATAAGATAGGAGTGGCTTTATTATAATCTAGCAGGGTTTTATTGACTACTTCTAGGGGGATTAGGACTTAACCCTGCTGGAGTCATATCACATCGATATTGCAATATCATTGTAGACATGTTGTTGCTGCCATCTTCTTCCTACACCGTCGCTGCTACCCTTGGCTACCATCCTTCACTTGGAGACTTCACCACCACAATCTCGACATTATTGCCATTTATTGCCTTCAACCTGAAAATTGTAGCTACTCTTCAGTTGGTTTATTTGAGAGGTTATATATCCTTATGTCACGACATAGGTGGGCTTATTCGAAGCCAAATTGGAGGCTTTCGAGATGCTTATGGATGCTAAATTATGTGCTCTCTTCGAGGAGTTTAGATTGGACCGATCACCAAGCCCAAGAAGATCACAACATGGAGCAAATTTTGATTACAAAAAGAACCCATTAGAGATAAGAAGCAAGGATAAGACACGATAGCACTACATCTTGATGACATCACTCTCCTTTGCACAACTTCAAGAAGGGCACCTCAATCAAGATACTTAGAACATGAGAGCCACATCCCAACCAAAAATATATAAACCTTCAACACCAATTAATTACAAGAACCTTGATGAAGAACTAACGATGATCCATCAAACCCTCCACCATCTAAGAGTACCATACCAGGTTTGAAAGATTATCTAATCAAACTTAAGATTGGTTTCAAAAATAGATATTTAGGACTTTTATTTAGGGCTTGAAATTTAAGATTCGGGAAGAAGTTAAGGCAGCCATCTCTTTCGCATGACTACATGAAGACAGGCTGAACCAAGATACTCGGAGGACCAAAGCCATTGCATGATCAGCAGCACAGAGACCCTCAGCCCCATCTATCACCAGTCGGCCATCTCAGTTAAAAAAGTTAACGAAAGAAGAGCTTCATGAAAGATCGACAAAGGGTATATGTTGGTATTGTGATAAATTATGGAGCCTAGAACACCAATATAAAAAGGGGACATTGCTGATGATTGCGCCCACTGAAGAACCCAAATTTGAAGATATGACTCCGGAGCCCAAGGAGCAGGATACACCACAATTGGCCACCCGCATGGTCCCTACCTTAGCCAGCTACATAAACCTCCAAAAATTAAAGATCACAAGGTTTCTCGAGCAACAATCCGTCATCGTCCTCATAGACGTCGGAAGCACACACAACTTCATAAGCAGCAAGGTTACTGTCCGTTTGATACTTGAAAATGAAGATTATAATGGATTTAAAATCAAGATAGCTAACGACCAAATTATGAAGTGCAACCAGAAGTGCCCACGGGTAAAACTGATCCTACAGGAGCTAGGCATAGTTGTTGATTTTTTTCCTCCTCTCTCTCGATGGTCTTAATATAGTGCTCAGCATTGATTAGTTATCTACACTAGGAGATATTTTTTGAAAATTTTCAAAGCTAACCATAAAATTTTTTAGCAAAGAAAAATAAGTGGTGCTATGAGGGAGCTAAGCGACTACGAACACAACACAACATCTAGAGAGGGTACCAAAGAGTCTAGTGGCTTCTCAATTCAAATTCACGAGTTTTAGAAAATGAAGCCAAAAGAGATTGAAGACAAGAACCCTCCCCCATAGCTTACTAAAAATTTTGGAGTCTCCACTAAACTAAACCTATTACCTCTTATCAAGATGCCCAATTCCCCTATCTTAAACTGGCTGAAATTACCACCATTTGATACTCGGCTAGATTGCTGCCCACAAAAGATTGAAGATATGAGGGTCACCAAAGAGATGATAGAGACATGGATTGTTTGACCGTGCTTATTTCCCACTATGACACATCTTTACATCCTTTTCCCCAGGGATAAGTTACTTCTGAAATGTTACATCTCATCGAACTCACTATGGTTGCTGATGCAGTACTTTCATATCTCAGGCGACTTCCACAACTTTCCCCAGGATCAGACCATGATGCTTAAAGACTTCCTTGATAGGACCCTAGTAGGGTTGGGTCCTATTCACACTAGTAGGAGTCAATAAAATTTTATGAAATTATAATAAACCCCACCTAGTCACCTCTATCTTATAAAGAAGTGTGACTAGAGTTTATTTTGGGGCCTTAGGGCTTAGTGGTAGCCACCTCCTTGACTGGGTTGCTCAGCTAGGGTTTCCATCTGCTAGAGTCGGCTATGAAGCCACTTAGGTCGTTGCCCATCCTTATTAAGGCAGGGCAGCTTTAGGAAGGGCAAGGGTGTAAAATTACTTAGGAAGCACCCCTTAGGGCTAGGTTTTGAGCCCTATATAAGCTTGTAGCCTCCACATCTTTTCAATCAAGCAATAGATCAATTCATTTCAGTTATCTGGCCGACTACATAGAGGGAGAAACCCCCTATACCATTCCAAGGGTTGATCCCCCTCAAAGGTCAAATTCTCATAGAGCTCCTCTGGGTTCTATAAAAAAGTCAACAATTATCTCCTAGTCATGCAACAATAATTTCACTTACGGCCATCTTCGATCACACTTTAAAATTCGACCGTTGGCGACCTTAACATCAAACCTACTACAATCCTTGATATGTAGGGCCATCCAAGCAGCAACCTTGTTGTTCATGAAATTATTAGTGCTCCCGATATCGATGAAGATGATGATTGATTACTATTTAAGTAATCCTCCCACTTTCATCGTCTGCGGGTTCGTGTAGCCGGCAAGAGCATGCATCGTACAATTGGTCGACTGCTATTCTTCCTCCTTGACCTCCTCCTCATGCTCCTGGACCTCCTCATCTAAATCTTCAATGGGTTCAATTAGTAGGAGGTGTCCCTTTTTAGAGCGATGGTCACAGCTCTACGGTTCATTGTAATGCTAACAAAGGCCCTTCGCTGATCTGTCACGAAGTTCGTCTCTCATCAATTTCTATGGCAACGAAGGACGACTAGGAGCAGGGGGTGCTGAAGGCTTATATATTATTGGTCTAGGAGTGGTCCTCGTCCTTCGGGCACCTTGGTTGAGTCGTTCCTCCTAGATTCGGGCGAAGGAGATTGCAACCATCAAGGTGTAGGGCTGTCGCGCTTTAACTTCTCCTCTTATTTTTCGCTTAAGTCCTTCGATGAATATCCATAATAATTATTTGTTAGACCAATCATGAGCATGTTTATATAATCTCTCAAACTTGATTTGGTATTCTTAGATCATGGAGGTTTGTTAGATCATCGTAAGTTGTCTGTCGATGTTCTTATACTCGGTCAGTCCAAAGCAAATCAGCAACCCACTTTTGACTTGTCTCCACGTCGGGACTCCTTAGGTGTATTCAAGCCAACTGTACCACTGAATTGCATCTCCTTCAAGGTAGATGACAGTGATGTCCACCATGGAAGCATCTGGTGTCCAGTGATAATAGAAGTAGTGTTCTACATGCAAAAGCCATCCTGTCGGTTCTCCCTCTTCATATCGAGGGAAGTCCACCCTCATGTGTGGCTATATCAAATCAGTAACTCGTTCTTCCTTTCTGGGAGGCCTCTCTAAACTTTCACCTTGCAGGAATTTTATTGAACTTAGAGATCGTCTAATTCTGAATTCTGCTAATAAGACGTATAATCTGTCCTCCATGCGTGATTCAAGCTATGATTCAAGCGCCTCTAACTTAGCACCGATCAGATCTACCAATGCTATGACTTAAGACTCCAGATCTGTAATTCTAAGATCATTCTCTTTCTATTGGGTCAATGGTATGAACCAGTTTTGGTGGATTGATGGCCAAAAGAGGTGGTGGATCAAGAGTAGATAGCTACAGTTTGGGGCTGAAAGATTGTTATTTTTGATTGCTATGATGGCCAAGGGTTAAGATTAGAGGGATGGCTTAGGGTTGCTCTTGATGACAATAATGGATTTGGTAGGGATTGGTGGCTAGAAGGGTGATGGATTAAGGTTGCAGTTGCGATGGGCTGCAGTTTGGGTTGCAACTTACGTTGTTGTTTGGGCTAGTTGTAAGGATTGAAATTAGGCTACAATGGCTGTGTGTTAGGGCTAGAAGGGTGCCTTAAGGATGATGTGGGTGGCAGCAATAATTTCAATAAGGATCAGATCTGGGTGTAGCAAAAAACACTGAAAGGTAGTGCTGTAGAATTCTGCGTCGATAGGCTACTGTCAGAGATGTAGTTGATGTTGCGGTTTGAGGCTACTGTGGGGGTTGTAAGGGTGGGTTTAGAGACAGTGGTTTAAGGTTAGGATTTAGGGTTGTTGTGGGTGGCAATAACCAGTTTGGTAGGATTGTGGCAAGAATTGACAAAGATGTTACTGTAAATTTTTCATCGAGAATAACAGTTTTACGATGAAAGTTTCAGCAAGTTTTAGAGGATTATGATAGCAAAAAACCCATGAGGATAGCAGTGAGATGAATAAGAATAATGACAGCAACAAGTTGGGCCAAGATCAGACGTGTATGCAACAAGAAACACTAAAAAGTATGGCAACAACAAAATTTTACATCGAAAATTTCAATAGTATAGACGTAATTTTTTTTCTTCAGCAGTTCATAATAAGGATTAAAGTAGAACTCAATGAGAATCCACTTGTAAGGAAAAGGTAATTCCTTTAAAAAATTTGTTGGGAATACGACATCAAAGTATTCGGTAAGATCAAGGAATTCGAGAAGGTGCTACGGCAAAATTTTACGTCAAAGGTCCAATAGTTTAGACATAAGAGATCAGTGATTTATATCAACAACTTTGCATGAAACTAAAAGAAAATCCACTGTTAAGGAGTGTCAAAGCCATCATAAAAAACTCATAGAAGATTGGATAAGAAAAATAAGCAGCAAGATCAAAATAGTTCAGTAGTATGTGGTTGAATTATGCAGCCTAACTTTCATAAAAAAGATGGCAACTTTACGATGATAAGTTTATGCAATGAAATAGGAACACTTTTCTTTTTTTTATTTTTTGGGTTTAAGGATAACTAAATTGCAGTAGTAGAAGATAGAATACCAGAACCTGATATAATTCTTTGGGTAGATCAAAAAGTGATCTGCGGTAGTGGAGATGACGATAGAATTCAATGATGATTTAAGCAATTGTGGGAATTACTTGGGCGGCTGTGGAAGGATAATTGGCGGATATAGAAGGGTAATAAGATGCCAAGAATGCTACTCTGATACCAAGTGTTAGAACCCTTATAGATTCTAAACTTGGGGTGATCTCTATAGGGGATCATTGACCTCCTTAGAACTCTATAGGGGTTCCTCCCTCCTTGGTTTTCTGCACAAAGGTTGAAAGATGATTGATCTATTGATAATTAAAGAGTGGTAGCTATTTGAGTTTATATAGGGACTTAAATCCCTAACTTCTAATAGGACTCCTACTCCATGAAGACTCCTCCCTTATGTAAGACTCTAACTCCTAGTGAAACTCTTACTCCAAGTAAACTAAGACTTCAACTCTTAATCAACCTTAGAGAGAGTCCAAACTAATGGGGACTCTCCCTCTACCATCCCTAGCTGGCCACCCAAAATAGGAGAAGTGGTCGGCTAGGAGTCCCTCTTCTTGAGGACTCCTCTAGAGAGAATCCCAAACTAAGTGAAACTCCTCCTTTCTAACCCTACAAGGAACACAACCCTAGCCAACTTCCCCAATTATGGTGGGCAACCAATTAGGGTAGATTGCAATTATAGCTGAGTTGACTCTGATCCGTATCCAACTTTAACTCATAACTAAACTCCAGTTTAGTCGTATCCTAACCTTACTAGGATTTGGACTGATTTATTATAATGGTCTCAAATCTCCTCCTAGCCGACCTAATATCAAGTCTAGGTTGGCCAACAAGGCCCAATATAAGGACTCGACTTAATCGATTAGGACCCGACTCAATTGGGGTCCTAACACTACCAATTTTATAACTTTTTCTCCTTTTGTCAAGCTCAAGAAAGAACATTTACAACCCTATTTTACAAGTATTCCCTCATGGTCTCCCTTAGAACAACATCTAAGCTTCTGAAGAAGGGAACTCAACTTTCTAACATGGTTTTCTCACTATAAAACACAAGTTTATGATCTCAGTTCTTGCTTCCTTAAGCAAGAATGAGTGGGGTATTTATAGGCCCCAAATAACTTCAAAAGTTGGAGTCAAAAATTTAAATCCCTAATATTTCGAAGTATTAGTGGTACCATCATCGACACCAAGCAATACCATCACCAAACAGAGCTTGCGAATTTAGACTCTAGCGATACCACCATCAGAATAGATGGTACTACAGTCTGACATTGGATGGTACCACCATCCAATTTGGGGGATACTATCACCTAGATTCCTTGGAAAGTATGTTTTGTACTTTCTAGCTCATAAGTGATTCCACCGTCAAGTCTAAAGGTGCCACCGCCAAACCTAACGTTTGGTCATTGAAATGGGCCTTCCAATAGGCCTAAATCAGCCCCAACTAAGGCCCAATGGCCTCTTAATTAAGTTAGCATGGTTACATTTAAAACAAACTCAATTAAGACCTAAACTACTTCAATCAAGACGCAACTAATTATAAAGCATGAATCTTATGTTGTCCGACATATCATTAGCATAATGCCCGAACCTTCTGGCCCGATGCCTAAACTTACAACACGAAGGCCCTTCGACACATTGACCATTCCTTCGCTCGACATCTAATCTTCTGACATGTTTATTCTGGCTCAAACGTGTGATTCTTTCTGCTTTAATTGATTTATCATTCCATGATCAAAGTTAGTCATGTATGACTCAAATGTTAATTAGATCAAAATCTTCATCAATTCATTATCAAAATCCAAGATCCAACAATAATCATAACCTAAGGGAGAAGACATAAAAAAAGGATAATGTTTCAAGGAGGTCCTTACCCAAAACCAGCGACTGTCGCCTAATTAATTAGCTCCTTAAATAGAGCCTCATAAAGCTACTTCAACAAAATAAGACTGAGCAACCCCCAAGTATTATGTAATGGTAGCCACATCGGATCAGAAGCAACTCTTAATCTTCAAAGTTGACCAACAGGCCTAAAGTAAAGTACCCGACATCCCATTAGGAAGATCAGTCATGTAAAGCACCTAGAATGGCTCACCCTCTGATCAGGCTCATGTCTGACATAAATCTTTCATTGATCTTGGACGGGGGGCTTTCCCGATAGTTGGATTGGCTCTTGTCTTTTGACATGCTCCTTGCCCCGAGGGCTCCAGGCTTTCGATATGTCACCGCCAAGACCTTCCTTGGAGCCATGAGCCTCTCGTGTAGTGGCTTCACAGGCTGTGGTGCTCTTCAACACCTTTTACTAGCTTCTTCTTAGGATGAGCATCCCTACTTGTAGGGGGATGCGCCTCGGGAGCCTCCACCGATTCCTCCTAGGTCGATGGTGGAGCAGTACGAGCAACAGTTGGTGCACAAGGCATTCCCCTCAGAGCCTTGAGATTCACCATATATGCACAACAGATGGTTAATCAGTAATGCATAGATAAGGTACAAAGGGGGCAGTAAGGATGGGAGCTATCTTTACCCCGATGGACCGTGTTGAGGCCTGCCTTGACCAGCCAAATCTCGGTTATGTCCCTAATGGCCCGAGACAAAGATAAGATACCCCTCAGCCTCCTGACCAACTCTAACTCTTCATCGGACAAGAAAGGAGGTACATTATCGATAGTTCAGGTGGACCACTCGAGGTCAAACCTCCATCCCTGACTACAACTCACAAAAAAATGACGAGCTCCCACCCCTTATTGTTGGAGGGCACCCTATTAACACTAAAGCCATCTCGGATAATGAGGTAGTAGTCCCTTTGCCCCTTATAAAGGCGAAAACATGCTACAAATAACATTTGGGTGGGGACAATCCCTGCCCTCGGCATTTCCCAAGAAATGCCACCATATAGCGCCACGAGTTGGGTGCTATTTGTGATGGTGAGATATATCATCAATAGAGGCAAGCCTTAATAACTAGATGAAATAGGAGCCATAGTCCTGCCTCGAGCATATCAACAGACAACCCAAATCCATTCAGAATTGGTGTTAGGGAAACCCAGCAAGAGCATCACATGCACAAGGGAAGAAAAAAAACAAAAATGGTTTCCTACGTTTATCATGTTATCATATAAAGATTGATGCATGAAAAACTGTAAAATCAAAAACTATGATGTGTGAGAGATTGATTACCTAGGGAGATCATATATCTCAAAAAACTCAAATTTAGATAGAGAGGATGAAGGAGGTCAAATGTACTCCTCTCTAACGGTATCCACACGATGGATCGTTATAGTGATGCTACTTCATCGCAGTCCAAAAGTTCATAACTCTTGCGTAGATGGAGAGAGGAGAATAGGAGGGGGCGACTAAAGGTGTAGCCTATCACTAATGTGTAGCCCCTACATCCTATTTATAGGGAGACACTAGAAAATCCTAATAGATCCTGCCTTAGTAGGTATTAGATCTCCATCCAATTACCTACTAATATTAGATTATTCAATCTCTATCCAATAATCTAAACTGGCCTCTAATTGGGCCTTATATAAGGAGTCCATCAATGTTGGGGCTCATCCAATGAGAATATGGGCTAATTGGATAACTCATATCCAATCATCAACTCGCTGAAACATCCACCATATATGTGTGACCCTCTAAGCCCAATACTGAGCTAGCCATAAGTCCTATATGTCATAACTCCTTCTGACTCAGTGAATTATTACCTCATAATAATTCACTCGACTCATTGACTATGTACGTACTGGGCCACTACGCCATAGACCCCAGACAGTATAGGGGATATTATCTATTTGACTTATCTGTCCTTGATTATCATGTATCTTCTCTCATCTATCTAATATCTCAAATACCATATATTGGCTATGGTACTATCAGGCCATATACAAAATTCGTTTAAGTCTCGCTCTAATTAGATTCTTTCAAAGAACTCCTCTCTCAATCCGAATAACCCCAGTCAAAGATTTGTTAGAGCGATAACACATGAGATATTCCTCTCACGATATCGAGAGTAGATGATCCTCTATTGACACTCAATTGCCTTTGTAAGGTTGGCTACCATTTCGATAACCAACTGTACCAAATTTACAACCTTCCAAACCTATAAGTTCAACATTAAAGAAAAGAATACTCAAACAAGGCATCCTTAGTATCTTAAGTCTAAGAAACAGACACACAATTGAGACTATGAAATCATTTTCTGATGATAAGTATCATTAACCATCGAGCATTTCATAAGCGAATCAATCAGTAAACTCATTCTCTAATGAGTACTTATACTATACCCTTAGTGTTCTCATACAAGTGGTTTTGAGACTAGTCACTTCCATTATATGTATAGGTATACAGTACATATTGGAAAACTAAGGAGGAGCATCACATGGGCAACGAAAGATTAAAACAAAATAGGTTTCCCATGTAGATCAAATCATTGTGTAAAATATTAGATCGTGAGAAAAATCATAAAACCAAAAATTGTATCATGTAAGAGATTATTTACTTAGGGAGATCGTATATTTCTATTTTTCTAAATCTAGATGGAGAGGATAAAGGAGGTCAAATGTCCTCCTCTCTAGCAATATATACATGATGAATTGCTGCAGTGATACTCCTCCAATCACAACCACAAATCTCATAACTCTTACATAGAGGGAGGGAGGAGAATAGGAGGGGTTGACCAAAGGTGTAACCTATCATCTATGTGCCTTCCCTCATATTTTTAGAGAGTTACCAAAATCCCTAGGGGTCCTACCTTAATGGGCATTGAATCTCCATCCAATTATCCACTAATCTTGGATTATTAGATCCTTATCCAATAATCTCTTGTGGCCTCTAATTGGGTCTCATGAAAGGAACTCATCAGTATAGGATCTCATCTAATGAGAATAGGGACTAACTGGATCTCTATCCAATCCTCTATTCGCTATAGCATCCACCATATGTGTGTGACTCTCTAGGCTCGATACCGAGCTGGGCGTGAGTCCCTCCCATTAGAACTCCTTCTAATATAGTGAATTATTATCCCTATAATAATCCACTCGATTCATTGACTATGGACGTATTATGCCACTGTACCATAGTCCTCAGATGGTATAAGGGGATCAAATCTATCGGACCTGTCTGTCCATAGTTACCATATATTTATAATTCCTTATTCATCTAATATCTAAAAGATCGTATATTAGATATGGTACTATCAGGCCACATACTGAATCCATCTAAATCTCGCTTTAATCGAATTCTCTAGGAATTTATCCAAGCAAGCACATGTGGGATATTCCTCTCGTGATACTATGAGTGGATAATCCTTTATTGACACTCAGTTAATATTGTGAGTGTATGATACTTTATTGACACTCAATTACCTTCATAAGGTTGGCTACCAATCCCGATAATCAGTTGTACTAGATTTGAAACTTTTCAAACTTATAAGTCTAACGTCAAAGAAATAAGTACTCAAACAAGACATCCTTGGTGTCTTAAGTCTAAGAACTAGATACACAACTAGGACTACAAAATCATTGTCTGGTAAAGTATCATAAACTATACAATATTCTATAAGCGGATCAATTAGTAAACTCATTCTCCAATGAGCACTTGTATTATATCGTTAGTGTCCCTACATAAATGGCTATGAGACTAGCTGCCTCTATCATATGGATGAGTATACAGTACACCGATCTATCCGGTTATCTCGATGTCCTTCTCGAGTAACCTATGACCAGGATTAGTTAGGATCTGTGTTTAAAGGTAAGTCAATCTCATTATCGTGATCTCATCACGATCCGATTCCCATTGCATAGAACCAAGGATATCACAATATATATATGCAAAAGATAATAAAATATGAGAATATGTCAATAATAATCATAAGCAAAAAGATAATGTAATGTGCCACATTTGCTATCACTCATGTGATTGGCTTGTAGGTCACCTATAATCAGTAATCTCCCACTTGATCTAAAGTCAATCATATGTGTCTGATCCCTATCAGACCCCTATGATGCTCAAATACAATCTGAGCCAACGACTTTGTCAGTGGATCTACAATGTTATCTTCAGATGAAACTCCTTTCATTGTTATATCTTTCCGGGCTATGATCTCTCTAATTAAGTGGAACCTCCTCAGAATAATTCCGATGAGACTTGGGTTCTCTTACTTGAGTGATTGCCCCGTTATTATCACAGTATATGGGAGTCAGCTCTATACTGCTCGGTACGACTCCCAAATCCTAGATAAACTTCTTCATCCACACCCCCTTCCTTTACTGCTTTTACTACAGCAATGTACTCTGCCTCTATGGTCGAGTTAGTAGTAGTATCTTACTTGAAACTCTTCTAACTTACTGCTCCTCTATTTATGGTGAAAACATACCTTGAGTTTGACTTGCTATCATCAATGTTGGACTAAAAACTCAAGTCCATATAGCCCTCAACTTGGAGGCTACCTCCTCCATATACTAATAAAAGATCCTTAGTCATTCTCAAGTACTTAAATATACACTTTACTGTCTTTTAATATTCTAAACCTAGATCTGCCTGATACTTGCTCGTGACACTCAGAGCATGCACTATATCAGGCCTGGTACATAGCATAGTATACATGATAAACCCTATCGCTGAGGCATAGGGTATCATATCCATGTTTGCCCTTTCTTCAGGAGTCTTTGGGGACATACTCCTAGAAAGTGATATTTGATAGAACCTCAAAGGAGCTATATAAGATTTTGATCTTTGAGGGGGATCAACCCTTGGAACACTATAGAGGTTCCTCCCTCCTAGGGTCGGCCACAACGCTAAAATAAAAGTATTCTTGCTTAATTAAAAAGAGGTGGAGGTTACAAGCTTATATGGGGCTCAAAACCCTAGCCCTTGGGGGTGCTTCCTAAGTAAATTTATTTCCTTGCCCTTCTTATAGCCATCCTGCCTTAATAGGGATGGGCGACAGCCTAAGTGGCTTCATAGCTGACTCTAGCAGCTAAAAACCCTGGCTGACCAACCCAACGAAGGGGGCGATGATTACTAAGCCCTAAGGCCCCAAAATAAATCATAGCCACACTTGTTTATAAGATAGAGATGACTAGATTATGTTTTATTATAATTTCATAAAGTTTTATTGACTCATACTAGGGTGAATAGGACCTAACCCTGCTAGGGTCCTATTAAGCCCGCCCTCTTTAAATCAGCCTTGTCCTTAAGGCTGAGGTTCCATGAACTCTGGGAACCGGGTCTTCAGTACCTCGTAAGACTCCCATGTGGCATCTTCATGTGGTAAGTTGTTTCAATGCACTAATACTTCAACGGAAGAGCGTCGATGGCGTATTACAATTCTTGGATCAAGAATAGCTCGTGGCTAGGCTTGAATTTCTCCATTATCTGTGGTGCTCGGCAGTTGAGTTTGAGCTGATGCATATTCTCTCAGTTTGGGCTTCAAGCATGATATATGAAAGACTAGATGAATTTTAGCATCTTTTGGTAACTTTAATTTATATGCCACAACTCCAATTCACTCCGTGATCTGATATGGTCCATAAAACCGAGAAGATAGCTTCATCAATGCCCTTGTGTTGATGGACAACTATTTGTATGGTTGTAGGTGAAAATAGACCTAATCTCTTACTGAAAACTCTCGCTCGCTATGATGAGTGTCAGCTTGTTACTTCATTCGGGCTTGAGCAGTGTATAAATTATCTTTCAGTAGCTATAGGAGTTTATCCCTGTCAATTAAACTTTTGTTGACTGAGTTTGTTTCGGCCGCACCAATTACATACTTGGGTATTACAAGGGGCAATCAGCCATACAATACCTCATAGGGGGTTCATTTTGTGGATGTGTGATAAGTAGTGGTGTTCCACCATTCGGCCCAAGGGAGCCACTTCGTTCACTCTCTTGGTCGATCATTGGTGAAGCACCGAAGATAGGTCTCTAGACACCTGTTCACCACTTCTGTTTGACCATCCATCTATGGATAATAGGTTGTGCTCATCTTGAGTTGGGTGCTTGTAGTTGAAATAGCTCGATTCAAAATTTGCTTGTGAATATCCTATCACAGTCACTCACAATCGACCTTGGCATCCTATGTAGTTTAACAATATTTTCAACAAAGAGCTAAGCAATACTGGTACCGGTGTAAGGGTGTCTCACAACACAAAAATGGATATATTTTGTTAAGCGATCTATCACCATAAAGATTGTATTTTTACCTTGAGATGGTGGTAGCCCTTCGATGAAGTCCATAGAGATGTCAGTCCATGCTGAGTTCGGTATGGGTAATGGTTGCAGCTTTCCTGGACTAGCTATTATTTTACCTTTTTGTTGTTGGCATACATCACATTTAGCTACATAATTAGAAATAGATGTTTTCAAGCCTCTCCAAAAAAAGTTTTGCTTCACCCTTTTATATGTTCTCAGAAATCCAAAGTGCCTTGCTAATGATGAAGAGTGCATTTCATGCATAATAATTTTGATGCAAGTAAAAGTGGGAATAAGCACAATTCGGCCCTTCTAGCGTAGATCCCTCGAATCCCAAGTGTAGTGGGATATGGTGATCGAATCCTTCTCCAGTTTTTCTATGATGCTTCGGGTCTCTGGGTCCCTCTTCCATTCCTCCTAATGTCCTCGAGGAAGCCGGTGGAAGATAGAGAGATGGCTAAAATTTCTACTTACTCCGGTAGTCATGATAGTGCATCTACAATAACATTTTCTTTTCTCTTTCGATAGGTAATTTTGTAATCAAAACCAAAGAGTTTAGTTACCCATCTTTGCTGCTCCAGGGATGATATTTTCTGCTCCAAAAAATATTTGGGCTTCTGGTGGTCAGTTTTGATTTGGAAGCCTCAACCAATCAGATAGGGTCTCCATTTTGTAATGGTATGCACAATCGCAAGAATGTCCTTATTATATATGGACATTTTGTGATGAGAGGGAGATAAGGCTTTATTGGTATAGGCAAGTGGTCAGCCATCTTGCATTAGAAATGCTCCAATTCTAACTCTGGATGCGTCAGCCTCAATGATAAAGGGTCGACTGAAATCGGGCAATGCTAAGACTAGTGTCATCATCATGGTTGCCTTGAGCTTGTTGAAGGCTATGGGGGCTCTATCCGACCACTAGAAGGAGTCCTTTTTTTAGTAAAAAGTGAGTGGGGCACTGATCTTTTCATAATCTTTTACAAACTTCTAGTAGCAGCCCATAAGTCCAAGGAAACCTTGTAGCAATTTTACATTTGTGGGTCTCGTCCAACTTTGCATCACTTCAATCTTCGTCAAGTCTACCGTAAATTTATCTTATGATATAATGTACCTAAAGTAATCTAATTTTCACTATAAGAAGCTACACTTTGATTGTTTAACATAAAGGGTATTCTCCCAATGAACCGTTAGAATAATTCGTAAGTGCTAAAAACGAATGTCAAGTGTAGAGCTGTAAATGAGAATGTCATCAAAGAATACCAGCAAAAATTATGTAAAAACCTCTGAAAAATATTGTTCATCAAGCTTTAGAAGGTGAAAGGAGCATTAGTAAGTCCGAAGGGTATTACTAAAAATTCATAGTGGCCGTTATGCATACGAAATACCATTTTCGGAATGTCTTCAACACATACTCGAATCTGATGGTACCCAAAATTGAGATCCAATTTCGTGAAGACTCGAGCTCCTTTTAATTCATCCAAGAGCTCATCCACTACTGGTATGTGATACTTATCATTAACGGTGATGGCGTTCAAAGCCCGGTAGTCAATGCACATCCGCCACATTCCATCCTTCTTGTGCACTCGCAACACTAGCGAGGAGTAGGGGTTGCAGCTTGGCCGAATTACCCCAGTATCGAGCATCTCATTAACAATATTTTCAATATCATCCTTCTATAAGTGACGGTATAGTACGACCTTGAGTTTACTAGTAGTTTGACCAGAAGTATAGGGATGCAGTGATCATGCTGCCGGGTAGGGAGAAGTCCATGCGGTTCTGCAAAAACATCGACAAATTCTTCTAGTAGTTAAGTAAGTTTTGGATTTGTAATTTGTATGTTTTTCTCCTCTGATGGCTACTAGCTATGCATCAAAAAAATGTTGTATGTTTTGTGCAACACTTTCTCCATCCGCTGCATCAAAACGGTGGAGATATGGCTCTCGCACTTGCCTCGTAAGGTGACCTGTCTACCTTTGCAATAAAATTTCATAATCAGTTTAGAGAAGTTCCAAGAGATGTCACCTAACGTTATTAGCCATTCAATCCTGAGCATGGCTTCATAGTCATCAACGGGTAGGAGGAAGAAATCGACTACAATCTTCTAGTCTTACAGAAGCAGTTTCACCCGTGAGCACCGTTGGTCGCATTTAAGGATCCGGTCATTAGCGACCTTTATGTCAAATTTGTTACAACTTTCAATTTGAAGCACCATACAAGCAGCAACCTTGCTATTGAGAAAATTATTTGTGCTTCCTGTATTAATAAGAATGGTGATGGGTTGTTAATTGAGAAGGCCTCCTACTTTCATCGTTTACGGGTTGGAGTAGTCGACTAGCGCGTGCATCATAAAGTCAATCGATCGGGGCTCTTCCTCCATAACTTCTTCTTTGAGTTTGAGGCTCTCTTCAGGTGGTTCAATAACCTCATCTTCTACCAGTTCAATCACAAGAAGTCGCCCCTTCTTGTACCGATGTTCGCAGCTCCATGGTTCGTGGCAGTGCTAGCACAATCCCTTGGCGGATCATTCCCGAAGTTCATCTTTTATTAATTTTTTTGGTGCAGGGGCTTGGATGGCAGTAGAGGGGCTAAAGGCTTCGACATTGCTAGTCGGGAAGTGACTCTAGTCCTTCGGGCTTCGTAGCTCAATCGTTCTTCTTGTAGTCGCGCGAAGGAGATGACCACCATAAGAGTGTACAGTTGTCACGCCTTCACTTCTCCTTGTATCTCCAGCTTCAAGCCCTCAATGAAAGTTCCTAAAAGTTGATTTTCAAACCAGTCACGAGTTTGGTTATTGCTCAAACCTTGTTTGGTATTCTTGCACAGTAGTGGTTTGTTGGATCTTCGTGAATTGTCCGTCGATGTTTTCATAGTCAATCAGTCCAAAACGGTTCAATAGTCCTTCCTTGAATTGCCGCCAAGAAAGGCCTCCGTGGGTATGCTCGGACCAATCAAACTATTGAATCCCATCTCCTTCAAGATGGATGGCCACAATATCCACCATGGAAGCATCGGTGGTATAGTGGAAATGAAAGTAGCGCTCCGCGTGTGAGATCCAACCGATCGGGTCTCCTTCTTTCCATCTTGGGAAGTCTACCCTCATGCGTGGATTATATGGTTAGGTTATACTGCCTCCTTACTCCTAGAATTCTTCTTTCCAATCTAAAGTTTCCCCTTGTTGTGATTTTCTTGGGCTTAGTGGTTGACCCATGCTGAGTTCGATGTAGATAGGCTGAATTTTCTCCTCCATACGGGTCTCAAAGGCTTTAAACATGGAATTGATAGCTTTCTCTGATACCATGGTATAAGCCTCCAGATCTGTGATGTTGAGGTCTCCTTTTTGTTGACGGGTTAAGGGCATCGGAAAGAGGTGGCCGAAAGGTGGGTGGAGGTAGGCTACGATTAGGGCTGTTTTGGGGGCTGATTTGGATCAGGTTTTGGCTACAGTTTAGTAGGTTTTTTGGGCTATGATGACTAAGGTTGAAGGTGAGGGAGAGGGAGTTCAAAAACTAGGAAAAGATAGTAGCGAAATCTGATAGAATTTAATAAGAAGATGCTACGTACTTGCTATCCTATCGAACAAAATTTTGCATTGAAGAAACAATGAATTCTCGACATAAATTTTAGAAGAAATCTAAGGAAATCAAGTAGAATTTTAATGGCAAAACCTTGGTTCAGATGAGAGTATTAGCAATAATTTAGATCAATGAAATTTTGGCAACATAACGGTAGGAAAACCGAGGCAAAGTAAGAAGGCAGATTCTTATCATAAAAATCTAGTAGTATGTAGCGATGAATTACAACAGTATAGGATCAGTTTTAAAGAGAATTTTAATAATAGATTAATCTCAGATAGAAGCTAAGTTGATCTATGAGATGTGTAAAAATTTTGTCCACAAAAGATATTCAATAAATTGATTTCAATAAGCCTCTATATGGCTAAAAAAATTTTCTATAGCGTTTCCCCTTCACAATTATAATTACATTTGTGACGGTAAGAATTTGCAGCAAGGTAAGGATAGAAAAACTTCTTTGGTATGTAAGGATAAATATTTGTAGTAGTAATAAGGTGTAGGTGATGAAATTTTACCAGATCTTCAATGTAATGCAAGGGCAGCAGCAAATTGATTGATCTAAGGCTTGGGGATGATGGTGGAGGCGACGTCTTGAAGCAATTATGGAAATTGCTTGGATGGGTGGAGGTGGCAAAGATGGCAGCAAGAACGTAGCTCTGATACTAGATGATAGAACCCTAAAGGAGCTATATAAGATTTTGATATTTAAGGGGGATCAACCCTTGGAACACTATAGGGGTTCCTCCCTCCTAGGGCCAGCCACAAGGCTGAAATAAAAGTATTCTTGCGTGATTGAAAAGAGGTGGAGTCTATAAGCTTATATAAGGCTCAAAACCCTAGCCCTAGGGGGTGCTTCCTAAGTAAATTTACCCCCTTACCCTTCATATAGTCGCCCTGTCTTAATAGGGATGGGCGACGGCCTAAGTGGCTTCATAGTCGACTCTAGTAGATGGAAGCCCTAGCCGACCAACCTAGTGAAAGAGGCAGTGGCTACTAAGCTCGAAGGCTCCAAAATAAATTCTAGCCACACTTCTTTATAAGATAGAGGTGAGTATGTGAGGTTTTATTATAATTTCGCAGAGTTTTATTGACTCCTACTAGGGTGAATAGGACCCATCCCTGCTAGGGTCCTATCAATATTCTATGTCTCATCAGTGTGAAACCTCTCTTAGAATTCTCTATGCTGAACTTCTTAACAATAGAGTCTATGTACTTCGATTGGGACAAGCCAAGCATCCTCTTAGATCTATCTCTATAGATCCGGATCCCCAAAATATAGGATGCTTCTCCTAAGTCCTTTATGGAGAAGTTTCTAGATAGCCAAGCCTTTACTATGGAGAACATTCCTACATTATTCTCAATGATTAGGATACATCCATATATAGCACCAAGAAGGTGATAGCTTTCCCACTTACCTTTCTATACACACAAGGCTTATCTTCATTCTTAACAAAGTCATAAGATCTAATCGCATCGTCAAATCTTATGTTCCAACTTTGGGAGGGTTGCTTCAATCTATAAATGGACCTGAGCAACCTGTATATTTTATCTAGACTCTTTTTAGATATGAATCCTTTTGGTTATATCATATACACCTCCTCCTCGAGGTTGCCATTGAGAAATATCATTTTCACATCCATCTATCGGATCTCATAGTCAAAATGTGCTATAACGGCCAAAAAAATTCTGATGGATTTATGCATGGCTACGGGTGAAAAAGTTTCATCATAGTCAACTCTTGCCTTTGATTATATTCTTTAGCTACTAGTCTTGCCTTATAGGTCTCCACCTTTTCATCCACTCTGATCTTCTTCTAGAATATCCATTTGCAATCGATGGGTACGATACCTTAGGTGCATCCATAAGTTTCCAAACCTTGTTAGAGTATATAGGATCAATCTTCGAATTCATGACTTATTGTGATAGGACCCTAACTAGGTCGGGTCTATCGATTCATAATTAATTCAAGTTGAGTCATGTTGGTCTGTTCAGTTGGAGTCAATTATAGGTTGAGTTAGCCCAATCGAGTCAATTATGAGTTTAGTTAGAGTCGATATTATTTTTAGTTAGGAGTTTATCAATTCATTAAGATTTTAAGTTTAGTGGGACTTTAAGTCCAAGTCCAGAGGGACTCTTGATAGAACACTATAAATAATAATGTAACTCTTTTATTTTAGGCAATCAATGAAGAAGTTGTGTTTTAGCCAATAGGTAAAACCCTAGGAGAGATGATCCCCTATAGATATCAAGGAAGCAGATCCCCTCGAAGTGATCATTTATCCCTCTTTCTCTTTAATAGAAACCTAAGGGTTCCTATCAATTAGTATCAAAGCAGTGTTCCTACGTACTTTTGCTATTGTCGTTCATCAACCACATCATCGCTGCAACCCTTGCCATCACCGTCGTCACCATTGCACTTGCCATCTTACTACAGTTTCTCACCACCTTTGCTATAGCTATCATCAGCCAAAAAGAAAAAGAGAAAAAAAAAGAGAGAGAAGAAGAAGAAGAGCACTGCAAGCCACTGTAGCTGCATCTTCCCCCTTCTTCCTCCCTTGCCGTTGTCGCTGCCCGGCCGCCATCTTCCTCCCTCCTCTTCGCCTCACTTCCCACGCCTCGGCCCCAAATGTTGATGTCGCATCTACCGTTGCCACATAGTCGTGTCGTTGTCCTCTATCGCAACCCTTGCCACTGCCACCCGTTGTTGTCCCTCCATCTCCTCCATTGCTCAATGAGGTTCGATCCAAATCTCTTCCCGTCGATGTCCGTCATTTGCTGCCGCTACAGAGTCTCACCAATGCCATCTCCATCCTTCGTCGCCAGCATTGCCGCTGTTGCCATCAGCTCCAACCGCACCCTGCTTCCTCTTCCTCAACTCTATCATAGATCTGTTACTACAGCCCACCCACATACAACCATTGGTCATCGGATCCTCGTTACTGCCCTCCTTTTCATAATCATTATAACCCCACGCCACCAACCGCTGCCACCATTGGCGCTGCTCCGTCGCCAGCATCTCTCCTCCCACTGCTGTCGGTCGTCATCTGCCACTCTTCCCTACTACCGTTGTCCCTCCTTGTCGGCATCTCGAGCAATAAGGGAACACCACTAGAAGTCCTCGGTCGCTGATCGTGGGCTGCTATTATTCCCCTACTATCATCACCTACAGACAGCCACCATCTCTACCTGCAGCCCCACCTAGTAGTTCCTTTAATTATCTGTTGAATATATATATATATATATATATATATATATGTTATGATGCCTTTGGTTCTATGCAATGAGAATCAGATCATGATGAGATCACGATAATGAGATCGGTTCGCCTTTAAATACAGATCCTAAATAATCTCAGTCATATGTTGCTTGAGAGGGACATCGAAACAACCAGACAGATCGGTGTACTATATACCCGTCCATATGATGGAGGCGGCTGGTCCCATAGCTACTTATGTGGAGACACTAAGGATACAATATAGCTGCTTATTGGAGAATGAGTTTACTAATTGATCCACTTATGGAATATTATATGGTTAATGATATCTGATGTTAGACAGTGATTCTGTATTCCCAGTTGTGTATCTGGTCCTTAGACTTGAGACACTAAGGATGTCTTGATTGAATATTCCTTTCTTTGACGTCAGACTTATAAGTCTGAAAAATTTTAGATATGGTACAATCGGTTATCGGGATTAGTAGCTAATCTTATGAAGGCTATTAAGTGTCATAGAGGTGTTAGGATCAATTAGTACTAAGAGGGAGAGGGGTGAATTAGTGCAAGAGTAAATTAATGTTTTAAACAGAAAATTTTTGCTTGAAGCAAGATAGAAAATCTGAAACTTTTCGTTTAAGTTAAGCAAGTGAATCTTATAAAAAAGTGCTAAGCTTCTTACTTAAAGATGACTAAAAAAGAACAAGCAAATCCGAATAAGGAGATAGGCAATGTCGTAAGTGAAGTGCTTGATTTCGAATCTTTGTTTTCAAAATGTAAATAAAAATTGAAAACCTCTATTGGTGTTTTAAAATCAATTAAGAACTGACAATTGTAAGTAGTAAATCAAATAAGTAAGAACACTTACAATTATAGTGGTTCATCACTAATCGACCTACGTCCACTTCTGAGTCTTCCTCCTTAAGGCACACCGGCGTCCACTATTGATCTCCTTTGGGTGAAGATCAAACCCTTAAAACACTTACAAGGGAGATAAGATTACAACTCTTATATTACTCCCTTATGCTTGTCTTTTTCTTATAATTCACAGAATATAATCCCTAAAATTATTGTGTAGAATGCAAGAAAACTTTAGTATTTATAGCTCCAAATGGCTTCAGAATTTTGGAGCCAAAATTCAAACATACCCGGAAAAACTGGGTACGGGCAGTATACCTGTCGACTTGGGCAGCTCAATTACCCAAAACCCTAGGTACGAGTGGTTTACCAGCCAACCCTAAGTGGTTCAGTTGCCATCAACCACTTGAAAACATGGGCGATGACGGTTTACCCACTGCTTACCAGCAGTTTACCCGTCGAAATCTCTAGAAAAGTGGTTCCCTCCACTTTTTAAATTCTGGCTTGAACCATCAGTTAACCAATCCTCTGGTCAACTAATTGAGCTCAACCTGACCTCAATCAAACCCCAATAGTGGAAATGGTTGTATTTTTTAGTTGATTTGGTTCCTTCCAAATCACACTCATCTAGGACTCAATCATAACCTACGACTTAAAGATTACAATTAAACATGACCACCAAGCTTACGACCTCACTCCCACAATCTGGTAACCTCTGGATTCTATAGCAGCGAGTCTCACAGTCTTCCTCCGGTGATCTCCCGGCGTGTTCCTAGCGAGCTTTCCGATCCCTTCGGCAAATCTCCTAGCGAACTCCTGGCAAGCTCTCTCCATATCGTCCAATCCTTAGCCTGATACCTAAGCTTGATCTTGGGTCCATGTCTGATCTGTAACTCCTTCTCTCATCGTGGTTAAACCTACACGATGCTAACTATAACTTAATTAATTACAATCATAATTACCAAACACATTCACTTTAAGACATTCCCAACTCCTCGCAAGTTTTTCGGCTACCCCCAATAATCTTTTGATGAACACCCTTGTGTCATCCTAGCAAGCTCCCGATATCCTCGACGAGCTCCCGACGCACTCTTGGCGAGTTCCCAACTGCATTATTCGAACCCCAGCCCGATGCATTGACTTGACTTTGGCCAATCCTGATTGTCATGTTCTCTCTGTTGTAGTTAATCCTGCATCAATCAGCCTTTAAAAACCCATGTTGGATCAATAACCCATCAATTAATTTCATCATCAAAATTCGAGATTCAACAATATCTCCCTTTTGGATGATGACAGGAGTAAATCATAACTTCCCCCAAATCTATATCACTTAAATTTAAGAGAATCACACACTCTTAAATTCATGTAATCAATACTCTACACAAATTTCAATATAATTTTGCATCATATCATTGAATGAGTTTCATAAAGATATCCAAGATTTGTATCATGTGTCATCAATATATATTTCTCAATACCATGTGTCATCAATGTATATTTCTCCCTCTTTGTCATCAACCAAAAGGTGAAATATAGGGCTAAGAATTTTTAAGACATATGAGTTTTTGTAAAACATCATTTAGAAGAGCTCTTAATAAATTTTAAAAAGAATATTAAGATGAACTCAAAAGTCCAAGTTGAAACTATTTTAATCACACCATCATATCATTATAATAAAATCATGATTATTATTTTAAATCATCATATATATTTTTAAAAATCAATATGAATTATCATCATACATGATTTTTCATCATCATATTTTCTCCCCCTTTGTTATCAACAAAAAGGAGAAGTACAATTAACAAGTTTTTGATATATGAACGCTTAGCAATTTAGTAAATTTTTCATCACTTTAGAACATGCAAGCTAGTGAGTTCTTTCTTCTCTTTTGAGAAGTGCAAGCTAGCAAATTTTTACTTCCTTAGCAATGTTTAAGCTAGTAATTTTACATCATGCAAACTAACAAGTTTTGCTCCCCCTTTGTCATTGTCAAAAAGAATGGATGGTTAGAATAGTGCAGAAATTTTTCCATTTCATCATCTTTCAAATCATCACATGAAATATATCAAAAAAAATTAACATAGTGATGAGATATACAATTCATGAACACAAATTTGAATATCAAGAGATAAATCATAGGAGAATAAAATATTTTGATTCATGCATAAGAAATCTCAAGTTGCTAAGATCATGATATATATAATAATCTCCTTTTAAATATTACGAGAACACATAATAAGATATTTTAATTCATAAAAGATTTCAAGTTATAATTCCAAGGAATCAAAATCATGATATAGATAAAGAACTCATTCAATTTCAAAATCATCAAAATCAATTTCAAGAGATTTAAAATAAAATTAATAGACTTATCGGTCTCTTGAAATACTAATGATTTCCTTTCTCCACTTTGTGTGAACAAGAAGGTAGAATCAAGGTAGAGAAGTGAAAAACATCACAAAAATACTCAATTTTATAAAAGTAAATTCTAAAATCCAAAAAAATCAAGAGCTACCCATGCAATTTAATTTATCTTATGCAAATTTCAAGTAATGTAGCAAATCATGCTTATCATATCCAATTTGCTTCTAATCATATTGATAATTTTATCTACCAATTTTTGTTATTTTCAAGAAAGAAATGTGATTGAATAATTTCTTCTTAACATTCATATTCAAATTATGCCCAAAACTACATGGAGATCATATCATAAAATCAAATATTTAAGTACCAAAAGACATGATTTAAATTAATAAATTTTTCCCTCCTTATTGTTTATAAATTTCAAGAAAAGTAATCAAGAATTCTTATGTATTCAAAATTCCAAGTAAAATAGAAATCCAATCATGTAAATCTCATGTATTTAAAATTTATAATTTTTTATTAACAAATCGCTCCTCATCCAATGAAGGTTTTTCATAGTCAAAGTATTTAAATTTATTATTTAAAATATCATTTTTTTTGTCTATCTCTTAGTCATTATCAAAGTAACAATTAAAATACAATAGTATCAAGTTTTAAGATTATAACTTTGCAAATTGTGTGAAAATATAGAATCTCAATATATATATATATATATATATATATATATATATATATATATATATATATATATATATATATGAATTTAAATCATCAAGATCATTGTTTATAAAAAGATTTTATAGTTCCAAAAAGATAAACTAATCATTCATTTATAAATTTCTTCAAATGAACTTGATTTATGTAAAGATTTCAAGTTTTATTATCTAAACTTGTCAAAATCATGACAATAACTTATTCAAGTTCAAATCATCAAATCATCAAAAATCACTTTCATAGTTCAAGAGATTCATAAAAAAAATAACATATTTGATTCATTAATATCTTCTTGAAAAATTTATAAGATAGAAAAATTTTCAAAAAAATGTATTCCCATTTTATTTCATACAAGCATGCCTTTGTTTTTTAAGTCAAATAAAAACATGTATTTTCATTTAAGACCAAAAAAGAGTTTTCATTATGGCAAAGATCGATAAGCCATAAATCATAAAGATCATCATGCATAATTTTAAAATATAAACTTATTAAGCATGGTCATAATCCATCATTAATTCATCAAGTATGGTTTCATAAAACATCTTCAATCAAGATTTAACTTATCTCAATTTCAACTTTTAAAAAGTCTAACTCTTTACACATGGTGCAAGGAATTGACAAACTCATTTCCAAATTTTAATTTGTTTTATATTCAAATTCAAAAGTAATCTATCATTTACCAACACACATTCATATAATTATTCAACTATTTAAATTAATCATTCAATAACCATAGCATTTAAGTCATTCAATCAAAAATCTCATTTTTGTAAGTTTCAATAAATATATTTTTCAAAAACTAAGGTCCTTTGGTTCTAGGTCATTTTCATACTTGGATGCTCTAGTTATACATCATCAATATTAATTATATAATGATGAACCATAAAAAGATTCATTGTTAATAATTTTAATTTTAATAATTTTCTTGTTATTACTTACGCTAGTGAGCTTTGAAAGAATATTAGATCTGAAGTCATGTGCCTTGAGCATCTACTTTCAAAACATAACTTAGTGCTCCTAGTTTTGTTATGAGGTAATTTTATATTATGAGAGGTTTTGATTATGTACCTATTTGAGTTTGGGTCCTTTATGATATATTCTTCCCATTTTCTCTAATGGCTTAAGGTTGTTTATGGTTCCTTTAGAAACCTAAATTAATTTATAAGGACTATAATTTTTAAATAGATATTTGAAAGCCATATATCCTAATCTTATACAAAAATTACATTTAACTTTTGATGGTAGATTTAAGGTTGGTCCTTTAATAAAAGTAGTTGGCTTTTGTTAGGTATTACCCACAAAATCTATTACATTTCTTCTATTAATATGACGCTTATTAATAAGAATCTTATTAAGGGTTTTATTCCCTATTTTAAATTTCTCTAAGTTTTGTTTTAGCATGATATTTTCGTCTTTAACACTATCTAGCATATCACATTTAGAACAAGTATTGTGTAATGGTAAAGTATCATGCAAGGTTTCATATTTGGTGTATGTATTGTGTGATGGTGCTACTTCATGCATTTCATCAAGTTTACTAACTAATGATGCATGTTCTACCTTAAGTAATTTATAGGATTTGCTAATCTTTTTAAATTCATCATAAAGCTCATGAAAAGAAAGTAATAACTCATTAAGATTAAAAAAGCTTTTGGGTGGGTTACTTACCTCATTGTGGTTGGCCACGAGCGTGAGATCTTCCACTTCTTGATTGTGTTCTTCATCTTTGGAGTGTTTCGGCTTCTTGTGTTCATAGCAAGAAGTTTTGTCTATCTTTAAATCATTTTTATGGTTCATGTTGATTAAATTTTCTAGTTCATTTGTCAAATATTCAAAATCTTTATCACTCGAGATTTCACTCGATGAGTCATATGTTCTTCTCGATTCACATTCCTTCCTATTCTTAGGAAGGTATTCTTCTTGTTCATTTTTAGAAGTATTTTCATTTAATGATTCATTTAAATTAAGTGTGCTTTCATGTGTTATTTCTAATATATGACATATATCGAAAATTGAATCATAATAGAAAACCCGATCAAATTCATTTTTATCAAGTGCACAATACAAGGCATTCATAGCCTTTGCATTCAACGAAAACATTTGCTTTTTATAATCATTCCAATCATTTGTTGGATTGGATGACTTCTGAAAATAATTTTCAATAATACACCATAAATTAAGATCTATCGAAATAAAAAAGATACACATTTGTATTTTTCAAGATATGTAGTCTGTCCCATTAAACATAAGAGGACTTATAATACATTGACCCTCGTTAATACCGAAAAGAGACATTTCTCTTGGGTATTAAGCCAAATGAGAAAAACATGGCTCTGATACAAATTGTTATGATCAATTAGCACTAGGGGGTGGTGAATTAGTGTAAGAGTAAATTAATATTTTAAAGAGAAAACTTTTCGCTTGAAGCAAGATAGAAAATCTGAAGCTTTTCATTTGAAGTTAAGCAAGTGAATCTTATAGAGAAGTACTAAGCTTCTTGCTTAAAGATGACTAAAAAAGAACAAGCAAATCCGAATTAAAGAGATAGGTAATGTCGCAAGTGAAGCACTTGATTTCGAAGCCTTGTTTTCAAAACATAAATAAAAATTAGAAGCGTCTATTGGTGTTTTAAAATCAATTAAGAACCCGACAATTGTAAGCATTAAATCAAAGAAGTAAGAACAATTACAATTATAATGGTTCGGCATTAACTAACCTATATTCACTTCTGAGTCCTCCTCCTTGAGGCACAATAACATCTACTATTGTTCTCCTTTTGGTGAAGATAAAACTCTTACAACACTTACAAGGGAGACAAGATTATAACTTTTAGATCACTCTCTTACTCCTTTCTTTTTCTTATAATTCACATATAATATTTTCTCAGAATATAATCTCCAAAATTATTATGTAAAATGTAAGAAAACTTGAGATATTTATAGGCCCAACGGCTTTAAAATTTTAGAGCTAAAATTCAAGCATACCTAGAAAATTTGGGTACGGGCAGTTTACCCACCGACCTAAGCGGCTCAGCCACCCAAAACCCTGGGTACGGGCGGTTTATCCATTTGCCCTAGGCGGTTCAACCGCCGTTAGCCGCTCGAAAACCTGGAAGGCGGTGATTTACCCATCGTTTACTAGCGATTTACCTATCGAAATCTCGGGAAAATTGATTCCCTCCACTTTTCGAGTTTCGGTTTGAACCATTAGTTAACCAATCCTCTGGTCAACTAATTGAGCTCAACCTGAGCTCAATCAAACTCTAATAGTGGACCCAATTGCATCTTTTAGTTGATTTGGATTCCTTCTAAATCACATCATCCAGGACTAATCTTAACCTACGACTTAAATATTATAATCAAACATGACCACCAAGCTTACGACCTCACTCCGGTAATCCGATAACCATCGGATTCTATAGTGATGAGTCTCACGGTCTTCCTCTGGTGATCTCTCGATGTGTTCCTAGCGAGCTTTCCAATCCCTTTGGCGAATCTCCTAGCAAGCTCCCTCTACATCGTCCAATCATTGGCCTGAAACCTAAACTTGATCCTAGGTTCATGTTTGATCTGTAACTCCTTCTTCTGTAATGGTTAAACCTACATGATGCTAACTATGACTTAATTATAATTATATGATATGACTCCAGTAGGGTTGAGTCCTAATCATCTTAGTACTAGTCAATAAAAACCTTGTTAGATTGTAATAAAGCCACTCCTATCTTATAAAGGAGTATGGCTAGGGTCTAGATTAGCTCTTAGGGCTTAGTAGTCACCACACCCCTTACTGGGTTGGTCAGCTAGGTTTTTCCCTTGCTTAGGTCAGCTATAGAGCCACTTAGCCGCCTCCTGTTCTTATTAAGGTAGGTTAGGTATGGGAGGGGCAAAGGGGTAATTTTACTTAGGTAAGCACCCCCTTAGGCTAGGGTTTTGATCTTTGTTTAAAGATGTAGCAGTCCCCCCTCTTGAATTAAGCAATTATCAATTTTATTTCAGCCTTGTACCGAATCTAGGAGAGAGGAACCCCTACAGCGTTCTATGGGTTGATCCCCCTTCAAAGATCAAAATATATAGGGCTCCTTCTGGGGTTCTATCATTTGGTATCAGAGCAGTGATCTTGCTACCCCTGTAACCATCTCAGCCGCCTTCACCTTCCCAAGCAATTCCCATAATTATTGTGACACGCACCTCCACCTTCCACCCCAATCGCAGATCAAATCAGTCTACCGCTGCCCCCTGTGGTTGATCTAGAAATCTAGTATTTTTTTATCATCATGCCTCTTCAATACTGTAAGATTCCTTACTTTACACGTTGAAGATTTTTTCTAAATTTTATCCACTATAAATTTCGTTTGTCGTAAACGTTATCATTGTTACGAAGGCGGAACACTGCAAAAATTTTCAGTCGTGTTTTTGCCTCTTAAAACTAGCTTATTCCTTCTCCTTTATGGTCAAAACTTTTAAACAATTCTCAAGATCAAGTTGGCTTTCATCTGGATTTGATTTCTTAAAAAAACTCCTTCTAGAAATAGTTTTCGTGTGCAATCTTTGACTATCATATAGTTTTATAATTTTACGACGAAGGAATCTGCCTTTCATCTTTTGCCCTATTAACCTACTATTATGCTACCAAAATTTCATCAAACTTTTTATTTGTATTAATAACATTTGAACCAAGTGTTTCTATATAATTTTCTTGAACTTTCCTCTAGAATTTACATTGAGAAGTCATCGTTTCTCTGACATAAAATTGGTTCAGCAGGACAGCACATTATAGCATATTTTTTCACCGAATTCTATCATATTTGAGTGTTGTTTTTTGTAAGATTTTGGACTCTCTTTTCCTCATCTCAAAATGTTACCATCCTCACCAAAAACCCTTTAAAATCCTACCCTAGACCAAAACCAAACAGCCCCCCAAATCTATCCTAAATCATAACCTACTTCTATCGAAATCGATTCACCTTCAAACCGGTCACCCACTTCTCCAAAATTCCCATGCCACTAACCTGACAACAGAAAAAAAGATCTCAATATTATAGATCTGGAGGCATATACTATGGCATCAAAGAAGACTATCGATGCAAAGATTGAAGCCTTTGAAAATTGCATGGAGGAGAAGATGCGATCCCTTTTCGCCGAATTCAGCATTGGCCGACTGTCGAGCTCGAGGAAATCACAACACGGAGAAACTTCAGATCGGTGAGATGATCCTCAAGAACATGACCACATCATCTCTGATCTCAATAATCCATGCATGAAGGTTGACTTCCCTAGATGGGAAGAAAGAGACCCGATTGGGTGGATCTCGCGCGTGGAGTGTTATTTTCGATTCTACCAAACCGCCGACGCCACACGGGTGGAGATTGCTGCCATCCACATCGAGAGAGATACTATTCAATGATTTAATTGGTTTGAGTACACCCATGGAGGACTCTCTTGGCAGCAATTCAAGGAAGGATTACTAAACCGCTTTGGACCAACCGATTTCAACAACATCGACGGATAATTAGCAAAGATTCATCAAACCTCTACAATACAAGAATACCAAACAAGGTTTGAGCGTTTATCTAACTAAACTGAGAATTAGTCTAAGAAACAACTTTTAAGTACTTTTATTGAGGGCCTAAGACTGGAGATCCGAGGAGAAGTAAAGGCGCGACAACCATACACTCTTATGGCGGTGATTTTCTTCGTGCGTATCCAAGAGGAACAATTGAATCACGAGGTACGAAGGACAAGGGTCACTCTCCGACCAGTCATGCCGAGGCCTACTACCCCCTCTACTGTCATACAAGCCTCTGCACCAAAAAAGTTGACAGGAGACGAGCTTCACGAACGATCATTGAAGGGGTTATATTGGCATTGTAACGAACCATGGAGCCGCGAACATCGCTGCAAAAAGGGTCGGTTCCTCATGATTAAACTAGCAGAGGATGAGGACAATGAAACATCTGAAGAAGCCCTTGAACCTAATGAGGAAGCCATGGAGGAAGAGTCCCAACCAGCCAACTACGTAGTGCATGCATTGGCCAGCTACTCTAACTCGCAGATGATGAAAGTTGGAGGACTTCTAAAATAGCAACCCATCACCGTTCTCATCAACACGGGCAGCACCAATAACTTCCTCGATAGTAAGGTTGCTGCATGTTTGGCGCTTCAAATCAAAGGTTGCAACAAGTTCGACGTAAAGGTCGAATCTTTAATTCAAATGCTGAACTACTCCTCCAAGACCAAGAAGTGGTAGCTAATTTCTTCCACCTACCCATTGATGATTATTAACATGTACTCAGGATCGAATGGATCACAACAGTAGGTGATATCTCCTGAAATTTTTCTAAATTAATCATGAAATTTTATTGCAAAGGGAGATAGGTCACGTTATGAGGCAAGCACGGGAGCCAAATTTTCACTATTTCATCGCAACCAATGGAGAAAGTTTTGCATAAAGCATATGGTAGATTTTTTGATGCATATTCAGTAGCTATCTACGAGGGAGAACGTACAAAACTCATATCCTAAGCTTGCCCTTTGCCTAAATGAATTAATAAATATTTTCTTAGAGTCGCGCGAGTTGCCCTCTAACCTGTTGCATGACCACCGCATTCCTATTTTTTCAGGCAAACCTCTAACAAATTTGTGACCATACCACTATCCTCACTTGCAGAATGATGAGATCGAGAACATTATTAAAGAGATGCTTGATACTAGGGTAATTCGACTGAGTTGCAGCCCTTACTCCTTACCGGTATTGCTAGTGCATAAGAAAGATAGTATATGGTGGATGTGCATTGATTACTCGGTTCTAAACTTCATCAAGGATAAATATCTTATCCTATTTGTAGATGAACTCTTGGATGAATTAAAAGAAGCCCGAGTCTTCACTAAATTAGATCTCCGATCCGGATACCATCAGATTCGGGCATGCACTGAAGATATTCTGAAAACTATATTTTGCACGTATAACGATGACTACAAGGTTCTGGTAATGCCTTTTGGACTTACAAATGCTCCTTCTACTTTCCAAAACCCGATGAATGACATTTTTCAGAGTTTTCTACATAAGTTCGTATTTGTATTCTTTGATGATATTCTCATTTATAGGCCTATGCTTAATATACATTTTCAGCACTTACAAACTATTCTAATGATTCTTCGAGAGAATATTCTTTATGTTGAACAGTCAAAGTGTGACTTCTTACAGCATAAAGTGGAGTATCTTAGGCACATTATATCAGAGGATGGAGTGGCAGTGTGATAGGACTCCAGCAGGATTGAGTCCTAATCATCTTAGTACTAGTCAATAAAGACCCTGTTAGATTGTAATAAAGTCACTTCTATCTTATAAAGGAGTATGGCTAGGGTTTAGATTAGCCTTTAGGGCTTAGTAGCAGCCATGCCCCTTACTGGGTTGGTCAGCTAGGGCTTCCCCTTGCTTAGGTCGGCTATAGAGCCACTTAGCCACCTCTTATTCCTATTAAGGCAGATTGGCTATAGGAGGGGTAAAGGGATAATTCTACTTAGGCAAGCACCCCTTAGGCTAGAGTCTTGATCCCTATATAATAATGTAGCTGTCCCCTCTCTTGAAGTAAGCAATTATCAATTTTATTTCAGCCTTGTGTCGAGTCTAGGAGGGAGGAACCCCTATAGTGTTTTAAGGGTTAATCCCCATCCAGGATCAAAATCTATAGAGCTCATTCTGAGGTGCTATCATCTGGTATCAGAGTCGCGTTCTTGCTGCCCTATATCCATCTCAATCGCCTCCACCTTCCCAAGCAATTCTCACAATTGCTATGACACGCGCCTCCACCTTCCACCCCAGCAGTAGATCAAATCAGTTATCGCTGCCCCCTGCGTTTGATCTGGAATTTTGGTATATTTTTATAACCAATGCCTCTTCAATACTGCAAGATCCTTCATATTATATATAGGAGAAGTTTTGTAAAGTTTCTTTGCTGTAAATTTTTACCGTCACAAATGTTATCATCATTGTGAAGGCGAAACACTGCAGAAATTTTCAATCGTGTTTTTGCCTCTTGAAACCGGCTTATTTCTTCTCCTTTCCGACTAAAATTTTTAAACAATTCTTAGGATCAAGCTTTCATCTAGATTTAATTTTATGAAAAAACTCCTTCTGGAACTGGTTTTCTTATGTAATCTTTGACCATCATGCAGTTCTGAAATTTTACTATGAAGGAATATACCTTTTGTCTTTTGCGCTATTTCCCTACTGTTATGCTGCCAAAATTTTGTCAAACTTTTTATTGGTATTAAAAACATCTGAACTAAGGGTTTATGCATAATTTCCTTGAACTTTCCTCTCAAATTTATGTCAAGAAGTCATCGTTCCTCTGACGTAAATATGGTTCAGTAGGACAGCACATCGCATCACTTCTTTTCACCGAATTCTATCAGATTTGAGTGCTATTTTTTGTGGGATTTCAGGGTCTCTTTTCCTCATCTTCAAACCCTACTATCCTCACCAAAATCTCTTCTAAATATTACCTTAAACCGAATCTAGATAGCCCCCTAAATCAGTCACCCAAATCAGCCTACTTCCTTATCGATCCACTTACCTTTTTAGCCAACTTTCCTTACCGAGACACCTACCTTTGCTGCCATCTATCCCAGATCTAAAATTTATTTTCCTAACCTTCATCTATTGCTATCATAGCCCTAAAACCACACCAATTCGCGGCCTAAACTCCATAAAATTGTAACCCTAAACTGTAGCCTACTTCCATCTAAATAGATTCACCTTCCAACCGGCCACTCCCTTCTCCAAAATTTCCATGCCACTAACCCGACAACAGAAAAAAGATCTTAATATTACAGATCTAGAGGCATATATTATGGCATCAGAAGAGGCTATCAATGCAAAGATTGAAGCCTTTAGAAATCGCATGGAAGAGAAGATGTGATCCCTTTTCACCGAATTCAGCATTGGCCGATTGTCGAGCCTGAGAAAATCATAACATAGAGAAACTTCAGATCGATGAGATGATCCTCAAGAATATGGCCACATCATCTCTGATCTCAATAATCTATGCATGAAGGTTAACTTCCCTAGATGGGAAGAAGGAGACCCGATCGGGTGGATCTCGCGCATCGAGCACTATTTTCAGTTCTACCAAACTGTCGATGCCACACGGGTGGAGATTGCTGCCATCCACCTCGAGAAAGATGCTATTTAGTAGTTCAATTGGTTTAAGCCATGGAGGACTCTCTTGGCAATGATTCAAGGAAGGACTATTAGACCGCTTCGGACCAACCAACAACATTGACGGACAATTGGCAAAGATTCGTCAAACCTCTACAATATAAGAATACCAAACAAGGCTTGAGCGTTTATCTAACCAAACTAAGAATTGGTCTAAGAAACAACTCTTAGGTACTTTTATCAAAAATTTAGAGATCTGACGAGAAGTAAAGGCGCGACAACTGTACACTCTTATGGCGGCGATTTCCTTTGCGTATATCCAGGAAGAACAATTGAACCACGTGGTGTGAAGGATAAGGGTCGCTTCCCGACAAGCCATGCTGAGGCCTACTACCCCCTCTACTGCCATCTAAGCCCCTGCACCAAAAAAGTTGACAAGAGACAAGCTTCGCAAATGATCGGCCAAGGGGTTGTGTTGGCATTGTGATAAACCGTGGAGCCACGAACATCACTGCAAAAAGGGCCAACTCCTCATAATTGAATCAGCAGAGGATAAGGACAATGAAACATCTGAAGAAGCCCTCAAACCTAAAGAAGAAGCCATAGAGGAAGAGTTCTAACCGGCCAACTACGCAGTGCACACATTGGCTGGATATTCCAACCTGTAAATAATGAAAGTTGGAGGACTTCTAAAATAGTAACCCATCACCGTTCTCATTGACACGGGTAGCACCAATAACTTCCTCAATAGTAACGTTGTTGCATATTTGGCACTTTAAATTGAAGATTACAACAAGTTTGACGTAAAGGTCGCCGACGGTCGAATCTTTAATTACGACCAACGGTGCCTGCGGGTAAAACTACTCATCCAAGACCAAGAAGTGGTAGCTGATTTCATCCTCCTACCCATTGATGATTATGAAGCTGTACTCATGATTGAATGGCTCACAACACTAGGTGATATCTCCTGAAATTTTTCTAAATTAATCATGAAATTTTATTGCAAAGTAAGACAGGTCACGTTACGAGGCAAGCGCGAGAGCCAAATTTCCACCGTTTCGTCATAACCAATAGAAAAAGTTTTGCACAAAGCCATTGGTGGATTCTTGATGCATATTCAGCAGCCATCTATGGGGGAGAACGTACAAAACTTAGATCCTATGCTGGCCCTTTGCTTGAAAGAATTTGTGGATGTTTTCTTGGAGTCGCGTGGGTTGCCCCCTAACCTGCTACATGACTACCGCATTCCTATTTTGCCAAGCAAACCTCTAGCAAATTTATGACTGTACCACTATCCTCACTTGCAAAAGGACGAGATCGAGAATATTGTTAAAGAGATGCTTGACACCGGGGTGATTCGACCAAGCTGCAACCCTTACTCCTCACCAGTGTTGCTAGTGCGCAAGAAAGATGGTACGTGACAGATGTGCGTTGACTACCGGGCTCTAAACGCCATCACCGTCAAGGATAAATATCCTATCCTATTCTTAGATGAACTCTTGGATGAATTAAAAGGAGCCCGAGTCTTCACTAAATTGCATCTCTAATCCGAATACCATCATATTCAGGTATGCACTAAAGATATTCTGAAAACTACATTCCACATGCATAACGGCCACTACAAGTTTCTGGTAATGCCTTTCGGACTTACGAATGCTCCTTCTACTTTCCAAAGCCTGATGAATGACATCTTCTGGAGTTTTCTAATCAAGTTTGTATTGGTATTCTTTGATGATATTCTCATTTATAGACCTACGCTTGATATATATTTTCGTCACTTACGAACTGTTCTAACGATTCTTCGGGAGAATACTCCTTATGTTAAATATTTAAAGTGTAGTTTTTTATAACGTAAAGTGGAGTATATTGGGCATATTATATTAGAGGATGGAGTGATGGTGGACCCGACAAAGATCGAGGTAATGCAAGGATGGCCGAGACCTACAAACGTACAATCATTATGCGATTTCCTTGGACTCACCGGCTACTACCAAAATTTTATGAAAGATTATAGCAAGATTAGCACCCCGCTCATATCCTTACTAAAGAAAGACTCCTTCTTACGGTTGGATAAAGCCTCTGCAGCCTTCGAACGACTTAAGGCGACCATGACGATGACGTTGGTCCTAGCGCTACCTGATTTCGGCCGCACTTTTATCATTAAGGCCGATGCGTTAGGAGTTAGAATTGGGGCTATTCTTATGTAAGATGGTCGACTCCTAATTTACACTGAGGCTTCCTCTACACTTCATAGAAGATTTTTACAGGAGATACTAATTACTACTAAATTTAGAATATAGTTGGATACAGGTCCATGGCACGAAAGAGGAGTAAAACTAGAAGAATTGCAATTCATGCTCACGCCAGATTGGGCTCTCATTATCCTGAACTATACCAGAGGTCAGTCACCATTCTAGAAGAAAGATTGGCTATCACTAAAGACTAACCATATGGCAACACATGCAAAGAAGAAACGGCCTCCCGACAAACTTCAGAATGAACGAAAAGTTGAAGATCGAGTTTTTCTACACCTCTAGCCCGATCAGCAGGAAACTCGAGCCTTAATGAAGTGGTCTTCCTATTTCTTTGGGTCTTGCAAAATTGAAGATCACATTGGGGCCCTAACCTGAAGATCAAATTCGCACACCAAATCAAGATTACAGTTGATCCGCCAAGTATCCCACCTCAAACAAAAATTTAAAGAAGACGACTTAGCCCAAATCCTTTCAACTAACACCCCAGCTGATGAGGAGGCCAAAGTTCAGTTAATGATAGTATGGGAGTCATGTGAGGAGTTGAAGATCCAATTTCTAGAGTTTATGGACCCTCAGCCTTGAGGACAAGACTGATCTGAAGAGGGCAGACTTGATAGGACTCTAGTAGTGTTGAATCCTAATCAATAAAAATCTTGTTAAATTATAATAAAGCCACTCCTATATTATAAAGGAGTATGGCTAGGGTCTAAATTAGCCCTTAGGAATTAGTAGCCGCCAAACCCCTTACTGGGTTGGTCAGCTAGGGTTTCCCCCTACTTAGGTCGGCTATAGAGCCACTTAGCCGCCTCCTATTCCTATTAAAGCAGGTTAGCTATAGGAGGGGCAAAAGAATAATTCTACTTAGGCAAGCACCCCCTTAGGTTAGGTTTTGATCCCTATTTAAAGATGTAGCTACCCTCCTCTTGAATTAAGCAATTATCAATTTTATTTCAGCCTTGTGCTGAATCTAGGAGGGAGTAACACCTACAGCGTTCCAAGGATTGTACCCCCTCAAGAATCAAAATCTATATGGCTCCTTATGGGGTTCTATCATCATAATTGTGAAACACATCCACTTCAAGACCTTCCCAACTTCCTGTAAGCTTTTTGGCTACTCTTGACAATCTTTTGATGAGTCTTGGTCTTCTTCTAACAAACTTCCTTGCACCATCCTAGCAAGCTTTAATACCCTCGGTGAGCTCCTGATGCACTCCTAGCGAGTTGCCAACCATATCGTCCGAACCCCAGCTTGATACATGGACTTGACTTTGGCTAATCTTGATTGTCATATTCTCTCTATCGTAGTTAATCTTGCATCAATCAACTTATAACAACCCATGTTAGATCAATAACCCATCAATTGATTTCATCATCAAAATCTAAGATTTAATAAGAGGATCATCCACTTAGTTTCATGAGAGAAATATTTCATATATTCTCGCTCAGGTAAATCCCTGATCAGGTTGGTCAGATTGAGAGAGAATGAGTTCACTAGGAGAATCCGATTAGAGCAAGACTTAGATTAATTTCGTATGTGGCCTGATAGTACCATGCCCAGTATATAGTATCTGGTATATTAGTTGGATGAAAGATTATAGATACATGGTAATTAAGAATAAATAGGTCCAATGGATAAGATTCCTCATACCATTTGTAGACTATTGTCACGGGCTTAGCTGAATTTGCCTAAGTCGTGCGGCACCCTAGTGACAAACTTAAAGACTTAGCTGAAATTGCCTAAGTCACGAAGCAACCTTTGCCCAATGTTCCAAACTTAATAAAATTACCTAAGTTATAAAAACGCTGAAGCGTATTTGCCCGCAAAGGGTCACCCACTTGCAAACTCATGTAGGTCCCGAAGGACCCACAAAAAGAGAAGTTGATTAGTTTTAAAGATAAGTGACGGACAAGTCTCAACGTCTCGCAAAGAGGGTAACTTTTATAAGCAATTCATTGAACACGTTATGTGCAATAGAAAAAGGATAGAAAGAGAGCAAAACAAGATTTTAGAGAGCTGTAGGAATGGTCGTAAGTCCGTGAACAATGATCCCTAAGGTACCAAGCGCAAGACGAGTTCAACAGTCGATGAATGCTCACACCCGATACTATCCCAAAGCCTCATCCAGCCCTGTGCCACCCGGGGGGTTCCAAAGGGTTGAGATGGCTGACATTTTACATCGCTTGGTCAGGTCACCGCAGCATATGAAAATGGCCCGAAACTAGGCAGTTTTAGCATGTTTTGGCTCCGTGCAATGAACGACTGTTTTGCAGCCTTACAAACTATTTTTGCTTGTATTTCTAAGGCAAAACATGCTGCCAAACATCTATACAAGCAAACAAAAGCGACGAATAGTTCGTTGAGCAAAGAGTTACAATTGAATGACGACCATTTGTGACATTCTCCCTCACTTAAACTGTCGACGCCCTCGTCGATGCTTGTTGGTAGGCTTTAACGTGGGCTTCTTCATGTTGTAGGACGTCTTCTGGCTCCCAACTGGGTTCTGTTTGGGGAAGCTTTTGCCACTTTACTAAGAACTCAGTATGCTTTGATCTGTTGGGTAGCTTAGTCTTGTGATCTGCTAGAATAGTCTCAACTCGCTTCTCGTAGGAGGCTCTGATTGGAGGTAGTTGAGTTAAAATATTTCACGAAGTATCTTGCAGATCTGAATGGTAGGTTTTCAAGTTACTTGTATAGAAGACATTGTGAATTTTGAGCCATGTCGGCAGTTGCAACTTGTAGGAAACATTGCCTACCTTGCTGATAATTGAAAAAGGACCTTCATACTTGCGCACCAATCCTTTGTGCACTTTATGCCTAAAGAATTAGAGTGATGATGGTTGGAGCTTCACCAACACTAAGTCACTAACTTTAAACTCCTATGGTCGCCTTCTCAAGTCTGTCCACTTCTTCATCTTTTTGGTCACCTTCTCCAAGTAGGCCCAAGCAATATCTGCATTTCGATATCATTCCTTTACAAAGTGATATGCTGACGAACTACTCCTCATATAACCAATAGCCAATATGTGAGGAGTCAGTGGTTGTTGTCCTATAATAATCTCAAATGGGTTCTTGTCGGATGTAGAGCTCCACTATAAGTTATAGGAGAATTTGGCTATATCCAACAGTTTTACCTAATCTCGTAGGTTAGCACTCACATAGTGCTAGAGATACTGCTCTAAGAGTAAGTTAACTATTTTAGTCTCGCCATCCATCTGGGAGTGGAGGCTTGTGGAGAAGTATAACTTGGACCCTAGCAATTTGAAGAGTTGAGTCCAAAATCATCCCAAGAACCACGAATCTCGATCGCTGATGATGTTGTATGAGACTCCCCAATACTTCACCACATGCTTCATCATTAACTTGGCCGCCTCCTCTGCTGAACAATATAGGGATGCAGCAATAAATGTTGTATATTTTGAAAATCGATTGACCACCATAGTATCAATTCGAGTCCACCTACTGTCGATAAGCTTGATATAAAATCCAAAGAGATGCTCTCCCATAGCCTTTCAGGTACGGGCAGCGCTCCAAAAGTCCCACTGGCTTTTGTTTCTCTACCTTATCTTGTTGGCAAGTAAGGCATGTTCGAACATAATCTTTCACATCAGTCTCCATCTTCGGCCAATTGAAGGCCCTCTTCACGAGAGCCATTATTCGGTGGATGCTAAGATGTCTAGCCCAAAGGGAATCATAACACTCTTTCAAGAGTTCACGCCTCAAATTATATGCTCGCGGAACATAAACTTTATTTTCTTTGGTATAGATTAGTCCCTCCTGGACCCAAAATCATTGTGTCTTGCCTTCTTTGATGAGTTGCATCAAAGTTACTACCTGAGGATCACTATACAGTCCATCATTGATCTTGAAAAGAAAGTTGGAGTGTAACTGGCTTGCTTGGCCTCCATCTTTCAATTATATAGCATTCACCAATTCAACTTTTCAACTCAAAGCATCGGCCATGACATTTGGATTTCCGGGCTTATACTCCATTACCATGTCAAACTCGTCCAAGAAGTCCTACCATCGTACTTATTTTGGGGAGAGTTTTTTCTGAGTCTAGAAGTAACTCAATGTAATATTATCCGTCCTTAGCATGAATGGTGCTCCTAAAAGGTAATGTTTAGGCTCGTAGATAGTGGACCACTGTTGTCATCTCCTCCTCATGCACTAGATATTACCGCTCGGTATCATTGAGCTTGCGACTCTCGTAGGCTACTAGATGACCCTCTTGTATAAGTACTCCCCCAATAGCAAAGTCAGAAGCATCTGTAAGGACTTCAAAAGACTTCCCATAGTCTGGGAATCTGAGTACTGGTTCCTCCAATACGATAGTCTTTAGGTCTTGGAATACCGCTTCATATTTGTCCGACCATCTCCAAGACTGCTCCTTCTTAAGCAACTTCGTCAGTGGAGCTGTACACTTCGAATATGTAACAATGAAGCACCGATAATAGTTGACAAACCCAAAGAAGGATCTAAACTCTAGCACCTTCTTTGGTGTTTGCCATTCTGCCATAGCTTGCACCTTCGATTTATCCATCCAGATAGAACCATCGTCGATTCGATGCCCCAAAAATAGAATCTCTGCTTGAGCAAAGTAACACTTCTCTCTCTTTACAAACAAAGTGTTCTCCCTAAGAATTTTAAAGATTGTCCAAAGGTGCTCAACATGCTCCTCAAGTGTTCGGCTATAGATGACTATATCATCCAGGTAGATAACCATAAACTTATCTAAATATTCCTTGAATAGTTGGTTCATTAAAATACAGAATATGGCTAGAGTATTGGTTAAGCCGAAAAGCATTACCAAGAACTCAAATGTTCCACACCTAGTCACACAAGTAGTCTTTGCCTCATCACCTTCTGCAAAACGCACCTACCAGTGCCCCAACCAAAGGTTAAGTATGGATAAATACTTGGCTTTGTCCAGTTGATCAAACAAATCCGCGATGAGCGGGATGGGGTATTTGTTCTTCACCATCATTTTGTTCAGGGCTCAATAATCGATAAATAATCAGAGGCTCCCATCTTATTTCTTCTAGTAGAGGACTAGAGCTCTAAATGATTCCTTTAAACTGCGGATGAGACCATCGCTCAGCAGTTCGTTTAACTGCTTTCTGAGTTCTGCCAACTTTGGGGGGGTCATGCGGTATGGTGGTCTCACTAGAGGCTTAACTCCCAGCTCCAGCTCTATATGATGATCCACGCCTCTACCTGGTGATAGAGTTTTCACTAAATCAGTATCATATCTGAAAACTCCTTCAGGATGTTTGCCACTGTAGCAGGTTCTTGAATTGCCTCCTCGTCAAGTATTTTTATCTTTATGGCTGCTAAAAAGGTCGATTCACCTTTCTGTACCCCCTTCTTTAATTGTAGTGCTAATATTTATTGTGGATCCTTAGTTCCTCCTCGAGAAATTAGAACCACGCAAGGGTCGTCACCTCCCATTTAGCATAGGGAGTTCAAAAATGGCATAGGCACTAACTTTACTACGTGCATGAATTCCATTCCAAGCATCACTTATAAGTCATCTAAGGGCACCACCATCATGTTTGTGCTTCTGCTCTATGTTCCGATCTTGATAGGGATCCCCTTTACTAGTCCAGAGATCCTTAGCCTTCAAGTTTATAGCTTTCATATGACTTGGATTTTTCTCTAAGATTAGACCAAATCACTTAGCTTCTCTATCAGCAATAAAGTTGTGAGTAGCACCCGTGTCCACCATTGCCCAAGTTGCTCGGCCATTTAGCTTGATGTCCACATACATCAGCTTGTTGCTCACTACCTTTGATGGCTTTGCCTTTGCATTCTCCCCCACTTGACCTTGTAATGCATTCAAGGGGTCCTTGCGACTTGGTTTAATCATCGTCGGCTTCTCCATTTGGGGTCCTTGCGATTCCTCATCGTCGCTGCTAGATTCAGAATTGCTCGAACTAAGGACGATGACTTTACTCTTGTCCGACTTGTGAGGGTGTATAGATGTCATTAAAGCATTGAGTGTCTGCTTCTGTGGGCACTCCTTCACCATGTGCAGTCCTCCGCACAAGAAGCATCCACCAGATTTTGGAGCTTTGCCTTTTGAGCTTGGTCCCTCATGGAAACTTTTCTTCTTTTGTTCACCCCCAGACTCCTTCATTTGGGAGTATTTTGTTGGGCGATTTCCCAATGATTATTTCTTCTTTCCCAAGTCCTTCGAAGAAACGAAATCAGTTAGCCTTTCCACGGCTATAATTACATCGATCACATGGATGACATTCCTCCGATGCAGTTCTTGTTGCGTCCATAGCTTTAAGCCATCGAGAAAGCTGAATAGTTTGTCCTTTTAAGACATGTTTTGTATCTTCAGTATCAGTGCCAAAGTTTATTTCACATAGTCTTAAATGGATGTACTTTGGCGGAGTTATCTCAGTTTCCTTCTTGCGACGAACTCTGTATTCTCGGGCAAAAACTGAGTTCTCAACTCTCGCTTTAAGTCTTCTCATGTATCCACTCGACATCGACCTTGCTGGATCTCTTCCCAATGGGTTCATCACCAAAGTTTTACATCTACATGGTTGCTATAGAAACTTTGGTTTCCTCTGAATCTGATCTCGTAGCACAAAAAGAATATTCCATGTCGAATAGAAAATTCTTGAGCTCTTTGGCATCTTTAGCGCCCCCATAGTAATCCAGCTCTGGTGCCCTAAAGCTTTGTGGCGGTGCCACGCGAGTATTGTTCCCTTCCGCATAAGAGTTCTAGTGAGCAACATCACTTTAGCCGTGAGTTTTGCCACAATTCACACAGATGTCGTATGAAGTCTTTGGTGTCTTCTGTCAATTGGTCGACTGGGGACTCGAACCTATCGATATGAGATTCAGCTTCTTCTTGCAAGCTCTTTACCCCAAGAATCCTTCCTTGGCCTTAGTAGAGTTCTTCCAAGCTCACTTCAAAAACATCGAGGTAGGTTTCCATTAGTGTAAGTCTCTCTTTGTAGCTCTTTTTTTCAGTTGGCACACTAGATTGTACCTCCTCCGCTCGCGAAGGGTATCCAACTTCATGCTCATGTTGTTCACTGTCGTGCTCCTCATAAGCGGATCCAGTATTTTGCAAGCGAGTTTGCACTTGCAGCCCACCTACGACTGCTTGGGGCAAAGGTCTGGCTTGCCCCATCTTGCTCGATTCACCATGGTGCTTCACCATGGCAAGATTACAAATCCTCTTCGCATACTTGTTCGAATTGCTTGCCCGCTCTGATATCACAATATCATGGGCTTAGCTAAATTTGCCTAAGCCATGCAGCACCCTAGTGACAAACTTAAAAAGTTAGCCAGAATTACCTAAGTCACGGAGCAACCTTTGCATAATGTTTCGAACTTAGCTAAAATTACCTAAGTCATGAAAACGCTAAAGCATATTTGTCTGCAAAGGGTTAGCCCACTTGCAACCTTGTGCATGTCCCGAAGGACCTACAAAAAAGAAGTTGATTAATTTTGAAGACGAACGATGGACAAGTCACGACGTCTTATAAGGAGGATAGCTTTTATAAGTAATTCATTGAACACCTTATATGCAACAGAGAAAGGAGAGAAAAAGAGTGAAATAGAACTTTATAGGGCTGTAAAAACAGTCACAAGTCCGTAAATGATGATCCCCAAGGTATCAGACATAAGACAAGTTCAACAGTCGATGAATGCTCACGCCCGATACTATCCCGAAGCCCCATCTAGCCCTGTGCCACTCGTAAGGTCCCAGAGGGCTGAGTGATAGAACCTAGAAGGAGCTCTATACATTTTGATCTTTGAGGGGGATCAACCCTTGGAACGCTATAGTGGTTCCTCCCTCCTAGTAGTCGGTCGTATGGCTGAATTGTAGATTAATCTTTCTTAATAAAAAGAGGTGGAGGCTACATGCTTATATAGGGCTCCAAACCCTAGCCCTAGGGGGGTGCTTCCTAAGTGAATTTCCCTTTTTGGCCCTCTTATAGCTACCATACATAAATAAAGGGGGTGGCAGCCTAAGAGGCTGCATAAGTGATGCCACTCAGCTAAAAACCCTAGTCGGCCAACCCAGTGAAGGGGGCGATGGCCAGTAAGCCCTAAGGTCCCAAATTAAATCCTAGCCATAATTCTTTATAAGATAGAAGTGACTAGGTGGGGTTTTATTACAATCTTACAGGGTTCTTATTGATTACTTCTAGGGTGATTATGACTCAACCCTGCTAGAGTTCTATCAAGCCCGCCCTCTTTAAATCAGCCTTATCCTCAAGGCTGAGGGTCCATGAACTCTAGGAACCAAGTATTCAGCTCCTCCCATGTGATCATTAATTGAACTTTGGCCTCCTCATTAGCTTGGGTGTCAGTTGGATGGATTTGGGCTGAGTTGTCTTGTTTAAATTTCTATTTGAGGTGGGATACCTGGAGGATCAACTATAATCTTGATCTGGTGCATAGATCTGATCTCCAGGTTAGGGCCCCAATGTGATCCCAAATTTTACAAGGCCCAAAGAAATAGGGAGACCACTTTCTTGAGGCTTAAATTTCATGCTGGTAGAGCTGGAGATGAAGGGGGACTTGATCTTTCTTAGGAAACTTTCTTCTGCTCCAGCATTTGTCAGAGGGAAGTTTCTTCCTTGCAGGGGCTGCCACATGGTTGCTCTGTAATAGTAGTCGTGCCTTCTTTTGGAGTGAGGATTGTCCTATAATAAAATCTCTAGTGGTGTGAGCCTGATCTGAGTTTGAGGTGGGTAGGAGTGGTGATTTTTTAGGGCTCATTTTCACTTCTTCGTGCTGTTGACCATTTTGCATGAGGATGGTGCTGACCCCCACTCTGGATGTGTCTGCTCCAATAATAAACATCTGGCTATGATTTAGTGTGGACGACATCGTGGTCATAAAGGCTATAGTCTCACTTGGCCAAGGTGGTGCATCTTTCTTTATAATGAGAGGGATAATGTTCATGTTTCGTTGAGTCCTACGAATAATCCTTCCCCTTTTCTAATTTCACCACTGGAGGGGCTCAATTTTCTCGCGGTCTTGGGCCGTAGATTAGAGGTCATCATTAAGAAAGTCTTTAAGCATCATAGTCTGATCTTAGGAAAAGTCATCGAAGTCACCTAAGATCAACAACCATAGTGAGTTCGGTGGGATGTAACACTTTAGAAGTAGCTTATCTCTATGGAAAAGGATGTAGGGATGTGTTGTAGCGAGAAATAAGCATGACCGAATAATTCGTGTCTCTATCATCTCATGGATGACCCTTTTATCTTTAACCTTCTGAGGTTATAGGAAGCAATCTGGCTGAGCAACAACTGATAGAAATTTTGGCATGTTCAGCATGGGGGGGTTAGACAATTTTAGAGGAGGTAATCGGCTCAATTTGGTGGAGACGCCCAAAATTTTAGTAAGTTGTGGGAGAGGGTTCTTATCTTTAATCTCATGAAAACCCTTGAATTTGAATTAGGAAACCACTGAATTTTTTTTTTTTTGGTACCCCCTCCAAGTGTTGTGTTGTGGTTATAGTCGCTAGGCTCCCTCGTAGAATCACCTGCTTTCCTTTTCTAAAAGAATTTATAGTTAGCTTCAATAAAATTTAGAAAATATATCTAATCATGGACAACCAATCAATGTCGAGCACTATATCAAAATCATCGAGAGGGAGAAGGAAAAAATCAATAACTACGTCTTGCTCCTGTAGGCTCAGTTTAACCCGCGGTGCACTTCAGAATTTGGCCATTAGCTACCTTAACTTCGAACCTATTGTAATCTTCTTTTCGAAGCATTAAGTGGGTAGCAACCTTACGCTCATGAAGTTGTGTGCTCCCGACGTCGATGAGAACGATGATAGACTACTGCTCGAGAAACCCTTCTATCTTCAATTTTTGCTGATTGGTGTAGCCGGCTAAGGTAGAGACCGTGCGGGAGGTTGGTTGTGGTGTATTCTTCTCCTTGGGCTCAAGAATTGTATCGTCTCTTATTATTTTCTTCGACTGAGGGGATCGGTTGTTAGTAGAGGGAGGTGAAAGCTTTGGTGCCACTAGTCGAGGAGTGACCCTAGTCCTCTTAATGTTGTGTGAAGGAGATGGCTGTCGCGCTTTAACTTCTTCACGAATCTCTGGCTTCAAGCCCTCAATAAAAGTCCTCAATATCTACTTTTCAGACCAATCATAAGTTTGATTAGATAACCTTTCAAACCTGGTTTGGTACTCTTGGATGGTAAAGGTTTAACGGATCTTCGTTAGTTCTTTATCATGGTTCTTGTAATTAATTGGTGCTGAAGGTTTATATGTTGTTGGTTGGGATATGGCTCTCATACTCTGAGCATCTTGATTGAGGTGCCCTTCTTGATGTTGTGCAAAGGAGGTTGATGTCATCGAGGTGTAGGGCTGTCGTTTCTTAACTTTGTTTCTTATCTACAGTGGGTTCTTTTTGTAATCTGAATTTGCATCATGTTGTGATCTTCTTAGGCTTGATAATTGGCCCAACCTAAACTTCTCGAAGAGAGCCCGTAATTTAGCATTCATATGTGTCTTGAAAGCCTCTAATTTGGCTTCGAATAAGCCCACCGATGTCATGACGTAAGGATCTCCAACTTGTCAAATTAACTGACTAAAGAGTGTGGCTATAATTTTCAGGTTGAAGAGAGCAAATGGCAGTAATGTTGGGGCTCCAGTAATGAGGTCTCCAAGTGGAGGATGGCAGCCAAGGGTAGCAATGATGGTGGAGGAAGAAGATGGCAACAGCAATGTCAGTTGTGGTCCTTCGATGATTCTGCAATGTTGATGCTGCAATATCATCGAGGCTATGATTTTTGAAGTAGCTGATATCTATCATAAGATGGCAACCAAGAGATCTGAGTCAGAAGGCAACAGCGACGATGGAGGAAGAAGAGGGCAGTAGCTACGTTGGCTACGGCTGTGCTACAACTTCGTGGCTGCAAGTGGCATCGGTTACAGTAAGGGTGCGATTGCAATAGAAGGAAGATAGGTAGCGGTGTGCATAGCTATTGCAAAGGAGGGCAGTAGCAGTATGGAGTGAGAGATGGCTATTATCGTGTTCAATTTGTTGCTGACCACGATCAAGATCGTTGGCAGCGAACCATTGTTGTAGGTTGTGATGTAAATAGATTGCAGTGAAAGATCACTGCTGGTAGCTTTTTGCCACAAGGATCACTGCTAGCTATGATCAAGGACGATGGCAGCGAGAGGTCGTTGTTGATAGCATTGTGCAATGAAAGACATGTGTTGCGGTTGAAGGGATAAGGGAGATTGGGTGGCTGAAAGGTTGGTGGACCGAAGGCTATGGGTTTTTGAGGTTGGTTTTGTGACAATTTTGGGTGCGGTTAGGGGCTACGATTTTATAGAGTTTTGGCTGCAATTTGATATGGTTTTAGGGCTATGATAGTAGTGGATAAAGGTTAGGAAAAGGGATTTTGAATATGGGATAGATGGCAGCAAAAGTAGGTAGATCAATAAGGAAGGTTGGATAAAAAGGTAGGTGGATCGGTAAGGAAGGTTAGCTACAGTTTAGGGCTGATTTGGGTGGCTATTTAGGATCAATTTAGGGTGAGGATGTTAGAGTTTATAGTTGAGAGAAAGAGAGTCTAAAATCCCACAAAAGATAGCACTCTAAATCGATTGAATTCGATGAAGAAAGGTACTACGATGTGTTGTCCTACCAAACAGATTCTACGTCGAAGAAACGATAAATTATTGACATAAATTCTAGAGAAAAATTCAAGAAAAATATGCAAAAACCCTATGTTCAGATGTTGTTAATATCGGAAAAAAGTTTGACAAAATTTTGGCAGAGTAACGGTAGGGAAATAGGGCAAAAGATGGAAGATAGATCCTTTATCATAAAATTCTAGCACTTCATGATGATGAAAGAAGGCATAATAAAACTAGTTCCAAAAGGAATGTTTTCTAGAGATCAATCTTTAATAAAAGCTAAGTTGATCTATGAAATTGTATAAAAATTTTGGCCAAAAAGGATGAACAAAAGTTCAGTTTCAAGAGACCAAAATGTGGTACACAGATTCTTTATCATAAAATTCCTGCACTGTGCAATGAAGAATTGCAGCACTATAATTCCAGTTTTAGAAAGAATTTTTCCTGGAGATCAATCTTAGATGAAAGCTAAGATGATCTATAAAATTGTGTAAAAGTTTTGGCCAAAAATAAAAAACAAAATTTTGGTTTCAACAGGTCAACAAGCGGAAGGTAGATTCTTCATCGTAAAATTTCAGAACTACATGATGAACAATTGTAGTGCTATAAGTCTAGATCCAGAAAGAGTTCTTTTCTAGAGATTAGTATTAGATGAAAGGTAAGATGACCTATGAATTTGTGTAAAAGTTTCAACTAAAAAGGATGATCAAAAGTTTAGGTTCAAGAGGCAACAATCAGCTAAAATTTTTCTGTAGCTTTTCCCCTTTGCAACGATGTTAATGTTTGTGACGATAGAATTTTATAGCAAAGAAACTTTGGAAAAACTTTTTTCATATATAAGATAAAGGAATAGTAGTAGCAAGAGGCATGAATTTTGGAGTTTTTACTAGATCTATGATGTTGATGCAGAGGACGACAACAAATTGATAGATCTATAGCTTGGTTGGCGACGGTGGATGAAGGCGACATCAAAAGCAATTGTGAGAATTGCTTCAAAGATGGAGGTAGTAGAGATGGCTACAAGGCAACAGGAATGCAGCTCTGATACCAGATGATAAAACTCCAGAAGGAGTTCTATATATTTTGATCTTTGAGGGGGATCAATCCTTGGAACGCTATAGGGGTTCCTCCCTCCTATTAGTCAACCGTATGGCTAAATTGTAGATTGATCTTGCTTAATAAAAAGAGGTGGAGACTACATGCTTATATAGGGCTCCAAACCCTAACCCTAGGGGGTGCTTCCTAAGTGAATTCTCCCTTTTGCCCCTCCTATAGCTACCATGCATAAATAAAAGGGGTGGCGGCCTAAGAGGCTGCACAAGCCATACTCCTCTGCTAGAAATCCTAGCCGACCAACCCAGTGAAGGGGACAGTGGCTAGTAAGCCCTAAGGCCCCAAATTAAACCCTAGCCACACTTCTTTATAGGATAGAAGTGACTAGGTGGGATTTTAGTATAATCTCACATGGTTCTTATTGATTACTTCTAGGGTGATTAGGACTCAACATTGCTGGAGTCCTATCACTAAGATGGCTAACATTATACACCGCTCGGCCAGGTCACTACAACACATGAAAACGGCCAAAACTGGCATATTTTAGCTCTATGCAGTAACTGTTCTGTAGCCTTACATAGTATTTTTGCTCATATTTTTGAGACAAAATCACATAAAACCAAGGCAAAACATGTTGCCAAACATCTATACAAGCAAATAAAAATGATGAAAGGTTCGTTGAGGAAAGAGTTCCGATTGAGCGATGATCATTCGTGATACTATGGCGCAATGGCCTAGTACATCTATAGTCGATAAGTCAAGTGAATTATTATGAGATAATAATTCACTGAGTCAGAACGAGTTTTTATAGTGGCACTCATGGCCAGCTCAGTATTGGGCTTAGAGGGTCACACAAATATGGTGGATGCTTCAATGAATAGAAGATTGGATATGAGTTATTCAATTAGCCCATGTTCTTATTATTAGATATAGATTAAATAATCTAATATTAGTGGATAATTAGATTAAGATCCAATACCTACTAAGGCAGGATCCCTAGGATTTTTGGTAGCTCTCAACAAGTAGGAGGCAGGGGTGGCACATAAATGATAGGTTGTACCTTTGGCCACCACCTCCTATTCTTCTCCCTCCCTCTGCACAAGAGTTACAAGATTTATGACTGTGATTGGAGGAGTATTGTTGTAGTAATCCATCGTGTGGATATCACTAGAGAGGAGGACGTTTGACCTTCTTCATCCTCTCTATCCAGATCTAGAAAAATTGGGATATACAATCACCCTAGGTAAACAATCTTTTACATGATGAGGTTTTTGATTTTACGACTTTTTCTTACACCAATCTTTGCATTATGGTTTTAATCTATGTGGGAAACTATTTTTGTTTTGATCTTCCGTTGTGCATGTTATGATGCTGAGGTTTCTCAATAGTGGTATCAAAGCTAAGGTTGTTCGTGCAAAAGATTAGTTTTAAACTGCGTGTAATGAGATTGAATCGTGTAGAATTGTTCTACGCGTTCTTGCATCAAACACAGCACCCTTAAGCAAGCTGCTTGCGGGTGAAGGAGGCGGCCACCTACAAACAGGGTGCCTCGATGGGTGGCCACCCACGACCAAGCCCCCTGCATGGGTGGTCGACCATTACCAACTTGCTGCAGGGGCGACAATGCCCTATGGGCAGGCCCTTGTAGGAGCGATGCTCGCTCGCAAAGGTGACACCCGCCTGTGGGAAGAGGCAACCGGTTGTAACACGCAACACTATCGTTTGCACAGGTGCAGTGGTGACAACTAGATGGAAAGGGTTAGGGTTTCTATTTAGCAAAATAACTATTTTGCCCCTCAAAATTTGAGAAATGCCTTTATCTATCCTTTTGTTTAGAAGTTCAAAAATATTCTTGATAATTTTAAAAATTCTTGACATGTCCTGATTTCCAAAAAAAATATTAATTAACTAATTTAATTAATTATTAATTATCTAGTAGTCCTATATAATGATGTATATATCTGATGTATGATATGGACAAATGATTATGAGCCATGTGTTGTTATGTGTGTAAATGTGATTATTATTATTATTGGGGTACACGAGCTTTTATTTTTCTTATTTATTGTCGGGCCTATGTACCTGCAATTATTTTGTAATTACATGTATAGGCACGACGGGAGCGTGGAAGCGATAATAGGACCTACGATGCCATGGTAGAAGATCATAATGCATGATAATGCGGCGAGGATCCAACGGAACCGATCATGACGAGATCAATGATCACAAGACATGGAGATACGCCAATACACATATAGAACCTATTATGAGTGATTAGGCTTATTGGCTCAGGTTTATATACTCGAGGGACTCGATCAACTCATCCTATGTCGTGATTCAATTTATTCCTATAACGATCGAAGGCCACGTGGGTCAATTTTATTGCCTCACATGCACTGATTTAATATTATCATAGAAGGAATTTTTATTTTATATCAGTCTCCTAATATATCATATCACACACATATATATTTAATGTATATCTACATCGTATGTATATATTTATTTATTTATTTATTTATTTATTTATTTATTTATTTATTTATTTATTTATTTATTTATTTGTATATAATGTAGATATATATTAAATATGTATGTGTGTGACTCGACATATTAGGAGATGAATACAAAATGAAAATCCCTCCTATGACAATATTAAGTCAGTGAACGTAAGGTAATAAAATTGACCCACGTGGCCTTCTATTGTTATAGGAATAAATTGAATCACAAGTTGAGTTGATCGAGTCCCCCGAGGCTCACCTATCTACGTAATCAAGATCTTCCCTATGACATAGAGATGTCATCGGTGATCTAAGGACATGATATGCATGGTTGAGTCTCTCGAGGATATATCATTAACTAAAACTCATATTGTAATGATAGTGATGACTTAATTGAACATCATGGTTGGTCGACTCCCTCGAAACCATAATAGTTTAGAGGCCAAACATGATGGGAATCATAAAGAGTTATGATTGGCAGAGTTGCCTACCTTGGGCTTTGTGCAATTGGTCGAGTCCATCGAGGTTACACTAAGATGCCAATTGAATCTCGATCATACTTAAAAGTTTGCTAGAGACTTTCGCTTTATGTGCTGAGAGTATCACGTGATTCATCAAAAAAATTAATGAAAATTAATTAAGATAGAAGTCTATATCTTAATTAGTTTTTCTATAAAATTTTGTATGTTATTTATTTATGCTATATCTTGTTTGTCAGAAATATATCGCTCACAAACCTCCCATGTGGCATATTTAATGCTAACCGTCTCACTGGTCCATACTATATAGATTAGCTCCACAATTTGAGAATTGTTCTTACGATGGAGAAAATTGTGTATGCCCTTGACACGATTGTGCCCACGCTGAAAGAAGGGGCAAGCGAGGATGATATCACTCGGTATGTGAAGTGTATAGGCGATTCCACTTTGAAAAAATGTTATATGTTGTCCTCCATGACTCTTAAGTTACAGAGGCAATATAAAAGTATGGATGCCAATTTCATCCTTCTGCATCTCTGCTAGTTGCTTGAGAAATAGGAATGAACTCAAAGATATAAGATATCCAAGAGTCTCTTTCAAGCCAGGATGACAAAAGGGACATCGGTTCAAAACCATATCCTAAAGATGATAGAGTAGATCGAGGAACTCACAGGTCTAGGAATAGTCTAAAGTATAACCTGTGTGTTGATCTTATACTCCAGTCCTTGCTTGATTCTTTTTCTCACTTAATCATGAATTTTAACATGAGCAAGTTTGAGGTAACTCTCTCTGAGCTCCTCAATATGTTGAGGGAAGTTGAGAGTGTTATCAAGAAAGAAAAGTCAATTCTCCATATTGGTGAGACCAAGAAGAAAAGGAAGACTAATAAGACCCTTAAGAAGGGCAAGGGCAAAGAAAGACCGAGTAAAGCAAAGGTTGCCAAGAAAGACCCGACAAAGGATAAATGGTAGGGCTTCCATTGAAGCAAAGATGAGCATTAGAAAAGGAACTATAAGGATTATCTTGCAGATAATGCAATATAGAAGCTTATAGAAGCTCTGAGGTACATTCATGATCAGTCTCCACTTATCAGATCTTTATAATAACACATGGGTATTGAATATAGGGAATGCTTATCATATCTGCAATATGTTGCAGGTTCTAGCAAGACCTAGGAGATTTGTCAAAGGCGAGATAGACCTCAAGATAGGCAATAGAGCAAGAGTTGTTGCAATTGTCGTTGGGGAGGTCACCCTACATCTGTCTGGTGGAGCTATCATTACATTGGATGCATACTTTTATTCCCTCTATTGTTAAAAAATATTATTTTTATTTATTATTTGATAATTAATGGATATAAATTAACTTTTTAGAATAATAGTTGTTCAATAATTCTGGATGATGAGATCATCACTAGAGGGACCTTAATAAATGGCTTATATGTATTAGATTCTACACATCATGAATGTAAATACATCCAAGAGGAAATAAGATGAGGTGAATAATGCATACTTGTGATATTACAGGCTAAGTCATATCCATAAGAGAATGATTCAAAGGTTGCTAAAAGATGGATACTTAGATCCATTCGACTATGAGTCGTATGCAACTTATGAACCTTGCTTTTATAGAAAGATGACCAACTCTCTTTTTAGTGGAACTTGAGAGAGCCATTGAGCTACTAGAACTCATACATAGTGATGTATGTGGTCTAACGTCGACTCAAACTATAGGCAATTATTTATACTTCATTATATTCCTGACGATTTCTCTAGGTATAGACTCATGTGCTTGATGAAGTACAAGTCCGAGGCTTTTAATAAATTTAGGGAATATACGAATGTAGTAGAGAACTAGATTAAAAAGATTATTAAGACTCTTTGATCATATTAAGGAGGAGAGTACTTGAGTATAAAGTTCACTCATTTCCTTAGGGACCATAAGATTCTATCTCAATGGACACCTCCTTATACACTTTAACTCAATGGTGTATCAGAAAGGAGAAATCGCATGCTGTTAGACATTGTGCGGTCCATGATGATTTTCGCTGACCAACTCATCTCATTTTGGGAATATGCCCTAGAGATCGTAGCTTACCTTCTGGAAAAAATTTCATCTAAGTCGGTAGTGTGTACACCATATGAGATATGAAAAGGGAAGAAGCTCGATCTTAAGGCTGTTAAGATCTGGGGTTCCCTTGCCCACGATAAAAGATACAATCCTGACAAGTTAGAAGCAAGGATAAAATGGTACAAGTTCGTAGGATAACCCAAGGAAACTTGTGGATACTATTTCTATCATCCTGAGGACTAGAAGGTCTTTATTATCAAGAGGGTTGTCTTTCTTGAGAAGGAACACATTCTTAATGGAAACAGTAGGAGTGATATAGAGTTGGGTGAGGTTAGAGAACCTAGCTAAAGCACTATTCCAGAGTCCGAGTTTATTTGGATACCTTGTTGAACCTCAGATTTTGATGATAAAATCAATTAATGAATTATTGATCTAACAAGATTATTAGAGTTGAATGATGTAGGATTAATTATGATAGAAGGATTATTACAATCAGAATTAGCCAAGGTCAAGTCCATGCATCGAGTCGATGTGGTTGGGAACTTGTTAGGAGTGCGTTGGAAGCTCGTCAAGGGTATCGGGAGCTTGCCAGGATGGCGCAAGGGAGAAGAAGACCGAGACTCTTTGGAAGATTACGGGGTTAGCCGAAAAGCTTGTCGAGAGTTAGGATAGTCTTGTAATGGATGTTTGGCAATTATAATTATATTTAATTAAGTCATAATTAGCATCATATAGCTCTAACTATGGCAAGATTAATAAAGTTACAAGCAAATAATGGGCCAAGATAAAGAGTTTATGCATCGAGCTAGGTTCGGACGATGCGGTGGGATCTCATTGGAAGTTCACTAGGAGATTCGCTGAATGAATTGGGAAGCTCACTAGGAACGTGAAGGGAGATTGTCATGAAGAAGACCAGAGGACTTGCCACAAGATTGCTAGAGGATGCCGGATTATGTGGAAGTTAGGTCTTATTTAAGCTTAATTGGTCAATAAGTGTTATAATCATTGAGTCTTGGTTAGAAGTTAAGTCCTAATTGAGTTGGATTTGGAAGGAATTTTAATCAACTCAATAAGGCAACCGAATCCACTATTGGGTTTGGTTGAGCTCAGGTTGAGCTCAATCAGTTAACCAAAGAGCTTGTCAACGTAAAAGTCAAGTTGAAATTCGAAAAGTGGAGGGAACCACTTTTGCGAAAATTTCGACAGGTAAACTGCCAGTGAGTGGCGATTGGACTGCCCGTACCATAGAATCCGGGCGGCGACCAGTAACTTTCGATGAGTCAACCGCCTAGGTGGGGTTAAACTGCCCATACTACAGAATGCAACAGTGGCCAATGGCTGACGACGGATGAACTGCCCAAGTCGGCAGGTAAACTACTCATACCTAATTTTTCTAGGTGTGTTTGATTTTTGGCTCCAATTTCTGAAGCCACTTGGGATTCTTGCATTCTTAGCATAACTGAGAAATACTTTTGAGTAATTAAATTCTGGCAAAAGAAATTATGAGTGATTTGTAAAGAAAAAGAAAAGGGAGGAGAGAAAGCTTAGAGATAGAAAGTTTGTCTTAAGTCTCCATTGTAAGCAAGTGTAAGGGTTTAATCTTCACCCAAAGAAGATTGGTGGTGGAAGCTGGAGTGCCTTAAGAAGGAGGACTCAAAAGTGGACGTAGGCCATTGGCGCCAAACCACTATAAAATTGTAAGTGTTTCATACTTGCATTGCTTGAATGTTATTGTATTGATGCTTCTAATTTAACTAAACTCCTTGAAAGCAAGACGATAAGTTTTTTTCCTCAAACATTTTTATCTTTCCAATTTTCTTAGCAACTTACTTTTAATTACTCACTTATTTTATTAAAAATTAAAAGCTTCATATTTTCTATTCTATCTTATTCGAAAAGCTTTTGCTTTAGAAAAAAAAATTTAAGTTTACACTAATTCACCCCCCCCCCCCTCTTAGTACCAATTGATCCTAACATACCTAATACACAAGTTCTAACTTTATGTAGATCTAGCAGAATATCTCACCCTCTTAAAAGATATCTGGGACATATCAGTGGAGAGAACTCTTAGGATGTTGATCCTCAGACCTACGAGGAGGCTATTATAAGTATAGACTCCATAAAGTGGTAAGAAGCCATGAATTTTGAGATGGATTTCATATACTCTAACAAGGTTTGGAACCTTGTAGATACATCAGAAGGTATCATACCCATCAGTTGCAAATGGATCTTCAAGAAGAAGATCGGAATAGATAAAAAAAGTGGAGACCTATAAGGCAAGACTGGTAGCTAAAGGATAATGTCAAAGACAAGGAGGTAACTATGACGAAACATTTTCACCCGTAGCCATGCTTAAATCCATCTGAATTCTTTTGACTATTGCAGCACACTATGACTATAAGATCAAGCAGATGGATGTGAAAACTATATTTCTCAATGACAACCTTGATGAGAAGATGTATGTGATACAACCAAAGGGATTCAGATCCAGAGAGTCCATATACAGTGTATAAGTTGCTTAGTTCTATCTATAGACTAAAGCATGTCTCTCGAAGTTGGAACATAAGATTTGATGAGGCGATCATATCTTATGACTTCGTTAAGAATGAAGATTAGCTTTGTGTGTTTGGAAAAGTAAGTGGGAGCGCTATCACATTCTTAGTGTTGTATATGGATGACATCGTAATCATTGGGAATAATGTAAGAATGTTTTCTATAGTAAAGACTTAGCTATCCAGAAACTTCTCCATAAAGGACTTAGGGGAAGCATCCTATATTTTGGGTATCCGGATCTATAGAAATAAATCCAAGAGGATTATTGGCTTATCCCAATCCAGGTACATAGACTCTATTATTAAAAGGTTTGGCATAAAAAATTCTAAGAGATGTCTCATACCAATGAGATATAGAATATCAATTTCTAAAAGTATGTTCCTAAGGACTCCTAAAGAAAGGATAGACATCGATATGATATCATATGCCTCAGCGATAGGGTCTATCATGTATGCTATTATATGTATTAGGCCTAATATAGCATATGCTCTAAGTGTCACGAGAAAGTATCAGACAAATCTAGGTTTGGAACATAGGAAGATAGTAAAGTGTATCATTAAGTACTTGAGAAGGACTAAGGATCTTATACTAGTACATGGAGAAGGTAGCCTCTAGGTTGAGGACTACATAGACTTGAGTTTCTAGTCTGACATTGATGATAGCAAGTCGAACTCATGTATGTTTTCACCCTAAATAGAGGAGTAATAAACCAGAAGAGTTTTAAGCAAGATACTACTGCTGGCATGACCACAGAGGCAGAATTCATTGCTGCAATAGAAGCAATAAAAGAAGGGGTGTAGATGAAGAAGTTCATTAGGGATTTAGGAGTCGTACCAAGCAACGTGGAGCCGATTCCCATATATAGCGACACTAATAGGGTGATAGCTCTAGGAAGGTAGCATAGGTCATATTGAAATTTTTTGAGGAGGTTTTACCTGATTAGAGAGATCATAGCCCGTAAAGATATAGCAATAAAAGTGTTCCATCTAAAGATAACATTGTGGATCCACTAAGAAAACAATTGGCTCAAATTATCTTTAAGCATCATAGGGGTCTGACGAGGATCAGACACATTGGCTTTAAGTCAAGTGGAAGATTACTGATTATAAGTGTCCTGTAAGCCAATCATGTGAGTGATGGCACATGTGATATGTTGCATAGTTTTTTACATTATTATTATTGGTATATTCTCATATTATATTGTATATTGAATATATATATATATATATATATATATATATATATATATATATATATATATATATATATATATATATAGTGATGTCCTTGGTTCTATGTAATGGGAATCGAATCGTGATGAGATCATGATAATGAGACCGATTCACTTTTAAACATAAATCCTAAATAATCTTGGTCATAGGTTGCTTAAGAGGGACATTGAGACAATCAGACAGATCAATGTATTGTATACTCGTTCATATGATGGAGGTGGCTGGCCTCATAGCCATTTATGTAGAGACACTAAAGATATAGTACAAGTGTTCATTGGAGAATATGTTCACTGATTGATCCACTTATAGAATATTATATAATTAATTATACATAACGTTAGACAATGATTCTGTAGTCCCGGTTGTGTATTTGGTCCTTAGACTTAAGACACTAAGGATGTCTTATTTGAGTACTCTTTTCTTTGATGACGGACTTACAAGTCTAAAAAGTTTCAAATATGGTATAACCAGTTCTCGAGATTAGTAGCCAACCTTACAAAAGCTATTGAGTGTCAATAGAGGATTATTCACTTTCAATTTCATGAGAGAAATATCATGTATGCTCTTACTTAGGTAAATCCTTGATCAGGTTGGTTAAATTGAGAAAGGAGTTTTTCGGGAGAATCCGATTAGAGTGAGACTTAGACAGATTCTATATGTGGCCTGACAGTATCATGCCCAGTATACGGTCTCTGAGATATTATGTGGATGAGGGATTATAGATACATGATAATTGGATAAACGGGTCCAATAGATAAAATCCCTTGTACCGTCTAGGGACTATGACGTAGTGGCCTAGTACATCCATAGTCGATGAGTCGAGTGAATTATTATGAGATAATAATTCGCTGAGTCAAAAGGAGTTATGACATATGAGATGCATTACCAGCTTAGTATTGGGCCTAGAGGGTCACACACATATGGTGGATGCTTCAATGAATGAGGATTATATATAAGTTATCCAATTAGCCCTTGTTCTTATTAGATGAGACCCTACATTGATATACTCTTTGCATAAGGCCCAATTAGAGACTAAAGGAGATTATTAGATGGATATCCAATAATCCAATGTTAGTGGGTAATTGGATAGAGATTCAATACCCACTAAGGTAAGATTAAAGGGTTTTTGGTGGCTCTCTATAAATAGGATGCAAAGGCGGCATATAGATGATATGCTGCACTTTTGGCCGCCCCCTCCTATTCTCCTCCCTCCCTTTATGCAAGAGTTATGAGATTATGGATGTAATTGAAAGATTATCACAGCAGCGATCCATCGTATGGATACCACTAGAGAGGAGAATGTTTTACCTCCTTTATCCTCTCTATCTGAATCTAGAAAAATAGGGATATATGATCTCCTTAGGTAAATAATCTTTTACACATGTAATTTTCAGTTTTGTGACTTTTCCTTGCACCAATCTTTGCACAACAATTTTGATCTATATAGGAAACCAGTTTTGTTTTGATCTTTCACTGTGCATGTGATGCTTCCGCTAAGGTTTCCTAACATATTACACATTGCTTGCCGATAAGATGGGCGAACGAAGAGCTTCATCTCCTAACTCAGGTCAACCTAGGATCATTAGGAAGAGGAGGTCAATAGGAAGTATTAATGACCAATCGATGAAAGTATGGGGTCTAGTGGACCCCATGCTGGTCAGAAGCACCCTCTAGCACCCCCTCTGCCTCCATTTCCTCATAGTTAGAAGAGGCATCACGAGGAGTACCCTTATCAATGGGCCCTCCGAGGGGATCTAACTCTCCTCACCCAAGAGAGAGGCTGGAAGAAGAGTGGGATGAGAACTTTGGCCACGAGGCATCACAACAACTGTAGCCAAAACACCCCATCCCCATCACTCTGATGCTTCAAGAGCAGGACTATTAACTATCCCACGTGGCTCGCTACCTTTGTTGATGGTAGAGATTTTGCCTAGTTAATGAAGATCCTATCACTGCAAATCAATGACAAGATGGTTGACAAGTGACGAGGAGATCTACTTCACAAGATGGAACCTTACTAGTTATAGTCGGATATGGGAGGTTTAAAGTAGGGCCATCACTTGGAATCAATGCTTAACTCACTCTTCTATGGCTAAAGGCTTATACTTGGGATATATTAAGGATCTTTTGTCCTATGCCCACAAACATTTAATCATATTAACAATTGACTCATTTCATTTATATAATGGTTATACTTGAGCTTCTTGACATGTGGTGTCTTATTATTAATTTTTGGTGACAGAATCAACATCACTTAATTGTAATTTTAGATTGCATCTAGGATTCCTCGGCAGTCATCGATCATCTCCTCCAAGAGGTTAGTGCTCTAAAGAAGGAGCAAGATGGCATAATTGCCCAGAAGTCTCGATAGGAAAAAAGGTTAGCCTAGCTTCAAGCCCGGGTCAATGAGTTGGAAGTGGTGGCGACAATAGTAGAGAAGGTAACCTAACTCCAAGATTGAGCGATGGCGATGGAGAAGAAGGTGACAATGATTAATTTAAGGGAGGCCAAGTCACTAAAGAAGTTAATGGAAATGGTGAGAATTGACATGTACTAAACCTACCAAAGGACGTGGAAGCCAAAGTCACAGTCACAGTCGAACTACTTCAAATTTAAGAGTCAGCCCTGAAGATGAAGATGTCGAACTCTATCATTGCACCGAGGAGCTATCACAACATCTAGAGGATGCAGAGGAGAGTAGGGTGGCTAAATACAAAACCTCCTAGGGGTTTAAAAAGGGATTAATCAAGTTGGGACTTTACTCATTCACCTATGGTTATAAACTGACTATCTCCTAAGCCAAGTACGATCACCCCTCTCTACCTCTTCCAAATGACTTTATCATCACCTACTCTTTTGATAGAAAGGTCACCATAGTCGGCTCAACTAGTATCGATGGCCAAAGTGAGATAATGATCTACAAAGAGGGAGGATAGACTGAAGCCAACGATGAGGCGAAGACGATGTCAACAATTTAAAGAGTCCTAGAATTTCCAAAAGCTAGAGAGCTTGTATTGGGAAACCTTAGATAGCATCACATGTGCAACCGAAAATAAAAACAAAAATTGGGTTTGCAAACAAAGATTATCCAATCATCGTGCGATAATCAACAGCGTAATCTCAATAAAACAAAAAATCATGTCAAAAGGGTGAGATGCTCTCACCTAAGGGAACTTATATATCCCCTAAGATCATAGTTCTTGGCCAATAAAATGAATAAGCTCTCACAAACTCCTCTCTAGCGGTGATATGCAAGATGGACACGACAATGATGCACCTCCTCAAGTAATACATTCCTTCCTCATGATTGTGCACCACCAAATGGCAACAAACTAGGAGGGATCGGTCACTCTTGTTGTCCTCTTGCATCAAATAGGAGCTGACGGCTAGAGGAAGAAGGGGGAGGAGATTAGGAGGTTGACAGCTATAGGGTTCTAACCTATAACCCTTTGAGCCCCTTCCCTATGTATAGAGTCTCATGCTGCTATCCATAATGGATCTTGTCTTCATGGGTATTGGATCTCTATCCAATTATCCCTAGCTTAATGAATATTGGATCTCTATTCAATAACTATCATAAGCTCTATTGGGTCTTGATAGGGCATATTTTGGCCCATCCAATATATACTTCCACATAACCTTCCAAAAGCCAAGTAGACACGGCCGACTCAGCTCAGACCAAGGTCTCAGGAAGAAGCGTTGCCCTAGACCACTATTGAGGAGCTAGGCCCAGGCCACATCCCCTGCCTCTACCGTAAGGTTTCCTTCTCTACATCCCCTACACAGTATGAGGACCTATTTCAACTCAGATAACGGCCCATGGAAGGATCGTGGCTACTACAGATATGCAATAAAAGCAACCAGCACAATAATCGAAATTAGTAGACAAGTTGGGGGTTTAACCATTGATCAATATATGGCACCGACCTACCACCCATGTGCATTAACCTACTTCATACGACTTCTGCCTTCCCAGGTAGTATAAAAGGTGCATAGGAAAATAATCAAGGGGATTTTTCTTAACACTATGCATACTACACATAATAATTCACCTAGTTGACTTGACCGTTGGAGGAATCGAGTCATGGCAGCACCTCACCCACTGACTGTGGCCCTAGTGTAGGCATCGACGATCGAAGAGGCAGCTGAGGAGTGGAAGGACTCACTCGCAAAGAGGAAAGCTCTGCCCATGGAGGTTAACCAAACAAGGTTCTTGACCAAAGATGAGCAACTCTCCTCAGAACATCACAACAAACTCTGAGTGACTGTAGCTCAACCAAAGACTAAAAGTCGACTCCAGCATGAGGTGATTACTCGGGTTCCCGATCAACTAGCTGATGTCCCAATGAGTTAGCACATCCCTCAAGCACCAATGAAGAATCCTCGGGTGACACCTCAATCTCGGTACATAAAATATATAATAAGTATCACCTAGTGGATCCATTAAAATAGGAACTTATTAGATATATCATATTTAGTCCTTTATTCGTCATGTTGTCCACTATATATATATGACTCTCTAGGCCTAATACCGAGTTAATCATGAGTTACACCCATTAGAGCCCCTTGTGACTCAGTGAATTATTATTCTCATAGTAATTTACTCAATTCATCAACTATAACTTATTAGGCCATTGTGTCATAGTCCCTAGATTGTACAAAGGGATCTAATTCATTAAACTTGTCTACCCCCAATTACCATGTATCCAAAGTCCTTCATGCTAGGAAACCTCAGCGGGTGCATCACATGTGTAGTAGAAATCAAAACAAAATTTGGTTTCCCACGCAGATCAAATCGTCATGCAAAAGATTGGGATTGTGAGAAAAATCATAAAAATTAGAAAACTATAATGTGTGAGAGATTGATTTTACCTAGGGAGATCATATATCACTATATTCTAGATATGGATGGAGAAGATGAAGGAGGTCAAGCGTCCTCCTCTCTAGCGGTATTCACATGATGGATCTCTATAGTGAAACTCCTCCAATCTGATCTCGCAACTCTTGCGCGAAGGGAGGGAGGAGAATAGGAGGTAGTGGCTAAAGTTGTAGCCTATTTATAGAGAACCACCAAAAAACCCTAGGGCTCATTCCTTAGTGGGTATTGGATCTCCATCCAATTACCCACTAACCTTGCATTATTAGATCTTTATTGAGTAAGCAAATATGGGATATTCCTCTCATGATACTGAGAGTGGATGATCCTCTATTAACACTCAATTGCCTTCGTAAGGTTGGCTACCAATCCTGATAACTAATTGTATCAGATCTGAAACTTTCCAAACATGTAAGTTTGGCATCAAAGAAAGGAGTACTCATACAAAGCATCCTTGGTGTCTCAAGTCTAAGGACTAGATACATAATTTTGACTATGGAATCGATGTCTGACATTAGGTATTATTAACCATACAGTATTCCATAAGCGGATCAATTAGTGAACTCATTCTCCAATAATCACATATACTATATCCTTAGTGTTTCCACACAAGTGGCTATGAGACTAGCCGCCTCTATCATATGGATGTGTATATAGTACACCGATCTGTCTGGTTATCTCGATGTCGCTCTCGAGTTACCTATGACCAAGTTTATTTAGGATCTGTGTTTAAAGGTGAATCGATCTCATTATCGTGATATCATCACGATCCGATTCTCATTGCACTGAACCAAGGACATCATAATATATATGCAACAGATAATATAATGTGAGAATATACTAATATTAATCATAAGTAAAAAGATCAATAGCATGTCACACATGCCATCACTCACGTGATTAGCTTGCAAGGCACCTGTAACTAGCAATCTCCCACTTGACTAAAAACCAATCACTTATATGTCTAATCTCTATTAGACCCCTGTGATGCTCAAATACAATTTGAACTAACGGCTTCGTTAGTGGATCTGTAATGTTATCTTCAGATGGAACTATTTCCAATGTTATATCTTTTCGGGTCATGATCGCTCTAATCAGATGGAACCTCCTCAGAACAATTATGATGAGACCTGGGTTCCCTTTATTAAAGTTATCACCCTGTTGCTGTCACAATATATGGGAGTCAGCTCCACGCTGCTTAGTATGACTCCTAAATCTTTGATGAACTTCTTCATCTACAGGCATTCCTTTGCTGCTTCTGTTGCAGCAATGTATTCTACCTCTATGGTCGAGTCAGTAGTAGTATCTTGCTTAGAACTCTTCCGGCTTACTACTCCTCCATTCAGAGTGAAAACATACCCTAAATTTGACTTGCTATCATCAATGTTGGATTGAAAACTGGAGTCTGTGTAGCCCTCAACCTGGAGGTTACCTCCTCCATATACTAGTAAAAGATCCTTAGTCCTTCACAAATACTTAAGGTTACACTTTACTGCCTTCCAGTGTTCTAAACCTGGATCTTCCTGATACCTGGTCGTGACACTCAGAGCATATACTATATCAGGCCTGGTACATAGCATCGCATACATAATAGACCCTATCGCTGAGGTATAATGTATCTTATCCATGTCTGTCCTTTCTTCAAGAGTCTTTGGGGACATACTCCTAAAAAGTGATATTTCATATCTCATCGGTATGAGACCTCTCTTGGAATTTTTCATGCCAAACCTTTTGACAATAGAGTCTATGTACCTGGAATGGGACAAGCCAAGCATCCTCTTGGATCTATCTCTATAGATCTGGGTCCCTAAAATATAGGATGCTTCCCCTAAGTCTTTCATGGAGAAGTTTCTAGATAGCTAAACCTTTATTGTGGAGAGCATTCCTACATCATTCCTAATGATTAGGATGTCATCTACATATAGCACCAAGAAGGTGATAGTACTCTCACTTACCTTCTTATATATACAAGACTCATCTTTATTCTTAACGAAGTCATAAGATCTGATCACCTCATCAAATCTTATGCTCCAACATTGGGAAGCTTGCTTTAATCCATAAATGGATCTAAGCAACCTGCACACTTTATCTGGACTCTCTTTGGATATGAATCCCTTTGGTTATATATCATATACACCTCCTCCTCGAGGTTACCATTGAGGAATGCCATTTTGACATCCATCTGCTAGATCTTATAGTCATAGTGTGCTGTAATGGCCAAAATAATTCTAATAGACTTAAGCATGGCTAAAGGTGAAAAGGTTTTGTCATAGTCAACTTCTTATCTTTGACGATATCCTTTAGCTACTAGTCTTGCTTTATAGGTCTCTACCTTTCTATCCACTCTGATCTTCTTTTTAAAGATCTATTTGCAGCCGATGAGCACAATACCCTTAGGTGCATCCATAAAGTTTCAAACCTTGTTAGAGTATATGGAATCCATCTCAGAATTCATGGCTTCTTGCCACTTCCCAGAGTCTATACTCATAATAGCCTCCTCGTAAATCTGAGGATCAATATCTTGAGAGTCATCTCCACTGATATATCTCACATATCTTTCAGGAGGGTGAGATACTCTACTAGACCTATGCAAAGTTAGAACTTGTGTGTTAGGTACCTGAATAGACTCGGGCTCTGAAATGGTGCTTAAGTTAGGTTCTCTAACCTCGCTCAATTCTATCTTGCTCCCACTGTATCCACCAAGAATATGTTCCTTCTCAAGGAACACAGTTCTCTTAGCAACAAAGACCTTTCAGTCCTCATGGTGATAGAAATAATACCCACAAGTTTCCTTTAGGTATCCCATGAATGTGCATCATTCTATCCTTGATTCCAACTTATCGAGGTTGTGTCTTCTAACATGGGTAGGACAGCCCCAAATTTTAACAATCTTAAGATCAGGCTTCTTTCCTTTTCATATCTCATATGGCGTAGATACTACCGACTTTAATGGAACTCTGTTCAGAAGGTAAGCTGCAGTCTCTATGGCATACCCCTAGAATGAGACGGGGAGGTCAGCGAAACTAATCATGGATCACACCGTGTCTAACAGTGTACTATTCCTCCTTTCTGATACACCATTGAGCTGAGGTGTATAAGGAGGTGTCCATTATGATAGAATCTCATTGTCCCTGAGGAAATGCGTGAACTTCGTACTCAAATACTCTCCTCATCGATCTGATCGAAGAGTCTTAATACTCTTTCCAATTTGATTTTCTACCTCATTCTTATTTTTCCTGAATTTTTCAAAGGCCTCAGATTTGTACTTCATTAAGTACACGTATCCATACCTAGAGAAATCATCAGGGAATGTAATGAAGTATGAGTAACCACCTATAGCCTAAGTCGAAATGGGACCACATATATCACTATATATAAGTTCCAATAACTCGGTGGCTCTCTCTAATTACACTAAAAGGAGAGTTGGTCATCTTTCCACGAAGGCAAGGTTCACAAGTTGCATATGACTCATAGTCAAATGGATCTAAGTATCCATCTTTTAGTAACTTTTGAATCCTTCCCTCGTATATATGACCTAGCCTACAATGTCATAGGTATACATTATTCACCTCATCTCTTTTTCTCTTAGACATATTTATATTCATGATATGTGAAAAAATGTCTAATATATATAAGTCATTTATAAGGGTCCCTCTAGTGATGATCTTATCATCCATAACTATTGAACAACTATTATTCTCAAAAACTAATTTATATCTACTAATTGTCAAATAAGAGATAGAAATAATATTTTTGATAATAAAGGGAACAAAATAGCATGCATCTAATGCAATAATAGCTCAACTAGGCAGATGTAGGGTGACCTCTCCAACAGCAACTGCAGCAACTCTTGCTCCATTGCATATCTTGAGGTCCATCTCGCCTTTAGCCACTCTCCTAGGTCTTGCCAAAACCTGCAAAGAATTACAGATATGATAAACACTCCTAGTATCTAATACCCATGTGTTATCATAAAAATTTGACAAGTGAAAACTGATCATGAATATACTTGAAGTCTTTGTAAGCTTCTATTTTGCCTTATCTGCAAGGTAGTCCTTGTAGTTCATATTCCAATGCCCGTCTTGGCCATAGTGGAAGCACTGTCCTTTGTCTTTTGCCGGGTCTTTCTTAGCAACCTTTGCTTTACCCGATCTTTCTTTGCCCTTGCCCTTCTTAAGAGTCTTATTAGTCTTCCTTTTTCTTTTTGATCTCACCAATATAAAGAACTGACTTCTCTTTCTTGATGATACCATCAACTTCCCTCAACATATTGTGGAGCTCACGTAGAGTCACCTTAAACTTGTTTATATTAAAGTTAATAATGAACTGTGAAAAGGATTCTAGTAGGGACTGAAGTATAAGATCAACATACAAGTTATCTTTTATGACTATCTTTATACTTCACAAAGCGAGCGATCTCATATTTGCTTGTCCTTTCCGTTGGCATGGGCACAATCGTATTAAGGACATATACAATTTTCTCTTTCGTGAGAACAATTCTCAAATTACAGAGCCTTTAAACCAATGAGGCGGTTGGCATCAAGTATGTCACATAAGAGTTTTGCAAGCGATAAACAAGATACAGTGTAAATAAATAACATGCAAACTTTGCAAAAAATATTAATTAAGATATGGACTTCTATCTTGATGTACTCTCACTATTTTCCTAGCGAATCATGTGACACCCTTGACATGTGAGACGAAAGTCTCCGACAGACTCCTATTGGGGATCGGGATCCAATTGGCATCTTACTACAACCTCGAGGGACTCGATCAATTATACTAAGCCCAAAAGATATGAAACTCTTACCAATCCCAACTCCCTATGATTCCCGTCACGTTCGACCTCTGAATCATCATGGTCTCGAGGGACTCGACCAACCATGATATTCAGTTAAGTCATCACCATCGTTACAAGATGAATCTGATTTGATAATATGCCCTCAAGGGACTTGACCAAGCATACCATGTCCTCGGGTCACTGGTGACATCCCTATATCGTAGGCAAGAACTCGATCACGTAAATAAGTGAGTCTCGAGGGACTCGACCAACTCAACCTATGTCGTGATTCAATTTCTTCCTATAATGATGGAAGGTCACGTGGGTCAATCTTATTATCTCACGCTTACCAACTTAATATTATCATATAAGGGGTTTTTGTTTCGTATCGGTCTCCTAATATATCGTGTCACACACATACATATTTAATATATATCTACATCACATACAAATATATATACACATATATCTAGTAGGTGTATAACACATCATATATGCAAGCCACACTGGATGATCATGAGTCGTCACTTAATATGATTAAGCACGAGTCAATAGGCCTAATCACCCATAATATGATCTATGTATGCATCGGTGCATCTCCATACCCTGTGATTGTTGATCTCGTCATCATCGGTTACGTCGGATTGTCACGTTACCATACGGCGTGATCTCCCACCACGGCATCGTGGGTCCCAATGTCACCTCCATACTCCCGCCATGTATTTTCATGTAATTACAAATAATCATAGGCACGCAGGCCCGACAATAAACGAGAAAAACGGAGGCTCGCATACCTCAATAATAATAATAATAATAATCATAATTACACACATCACAACACATGGCTCATAATCATCCATCCACATCATACATCACATGTACATCACATCATATATAGGATTATTAGTTATATATAATAATTAATTAAAATATTTAATTAATCATTTTTCTAGAAATCAGGATATGTATAAAATTTTCACAATTATCAAGGGCATTTTTATAATTTTAGATGAGAGGATAGTCCTCGAAATTTTTAAAATTATTGAGGGTATTTTGATAATTTTGTACATGAGGATGGTCCTCAAAATTTTTCAAATTCAGAGGGATAAAATAGTCCTTTTCTCAAAAGGAATACCCTAGGTCCTCTTCCCTCTCTGCGCCGCTGTCGCCGCTCCACAAGCGACGAGCGTCGCCCCTCAGGTCGCGGCGGCGCCCCTCGTCAGACCCGCCACAGGCTGGCGCGGCCGCCTCGGTGTCACCGCAACTAGCCGCCCAGCGGGTGCGTTGTGTCGCGCCATCGCCCTACCTGGTGGTCACCGCCCCTATGCAAGGGGCCTTGGCCATGGCTGGTCGCCCATCCTCCTCACTACGTTTGCTACGAAAACGTAGCAAGAACGCGTAGAACGATTCTACGTGATTCAATCTCATCACACGTAATTTAAAACCTCTCTTTTACATGAAAACTTTGACTCTGATACCACTGCTGGGAAACCTTGGTGAGTGCGTCACATGCGTAGTGAAAATCAAAACAAAAATTGGTTTCCCAGGCAAATCAAATCGTTGTGCAAAAGATTGGGATCGCGAGAAAAACCATAAAAATTGGAAAACCACGATGTGTGAGAGATTGATTTTACCTAGGGAGATCGTATATCCCTGTATTTCAAATCCAGATGGAGAAGATGAAGGAGGTCAAGCGTTATCCTCTCTAGCGGTATCCACATAATAGATCTCTGTAGCAAAACTCCTCCAATCTAATCTCGCAACTCTTGTGCAGAGGGAGGGAGGAGAATAGGATGTGGTAGCTAAAGCTGTAGCCTATCAACCATTAGTCTCCCCTCCTATTTATAGAGAGCCACCAGAAAACCTTAGGGCTCCTTCCTTAGTGGGTAATGGATCTCCATCCAATTATCCATTAACATTGCATTATTGGATCTCTATCCAATAATCTCCTTAGGCCTCTAATTGAGCCCTAATCAAGGAGCCCATCAGCATAGGGTCTCATCTAATAAAATAGGGGCTAATTGGATCTCCATCCAATTCTCTATTCATTGAAGCATCCACCATATATGTGTAAACCTCTAAGCCCGATACCAAGCTGGTCGTGAGTCACTCCCATTAGAACTCCTTCTGATATAGTGAATTATTATCCCCATAATAATTCACTCAACTCATCGACTATGGACATACTAGGCCACTACGCCATAGTCCATAGACGGTACAGGGGGATCGAATCTATCGGATCTGTCTGTCCATAATTATCGTATATTTATAATCCCTTATCTAACTAATATCCCAGAGACCGTATATTGGACATGGTACTATCAGGTCACATACAGAATCTGTTATAGTTTCACTCTAATAGGATTCTTCCGGAGAACTCTTTCACTCTCAATCCGAATAACCCTGGTCAGGGATTTGTCTAAGCAAGCATATATGAGATATTCCTCTCATGATATCGAGAGTGGATCATCCTCTATTGATACTCAATTGCCTTCGTAAGGTTGGCTACCAATCTTGATAACCAATTGTACCAGATATAGAACTTTTCAAGCCTGTAAGTATAGCGTCAAAGAAAGGAATACTCATACAAGGCATCCTTAGTGTCTCAAGTCTAAGAACCAGATACACAACTGAGACTATGGAATTATTGTTTGACATTAGGTATCATTAACCAAACAGCATTTCATAAGTAGATCAATCAGTAAACTCATTCTCCAATGAGCACTTATACTATATCATTAGTATCTCCATACAAGTGGCTATAAGACTAGCCGCCTCCATTATATGGATAGGTATATAGTACACTGATCTGTCCGGTTATCTCAATATCCCTCTCGAGTAACCTATGATTGGAATTATTTAAGATCTATATTTAAAGGTAAATTGATCTCATTATCATGATCTCATCACAATCTGATTCCCATTGCACAGAACCAAAGACCGAGAGGAACATCAAAATTGATCTCATTATCATGATCTGGTTATTTTGATGTTCCTCTCAGATAATTTATGACCGAGAATATTTAGGATCTATGTTTAAAAATAATTTTATCTTATTATCACAATCTAATTTTCTTTGTACAAATCCAAGGACATCATAATATATTTATCTTGTAATATATAAAGTGAGATGATGTTGTTGGAAAATCTGTGATCAGCATCTCATGCATAGCAAAAACAAAAATAAAAATAAAACGATGATTGGTGTGTAAGAAAATCATAAAATTGAAAATCGTATGTATCATGTTAGGAGATTGTATATCATGCTCCACTCTGGTGGTGATCCATATGACAAATGCGATAATAATGGTCCCTAGATCACTGCAGGATCTCCCTCTCCATGTGTAACATACAAGAGCTATCGGCCAAGGAAAAGACGAGGCTGAGGAGAATAGGAGGGGTGACCACTAGAAGTTCTAGCCTATGAATCCTGAGGTTCCTCCTATTTATAGATGTGCATGTAGCTTAACCCTAATAAACCATATCCTATTGGGTATTGGATCTTTATCCAATTACGTAAGTCATTTAAACTAGTAGATCTATATCTAATAATCTCTTATTGGATCTTATTCATAGGATCCAATAATATAGGGGTTTATTAGATATCCAATAAAATAGGAGCTCTATGGATATCTCATATCTGCACCTTTACTCGTCGTAACATCTACCATATGTATATGACCCTCTAGGCCTGATACCGAGCTGGTCATGAGTTACTTCAATTAGAATTCCTTTTGACTTAGAACTTCTTTTGATATAGTGAATTATTATCTCCATAATAATTCGCTCGACTCATCGACTACAGCCATCCTAAGCCACTATGTCATAATCTCCAAATGGTATAGAGATCTAATCCATTATACTTGTCTGTCTATAGGTACTGTGTATTAGGCATGGTAACGTCAGGCCTCATATGAAATCATCTATCTTGTTTAATCAGATTCTCCTAGAAAACCCATTCTCTCTCAGTTCGAACGACCCTAGCCAGAGATTTTCTTAAGTAAAAACACATGAGAGATTCCTCTCGTGATACTAAAAGTGGATGATTCTCTGTTGACACTCAATTACCTGTGTAAGATTGGTTGTTATTCTTAATAATCGATTGTACTATATCTTAAGCTTCTAAATCGATAAGTCCAATATCAAATAATGGAGTATTTATACAAGGCATCCTTGGTATCTCAAATTAAAGGACTATAAACATAACTGAGACTACAAATCATTGTTTAACGTTATGTATCATTAACTATCTAGCATTTCATAAGTTAATCAATTAATAAACTTATTCTCTAATAAGCACATGTACTATATCTCTAATGTCCCCACACAAGCAGCTATGAGACTAATCACCTTCATCATATGAACGAGTATATGATACATCAATCAGTCTAGTTATCTTGATGTCCCTCTTGAAAAACCTATGACCGAAATGATTTAGGATTTGTATTTAAAGGCAAAGCGATCTCATTATCATGATCTAATCATAATCTGATTCTTATTGCATAGATCCAATGACATCAGAATATATATTTAGATAATATATAATATGAGAAAATACTAGTAATGATAAGCAAAGAGATTGTTATAGCTAGTCATAGGTGTCATCACTCACATTAGTAGCTTGTAGGGCACCAATAACTAGCAATGTCATAATAATAACCAAAAGAGAATGTGCAATGTATCACATGTGTGTTAGAACCCTTATAGATTTTAAGCTTGGGGTGATCTCTATAGAAGATCGACCTCCTTGGAACTTTATAGGGGTTCCTCCCTCCTTGGTATTCTGCACTATGACTAAAACATAATTGATCTATTAATGATTAAAAGATGAGAGAATATAAGCTATTTATAGGGCTTCTAAACCTTAACTCTTAATACGATTCCTACTTCTAATAACTCCAACTCCATCTCTGAGAAACAACTCCTACTTCTAATAACTCCAACTCCAACTCTAAGAAGTAACTCCTATTTCTAACAACTCTAACTCTAACTTTAAGAAGCAACTCCTACTTATAACTGCTCCAACTCCAACTCTATGAAGTAACTCCTACTCTAAGTAAACCAAAACTCCTCTTCCCCTCAACTCCTAACCCCTAGCCAACTCCTAGCTAGGATATGGCTTGTGGCTATAGGGGTCTCTAACTCTTAATTTTATTTTTATTCCACCCTAGAGAGAGTCCAAACTAAGTAGAACTCTCCCCCACTTGCCCTAGCCAACCTCTTTTAAGAGGACGAGGTGGCTAGGTGACTCTCATCTCATAAGGACTCCTCCCTAATCCTAGCCAACCACTTATTTACTAGGGGGTAGCAACTAGATTATGGTTTATTACATTCATGACTCAATTGATTTTGACTCGTATCCAACTCCGACTCCAGTTTAATCGAATCATAATCCTATTAGGATTTAGGCTAATTTATTATAGAGGACTCAAATCTCCTCCTAGCTAACCTAATGTCAGGTCTAGGTTGGCTAACAAGGTCCAATCTAAAGACTCGATTCAAATGACTAGAACCCGACTCAGCCAGGGTCCTAACAGACTCGCCCTCTTCAAATCAGCCTTGTCCTCAAGGCTAAGCTCCATATCTTCGGGTCCTGATCTGCAACTCCTCATGAGGCTCCCTCGTGGCCCCTATTGTAGGTGCATCATGCTCCTGCAACCCAGCATCAGTAGTAGTGATTGGACAATGATATATACGATCATATCATCTCATGCAATCATCAGCTGAACTTGGGTCTTCTCATCAACTTGGGTGTCGAATGGATAGATTGGGACTGAGTTATCCTCTCTAAACTTCCATTTACGGTGAGATACTTAAAAGATCAATTCTATTTTTGAATTGATGTACCAATCTGATCCATAAGTCACAGCTCCATTGTGATCCCCAATTTTCAATGGCCAAAGTAGTCGGAGGACTACTTCCTTAAGGCTCGAATTTTCTGTTGGTAGGGCTGGAGATGAAGAGAAATTCGTTCATCAACATCAAATTTTCATCTGCTCTAGTATTTGTCGGGCAACTATTTCTTGCTTACATGGGCTGCCACTTAGTTGTTCTTTAATAGTAACTGAGCCTTCTTTTGGAATAATTAGTGTCTTTTGATAAGGTTCTTGGTGGTGTGAGCCCATTTTGAGTCCGAGGAGAGTAGAACCTGTAATTTTACCCAGTATATTTTCATCTCTCCTTTATGTTGTTGATCTGTATCATGCCAAACTTTAAATTCAGTAGCAATTAGTATCCCTTTATAGATCAGAAGCATTGTATGAAATGTAGAGAGAGCCTCGGCGCATATTAAGAGTCGGTCATCTTGCATGAGGGTGGTGCCGATCCCAATTCCTCTGCTCCAATTGCAAACATATTGTCACGATTATGTAATGCTAGCACTAATGTATATGACATCGTGACTGTGAGGATCCTATATATGGTGGACATGTTATTGCCTTCCTCTTGTTCCTTCAGAATTTTGATCTTCATCTAGTAAGTTTTGGTATCACAGATTCTATGTTAGTACTGTCGTTAGAGGGACTTAATCTTCTTATGGTTGTGGGTCGTGGATCGGTAGTCATCATCAGGGAAGACTTTGAGCATTATGGTCTCCTCCTTGGAGAAGTTGTGGAAGTAACCCGAGATTTAAGAGCACTGCTTCAGAAACCATAGCTGGTTCGGTTGGATGTGGTCGAATGATTTGTGTCTCCTGCGTCTCCTAGACAATTCTTTTAACTTTAGCCCTCTGAGGATGTGGACAATAATATAGTCGAATATATACTAGTAGTTCCTCCTATAAGATCAGCATATGAAGATCATATAGCCTGGTAGGAAGTAGTCGACTCGGTTCGATAGAGGCACTTGAAATTTCAACAAGCTTCTACAAGCACTCTAACGAGATCGTCATTACTTTGCTCCCATGTTTCTCGCATAAGGTCACTTATTATCCATTGTCATTCATAAGATTGTTGGTGAGGACGGTGACGGGTTGTTGCTTAAGGGATTCTTCAACTTTTGATGCTTGCGGGTTCGCTTGGCTGGATAAAGTGTAAGTCATGCAATCAGCCGATTGCGGGTCCTCCTTCGTGTTCTCCTTCTTAGGTTCTTAGACTCTTCTTCAGATTCTTCAATAGGTTTTATCATGGAAAGCTTCCCCTTTTTGCAGCAATGGTTGTGGCTCCAAAGTTCATTGCAATGCCAACAAAAGCCCTTCGCCGATCTATTGCAAAGTTCTTCTCTTTTCAATTTCTTTGGCAGCGAAGGACGATTGGGAGAAGGGGGAGCTGAAGGTTTATATATTGTTGGTCTAGGAGTGGTCCCTATCCTTCAAGCATCTTGGTCGAGTCACTCCTTTTGGATTCGAGCGAAGGAGATTGTTGCCTTCACAGTGTGAGGCTGTTGCACTTTAACCTCTCCTTTAATTTTTGACTTGAGTCCTTCGATGAATGTCCCTAATAATTGTATGTCAGACCAATCACATGCAAGATAAGATAATTTCTCAAACCTGATTTGGTATTCTTAGATCATGGAGGTTATCAATTTTGACAAGTTGTTCATTGATATTCTTGTACTTGATCGGCCCAAAGCAGTTCAATAGTGCATACTTGAATTGTATCCATGTTGAGGCCCCATAGGTGTATTTAAGTCGATTGTACCACTGAATTGTATCTTCTTCGAGGTGGATGACAGTGGTGTCTACCATGGAATCCTCTAGTGTTCGGTAATAGTGGAAGTAATATTTCGGAGCACGGAATCCATCCCGTTGGGCCTCCTTCTTCCCATCAAGAGAAATCTACCCTTATACATGGTTACATCATGTCTGAGGACTGTCCCTCCTTCTTTGAAGGCCTCTCTAAACTTTCTCCTTGTTTAAATTTTAGTGGGCTTGAAGATCAGCCCAATCTGAATTCGACAAATAAGGTGTGTAATCTATCCTCCATGCGTGATTCAAACCGTGATTCAAGCGCCTCCAACTTGGCTCTGAATATATCTCCTAAGGACATGATGTAAAACTCCAAATTTGTTATGATAAGGTCCTTCTTTTACTGTTGGATCACTGGTATGGATTGGTTAGGTGGATTGGTGTCCGAAAAGGGTAGATGGCTCAAGGCGAAAGGCTACGATAGGCTATTGTTTGCTGTAGTTGCTGATGCTATTTGGGATGGTTGTTGCAATTCATGGGGAGATCAAAAGATAATCGGTGATGGAGATGACGATAGAATTTGGCAACAATCCTTAAGAAATTGTGAGAATTACTTTAGGTAGTTGTGGAAGGATAATAGATGGTTGTGAAAGGGCAACGAGATGCCAAGAACGTTACTTTGATACCAAGTGTTAGAACCCTTGTGGATTCTAAGCTTGATATGATCTCTATAGGGGATCGGTCTCCTTGGAACTCTATAGGAGTTCCTCTCTCCTTGGTATTCTATACTATGACTGAAACATAATTAATCTATTAATAATTAAAAGAGGGAAGAATACAAGCTATTTATAAGGCTTGTAAATCATAACTCCTACTTCTAACAACTCCAACTCCAACTCTAAGAAGCAACTCCTACTCCAAGTAAATCAAGACTCCTCTTTCCCTCAACTCATAACCCATAGCTAACTCCTAACTATGATATGGCTTGTGGCTATAGGGGTCTCTAACTCCTAATTTTATTCTTATTCCACCCTAGAGAGAGTCCAAACTAAGTGAAACTCTCCCCCTCTTGCCCTAGCCAACCTCTCTTAAGAGGAGGAGGCGACTAAGAGACTCATATCCCATAAGGACTCCTCTCTAACCCTAGTCAACAACTTTTTATTACGGGGTAGCAGTTAGCTTAGGGTTTATTACATTCATGACTTAATTGACTCTGACTCGTATCCAACTCCGACTCCAATTCAACAGAATTTTAATCCTATTAAGATTTAGACTAATTTATTATATAAGACTTAAATATTGTCCTAGCTGACCTAATGTTAGGTTTAGGTTAGCCAACAAGACCCAATCTAGGAACTTGATCAAAATGATTATGACCCGACTCGACTAAGGTTCTAATAACGTGTCATCACTCATATGACTGACTTGAGATATATATAATTAACTTCCACTAATAGCTAGACAGATTTGACTCTACTGACAAACACTCCTCCTCTCGAATCGATCATAAATGAAATCTTCTATATTTTAAAATAATGATTGCCTACTTTTTGTACTCATTTAGTGTTTTTTTCTTTTTTTTTCTATTGAGAGATTGATTTTGACATGTAAATACTTTCGGTAGTAGTGTAATAGTCTTTTCATAAGTGAGTACTCATTTTCCAAACAAATTTTGTTGTATTCAAAAAAAATTATATTTTTCAATCTTGTCACACGTAAAGCAAAATTCTAAAGTTTTTGTAAGTACTTTGAAGAGTACAACATCATGAGTAGTATTTAATAAGGTTTAAAATATGCCAAGTGTTAAAAATGTATAAACTTGCATCTGGCTTCTGTTGGATTGCGAAGTTTAGTTCTTCTTAAGACAAAATCCTCTTGAAAAAATTTATACAGGAATAGTTATAGTCACCAAGGAGATAGTTAAGTGAAGGTTAGATCTTGAAAAAATTATCGAAAAAGGTTAAGACAAAAATAGGAGGGCAGAGTTGTCCAATCGACACACCCAATTGGATCCTAATTTGGGATCATCTAACTTGAGGGATTCAAACCGGGAGCATTTGAGTGGTTCATATCTTTAAGATTTAATCGAGATGATTCTATAAGATTCCTTGAGATATAACGATCAGCATTTATTTTAGCACTAAACTATTAAAGTTAATTATGGGTTGCTTGAGCTAGAAGCCAACTTGGATCCAGCTTTATTTACTTTCAGGCTGATCTTTGGGGAGAAAAAAAACTCCAAGCTAGATTCCTAACCCTACAAAACTATGTTTGGGGGATGCTCAAGTTACTAATGTTTTCGTATGAGCTAAGTTAGTCGGAGATATCGAATTAGTCAAGTAAGTCTATTTATTTTTTTTGTCCCCAAGTGTACGTAGGCAACCCCCTTGATTAGTGGAGCCTTGGGAGCCATTACACAATCTGTATAGGATGATTGCGACTGTTGGTTGCAACTACTTATAACATATACTAAACCATTTGTTGATCGTGTTGTTCACAGAAATCCATGTCTCGACATATGTCAATAAATAATGCATCCACATGAAGATAAGATCATTGTTAGATAATGAATGATACGCGACTAAGATAATGATACATCATGATGTCAACCGTGTCAGCCACATCATATCTAGTGCACAACATGATATAAACATATTTTCCTAGCATGATAAATATATGATTAAAATAGTGAATCAAATTCTATTTCTTAATATCATACAAAGAAAACTTACGAAATGATTGGTTTATGCAAACATGTCTTCGCTTGTCCAACTTAGCTCTCAAAAGGCCGATGTGAGATCCCCAAAAAATGGGAGGTTTCTCATATAAGAACCACGTAATGATGATAGCAATCAAAGCACAAGTCAGGTTATTATAAGATAATGATTACATAGTTAATCATTTGTTGTCAGAATCTTCCGAAACCTCTACGAACCCTAATTATTGAAGATGATTTGAATTATTGAAGAAGATTATTGCCTCTTGACACTAATTGGGTGGCCACATCATCATTGTCTATTCATTGTCATCACCACTAATTGTAGTTGAGAATTAGGCTTAGTTTTAATGTACAAAATGACTGTCTTTCCTAAGTTACACCAACATCATATCAATCAATTGATTGGATTTCATTTGTTGCGAATAGGAACTTTTGCCCTATCAAATAGCCAAGAAATGAGGCACAGCAAATGCAGAGATCACAACAGTGGCAAGATTCAAAATAGAGCGAGCGATCTATAGTATGATGCAAACTTTGTCAACAATTGTTTATGATTGGATTAGAATAGTTGCATGACATATATCAAAGTTGACCCAGAACGTACCAATTTAAACTTCAGTATCACTCAAGCTTTACCTTTTTTAAAAAATAAAGATTATATTCAAGATTAAATTTTTAAAAAGTAAAAAATATATTTTTATTATATTAAAGGATGTTCATAAATAAACTCAAACATGAAGTCTATCGTTTATGTAATGATATATTATTAACCTGAAATCTTTAAATAGTCAAGAATCAATCCTACCGTGACAACATTACACTCACCCTCACCTAAAGTATTGTTAGGCACCATTCGACTAATAAATTCATCTTTGAGCTCAACTAGGCTTGGCTTGGGTTGAGCTCAATCAAGCCAAAATTGTATTGATAAATATTTATATTTTGTAATATTAGAATTTGAATTTAATATCTTTTATTTTGGTTTTATAGATTGAGCTCATTGATAATTTTTTGTAAAATTATGAGGATGTCAGCTACTTTAGTTAATAAAGTGTTGATCATAAGTTCTTGAGATTAAATTTGATTTTCATCATTTATTATTTGAACATATATATAATAAAAATAATACTTATATTAAATAATATTTTTAAAAAATAGAAAAACAGAAGTTATCGAAGATCTAAACTATCTGACATCCTTGATATATATATATATATATATATATATATAAGATGAATATATATTAACATATATAATTCCAGCTATTCATTAGCGATAAGTATTCATGTAATAATAAGCACGGAAGAAGAAACCTTCAAATCTAATAGTAGCCAATAGTTGATGCCGCTGTCATGGGGTCCACCTGCAGCCATCGCGTCCCACTCGGCGCCTCACCCTTTGCTTCGCATTCAATTGGGTAAAAGAAGCAGAGCGGCATCAGCAGCGGCGATCTCTCTCTTTCCCTTCATAACCCTACCGTCGGCAGCGGATCGGTTGACCATGGCGACATTGGAGCAGCGGGAGCTGGCGAACACCGGCCTCAAACTCAGCTGCCTCGGCTTCGGTGCCTCCCCCCTGGGTAACGTCTTCGGCCGCGTCTCCCACGCTGACGCCGTCGCCGCCGTCCGCCTTGCCCTCCAACTCGGCATCAACTTCTTCGACACCTCCCCGTTCGCCTCTCTTCTCTCACCTTTTATGCTATTGGCAGGTGCCGCCTTTGTCTTATCCTTGCCCAATCTCTTCCTTTATGTTAGGTATTATGGGGGTACGGTCTCGGAGACTGTGCTCGGGAACTGCCTCCATGAATTGAACGTGCCTAGGGAAGATATCGTAGTATCCACCAAGTGCGGCCGCTACATCGATGGCTTCGATTTCAGCGCGGAGAGGGTGACCAGGAGCATTGACGAGAGCCTCGCCAGGTTGAAGTTGGATTACGTCGATATCCTTCATTGCCATGACATCGAGTTTGGATCCCTCGACCAGGTCTTGTTCTATTTACCTTGGATTTTCTTCTCCGTTGACGGGCTTAAGGGCTCGACTTTACTCCACTAATTCATCGATTACGCAGCCTTAGTTAGCTATACTATCTCTGTGTTGCCAAGTTATTCTATTTGTGCCTTTCGTCCACCTTTTGATTTAAGGGCCGGATTTTATTCTAATGATCAAATGTCTTGCCGTCGCATTCGTTCATTTGCAATCAGAATTGTGCCTTAATTGTTGGTTCTTATTACATAGATGTTTGATGTTGAAAATCGTGAATGGTCTGGTTTAATTGACAGATTGTGAATGAGACGATTCCTGCATTGCAAAAGATAAAAGAGGCAGGAAAGGCTAGATTTATCGGAATAACCGGTCTGCCTTTGGGAATTTTCACTTATGTTCTAGATCGCGTACCACCAGGTTCAGTTGATGTTATTCTTTCATATTGTCATTACAGTATAAATGATTCAGCCCTGGTAGATTTGCTACCATATTTGGAAAGCAAGGGTGTTGGAGTAATCAGTGCCTCGCCACTTGCAATGGGCCTTCTCACAGATAATGGTCCACCAGAGTGGCATCCTGCATCATCAGAACTCAAGGTATGCTTTCTCCTGTGGTTTTCTTGTTTCTATTGGTTCTATGTATGTTGTAAGTGGTATTCTGAAGTTTAGCAAGATAAGTTTCTTACAATACAATTCAGTGTGGAAGGAACATCATAATCTTTGATCTTTTAGTGATGGGTATAGTAGCACCTTCTTGTAGGCCAGTTTAACCGTAACAATTTCTCGTAGACCAATTTAACTGTAGTTATTTCTTCTTAAAACAGAGGTGTCCGAAATCAATGTTTTAGGTCGCCTGAATTGGGGGTGGTCCGTGCCCATTCAGCAATCCAGTAAGTACCAATCGAACCACTAATGAACTGACCGGTTTGTGTTCTATGGTTGAAAGTCAATTTCTAATTAGGCATTCAGAAGATCCTACTTATGGCACTGCAATCCATAAGATTCAGAATAATAAGAATTCACATGATTCTTTGTTACCTGTTATGACAGATTTAGGTCGTCCAATCTGGAAGATGATTTAGAGTCCTTTCTCAAGAATGTTGTAAGCTGATTAGAGGTGAAATCACAGATGCCTTGTACTGAGACCCTGTAAGACTATGTCGGGGGTGTACCCAACAAAGTCCCTCCAATGCTTTAGTAATAGGATTCGGAAGATTCATTTAATATTGAATTTAAAGAGGGATTGAATAGATCAGATATTATAACCTGGGAGTTAATATTGGTAGAACTTATGATTGTGAGAATTGGGAGAATGTCCACAAGTTGGAGATTCAAGGTGGCGACCTTAGTTATCCAAACATTACTGTCCATCTAATTGTGTGCCGAATTCGGACATCTCAGAGTCATTTAATGGTTCCTCTGTCGATTCAAGTGCCCTCTTTTAATCTGGTACGTTGGCCGCGTATTGTTGAAGTATCGGTCATTTGTTACTAAGATGTATGCCAAGTGTCATTTTCCCATATCAATCAATATCCAACCTTTGTGTGAAGATTTGAATCAGTGGGCAATTCTTTTTCTAGACCGTATGGACATTCTAGATTTTGTATTTAATATTGGAACAAGATATTGAGCTTTTTATTGAGTTCTACATTTGCAATTATGATTGTTGTGCTTACCAACATAGGTTGGCATGAGCTTTTCTGAGCCTCATAACAATTTTTTGCATCTTTAGTCTGCCTGCAGAGCTGCAGTTGCTCATTGTAAGAAAAAGGGGAAGAACATTTCTAAGATAGCTCTACAGTACAGCTTGATGAATAAGGAAATTTCTACTATGCTGGTTGGTATGAACTCTCCCAAGCAGGTATCGCATTCTTCTTTGCATTTTATGCTATACCATTAGTAGGCATCTGCATGTCTTGTGAGATGAGTTTGGATTCATGGGTAAGCTAATAGAATAATATGCCTATTATTGATCATAAGAACCATGACACCATTTGTGAATGACTAATACTGGATCATAAAAACAATGTTACGGACTTAGCTGAAATTGTTTAAGTCATGAAGCACCCTTGCGGCAAAGTTACGGACTTAGGTGAAATTGCATCGTGAAGCACTCTTGTGCCAATGTCTCGGAGTTAGCTGGGAATGTCTATGTCATGAAACGTCCTTGCGTTATCCGTCTGCAAAGGGTCAGCCTAGTTGCAACCTTGCAAGTCCCAAAGGACCTGTAAAAGAGCAAGTTGATTTTTTTGAAAGCGAGCAGCGAACAAGTCCTGACATCTTACAAAGATGGAAGCTTTACGAGTAATTTTGCAAACATTTTGTGTACAAGAGAGAAAAAAAGAGAAAGGAGAAAACAATAACTTTAGAAGGTAAAACGAACAGTTGCAAGTCCACAAATGACTGCTCACCGAGTGTCGGCCCGGATGGTAAGTTCCCGTCAAGTTAACCTGCGAACTTGTAAAGATCAACGCCTGATACTATACCGAAGCCCCATCCACCCCCGTGCTACCCGGGGGGTTCTAGGGGTCTAAGATGGCTGGCACTCCGCGCCGCATCGTGGTCTGCAGAAATCCGCCGCGACATGCGAAAACGGAGCCATTTTGGGTAGTTTTGGCCTGGCGTGGTGAGCGATCGCACTGTAGCGCTTTGAACTGTTCTCGCTTACATTTTTCCAGCAGAACCACATAAAATCAAGACAAAACAGGCTGCCAAAATCTGTACAAGCATGCAAAAGCGACGAATGATTCATGGAGCGAAGATGTTGTGGGTGCACAACCGTTCGTGATATTCTCCTCCACTTAAACTATTGATGCCCCCGTCAATGCTTGTTGATAGGCTTTGATGGCTGCTTCTTCATGTCGTAGGGCATTGTCAGGCTCCCAACTAGCATGGTACGAGGAAGCTTATGCCACTTCACTAAGTATTCAGTTTGTTCCGCTTTATTGGGTAGCTTTGTCTTACAATTCGCCAAAATGGTTTCATCTCGCTTCTTATAGGAGACTTTGCTAGGGGATAGCCGAGTTGGAATACTTCGGGAAACATCTTGCAGATCTGAGTGATAGACTTTCAAGTTGCTTGCATGGAAGACATTATAAATTTTGAGCCATGCCGATAGTTGCAACTTATATAATAATTGGAATGGGCCCTTCGCACTTACGCACCAATCCTTTATGCAGTTTGTGTCTAAAAAACTGGAGTGATGCTGGTTGGAGCTTCATCAACACCAAGTCGCCAACTTTAAACTCCTGTGGTCGCCTTCCCAAGTTTGCCCACTTCTTTATCTTTTTGCCCGTCTTCTCCAATTAAGCTCGTGCAACATTTGCATTTCTGTATCATTCATTTGCAAAGTGGTATGCTGACGGACTACTCCTTGTATAACCGATAGCCAAGGTATGAGGAGTCGATGGTTGTTGTCCCGTAATAATTTCGAATGGGCTCTTGTTGGATGCAAAGCTTCGTTGCAAGTCGTAGGAGAATTGGGCAATGTCTAATAGCTTCACCCAATCTCGTTAGTTGTTACTCACATAGTGCCGAAGATATTGCTCCAAGAGCGAATTGATCCTTTTGGTTTAGCCATCCGTTTGAGGATGGAGGCTTGTGGAGAAGTACAACTTCGAACCCAACAACTTGAATAGCTCGGTCCAAAATCGTCCCAAGAACTGAGCATCTTTGGAATGCCGCTTCACATTTGTCCGACCATCTCCAAGACTGTTCCTTCTTTAGCAACTTCAGTGGAGTCGCGCGCTTCGAATATCCAGCTATGAAGCGCTGATAATAGTTGACGAATCCAAGGAAGGATCTCAACTCTAGCACCGTCTTTGTTGTTGGCCACTCTGCCACAACTTGCACCTTTGACTTATCCATTCGGATAGAACCTTTACTAATTCAATGCCCCAAGAATAGAATTTCCATTTGAGTAAAGTAGCACTTCTCCCTCTTCACGATCAAAGTGTTCTCCCTGAGAACTTTGAAAATTGTTCGAAGGTGCTCAACATGCTCCTCAAGTGTTTAGCTATAGACGATGATATCGTCTAAGTGGACAACCACAAACTTGTCCAAATACTCCTTGAACAGTTGATTCATTAAAGTGCAGAACGTGGCCGGAGCATTGGTTAAGCCGAAAGGCATCACCAGGAACTCAAACACTTCATATCTAGTCACACAGGTAGTCTTCGCTTCATCACCTTCTGTGATGTGCACCTACCAATACCTCGACCGAAGGTCGAGTTTGGAGAAGTACTTGGCCTTGCCCAGTTAATCGAACAAATTTACGACGAGCGGGATAGATATTTGTTCTTCACCGTCACTTTGTCTAGGGCTCGATAATCGACACATAATCGGAGGCTCCTATCTTGTTTCTTCTAGAAGAGGACTGGAGCTCCGAAAGGTGCTTTTGAGCTGCGAATGAGACCACCGCTTAGCAGTTTGTCCAACTAGTTTATGAGTTATGTTAACTCTGGAGGGGTCATGCGGTATGGTGGTCTTGCTGGAGACTTAACTCCCGGCTCTAGCTCAATATGATGATCCACGCCTCTACGTGGTGGTAGAGTTTTTGGCAACTCAGTCGGCATCACATCTGAGAACTCCTTCAGAATGTTTGCCACTACGACAGGTTCTTGAATGGCCTCCCCGTCAAGTGTCTCCAGCTTCATAGCGGCTATAAAGGTTGATTCATCTTTTCGTACCCCTTTCTTCAATTGTAATGCCAAAATTTGTTGTGGGTCCTTGGTTCCTCTCGAGAAATTGAAACCACGCAAGGATCGTCGCCTCCCATTAGACATAGGGAGTTCAGGAACGGCATTGGCACCAACTTCGCTGTGTGCATGAACTCCATTCCGAGAATCACTTGGAAGTCGTCCAATGGCATCGCCATCAAGTTTGTGCTCCCGCTCCATGTTCCGACCTTGATGAGGACCCCCCTTTGCTCGTTTGGAGATCCGCTTGGTCTCCGAGTTCATAGCCTTTATACGACTTGGGCTCTTCTCCAAGATTAGTCCAAGTCGCTTAACTTCTCGATCGGCAATAAAATTGTGGGTAGTGCTCGTGTCCACTATTGCACGGGTTGTTTGGCCATTTAGTTTGATGTACACATACATCAACTCGCTACTCCTTGCCTTCGGTGGCTTTGTCTTCGTGTTTTCCCCCACTTGACCCTGCAACGCATTCAACAAATGCATTGCTCCCATTCGGGGTCCTTGCTACTCCTCATCATCGCTATTGGATTTAGAACTGCTCGAACTAAGGGCAACAACTTTGACCTTGCCCAACTTGTGGGGGTGTAATGATGCTGTTAAAGTATTGAGTGCCTACTTTTGTGGGCACTCCTTCACCATATGCGGTCCTCCGTGCAAGAAGCATCCACTAGATTTTGGGGCTTTGCCTTTTAAGCTTGGTCCCTTGTGGAAGTTTTTCTTCCTTTGTTCGCCCCCAGACTCCTTCATTCGAGAGTATTTTGTTGGGCGATTTCTCGAGGATTATTTCTTCTTTCCTAAGTCCTCCGAAGAAACAAAGTCAATTAGCCTTTATGCAGCTGTAATTTTCCCAGCCATATCGGTGACATTCCTCCGATTGTGTTCTTGTTGTGCTCATAGCTTTAGGCCATCGAGGAAGCTAAATAGCTTATCCTTCTCGTACATGTCCTGTATATCCAACATCAATGCCGAAAATTGCTTCACATAGTCTCGAATGGATGTGCTCTGGCAGAGTTGTCTCAGTTTTCTTCTTGCGACAAACTCTGTGTTCTTGGGCAAGAATTGAGTTCTCAACTCTCGCTTCAAGTCTTCCCATATATCCACTCTACATCGACCTTGCTGGATCTCTTCCTAACGGGTTTTCCACCAAAGTTTTGCATCTTCATTCAGATACATTGTTGCTATAGCAACTTTGGTTTCTTCATAATCGGGCCGTATAGCACGAAAATACAGTTCAATATCGAACAGGAAATTTTCAAGCTCTTTGGCATCTCTGGCACCCTTGTAGCAATGCGGCTCGGGTGCCCTGAAGCTTGGTAGCAGCGCAGCACGGATATTGTTCTCTCCCACATTAAGAGTCGCTGTGAGCAACATCACCTTGGCCATGAGTTCCGCCACAACTTCATGCAAATGTCGTATGGAGTCTTTGGTGTCCTCCGTCAGTTGGTCAACTATGGACTCAACTCTCTCAATCTGAGATACAGTTTCTTCTTGCGAGCTCTCTACCCCAAGGAGCCTTCGTTGGCCTTAGTAGAGTTCCTCCAAGCTCACTTCAAGAACATCAAGGCGGGTTTCCACCATTGTAAGTCTCTCCTTGTGGCTCTTTTTCTCGGTTGGCGCTCCAAATGGTGCCTTCTTCGCTCGCAGAGAATACCCAACTTCACGCTTGTATTGTTTGTTACCGCACTCCTCATGAGCGGCTCCAACAGCTTGTGCGAGTTTACACTTGCAGCCTACCTGCGACTGCCTAGAGCAAGGGTTCAGCTTACCCCATCTTGCTCGATTCACCATGGTGTTCACCATGGCGAGATTACGAATCTTGCTCGCTTAAATTGCTTGCCTACTCGATACCACACCGTCACGGACTTAGCTGAATTTGCCTAAGTCGTGCGGCACCCTAGCGGCAAACTAGAAGACCTAGCTAGAATTGCCTAAGTCGTGAAGCAACTTTGCCCAATGTTCCGGACTTAGCTGGGATTGCCTAAGTCATGAAACGCCGAAGTGTTATTTGCCCGCAAAGGGTCAGCGCACTTGCTACCTCATGCGGATCCCGAAGGGTGTGTAAAAGAGAAATTGATTAGCTTGAAAATGAGCAACGGACAAGTCCCGACGTCTCACAAAGAGGGAAGCTTTACAAGCAATTCGTCGAACACCTTGAGTGCAACAGAGAAAAGAGAGAAAGAGAGCGAAATAGGACTTTAGAGAGCTATATGAACGGTCGCAAGTCCACAAGCAATGGTTCCCAAGGTATTGGACACAAGACAAGTTCAACTGTTAATGAATGCTTACGCTCGATATATACCTGAAGCCCTATCCAGCTCAGTGCCACCCGGGGGGTTCCAGGGTGCTGAGATAGCTGACATTTTGAGCCGCTCAGAATGGTCATCGTAGCACGCGAAAACAACCTAAAAACGGAGTTGCAACATTCCAAACTGTTTTCGCTCATATTTCTTAGGCAAAAACACATAAAATCAAGGCAAAACAAGCTGCCAAGCATCTGTACAAACAAGAAAAAGCGATGAACGGTTCGCTGAGCGAAGATGTTGCGATTGAGTAACGATCGTTCGTGACACCATGGCCTTTCGAGTATGGGCGGCGGCTCAAAAAGTCCCACCGGATTCCGTTGCTCTACCTTATCCTATTGGCAAGTAAGGCATGCTCGAACATATTCGTCTACATTGGTCCCCATCTTCGGCCAATAGAAGGCCCTCTCCATAAGAGCCAATGTTCTATAGGTACCTGGATGTCCAACCCAAAGGGAATCGTGGCACTCTCTCACAGTGACTGCAAAAGGCGCTCGGGCGAGGCAAGGCAAGGCAAGGCCCGAGCGTCTCGCTCAATCTCCAAGCAGCACGCTTCAAAGAGGCACCGCCAGCGCCGCTGAGCAGCCCGCGCGGACAAGCACCGGGTTAAACCAGCATCAATCAATTTTAACTCTAGTTCGGTCGTATTCACATTAGTTGGTTCACTCGAACCAACTAACGCTCTGATATCAACCTAAATCCCTAACCATACTTGCGAATTGCGATTACAGCGTCGACATTTCTCTGTTGCCACTGTCGTTGCCTCTCTCCACTACCACTGTTGTTGTCGCTGCTCTCCGCTACCGTCGCTACTCCTCATCGTCGTCACTGCTATCGTTGCTTTCACGCCATCGCCGCTATTGCCGCCTCGCAGCGCCCGCTCTCGCCTGCCTCATCTCTATTATTAACAGTATACCGTTAACTTATTGTTAATAGTATACTATTAACTTATTATTAACAATATATTATTTTTTTATTTTTTATATATTTATTAATTATATATTTTATTTTATTTTTAGCGCCTCGCTTCGCTCGGGCGATTGCTTAGCGCCTCCGGCGTTTTGGGGCCCGCGCCTAGCGCTTTTTAAATCACTGCTCTCTCAAGAGTTCACGCTTCAAATTGTCCGCTCGAGGAACATAGACTATTTTCCCTTTGGTGTAAATGAGTCCCTTCTGGACCCAAAATCGTTGTGTCTGGCACTCTGATCAGTTGCATCAGGGTTACTGCCTGGGGATTGCAATGTTCAGACATTGGTAAATCATTGCTCTCTCAAGAGTTCACTCATGTTGGAGTCGACTTCTGCTCCTTGGTGGAGCTGCAGCCGCTTGAAGTTTATTGCGATGTTCCGGAGGGAGTTGCTTATCCTCGGTCGGAAGACCTTGTTTTGTTGGCCTCTGTGGGCGAAGCTTCCCTCTTTGCGAGTGCATCTTTCAACTCCTCAGTTGGCTCTCCGGTCGTCAATGCTTGCACCAAGGCCTTAGTCGGGCAAAATGGGGGCACCTCGACTCGGCCCCTCCGACGATAAGTTACCGATGAGAAGTGAAGTATTGGAGTGTAGGATGCACGGGTTCGAATGTCCCTCCCCTTTTACTGTTTACCTGGGTGCCTTTTATACTACATGAAGAAGAGTTCATACGAGGTTGTTTAATGCGTGCGGGCACTAGTTCAGAGTCGTACGCTGTCGTGCTCCTCCGGCGAGGAGCAAGTCATTGATTTGTTTGCTGATGTTGACTTGAGGTCCTCGATCGGTGGACCGGGGTAGCGCTCCTTCTCAAGACCTAGGTCCGAGCCAAGTCAGATGTGTCTACTCGTCGATTTGTTTGCTGATGTTGACTTGAGGTCCTCGAGCGGTGGACCGGGGTAGTGCTCCTTCCCAAGACCTAGGTCCAAGCCAAGTCGGATGTGTCTACTCGGCTTTCGCCGAGGCTAGCGTAGAGGTCCACGTTTGATGGGCCAAAATATGCCCTATCACAAGTAATTCAACAAATGCTTTGTGTGCAAGAGAGGAAAGAGAGGAAGGAGAAAACAAGGATTTTAGAAGGCAAAACGAACGGTCACAAGTCCACAAACGACTGCTCACCGGGTGTCAGGCGCAATGGCAAGTTCTTGTCAAGTTAAATGTGCGAACTTGTGAAGATTGATCAATGTCCGACACTATATCGAAGCCCCATCCACCCCTATGCCACCCGAGGGGTTCTAGGGGTCTGAGAGGCTAACACTCCGCGTCACATCGCGGTCTACAGAAATCAGGCCACAGCATGCGAAAATGGAGCCATTTTGGGCAGTATTAGCCCAGCGCGGTGAGCAGTCGCACTGCAGCACTTCGAACTATTCTCTTATATTTTTCTAGCAAAATCACATAAAACCAAGACAAAACAGACTGTCAAACATCTATACAAGCATGCAAAAGCGACAAACGGTTCGTTGAGCGAAGATGCGGGTGCATGACGACCATTCGTGACAGTTTGTAAATGTCTAAAATTTGGATTGGATGATTGACAAAACTGTAACAATTTAAGCAAGGGGGACAACAAAACTTAAACCCACAAGTAAATGCAATTAAAGCCCCACATAATCTGAGCTAATGGTGGCGATAATGTCGTGTTGCTATTGTGCAAGGAGAAGAGGTGCTTCATGGGCAGATGAGGATATATCCTTGGTCCATAGGGGATGAAAGTTTCAGGCTTGTCCTATGGAATCTTCATAATCTTATCCTAATTTGAGCATTTTGTGTGGAAAATAATTGATTGATTAAGGGTATGTGCAAGTTCTGCTGCCGCACAGCTCACTGTACATGATTAAATTCACTCTTGATTGTGTAGTAAATTGGTTGGGGACTTGTTATCTTCATTAGTTATTGAAATGGGTCAGGAAATCTGCCTCTTAGCAGATATGGAAGTCCTAGAACTATCGATTTGATATAATGCTACAGAATCTCATGTCTTAAGAGGTGGAAAGTTCAAATTGATGTGAATTCCAGTATCCAGGAACACGTATTCAATTTAAAAGGCTAATATATGGTGGTGCACCAAGTCCATGAGATCTCAAGCAATGTCATATGGCTGCATCAAAATTGCTCCCCTAGAAGCATGGATTGACTAAACACTAACAGTTCTCATTTATTTTTGCAGGTCGGGGAAAATGTTGCTGCTGCACTAGAATTATCGAGTTTGGGAATAGACGAGGATCTTTTACATGAGGTTGAAGCTATTTTAGAGCCTGTCAAAAACCAGACATGGCCAAGTGGCATCCAGCAACCATGAAAAGATTATGATGCCGATGTCTTCTGTGCAGTAGGGGAAAATGTCAACTAATAGGGTTCCCGATAAAGCATTTATAAGAATAAACTTGATTCTAAATGACTTTGTTTTCTAAATGTCTGACAATAAAAATAAAGAAACAGCTCATAAAGTTGTAATATTTGTTGCTAATGTTTTTGTTAGTTACTGTGTTGAACACCAAGACCATCTCCTCGTTGGAGGATCATTAGCATCCTTCGTTATTCTTTGTGATTCTTTTGAGGTACAGGATAACACTGATTAGCAAATTATGATTAGGGAGACCATTATAATGAGCTTTGATATGATGTGTTTGTAGGTTTTACGGTTTTTTTTTTTTTGCTTAATATAAGTTAATTTTCTCTTTTGAAAGAAAATGTTATGGCCCGAAAGGAATTTAATGAGATGTTACAATCACACAATTACAAGAACCATCTTATTGGCAAAGAAAAGGAAATAGACAGGAAAATTATCGTTTGTTTACCTGTGACATATCTGAAATAAATAAAACCATGAGCTTTCACCGTGATTAAACAGATTTTGATTGAACAATATTCATGAAACAAAAGGATATTTCAAAGGAGGTGTGGAACGTTTTTGGGAATACAATAGCAAGCACACCTTATTGGAACAGTTCACTTTACAGGATAAGTCACTCATATTCTCATTGATGTCCATATAACAAATGACCATCTTAGAAGGTGCCGAGTGAGTGTACAATTTAATGTTGCTTTACCAATAATACATAAAATCCAGCAAGACTATCTTTTGTTAATTTACATTTGCACATTCAATTACATCGATTATGTCCACTGAGAATAAGTGGCGGCAATGAGCTTCTCCACTAGTACTAGAAATACTGCATCTGTTTAATTCACTGTTCAACTTTCCATGGAGCCTATTGTACAGACTCAGCACATCAGTCATACCTGTGCTGTCTGCAATTGTAGAAACTAATCAGATAAAGAGTATTATCTGATTAGTAATTTGAGCATCATCGTGAACGTGATGCAGCTGCTTGGAGTGATGGCCAAGCTACTTCATCATCATTAATGTATCCATGAATAAAGAAATCCGTGCAGTTCTTACGACAACCATAATTGTAAGGATTGCGGAATCGTCCATCTGATCCTCGAAGGTACGAGTAACGAGCAGCATTTGCCATCTCATTCGTGGTAATATTTCGTGCTATCTGCATAAAAGACAAGTACATCAGTTTAAAGGGTGTACAAACTACTCCCATGCATGTAAAAATTGTCCGAGTTCCAAACAAATCATGATAAGATGCACTTGTCCATGCTTGCAGAGAAAGGGTATGTCAATCATCAACTGATATGCTGATGTATTTTGGCTCATGGAAAGCTATGGTGGCATGATATCCATAGTAAACAAAAAAAAAGGATAATCGCAAATCACAAGGTTCTCTACCCTGGGACTTGTGCCACATGAGAAATGATTTCAGTCAACCATTCCTATTCTGGCATTTTACTTGTAGTCATAGGAGGTTAGTCTACTAGTTTCTTTTGTCTATTCATCGTCTTTGCTTCTTTTTTTGTCTTTGCTTTTTTTTTTTTACTTCCATTTTTCCCAAAAGCTACCGTCTATACCACCATGTACTGTATCAAACAACTGGCTCTCGGCATGGGCCAGTACTCTAGATTCAATTCCTAGGCCTCAAAAGCATGTTTCTGGTTTTAAAGTCCACAAAGTTCATTATAATAAAACACAAGTTTTAATCAGCACCTATCACCATATCATTTAGTTGTACAACTCTAAGTTTGTCACAGCCAACTCATGAGTCCAAATTGTACAAGAAATCAATGAAACCAAACCATTACCTGGGATGCCTGTACCACTGCCAACGTCAATACTCCTGATAGTAAAATAACATCCATGCCCAAAAATAGTATAGCACCAGGATGTTCTATCACTACGAGATGAATCCATTTCTCAGACGACGGAATTATAGGTAACCATGTCCACAACCCTGTCATGCAACAATGTTAGTTTAAGCTTTATCTGGACATGCCAACTTAATTATAAAAAAACGGGGTCTTTCCCTGATCATAGCACTCACTGTGAACTGCAGTGACAGCACCAATAAATGATGTTAATGTTCCCATACAAACAAAAACAAAAAAGTCCCATCTATTTTTCTGCAAAACAAAAAGAACATTCAAGTCATAAAGCCAATCAGAAAAGGAAAATCTGCAGGCCAAAACATCTGAACCAGATCGACAACATGCTTGTTCATGTCATGTATGCTTGAGTACAGTCTCAATTCTCACCTTCCCAACACAATTAGATATCCAGGGACAATGATGGTCAAATTGCTCCACACAGTGTTTACAATATGGACAGTGTTTAGATCGTACAGGTCGAATTATCTGATGACAAGAACAAGAATCAGATTTCTCCAATATGTGTCAAACAAAATGCTAATGTCCCTGAGAACAACATACTTAGCATCACTGCTAGAAAAGAGAAAAAAGTATCACACAGCAGTAACTACCTTGCATGTAGCACAGAGTTGAGACCAGTTGCCTATCCAAATAGACGAGTTGCTGAGATCAATGTCCAGCAGAGGATCCTATTGGATAATCCAATTGCAGAAATTATAATTACAGAAGTTAAGCCAAGATCAAAGAAAAATGTAACTCCATAACAAGTGCATTCAATTAAGACAGAGTGATGCCAACTGACACTGAAACATGTCGAGAAATCACCTATAAGACAAAGATCACCAATTACTAATGTAACCAACTCACATGACTCAATGTCTGTTGGTCTTCTTTTTTTCTCTTTATTATTGCCACAAACCCTAGCCTAATAGGCTAACTAGCCCATCAACTTCATTTGACCTAAACCACTGGTCAAAATACTTAAGTTGAAGTTGATAGTAGTAGACTCATTAGACCCTTATAAGTCAATCTTAATCTTACCCACTTCTAATATGAGATTAATCAAGATGTTACAATTTCCTTCACTTAAGGGCTTGACATCCTCGTCAAGGCCTAGATCAAACCCTAGCATGGTGCATGTGAGGTGTAGCCCAGTGGTGGCTCACACTGTGGCAAGTTCTCTGACTTCATCCACGGGAAGCCCTTTCCTATTCGAGCCGTCTCACTATGCCCAAATACTTGGTCACCTCTGATACCAAATGCCACGACCCAGGCCTGATGAGCTAACTGACCTATCATCTTCGTTTAACTTAAATCACTGGTCAAAATGCTTCAGTTGAAGTTGATAGTAGTACACTCATCAAACCCTTATAAGTCAATATTAATCTTGCTCACTTCCGATGTGGGACAAAGACGTCAAGCCCTTAAGTGGGGGAGATTATAACACCCTCGATTAGTCCCACATTGGATGTAAAAAAGATTAAAATTGACTTATAAGGGTATGATTGGTGTATTACTGTCAACTTCAGCTTAAGTATTTCGGTCAGTGGTTTGGGTCAAACGAAGTTGATAGGTCAATTGGCCTATTAGGCACGGATCATGATATTTAATATCAGAGCCAACGTAGTATTTGGGTATGGTGAGGGGGCTCGAGTAGGAAAGGGCTACCTGTGGATGGAGTCAGAGAACTTGTCACAGTGTGAGCCACCACTGGGCTACACCTCACATACACCATGCTAGGGTATGGTGAGGGGGCTCGAGTAGGACGTCAAGCCCTTGAGTGAGAAAAATTATAGCACCCCGATTACTCCTACATTGGGAATAATCGGAGTGAGGTGTAGCCCAGTAGTGAGACTTATGTACTCAAGTACCGTAAGTTTATGATTGCTTTTAAAAAATAAAAAAAAATGGTTCAGGTTCAATTTGGATGTAGCAAAACCAACCATCCAATTCAAACTACCAATCCAAAAGCCAAACCAAAAATAAGTCTAAATTACAATGGCATATCCACAAAAATGGTTTACTAGAATATGACTATAGTTTTATTATAATAGAGTAATAGACAATATATATTAAATTCATAGCTTCTACTTAAATGTTTTTTAGTCATTAACAGAATAAATGCACATTAAGTCGCTTTTATTAGAGTATGACTGTACAAAGCCTTTTTAAGCTAACTTACCGCAACATGCAAAAGATAGCTATTGGTCAGATGAAAGGATAAATGATTCATGAGCATAGAGAAATGTAGGAATGAGAATATCAAGATGGTAACCATGCCTAAAACTTTTATTGGTTATGCATCCTACTCCACTATCTATATGGTCACATATTAAAAAGGAAGAAAACAAGATACTTTGTTCATAAGCTTTTATATATTCTTTAATAGTTGTCGTTTGTTCTGAAACCTACATAAGTAATTCAACAAACTCACTGGTCATCAAATATGCAATACAAGATCTGAGATGACAGATTCATGCTTACACTTGTACGAGTTGCAGACTTCCCTGAATTTGGTTTGATATAACCTGGATCCTTGCTGCAGAAACTCAATTTAATGAATTCAGTTTGAACATGAAAATTATGTAACACACAAAAAATTAGACAATGCATCACATTAGCATCAAGATTTTGTTGTACAGTGCATAAGTGGATAATTGGCAATCAAAGAGAGGAGTTGCATATATATTGTGCGAGTAGACTGACCAACAAGTGTCTTTTCTGAGTGTCCGATGAAGATACTGTTATCAAGGAGAAAATTGGTCCATGTGAAATATTGTCACTTTGTTTCACAGGGGCACATGGACACTTGCCAATCAACACAACAATCCTTGGCCATTTTGTTGTGACACAACAAACAGCATTTGCTAGTGAACTTCAGAAGTAAAAAATTAATGTATCTCTGTTCTTAGCCACATGATCCAGAACCTAGACACCCCCTACCTGATCCAAAACATAAAACACTGGTTTATGGCTTTTTCTTGATTCCATATACCAGTGAAGGTACAGCCAAATGTTTTTTCCCAACTTGCATGAAATTAGAGGCATTCTGAGAATCAAGGCTCTAGATGAGAGGTCTTTGATAGCACGAACAAAAGAAGTTTGTCTGTTCTGCTGGTTTGGATAGGTACTAATAGTACGGTCTTAAACTATATATTACTGAAAGTGTTTTAACTTTTTTTAAGTATGATAATAGTGAAGTGGCACTTCTAAAGTACAGAAAAATGAAAAACAAAACTGCAACTCCAAATCCTTAACCACCGCATTCAATGAAGACGGCTACTGAGGAAAATCAATGATTGTGCAGAAGAAGAGCAAATATAACATAATGTTATATTTCAAAAACAAAACCACCCATCAGACTATAACAGATAAGTTTCATCCCTTAAAAAGATGATCGAGCACTGGGACCAAACCTATACCTTACATGCCACAGCTTCCTAACCGCCCTAACCATTAGGAAGATCAATTTGGTCCCATTGGCCACAGATTTGATTTACTTGCTATCCAAATTATGTTCTGATGTATGAGCATAATGTCAAAAACTACACCTAATAAGACCATTACAAGATCCAAAAAAACTTGCTAAAATGGACCTTTAGATCAACATAAAAAGCAATTAACAAACCACCAAAAAGTGAAAAGTATGTTTACCACTTAAGAAAGTCAAAATATAAGATCTTCCACTGAGTGATTGTATGCATATCAGGCAGGTATATGAGAATTCAACAGTTCCCTATTTTATGACCATGCATATTCATTGTCCATTTGAATACAACCATGTAAATAAGACAAGGTGACGAAATATCAGCTGTCTACCAACATAAAACATTACCTGCTGCATCTATGAAACATTATCAGTGAAACAATTGCAAAAGAAACACCAGTCCAACCCCAGAGCCCAACAACTGCAGTGACCTTCGGAAAACTAGGTCCTACAAACAGAAAGCCAATTAAAAAACTGATTGCAAGCATGACGTGAATAAGTTGTCAATCGGTAGCTCCTAGCAAAAGCAGAACCCACCTAGAAGAACAGAATTGATGAATAGAACCGTTAGAATAATAATGACAAACAGAAGAATAGGAGCATATCCAGTCTTCCCGATACTTCCAGCACAAATTCTATCTTCACACAAACTGCCATTAATCTTTGCTGCATTGGACTACAAAAATCACAGTAGACTAAGCATAAGTAACATTCATAATGTCTATGGATTACATATACCACATTAAATAGAGCCAATATTCAATTTCCTAATGAATTCAGCACAACAACTCATGATTGGTATGATTAAGTACTCACAGGAAAAATATAGCCACTGGCACATATAATATTTTGAAATGCCACATAAAAGATCTAATTATGATAGTAACTAATCCAATTTCAACCAACTCAAATGCATGTATCACACCAACACGCATGTTTTGTTGTGTTTACGCAGGTGCTTTGGCTGCAAATGCCAAGCACAACCATAGTAGATTTCCATAATCATATAAATGGAAATGAATAATGATGTGAAAGGAATGTGAAAATGGCAGCAACAGATGATCCTCAACTTTATCCAACAACTTTAATAATAAATAGCTTTATTTCAAATGGTAAATTGATAATTTTTTATGAATAAATACAATGAAGAGAATAGCCTTTTGAAAGTAACATACAAGAACGTAAGCCACATGTCGATGGCCTCTGTTAGATGCAAGCTCAGAAGGAGTAAACCCACTTTTATCCTTCACCTGCAGTTCACTCTTATTGCCAGCATGCACAAGCACAGTGCATGCCTCCACATTGCCACTTAATGCAGCCCAATGCAAAGGTGTGCAACCTGTAGTACAATCAGTAATTTAATTATACTTCAATGGAATTATATAAATGTATATGGAATGGCCATTCAATTGCATGAAAAAAGTTAATTGAATAGTCAACAAACAATATAAAAAAGGTACAAACCCAATGCACAAGGTTCTCACCAAGGTTTGCAATTTCGACCTGTACCGCCCAATACGGGCAGTACATACCGGTCTGCCACGTTACCAGTACGCGGACCGCCCACTACCGGGCAGTTCCGTCAAAAATCAACTGTCGACGGTCGATTTCGGTCGTCAGCGACCGATTGAAGAAGACCGTCGACGGCCGATTGAGAGAGAAACCGACCGTCGGCGATCGATTGAGAAAGAAAAAGGGAAGAAGAAGAGGAAAAGAAAAAAAAAAGAAGACGGGAAGAAAGAATACCGCCTCCGCCGCCGCCGCCGCTGGTCGCCTACGCCGTCACCGCCTGGGCCACGTCATGCCGCTTGCGAGGAGACGGAGCGCCTCGCACGGGAGGTAATCGAGGCTACATCGCCTCAGCGATGTCGCCCCCTTTTCGTTTTCCTTTTTTTAATATTATTAATATTTTTAATATTATATTATATAATATTATATTATAAAAAATTATATTATATTTTAATGCCGGGCAGTACACACTGTGCATACTGCCCGGTAAGTTAAACCTTGGTTCTCACCAATGTGGACCAGTCAAAGCAAGCAGTCTTGCCACTGCAAGTAAATAGGTTGTTTTCCTGACCCCTGGTCACTTTGTTGGAGAAGGGTAACCTTATCATTATACCAAGGTTTGTCCTTGGCCAATAAACGAGCATGTTAAACAATATCCAAAATGAATCTACCAAATTGCACTTTTCTTTCAGAGTTGGAAGCATCATGTTTGACAATGTAACGCAAAAGTATATCAATGTGGAAATGTAGCCACTTCAGACTAGATAATTCTCTATGAAAATCATGTGGAGTAGCAAAAGTAATCATACAAATCCTTTAGCCATATATTGAAAAATCTATAATGCTTGAGATGTTACATAATTGCATTCATAGATTCTAATCAGTTGCATTGTTTTATAGTATCTGATGTAAAAAAAGATAATAAAATATATGTTTGAAGAAAAGATGTCAATTCAGATGTTAGTTTGATCATATCAAAACTTTGAAATTGAGAATTGTTAATGAAAAGCTGGGGACCAGTAAATATAAAAACACAAGAGACTTAGACTTGAGCACAGATTCTCTAATCAAGTTAAGAGAAATTAATTGCAATAGATTTCTAAGGAAGCAATAACAAGTCTGACCAATAAACACCAAAATTTAGAATACCATGAAGTGTTTTAACATGTTGAATTTTAGTGCGAGAGAAAGCCTATAGATGTCCTGGTTAGATGAGATAATCTGAGATGATTAAGATTAGTGAACGAGAGAAAAAAAGATATTTGACTGCTTTTTGTCTGACCTATGATTGGAGTGGGGTTTTATATGTGTGTGTTTGAGGGGACATTCATGTGGCGCTACAATTAGCTAGGATATTGTGGCTTCCTTTTGTTGTAGTGCCTAGTGTATAGAGATTTAGAAAACAAAAGGTTTTTGGTCAAAAAAAATGAAATAAAATAAGAAAGTCATGGGCAAAATATCGATAAACAAGACCGATTCATATGTTAGACATGATCTTTATGCATTACAATTGCCATGCCTCACATTCAAATTTAAGAAGATTCAAGCTTATCTAAATATTTACATCTAAGTCAACTAACATTTTGTAGGCTTTAAAAAAGTTGCAAAAATTATTCCCAGCACATAATACTGTAAATTGCAGTATATGTTTCTGAGTGGTATTCACAAAGCAACTAGTGTACAAGCTACAAAAGAACATCTTCTATCCATCAGCTATTGCATGCAAAAAGTATATGGACACAACAGCAAGAGAAAGGTCATCAGAAACTTATTTACTAAATTTATTATATTCTTTAGGATCTCATACATGCAAATGACCAGTACTACAATTAAAACTCAAGTAAAAGTCCTGAGGAGGTACCTTTTTCATCTTGCCTCCCTTGGTATGCATCCCTGAAGAGAAGCAGCCTGATGGTATCAGCATATCCCTTATAAGCAGCCCTGAGTGGTGTATTAGATTTTGAAGATTAGTATTAATCCATAGACAGAAGTTTAACTTAGATAAAATTCCATAATAAAATTCTAATCATGCCTTTTTCTTTAAAAACTACATTAGGATCAACTAACTCAATGCGAAAGTTTAAATCCTTAGCTCATGGCTATGCACTTGGATCCAACAAGTCTAAGCAGAAAGGAGAAATAAAGGCATTGGGAAGTGGAAAAGAAGGAATCTACTGTAATTCTTACTCTCACCAGTTGATGAAGTAACTAACAGTGAGATGCTCAGTGAAGGAGTCGAGGTCAAGTCAAAAAGTTGTGGGGAAAAAGAGGGGAAAGGAAGCAAAGCAATCTAAGTGCAAGAGAAAAGGTTAGAAGATGAGGAACTAGACCGGGAAAGGTATAAGGGATTAGAAAAAAGTGATTGACACAGGAATGGAAATATCAAAGCAGCATTAAATCAGAGTAGGATATTTAATTAGATGGAGTTGGACGTGAAGAAAAGGAAAGAGATAATCTTACTACTGTTGGTTTTCATTTATTGGTCAAAATGACATATTAGAACCAAATTCATATGAGTCTCGTTCTTATTCAATTCAACTGTAACATAGTACCAATCAGCAATGTCTAGCAAGCCTGCCTACGTTCCTAAGTCTACTGTCATAAATATGAGATCTAGACAGTAAAAATATTTTACAAAATCAACCTAATAACAAAAACATAGGATAATAATATCAAGACCACTACGTACCAATGAAGTGGGCTCCTTCCATCAGTATCTGGTGCATCATAGTCTGCACCATACTTCACAATAATATGATTTAAGAATGATGTTTGTCCATACTGTGCTGCAACATGAACTGCCTGATCGCAAAGGTACCCACAAATAAAGATGTGGTCAATATAATGCAAAGAACAAATGATAACGGCTATTTACTTGCCCTGACTCTTGAAGAAGTGAAAGAAAGTTTTGAAATAATAGCTTTAAATTACAAAACTAACAAGAAATTTCAGTACAGAAATTAAACCACTGAACAGACTAAGAAATCTGATTGAACAGGCAGAAAAAGGTGTAGATATGGATAATTTACATTATTTTTCCATCAAACAATCTAAGGTGGAGATAGCGTGGGGCAGTTCAAGTGTTAGGGCACAGAAAATAAAGGTTGGAATTACCAAGAGGTATGTAAACATACATGTATTATGTATATGGACATGCATATGTATATGTACTTCCATATATACAGGATATCTTTCATCGAACACAATACAATCATTTGTATCTAATAAGCATACAAAAGCATGACATGGCATGTTGACTGTTGAGTTCACATTGGAGACATATTCATATATACATGTCCAGTGCAAGTCCAGCGCAACTACCCTATGTCGGAGAGCATGCAAAGAGGAAGAGGAGAGAGGAGAAGCAGTTGCATACAACACTCACAGCCAAAGCAGGGGATAAGAAAGAGGAGTTGGACCTCTTGGCAACCAGACACTGAAAGTTAAACCTCCACCAACACTACGGCCTAAATCTCCGCTGGATGACCCAATCTCAACCGAGAGAGAACCATGTGCAAGAGGGAAGGACATGCAAAGGGTGTTTCGGAGATTGGGCATCCATGATTCAAGAGTTTCAATTCCACAAGTCGTGAAATCTTTTATTCTATCCCATAGTCATGACATCTATTATTCTATAAGAAGAGATCCAATCAAAGGCCAATTTTGGAAAGAATCTTTATCCTCATAATTGTATTACATTACCAAATAACATCACAGAATAGGACACAATAAACAAATATCAAAATTTTCAAACTATAAGTTACAAAAATATCACCCATTATCCTACAACAATAGAAATAGATATAAATATAGTGTTTGTGTCTGTGTCCTGCACTTTCAACATTTGTTGAGTTATTGCATGTGCATGTATGTCCCATGTCAATGTTTGTTGTTGTTAGATTTGTATTAACTTAAGGGAAAAGGATATAGGATAGGTAATTATCTAATATTTGAACTAACTTTGTTATATTCATAACCAACAATATACATGAAAAACAAAAAAAATCTCCCGAAGTTAATCGCCCATCAACAATAACTCCTATTATGGGACTATATATGAGATTTGGTCTAGCAATGAAATGCAATGGGTTGATAGCAGGCATCAGAAGAATAGTTCCAACTTCTAACCATACAAGCTAAACTACCAGCTAGTCAAAGTTCCATGAACTACATGACCCAAAACGGAACAAAAGGAATTTGGAAGGTTCATGCATACTTGAGCTTCAGTATCTTCAAAGGTTCTGATAGACCTAAAATCAACAAGACAAATACAACAACAACATCAGAAAGCTGAAAAGCTTTTATTATTTGGGATTGACTGCAGGGATCTTTTCCCACCATGGAGCTTTGACAAATATAATGACTGAAGTTCGCTATTCCATATTGGAACCGTGGATTTAATGAGTCAATTAAAATGTTTGATTAGTTAAAATGTAAAGTCATGGTCAAAAGCCAACAGTATTGCAAAACAGAAACCATAAAATGTATTAATCTGAAGACAAAGACTTTTTTCCTAAAAAATTACAACATGAAATGCTTTGCTTAACCAGTTATAATCCTTCGTATCCTTGTAAGGAAACAAACTAATCACATCATCCAAAATAAATTAGAGACGAATATATCACTCAACAAGGAACAAGTAAGACACTACGTTGGTAGCCAACGCCTAAGAAACATATTCATGGGCATCTAGATAGGGAGTTACCCGGTAACCATTAATGTCGGCAGCCTCAACCCGAGCTCCACTCTGAACCAACACATCTGCCACAGGAATCGACCCATGTACCGCAGCCCAATGCAGAGCAGTCTGCCTCCTGTGGTCAGCGCCGTTTACATCTCCACCATGCTTGGGAAATAAAAGAGGCCACAACAAGATTTCAATCCTAACCATCCAAGAACAGTAAAAAACCATAACTTAGCCGCCGAATCGCCTACCTCGATCAGGTACTGCGCCACATCAGGAAAGTTATTGAGGGCAGCCCACTGTAGGGCGTAATAGCCATGTCCGTCGGGGATGGAAACCGACTGCCCGTCCTCCTCCACGAAGCCCCGGAGCTTCACCAGGTCGCCATAGGCTGAGGCAGAGCAGACGTCGACGATCGGGTCGGCGATCGGAGCGCCAGGGCTCCGGTTAGGGTTACGGCCGGTGTCGCCGTTCTGTTGCGGTTTGGGGTCGACGACGATCTCGATCTCCGTCATTTCCCGACAGCTTGTAGGCCAAGCAAGGAACGATCGAGGAGGTAGCAGAAAATATTCGACGATTTCCAGTCGGCGACACGATGAAGGAATCGCCGCCTTATTGAAGCGAAGACCATCGTCAGCGCCGGAGTGGTTGGGTCAGCTTCGGCTTCTAGATAAATAGAGGGTCAAAATAAATTGACAGGAGGCCTCCGTTCCGGTGGTTTGCAGGCATAACGTATAATAAGAGTTAAGAACCTGATATGATTGTCATGTTGAAACTACAAATAATGAAAGTTAAATTGTTGTTTTACATTTTTTGTTCTGAACTTTTGATTTAATCTCCATGCCTAGAACGGTTTCAACCGTACAAAATATATTTTAATATTTATAATTTTATTGAATATTAATATAAATTGAAGTTACTTAGTACATAATTATGTTTTAATATAGATATCATTGTAGTTATTATATGGTACTTTGATTTGAGTGCGTGGTGTAAGATTGGTGAGTAAATATTTAATTAAAATTATTATAATGGGAGGTATCAGCTAGTTTGGCAAGTAAAAGGCTTCACAATTGCCATTTACACTATATGTTTTTCATACAACATTAGATGTATTTTGTTATTAAATAATATACTAACAAACTAAATATATCTCAATATATCAAATATAATTGAAATTTGATATGATGTTAAATATTATTATGCAGAGGGTTCTAAATTATCATACCTGAAAAGATGAATAAGCTTTTTTCATATTATTTTCTAACTCTTAAGTAATTTTATAGAAGGATGTTTCCAAATTAGTTAAGAGGAATGCTCCAGTTTTTTATTATCTTCTCTTTCTTATCAATAATCTGAATAGATTTTCTTTACATTAGATAAGTATTTATTAATCATAATTAATGATATGAAAGGGAATAAGTATATATATTTTTAGCACCAATATATGGAATACATCATAAATAAATATAAGATAATGATCGCGACAAGATAAACCTATAAGCAACATAATCAATCGTCTCAGTGATCTTAGAAAGTCTAATAAATGTAGGGTTTAACTTATTTTTCTTCCTAAATCTTGTAAGAATATTACTCTAAATTTGTTTTATACTTTTTAAAGATATGATTATGGAGACTCTTCAATATTAGAAATTTTTTAAATATTTTATTTTAAAAATAAAAATACATCAAAATTGAACACAACAAACCATTAATCGATTAAAGGAATGGTATTATTCATTAGAAATTAATACGCTAACCATCTGAACGCATTACAATGCCTCCTATTGTAATCATAATCTCAAATTTAGGGACTCTGTCTTCTACCAATCCTTCATTTGGAGATGTCGGTCCATTTGGAGAGTCTCGAACGAACATATAAATCTCTCCTTTTACATTAAAAAATCATAATCAAATCAGATAATTGTCCTTTTTCTATCTTTATTTTTTTTAATTCGATCAAAGATTTTATATATTGAGACGTTAAGATCGATTAATGTATTATTATGTAAATAATAAGTTTCAAATTCGAATTGTTGTGGGTGTTTCACCGCGTCTAGGGAGTCCGCACAACGGAACTCGGGCTATGAGTACAAGAGAAGCCCAACGCAGGTAGCTCGAGGTATGCGTGTGTGGATGCTTGGCTCAGATTGTCACTTTAATGTGGGTCCTTCTAACCTCGTCGAATTGTTCCTGCAAGACGAGACCTTCTCCCAGGTGAAAGGTCCCCGGGGAGGTCCCTCTGACGATCAGATTAGGGTTGTTTCGAAGGGCGAAGTCCGGCGTCTCCTGCTCGGACGCTGAAGCTTCTTCTCTTTTAATTGAAGTAGAGAGAGAGATAACCAGCGAGCCCCCTGGCGCTGCCCCAGGGGCGCTCCTTTTATACTTGTACATTGTCGATCGGTCAATTCTCGACCTCATCATACTTCTGACATTCTCTGCTAGTCTATTTAATGTTGCAGGCAACACCGATGGCTGTTAGTGTTGCTGGTTGTATGTTGATTCTGCCCTACTGTCGTGTGGTTCTCTTAGGTTCTTATGAGACCTGACGGTGACTGTACGACATCTGATGTTGTCAGATCTTGGGTTTTTCTGTTCGTTTATGATAGTCGTGCATGCGTGTCAAAGGGCAGAGCCGGGGAGATTAGTGAACCGGCCCCGTCCTTCCACATTGGTTCACCTTGGGCCACGTCATCCAGTTTGGGAATAGGACCACTATTATCCCTATCATTCTCTCCTCCGGAGAAGGAGGCTTCTCTGAGGCTTCATAGAAGGCGGGGGAAGGGTCCTTCAGGCACGGGATTGGTATGACAGAGGGGTTTATATACATGTTTAAGGTTGTGTCGCCTCGACTAGCCCGTCGATTATTTAGGGGAGGCCGAGAGCTTCATTATGAGTAATTGGGACTGAGAGCCCTCGAGCGAGGCTGAGAGCTCGCTTATTGATGGTCGAGCCTGAAAGCCCTTGGGTGAGGCTGAGAACTTGCTTGTTGATGGTCGGGACTGAAAGCCCTTGGGCGAGGCTGAGAACTCACTTATTGATGGTCGGCATTGAAAGCCCTTAGGTAATGTTAACTCGTTTGTTGATGGTCGAGACTGAAAACCCTTTGGGTGAGGCTGAGAGCTTGCATGTTGATGGTCGGGACTAAAAGCCCATGGGCGAGGTTGAGAACTCGCTTGTTGATGGTAAGGACTGAAAGCCCGTGGGCGAGGCTTAGAGCTAGTTTGTTGATGGTCCGGACTGAAGGCCCTTGGGCGAGATTGAGAGCTTGCTTGTTGATGGTCGGGACTGAAAGCCCTTAGGCGAGTTTAAGAACTCGCTTGTTGATGGTCGGACTGAAAGCCCTTAGGTGAGACTGAGAGCTTGTTTGTTGATGGTCGGGATTAAAAGCCCTTGGGTGAGACTGAGAGCTCGCTTGTTTATGGTCGGGGAGATCTTTTCTTGGGACTGAGGAGGATTTATTTGCTGATCAAAATCATTCGTGAGGCTGAGAGCTCGCCTCCTCTCATTCTGAGCCTCACTCGGTTAAAATGTCAACCCGTAGGTCTAGGGTTTTGAGTCATCCCTCCAGGGATTCCAGGTCATCTGCCCTTATTTCTGTGTATGAGGGTGTGGCTCCGGTCGACCCCGAGACTGCAGATGCCCTAGTGACGATGTGGTGCCAATAATTGATGTAGACTCAACCGTGACGACTCATCGGTTGGTCGAAGTGAGGAAAAACTATTTCATTCCTCCGGAGTATGAGCTCCATGCACCCATGCCAGGGGAGCGTCCTTATGACGCATTCCCGAATGGCTTTAGTCTATCGACTGATGCTCTGGAGGTGGGTTTGACGTTCCCGTTGCACCTTGTGATAGAGGCGTGCCTCAAAGGGTGGCAGATTTCACCTTCCCAGATGACACCCAACTCGTGGCACTATCTGGTAGCTTTCCTATGGGAATGCTTCAGATCGGGCATAACGGCGACCTGAGATTTGTTCATGGCCTATTTTCGCCTAAGCTGGGGACGGGCCAGGTATTGCCTCACCACCCGTGCTAGATTTAGAGTGGGAGGTGCGCCTTCCAACAACAAAATTTGAAAGTCACATTTTTTCTTTATCTCTTATCGTCAGGGTTGGAGTTTTTCGACTAAGTGAAATTCTTGGATGGTGAACAATTCAGTCCCGATGCTCTCGGCCAACGAGGTCGAACTAATTGAGATCCTCCGGGGGATCATTTCTTCTTCCAATGGGGTGAAGGATATGAATGAGGCCTGGCTGGCCGAGGCGGGTCTTAGTCCGACCCCCTGGGGTATGTTTCTCCTATTGTTCATTATGTTAAGTGTTTTACTGATCGTACCTTGATGTGTAGAAATGTTCAATCTCGACAAGATGAAGTCTGGTGGTAGGGCTTGTAATAGATCGGTGGCCTCCCTGACAACTAGTGTGTCCACTTCTACGGCAGCTGCCAAGTCCTCAACCGAGAAGCGCCCCAATGTCGAGGAGGGGTTGAGTATGAGGAAGCGCAATCGGAGAGAGACTCCCGAGCAATAGGTGGACACCTTGGGGAGCACCACTATGGTCCCCTCAGGAAAAGGGAAAGAGTCGAGGGCGATGGAGGAGGCTCCGGAACCGAGTTATACCCTCCGGGAGCTGTGTGAGGTGGAGGATCGCGTGGGGCGGAGAGATACTTCAACGTTGTCATGACACGACTGAAGGTTGTCGAGGGTGAAGACCCTCTAATGCTGAGGTGGTCGGCCATTGCTAGATCCAACCAGTTTTGGACCGAAGGTCCGTTGTCCGGGGAATACATATGCAAGGCTTTATATCCAACCCTAGCGAAGCAAGCGTACAAATGCTCCTCTGAGGAGCTTGTGAACAAGGCCAACAAGTCAGTCATCTGGGTAAGTGCCCTTTCCTCCATTCCCCTTGTCTTATTTCCTTTCTTTAGTCTAGGCTCTCTTTTCCTTCTCTTCCCAGGGGCTTCATTATATGACTACTCTCATCGATCGGGTGCATGATGCTGGTCGGCTGGTCAGGAGCCAACATGAGAGAATTCTAACGCTTCGGGCCGCCAACAAGGGACTCAAGGGTCGGGCCGACTAGGATTTGGTCGTGGCCGCCAAGGCCTATGTAAAAGAACTAGAGGGGGACATCAATAAGTTACAAGGGGAGTTGGAGTCCCTCAAGACCCAACGAATGAGACTCGAGGAGGAAGTTGGGATTCTGTGGTCCAGTTTGAATGGGGCTAGAAGGAGACGTATTATCGCTGATCGAGGCAGTGGCTCTTCTTGAGGTCAAGCTGAAGGATGAGGGGGCGAAGGCGATGGTTGCCTACAAGGCCTCCTGGAGATTTGAGTCGGGCCTCGAAAAGATGGGACGGGTCAGCTACGAGTTCGGGTATCAGGTGGCGCTCGAGCAGTTGTGGGGCAAGCATCCAGAAAATAAAGATCAAGCAAGACCCATTCGCTGAGTGCCCTGAGGATGCCAACATCAGGATGGATCTCAGCCAGCCCTTCAATGATAGCTCCCCCTCAAAGAAGTAAATGACCCTGTAATATCTTGTATGTCGGGCGTCAAAGCTCCCTTTGTATCGGTCGATCAACCACCTTTTGTTTTTTCACCCATCAATAAAACTACTTTTCAAACTGTCATCTGGATTATGTTAAGATGTCGTCTTCGGTCTATCGTCGAGACATAGAATTTTTTCAAGTTCGATAGATGACAAGTCTGAGGGAGTGTCTTCCCTTCCATCATCGATAGAATGTAAGTTCCATCATGGATAACTCGGGTGACACGGCATGGTCCCTCCTATCTCGGGGCAAGTTTTCCTCGAGTGCGTTCAGGGTCACTGACCTTGGCCCTCCTGAGGACTAGGTCTCCCGTATCGACGGGTCGAGGTCATATCCTCTAGTTGTAGAGTCGGGCGGCTACCCTCTGGTAATGTAAGTTCTTCATGTGCGCTTTGGCCCTACGTTCCTCGAGGATGTTGAGATTTTCCCTAAGGCCTACTTCTGATGCTTTGGGGGTGAAGTTCTTAATCCTTAGCATTAGGAAGATCACCTCGGGAGGAAGGACGACCCCGTAGGAGTCTTCGACATCATTCGCAGAGCCCACAAGACACTTGGTAAAATAGTCCACCCCGACAATTAGGAACTTGTGCTGCCCTACAACTTGTTGGAACAGGCCGAGGAGATCCATTCCCCATTGCGCAAAAGGCCAAGCGCAATGAGTCGAGGAGAGTAGCAAGGCTAGTTGGCAAGGAATGCGGGCATGTTTCTAGCACTCAAAGCATTTCTGGACATAGGATTTTGTATTTGCTTGTATGGTCGAGCAATAGTACCCGAGGCGAAGGATTTTGAAAACTAAGGTATGTCCTCCGATATGCTCACCACATATCCCCTCGTGGACCTCGGCAAGCATAAAATCAGCCTCAGATCTCGATAAGCATCGCAATAGGGGCTAGCTGAAAGCTCTTCTGTAAAGGCACCCATTGATGGTGTCAAACCATACTTCGGTTCTTTTGATTCATCAGGCGGCGGCTTCGTCCGTCGGGGGAGTTGCATCTTTCTTGTAGTGTAGCATTTCCTCCCACCAGTCGGGATGCGCGACCGTAGTCGCCATTTCAACTATGGTGACCGTCGACTGGTAGAGGCTGGGGATGGTCGGTAACTCGTCGGCTGCATCGACAGAAGCTGACCGAGCCAAGGCATCGACCTTGGCATTCTTGAGGCGCGAGATTCAAAAGATTTTGAAGTACTTGGTCATATCTATCAACTGATGAGTCTTATAGAGATAGCAGGCCATGTTCGGTTCTTCCGCCTCGAAGCTCCCATCGATTTGACTGGTGATCAATTGGGAGTCAGTGAACACCTCTAGATATTCAATTTATAGCTTGGAGGCCGGTCGTAGTCCGAGCAACAATGCCTCATATTCCACTTCATTGTTGGTAGTTGAAAATTTCAATCGCACGACATGTTCCCAGGTTTACCCGTCGGTGTCTCTCAAAACTATTTTGGCTCCTCCCCTAGAAGAATTCACTGATCCGTCAATGTAGAGGGTCCATGCAGGCTTCCTCTGTGGGGGCTCTAGGGTGATCAGCTCTAAGGAGAAATCGACAATGGCTTGGGCTTTGATTGCCCTCCTCGGGGCGTACTCCAAGTTGAACTCGCTAAGCTCTACTGGCCACTTGAGCATTTGCCCTGCAATGTCAAATTTAGAAAAAATTTGGTGTAACGGTTAATTAGTGTTGATGGTATAAGTCTGGAAGTATGGCCTCAGCTTCCTGGCCGTGAGGACTAGGGTAAAAGCGAGTTTCTCTATCGGATGGTACCGCTCCTTCGCGCTATGCAAGATGTGGCTGGAGTAGTAGACAGGTCGTTAGCTATTCCCATCGAGCTTTATCAGGACCGAGCTAACAACTCGTTCTAAGACGGAGAGGTATAGCTCGAGCTGGTCACCTGGGTTGACCGAGGACATCTGAGGTAAGGTTATGAGATGTACCTTGAGCTCTTGGAATGCTTGCTCACACTCGGGGCCCCAACTGAAGTTTTTATTCCACTTTAACGCCCGCATAATGGGGTAACTTCAGTCGCCAACCTTAGATATGAACCATCGTATTGTTGCTAACCTCCCGACGAGATGCTGAACTTCCTTGATGGTTTATGGTGGTTTCATGTCAATGATGGTCTTGATCTTCTCCGGGTTCACGTCTATCCCTCGTTGGTGAATAATGAAGCTAGGGAATTTTCCTGATGCCACGCCAAAGACACATTTGGCCGGGTTGAGCTTAATTACGAACTTTCTAAGGGTTCAGAATGTCTCAGTGAGGTACACATAGTGTGTCTGCGTTTGCTTGCTTTTGGCGATCATATCATCAATATAGACCTCCATATTTCTGCCCAGCTAGTCCTTGAATAGTTGGTTGACCATTCTTTAGTAGGTAGCTCCTGTATTATTTAGTCTGAATGACATTACCCTATAACAGTAGGTTCCTCGGTGTATGATGATGGTCGTCTTTTCCTGATTTTGAGGGGCCATTTGGATTTGGATGTATCCTAAGAATGCGTCCATGAAGGAGAAAAGTTCATACCTGAAGGTGGAGTCTATCAATTGATCAATCCTCGGTAGTGGATAACAATCCTTCGAGTAAGCTCAATTACGGTCGGTGTAATCAACACACATGCGTCACTTTCTATTAGCCTTTTTCACGAGAACTACATTAGATAATCAGGTCGGGTACCTAATCTTTGTTATGAATTCAGCCTCTAGTAGCCGATCTACTTCTTCTTTAATGACCTTTTGCCAGTCAAGGGTGAACATTCTCGACTTCTGATGCACCGACCGAGCCCGAGGGGTTGTGTTCAGTTGGTGTTGCACAATCCGTGAATGTATGCCCGACATGTTGCTTGTTGACCAGGCGAAGACATCAGAATGGCGTCTAAGGAAATCTATGAGCTGGACGCATTGATCTTCCGGTAGAGCTGACCCGACCCGTACAGTCCTCTCCAGGTGATCCTTTTCTAATGGTACTTCCAGTATTGGTTCGAAGGGCTCGGGTTGAGTATCGGGTCTGTGAGGTTCTTAGGGGTCAGGAATCAGGCTTTCTTACCTTTTTAAGGGATGGTTATTGCCGCAAGGTAGCATCGCCTTGACTCTCGTGGGTCGCTTTTGATCTCTCTCGACCCTACACTGGTCGGGAACTTCATGCTGTGATGGTATGTGGAGACGACCGCCCATAGCTTATTGGGGTTGGTTGCCTGATGATCACGTTGTAAGCTGAGGGGAGGTCCACCACCATGAAATGAACCATGAGGGTCTTGGTTCGTCACCGAAAGTTACAGGGAGAGTTGCAATGCCCTTCGGAGTTATCGTGTTGTCGGTAAATCCTATCAAAGTTGAAGTCATGGGGATGAGGTCCCGGTTAGTCATTCTGAGCTTGTGAAAAACATCAAGGTATGTATGATATATCGATAGAGCTCCCTGTGTCTATCATGATGCGCCTAACGTAGGCGCTTGCAATATAGGCCATGACCACTAGGGCATCGTCGTGATCTGGGTATTCACTCTCAGATTTGAACGTGAACCTAGGATCACTCCGGGGTAGGGGTCTCTTCTAAACTTTCATGCGGGCATAGGCTTTCCTTATCGAGGAGCTAACACCACCCACGACCGAGCCACCCACTATGACGTCTATGTGCCTCACCACAGGGCCCTTTGGATGAAGGGATGGCTTACGTGACTTCATTATGTACCGGTCAAGGTAGCTACATTATATGAGGTCCTTGATCTGGTTTTTAAAATTATAGCATTCCTCAGTATCGTGCCCGTAGTCATGGTGGAAGCGACAATAACATTTGTGGTCCTGATCCTCGACTCGAGACCTCAACGGGTTGGGAGTTTTGAGGAGTCCCTTCTCTCGGATCTGGAGAAAGATCTTTATCTGAATGGAGTTTAGCGGAACATTGGGCGGCCGAGGAACGGTATGCTCACCTCTCTCCATCCTCCTCCTTGAGAGCCCAGAGGGTGGGCCCCGAGAGGGATCAGCCCAGGGGTGCTTCTTATCCTCACGTTTCTCCACCACCAGAGTCTCGACGGTGACATATTGGTTGGCCCTCTACCACATCTCTGGTATAGTCATGGGGGGTCACTCCACAAGTGACCAAAAGAGGCAGGAAGGCCTTATCCTGATCATGAAATCCTAGATGACTAACGTTGGGTACGCATCGGGAATGGTCCTGACTTCATCTATGAAATAGGTGAGGTATTGGCCGAGGTGTTCCTCCTCCTTCTGCCTCATCTCGAGGAGGGATGCAGTGGTTGGCTTTGGTCAGGCGCTAGAGAGAAAGTTACCCTCGAACTCCCTTATGAGTTGATCGAAAGAGTGAATTGAGGAGGGTGGCAACCAACTATATCATCCTCGGACAATCCCCCGAAGAGTCGTCGGGAAAGCCCAACACATTATGGTATCTGACGTGCCATGCAGAGTCATTTGCACATGGAATGCAGCCACATGCTCCGTTGGATCAGAGCTGCCAACGAAAATGTGATGGGATAAGCGCATCTTGAACTTTTTGAACGAAGGGAGAGCCGCTGAGGGGGCCCTCATCATGCTCATCTTTTGTCCTTAGTGTCACGGGCTTAGCTGATTTTGCCTAAGCCGTGCGGCACCCATGCATGTCCGTTCGCAAAGGCCAGCCCTCCCCGAGATCTCCTAAAACCCCACAGACTTACAAAAAGAGAAAACGGGCCAGAAGAAGCAATTCCCACGGGATCCACAAGCAACTGCTCAAGAAAAACACTTTATAAAGCCAAAATACAAATTACACCCATGGACATTACAAACTCAGAGAGGTTGTACACAAAGGATAATGGTCCACTACAGACCGAAGCCTCCACAAGTGCTTATAAGACACACTTGTATTTACAAGCCAAACTTGGCCATAAAGTAAATCAAACTAGGGCTTCCAAGCCTACTGCAAGCCCGCTTCTTGTTGTACAAGATATGTACCTAAACCAAAGGACACGGACTAACACAAGCATTTCATCGAACACCTTGTTTACATTGTTGTCCGTGACATTCTCCCCCACTTATTCCTTCGATGTCCTCGTCGAAGCCACTTTAGACGCTGCATCTCCTCACATTCTGCTGAATCTTTAATCTTTTGCTTTGGCTGCAACACGCCCCTTTGGCTCCTAGCCGCTCTCCGCCACTGTTGTTAAGTAGTCGAACTTCAATCCGCCATGCTGCTTCAACTCACCAATGACTGAATCTGGTGTGGGGTTGGCTGAGTTGTGCTGATCATTGTTGGTTTCTCGCGGATCCCTCTGATGAAGGAAAAGACCTGCCTTATTATGTGCCAGTATTGCAGTATACTCATATTGCTTGAACTGGGTAGATGCTTGTTGGAGCTTTAACGAGCATCGCCTCACAGACTTTGAAGTTTTTTAAGGTCCTTTCTCCATAATGTTTGCCCATTGAACCTTCTTCCACTGTTAGTTGTCACTTCCAAGTATGTTCGCATCACTCCCTTTTAGTCAATTGGGAAATGAAGTAGAAAAACTACTCTCAATAGTACTGATCACCAATGGTGAGGATTTGACAATCATTGTCTTCCATAAGCTTTATTTGAAGGGTCAACGGTGCGAGCTCCCGCTAGATAAGTAAGAGAACTGGGATACTTGACTTTACCCATTCTCTTCATAGTTGAGAAGGTAAGGTGGCTTCTCTCACCTCCTCGAGTTAAGAGAACTAGGGTACTCGGTTTCGCCCATTCTCTCGAGTTGAGAAGGCAAATGTTACTCAATTTCGCCTAGCAAAGGTTACTTGATTTCGCCTGCCTCCTCGAGTTTGTACTTCATGCATTGAGCTGGTTACTAACATTCGCCTGCTCTTTGCTCACACTTCTGAAGCACTTGAAGTGGTTGCACTCCTTGCGTTGGGTTAGCTACTGTAATTCACCTTCCCACTGCCATTGAACTTCTGGAATGCAAGAAGTTTTGCCCGAAAAGTGCAAAAAGTTTACTTGGCTTCACTCACCTCCTCGAGTTAAGAGAAATGGGGTACTCGGTTTCGCCCATTCTCTCGAGTTGAGAAAGCAAATGTTACTCAATTTTTGCCTGGCAAAGGTTACTTGATTTCGCCTACCTACTCGAGTTTGTACTTCATGCATTGAGCTGGTTACTAACATTCGCCTGCTCTTTGCTCACACTTTTGAAGCACTTGAAGTGGTTGCACTCCTTGCGTTGGGTTAGCTACTGTGATTCACCTTCCCACTGTCATTGAACTTCTGGAATGCAAGAAGTTTTGCCCGAAAAGAGCAAAAGTTTACCTAACTTGGAGTTACCCAACTTGGAGTCCCCCAACTTGGAGTAAGTCTTTGATAGGTCTGGTCGCCTTTGGGATTGTACCGTCTTCTCCATCACCTTTGCCGCCTACTCCTCTTGAGTAGAAAGGTACAGTACCATGTACTGCCTACTTCGTTCGTTGGTCGAGCCCTCCTGCATCAACCTGAAATCCTTTAATTTCGGTTATCTAGATGAGAAGCACATCGACATCGGTCTTATAAAGTTCCTTGGCCTCTGCCCTTCTGCCTCGCCTTGGTACTTAGAGTTTACCTCTACATTCTCCACCTCCTTGGCCCCTTTTACGACCAATGCTGTCCCTTCATGAGAGCAAGGGATTGATGACTTCACGGAAGTCCGTGTCTGATACCATAGCTAAGCCCATAACACTACTATCCGTTACCTTGCATCTTCATCCCTTCCTTCGCGATCGGTAAATCTGCCTCTATGGCACTGTGGAGCTCCTCCGAGTCCACCTCCTCTCTAACCGACGCTTTTCTTTTGGGTAGCTGAGCCCCGTTGGACTCGTCGTCGCTTCCTCGCCCCTTTCGACCACCTGCTTCGACACCACTATGTCCTCTTAGCAGTTCTCCTTGGTCGATGGAGAGACAGACTACAACTCTCATGCATGGCCTCCGCCATCTTGTTGCAGGGCTCGCGCCGATTCTGTTCTCCTTAGCTTCCTTGGTAGCAATGTTCGCTTACTCGGCTTTGTCCTCTGACTTGTCGGGCTCTCTTAAGCGAATGTGAGCACTGAAGCAGTCCAACTCTCCAACTGCTCTGATTAATCAAGTCCCCTATATGGGACTCACTAGTACTTGCAATCTGACTACTCTCGGTGGTACACAGCCCCCATATGCTGATGACTAAGGCTTTCATCTGATGCAAGCTTCGATGCATACACACGGAAGACCCGCCTCTGATGCGTGGCATTCACTCCTTGAATCCACAGCCCTTCTTGCCATTGCATTGTTCATCGAAGTGGAGCTCCCAGCAGCTCCTGATCATTCATATGATCATGTCCCCCTCCATGGGACTCACTGGTACGTGCACTTGGACTTCTTCCTCGGTGGTATACAGCTCCCATATGCTGATGAATAAGGCTTTCATCCAATGTAAGCTTTGATGCACACACGAAGACCCGCCTCTGCGGTACTACGACATTCACTCCTTGAATCCATAGCCCTTCTTCTTGTTGTGTCGTACACTAAAGTGGAGCTCCCAGTAACTCCTGATCATACCTCCGCATGATTTTTGTCCCTTACGGGACAAGATTACCTGTATTGCATTGCCACGAACTATTCCACCATGATCCGCTGCACCATGTCGCCTCCTGGTGACATCTCCATTGCATACAAATTCTCGTGTGATGAACTCGGACTACGACTTCTCCACGTGTGGCCTCTGCCAACACATCGTAGGGCCTCCGCCATCTCCGATTTTTAGTTCGTTCCCTTGGCAATTCCCCTTCATCCCCCCCCACTCCTGGGTTACACCTGGATGAAGCATAGCTCTAGGATAGTTCATCGCCTAGTAGCTTCTGAAGTCCTCTGACTTCGCTAGAGTTGGTGCACCATTGTCTGGATCTTGGGTCTCTATCCCCTACCAACACAATCTTGTTATGCACCTCCTGTTCCTGACAACTCGAATGGCAACACTATGGTATACTCTTCAAGAGTACCCGCCTCTACGTCCTCTTGCCCCATATTAAGGTCTCATGATCCTAACTTTGCCTCCACAAGTTGAATCACCTTAGTTACTCCATCAAATGCATCTCTGAGGTAGCTTGCATATGCCTTGAAGCTCCCTTCATCTTTGGCACCATGCAAAATAAGTCTGTCCCATCAGAATGAAGAACCCATGGACGACATGATCCCACTCTTGCCTCTACAAGAGTTCATGTCCTTGACCTCTGTCTAAGGAAAGCTCCGTGCTCCGCTCCATGTTCCATCTTCTATGTCGACTCCCTTCATGCGGCTTGGATACTTCACCAAGTTCCACCCAAGTCGCTCTGCTCCTCGATTTGCACTGAGTTGATAGTGGCCCTCACGTCCACCATTCCACGGTTCAGCCCTCTGTTGAGTTCGATTTCTGCCTCGACTCTAAGTGTGCCTTCATATGATATTGCCTTGGATTGCTCCCCCACTTGATCTCGAAATGCATCCACCAATGCATTACCTCCTTCGAGATCATGCGACAACTCTTCATCGCTCACTCGGTCCGTTGAGCTTTATGGAGATATAACCTTGAGAAACTCTTCCTCAATATGTGCAGTCCGTTACACATGATTCTCCCACTAGAGAACTAGGACTTATCCCTCCTAGATATCTGTCCTGCTGGAGCAACTTTTCTCTTTACATACTTCCTACTAGAAGTTTCGGAGACCGTCATCCCCTTTGGACTACTCCGTCTTACTGAACTTGTGCTTTGTTCTGCCCCCACAAATGTACTTGCTAGATTACGACCCTTCTCCAATACAGTCTCCACTGCACCCTTCAAGGTCTAGCAACATGCTGAATTTGTTGCACATTTCAACCACCTACGGACATATCATTTCCATGTTGAAGAGAAAGTTCTGATGCTCCATGGCGCCGAGTTCTAATCGCGCCTTGGGATGGCCACGAACACTTCGTCATTCGTGTACAAGCCCATGCATGAGTTCCGAATCCTTCGAGTTAGCAATTCCCCTCACCTCTGTGAGCTTTGCACAACTCTTTCGGTCGTTACACAACACCTCCCACCTTGCACGGTCTCATCTTTCACCAAGCACCCTGCTTTACCTTAAGCACCGTCAAGTTTGGCTGCCAATGTCGAGCTATAGCTCAAACTCAACCATCCCAATCTTTGTGTGCTACGCATTCTTCTTCGCTTGCTTGTCCTCGTGGTGCCTCTCACGCAAAGGGGTTGGCTATTCCTTGAATGCCAAATCAGGATGCTCGCTCCTCTGAGCGACTCCTTTCCCTACATCTCAATGTCCGTTTCCCCCAAACGGTTGCGGCGTCGTCCTCCACAGCCTAGCTAGGTCCCCCACATTTGTATGGCAAGTGTTTGCGTGTGCTTGTCCCGCTCGATACCACATTGTCACGGGCTTAGCTGATTTTGCCTGTGCGGCACCCATGCATGTCCGTCGCAAAGGTCACCCTCCCGAGATCTCATAAAATCCCACAGACTTACAAAAAGAGAAAACGGGCAGAAGAAGCAATTCCCACGGGATCCACAAGCAACTACTCAAGAAAAACACTTTATAAAGCCAAAATACAAATTACACCCATGGACATTACAAACTCAGAGAGGTTGTACACAAAGGATAATGGTCCACTACAGACCGAAGCCCCCACAAGTGCTTATAAGACACACTTGTATTTACAAGCCAAACTTGGCCATAAAGTAAATCAAACTAGGGCTTCCAAGCCTACTGCAAGCCCGCTTCTTGTTGTACAAGATATGTACCTAAACCAAAGGACACAGACTAACACAAGCATTTCATCGAACACCTTGTTTACATTGTTGTCCGTGACATTAGGGTCCTACGGACATCATCGATCCTCTAGTTTACCAGGCATAGTTGCTCCCTTAGAGAACTAGTGGAGTCCGAGGAGAGTGTGTTAGGGTCCAGAAAACTATGAGCCGACGCACTCGGTGCGAGCTCGTCTCGTTTCTTGCCGAGGGGCTGATCAGACTCGGGAAAAGTGGGACAGATTATTGACGAAGCGGGTTGTCGGAAGCTACTCATTTTGTGGCAGCATTGCTCTTGTCTGGGGTAGGGGGGCTGCCTAAGGCTGTGAGCTCGGTTGTTGAGTGAGCTGTGGGATGTAGGGGATAATTACTTAAAACATTCCTGCTATGGCCTGGACTTGATTGGTAAGCCCCTGAAAAGCCTCGGGAGTCACCACTGAGGTCCTTAGGTTCAGTAGGGGTGGAGTTAGCCCAGGGTCGTTAATTAAGTTCCAATATCACCCCTAGGTGTGGGAAGGTATGTTTCCATCTCCGAATAAAGGGAGTGCAAGCGGGGGTCGAAGGGTTCCCCTCGAGGTTAGTTGTGTCGTGGGAGGGACATCCTCCCCATGGTTGATAGGCATTGAGCGTTATTATAACATCAGCGGCCCTCCTTCTAGTACCAAATGTTGTGGGTATTCCACCGTATCTAGGGAGTCCGCACAACGGGGTTCGGGTCACAAGTACAAGAGGGGCCCAACACAAGCAGCTCGAGGTCGGCACGTGCAGATGCTCGGCTCGAATTGTCACTTTAATGTGGGTCCTTCTAACCTCGCCGAATTGTTCCTGCAAGACGAGACCTTCTCCCAGGTGGTGGGTCCTCGGGGAGGTCCCTCCGACGATCAAATTATGGTTCTTTCGAAGGGTGAAATCCGGCGTCTCCTGCTCAGACGCTGAAGCTTCTTCTATTTTGATTGAAGTAGAGAGAAAGATAACCAGCGAGCCCCCTGGCATTACCCTAGGGGAGCCTCTTTTATACCTGTACATCATCGACCGGTCAAGTCTCGACCTCACCATACTTCTGACGTTCTCTGCCAACCTGTTTAATGTTGTAGGCAGCGGTGGTGACTGTTTGTATTGCCAGTTGTGTGTTGTTTCTACCCTACTGTCATGTGGTTCCCTCAGGTTCTTATGAGATCGGACAGTGACTGCACGACGTCTGATGCTACCAAATATTGGGTTTGTCTGCTCGTTTGTGATATGTCCCGTGAGTGTGTCAAAGGGCAGGGCCAGAGAGATTAGTCAGTTGGCCTCGTCTTTCGACGTAGGTTCGTCTTGGGCGACGTCATTCGGTCTAGAAATGAATAACTATTATTCCTATCACGAATCAACTATTTTTTATTATTTTAATCTTACCGTATTGCTCTTCATCTCGAGGAAAAGTGAAATCGAAGAGCCGATGGCCATCGAGATGGACTTATTTCAATGTGGGAGAGCTGTTGAAAAAGTTTGGACGCCACGATTTTGCTATTGAAATCAGAAATAGTGAAAGAGGTCTAAAAGATTGATGTTTAAATAAATAAACAGATATTATATTTGAGATAGAGATTAATGCATAAACGAAGGGAAAAAACACTAAACATAATTAAATTACATCAAATTAAAAAAATAGTTTTACATAAAATTAGATGAACGAGCACATGATTAAATTTTCATTTTATAACTATGCTTGAAAAAGAGATTAATACATAAGATTTTTTTTATTTTCATAACTATACACGAATTAGTGAATAATGTACACATAAAAATAAAATGTTAGATTAAACATAGAGATAAATGTGTAAATAAAAAATACAATAGAGAAATAAATGAAATAAACAATAGCATTATAAAAATATGATAGATGAGCATAAAAAATGATTAATGCATAAATAAAAAACAAAAATGCTAGATTTGAGATAGAGAACAAATGAAAAAAATGTTATACATAATTAAATGAAAAGACTAGCAAAAGAAAGGAGCATAAATTTTGGATAAATTAAAACGTTTTGATGAAGTAGATTTTGGATAAATATTTTGTATAAAATAATAAAAGTTGAAATTAATGTATAAATTAAAAATTTTAAATTGTATTTTGGATAAAGATTAATGCAAAAATCTCATACAAATAAAATAAAATAAATGGAGAAAAATATAATAATAGAGCATAAAATCGAATCAAAATATTTTAAATACAAAAAAATCAATAAGTATTAATGCACAAATAAAAAATGCTGTACAATTTAAATAAAACTAAAAATAAATGGAGAAAAATATAATAAATGAGCATAAATTTTAATTAAAAATATTTTAAATTTGCTATTTTAAATACAAAAGAAATCACTTATCATGTATGCTATTTATATTTTTTTATTATTATAAGTATCAATTAGTTTTAGCATCTCAATATATATACTTTACAAAATTACATTGGTTAATTACGAAAATAAAAAAAATAGATTTATTTATCTTAACACCGTTGGTTTTATCAATGAAAATATAAAAATAAAATATAAAAAAATAATTTTAACGAACTAGTTGGTGATTACAAACAATATTAGTGATGTTAGACGATGATATTATTGAGGGTCATGAATGACTATTATAGATAAAGGAAATGATGATGAAAGATAGAGTTGTTTCATATTTATTAAATATCGATGTCGATAAAGTTATTAGGCGATGAAAAGTACCATCGATGTGAATATCATATATATTGAGACATTCAGATTATTTTTATATAAGTAATAAGTTTTAATTTTAAATCAATATGTGAATATCATATATATATATATTTTAATATTTAAATATTACCATATTTGCTATATCATCTCGAGGAAAAAGCAATCGAAGAGGTTTGACTCCGACGATTTTGCTATTGAAATCAGAATGTAATGAAAGAGGTCTAGAAGATTGATCTTTAAATAAATAAACAAATACAAAAATATTAGATTTGAGATAGGGATTATTGCATAAACGAAGAAAGAAAAATACTACACATAATTAAATGATATCAAAATAAATGAAAAACCCTACATAAAATTAGATGAATGAACACAGAATTAAAACTTTGTTTTCTAACTATGCTTGAAAAAGATTAATACATAAAATTTCTTTTATTTTCATAACTATCTATGAATCAGAGATTAATGTATAAATAAAAATACAAAATTATAGATTCGATATAGAGATTAATGTGTAAATAAATGAAATAAAAAATAGCATTATAAAAATATAACAGATGAGCAGAAAAAAAGATTAATGTATAAATAAAAAAACCAGAGATAGAGAACAAATGAAAAAAATGTTGTACATAATTAAATGAAAAGACTAGAAAAAAAAGGAGCATAAAATAAAGATTTTGGATAAATTGAAATTTTTTAATAAACTAGATATTGGATAAAGATTTTGTATAAAATAATAAAAGTAGAAATTAATGTATAAATTAAAATTTTTAAAATAGATTTTGGATAAAGATTATACCAAAAAAATAAAATAACAAATAAATGGAATAAATAATAAACGAGCATAAATTCGAATCAAGATCTTTTAAATACAAAAGAAATAAGTATTAATGCACAAATTAAGAAAAATGTCATACAAATTAAATAAAATAAGAAATAAATGAAAAATAATAATAAACGAGCATAAATTTGAATTTAAGATATTTTAAATACAAAATGAATTACTTACCTTGTACGCTTTTTATACTTTTTATTATTATAAGTATCCTTTGAATTCTATAGAACTTTGAGGCTTTTCGGTCTTTTCACAAAAAGGGGACCGAACCGGTTGGGTCCTGTCTTAGTATAGTAACTACGTTCAAAACCCTAAGCCTGTCTTCCTTCCGAAAACCCCACCCTCGCCGCTCCCGCCACCCCGAGGACGAGGTGGTCGTCGAGATGGACTCCCTCGATTTCAAGGTGGGCCAGCTGTTGAAAGAGATTATACTCGACGATTCCGCTATTGAAATCCTAGATCGAGCTGTCTCTTCCGTCGTCGATGCCATCGAGTCGATCCCAGAGCAGCTGGTCAGCGCCGACGCGGCTCCCAAATTCGTGGCAGACCTTGGCGTGCCCACTGATAAGAAAGTATCCTTCACGTTCAAGAGCCCGGAATCCATCCAAGTTGGTGGCAGCTACTCGATTCGATCCATCGCGAAGCCAGACATCAACGTCGACCTTTTAGTTCGGATGCCCAAGGTGAGGAAAGAAATATATATGGGCGTTCTTGTTGTGTGTGTACGTGTGTTTTGCGACTTGTTTTTTGGGTTCTGCAATCAGATACTGTTGTTGTATTTAGGAGTGCTTCCATGAGAAGGATTTCTTGAACCATCGGTACCACGCTAAAAGACTCCTTTACCTCCGCGTGATCGAGAAAAGCTTGACAACATGCCCTGTGATCCGAAAGATTGGATGGTCAAGCTTTCAGAACGAGGCCCGTAAACCTGTATTGATCGTCTTTCCAGGTTCTGTTATGATATCCAAATATCCTAGTTTTATTCCCTCCTCAACATGAATAATAATTCCTGAGTTATCATAAACAGAATAGTATTCTTTTTTGCATCGTTGGTTAATCTATTCGTGAAAATAATGGTGGAAGCTGATATGGTCCTTGTTGGTGCTGCAGTGGTGAAGTCTGCAGAACTTTCTGACTTCTTCATTCGGATAATTCCAACTGCTACTTCTTTATTTAGTATTTCAAAGTTGAGTTTGACACGAAACAATGTACGTGCATTCACTCAAGGTAAGATTCATCATCAGCCTGTCTTGAACCTGATTTCATGAATTGTACACACTACACAAGTTTCATTATCTGCAACTCAATAAAACTTTTGAACTATAAAATCTCATCACTGCTTATGCTTTAATGACATGATCATACATGACTTTGCAGAATGCGGCCAAACTCAAGCAACTCCAAAGTACAATAGTAGTATATTGGAGGACATGCTCTTGGAAGAGAACTCAGAATTTGTGAGGAAAGCTTTTCATGAATGGAAGAGTTTGAAAGAAGCTCTGCTTTTGCTCAAAGTAAGTATCATGTGCATGATGCAAATATGGATTGGTTAAAGTTCAGAATGTTTATTCCAGTTTTAAGACTATTTAATCATCTAAACTCGAGGTTCGTAACCATTTTTAAATTGGATCTATCTTGTTTAAGTTGACAAGTACTTTACACGCTGCTATGACAAAATCATCATTCAATTAGTAGAAAAATTTCGATCAAGATGAATAACCTTGATTTCACAATGCAGGTTTGGGCTCGGAATAGGAGCTCCATCTATACACACAATTGCTTAAATGGTTACTTGATAGCTGTCATATTGGCGTACCTTACTGTAGAATCTGGAGGAAATCTTATAAACAAGTCAATGAACAGGATGCAGATTTTCCGTGTCACATTGAAATTTATTGGTACATGACTCAACTCTCTCTGTCACCACAGTATATTCAGTTAACTGCCTAATCTTTGTAGTTAGTTTTTTTATGCTTTTAATTACTTGTTCCTAAATGGATATGTATTCTTTAAGGCATAATGATAATAATTTTTCTGATTGAATTCTACATATGAAGTAGATGAGCTGGAGTTGGTTCAACAATCAATTAAATTTCTAGAGATGTGACTTGTGACGAGGACTTGGTAAGAGACTAGGACTTTTATTGGGTTGGATTCACCAAGGATCTAAATCTATACCCAGTACACTCATGGATCCTGAATGAGGTTTTGTACCTAAAATTCAAGGTCATGTGTGATGGGTGTTGTACTTACACATTATTGGGTGTAGATCTGGATCTATTTCTACTCAAATAAGTTTATTGGCTTCAAAAGGAGGATCCATAAATGAGATTTCATTTTAGATTTGAGTTAGTTTTTGGGTTATGGCTCCATTGACAATCATGATTTTGGTGCTATTTCTCTGAAAACAGAAATTTATGATTTTGGTGACAGCAAAATTTCTGTTAATTTCTCAACTGTCTGACGTGCTCCTTAAAGCACTGAGCTATTATTCATTTCTTTCTTCAGCAACTTCAAATTTGATGGGCAAGGGCCTTTGTCTTCAGCCTCGAGGTCAATGTAACATATCTAAGGAGGTGTGTGGTTTCTATTCTGTGACTTTTGTCTTTATGTCTTGATATCCTGTTACATGCTACTATGCTGTCCATGTTCATACTAGTTTCTTTAGATTATTGGGCTAGTTAATTAACTCTTCTATCAGGGTTAAATGTTTTCCCCTTTTGTGTTCAAATTAGGTGGTCATTGCATCCTCATAAAAGAATTTCTGCTTGCATGTTCTGTTACATAAACTTTAGTAACTTTCTGGCTGGAATGTTTCAGGATATGAATCAGTTCCTGCAATCTTTCGATATCATATTTTTGGATTCATCTTGCTCTTTCAACTTGTTCTTTCGTCTGACGAAGACAGCGTTTGAGGAGGTTTTACATTTACTCTTAGCCAGTGTTTATTTTCAGTTTTTTGTTTAAACTTGCTATTTTTCTGGAAGCTCCTAGAATCTACATTACCATGCTTGGTCTTTCAGCTTCAAGATGAGGTTTCTTGGACGCTTAGTTCTATTGACAAATGCAGAGGTGGTGGATTTGAAGAGGTCTTTTTGACCAAGGTGGACTTTGCTGCTAAGTTTGATTCTTGCTTAAGGTAATTTTGCAGTTAGATACAGTTCAAATCATTCATTGTATTTTCTTTTATATTTTTAGTAAATAATGAATCATAAAGAAGTTTTAATGCTAAAATGGCCAATGGTTAGCTAAAAATTTAATATACTTCAAAAAAATGATGTATCTTAGTAATGCCTCAATTTATGTAACTTATATGACACGTTCCATTTGCTTGAAATGGTAACTAAGAGTGATTTGTGAGTTTTGTATGCGAATATTCTGTTGCAAATGCAATTTACATATCTGTTTATTCCCAAAACAGTATCGCTATGTAGTTCATCACTGTTGGTTCACACCTTCCTCTGTACTTTCTTATATCACAATGCTTAGAACTTAAGATTGTAACTATGTTTTTGTTAGTTAACTTGATGCATGGACATACACTAACTTTGCATTTCACAAAATTGATTCTATGGTTGGAGACACTAGGTATAATAGTTGGAAGGTGCCTCTGATTGATAGTGGAGTCTTTTGTTCCCAACAAAAGGAAGTATACCCTTTTTTGATTTTCTTGTTTCGCATGCACTGTTGATGAAGAAGCAAAAGAACTATGTTCGCTAACAAAGAGGAACAAATTCTAGATTTGTGTGGGGATTGTGAAGCTTGTTATGATAGAATATGTTCTGACTTCAGGCTGAATGAATATGAGCATTTAAAGAGGCAGCCTAAATGGTCTATTCAAATCTCTGAAAATTTACTGCCTGAATCGTCATAGGTTTATATTAGTAGTTTTTCCTTTTGCAGTTAGTATGAATTTTGCTTGAGCTTTTAAGAAAACAATACTGATCAGTTATAAAAATCTATAAGCAAGCCTTGACTAACTTTTCTTTTAGATAATTGGAAAAAGTAGTTTTTTGGTTGCTAGTACTTACCTTTGCTCATTTCCAGGATAAATTTGAAAGGAAATTCCAAAATTTGCTCGGCAAACTTTTGCATGGATGATGAATGTTGGAGGATATCTGAAAAAGATGTCCACTCTCTGTTGCAACAAGGGCTAAATGATAGAGCAAGATTAGTATGTGTGATATGGAGAAGCACACCTTCAGACTGGAATGTCGAAGATGTATGCACATGCAGTTACTAGTCTGTTTCTTTTTAATCATTGTCTTTTGCAGTTCAAATGGTAAATTCACAATTGCAGGGCTTCTCAAACTTTGGTAATGAGCCAATGCTTGTTGGTGTGTTGGTCAGCTCCCAAGAGAAGAGCTTCCGAGTGGTTGATATTGGTCCAAATCCTGAGAATAAAGAAGAGGAAAAGCTTTATCCTTTTCTCCATTGAAATCATATAGATATATAATTGTTCTCTTGTTTTCTTATTCAGTTTACAGGGTAATGATTTTTCCCTTTTTACAATTCTTCAGGTTATGAAGTTCAGAAAATTCTGGGGAGAGAAAGCAGAACTTAGGAGATTTAGAGATGGGACGATTGCAGAAAGCATAGGCAATCTTATGTTTACATTTCTTGTGGCTTCTAATTTATTGTAGTTATATCTGTAATGTTGGTCAGGAATTAGGATGACTGCTAACTTGGTTGCAACTATTGTGCCTGCTTACAGTATGGGAATGTGAACCATGGGCGAGACATCTAATAATTAAAAGAATTTGCGAGTATTTGTTTGCTAAGCATTTTCTTCTGATGAGGGATGACGTAGTTCATATAGTTGATCAGCTGGATTTTTGTCTGCAACTTAGTGGTAAAGGTCAGATTGCTGTTGGCCTATTGTTGTGTTCTTAATATCTATATATGGCTTTCTTTATCCTGCATAGTTTATTATCCTTTTTTATCTTTGTGCAATTTTTTTCTCATTTGTTTTGATTTTTTTCCCCTGATTGGTAGATCCTGAGTCTTCTTCTGGAGCTCTGCTAGAAGCTTTTGAGCTGTTATCTAAGCGGTTGCGGCTTCTAGAGGAGATTCCTCTGAGAATATCTAGTGTGCAGCCATTGGATCCAGGTTCCATCTCATCTTAAGCAAAGTTAATTTGCAAGCTTTTATAATGCTGATATTTTTCTTTTTATTTCAAACTTTTCCATCTCTGCAATGCTTGTACCCAGTTGTAGTATTGAGCTTTCCCTGTTGTCTTTTCATTTACTTTTGAATAAGCGATAGTTGATCATTCCAATCATTGACTTGTTGATGATGGATCTCAATTGAAATCCTTAGATGGTGTAATACCAGTTTGGTTGTTAAGGTGTGATCTAGTAGTTGTGCCAGCTAAAACTAGCCAAAATTGGCTTTTCCATAATTTAGATAGCGAGCACTGGTTGGACATGGCATGGTACTGGTTCATCGTGGCATGGCACACTTGGCTTGACATGTAGCTTGTGCTGTCCAAAAATTCAATAACAAGAGTATGATGGTGTCTTTGGTTGGTGGCTATATGTGATGCGGGCATGGTGTTGCATTGGATTGATAGCTATAAGGAATTCCTCATTGGTGGTATGCCTTGTAGCTGCTGGCATTGGTATCTAATTTGGCATGGTTTGATTTTCCACCATGGCAACACAGGTATGCCAGTGCAAGAAAGGAAACAGATATCACTTTTCTTGTTGCCTCCAGAATTTTCGATTGTCCTCCATGGCCTTCCTCCACCATGATGTGCACAAAATAACTTGGGCGAAGCGTCCAATTTTGCCACATTCTGAAAGCTAAAATTACCTCCTAGCCAATTCATTTCAGCTGGTGAAGTAATGAACCATTCTGGGTCATCTTCAAGCATAGAATGTGGGCGAGTTTAAGTCAAAACTTCGATGAACATGGGCACTTTATTGTTCCTTCGGATTTCAATGGTTGGCTACATGTGAAAGTGGGTTGGTGGAGTATGAAACCAGGTATCAGGCACATTGCAACCTTAGTCATCATTGGAGTTCTTTTTCAGCAAACTTTTAAGATGAACAGTGGATCAAATACACAAATTGTGTACTTCAAGTCAAAAAGTAATCTTTACATGTAAACTATGCTACCAGCAATGAGCCTCACCGGAAAGCCTATTTGTGATAGGACCCTAGCAGGGTGGGGTCCTATTCAATCAACTAGCAATTAATAAAAAATCCCTAAGGGATTGTAATAAAACCCACCTAGCCACCTCCTATCTTATAAAATAGGTCAGGGTTTGAGGAGGGAGCATTGAGAGAGGTTGAAGCCTCATAGTCGTCGCCCTCTTATTGGGTAAGTTGGCTAGGGTAGAGGGGGTGAAAGAGAAATTTTACTTAGGAAGGAGTCTTTCTAGGGTTAGGGTTTAGAGTCCTATATAAAGCATGTAACCACCATCACTTTTCATCAATCAAAGATCTTTTTTATTTCAGCCTTTTGGTCGACTACCTAGGAGGGAGGAACCCTTATAGAGTTCCAAAGGAGTTGATCCCCTTAAAGCGATTAAACTACGATAGAATTCTACGGGGTTTTATCATTTGGTATCAGAGCAACGATCTTGGTGCCTTGTTGCCCTTCCAGCCGCCCACCATCATCCAAGCAATTCCCACAATTGTTATCTTCATCGCCGACTCTACCGTCATCACCGTTTGCCGCAAATCTATCATCTACTGCCGCTACTCCAAATTGTATCAGGATCTGATATTGCCTCTATCGCAAAACTTTACTGTTGCTGTAAGTTTATACCCAAAAAAACCAAAAAGAGTTCTCATCTATACCCTTGCTGCAAAATATTCATCGTTGTAAAGTTGCTATCTTTATGAACGAAAGTACGCTGCAAAAGTTTTCAGCCGCATACTTGCTGGCAAAAACCGACCTTGCTGCTATCTTTTCTGACAAAAACTTTTACATACTTTTTACATCGTCTCGACTTTCATCTACATCAGATCCTTCGGTGGAATTATCTTTGAAAACGTCCATATACTGCTGCAACTTTTCGTCATAAAACTGCTGATTTTTTCGATGAGAATTTTGCTATCGAAACATTCATCGTTGTTCTTGCTGCATTGCTGTCGAGATTTCCTTCTATATTTTCGTCATCCTTGTTGTCATTAGCACCAAATTCTTTCTATCAATTTTGTCCACAATGCATCAGTTTATTGCTGGAACTTTCATCGAGAAACTGTCGTCTCTTAGACAAAAAATTCCGCTTTCATATTTCAGCATCTGTTCGCTTATACCCAACCAATCCTTATCAAACTTGTTGCTGTTATCAACAGCAACTCTAAACCATCATTTTAACCTTAAACCATTGCCATCATAGCCCCTTGCAGCCCCCCCAAACACCTCTAAACAGTAGCCCAAATCGCACTTCGAACAACAGCCTACTAAGCCCAAAACCGCACCCTTCAACCTTCAATCCACCAATCCTTTTGGCCACTAAACCTCTCAACCAATATATGCCCTTAACTCGATAGCAAAAGAAGAACCTTAACATTACATATTTGGAGTCATACGCCATGGCATCTGAAAAACTAATTGATGCCAAGTTGGAGGCCTTTGAGATGCGTATGAAGGACAAACTACGCGCCCTCTTCCCTGAATTTAGTTTGGGCTGACCACCGAGTCCAAGGAGATCTCAACATGGCGAAAGCTCAGATCGTAGAGAGGACTTCCAGGAGAAAGGGGGACCTATGATGGACCCTCCATATCCACGCATGAGAGTGGACTTCCCTATATGGGAAGGAGACCCGATCAGGTGGATTTCACGCGCGGAACGTTATTTTCGCTCCCCCAAGACCTCGGATGCATCCATGGTGGACATTGCTGTTATACATCTTGAAGGAGACGCGATCCACGGTGGACATTGCTGCTATACATCTTGAAGGAGACGCGATATAATGGTATGATTGGTTCGAACAGACTCACAGAGTCCTTACATAGAGGCAAGTTAAAGATGGGTTGCTAATCCGCTTCGGACCAACCAAGTATGAGAACATCGACGGTCAACTTGCGAAGATTCGTCAAACTTCCACCATTCTAGAATACCAGACTAGGTTCGAAAGACTATCTAATCAAACAAGAGATTGTTTTGAAAAAAATTGCTAGGAACTTTCATCGAAGGGTTGAAATCGAAGATTCAGGGAGAAGTCAAGGCGCAATAACCATACACACTAATGGCGGCTATCTCTTTCGCGTGGCTTCAGGAGGAGCGATTGAACCAAGACATCCGGAGGACTAGGGTCATTACCCGACCAGCACCACCTAGGCCTTCAGCCCCCCTGCCGCCAGTCGGCCTTTTCAGCCAAAAAAATTAACGAGAGAAGAACTCCGCGACCGAGCCCAAGGTCCTCCTCCGGCTAGTTGTGGCTTCTCCTCCGTGTCTTCCTCATTATGGTCAAGGTCCTGTTCATGTTCAAGGTCCTCCTCTTCAATGGGTTCGATCATGATGAGCCTCCCCTTTTTGCAGCGATGATCGCGGCTCCAAGGCTCATCGTAGTGTCAACATAAACCTTTCGTAGATCGGTCGCAAAGTTCTTCTCTCGTTAATTTTTTTAGCTGAGAAGGTCGGCTGGCAGTAGGGGGGCTGAAGGCCTAGGTGCTGCTGGTCGGGTGATGACCCTAGTCCTCCGGATGTCTTGGTTCATTCGCTCCTCCTGAAGCCGTGCGAAAGAGATAACCACCATTAGTGTGTATGGTTATCGCGCCTTAACTTCTCCCTGAATCTCCGATTTTAACCCTTCGATGAAAGTTCATAGCAGTTGTTTTTTAGACCAATGTCTTGTTTGATTATATAATCTTTCAAACCTGGTATGGTATTCTTGAATAGTGGAAGTTTGACGGATCTTCGTAAGTTGACCGTCGATGTTCTCGTACTTGGTTGGTCCGAAGTGGATTAGCAGCCCGTCTTTAAATTGCCTCCATGTAGGGACTCCGTGAGCATGTTCGAATCAATCATACCATTGTATCGCGTCTCCTTCAAGATGTATAGGAGCAATGTATACCGTGGATGCATCCGGGGTCTTGTGGTAGCGAAAATCAAAGAATGCAATTTCGATCTATACCGCTCGGTACGAGCGACACTTACCAGTTCCCCAGGTTATCGGTATGCGGATCGCCCGTTACTGGGCGGTACCACCAAAATCGACCGTCGACGACCTAATGAGGGAGAAATCGATCGTTGGTGGTTGATTGAGGGAAAAGAAGAAAGAAGAAGAGGAAAAGAAGTACCTCCTTTCCCTACACCGTTGTCGCCCCCGGGCGATTTTTCTCCCGCGTGAGGAGAAAGATTGTGGCGCCGTCGCCCCTTTTCCTTTTTTAAATATATTAATATTATATCATATAATATTATATTATAAAAATTATAATATATTTAAATGTACCAGGCTGTTACAGACTTAGCTGAATTTGCCAAAGTCGTGTGGTACCCTTGCTACAAACTCAAAGACTTGGCTGTTATTGCCCAAGTCGTAAAGCAATCTTGCCCAACGTTCCAGACTTAGCTGGGATTGCCTAGGTCAAGAAACGCCCAAACATTACGCGTCCACAAAGGGTCAGCCCAATTGCAATCTCGTGCTGGTCCCAAAGGACCTGCAAAAAGAGAAGTTGATTAAGTTGAAAGCGAGTGGCGGACAAGTCTCGACGTCTCGCGAAGAAGGAAGCTCTTACAAGCAAGTCGTCGAATACTTTGAGTGCAACAGAAAAAGAGAGAAAGAGAGTGAAATAGGACTTTAGAGGGCTGTAAGAACGGTCGCAAGTCCACAAACGAGGGTTCCTAAGGGTGTCAGACGTAAAACACTTCAACTTGTTTTGAATGCTCACGCCCGACTACTATCTAAAAGCCCCATCCACTGTACACCCGGGGTTCCAGAGGGCTGAGATGGTCGACGTTTTGCGTTGCTCGGCCAGGTCATCACAAAGATACGAAAACGACCCAAAATTGGGCAGTTTTGGCCTGTTTTGGCTTCGCACAGCGAGCGATCGTTTTGCAGCCTTACAGACTGTTTCTGCTTGCATTTCTGAGGCAAAATCACATAAAAACAAGGCAAAACATGCTGCCAAACATCTGTACAAGCAAACAAAAGCGACGAACAGTTCGTTGAGCGAAGAGTTGCGGTTGAGCGACGACCGTTCATGACATTCTCCCTACCTAACCGCCGATGCCCTCGCCGACGCTCGTTGGTAGGCTTTACGCGGGCTTCTTCATGTCGTAGGGCGCCTTCTGGCTCCCAACTGGCTTTTGTTTGGGAAGCTTTTGCCACTTCACCAAGTACTCAGTTTGCTCTGCTTCGCTGGATAGCTTAGGCTTGCGATCCGCTAGAATAGTCTCAACTCGCTTCTTGTAAGAGGCTCTGGTTGGAGGTAATCAAGTTGAAATATTTTGTGAATCATCTTGTAGATCTGAATGGTAGGCTTTCAAGTTGTTTGCATAGAAGACATTGTGAATTTTGAGCCATGTCGATAGTTGCAACTTGTAGGAGACGTTGCCTACCCTACTGATAATTGGGAAAGAGCCTTCATACTTGCGCACCAATCCTTTATACACTTTGTGCCTAAAGAACTGGAGTGATGCTGATTGGAGCTTCACCAACACCAAGTCACCAATTTTAAACTCTTGTGGTTGCCTTCCCAAGTCCCAAGTCTGCCCACGTCTTCATCTTTTTGGTCACCTTCTCCAAGTAGGCCCAAGCAATATCTGCATTTCGATGTTATTCCTTTGCAAAGTGATATATTGACGGACTACTCTCCGTATAACCAATAGTCAATGTATGAGGAGTCGACGACTGTTGTCCTGTGATAATCTCGAAGGGGCTCTTGTTAGACGCAAAGCTCCGTTGTAAGTTGTAAGAGAATTGGGCTATGTCCAATAGCTTCAACCAATCTCGCTGGTTGGCACACACATAGTGCCGGAGATATTGTTCCAAGAGTGAGTTAACTCTTTCAGTCTGGCCATCCGTCTGGGGGTGGAGGCTCGTGAAGAAGTATAACTTGGACCCTAGCAATTTAAAGAGTCGAGTCCAAAATCGTCCCAAGAACCGCGAATCTCGATCACTGATGATGTTGTGCGGGACTCCCTAATACTTCAGCACATGCTTCATCATCAACCTGGCTGCCTCCTCTGCTGAACAGTATTGGGGTGCAGCAATGAATGTCATATTTTGAAAATCGATCGACCACCACGAGTATCGATCCGAGCCGACAAGCTTGATATGAAGTCCAAAGAGATGCTCTCCCATGGCTTTTCAGGTACGGGCAGCGGCTCCAAAAGTCCCACTGACTTCTGTTGCTCTACCTTGTCTTGTTGGCAGGTAAGGCATATTCGAACATAATCCTCCACATCGGTCTCCATCTTTGGCCTATAGAAGACCCTCTTCACGAGAGCCATTGTTCGGTGGATGTTAGGATGTCCAGCCCAAATGGAATCGTGGCACTCTTTCAAGAGTTCATGTCTCATATTGTCCGCTCGCGGAACGTAAACTCTATTCACGTTGGTATAGATGAGTCCCTCCTGGACCCAAAATTGTCGTGCCTTGCCTTCTTTGATGAGTTGCATCAGGGTTACTGCTTGAGGATCACTGTACAATCCATCCCTGATCCTGGAAAGAAAGTTGGAGTGTAACTGGCTTGCTTGGCCTCCGCCTTCCAACTATATAGCATTCACCAATTCAACTTTTCGACTCAAAGCATCGGCCACGATATTTGCCTTTTCGGGCTTGTACTCCATTATCATGTCGAACTCGGTCAAGAAGTCCTGCCATCGTGCTTATTTCGGGGAGAGTTTCTTTTGAGTTTGGAAGTAACTCAATGCAACATTATCCGTCCTTAGCACGAATGATGCTCCCAAAAGGTAATGTTGCGGACTCAGACTGACCACCGCCATCTCCTTCTCATGCACCGGATATCGCCGCCGGTCTCGTTGAGCTTTGGACTCGTAGGCCATGACCCTTTGTACGAGTACTCCCCCAATAGCAAAATCATAAGCATCTGTATGGACTTTGAAAGACTTCCCATAGTCTGGTAATCTGAGTATTGGTTCCTCCAATACGACAATCTTTAGGTCTTGGAATGCCGCTTCGCATTTGTCTGACCATCTCCACGACCGCTCTTTCTTTAGCAACTCCGTTAATGGAGTTGCGCTCTTCGAGTATCCAACTGTGAAGCGTCGATAATAGTTGACGAACCCAAGGAAGGATCTCAACTCTGGCACCTTCTTTGGTGTTTGTCAGTCTACCACAGCTTGTACCTTGGCTTTGTCCATTCGGATAGAACCATTGCTGATTCGATGCCCCAAGAACAAAATCTTTGTCTGAGCAAAATAGCACTTCTCCCTCTTTATGAACAATGTGTTCTCCCTAAGAACTTTGAAGATTGTCCGAAGGTGCTCAATATGCTTCTCAAGTGTTTGGCTATAGACGACTATATCGTCTAGGTAGATGACCACAAACTTGTCCAAATATTCCTTGAACAGCTGGTTCATTAGAGTACAGAATGTGATTGGAGCATTGGTTAAGCCGAAAGGTAGTCTTCGCCTCATCACCTTCTACAATGCGCACTTGGCAATACCCCGACCGAAGGTCAAGTTTGGAGAAATACTTGGCCTTGCCTAGTTGATCGAACAAATCCACGATGAGCGGAATAAGATATTTTTTATTCACTGTGACTTTGTTCAGGGCTTGATAGTCGACACATAATCGGAGGCTCCCATCTTCTTTCTTCTGGAAGAGAACTGGAGCTCCAAATGGTGCCTTTGAACTATGGATGAGACCATCGCTTAGCAGTTCATCTAACTGCTTCCTCAGTTCTGCCAACTCTGGAGGGGTCATACGGTATGGTGGTCTCGCTGGAGGCTTAACTCCCGGCTCCAACTCGATATTATGATCCACGCCTCTGCTTGGAGGTAGAGTGTTCGACAACCCATGTGGCATGACGTGTATGAACTCCTTCAGAACGTTTGCCACCGCAACAGGTTCGTGAATGACCTCCTCGTTAAGTGGCTCTAGCTTCACAGCAGCCATGAAAGTTAATTCGCCTTTTCGTACCCCTTTCTTCAATTGTAGTGCAGATATTTGCTGTGGGTCCTTGGTTCCTCCTCGAGAGACTGAAACCACGCAAGGGCCGTCGCCTCCCATTAGACATAGAGAGTTTAGGAATGACATCGGCACCAACTTCGCCACGTGCATGAACTCTATTCCAAGAATCACTTCGAAGTCATCCAATGGCACCGCTATCATGTTTGTGCATCCGCTCCACATTCCAATCTTGATAGGAACTCCCTTTGCTAGTCCGAATATCCACTGAGCCTCCGAGTTCACAACCTTCATATGACTTGGGTTCTTATCCAAGATAAGCCCAAGTCGCTTTGCTTCACGATCGACAATAAAATTGTGGGTAGTGCCTGTGTCCACCATTGCCCGGGTTGTTCGGCCATTTAGCTTGATGTCCACATATATCAGCTCGCTGCTCACTGCCTTTGATGGCTTTGCCTTTGCGTTCTCTCTCACTTGACCCCACAATGCATTCAACAAGCGTATCGCTCCCATTCGAGGTCCTTGCGACTCATCGTCGCTATTGGATTTAGAACTGCTGGAACTAAGGGCGACAACTTTACCCTTGTCCGACTCGTGGGGGTGTATTGATGCCGTTGAAGCGTTGAGTGCCTGCTTTTGCTGGCACTCCCTCACCATGTGCGGTCCTCCACACAAGAAGCATTCACTAGATTTCGGGGCTTTGCCTTTTGAGCTTGATCCCTTGTGGAAGCTCATTTTCTTCTGTTCGCGTCCAGACTCCTTTGCACGAGAGTATTTTGTTGGGCGATTTCCCGAGGATTATTTCTTCTTTCCCAAGTCCTCAAAAGAAACGAAATCAGTTAGCCTTTCTGCGGCTGCAATTGTCCCGACCACGTCGGTGACATTCCTTCGATTTAGTTCTTGTTGTGCCCATGACTTTAAGCCATCGAGGAAGCTGAATAGTTTGTCATTCTCGGACATGCCTTGTATATCCAACATCAGTGCCGAAAATTGCTTCACATAGTCTCGGATGGATGTACTTTGGCGGAGTTGTCTCAGTTTCCTTCTTGCGATGAACTCTGTGTTCTCGGGCAAAAACTGAGTTCTCAACTCATGCTTCAAGTCTTCCCATGTAACCACTCGACATCGACCTTGCTGGATCTCTTCCCAACGGGTTCGCCACCAAAGTTTTGCATCTCTAATTAAATACGTGGTTGCGATAGAAACTTTGGTTTCCTCTGAATCAGGTCTCGTAGCACGAAAATACTGTTCCATGTCGAACAGGAAATTCTCGAGCTCTTTGGCATCTCTAGCGCCCCCGTAGCAATGCGACTCTAGTGCCATGAAGTTTTGTGGCGGTGCAGCACGGGTATTGTTCCCTCCCGCATTAAGAGTTCTAGTGAGTAGTGTCACTTTGGTCGTGAGTTCCGCCACAACTTCATGTAGATGTCGTACAGAGTCTTTGGTGTCCTCCGTCAGTCGGTCGACCAGGGACTCGACCTTGTCAATCCGAGATTCAGCTTCTTCTTGCGGGCTCTCTACCCCAAGGAGCCTTCCTTAGCCTTGGTAGAGTTCCTCCAAGCTCGCTTCAAGAACATCGAGGCGGGTTTCCATCGTTGAAAGTCTCTCTTTATGGCTCTTTTTTCCAGTTGGCGCACTAGATTGCGCCTCCTCCGCTCGCGGAGAGTCCCTAACTTCACGCTCGTCTTGTTCACTGTCGCGCTCCTCATGAGCGGCTCCAGTGATCTGACGGTTTGCACTGCACTTGCGCTGGGGCAAAGGTCCAGCTTGCCCCATCTTACTCGATTCACCATGGTGCTTCGCATGGCGAGCTTACGAATCCTCTTCGCTTGCTTGTTCGAATTGCTTGCCTGCTATGATACCACAATGTCACAGACTTAGCTGAATTTGCCTAAGTCGTGTGGCACCCTTGCGACAAACTCAAAGACTTCGTTGTTATTGCCCAAGTCGTAAAGCAACCTTGCCCAACGTTCTAGACTTAGTTGGGATTGCATAAGTCAAGAAACGTCCAAGCGTTACGCGTTCGAAAAGGGTCAGCCTAATTGCAACCTCGTGCTGGTCCCGAAGGACCTGCAAAAAGAGAAGTTGATTAAGTTGAAAGCGAGTGGCGGACAAGTCCCGACATCTCGCGAAGAAGGAAGCTCTTACAAGCAAGTCGTCGAACACCTTGAGTGCAATAGAAAAGAGAGAGAGAGCGAAATAGAACTTTAGAGGGCTGTAAGAACGATCGCAAGTCCACAAACGACGATTCCCAAGGGTATCGGACGCAAAACACTTCTTGTTTTGAATGCTCACGCCCGACTACTATCCCGAAGCCCCATCTAGCCCTGTGCTACCCGGGGGGTTCCAAAGGGCTGAGATGGCTGACGTTTTGCGTCGCTCGACCAGGTCATCGCAGCACGCGAAAACGACCCAAAATTGGGCAATTTTGGCCTGTTTTGGTTCCGCACAGCGAGCGATCATTCTGTAGCCTTACAAATTGTTTCTGCTCGCATTTCTGAGGCAAAATCACATAAAAACAAAGCAAAACATGTTGCCAAATATATGTACAAGCAAACAAAAGCGACGAACGGTTCGCTGAGCGAAGAGTTGCGGTTGAGCGACGACCGTTCGTGACAAGGCGGTACGCACTGTGTGTATCTCCCAGTATTGGTACCATACCAGTACCGAGATGATCTTGGTACACCGATACGGACCGGTATGTCAAACCTTGGCGAAAATAACATTTTGTGCGTGAAATCCACCCGATCGGGTCTCCTTCGCATATAGGGAAGTCCACCGTCATGCGTGGATATGGAGGGTCCGTCATAGGTGCCCCTTTTTCCTGGAAGTCCTCTCTACGATCTGAACTTTCGCCTTGTTGAGATCTCCTTGGGCTCGGTGGTCAGCCCAAACTGAATTCAGTGAAGTGGGCGCGTAGTTTGTCCTCTATACGTGTCTTAAAAGCCTTCAACTTGGCATCAATTAGTTCTTCAGATGCCATAGCGTATGACTCCAGATCTGTAATGTTAAGGTTCTTCTTTTGCTGTCTGATTAAGGGCATGTATTGGTTGGGAGGTTTGGTGCCGAAAGGATTGGTGGATCGAAAGTTGAAGGCTGCGGTTTTGGGCTTAGTAGGCTGCTGTTTGAAGTGTGGTTTGGGCTACTGTTTGGAGGTGTTTTTGGGGGTTGCAAGGGGCTACGATGGCAGCGATTTAAGGTTAAAAAGATGGTTTAGAGTTGCTGTTGATAACAACAAGTTTGATAAGGATTGGTTGGGTATGCAGTGAACAAATGCTGATGACAGTAAGGATGACGAAAATATAGAAGGAAATCTCGGCAGCAATGCAGCAAGAACATTAACGAATGTTTCAGCAGCAAGGTCGGTTTTTGGCAGCAAGTATGCCGCTGAAAACTTTTGCAGCGTACTTTCGTTCGAAAGAAAGCAACTTTACGACGATGAGTATTTTGCAGCGAGGGAATAAATGAGAACTCTTTTTGGTTTTTTTGGGCATAAACTTGCAGCAGCAGTAAGGTTTTGCGATAGAGGCAATACCAGATCCTGATGCAATTTGGAGTAGCGGCAGCAGATGATAGATCTGCGGCAAACGGTGATGATGCTGGAGTGGCGATGAAGATAACAATTGTGGGAATTGCTTGGATGATGGTGGGCGGTTGGAAGGGCAGCAAGGCACTAAGATCGTTGCTCTAAGACCAAATGATAGAACCTCGCAGAATTCTTTCGCAGTTTGATCGCTTGATGGGGATCAACTCTTTTGGAACGGTATAGGGGTTCCTCCGTCCTAGGTAGTCAGCCACAAGGCTGAAATAAAAGAGATCTTTGATTGATGGAAAGTGGTGGTTGCTACATGCTTTATATAGGACTCCAAACCCTAACCCTAGAGAGACTCTTTCCTTAAGTAAAATTCCTCTTTCACCCCTCTACCCTAGCCGACTTGCCCAATAAGGGGGCGGCGGCTAGGAGGCTTCAACCTCTCTCAATGCTCCCTCCTTAAACCCTAGCCGACCTACCCAATAATGTGGGTGGCGGCTAGGAGGCCCATTGCTCTAGTATTCCCTTCTCCAAAACTCTAGCCGACCTGCTTTATAAGATAGGAGGTGGCTAGGTGGGTTTTATTCAATCCCTCATGGTTTTTTATTAATTGCTACTTGATTGAATAGGACCCAACCCTGCTAGGGTCCTATCAATTTGATGTGGTAAAATGGCATCCATGTGATTGAGGTCTCACCATTGTGGGCATGAGGATAAATTTCACGACTGAAGTTGGCATGACAACTAAATCGTCAACTGATATGCTCTTTCTCAAGAGATGTAAGGGCAACAATCACATGAAAGAAGAAAAATCTTTAGATCTGCAAAAGAGTTGGAAAGAGTGGCCGAGTTCACAAGAGTACTTCCACCAATGTAAGATTCGGGTTGGGTGAATATATACAATTTTTCTTCAAGTATTCCCATGAACTGGTCACCCAAGTCACATAGTAGGAACCTTGTTATGACACTAATATTTGTGCAAAGAGTACTTACACTAAGATTTGGCATGATAACTAAATGGTCAACTGATATGCTCTTTATCAAGAGATGCAAGGGCAACAATCACATAAAAGAAGAAAAATCTTTAGATATTCGAAAGAGTTGGAAAGAGTGGCCGAGTGCACAATAGTACTTACACCAATGTAAGATTTGGGGAGGGTGAATATATACAATTTTTCTTCAAGTATTTCCATGAACTGGTCACCCAGGTCACATAGTAGGAACCTTGTTATGACACTAATATTTGTGCAAACAGATAAAAGACCAATAGAGCATTGCTATTTAATTGTCAGAAATCTAATGTCAATACAAATATACTGTTAGCTAGCATGTATATAGCCTCTAGTGTGTTAGATCATTGATTTTCTATATATAGAGTATTGATGGCATTTGCTTCAATTATAGTTTTGAATATTAATCTGATGCCTGTATCGATAATCTATCAGGCTAGTACATTATCAAAATATTGAGCTGTATACTGGTGTATGCTGCCCTATATTATGTAGAAATAATAAAACATAAAAATAAATAATGTATTAGGGGTATATATTCCAATACCAGTGTTTGGTTGGATTGATATATACTAGTACGTAAGAGTGGCCGAGTGCACAAGAGTACTTACACCAATGTAAGATTTGGGGAGGGTGAATATATATAATTTTTCTTCAAGTATTTCCGTGAACTGGTCACCCAAGTCACATAGAACCTTGTTATGACACTAAGATTCGTGCAAACTGATAGAAGATAAGATTTCCACAACTGCCCTGAGGAAATCTCTCCTAACTACTTGATCTTGATAGAGGAAATCTTTCCCTCTAGCCTATATAAATAGGGTTCATGTCAATGAAACTTATCAAGCTTTCTCATCACGTTTTAATCTATCTTGGTATCATGATCTTCTATCATGTTCTTCTATCATGCCCTTGCAAGATTTAGCTTTGAGGAAGATGGCAAGTGGATGTCGTGATTTAGTTTAAATCTACCGACTTAATTTATGGAGCACTGTGAGCAGCAAGAGAATCGTCGGAATTGGCGACACTATAAACCTCCAAGGATGAGGGGGCTAAGAGGAGGCAGAGGGTGCTCAACAATCGAGTGCTGGAGAACTCGATGAAGATTGGCCCATTACCGTAGGATGACAGTAGCATCAGGAGGATGGCAGTAGCAACAACAGTAGGTGAGGAAGATCAGCACTGCCGACAGAGATAGAGACTACCATCGTCGGACAAAGAGGAAGGGAAAGGGAAGATTAGCAGTAGATCTCAACATATCTCAGCAGACGCAGATCTTAGCAGATGCAGTGAGGGACGTTTGATGGAGGCTAGGTAGAGGAGGATGCTGTCGTTGGACGGAGATAGTGAAGATTATTAGAGGAGGATGCTGTCGTCATCATTGTCGGATGTACGGTTAGTGTTTGTCGCCTATTGTGATTTAGTTGGCGACAAAGAGAACATGCCACCTAGGTGAGGCATTAGCTTAGTGAGGAAGAAGAAGGAGCGCCTCACCAAGAGGAGGATGCTTGGAGAAAATTCACAACGGTAGATTAGTAGAGATGAGGGATTGCCGTCGTTCGATAGCGAGAAAGAGAAGGCTTCACTCGGTGAAAATCAATGGAAGAAATTGGCAGCGACGGAGAAATCTTGCTATTGTCGGTCAATTATTGGTAGATGAGAGACTGTTGTCGCTGGACAGGGAAGAAGCAGATCAGTGAGAGAAAAGAGGAAGAAGAGGGGGAGGAAGCTACTATCATTGTCGATCTTTGAGATGCGTGCACGACTCATCGACCACTTCTCTCGCCATACTTAGCTGTCTGGAGCAGGCTGTCGTGGCAGGCAACCGCAGAGAAAGCCGTCGGCTCAGTGAGGAGAGGGGAAGACATCGTAGGAGTCGATGGCGGTCCTATGCCCAGAAGCAGAAGGAGCATCCTTGGTAAGGTGCCAGACAAAGACAAGTTTGACATGTCGAAATGTAAAAGCGAAAAGAGGGCTCGGGGAAGAGAAAGGCGCGACAAACAAGGAACAATGGAGAGTGAGCAGTGAAACCCACGTGAGCAGATGGCGACGCGAGGGCAAGCAGCGTGCCCTACGGTGAGCAGGAAAGGGGGAGCGTTCCTCGGACGGAATAGTGGGCTCCTCGGCCGGAGCAACGGTCGGTGAGGAGGAAGAGGGAAGAACAGTGGGCTTTTCAATCGGAGGGGAGGAACTTCGCTAGATCTCCATCGAAGAAGGAAGTGAAGTAGAGGACGCTGAGGCAGTGTAGCAATTTACTGAGGAGAGGATGCTATTGTTGTTACAACAACAACAACAGATCAACAATGTCTGGTGTAGATCGATAGCAAGAACCAGGGAAACAGGAAAAGTATGCAGCTATGGGTGATTACAATGACCACGAAGAGAGGTGATGAAGGGAAGAGGAGGGATAACCATGGCATGAGAAGAGGTGTAAGCAAGGTCAGAAGGGTGGTGGCCACAGAGAGGGCCGAGGAAGTAGTGATAGATCAATAGGTGTTGTTATCGACATATCAGCAGCGGACAACGAAGAAGAGAAATTCTTGCTCTAGGCAAGAGTATTTTGATACCATGATAGATTAAAATGTGATGAGAAAGCTTGATAAATTTCTTGACATGAATCCTATTTATACAGGTTAGAGGGAAAGATTTCCTCTATCAAGATCATGTAGTTAGGAGAGATTTCCTCAGGTAGTTGTGGTAATCTTATCTTCTATCATGCCCCCGCAAGATTGAGCTCTTGTTAAGGATGTCGATCTTGGAATGATCTTCTATCACAAACAGATAAAACGACCATTGGTCTACTTAATTGTTTAAAATCTAATGTCAATACAAATATACTATCAGCTAGCATGTATATAGCCTCTAGTGTGTTAGATCATTGATTTTACATATAGAGTATTGATAGCATTTGCTTCAATTATAGTTTTAAATATTAATTTGATACCTGTCTCGAAAATCTATCAGGCTGGTACATTACCGAAATATTGAGCTGGATACTGATGTATACTGCACTATATTATGTAGAAATAATAACAAATAAAAATAAATAATGTATTAGGGGTATATATTCCAACACCAGTGTTTGGTTGGGTTGGTATATACTAGTACGTAACTGGCAGTCTGATTAGTATACGAAACCATGCTTTCAATTTTATATCTTTTGCTATTTATAATGGCTAGCAAATTTAAAAATAACTTTTCTATAATTTTCACCAAGATACTCTTAAAATTAAAATTAAAAATATTGAGATGATCAGAAAATCTTTTATATACATGCCCAATTAGTCCCTTGGTGCCAAGGCTAAACTTTGCTAAAAGGTTACGCACCGTAGAGCATCTAGGACATAAGCTTTCCTCATGTTAGGTTCTCAATCCTCACCATATTTTTCTTATGTTGATGAGCCTTTGGCTATTATCAAGTAAAAGGAAACAAGATTCTATATTTTGGTACCCATTGCTATAGTTCCGATCGGAGAAGGAAGAGGAGATGGAGGAGGTAGGGAGGCAGTGGTGATGGAGGTGGCAGCAATGTTGTGATGGGGAGGAGTAAAAAGCAGCAGCGAAACAACGAGGATGATGTGGTGGTGTTGCTGCAGTAGGAGGTGGAGGAGAGAATGAGAGGGACCAAGAGAAAAGAGAGAGAGAAAGAAAAAGAAGGTGGAGACCGAACAATAAGCTTATCATCCAGTACCATTCGACATTATGCTGTTTACCCAGCTGATAAGACCAGTATTATAAGCTTGCTGGGTGATACAACCTCCTTACCAGATCTGACCAGGCAAAATAACCCAGTACACCCTGGTTAGCCGTTGGATTGGTAAATGCCAGCTTGTATCAAGACCATATTTTAATCCTTAAGTGGAAATACATCAGCAGTTTTCAGTCTTATACATGTCTTGATGTAGTGTCATCATGTATCCTATTATAAAATTCATGATCGTCGATCTTAGTTGTCTAAAATGTTTCTGGGCCTCAATTTTGTGTTGTGGTCTTCAGTTTTATGATTCTAAAAATTGTTTATTTCTTTATCTTGGTTTATTTTACTTCACAGTAGCATTCCTTTGAAGTTTGAGTGCTGTGCAAATTAATTACCTTGTTGTCTTTTGTCTTTTGAAGTGCAACTGCACTAGAATTACATTGGTTTTGTCAGCTTCTTTTTAAGGTGATTTGCCAGCTTGTACTGTAGTCCTGCTTTTTATTTTCTTGTTTTAATCTTTTTCAACTTTCTTTTGCGTGAATCTTTTTCTGTGAAACCAAGTGTTATCGGTAAGGAGTTTGGTGGGTCTTTTGGACTTAGTTTGTGCAACTAATTCATCTGTATTCACTGTTTTGATCTTGTGCAACTTTTACTATAAAAATAAACAGGTTTTCTTTTCTTGTTCTCCATCATGTTATAATCTATGACCTTTTGCATGTAGCCTTAAGACATACATCTGTGTTTCCGCCACAACCTCATCCACTGGCTTATGAAAAGGGTGTTAACAAAAAACCATCAAAGCTGGCCACAACCAGTATTCAATCAATAGATGTTATGATTCAGGTATTGAAACTCTGCTACTTTTTGGCCTTTTTTTCTGATGTAACAACAGAAGTCATCATTGCCGTCATCTAAAGCTATATACAAGTACATGTGAACTGGTCTGATCAAGCTTGGTGATTGAGTCTATAATATTGTAAAAAATATCCGGATTTTGGAAAGTCAAAAAACACTTGACAGTCAAATTATTGATGATGATTCATCTAAATGCTCTCCTCATAGTCTGGATATAATGGCATTTTTATCTAGAAAGTATGAGGTTTTATCATAAAAAGATACTCTCTCTCTCCAAGAAATCATCGATAAACTTGTAAGCTTTTCTTGTGATTTGTTATTCTAGCCATTCTAAGAACATGCATATGAAGTGTTCTTATTGGTTTTCTCTTAATATTTGAGTCTGTAGCTAGTTTGAGAAATATAGTCATGATGCTTATTGCATATCAAACGTTCTTTTTTTTTTGTATCATGTGCAGTTGGAGGGATCAGGTAATTGGCCTGTGGACCATGTAGCTATTGAGAAGACTAAATCTGCATTTTTGCTAAAAATTGGTGAAAGGTAGAGAAACAGAGATTCTTGTGGAAGATCTACCACTTTTAGCTTCTTTTATACTGTTGACTTAATTATCATAATGCAGTCTACAGGAGCATTCAGGTGCGCTTTGCATTGCTACTGAAGATGAGGTGAATGTCCTTATGTCTGGATATTCATTTTGTCTTAGGATCATGCATGAGAAAGGATTGAACATGTTGAGAAACCAAGGTTTGACTTTTGAGTAGTGTGTCTAATCTTGGCAACTTATTTCCTTGCTGTTATGTCAGCTGCGTTTTCTTCATGCATCTAATGCTTTCTAGGTGGAAGTGATAAAATAAAAGGTACTTCATCAGTAGATAAGGAATTGCTTATACGGAGCCAGCATTCCAGTATGATAAATGGTTTACATGGCCGTTATCCCACATATGGCCCAGTTGTGAGGTGAGGTTTCTGGTGGTTTAAAATTTGAATTGACTTTATAAGAAAGTCAAATCGTTTTCTGTTATATCTGATTGTTGTCTTCTTTATTATTCCCTGGTGTCAAAGACTTGCAAAACGTTGGGTTGCTGCACATCTATTTTCTTCATTTTTGGCAGAGGAGGCAATAGAATTGATAGTTGCTTACCTTTTCTTGAAGCCATTTCCCTTTCGTGCTCCTTGCTCAAGGGTCACAGGTTTTTTGAGGTATATTTTGACTTTTATCCTGAGAAAATTTTCTTCGCACACATTTTGGTTGATGTTACTTTCTGAATTTGGTAAAACAATAGCATGTATTTGATTTTACTTTTGAACATGGGGAGCGCCATTCAGGCCACTATTATGGGGTATATGGCTTTTGATTATGGTGTTGTTACACATGACCTTATTAAGCTTTACCAATTGTGCTAATTTCCATTGAGGCGCATATTGCCTATGAAGTGTTTTTAACATGGTCCCTCTTGTTTCTCTAGTGAATATTTGACTATGGAAGAACTCCCTTAAATGCCAGGACTATGTCATAACATTTTGGCCACTGCAATTCCTTTATTAATTTTTAACATCCAAACGGTTATTCTATTATCATCTGGACTTCAATTCTTGTAGCCGACCATTTTACTAGATAAGTGCCATGTTCTACCAGCGAGCCACGGTTTATCAGTATATGTAAAGCATAAACATGGATAAGGGTCATAAATATATGATTAAAAAATACACTGATAGATCATTTTAAATATGTAATATTGAATATGATAAAGCTTGTACATTTTGTGATAAGTAATAACAAGAATTAAATAGCCTCACAACCTATTAGTCATTAATTTTTTTTCTTTCTAAGTTTTAACATAGTGGCTCCATCGATCTTTTTCCATATGGTTTTGTTATTCATTCTACTAATTATTCAAACTGAATTTATAGGTTTTTGCGGATGCTATCAAACTACGATTGGGCCTTCACTCCTTTGATAGTTGACATAAATGAGGACTTCACTCCGGAAGATGAGAAAGAGATAGATGTAATTAGTTAAACAGCGTTTGACATGTTTCTATTATGGACGAAAAAATAGTAGACTACAAAATCAGATATAGACATGATGAGCAATGCTGTTACTTTATCTGGCAGGAAAACTTCATGTTAAGCAGAAAATCTTATCAAGAAAATGCTCAAAATATCGAGCCAGCTGTGTTCCTGGCTGCACCATATGATAAAGCATCTGAAGCATGGACCAGATACTCACCAAACAGATCGGTGAGTGATTTCCTTGATTATGCACTTATTGGCATATTAATTCACTAGTATATGAAGCTTTTTTTCTTGATTTTGGGGTTGTGTATATTTGGAAGATGCCATTGCAAATGTTATTACTCCTATCATATTTGTACTAAACTTCTAATCCGATCCTGATTGTTTGCTAATATGTGGTTTTGTGTGGTCTTCTTTTTTTTCTGTTTGACTGAGATTAGCAGAGAAAGATATGACTTTCATATTGCACATGAGACAAACTCATGCAGCTGCCAAGTAATTTATCTCTTTTGCCTTGTTATAATACACAAAGGACAGTGGGCATTTCTTCTAGTACTGTAGCTGTAAATGATGTTTTAGCAGACCCGCACGATATATTTTGATTGGGCATTGAGGTATATATATATATCATTGAGTACAGAACATAAACTTTCTACTTATATTCAGTGGCAATCTGATTTCGGCACCTGTATCTTAACTCTTAAGATGCATGCTGATTATGTTTGTTGAAGCTATGTTATCCAGCTGAATTATAGACTTTCACTGATATGTTATGATGATGCTTTGCACATTTGAGTTGATTGCCATCTCATCATTTGAGTTAGGTTGTTAAAGTTTGAATTAACTCAAATCTTATTAATCAAATCAACATCAACAAATAACATATTAGAGATCTATAAGTTTGTTCATTACCAACGCAACAAAAATTGAGGACTTAAAATCTATCATTGACATAACATGCGCTAATAGGAAACTTATGTCATCATACATATCTTTTATATCATTAATATGATTTGTATATATCTATCTGAATTCCGAAGACTTAAAGGCAATCCCTATACTAATTGAAAAGTTATTAGACACATTTATTACATTCTAACAATAGCAACTACATTATCATACTTTTTTTTGAAATCAATATGTCTAGTGTATATACCTATCTTTTATAAACCTCAATAATAAGTCTCCAGGAACTCTATTATAAGTTTTTTGTGAAAACCAATAAAACATATTTTGCAAATCTTTCTTCTATCTTACATATTGGTTAATTGCCTTAAAAAGTAAAAAACTAAATTGATTATCAGAAATACTCATTTGACATCTTATTCTCCCTCAGTTACTTATTTCTAAAGTTTCATAGATTGATTCAGTATCTAATTTCCTTTGTAGTTTTAATAGTTTTGAATATCTCCATTGTTCTTAGAGATTGATAATTAAAAAACTCTTTCTCCATTAATAGTTTATTGTAAATTTATTACAATAAACTTAAATGTGTGATTAAAAAATAGCCTTGGTCTATGTAAATGTCATGCTTGATTAATTCTGGTGGACCTTGCTGATGTTTGACTATCATTACACATTTAAATACATGTAGCTACCAAGTGACCCCTTGTCCCAGTAAGAACTTTGTTATCAAGATAAAGGAAGACCTTTGTTTTAGATTAAGTCATTTGCTATCTGTCCTAGGCTTCAAACTTTATGTTAGAAAATTAGTTTTTCAAGTTCGTTATCTGCATCTAAATGTTACCGTGCTACTGGTTCTGATGTTGGTGATGATTCCTGTGCCTCGTCGTCTTCACTGGAAAAGGTGCTTAAGCGCATTTCCTCATATGCGCAAAGTAGTGCTGACCTTTTGACGAATCTCATTCTCCATGGTGCTGATGGTCCTTACACATGGGAGGTAAAAACATGTTAGCCTTTAATTAACTTCCCCACAATGTCTTTTTTAATTTGTTCATTGCATCTGTTCTTGCATTGGATTGCAGTGTCTGTTCCGGACTCCTATGAACACCTATGACGCCGTTGTTCTTCTCCATCATAATAAGCTTTCTAATCCTCAACACCTCCTTTTTCCAGCTGAGATGAACTGTGGTTAGTTTCGTTGTATTTGGATCAAGAAACATGGTGTAGTCATTGTTGCGTCTTTGTAAAGCAGATTCTATTTGTTACCCTTGCAGGGAAGCAAGTGATACGTGGGAAAGCAAGCAAGGATTTCCAACCCTACATGATCCTCGGTGGTGGGGTGCAAAGCTTGGAAGATGCAAGGAACAAGGTGATGGTTAACTTTGACCCAACCAGATGTTTTCTGGAGGATCTGAAGGTAAAGCTTTTTAACTCTATAGTGATCATAGGGTCCAGAGAAACATGTTTACCATTTAATTGATATGCAGAGAGAATTTCCAAACACCTTCAAAGTCTGGTATGATTCTCTTGGAGGTGATGTAATCGGTTTGACTTGGGAGAAAAAAGATTCAAGGGTAAGTCTGTTTATAATTGGAAAATGGATCAGTCTTTTAATTTTATCTAATTGGACACTAAAAGAGGCTGTTTTCTTAATGCTTGCAGAAACGTAGTCGAGATGGAGAAGATGCGAGCTGCATGGACACAACAGCTGCATTGAAAAGGGTGGGGGAGGTTGGTAAGGGGTTCGTAAAGAGTGTACATCTTTTCAAGGTACCACCAAGACGATAAAAATCATTCCAAAATGATGAGCATTGAGTTTTTCCTTTGTTTGCTTCCGAAATGTCAACGGTGGTATGGTAAAAAAGTGTTTCTGACGAACGAAAAAGAACCTCCATTGCAAGGGTAGAGTTTTGTGGGAGGAACGATTCATTACAGAAGTAGATTATTAGTTTGCATAGTGCATTTGATAACCCGTGTAATAGAGGCCGCTTTCTTTGATTTAATTGATATCTACGTTAACATATTCTGTAGTTATTCGATCATTAGTTTAACGAGTTTGCTGCACAAAAAATGTGTGACGTTGGCTCTGTGATCTTCAAACAATAGTCACAACTTTGCATATATATGTATCTCCCAGATGAAACTTATGAAAAGAATGTTAAGCAATAGTTCTACGATCATAATGATTTCTAAGATCAAACAAATCAGATTATTTTTTAGAAATGAATATAAAATTTTAACTTTTTAAACTGCAACACCAAACAAATAAGATCAAAACTCGGGAGCTGTAAGAAAACAACCGGGGCAACTTGTCTTCCCACAACCAAGACAACTGCTGAGACCAAAAGATTACTGCGGAGTCCAGACGACCAACTGCGGCGACGAACGCCTCAATTCCTCCAATTATCCTCGGTGAAGCCGCCGCCGCCACCGCCTCCTCTATGGAAGCGGGACCCGCCGTCGCCGTACCCGCGCTCACGCCCGTAGCCACCTCCGCCTCCACCACGGCTGTATCCGCCTCCCTCGCGGCGACCGCCCACGCCGTATCCAGCAACACCGCCGTAGCCACCACCACCTCCGTAGCCACCGCCTCCGCCATAGCCACCGCCTCCGCCATAGCCACCGCCTCCGCCATAGCCACCGCCTCCGCCGCTACGAAAGCCTCCTCCTCCGCCGCCGCCTCGGCGATTTTGCGCTTCGTTGACGGTGATGTTCCTCCCGTCAAGATTCTGGCCGTTCATCCCCTCGATGGCGTCCCTCATCGACTGCTCGTCCCGGAAGGTAACGAACCCGAAGCCCCTCGATCTCCCCGTCTCCCTGTCGTTGATGATCTGCATCCAGAAACGCAAACAAAAGCCCTCAGATCTACGATCTAAGATCTAAGATCTAAGAACTAGGGAGGAGGGTGAAGGTTAGGAACGATCATGGATGAAGAGGAGATCGCGACCTTTGACTCGATGATCTCGCCGTAGGGGCTGAAGGCCTGCTCGAGCGTGCGGTCGTCGGTGGCCCAGGCAAGACCGCCGACGAAACAGCGGAACTCAACATCAGAAGCCGCCATGGGAAGAATGGAGCAGAATAGTAGATCGAGGAGGACCGGGAAGAGAGACCACGAGAAACCCTAAGTCTTCCCCTAAGAGCGCTTTTATAGATCGGGCGGCGGGTGGATGCGGTAACCTCACTTGTCGTGTCTTCGGCTTCCCTTGTCCATGTGTCTGGGCGGTCGTGTCACCGTCCGTGGGTTTACCGCCACGACGTGCGTTGCTTCTCCCACGGAACAAACATATATACGCTTAGGTGGGTCCCAAACGAGACTATCTCAACGGTGGCAATTGCGGGGCCCAAAAGGGGTACACGCAGCAGTGGGCTCCTACGAAAAATATCTAGAGGTCGAAGTTACTGTTTTGCCCATGGCGCTGGGACTTGGTATCACATACATGAGATACGAAGTTTAATGAGTTGGATACATCATCATCGAATAATAATTTAGATGCTAATAATTTTTTTTATTATCTGTTTGTAGCTGATGGAACAATGCATATTATTTCTAAGTTAACTTATGTGGTGAATCCAAAAAGTAAAATTGGCTGTTTGTAGTAAAAGAGTTATCGAGGAGTTTTGCATACCTAATTTATGGGGGCTCTAATTTATGGAGGAGTAACCATAAATTATAAGAGCATTATTGTGATGGTAGCAGTATAAGAGCTGACTCAATAGAATATGATATCAACATGATAGTTAATTATATCATCATCCAATTAATATTTTGTTCATGACGTAAATATTTATTTTATAAAAAATAAAAACATTAACAGGCTTACATGGGTAAAATTAGATGGTCTATGAGAAGTGAAACCCATTGATAGTGCAAGTTGTGTGAGATGGCCAGTTCGATAAGCCCCCTTGAACTCGATAGTCCATGATAATAGGAGATTTGATATCGACCCAGCAGACATAAGTACTTGATCGAGGTGGCACAGTGCTGATTGGGTTATCACGACCACGACTAAGCTGGAATGCCCATAAATGAGGAATGGTGCACACCTCTTCACTGCACGCTGACCAGGCATATGGCGATATGGGTACCTGAGGAAACTGTACGTCGGTCTTACCCAGCACGTCGGCAACAATAAGGGTGGGAGTACGACTGACGAATGTCTAGCGAGTATAAAAGTCCCTCTTGGGAATAGGAAGAGGGATCTCTCTCTCTCTCTCTATCTATCTCTCTCTTGCTTCCTCATCCTCTCGGTCTCTTGTTTTACCTTTTAATCCTTAAGGCCATCTCGGTTGGGGCATTGACTTGATTGTCGGAGGGGCCGTATCGGGTGCCCCCACCCCGACGAGGTCTTTGTGCAAGATCCTTGGGCGAATCTCGAGAAGGAGGAGCCCGAGACACATTCCCGAGCTACCTAGTTGAGGCACGTTCCCAAGCAGACTCAGTCGACCTTTTCGAGCTTTTCAGCCTCTTTCTGACCGATGCGGACGAGCTTATACACACGGGTAGGATCGAGTCGTGCTGACTCCTCGGCCACGACATCAAGTTCCATAACATTTTTGGTGCTAGAAGGAGGGCCAAATATTATAAGAGCATCTGCAGGATAATGTGAATATGGAACGTCCCGGTAATGAGGCTCACATGCCCACATTAACCTTTGATGTCGGGGGATCGAGCTCCTTCCCCCCCTCCATGGAAGCGAAGCCATCAGCACCTACTCTGAATCACTACTGAAGGCTATTCAATGACCTAGGATTCTCTCTCCCGATAGTGAATCCTGGGCCCCCAACTGTCACTATCGAGGTCTTTCTTGGCCTTACCCACCAAGTTTAAGCATTGACCGGGATGATGCAAAGCCATCATCCCCCATATTCTATAGTTTATGGCTGCAGTAGCGCCTCCGCAACCTACTCCTCGGTCGGCCTCCCAACAAAGATGACCCGAATTGCCCCTTGCCTAGGAGGATCCACCTATGCTTCAACCCGACTTGAACGGGCAACAACGCCTTCCGACCGAGGAGTGGTCAGGAACCCCAAGCATCGCTACTGCGCATTCAATGAGTCGTCCCTGAGGCTCCCCTCCCACGACCCCTGAACTGGACACCCTCTCCTCCGACTTGGTGGACTCATTAAGGCCACAACTATGTCAAGTAAATCAGAGACTAGACAAAGTTCAGAAAGAGTTCATCAAATCCAAAGAGGAGCTTAGGGAAGGCTCCAAGGGTGGTTCCCCATTTGTCTTCGAGATACAACACAAGCTCATTCCAATCAACTTTTGACTACATTCGCTCGAGTCTTACGATGGTAGCTCGGACCCAGCAGAACACATTGCGACTTTCCAAACCCAAATGACCCTCTACGACATCGTCGACACTCTAATGTGTCGTGCCTTCCCAACAACCTTGAGAAGCCCGGCTCGAATGTGGTACAGTTGGCCCATGCCATCCTCGATCTCATCGTTCAACCAGCTCGCAATGGAATTTGAATTAAACTTCTTGGCGAGCACCCGACCAAGGCCTACTGGCACTTCGTTCCTCAGGTTGAGCCAAGGAAGTAAGGAGTCCCTCCCCAAATTCATCGGGTGCTTTGTGACGGAGATTCGACGAGTTCCCGATGCGCACCCCTCCCTGATGATACAAGCATTCTTGATTGGGCTCTAACCCTCCAGGTTTCTCTGATCGCTAATCGAATGCCCGCCAATAATAGTGCTCGAGATGCTACAACGGGCAAACCAATACATAGCTGTCGAGACCTTGGTAGCCGGGAAGTGGGACGACCAGAAGCACCCCTGTGCAGAACAATCCCGAGGACAACCCTAAGGACCACCAAGGAGAAGGATTGCAGGCTCGAATTACCATTACCGAGGCCACCACCAATTCCCCTTAATTATACTCGAACAAAGATTTTCCTCCAAAACCAAGGAAAAGGACTCCTCATGCCCCCCAATCCGATCAAGATGCGCCCCAAGGGGCGATACAAAAGAAGATACTGTTGCTTCTACCGGGTGTACGGACATGACACCGAGGAGTGTCACAACCTTAAGAACTAGATCGAGGACCTCATTCGACAAGAGCACCTTGGCCACTATGTTGGTGATCGACAACTGGTTCCCAAAAGTCGACACCCCAGAGCCCTTCGCCCCACCCGAGGGGGCCCATAGAGAAACAAATCGATGTTATTGTCAGCGGACCTACTTCTGGAGGCGATAGCTCCTCGACACGAAAAGCCTACGTGCGATCCATAGTGGAGAAGAGACCAAAACATGATCGTGACCCCGACGTCACTTTCGGGTCAGGGAATGAGGAGTACCCAGACTATGATGACGCCTTAGTGATCTTGGCACGGATCATGAACGCCCAGGTCAACAGAATCATAGTTGACACAGGGAGTTCGGTCAACATTTTATACTTTGATGCCTTTCCAAAATTAGGATTGACTGACAAAGATCTTGTTCCCATGACATCTGGATCGATAGGATTCACGGGAGACTCCATCTCCCCTCTCGGCACGATTACCCTTCTAGTCACAGTTGGAGAGGAGCCAAGGTAAAAAACACTTATGATATCTTTCATGGTGGTCGGACTCCCGTCGACATACAACGCTATCATTGGCCAACCAACACTCAACAAGCTTAGGGCCGTCGTCTCAACATACCACCATACTATATGAAGTTCTCGACCAAAGTAGGGGTCGACGAATCAAGAAGCGATCCTTGAGAATATAGAAAATGACAACAACGTCACTACCTAAGAAGCTCAAGATCCCGATGATGATCGTTGACCCTCGGGATCCTGACAAGGGTGCCTGAAATCTTGAACCAGCCGAGAAAGTGTTAGCTCCCCTCAACCCAAAATATCCAAGCAGAACCATAAAAGTTGGCTCGGCACTCCCGGTGGAATGACAAGTCCAACTACTGGAGTTTCTCAGAAGAAATATTGGCATCTTTGCCTGGTCCCCAAAGGACATACCCATCATCAATCCAAAAGTAGCCCAGCACAACCTCAACATATCACCTGGCGCTCGACCCGTGAAGCAACGACCGAGGAAGTTTGCTCCCGATCGACAAAAGGCCATCGAGGAAGAGGTTGCTCCGCTAATGGACACGGGATTCATCACATAAGTCAAGTACCTAACCTGGCTGTCCAATGTTGTACTTGTTAAAAAACCTAATAGGAATTAGCGTATGTGTATTGATTATATCAACCTCAATCGGGCTTGCCCAAAAGATTGCTATCCCCTCCCGAGAATCGACTAACTGGTGGCTGCAACATCAGGATATGAGATGCTCTCATTCATGGATGCATTTTCAGGGTACAATCAAATCCAAATGGCGCTGGGAGATCGAGAAAGCACAACCTTCATCACTCACCATGACACATATTGTTACAAGGCCATGTCTTTCGGACTAAAGAATGCTGGAGTTACTTATCAATGGATAGTCAACTACTTATTCAAGGACCAGGTCGAGAAAAATATGAAGGTTTACGTTGATGATATGATAGTCAAAAGTTGATGCTCACATCTCAGACTTAGCTGAGATGTTCTAAACACTAAGAAAGTACGAGATGCAACTTAACCCAGCCAAATGTGTCTTCAGCGTCGCATCAGGCAAGTTTCTCGAACTCATCATATATCACCGAGGAATCGATGCAAATCCCGTGAAAGTGAAAGCCATTATGCAGACACAATCCCCATGAATGGTTAAAGAGGTCCAGCGACTCGCCAGAAGATTGGCGGAATTAAGTAGATTTATCTCTCAAGCCTGAGATAAGAGCTTTCCCTTCTTTCGAGTATTAAAACTAGCAAAAGACTTCAGATGGGTGCTCGAATGTGAAGAAGGCACATCTCGCCCATCTACCACAACTCACATCAGTCACTCTTGGAGAACCTCTAGGATTATATCTTATGGCATCAGAGGTTGTAGTCATTTCGGTCCTAGTGAAGCTCGACAAAGATGGGCAGAGGCTGGTATACTATTCTAGTCACACCCTAAATGATCCTAAGGAGCGTTATCCTTCGATTGAAAGGCTAACTCTGGCACTGGTCTTGGCGTCAAGGAAACTGAGGCCTTACTTCCAAGTACACCCCATCAAAGTAATCATTGACTAGCCCCTGCACCAAATCCTTTCAAAGTTCGATATTGTAGGTTGGATGCTCAAATGGTCAGTTGAGCTTAGGGAATTTGACATCGAGTACATCCCAAGAACGTCAATAAAAGCTCAAGTGATAGCCGACTTCATATCAAATCCTTTCAAAGTTCGATATTGTAGGTTGGATGCTCAAATGGTCAGTTGAGCTTAGGGAATTTGACATCGAGTACATCCCAAGAACGTCAATAAAAGCTCAAGTGATAGCCGACTTCATATTGGAGTTAATAGTCCCAAAAAGCTCATCGTAACAAAGCATGAGATGAATGTTGTATGTCGACGGCTTAGCAAACACTGAATGGAGAGGAGCCAGGCTTGTCCTCAAGAGCCACCGCGCCCTCCCACACCCAACCAGGTTTATAAGCATGCACTCCGACTTGAGTTCAAAGCCACGAACAATGAAGCCGAGTATGAAGTGTTATTATTTGGACTGAAGCTCGCTAATGAGCTACTTGTGGAGGATATTGAAGTTTTAACCAACCCTCAGCTTGTCGCCGGCCAAGTCAATGGAGAATTCGAAGCTTAAGAGGAATCAACGGTCAAGTACCTTGCCGAGGCGTGACGTTGCATCAGCCGATTCCGACATTTCACCATTATGAAGGTACCTCGGTCCAACAACTCACAGGCCGATGCACTAGTGAGATTAGCCTCCATGCGTAGGACAGATGAATACCTGACATAGATGGCCCAAATCCTTAGACCAACCATCGAACCAGTCAAAGTAGCCACAATCGAGGTCGAGTATAACTAGATCGACAAGATGCTCAAGTTCAAGAACGATGGGATGCTACTTAAAAATAGAGCTGTCGCTTGACGAATAAGGAGGATGGGCGCGTGATACTGCATGGTCAATAGATGACTCTACTGACGGGGTTTCAGCTAACCACCGCTCCGTTGCTTGCACCAAACCAAAGCACAAACCACGCTGGCCGAGGTGCATGAAGGAATTTGTAGGGAGCATATTAGTGCCCGAACCCTCGCACTTAAGGTACTTGGGCAAGGGTACTACTGGCTAACCATGCGTTGAGACGCCCAAGTTTATATACAAAAATGTGAGTAGTGCCATAGACATGCAAGAATTCAACACCAACCCGTAGTCCCACTCTCAACCTCTGATTGTGCTTGGCCATTCGCCCAATGGGGCATTGACCTACTCGGTCCTTTCACTCTTGCTTTGGGACAACATAAATTTTTGATAGTCAGAATAGATTGTTTCACCAGATGGGTCGAGGCCGAGCTGCTATCATCTATCACTAAAAAATAGGTCGAAGGGTTCATCTATAAAAATATAATTACCATATTCGGTATTCCGAAGGCCATTGTCACCGACAATGAGACCCAATTCAACAACCGAAAATTCAAAGCATTCTGCCAAAGCTCCAAAATCCAGCTAAGGTTTAGCTCAGTTGTGTACCCCCAAGCTAACGGACTTGTTAAGGTCACCAATCAGACCATCCTTGAAGGGCTGAAAAAAGGATCATTGAGGCACATGGAACCTGGGTAGATGAGCTTTGGAGCATCCTATGGGCATCCCGAACGACCTAGAAGACCCCCACATGAGAGTCACTGTTCAGCTTGACCTTCGGCATGGAGGTAGTTCTCCCTACCGAGGTGGTCTACCCCACCCTTTGGGTTGAGTCCTATGAAGAGCCTGCATCATCCTACCAATTGAGAGAAAACCTTGATCTGCTCAAAGAGCGAAGGGTCAAGGCACACTTACGGGCGCTCGCATACAAGCCATTTCAAATATCTATAATCGCAGAGTATGCCCTCGGCAGATCCTGACCGGTGACCAAGTTTTGAGGAAGACCGAAGTCTGCGACCTGACCTAGTCCTGGGGCCCTTACTGAGTCACCAACACCCTCCGAGAGGGGACTTACATGCTAGCCACCATGGAGGGAAGATAGTTACTGAGAATGTGGCACATATCAAATTTATGAAAATTCTATATATAAAGACACGGTCTTTTAGATAGAATGGTTACTTGTATTCATTGTAAAAAGTTGGATAACATGTTCAAGTCAGGAACCAAGACATCAACATGGTCTCGACATGCCAAAAACACACAAAGAAAGCAAAATAGTTGGGCACCATCCCCACAAGGGAACCCCGACAACAAAATGGGATAAGGGAAAGTCTTCACTCCTCGAGCGGGGATAGGGAGTCATCAAATGGCTGCTCCACCTCCATCAGCATGTTCGAGTCTTCAGGCAGAGTCTTGAAGGGGCCCTCCTCGATCTTGAGTTTGGGGTACCAAGCCCGAAATCGGGCCAGAGCAACTCGATATCCGTATTCATATGACACCTAGCCTGTCTAAACCAGACCCATCTCAAATCTGATCGATTTCTTATAATCATTCACGACCTGCTTAGGGTGATCGACCTTAAGGGCCTCTATATTACACAACAACTTCAACAACTTGTCCTCCATTTGGTGCCCTAAGCCCGGACATTCTTCAGCTGGTCTTGAGAGTCAACAAGAAGTTCTCGACCCTCGTTAAGCTGATTCTGGGAGTCATTCAACTCTAGCTCTAGTGACTCTTGTTGGCGCGTTGCCTCTTCCAGCTCAGTCTTATAGTGTTCAACGAGAGATTAGGCCTCAGACGCTCGTTGCTCAACTACAGTGATCGCATCAGAACCCGAGCTGGCTTTCAGCTCTTGGATCTCCTTATGAAGCCCATCAACCTTACTGTCCATGGCGCTGATGACCCAACTAACATCATGCACTCGGTTGACCAGAGCCATATAATAGTGTTGGCTCTGCAAAGATAAAAAACTGAGTCAGCACTTGAACGAATGCGAAGGAACAAAGGGGAGATAAAAAAATGTACCAACACCATGGTCTTCGTAGCTCAGTCGATCAAGACCTCGGATGACAATATGTATAATTAGGTGGCCAACTGGGGAATCTGTACCTCATGCACATACTTTGCTGAGGCTACCCTGTCTTCCCAAATCCGGGTGCCATGCATCAATGGAGATAGGTGCACCTCCAGAGGAGCGTTGGGGTTGCGCTCGGGCAAACTGCTCATTTGGAGAACATGGTAGTCCCTGCCATCCACCCCCAACTAAGCACTACACGCTCTCCCACCGAATTTGGCCTTCGGGATCGAGGGGTCGATGCTTCATCTACCAGACTAGCCAGTACCTTGCCCTTCGTAGATCGAGTTTTTGAGCTCCCCCCCCGCTGTGAGACTTGTGCTTACCAGTCACTTTGGCCTTCTTTCTAGGGCCTTGTTCCATCTCAGGTGGGTGTTTCCCGGAACCCTCAGCAACATTTCAGGTCGTCTCCTTAGGTTGGATCTCTTGGACTTCGGCTGGAGATGAAGGGATAGCAACAAGTTGGGCTAGAGCTAGAGCCACGGAGCTAGGGCGCCCTCCCCCCACCTTCGGCAAGCCGCGCACTAAGTTTTTTAAATTCACCATATATAGGACACTAAGCAACAAGTTGGTAAAAAGCCACAACCAAAAATGAAGCGCACGCACACGAGGGGTAAGTGACATACCCCGAGAGGTTGGACTATGGTCCACCTCAACCAACCACTACTCAATTATCATTTGGATGGCCCGGGAACTTGAAAGAATTCCCTTTAGTTGCCTGATCTGGGTCGATTCAGCATCACTGAGATAAGGGAAACATTGCTTATGGCATGAGCCGACCACTCGAGCCGAAAACCCCAACCTCGGCGACAATTGATATACAAGTACTGAGTCTTCCAACCCTTGTTGTTGGAAGGCTCCCCTCCGACCTTAAACCCATAATGGGTGATTAAATAATCACCCCCCTGACCCTTACACACTCGAAACATGATAGGAATAAGTCCTGAGATGAGATTATCCTTGCCCCCCGACACTTTCTTAGAAAAGTTATCAAATAACACCAAGAGTTTAGTGCCAATTGGCTGGGTGAGATTCATTATCAACCGAGACATTCCTCTATCATGGGATGAAGAGGAAACTTGAGTCCCATGTTGAGGGCATCAGTAGAGATACTAAAACCTCTAGGGATGCTGTCGTAGGGACGCTGCTCGAGCGTAGGAGCATGCAAAACATACTCATGCGGAATATAGTAATGCTCCCGAACTGCCGACAGTAGTTCATTACTTAAGATCGAATCAAAGTCATAACATGACTTCATTACCTTGCGAGCTCTAAGAGCCTTCACATTCGTCGGACATCTGATGAGTATAAAAACCCCTCCTGGGAAAATGGGGGATCTCTCTCTCTCGTACTTCCTCACCCTCTCGGACTCCTGTTTTACCTTTTAAATCCTTAAGGCCATCTCGGCTAGTACACTGACTAGATCGTCAAAGGGGCTGCATCGAGTGCCCCCACCTCGATAAGGCCTTTGTGTAAGATCCTTTGGCTAATCCCAAGAAGGAGGAGCCCGAGACGCACTCCCAAGCTACCTAGCTGAGGCACGTTCCCGAGCAGACCTGACTGACCTCTTTCAAGCTTCCCAGCCTCTTCATGACCGATGCGGACGAGCTTGCGCACATGGGCAGGACCGAATTGTGCTGACTCCTCGATCACAACATCAAGTTCCATAACACCCATGAACGATATCCACCACCCACACGAGGAAAAATATATGGTGTGATCGTCTTTCATATGGAACTAAGAAGGATGATTCTTAGGAGCTAATGACCCAAGTTCATAAGAGAGAAGCATTTTGACTACAAGCATTACAAACATCGGTCTCTCATCCTGCTGATCTCCATACCATTTTGACCATTAGTTTGAGTAGGAATCTATCTTTTTGGGAGAAGGAAAATGCTCTCTCCCTATGTGACACCATTGGAGTTAGACAGGTGGAAGAGCATTCCCCACCATGGAAGGTTAAAGCTTCATGTAGAGATGCTATCTTGATGGGGTTAATCTCATGTATTGCTAGCTTCTCCCACCATGTGGGCTAAAGTACAACACCTAAAACATAAGCATAGGAATTAAGGGTCTCATCATCTGCCCTGGGCTTCTAAAAGTGGGCCTACATGATCTACTCTTAACTTACACATAAGCAGAAGTTATACCTCTGCATTAATGACTAACGACATAGGTCGATTTCATTGACCTTCCCTCCTCGACAGTCGATGAGAGGATCACTCCTTGCCGAACCTAAGGTGGCAAGGAAGGCAACCAAGAAGCATCCCCTAGACACATGACATTAAACCGCTCACCTCAATGCCTTCGTCGTATAGGGTAAGGGGGACTTTAGCTAGTGCACGTCCAGGTCGCATTATGCCCAAGTATAAAAATCAAGCTCTGAACCAAGCTAAGGCAGTTAGGCAAAAAAGATCTTTACTCTCTTAATTATATCGTCGATATTGCTACATTCCTCATCCTTTGCTTTTCTAACTTAAACATCAAAGAGATCAAGCTGAGATGCCCTCGATGTCAGCCTATTGTGCTGGGTCATTAGTGTTGACCAATGGCGCAGTAAGGAGGTTACCCAGTAGAAGGGACCGCTCAGCTCCCAAACCAAACTTCTTTGCTTGGAGGTTGAGCCACTCTTGGTGAACCACCTCTTCACACATATTCCTCCGTCCAGCCCATAACACATTCTCTACATCATCTAGGATGAATCACCAGAAGGAACCTATACTTTCGACAGAAGAATCAATCAGAGTAACTCACTATTAACATATCTCATCAACCTCGAGGAGTGCAATGAGCAACTGGAGCCATCTTTGACATCTTTGGGTCCATAGATGCAATCATGCAATCCCTCGTTGGAAGAAACCACCCGAAAGATATCCTAATGCTAGTTGGGTAATCCCAATTGAGTCCTCTGTGAATGGCTCCTTCAAAATTTGTGATAGAGATATATTTGATGATGTCTCTCCTATTAATCTTGAAGTTGGTTAATGTTGGGGTCCTTTACATCGAGTTTGAGATGTCGTCTTTGGCTTGGTCTACACCGAGTGAACAAGGGCATCCATGCAGCTCAAACTTACCAGGGAGAGGGTGCGATGGATAGATGGCTCTGCTTCTAGATCCTTGGGCTGCCTTTCCAAGCCTGGGTTAGCACTTGTCTCCTCTTCCTCCTTGCTACCGTATCCTGTAGAAAAGGCCTGAGCTTGGCAGAGGGTCCTTCCGGCTCGACCCCTTTAATGATTAAGTTAGTCATGAGCCTGAGCTCTGTGAGGGGTGTTCCCAATAGATTTTTTTCACTGTTCACTAGGGTGGCTTTTTGTTAGGACTCTAGCTAGGGGAGTCCTAATTTAGTTTCATTGAAGAGGGCAAACATGTAAATCCTAAGGGCATTCATATAAATCCTATCTAGGCAACCCTTATTAAAGAGGTGAGGAGGCTGGCTAGGTTATGATTAGTTTGGAGGAAGATATTTTGAGGAAAGAATAAGATATATGTCACCATAATTAACCACCCCTTATCCTAGTTAAAGAGGGGTTGGTTGAGGAGTGGTTAAGTTAGAATAGGATTATGATTAGGTTGGAGGTTGCTACTTAGAGTTGCATTAAGAGTTGTTAGGAGTAGGAGTCTTGGAGTGAGAGTCCTATTACGAGTTAGGGTTTAGAAGGCTTATAAATATTCTTGTAATCATCCACTTTTAATCATGAATAGATGAATCCTTTTAGTAGCAAGTTGGAGGGAGAAACTCCTATAGAGTTCCAAGGAGGCCGATCCCCTATAGAGATCACCCCGAGCTTAGAATCCACAAGGATTCTAACACTTGGTATTAGAGTAGTATTCTTGGCATCTCACTGTCCTTCCATAGTCATCCATCAACCCCCTCATAGCTATCCAAAGCAATTTCCACAATTACTTGAAGATCATCACCAAATTTCACCATCATCTTCACTACCGCAGATCATCCTTTGATCTCCCCGTGAATTGCAATAGGTTATGGTTTCCTACCTTACTATTATTGCAGTTTAGTTATCCCTATTCAAAAAATCCAAAAAAATTCGTTCCTATTTGCTTCACAAACTTTTCGTCGCAAAGTTCTCATCTCTATGATGAAAGTTATGCTGCAGATTTCAACCGCATAGCACTGCTTGTTTGATCTTGCTGCTACATTTTTTTCATCCAAATCTCTATAAAATTTTTATGATGGCTTTGGCACTTTCTATCAGTGGATTTTCTTTTAGTTTTGTTAAAAAAATATCAATATAAACCACTGATCATTTACATCCAAACTGCTACACTTTAGACGTAAAATTCTATCGCAGTTCAAACTCGTGATCTCTAAGTTTGCCAAACCTTTTACTGCCGTTTTCTTCCATGAAATTTTTGTCAGAATTATCTTTCCCTTACTAGTAGATTCTCCTTGAGTTTTACTCAAATCATTGTTTTAAACTGTTGGAAAAAAAATCTTATCTATACTACTGAAATCTTTCGACAAAAAAAATCTACTATAGTACCTTCTTGTATTCCTTGATCTTGCCAAAACTTTTGCTGTCGTTTTCTTCCATGAATTTTTTGACAGTATCATCTTTCCCTTGCCAGTGATTCCTATTAAGTTTTACTCAATTCCTTATTATGAACTACTGCAAAATTTTTTTAATTATACTGCTGAAATCTTTCATTGAAAAAATTCTGCAGCAACACCTCGTAATCTTTGATTTTGCTAAACCTTTTGTCGTTGTTTCCTCTTACAAAATTTTTGATGACATTATCTCTTCCTTACTAGTAGATTCTCCTTGAGTTTCACTTGAATCTTTTTTATAAATTGCTAGAAAAAATTATGTCTTTATTGCTAGAATTTTTTCGATGAAAAATTCTGTTGCTGTATTTTTGTCTTTCTTCTTCTCCTTAACCTACCAAAACCTAACCATCTTGGTGCCACCAACCAAGACATCTTTATGGCATCCCTTTAACCCTAATATACAACCATCATAACCTATTTTAATAACCCTAATAACACCCAAAACTATAGCCCAAGACAATAAACCCTTGCTACCACAATCTTCTACCACCGATCTTTTATTCAAACCATCCACCACCCGATGCCATTGACCCATCAACAAAAAAAAGACAAAGACATCACTGATCTACAGAAATACACCATGGCTTCTTAAGATCCAATTGATGCCAAATTGAGGTGTTAGAATCTCGGCTCGAATCATGGCTTGAATCACGCTTGGAGGACAAACTGCGTGCTTTGTTCGTGGAGTTCAAAATTGACAACCACCAAGTCCAACCAAATTTCAGTGAGGAGAGAGTTTAGAGAGGCTTCCAAAAAAGGAGGGATAGCCTATAAACATGCTTCAGCTATGCATGAGAGTGGATTTCCTATGATAGGAAGAAGGAGACCCGATGGGATAGATTTTGTGCGCCGAACGTTACTTCCACTACTACTGAACATTAGATGATGCTATGGTAGAAATCACTGTCATCCACCTTGAAAGAGATGCAATTCAATGGTACAATTGGCTAGAATATAATCATGGGGCTTTGATGCGGAATCAATTTAAGAATGCGCCGAACCACTTCAGGCCATCGGAGTATGAAAATATCGACGACCAACTCGCAAAGATCCAACAAACCTCTATGATTCAAGAGTATCAAACTAGGTTTGAGAAGCTATCCTATCTTGCTTGTAATTGGACTGACCAACAATTGTTAGGAATATTCATCGAAGGACTCAAGCCGGAGATAAAAGGGGAGGTTAAGGCATGGTAACCCAGTACCGTGATGACTACAATTTCTTTCACTCAAATACAAGAGGAATGGCTCAACCAAGACACTCAGAGGATGAGGACCACTCCTAGGCCCATGGCATATAAAACTCCTTCTATTCCCATCCATCCTTCGCTGCTAAAAAAATTGACAAAAGAAGAACTATGCGACAGATCGACAAAGGGTCTCTATTGGCATCGCAACGAACCGTGGAGCTACGACCATCGCTGCAAAAAGGGGAGCCTCCTACTGATTGAACCTATTGAAGATATGGAGGAGGTCTAGGAGCATGATGAAGAGATCATAGATGAAGAATAGTAGCTGATTGATATTACGATATATGCTCTTACCGGCTACGTGAACCCACAGACGATGAAAGTGGGAGGACTTCTAAAGCAACAACTGATCACTGTTCTTATTAACACCGGGAGCACTAATAATTTTATGAACAATAAGGTTGCTATTCGGATGGACTTACCTATTGAGGATTGTAGCAGGTTTGATGTTAAGTTCACCGAGGGACAAATTTTGAAGTATGATCGCAGGTGCTCGCGGGTGAAACTACTACTGCAGGATCAAGAGATAATTATAGATTTTTTCCTTCTCCCTCTTGATGATTGTGAGGTCGTGCTTGGCATCAAATAGCTGATGACATTAGGTGATATTTCCTGGAATGTTTTGAAATTAATCATGAAATTATACAGCAACGAAAAATATGTGGTGCTCTGCGGTAAACGGGGGAGCGACGTATCAATGATTTGCACACGACGAATGGAGAAAGTTTTGTACAAGACATGCAGTGGATTCTTAATACAACTTGAGCTACAATCTTAAGGAGCCTACCAAATTTAAAGACCCAAAACTACTTCCCTTGCTTGTTGAATTTTCAGGAATATTTGATGAACCGCCCGACCTACCTCCTACCCGCCGACATAATCATCGTCTCCCGATTCTTTCGGGCAAACCTCCAGCAAACACTTAGCCATATTGATATCCTCATCTCTAGAAAGATGAAATAGAAATGATTATAAAGAAGATGTTGGAAACAGGAGTCATTCGGCCAAGTTACAGCCCCTACTCTTCACCGGTGCTCCTTGTACGAAAGAAGAACATAACATGGTGAATGTGCATTAACCACAAGAGTCTAAAATATTTTTTGGAGCAGAAGATAACCTCCACTGAATAGCAACAATGGGTAACAAGGCTTCTTGGATATAACTATGAAATAACTTATAAAAAGGGGAAAGAGAATGTTGTTGCAGATGCGCTTTTGCGGTTACCCGAGCAAGTTGAATTTTCAGCTGTTTCCCTTCCGACCAGCCACTTCCTTGAAAATATTAGGAGGGAATGACAAGATAATCTAGAGACCACTAAGATCATAAAAAAATTGGAGGATGAACTAAGTTCCATGGCTCATTACAGTTGGGACTTAAAATACTTGCGCTACAAGGGACGCATCAAGTTTGTGCTGAATTCTACTTGCATAAAGACCATCCTTCAAGAGATTCATTCTACACCCATGGTCGGGCACTTTGGGTCATTTAGAACCTATAAGAGAATTAAGCAAAATTTTTATTAGGTAGGGATGAAATATTATTACTGAATTTGTAGCACAATGTGATATATGTCAACGACATACAGGCGAAAAAGTGGCAAGTCTCGAAAAGTGGCAACCTCTACCCATCCCAAACTCAATATGGACTGATATATAAATAAACTTCATCGAAGAGCTACCCTCGTCACAATAAAAATATACAATTCTTGTTGTGGTTGATTGTCATGCCCCCCGAATTATATCATATTCGAGAGGTGTGACTCTAATATAAAAAGATTGATAATATTATGAATAACATAATCTATCCAGGATCCAAACAATCATTTGGGGATACTAAGAATAACATGCAGTCATTCAATCACTTTCAAAAAAACCTATATAGATTATAATCTTTTCATATTCTCTTAATCAATCATAAAACTGATCCAAAACCAATGCGGCAAAATATAATCCACATTCATAAGGTCCACTAATGCGATAAAATTCATATGACTTTAGAAAACAACCATACACCACTACTTCATATATTATACAACAAGTTTAACATTCATGATCCCAAATAAGAGGGTAGTTTTAAAACCATTACATTGTTATCCCTCTTCAAAATACGTCTACAACTTTACTTTAAACTTAAGGTGTATACATACAATGATAACATATTGTCAAATGAACATTTAGCCTAAGAACTTCTTGCTTTCCTATTGCTTTAGCCCCGTATCAAGTATTTTAATAAATACCAAGCTAACTTGAAGAAGATTAGATAGCAATAGAGTGAGCTAAGAAGCCTAACAAGTATCAGACAGGTTCAAAGCAAAGAAAGGTGTTCTCAAATTGAACCTGATATAAGAGTGTAAGATAGGGAATACAAAAGTTTTCACATATAGCATCAAATCAGATTCACAACCACAAAGTTCATCTTATTCGAAGCATACTTAAATCCATAACAATTTGAGAAGGTAATTGTAGCATATATGGCAATCAGAAGCATTTTGGTATATATCAATGACATTTGAAGTTTTAGGAGCATATCAATAATATATAAAATACTTCGGAACATGTCAAATGACAAATATCAAACTTAAGCTCATATGTCACATTTGAAGTTGGATGAATATCATAGGCATAAGTATGTCAAGTAGCATATCAATGGCAAACGAAATATTTTGGAACCTATCAATAAGAATACAAAATATTTCGGAGCATATCAAGGAGGTATAGGACATGTCGGAACATATCAATGACATGTGAAAAGTTTAAGAATTTATCAAGCAAATGAAATATTTCAAAACATATAAAAAATGCATATGACATATTTCAAAAGTATATCAATGGTGTATGAATAATCTTAAAAGCTTATCAAATGAACAAGTAATGAACATAGGCTCAAATATCATTCATACATAATATTCATTTCATTCTTATCCAAAGCGAATGAATAAACTCATAAGTAATACTTTGGATATCATATCAAGACATAGAGGGTGAAGTGGGACCATAAGCATAATGTGGAACATCCATCGCTGAATGACCACCAAACATAGGTCTCCTACATATAGGAGCTCCATCCACCCACATCTGAGTGAAGTCATAGGGGGTCAGTAGATCATGCGGGCTCTAAGCATAACTCCCTTTACCATTTCTAGCAAAGGTTCACAATATCTCACAAACATCAGAGTATAAAAGGACATGAGCAATGAATTTGGCATATATCCGAAGCACATACGAAACAATAAATCATACATGCACCTAAACAGAATAATAGAATATAACATCGATTAATACATAACATATTCTGATATGTAAGGAAGTCAAGGACAAGAGCATTAGAGATTTCAGTTTTGAAATGGAAGAAGCAAGTATAGGCAGAATTGATACAATCCCTATTCTGGCTGAACTCTGAAGGCAAAATATAAAGTTATTTAGATGATAAAAAATACTCTAAATTACTCAAGAAAGGTGTTGTTAGAAAGCTAAATCAATTTAGTTTTATACAAAGTAAGTTTCATACAAATTAAAGGTCTCTACAAAGAGTTATTGATAGTTTGTAACCAAAGGTCTGGAATCATAGTCCCTGCTTTGCATAATTCATATGGTCCATAAAAATAGGGTTTTGATAGTCATTTCAACTCCAAATAATTCAATCTTAGGTTTAACAGTAAGGTCTAAGAGATTTTCTAAAAAATTAAGTTTTATATAAATTAGAAACTCCAACAGGAAGATATAAGCAATATAGTGATGAAAGGTCATGAGCTATAGATTCTGTTTTATAGATTTCATATACTCAATTGAAATAAATGTTTGTGCTAGCAAATAAACTCTAAATTCTTCAAACTCAGATTTAAAAAAAATATAGGTGAATCTATTTTTGAATAAACTAATTTTTATTCAAATCAGAGATCTGTACTAAGAGTTGAAGTAAGAACAATGCAGATAGGTCATAATCTTAACAAGATTATAATTTCATAGTTTGGCAGCCAACAAAGGATTTCGGATTTGTTTGGAATGTTTCTTCATAGATCAAGGCAAAAACAAAGATAAATTTCAGTAGGAGAAAGATAGAACACTTGCCTTTGAATATTTTAGTCCCAAAGGTGTGGATTAGATCACAATCTCAAAATCCCCAAATTTCTTCTTCTTTCCTTCTCTTCTTCTTCTTCTTCTTCTTCTTCTTCTTCTTCTTCTTTCTTCTTCTTCTTCTCCTCAAGTTCATGTTGCACCCAAAACACCCCCTTTTTTTCTCTAATTGTTAATTATTTAGGGTAACATATGTGTTGATAGGTGGCAAACATGTATGCAATGTGCTTAGGTCTCATCCATACACATGCACAAGTGACACTACTTTAAACAAGGTAGTGACACATGTCCTCATCATTTTTTTTTAACTTAATACGAATATTTTATAGTTCATTCATATTTTTTAAAATTCACACTTAGGTCCCTAGCAATCAAATTTTAATATAAAATTATTTAATCAAGAGAATTAATAAATAAATTCTTAAATTTTACAAATGAGTCCTCATAAATAATTTAAAATATTTCATCATAAATATTTCAGAAATGAGGGATATTACACTCTCCCCTCCTTAAAATAAAAATTTAGTCATCTAAATTTATCATACATTCAACGACGAAAAGGTGAGGATAGATTTTCTTCATTTCTTCCTCTAGTTCCCAAGTTGTTTCATCCATAGAATAATGCCTCCATATCACTTTTACTAGAGAAATGACCCGATTCCTTAGTATCTTTTCTTTCTTATCAATAATTTGTATAGGTTCTTCTATATAAGATAAGTTATGATCGATTACAATCGACTCATACTGAATGATATGAGAAGGGTCATGTATATACTTTTTAAGCATTGAAATATGAAATATATTATGGATACGACCCAAAGATGGTAGCAAGGTAATCCTGTAAGCGATAAAATCGATACTCTCAAGGACCTCAAATGGTCCAATAAATCTAGGGCTTAACTTTCCTTTCTTCCCAAATCTTACCATGCCCTTGGAAGGAGAGACCTTCAAGAATACAAAATCCCCCACTTGAAACTCAATTTCTCGTCTTCTATTGTTAGCATAGCTCTTTTGACGACTCTGAGTAGTCTTTGGTCTTTCTCTTATAACTTGAATCTTTTCGGTAGTCTCCTGCACTTTATCGGGTGCTAACAATTTTCTATCACCAACTTCCTCCCAACAAATAGGCGTTCTGCACTTTCGCCCATACAAAGCTTCATAAGGGGCCATCTGAATACTAGACTGGTAACTATTATTATAGGTGAACTCAACAAGAGAAATATCTTTATCCTACTCACCTTTCTAATCCATGATATATGCTCTAAGCAAATCCTCAAGTGTTTGAATTGTTCTTTTTGATTGCCCATCAGTTTGAGGGTGATAAGCAGTGCTAAACTTAACTTTAGTGCCCATAAATTCCTGTAATCTTCTCCATAATCTAGAAAAGAATCTGGAGTCCCTATTAGAGATGATCTCCTTTGGAACACTATGAAGTCTTACTATTTCACCAATATATAATTCAATAAGTCTATCCATAGAATATATCATATTGATTGGTAGGAAATGTGCCGATTTGGTAAATCTATCAATAATCACCCATATAGCATCATGCTTTCTAGAGGTTCTAGGTAGACCTGAAACAAAATCCATGGTGATACTTTTTAATTTCCATTGAGGAATATCTAAAGGTTGTAACAAACTACTAGGTCTTCGGTGTTCAACTTTGATTTGCTGGTAAGTTAAATATTTTGATATATATATTGCGATCTCCTTTTTCATACCTTCCCACCAGTAATGACTTTTAAGATCTTTATACATTTTTGTGCTACCCGGGTGCAAGGTGAATTTGGAACTATGACCTTCCTTCATGATTTGATCCTTGATATCTAGGTCATCTGAAACACATATTCTATTCCCCATTCTCAACAGGCCATCCTCAGAAACATGAAAACTAGGGTTTGATCCTTTTTCTACTTCTTTCCTCAAGTGGATTAAATGTGAATCTCGTAGCTGTCTCTCTTTAATTTGTTGAATGAAATCAGATTGAACCTAGATAGAGGCCATCAATGTCATTGAGTTTTGCTTATTCCTAATAGATTTCTCATCACTATTTTCTTCTAATAATTCTCATTGTTTCACAACCAAACTAGCCATAAAATTTATAGATTTTCTACTAAGTGTATCAGCTACAACATTGGCTATACCTGGATGATATTAAATGGTGCAATCATAATCCTTTAAAAGTTTTATCCATCTTCGTTGCCTCACATTTAACTCCTTTTGAGTGAAGATATACTTTAGACTATTGCGATCAATAAATATTTCAAACGTCTGCCCATATAGATAATGTCTCCAAATCTTCAATGTAAAAATAATTGCTGCTAACTCCAAATCATGGGTTAGATAATTTAGTTCATAACTCTTCAGTTGTCCAGAAGCATAAGCAATTACATTCCCTTCTTGCATCAAAACACATCTAAGGCCCTTCCTTGAAGCATCAGTGTAAACTACAAATCCTTCATTATCACTAGGAATTGTGAGAATAGGAGCACTAGTCAATCTTCTTTTTAACTCATGAAAACTTTGTTCACATTCATTAACCCATTCAAATCTCACGTTCTTTTGAGTTAATTTGGTGAGGGGGTTAGCAATTCGAGAAAATCCCTCCACGAATCTCCTATAATAACCTGTCATGCCCAAGAAACTTCTAACTTTAGTTACATTTGTTGGTGCTTCCCACTTAACTACTGCTTCAACTTTTTTCAGATCAACACATATGCCCTTACCTGAAATCATATAGCCTAAGAAGGTAACTTCATTTAACCAAAACTCACATTTACTGAACTTTACATACAACTTCTTTTCTCTTAGTATTGACAATACATTTCTCAAGTGTTCCTCATGCTCCAGGTCATTCCTTGAATACACTAATATATCATCAATGAATACGATAACACAGTTATTCGAGAGTGGATGAAATATCCTATTCATTAATTCCATAAAAGCTGCAGGGGCATTAGTCAAACCAAAAGGCATTACTATGAATTCATAGTGACCATACCAAGTTTTGAAAGCAGTTTTAAGGATATCTTCTTTCTTGATATTCAATTGATAATAACCTGACCTCAAGTCAATCTTGGAGAATACTTGTGCACCTTGTAATTGATCAAATAAATCATCAATTCTAGGTAGAGGATACTTATTTTTTTATCATCACTTGGTTCAACTATCTATAATCAATACAAAGCCTCCATGTCCTATCATTCTTCTTAACTAATAGTATTGGAGCACCTAATGGTGAAACACTAGGTCGAATAAAACCTTTATCTAATAGTTCTTGTAATTGCTTTCTCAATTCTTCTAGCTCGAGTGGTATCATTCTATAGGGAGGCTTGGATATTGGTGTTGTTCCAGGAACAATATCAGTAGCAAATTCACTCTCTCTATTTGGAGGTAATCCAGGCAAGTCATCTAGAAAAACATCAGGGAACTCTTTGACTACCAAAATTTTATTTAGATGAGCTACTTGATTTAAATGCTCATTTACACATATAATATTAGCAAGAACAACTCTTATGCATCAATCAATGAGCTTGAAACGTCGATATTAGGCAAGGAAGTGAGTCATGCCTAATACCCTTAAAATAGAAGATAGGCTGATCTGGTATGCAAAAAGTGATTATTTTTGTATAGCAATCAATACTAGCATGATAGGAAGAGAGCCATCTATGCCAAGTATAATATTAAAGCCTTAAATCTCTAGGAGAATTAAATCAGCAAGGAGTTCTTGTTCTCCAATGAAAATCAAACAAGACAGATAAAGCAAGTTTGATATCAAAGCATCCCCAACTGTAGTAGTTACATACAACTCGTAATCCAATGGTTTAGGTTGAATGCCCAAATGACAAGCAAAGGTTTCTGAAACAAAAGATAGATTAGACCCAGGATTAAACAAAACCTTTGCATTCTTATTAGAAACATGAATAATACCTTCGACTACTGATTTAGAAGCCCGGGAATCCTGTTCAGTGATGGCATGAACTCTAGCATGGGCCTTTGCATTCTTATTAGAAACATGAATAATACCTTCGACTACTGATTTAGAAGCCCGGGAATCCTGTTCAGTGATGGCATAAACTCTAGCATGGGCTGTCATTCTGGGTGGCAATGACTCTTTCTTCTTATTCAGTGGACAATCCTTTACTTTATGATCTAGTTTCTCATAAGCAAAACAGGCTCCAGTCACCCAAAAACACTTACTTGTTTCATGATTATATCCATATTTTGCACATGACTGAGTTCTCTGAGGTGGTTTTCCCTTCTCTAATCCTGACATCTTGATCCTCTTATTACTATTTTCATATTCATTCACTCTCTTACTTTTGCTTATAAATTTATCCTTGTAGTTCTTACCCACAATTTCCTATATCTCCTCCAAGTCTCTTTCATTATTAAGGTCCTTTCTACTATACCAGCATACGAAGGAAGTTTTAAGGCTGATATCCGACTCCTTATCGCCGATCTTAGACCTCTTTCAAATCTTTTTGTTTGTCAATCACTAAAAAAAATCACTAAACCTCAACATATATTTCAAATATGATATATTTATAATTATATTTTAGTGATCCTCAAGTTATGCTCTGATACCATCTCTGTTATGCCTCCCGAATTATATCACATTCGAGAGATGTGACTCTAATCTAAAAAGATTGATAATATTATCAACAACACAATACATCCGGGATCCAAACAATCATTTGAGGATACTAAGAATAATATACAGTCATTCAATCACTTTCATAGAAACCTGTGAAGATTATAATCTCTTCACATTCTCTTAGTCAATCACAAAACCGATCTAAAATCAATACAGCTAAATATAATCCACATTCATAAGGTCCACTAATGCGATAAAATCCATATGACTTCGAAAAATAACCATACACCACCACTTCATATATTATACAATAAGTTTAACATTCAAGATCCCAAACAATAGGGTAGTTTTAAAACCATTACATAGTTTTCCCTCTTCAAAATATATATACAATTTTACTTTAGACCCAAGGTGTACATATACAATGATAACATATTGTCAAATGAATATTTAGCCCAAGAACTTCTTGCTTTCCCATTGCTTTAGCCCAGTATCAAGTATTTTAATAAATGCCAAGCTAACCTAAAGAAGATTAGATAGCAACAGAGTGAGCTAAGAAGCCTAGCAAGTATCAAACAGGTTCAGAGCATGGAAAGATGTTTTCAAATTGAACCTGATATAAGAGTGCAAGGTAGGGAATACAAAAGTTTTCATATATAGCATCAAATCAGATTCACAACCACAAGGTTCATCTCATTTGAAGCATACTTAAATCCATAACAATTTGGGAAGGTAATTGGAGCATATATGGCAATCAGAAGCATTTTAGTATATATCAATGACATTTAAAGTTTTAGGAGCATATCAATAATACATGAAATACTTCGGAACATGTCAAAGGAACAAATATCAAAATTAAGCTCGTATGTCACATTTGAAGTTAGATGAATATCATAGGCATAAGTATGTCAAGCAGCATATCAATGACAAACGAAATACTTTAGAGCCTATCAATAAGAATACAAAACATTTTGGAGCATATCAAGAAGGTATATGATATGTCGAAACATATCAATGACGTGTGAAAAGTTTCAGAATTTATGTTTTGCAAATGAAACATTTCAAAACATATAAAAAATGCATAAGACATATTTCAAAAGTATATCAATGGTGTATGAATAATCTCAAAAGCTTATCAAATGAACAAGTAATGAACATAGGCTCAAATATCATTCAGACATAACATTCATTTCATTCTTATCTAAAGTGAATGAACAAACTCATAAGTAATGCTTTGGATATCATATCAAGACATAGAGGGCGAAGTGGGACCATAAGCATAATGTGGAACATCTATCGCTGAATGATCACCAAACATAAGTCTGCTACGTCTAGGAGCTCCATCCACCCATGTCTGAGTGAAGTAATAAGGGGCTGACAGAGCATACAGACTCTAAATATAACTCCCTTTACCATTTCTGGCAAAAGTTCACATTGTCCCACAAACATCGGAGTACAAAAAGACATGAGCAATGAATTTGACATATATCATAAGCACATGTGGAACAATAAATCATACATGCACCTAAATAGAATAGTAGAATATAACATCGATTAATATATAACATATTCTGATATGTAAGAAAGTTAAGAATAAGAGCATTAGAGATTTCAGTTTTGAAATGGAAAAAAACAAGTATAGGCAGAATTGATACAATCCCTATTCTGGCTGAATTCTAAAGGCAAAATATAAAGTTTTTTAGATGATAAAAAAATACTCCAAATTACTCAAGAAATATGTTGTTGAAAAGCTAAATCAATCTAGTTTTATACGAAGTAAGTTTTATATAAATTGAAGGTCTCTACAAAGAGTTATTGATGGTTTTGCAACTAAAGGTCCGGAATCATAGTCCCTGCTTTGCATAATTCATGTGGCCCATAAAAATGGGGTTTTGATAGTCATTTCGACTCCAAATAATTTAATCTTAGGTTTTTTCTATCTAAGAGTCTATTTTATAACAAATCAAGTTTTATGTAAATCGAAAACTCCAACAGGAAGATATAAGCAATACAGTAATGAAAGGTCATGAGCTACAGATTCTGTTTTACAGATTTCGTATACTCATTTGAAATAAACGTTTGGGCTAGCAAATAAACTCCAAATTATTCAATCTCAGGTTAAAAAAAAAGATAAGTGAATCTATTTTTGAAAAAAACTAATTTTGTTCAAATCAGAGATTTGTAATAAGAGTTGAAGTAAGAACAAGGTAGATATGTCATAATCTTGATAATATTACAATTTCATAGTTTGGCAGCCAACAAAGGATTTCGGATTTGTTCGAAATTTTTCTTCATAGATCAAGGCAAAAATAAAGATAAATTTTAGTAGGAGAAAGATAGAATACTTTCCTTTGAATATTTTAGTCCCAAAGGTATGGATTAGATCACAATCTCAAAATCCCCAAATTTCTTCTTCTTTCCTTCTCTTATTCTTCTTCTTCTTCTTCTTCTTCTTCTTTCTTCTTCTTCTTCTCCTCAAGTTCATGTTGCAGCCAAAACACTCTCTAATTATTAATTATTTAAGCTAACATATATGTTGATAGGTAGCAAACATGCATGCAATGTGCTTAGGTATCATCCATGCACATGCAAGTGGCACTACTTTAAACAAGGTAGTGACACATGTCCTCACCATGTTTCTTTTTTTAACTTAATATTAATCTTTTATAATTTATTCATATTTTTTTAAAAAATTCACACTTAGGCCCCTAGCTATCAATTTTTAATATAAAATTATTTAATCAAGAGAATCAATAAACAAATTCTTAAATTTTATAAATGAGTCCCTATAAATAATTTAAAATATTTTATTATAAATATTTCAGAAATGAGGGATATTACATTGATCATCTTATAAAGTATGCTCACTTTTGTGTAGTTTGCAACCCTTACACTGCCTCTAGCATTGCCCGAATTTTTATAGAGAATATTATAAAATTATATGGGATACCAAGATCTATTGTAAGTGATTGTGATAGGGTCTTCATGAGCAAATTTTGAACAGAATTATTCCAGATGTAGGACACTAAATTGAAGATGAGTATAACATATCACCTACAAACCGATGGGTAGACCGAAGTGGTAAACAGGTGCTTGGAGATATACCTCAAATGCTTCACCATTGACTGACCAAAAGAAAAGACAAAGTGGCTTCCTTGGACTAAGTGGTGGTACAATACAACTTGTCATTCATCTACAAAATGTACTTGATAGTACTCCAACAGGGTTGAGTCATAATCTTCCTAAGAAGTAGTCAATAAAATCCTGCTATATTATAATAAAACCACTTCTATCTTATAAAAAAGTATGTCTATGATTTATATTAGCTCTTAGGGTTTAGTGAGCACCACCTCCCTTACTAGGTTGGTCGGCCAGGGTTCCCCCTGCTTAGGTCGCATATAGAGCCAACCTAGCTGCACCCCTTAGGCAAGCACCCCATAGGCTAGGATTTTGATCTATATTTAAAGATGTAACAACCCCCCCCTCTTGAACCATATAATTATTAATTTTATTTTAACCTTATGCCGAATCTAGGAGGGAGGAACCCCTACAACGTTCCAAGGGTTGATCCCCCTTAAGGGTCAAAATCTATAAAGCTCCTTCTAGGGTTCTATCATCTGGTATCAAAGCAGCGATCTTGTTGCCCCTGTGGCTATCATCCATGCCTCCACCTTCCTAAGCAATTCCCATAATTGCTTTTGACGTTGCCTCCATCGTCGCCCACCAAGCTGCAGATCCATCAATCTGTTGCCTTTCTCTGTGTCAACATCAAAGATCTGGTTGGAGATCCTTACATCATGACATCACTGGGCTTATTCGAAGCCAAACTGGAGGCTTTCGAGATGTGTATAGATGCTAAATTACGTGCTCTCTTCGAGGAGTTTAGATTGAGCCGATCATCAAGCCCAAGAAGATCATAACATAGATCAAATTTTGATTGCAAAAAGAACCCATTAGAGATAAGAAGCGAGGATAAGACATGGCAGCCCTATACTTCAACAATGTCGATCTCCTTTGTATAACTTCAAGAAAGACACCTCAATCAAGATACTTAGAGCATGAGAGCCATATCCCAACCAAAAGCATATAAACCTTCAGTACCAATTAATTACAAGAACCTTGACGAAGAACTAATGAAGATCCGTCAAACCTCTACCATTCAAGAGTACCAAATCAGATTTGAAAGGTTAACTAATTAATCTTGTGATTAGTCTAAAAGATAGATATTGAGAACTTTCATTGAGGGCTTGAAGCCAAAGATTCAAGAAGAAGTTAAAGCGCGACAACCGTACACACATAAGACAACCATCTCCTTCGCATGATTACATGAAGACAGGCTGAACCAAGATGCTTGGAGGACCAAAGCCGCCGTACGACCATTAGCACAGAGATTCTCGGCCCCATCTACCACCAGCTGATCATCTCAGTCGGAAAAGTTAACAAGAGAAGAGTTTCGTGATAGATCGGCAAAGGGCCTATGTTGGCATTGTAATAAATTATGGAGTTGAGACCACTATTGTAAGAAAGAGAGACCTCTATTGGTTGAGCCTATTGAAGAACCCAAACTTAAAGATATGGCTCTTGAGTCCGAGGAGAAAGATATGAAGGAAAAACTATAATCAGTCGCCCGCACCTTTCATGCTTCACCATAGATATTGGATATTGATGACTTCATCAAGCATCATCCCGTCACCATCCTCGCCGACACCAGGAGCTCCAATGACCTTATGAATGACAAAAGAAAATATGTGACCTTATGTGGGAAAGGAGAGAATGAAGAAAAGATGATCTCGACACAATGCTTAGAGATGCTCACTGAAATCTTAGGTACGTTGGTCTTACAAGGGGAACCACTAGCACATATTCGGCCATATTGCTCTCCACATTTTCAGAGGACCAAAGCTAAAAAGATCGTTCAGGAGATGCAAGAGCTACAGATCATTCAACTACAACCTTCCCTTGCAATGACACTTTATCTCCAAAAACTGTCTCTTTGTCTGTAGGGATAAGTTCTTCCTGAAGTGCCATATTCAACTGAACTAGCTATGAGTTCTAATGTAGTGCTCCCTCATCTCAGACTACTTCCACGACTTCACCAAGGAGTGGACTATGATGCTAAAAGTCTTCCCTGATGATGATCTCAGATCCACGGCTCACAATCGCAAAAAGGAACATGCGAAATACATCCACATGACCCCCACAACCATGATGCCATCTATATCGATGCTAGCATTACCTGAATGTGACAATGTGTTCATACTTAGAGCAGATACATCCAGAGTTGGGATCGGCGTCACCCTTGTGCAAGATGATCGACTCCTAATTCACACCGAGGCTTTCCCCACATTTCACACGAGATTTTTAAAGGGGATACTCATTGCTACCAAATTTAAAATTTGGTTGGATACAGGTCCATGACATGAAAGATGAGTAAGCCTAAAAGAATTACAATCTATGCTCACGCCAGCACATGCAGAGAAGAAATAGCCTTTCGACAAACTCCATAATGGATGAAAAATTGAAGATCGAGATTCCTTACACCTTCAGCTATATCAGCGGGAAACTCGAGCCTTAAGGAAGTGGTCTCCCTATTTCTTTGGGCCTTACAAAATTGGAGACCACATTGGAGCTCTAACCTAAAGATAAGATCCATGCATTAGATCAAAATTACAGTTGATCCGTCGGGTATCCCACCTCAAATGGAAATTTAAAGAAGATGACTCAGCCCAAATCCTTCAAACTAACACCCTGGCTGATGAGGAGGCCAAAATTCAGTTGATAATAACATAGAAATCATATGAGGAGCTGAAGACCCAGTTCCTCGAATTCATGGAACCTCAGCCTTGAGGATAAGGTTGATTTTAAGATGGCGGGTTTGATAGGACTCCAACAGTGTTGAGTCCTATTCTCCCTAAGAAATAGTCAATAAAACCCTGATAGATTATAATAAAGTCACTCCTATCTTATAAAGGAGTATAGCTAGGGTTTAGATTAGCCCTTAGGGCTTAGTGGCCGCCACCTCCCTTACTGGGTTGGTCGGCCAGGGTTTCCGCCTGCTTAGGTCGACTATAGAGCCAACTTAGCCGCCCCCTATTCCTATTAAGGCAGGTTGACTATAGGAGGGGCAAAGTGATAATTTTACTTAGACAAGCACCCCTTTATGTTAGGGTTTTGATCCTTATTTAAAGATGTAGCCGCCCCCCCCCCCCCTCTTGAACCAAGTAATTATCAATTTTATTTTAGCCTTGTGCCGAATCTAGGAGGGAGGAACCCCTACAGCATTCCAAGAGTTGTTTCCCCTCAAGGGTCAAAATCTATAGAGCTCCTTTTGGGGTTCTATCAGTACTCCCTATGAGGCTATGTATGGCCGACCTCCCCCTGTAATCCCAAAATATGTATTGGGTACCTCTAAAATACAACAAGTAGACAGGGAACTACAGGACAGAGATAAAATGCTAAAGTTACTAAAAGATAATCTCACTGCAGCCCAAGCCAGGATGAAACAACAATATGATTAACACAAAGGCGAAAGAGAATTTTCAGTGGGAGATTAAGTCTTTCTACGGCTCTAGCCATACAAGCAAACATCGATCCAAACCAAAGCATCTACGAAGCTTTCACCTCAGTTCTATGGACCCTACCAGATTTTAGAGCGCATCAGAGTAGTAACATACAGATTGGACTTACTTGCTAGCCCCGAATCCATCCAATCTTCCATGTGTCATGTTTTAAACTCAAGTTGAGACAAAACGAGACAGCCCAGAGCCACCTACCAAATATTACTACCCAAGGAAAGCTTCAGACCCAGCCAAGTACCATTATTGATCGATGGATCATGACTTGACGACGATGACCCAATATTGAAGTGCTAATACAATGGCGAACCTACCAGTAGAAGATGCAACTTGGGAGAACTATGACAACTTGAAGATCACATTCCCAGAATTCATAGAGAGTCAGCCTCAAGGACAAGGCTGATTTGAAGAGGGCCGGTCTGTTAAGACTCTAGCTAGGGGAGCCCTAATTTAGTTTCATTGAAGAGGACAAACATGTAAATCCTAAGGGTATTTATGTAAATCCTATCTAGTCAACCCCTATTAAAGTGGTAAGGAGGCCGGCTAGGTTGGTTAAGGAGGGGTTAAGTTGAGGAGGGGTTGGTTGAGGAGGGGTTAAGTTAGAATAGGATTAGTATTAGGTTAAAGGTTGCTACTTAGAGTTGTATTAAGAGTTGTTAGGAGTAGGGGTCATATTAGGAGTTAGGGTTTAGAAGGCCTATAAGTAGCCTTGTAATCATCTACTTTTAATCATAAATATTTGAATCCTTTTAGCAGCCTTTGAGTAGCAACTTGGAGGGAGAAACCCCTATAGAGTTCCAGGGAGACCGATCCCTTATAGAGATCACCCCGAGCTTAGAATCTGCAATGGTTCTAACACTTTTATTCCTCCTACCCAGTGGGGGGTCATCATACGAGGATATTTAATGATCGTCGGTGCCAATATATATGGATATTAATGCATGCTGATGCCTTAGAAAGGTCGAGGTAGATTTCGATGTTATCTGAGCTACGTCGTGGATTGTTGTGTTCCTAAGTGGATAGGACGGACCAACAATTTATCTGTTGACACTGTCTAGGTGCATCACACCTTATATGCCCCTTGGATGATGGTACAGAGTGACGTCCAATCCTGAGGTCACTGTCTGAGCCGAGTTGGAGGTGCATATTTGGCTCCGCTATGGTGATTTCGCAGTCATCATCGGATGAGCCAGAATATGCCCTATCATTCTCTCTCCTCCTAAAGGAGTCATGACTTCAAAGAATCAGGAGGTGCGACTCATGGTAGGAGCTTTCCTGGACATTGATCTTGTCTCAGAGTTTGTGGTTTTGGTCAGATGAAGTGTGGCGAATCGACCGGGAAAGAGTCGACAGTAAAAAGACTAGGACTAGTTCAACAATGAGACAACCACAATTGGATCGACATGCAACTGGCCAAGGAAGGACTGACTGAGGCTTAGTCGACATGACTGACCGAGACTTAGTCGACAAGACTGGTCGAGACTTAGTTGACATAGGACTGACTGAGACTTGTCAGCAAGACTGGCTGAGACTTAGCTAGTAGGATTAGCTGAGACTTAGTCGACATAGGCCTGACCAAGACTTAGTCAGTAGGACTGGCCGAGACTTAGTCAGAGGGACTAGCCGAGACTTAGTCAGTATAGGCTTGGCCGAGACTTAGTTAGTAGGATTGGTGAGACTTAGTCGACATAGGCCTAGCTGAGATTGTAGATAGGATTGGCCAAGACTTAGTCAACATAGGATTGGTCAAGACTTAGTTGGTATAAGACTGGCCGAGACTTAGTTGGTATAGGACTGGCCAAGACTTAGTTGGCATAAGACTGCTTGAGACTTAGTTGGTAGGACTAGTCGAGAGTTTCTCGGCATAGGATTGGCCGAGACTTAGTCGGCATAGAACTGGCCAAGACTTGTCAGTATAGGACTGGTCGAGACTTAGTCAGTAGGACTGGTCGAGACTTAATCGACAGGACTGATCGAGACTTGGTCAGCGAGACCGAAAGAAGCTTCAAACGGTTGTACCATATTCAGGTGGGGCCTCGAAGCGTGGTCGAGAAGGCCCAACACATCGACGCATCAGATGTGCCGTATAGTGCCATCTGAGTTTGAAAGGGGGAACGTGCTCCGTAGGGTTATAGCTTTTGTCGTAGGCTTCCAGTGAGGGTAGGCCGAAGCTCAAGGGGATTGGTTTGTCTTGAATCTCCTTGATGAAAGGGGATCCTCCGAGAGTGCCTTCTCTTTATTCCTCTTTTGATCTATGGAACTCTTTCTGGACTTCAACTAACCTTTGGTTGACTTAATGTTGCTGGATACGAACGAGTACGAAGAGTTAGATGACAAGGTGTCCGTCTTGGGCAGGACTAGTGGAGCCGGACGAGCTTCCGAGGTCCCATGTTCAGGAGGAGGTCGTCTAGTCCTGGATCGTTCTTCGTATAGCAGCCTTCCTGGGTTGGCTTATCAGGTGCTAGCAGATCCGATGGTGCTTGAAAGGGGAGTGGCTAGGGTGTAGGAAGCACTTAGAAGAAGTTCGGTGGTGGTGCCCATGATGGCGCGGTTTGCAAGGCAAGCTAGGGGAGGAGGCTCATTTGAAGAACGAGGGGGGTGATGGATTGGATCATCCCAGTTAGAGCTTGGACTTATTACGTGAGGCTGAATAATACCTCCGATGAGACAACAGCTTATGTCGTTCTGCTCCTGGGGGGGTGAAAGCCCCGAGTAATTAAATAGTCTACAATATCTGCTTGGGGTCTAGGATGAAGCATTCCCATCCTGAGAGGGAGGGAAGGGGATCGGCCCCCCGAGGCTGGGGATCAGGTTTGCAGCATGAGCATCTTCTCCTAGGTGCTCCGTGGGGTTAGTTGGTTGCTGGCGTTCTTGCGACATCGACCCTCCTTCTAGCACAAAAAATGTTGTGGTTCGTTACACCGAGTTCAAGGTGTCATCTTCATCTTGGTCCATGTCGAGTGTGTAAGGGCATCCACGCAGCTTAAACTTACCGTAGAGAGGGTGCGACAGACAGATGGCTCTGCTTCTGGATCCTCGGGCCGCCTTCCCAATCCTAAGCTGGCGCTCATCTCCTCTTCCTCCTTATGACCGTGTCATGTAGAAAAGGCATGAGTCGGATGGAGGGTCCTTCCAGCTAGGCCCCTCCGATGATTAAGTTAGTCGTGAGCATGAGCTCTATGATGGGTGTTCCTGAGAGATCCATTTTTACTGTTCACTAGGGTGGCTTTTATATCTCTTACCGAGGGGGAGGGGGGGGGTGGGCGATCATGATAGAACCCCATAATGAGATTTATAGATTTTGATCCTTGAGGGGGATCAACCCTTGGAACACTGTAAGGGTTCCTCCCTCCTAGATTCGGCACAAGGCTAAAATAAAATTGATAATTGCTTGTTTCAAGAGAGGGGACGACTACATCATTATATAAGGATCAAAATCCTAGCCTAGGGGGGTTCTTACCTAAGTAAAATTATCCCTTTGCCCCTCATGTAGCCAACTTGCCTTAATAGAAATAGGGGGTGATTAGGTTGGATCTATGGCCGACCTAAGCAGGGGAAAACTCTGGCCAATCAACCCAGTAAGGGGGCGACAACCATTAATCCCTAAGGGCTAATCTAAACTCTAGCCATACTCCTTTGTAAGATAGGAGTGGATTTATTATAATCTAGTAGGGTTTTATTAACTTCTTCTAGGGAGATTAGGACTCAACCTTACTGGAGTCCTATCAAACCCGCCTTCTTAAAATCATTCTTGTCCTCAAGGTTGAAGTTCCATGAACTCAGGAAACTGGGTCGTCAGCTCCTCATCAGCTTGGGTGTCAGTTGGACGAACTTGAGTTGAGTCATCATCTTTAAATTTCCATTTGAGGTGGGATACTTGGAGGATCAACTGTAATTTTGTTCTGGTGCACAGATCCAATCTCCAAGTTGAGGCCCCAATATAATCCCCAATTTTGCAAGGCCCAAAGACATAGGGAGACCACTTTCTTGAGGCTTGAATTTCATGCTGGTGGAGTTGGAGATGAAGGGGGACTTGATCTTTCTCAGGAAACTTTCTTCTGCTCTGGCGTTTGTTAGAGAGAAGTTTTTCCCTTGCATGAGCTGCCACATGGTTAATATTTAGTGATAGCTAATCTTTCTTCTGGAATGGTGACTGCCCTATGGTATGGTTCAGGATGATGAGAGCCCAATATGGCGTAAGCATGGATTGCAATTCCTCTAGTTTAACTTCTCTTTCGTGCCATGGACCTGTATCCAACCATATTTTAAATTTAGTAGTAATTAGTATCTCTTATAAAAACCTCGTATGAAGTGTGGGGGAAGCCTCAGTGTAAATTAGGAGTCAACCATCTTGCATAAGAATAGCCTAAATTCCAACTCCTAACGCATCGACCTCAATGACCAAAGTGCGACCGAAATCAGGCAGCGCTAGGACCGACGTTATCGTCATGGTTGCCTTAAATTATTCGAAGGCTGCGGAGGCTTTATCCGACCATAAGGAGTTTTTCTTCAGTAAGGACGTGAGCGGGGTACTGATCTTGCCATAATCTTTCACAAAATTTTGGTAGTAGCCCGTGAGTCCAAGGAAACCGCATAATGATTGTACATTTATAGGTCTCGACCATTCTTGCATTGCCTCAATCTTTGTTGGGTCCACCGCCACTCCATCATCTAATATAATGTGCCCAAGATACTCCAATTACACTGTAAGAAGTTATGATTGTTTAACATAAGGAGTATTGTCCCGAAGGATCGTTAGAACAGTTCGTAAGTGTTGAAAATATATATCAAGCGTAGGGCTATAAATGAGAATATCATCAAAGAATACCAATATGAACTTGCATAGAAAAATTCGAAAGATGTCATTCATCAGGCTTTGGAAATTAGAAGGAGCATTCGTAAGTTCGAAAGGCATTACCAAAAACTCATAGTGGTTGTTATGTGTGTGAAATGTAGTTTTCAGAATATCTTCAGTGCATACTCAAATATGATGGTATCCAGATCAGAGATCCAATTTAGTGAGGACTCGAGCTCCTTTTAATTCATCCAAGAGTTCATATACGAATGTGATAGAATATTTATCCTTGACGGTGATGGCATTTAAAGCCCGGTAGTTAATGCACATCCGTCATGTACCATCTTTCTTGCACACTAGCAACACCGGTGATGAGTAATGGCTGCAACTTGGTCGAATCACTCCGGTGTCAAGCATCTCTTTAACAATATTCTCGATCTCATCTTTCTACAAGTGAGGATAGTGGTACGGTTACAAATTTGCTAGAGGTTTGCATGGAAAAATAGGAATGCAGTGGTCATGCAGCCGGTTAGGGGGCAGCCCGCGTGGCTCCAAGAAAACATCAACGAATTCGTTCAGGCAAAAGGCAAGCTTAGGATCTGAGTTTTGTATATTCTCTCCCATAGATGTCTACTGAATATGCATCAAGAATCCACCATATGCTTTGTGTAAAACTTTCTCCATTTGTGGCGATGAAATGGTAGAAATTTGGCTCCCGTGCTTGCCTCGTAATGTGACCTGTCTCCCTTTGCAATAAAATTTCATGATTAATTTAAAAATTTTTTAAGAGATATGACCTAGTGTTGTGAGTCATTCAATCCCGAGTATAGCTTCATAATCATCAAGGGGTAGGAGGAAGAAATCAGCTACCACTTCTTGGTCTTGGAGGAGTAGTTTCACCCACGAGCACCGTTGGTCGCAATTAAAGATTTGGACGTCGACGACCTTTATGTCAAACTTGTTGCAACCTTGGATTTGAAGTGCCAACCATGCAGCAACCTTACTATTGAGGAAGTTATTGGTGATGCCTATGTCGATGAGAACGGTGATGAGTTGCTATTTTAGAAATCCTCTAACTTTTATCATATGTGGGTTGGAATAGTTGGCCAATGCGTGCGTTGCGTAGTTGGCCGGTTGGGACTCTATCTCCATGGCTTCTTCTTTAGGTTCAAGGGCTTCTTTAAATGTTTTATTGTCCTCATCCTCTACTAATTCAATCACGAGGAGCTAGCCCTCTTTGCAGTGATGTTTTTAGCTCTACAGTTCGTCGCAATGCCAACACAACTCCTTGGCCAATCGTTCGCGAAGCTCGTCTCTTGTTAACTTTTTTGGTGCAGGGGCTTGGATGGCAGTAGAGGGGGCAGTAGGCCTCGGCATGGCTGGTCGGGGAGCGACCCTTGTCCTTTGTACCTCATGGTTCAATTGTTCTTCCTAAATATACGTGAAGGAAATCGTCGTCATAAAAGTGTATGGTTACCGCGCCTTTACTTCTCATCAGATCTCCAGCTTTAGGCCCTCGATAAAAGTACCTAAAAGTTGTTTCTTATACTAATTCTCAGTTTGGTTAGATAAACATTCAAACCTTGTTTGGTATTCTTGTATTATAGAGGTTTGATGAATCTTTGCCAATTGTCCGTCGATGTTGTTGAAATCGATTGGTCTGAAGCGGTCTAGTAGTCCTTCCTTGAATTGCTGCCAAGAGAATCCTCCATGAGTGTGCTTAAACCAATTAAACCACTGAATAACATCTCCCTTGAGATGAATGACAGTAATCTCCACCCGTGTGGCGTCGGCAGTTTGGTAGAACCAAAAATAGCGCTCCGCACGCAAGATCCACCCGATCAGGTCTCCTTCTTCCCATCTAGGGAAGTCAACCTTCATGCGTGGATTATTGAGATCAGAGGTGATGCGGCCATGTTCTTGAGGATCGTCTCACCGATCTAAAGTTTCTCCGTGTTGTGATTTCCTCGGGTTTGACAGTTTGCTAATGCTGAATTCGGCGAAAAGAGATCGCATCTTCTCTTCTATTCGGTTACCAAAGGCTTTAAACTTTGCATTGATAGCATCCTCTGATGCCATAGTATATGCCTCTAGATCTGTAATATTGAGATCTTTTTTTTTGTTGTCGGGTTAGTGGCATGGGAATTTTGGAGAAGGGGGTGGCCGGTTGGAAGGTGAATCGGTTTGAATGGAAGTAAGCTGTGGTTTAGGGTAGATTTAGGGCTGCAATTTTATGGAGTTTAGGCTGCGAATTGGTGGTTTTAGGGCAGTGATAGTAGTAGATGAAGGTTAGAAAAATAGATTTTAGATCTGGGATAGATGGCAACAAAGGTAGGTGTCTCGGTAAGGAAAGTTGGCTAAAACGATAAGTGGATTGATAAAGAAGTAGGCTGATTTGGGGGCTGTTTGGATTCAGTTTAGGATAATATTTGAAAGAGTTTTTAGTGAGGATGGTAGGGTTCAAAAATGAGAAAAAGAGAGTCTAAAATCCCATAAAAAATACCACTCAAATCTGATAAAATTTGGTGAAAAGAAGTGTTGCGATGTGCTGTCCTGCTGAACCAGTTTTACGTTGGAGAAATGATAATTTTTTGACGTAAATTCCAGAGGAAAGTTTAAGGAAATTATGCTGAAAACCTTGGTTCAGATGTTGTTAATACCAATAAAAAGTTTGACCAAATTTTGGCATCATAACAGTGGGGAAATAGGGCAAAAGACGAAAGGCAGATTCCTTCATCGTAAAATTCCAAAACTACATGATGGTCAAAGATTGCATAAAAAAATCAGTTCCAGAAGGAGTTTTTTCATGAAATCAAATCCAGATGAAAGCTAACTTGATCTTGAGAAATGTGTCAAAATTTCAGCCAAAAAGGATTAACAGAAGTTTGGTTTTAAGAGGCCAATAGACGGAAGGTAGATTTTACATTGTAAAATTTTAGTACTGTACAATGAAGAATCACAATGCTACAAGTCTAGATCTAGAAAGAGTTTTTTCACAAGATCAGTCTTAGATGAAAGGTAAGACGATCTATAAAATTGTATAAAATTTTAAGCCAAAAAAGATGATTAAAAATTTAGTTTCAAGAAGCAATAATCGACTAAAAATTTCTATAACGTTTCACCTTTGCAACGATGATAATGTTTGCGATGAACAAAATTTGCAATGGAGAAAATTTGAAAAAAATCTTCAATGTGTAAAGTAAGGAATCTTGCAGTATTGAAGAGGTGTGGATGATAACAATATACCAAAATTTTAGATCAAACACAGGGGGAGTGGCAGACTGATTTGATCTACTGCTGGGGTAGAAAGTGGAGGCACGTGTTGTAGTAATTGTGAGAATTACTTGGGAAGGTGGAGGTGGCTGAGATGACTACAGGGGCAGCAAGATCACTGCTCTGATACCAAATGATAGAAACCCCAGAAGGAGCTCTATAGATTTTGATCCTTGAGGGGGATTAACCCTTTGAACGCTATAGAGGTTCCTCCCTCCTAGATTCGGCACAAGGCTGAAATAAAATTGATAATTGATTGCTTCAAGAGAAGGGGTGGCTATATCATTATATAAGGATCAAAACCCTAGCTTAAGAGGGTGCTTGCCTAAGTAAAATTATCCCTTTGCCCCTCCTCTAGCCAACCTGCCTTAATAGGAATAAGGGGCGACTAGGTTGGCTCTATAGCCGACCTAAGCAGGGGGAAACTCTGGCCAACCAACCCAGTAAGGGAGTGACGGCCACTAAGCACTAAGGGCTAATCTAAACCCTAGTCATACTCCTTTATAAGATATGAGTGACTTTATTACAATATAGCAGGGTTTTATTGACTTCTTCTAGGGATATTTGGACTCAACCCTGTTGGAGTCCTATTAGATCATCGTACGAGGATGTTTAATGATCGTTGGCATAACCATACGTGGATATTAATGCATGCTGATGCCTTGGCATGGTTGGGACCGACTTTGATATTGTCTGAGCTGTATCATGCGTTGTCATATTCCTCGATGGATGGGGTAGACTAACGATTTATTTGCTGATGTCGTCTGGGTGCATTGTACCTTCCTATGTCTCTTGAATGATGGGACAGAATAAAGTCCAATCTCGAGATTACATTTGAGCCGAGTTGAGAGTGTCTAGCCTGCTTCACTGTGATGATCTGATAGTCATCATCGAATGACTCATAGTATACTATATCAATTAGCCAACGAATGGATAAAGACTCAAATGATGGAGTATGGATAGCATGATTAATAAAATCACGTCTCAAATATTGTTCAATCTTTCAAATTGTTGGATGAGACCCTTATAGAAGATTGATAAAATTCGGTCAATTTCATCAGATCAATCTTGATCTGATCACCATGAAAATAAAATAAAGCGGATCAAATTTGATAGGTCAATGCCATCCGTGGGTTTACTCAACGCATTAACCACTGCTCGTGAGGGCACTACGCATCCACCCGAGGTCAAGTGATCGCGTCGGTCATGGAGCGGGAGAGGGACGCGCTTCGAGATCTGCGCCACCACCTACCATGCTCGGCACGCGATTCACGAGTCCATCGGTCGAGACAGTATGAAGCGGTAGCCTTCTCTGCTTGCCATGCAGCCGCACGCATCACTTCTCTCTCGGTGGGAAAGAGGAGGACCAAAGGAGATCGCCATGGGCTCACATGCTGAATCCCTCCATCTCGTCTTCTTCCCTTTCCTCGCCCGAAGCCACATGATTCCCATGCTTGAGACAGCCCGCCTCGCCGCCGAGCGCGGTGTCAAGGTAACTCTCGTCACCACCCCGGCCAACACCCACTTTGTCCGCCCCACCCTCGACCGTGCCAACTCCTACACCTCCCCTTCTCATCCTCCCATGGAGCTCCGCCTCATTCCCTTCGCCGCTGCCGAGAATGGCCTTCCCGACGGCTGCGAGAACCTCACCGCCGTTCCGATCCCGCTTGCGGCCAATTTCTTTGCGGCCGTCTTCGGTCTCCGTGCACCCCTCGACGCGCTTCTCCACGATCTCCAACCCGACGCGCTCATCTCCGACGCCCTCCTCCCATGGACAACCGCCCTCGCGTCCGAGCATGGCATTCCGCGTCTCATCTTTCAAGTCACCGGTCTGCTTCCCCTCTGCGCCGCCAACGACCTTGACCTTTACCGGCCTTACGAGGCCGTCTCGGGCAGGAGGGAGGCCTTTGCCATCCCCGGCTTCCCCCACCCGATAAAGCTGACGAGGGCCGAGCTCCCTGAGGTGTTCGACTTCCCCTACATGCTTGGCCTCCTCCGGGAAGCCGAGCTCACCAGCTACGGCGTCGTGGTCAACAGCTTCTACGACCTCGAACCCGACTACGCCGAGCACTACAAGAAGGTGGGCCCCCGGGAGGTCTTCCTCGTCGGCCCGGTATCCATCGCCGGGGCACAACCCCAGGAAGGTGTCAAGGAGGATGTCGCCCGTGACCCCTGCCTGAGCTGGCTCGACGGCAAGGCGGACGACTCGGTGGTGTACGTCAGCTTCGGGACGCTGTGCCGGTTCAGCGACGCGCAGCTGCGGGAGCTGGCGCTGGGGCTGGAGGCGAGCGGCCACCCGTTCCTGTGGGCATTGCGCGCGGACGGCGGCGTGGGCGAGGGGTGGATGCCGGAGGGGTACGAGAGCCGGGTAGCGGGCCGGGGGCTGGTGGCGCGCGGTTGGGTGCCGCAGCGGGAGATCCTGGCCCACCGGGCTCTGGGGGGCTACGTGGTACATTGCGGGTGGAACTCGGTGACGGAGGCGGTCTGCTCCGGCGTGCCGCTCGTCACGTGGCCCCTCCACTCGGAGCAGTTTGTGATCGAGAAGCTGCTGGTGAACGTGTTGGGAGTGGCGCGCCCCATGTGGGAGGGTTTCAAGAGCGTGCTGGACGGCGAGAAGGAGGTGGTGAAGGCGGAGACGGTGGCGAGGTCGGTGACGTGGTTGATGGGCGGCGACCCCGAGGCGCAGGCGGCGCGTAAGAGGATGAAGGAGCTGGGGGGCGCGGCGGCGAGGGCGGTGGCGGACGGAGGGCCGTCGCAGGGGGACATGGGCCGAATGATCCAAGGGCTGGCGGCGTGCCGGGTGGAACGTGCGACGGCCGTGGCAAAAGAGTAATGTGCTTTGCGATTCCCAAATCATTTTAATCTCGGAAGAGGTGTATGTGATTTTGTAGTCAATTGTGACATGAATTAACGAGTGCAACATACACCATCCAACCGTGGATCAAATCCTGATGAATTAGCACGACTCTCTTCGTAGTTTAATGCGGAACAACTAGGACTCCTGTGGGCCTACCTGTTTGGTAACTTTGCGCGTCATTAAATTGTGTCCCGACAACGAATCAGATCTGACAGTGTCGTGAAATGTGGCATCAAGTGATGGCATTGATGGTTGCTGTGCACCGACTGTGTTGTGAATGGTTTTTATGAGAGATTCGCTGTATTAGTTGCATTATTATAATGTTTTTGGAGGCGTGCAAACAATTGATTCATCAGTCTCATCCAAATAATTAATTTGCGTCAGTCAGTCCCCGGGTTATCTTATCTTTATATATTAGAATCCTAGATATGATTAATTTAGTAATATCCTTGTAAAGAAACGCAAGATTATATATATATATATATATACATATAATCTTGTGTTAGTTTGCAAAAGACATTGCTAAAGTAATTATATCTAGGATTCTAATAGGGTACACATATGTCACATGGGGAGCATCTCTTGTACTCTATTGTTCTAGAAACATAATACAAATATATTGTTTCCTATCGTGTTTGTCTCGATTAGTCTAGATCAATCCTATTGATCAATCTCGATCAATTATGTTTATTAGTCTCGATTAGTCATGCTGACTCAGTCTTGGCTAGTTCTGTCGATCAGTGTCGGCTAGTCCTACCGACTCAATCTTAGGCAGTCCTATCGACCAGTCTTAACCAGTCATGCCAACTAGTCTTGGTCAGTCATGTCGACTCAGTCTCGACTAGTCCTATGTCGATTCAGTCACGTTCATTTCACTATCGACATGATCCCGGTCTTTCCACCGTCGGCCTAGTCTCGATCAGCCCCCCACACTTCATCAGACAAAGACCACAAACTTTGAGACAAGATCAACACTCAAGCAAGCTCCTACCACGAGTCACACCTATTGGTTCTCCCAAGGCACGACTCCTTTATGGGAGAGAGAATGATAGAGCATATCTTGACCCATCCGACAAAGATCGCCAGATCACCACAGTAGAGCCAACTAGACACCTCCAACTCAGCTCAGACTATGACCTCGGGATTGGACGTCACTCTATCCCACTATTTAAGAGGCATGGAGAGATGTGATGTGCCCCAAATAGTGTCAGCAGACAGATCGCTAGCCCGTCCCACCATCCAAGGAACATGGCAATGCACGACGCAGCCCAAGCGACATCGATGCCAAAATATGGACCAGCCATCCCAAGGCGTCAGCATGCATTAATACCCACGTATGGTGGCGTTGCTAGTCATTAAACAGCCTCGTACGATGACCCCCCCTCCTCCCTCTCGTCTTGACAGGAGGTATACAAGTCATCGCGATGAATAGTATACATGGATAGATAGATAAAATACATCTCCACAACACTTTTTTTAGGGCTCAGGCTCGCGACTAACTTAACCATCTAAGGGGATGGGCTAGAAAGACCCCCCCCATCATACTCAGGCCTTTTGTGTAAGACACAGATGACAAGGAGGAGGAGGAGGACTCGAGTGCCAGTTCTGGCTCAAGAAGATAGCCCAAAGGTTCAGAAGCAGAGTCATTAGCCTGACACCCTTTCCCTAACACACGTGAGCTGCGTGGATGCCCTTGCGCACTTGGATCGAACCAAGCCATGACGACACCTCGGACTCGGTATAAAGAACAACAATAATAGTATGTTCGATATGTTAAGTCCAATTTGATCTAACTAACTTTCTTAACTAATATGACATTTCAAGATCATCACCTTATCTTGGTCCAACAAACACCATTGCCCACTTTTATTGCCATGACGTCATCGACTAAGGATCGATGCGGTTTGATTATAAGAATTTAGCTTATGACTCTTTGAGCCCCTCTCCTATTTATAGAGAGCCTCTTACTGCTAACCCTAATAAATCCTTCTTAGTGGGTATTGGATACCCATCCAATAACCACTAGCTTAATGGATATTAGATACGCATCCAATAACCATTATAAGCTCTATTAGATCTCATCCAATGAAACCATTAAAATAGGGGCTTATCGGATTTCTTATATCTAATCCTCTATTCGTCATATCATTCACCATATGTGTATGACTCTCTAGAGCTAATAACAAGTTGACTGTGAGTTATATATGTCAGAACACCTTTTTGACACAAACCTCCTTCTAAATTATTATCCCTAAAAATTTACTTAACTCATCGACTATGAATGTATTATGCCATTACGTTATAGTCCTCCTAGGTATAAAGGTATCTAATCCATTTGACATGTTTGTCCTCAATTACCGTGTATCTATAATCCATCATCTATCTAATATCCCAAAGACTATATATTAGATATGGTGCTGTCATGTCTATATGAAATCTATTAGAGCCTAACTCTTCTCGGATTCTCTAGAAAATTCCTTTTCTCTTAATCCGAATCTCACTCTTATCAGATTCTCTCAATCTGACTGACCCTGGCCAGAGATTTACCTGAGTGAGAGCACACGGGATATTCTTATCATGATATCATGAGTAAATAATCCTCTATTGACACATAATTGCCTTCATAAGATTGACTATTATTCCCAATGATCGATTATACTAGATCTGAAACATTCAGACTTATAAGTCTAGAATCAAAGAATGAAGTACTCAAATAAGGTATAATTGATATCTCAAGTCTAAAGACTGAATACACAACTGAGATTACAGAATCGTTATCTGACGATGATATATCATTAATCATCTAGCATTCCGTAAGTATATCATTTAGTGAACTCATTCTTCGATGAGCACATGCACTATATCTCTAGTATCCTCATACAAGCAGCTATGAGATCAGTCGCCTTCATCATATGGACGAATATATAATACACTGATCTATGTGGTTACCTCAATATCCTTTTCGAGTAACCTATGATCATAAATAATTAAAATATGTGTTTAAAGGTCAAATTTATCTTATTATCATGATCTCATCATGATCTAATTCTCATTACATAGATCCAAGAACATCATAATATATCATCATATATAGCGAAAAAATGTCATTACTAATATTAACCAAAAAAGTTATATAGTGTATCACATGTGTCATTACTCATGTGATTGTAGGACAACTATAAATAGTAATATCAGATTGTCTAGAACCAGGCTAAGCAACCCACAACAAAACTCCCTCGCGATCATGCTGCTCTCCCATAGCCTTGTGTCCTGTGTCAACCCTCCCACCTAGCTTAGAGGGGACCTAGGGGGTCGCATGAGGACCGTTGGTCATCTCAAAGACCATATAATCCCTAGGGGGGTAGGAACATAGTTGGCATAGGGGCCTAGGTCCTAATCACCATGACAATACAAGACGCTTCAAGAGTTTCCGGCCTACCTCCACTGGGAAAGAGTAGCTCTCCACTCCCTCCTCTAACGGAAAAGGGCCTCCTAATGATAGGACTCCAGCAGCATTGAGTCCTAATCACTCTAGAAGTAATTAAGAAAAACTCGATAAGATTGTAATAAAACCCTACCTAGTCACTTCTATCTTATATGAAGTATGACATGGATTTATTTTGGGGCCTTAGGGCTTCCTGGCCGTCGCCCCCTTCACTGGGTTGGTCGGCTAGGGTTTCTAGCAGAGGCATGCAACTTGTGCAGCAACTTAGGTCGTTGCCTTCCTTATTTAGGTAGGGCAGCTATAGAATAGGCAAAAGGGAGAATTCACTTAGGAAGCACCCCCCTAGGGCTAGGGTTTTAAGCCCTATATAAGCATAGCCTCCACCTCTTTTCTTCAAGTAAGATCAATTTTATTTCAGCCTTGTTGGCCGACCCTAGGAGGGAGGAACCCCTATAGTGTTTCAAGGGTTGATTCCCCTCAGAGATCAAAATCTATAGAGCTCCTTCTGGGGCTCTATCATCTAGTATCAGAGCTGCGTTCATGCTGCCCTGTAGCCATCTGTGCTGCCTCCACCTTCCCAAGCAATTCCCACAATTACTGTGACACGCGCCTCCACCTTCTACCCCAACTGCAGATCAAATCAGTCTACCGCTTCCTCCCCTGTGTTTGATATAGAAATATAGTATATTTTCATCACCCACGCCTCTTCAATACTACAAGATCCTTTATCTTACATGTTGAATAATTTGTTCATATTTTATCCACTACAAATTTCATCCGACGCAAACGTTATTGTTGTTGCGAAGGCAAAATGCTATAAAAATTTTTAGCTACTTATTTGACTCTTGAAACTAGTTTATTGCTTCTCCTTTTTTATCAAAATTTTTATACAATTCCCTAGATCAACTTACCTTTCATTTAAGATTAATTTCTGGAAAAAATTCTTTCTAGAACCGATTTTATTATGCCTCAATTCTTTATCGCATAGTACTAAAATTTTATGATGAAGAAAACTACCTGCTGACTTTTTCTCTATTTTCCTATCGTTACTCTACCGAAATTTGGTCAAACTTTTTGCTGATATTGACCACATCTGAACCGAGGATTTTTGTATATTTTCCTTGAATTTTTCTCTAGGATTTACGTCGAGAATTCATTGTTTCTCCGACGTAAAATCTGTTCGGCAGGATAGCACATCGCAGCACCTTTCTTTGTCGAATTTCATTGGATTTGAGTGCTATCTTTTATAAGTTTTTAGACTATCTTTCTCTCATCTGCAAATCCTTCCATCCTCACCAAGAAACCCTCTAAACCACACTCTAAACTGATTCCAAACAACCACCCAAATCAGCCCTAAACTGTAGTTAACCTTCCTTACCGATCCACCTACCATTTAAGCCAACCTTTTTTACCGATCCACCTACCTTTTTAGCCACCTTTGCTTTGAAACCTCTCATCCCAATCAGCCCCAAAACCCTACAAAACCATAGCTCAAATGACATCTAAAACAATAACCTAATAAGCCTAAAACCGTAGTCTTATAAAACCATCACTTATTCGCATCATACCCCTACCAATCTCTATTAAACCTCTATTGCCATCTAACCCAGATTCAAAACCCTTTTCCTAACCTTCATCCACTATTTGGGCTGATCACCAAGACCAAGAAGACTACAACATGGAGTAAATTCTGATTGCAAAAAGAACCCACTAGACATAAGAAGCGAAGTTAAGACACGACGGCCCTACACCTCTGTGACATCGATCTCCTTTGCATAACTTCAAGAAGGGCACCTCAATCAAGATGTTAAGAGTATGAGAGCCATATCCCAACTAAAAGCATATAAACCTTCACCACAAATCAATTACCAGAACCTTGATGAAGAACTAGCAGGGATTTGTCAAACCTCCACCATACAAGAGCACCAAAACAGGTTTGAAACATTATTTAACCAAACTTATGATTAGTCTAAAAAGCATATGTTGAGGACTTTTATTAAGGGTTTGAAGTCGGAGATTCGGGAAGAAGTTAAAGCGCGATAACCGTACACACTTAAGGCAATCATCTCCTTCGTGCAACATCAAGAGGAGCGATTGAACTATGAAGCCCATAGAACTAGGGTCGCTCCCCGACCAACGGAACCAAAGCTTTCACCTCCTCCTATTGTTAGCCGACCCCCTCAACTAAAGAAATTAACAAGAGAAGACCTACATGATGGATCAACAAAGGGCCTGTGTGCGAATTATGATAAAATGTGGAGCCTTGAACACCAATGTAAAAAGGAGACACCACTAATGATTGCGCCCACTGAAGAACCCAAAATAGTAGGTACAACTTTCGAGCCCAAGGAGAAGGATATACCACACCTGCACGGTCCCTACCTTAGCCGGCTACACCAACCTGCAAAAATTGAAGATCGAAGGGTTTCTCGAGCAGTAGTTCATCATCATCCTCATCAACGCCGGGAGCACACACAACTTCATGAGCAATAAGGTTACTGCCCATTTAATACTCCAAAAAGAAGATTACAGTGGGTACGAAGTCAAGGTAGCTAATGGCCAAATTCTGAAGTGCAACCAAAAGTGCTCATGGGTAAAACTGATCATATAGGAGCAAGATGTAGTTGCTGATTTTTTCCTCCTCCTTCTTGATGGTTTTGATATAGTGCTCGGCATTGATTGGTTGTCCACGATTGGAGATGTTTTCTGAATTTTTTTGAAGTTATCCATGAAATTTTTTAAAAAAGAAAAACATGTGATTCTACGAGGGAGCCTAATGACTACAACCATAACACAACACTTGGAGGGGATACCAAAAGAAGAATCGAATGGTTTCCCAATTCAAATTCAAGAGTTTCATGAGATTGAAGATAAGAACCCTCTCCCACAACTTACTAAAATTTTGAGCGTCTCCACCAAACCGAGTCGACTACCTCCTCTAAAGTCGTCTGACCCCCCTATGCTGAACTGGCTGAAACTTCTACCAGCCGTTGCTCGGCCAGATTGCTTCCTACAATCTTAGAAGGTCGAAGATAAAAGGGTTACCCAAGAGATGATAGAGACACAGATTGTTCGATTGTGCTTATTTCTCGGTACGACACATCCCTATATCCTTTTCCTTGGAGATAAGCTACTTCTAAAGTGTTACATCTCGTCGAACTCACCATGGTTGCTGATGCAACACTTCCAGATCTCAGGTGACTTCCATGAGTTTCCCGAGGATCAGACCATGATGCTCAAAGACCTTTTTGATGATGACCTCTGATCTACGGCCCAAGATAGCAAAAAATTTGAGACCCTCGAGTGGAAAAATCAGAATAAGAGAAGGATTATTCACAGATCTCAACAAAACATCATCCCTCTCACTCTCTGTGAAGAAAGATGCACCACCTTGACCGAGTGGAACTATAGCCCTCACAACCACGATATTGTCCCCACCAAGTCATGGCCAAATGTTTATGATTAGAGCAGACACATCCAGAGTTGAGATCGGCATCATCCTTATGCAAGATGGTTGACTCTTAATTCACACTGACGCTTCCCCCACACTCCACACGAGGTTTTTAAAGGGGATACTCATTGCTACCAAATTTAAAGTTTGGCTGGATATAGGTCCATGGCACGAAAGAGGAGTAAGCCTAGAAGGATTGTAATCTATGCTCATGCCAGATTGGGCTCTCATCATCTTGAATCATACCAGAGGACCGTCACCATTCCAGAAGAAAGATTGGCTGTTACTAAAGACTAACCATATGGTAGCACATGCAAAGAAGAAATGGCTTCTCGATAAACTATATAATGGATGAAAAATTAAAGATCAAGTTTTCCTACACCTCCAGCCTGATCGGCAGGAAACTCGAGCCTTAAGGAAGTGGTCTTCTTATTTCTTTAGGTCTTGTAAAATTAGGGATCACATTGGGGCCTTAACCTGGAGATCAGATCTGCGCACCAGATTAAGATTACAGTCGATCCTTTAGGTATCCCACTTCAAATGAAAATTTAAAAAAGATAACTCAGCCCAAATCCTTTCAACTAACACCCAAGCTGATGAGGAGGCCAAAGTTTAGTTAATGATAGCATAGAAATTATATGAAGAGCTGAAGACCCGGTTCCATGAGTTTATGGATCCTCAGCCTTGAGGACAAGGTTGATTCAAAGAGGGTGGACTTGATAGAACTCCAGTAGGGTTGAGTCCTAATCATCCTAAAAGTAATTAATAAAAACACCGTGAGATTATAATAAAACCTCACTTAGTCACTTTTATCATATAAAGAAGTATAACTAGGATTTATTTTGGGGCCATAGGAATTCCTGGCCGCCGCCCCATTCATTGAGTTGGTCGGCTAGGTTTCTAGCAGAGGTATGCAACTTGTGCAGCCATTTAGGCCGTCGCCCCCCTTATTTAGGTAGGGCGGTTATAGAAGGGGGCGGCAACCTAAGTGGCCTAGCCTCCACCTCTTGCTTGATGAAAAGAGGTGGAGGCTATATAAGCTTATATAGGGATCACTTAGGAAGCACCCCCTAGGGCTAGAGTTTTAATCCCTATATAAGCTTGTAGCCTCCTCTTTTCATCAAGCAAGATCAATTCAAAAATAGTGCAAGTGTAAATTTTTGTTTTAAACAAAAATTTTTTACTTTAAGCAAGATAAGAAAATCAGAAGCTTTTCATTCAAGTAAAGCAATTGAATGATTCAAAAATAAAATGCAAAATTTCTTCGAAGTGCTTGACTTGAAACCTTGCTTTCAAGGAGTATATAAAAATGGAAGTGTCACATGATATTTTATAGAACACAATTAAGAACCCGACAATTGTAAGTAGTAAATGAAATAAGTAAGGAACAATTACAATTTATAGTGGTTCAGTCTCAACCTTGGCCTACGTCCACTTCTCGAGTCCTCCTCGTTGAGGCACACCGACGTCCACTATCAATCTCCTTTGGGTGAAGATCAAACCCTTACAACACTTCAAGGGAGACAAGATTACACACTTGGATCACTTCCTTACCCATTTTTTTTTCTTACAATTTACACACAATATTTTCTCAGATTACAATCCCTAAAATTGTTGTATAGAATGCATGAAAACTTAGAGTATTTATAGGCCCCAAATAGCTTCAGAATTTGAAGCCAAAAATCAAACTCACTCGGAAAATCCGGGGTGTGGGTGGTTCACCCGCCGGCTTGGGCGGGTCAACCACCGAAGTGCCCAGATTCTTGGGTACGGGCGGTTCACCACCCAACTCGACAGCCATTGACAGCTGTCGAATCGGCGCTCAAATTGACAATCGTCGGGAATCCTAAAAAAATGATTCCCTTCACTTTTCCAATCTCGATTTGAACCATAAATTAACCAATCCCTCATTAACTAATTGAGCTCGACCTGAGCTCAATCACACCCCATAGTGGACCCGATTGCCAATTTGAGTTGATTTGAATTCCTTTCAAATCACACTCATTTAGGACTGAAACTTAACCTATGACTTAAAGATTACAATCAAGACATGACCACCAAGCTTATGACCTTACTCCCGCAATCCAGCAACCTCTGGAATCTCCAACAGGGAGTCTCACGGTCTTCCTCTGGCGATCTCCCGGTGTGTTCCTAGCGATCTTCCCGATTCCTTCAGCGAAGTCCTAGTGAATGGACGACGAGCTTTCACCGCATCATCCAAAACTTTAGCCCAATACCTAAGCTTGATCCTAGGCCTATATCTAATCTATAACTCCTTCTCTCGTCATGGTTAAACCTGTATGATGTTAACTATGACTTAATTAATTACAATCATAATGGATAACATATCTACTTCAAGACCTTTCCAACTCTCGGCAAGCCTTTCGCCAACCCTTGACAATTTTCTGGCGAGTCTTGGTCTTCTTCTCACGAACTCCCTTGTGCCATCCTGGTAAACTCCCGATACCTTCGGCGAGCTCCCTATGTACTCCTGGTGAGTTCATAACCGTATCGTCTGAATCCCAGCCCGATGTTGACTTTGGCCAAACATCTGATTGTCGTATTCTCTCTATCGTAGTTAATCTTGCATCAATCAACTCTAACAACACATGTTAGATCAATAACCCATCAATTGATTCCATCATCAAAATATGAGATTTAACAATCTCCCCCTTTTTTATGATGACAATCAATTGATGACAGGAGTTAATTCTAACTCCTCATAAATACATGCCACTTAAATTTAAGAGAATCACACACTCTTGAATTTTAAGTATTTTTAAGCAATCAATATTCCAAGCAAATTTCAACACAAATTTATATCAAGTCATCAAATCATGAGTTTCAAAAAGATTATGCATCTATACCCAAGATAACTAAGTACATCATCAATATAATGTATTATCAACGTATATCATTAATATCTTATGTCATTAATGTATATCATCAATATCATGTATCATCAATGTATATCATCATGTGTCATATATTAGGATCAATTGGCACTAAGAGGGGGGGATAAATTAGTGTAAGTGTAAATTTTCAGTTTAGATGAAAACTTTTCAATTAAACCAAGATAGAAAATTTGAAGCTTTTCATTCTTAGTGAAACAATTGAGTGATTAAAAAAAAGTTGCTAAGTTAATAAGCAAATCGGAAAGATAAGCAATATTTGAAGGAAAGAACTTATCATGAAAACTTTACTTTCAAAGAATTAAGTTAAATTAGAAGCGTCAATACAAAAATATGTAAGCAATGAAAACAAGGAAACACTGACAATTTTTATAGTGGTTCAGCACCAACGGCCTACGTCCACTCCCGAGTCCTCCTTCTTGAGGCACACCGACGTCCACTACCGATCTTCTTTGGGTAAGACCAAACCCTTACACTTTACTTACAAGGGAGATAAGATTACACTCTTTGATCACTCCCTTACTCCTTTCTTTTTCTTATAATTCTCACACAATATTTTCTCATAATATAATCCCCAAAAATTATTATATAGAATGCAAGAAAACTTAAGATATTTATAGGCCCCAAGTGACTTTAGATTTTTGGAGCAAAATATCAAACATACCCAAAAAAATTGGGTATGTATGGTTTACCCGCCGACTTGGGTGACTCAGCCACCCGAACACTAGGGTATGGACGGTTTACCCATCGGTCCTGGGCAGGTCAACCACTAAAAGTATCCAGATTCTTGGATACAGGCAGTCTGAGCGGATCAGCCACCGTCAGCTGCCCGAAAGCCTTCTCGGTGGCGATACACCCGTCGTTCACCGGTGGTTTACCCGTTGAAATTTTCGCAAAAGTGGTTCCCTCAACTTTTCGAATTCTGGCTTGAACCATCAGTTGACCATTCCCTTGGTCAACTAATTGAGCTTAACCTGAGCTCAACCAAACCCTATAGTGGACCCGGTTGCCTTATAGAGTTGATTTGGATTTCATCCAAATCCAACTCAATTAGGACTCAATTCTTAATTAAGACTCAATGATTACAACACTAAGACCTAACTCCCGCTAATCTGGTAGCCTCCGGTATTCTTGCGACGAGTCTTCCGGTCTTCTTCTAGCAATCTCCTGGCATGTTCCCAGCGAGCTTTCCAATACCTTCGATGAATCTTCTAGCGAACTTCGATGAGATCCCATTGCCTTGTCCGAACCCAGCTTGATGCCCAATCTTGATCTTGGCCCATCATCTGGTTGTAACTCCATTGGTCCTGTCATAGTTAGACCTGCATGATGCTAATTATGACTTAATTAAATATAATCATAATTACCAAACATCTATTATAAGACCATCATAACTCCCGACAAGCTTTTCGGCGACTCCCAACAATCTTCCAGCGAGTCTCGATCTTCTTCTAGCGAACTCCCTTGCGCCATCCTAGTAAACTCCTGATACCCTCGGCGAGCTCCCGACGCACTCTAGCGAGTTCCCAACTGTATCGACCCGATGCACGGACTTGACCTTGGCCAATCATGATTATAATAATCATTCAGTCTAATTAATCCTGCATTAATCAATTCTAACAATCCTATTAGATCAATAACCCATCAATTGATTTCATCATCAGAATCAGAGATTCAACATCATCAATGTATATTTCTCAATATCATGTGTCATCAATGTATATTTCTCTCCCTTTGTCATCAACAAAAAGATGAAATATAGGGCTAAGGATTTTAAGGCATATGAGTTTTTGCTCCCCCTTTTTAAGATACGATATGTTATAAAAAAATTTTTTCCTCTTGAAAAAGAAGAAAAGAAAACTAGGGAGGATTTGTAAAACATTATTAAATATAACTCTCAATTTTATAGAGGTGATTTTCAAAAATGAGCTCAAAACTTCAAAATATCCAAGGAGATTTAAAAATTTAGGAGCTATTCATACATTTTAAAATCAACTAATATAATTTCAAGTGTAACAAATAAATCTGTAAAATAATAAAACATTATGTAAATTTTATTTTCTTTTGTGAATAATAAGATAAAGAACATGAAGAAAGCTTTCAAAAATATTATCACAAGAAACTTAATCTCATGAAATCTAGATTAGCAATTCATATATTTTCATAATTTAGCATTCTTAACTCTCAACCTCAATCTTGTAGATATAAGATTTTAAAAGAAAATTTTGAATATGAGCTCAACAAATCTTTCTCATGTAAATTTCAAGAAAATATAGCAAATAAATTTAAACAATAACAAATCATTATCTTCATATAGATTTTCAAAATCATCATTACATGCATAATCATCATACATGATTTCACATCATCACACCTTCTCCCCCTTTGTCATCAACAAAAGAAGTGCAATTAGCAAGTTTTTGATATATAAAAGCTTAGCAATTTAGTAAATTTTTCATTACTTTAGAACATGCAAGCTAGTGAATTTTTTCTTCTATTTTGAGAAGTGCAAGCTAGCAAATTTTTTATTCTTTTGTAATGTTTAAGTTAGTAATTTTACATAATACAAACTAACAAGTTTTGCTCTTTGTCATTGTCAAAAAGAAGAGATGGTTACAATAGTGAATATTAAGAAAAATATATCATCACATGAAATATATCAAGAAAAAATAACATGATGATGAGATATATAATTCATGAAGACAAATTGTGAATATGAAGAGACAAATCATATAAGAAAAAAATAAAATCTCTTGATTCATGCATAAGAAATCTTAAGTTGTCAAAATTTTGATTGATAAAAGATTTGAAGTTATAATTCTGAGGAATCAAAATTATGATATAGGTAAAGAACCCTTTTAATTTTAAAATTATCAAAAAATACTTTCAAAAGATTTAAAATGAAATTAATAGACTTATTGGTCTCTTGAAATGCTAGTTATTTACTTTCTTCCCTTTGTGTGAACAAGAAGGTAGAATCAAGGTAGAGAAGTGAAAAATATTATATCACAAAAATACTCAATCTTATAGATGTGAATTTCAAAATCTAAGAAAAAATCAAGAGCTACCCATACAATTTAGTCATTTTATGTAAATTTAAAGCAAGGTAGCAAATCAATCAAATCATGCATTTTAAGGATTATCTCATCTAAAATTTGATAATAAGCAATAAGAATTTTAAAAGATAACATGATAGTAGATCAAGCTCAAATTGTAAATCAAGTATTTTACATGTATTTAGAAAGTTCTAATTTTCTTCTAAGCAATTGTTCCTCATTCAATGTTATCATATCCAATTTTCTCCTAATCATATTGGTAATTTTATTTTCCTTTTTTAGTCATTGTCATGAAATATGATGGTATAATTTTTTTACATCTATGTTCAAATTACTCCCAAAAGTATAAGGGATATCATGTCATTAAAAATGAAAATTCAAATCTAGAAGACATGATTTAATAAATTTGCCTCACCTTTTGTTTGTGAATATAAATAATCAAGGCATCTTATGTATTTCCAAGTAAAATTATCAAATCATGCATATTTCATTTAAGTTTCAACATATCACATTCATGAGTTATAAAATAAATCATGTCAAGAAGGATATTAATATCAAAATACTCTCATGAATACCAAAAGATATAATTTAATTTAATAAATCTCCTCTTAGATAATAAAAATTTTAGGAGATCAATTTTGTAAGCAAAAACATAACTCATAAAAATTGTTAAATTACAAATATGATTTTGCAAAATGAGATATGAAAATATAGGATCTCAACTTATTTATGTGATTTTAAATCATCAATATCATTGTTTAGATTCATGTTGTAGTTCCAAATAGTTAAACCTATGATTTATTTATAAACTTATTCAAACGAGCTTGATTGATGTAAAGATTTCAAATTACAATTTTTCAACTTATCAAGATCATGATAAAATCATTAAAAATATCAATAACGTTGGATAAATTCTTCAATCTCTTTTTAAAATAAAATAATTTGAAAAATTATCCAAAATCATCATCAAAAATCACTTTTTAAAAAATTCAATGAAGGTATCATAGATTATTTTTCAATACCTAAAGTTCTCTAATCCATTTTTATAGCTTAAGAGATTCAACAATAGTAGTATTATTTTATCTCTTGTTAAAGGATTAATAGGATAAAAATCATTTCAAGAATAATTGTCATTCTTTTGAAATTTATTTTAAGAATGTAATGTCATTTAAAGTCAAAAACAAAATTTCATCAAGATCATTGTAATAAAATATTTTCAAACACAAAACTTAGATTTATTTCATTTCCAATGATTTTTAGACTTAGTATAGTGAGTTACCATGCTAATTTCATTCTCATTAAATATATTTTTAATTTATAAAAATACTAGACAATGGAACATGATTTTTCTCTCCCTTTTCTATATTGTTATATGCTAAAATTTTATCATTCAAACACAATCATTTAATTATAGCATTTCAATCAATATAACATTTAAATCAATTATTCCATAGACTTTGTCAATATTTTGAATTATTTAAGAATAATCTTTATATTTAAACCAACATCTAAGCTAATAATTTTAAATTTTTTATTCAATTATCTTCAAAATATCATTTATGTAAATTTTAACATATTTTTCAATAAATAAGGTTCTTTGGTTCTAGTTCATTTTCTAGCTATGCATCATCAAGATTAATTGTATAATAATGAATCATCAAAAGATTCATTGTCATTAATTTTAATTTTAATAATTTTCTTATTATTACTTAGACTAGTGAGCTTTGAAAGGGTATTAGATCTCAAGTCATGTGCCTTGAGTATCTATTTTCAAAATATACTTAGTGCTCCTAGCCTTGTTAGGAGGCAACTTTATATTATGGGAAGTTTTGATTTAGGTACCAATTTGAGTTTGGGTCCTTCGTGATATATTCTTCACATTTTATCTAATGGCTTAAGTTTGTTTATGATTCCTTTAGGAACTCAAATTAACTTATGTGGACTATAATTTTTAAATAGATATTTGTAGGCTTTATGTCCTAATTTTTTACAAGAATTACATTTAAGTTTTGATGGCACATTTAAAGTATATCCTTTTACAAAGATGGTAGCCTTTTGTTGAATGTTTTCGATAAAGCTTATGTCATTTCTTTTATTAATATGACCATTATTAGCAAGGATCATATCTAGGAATTTATTCCCAATTTTAAAATTTTCTAATGTTGAATTAAGCATGACATTTTCTTCCTTAATCTTGTCTAACATTTCACATTTAGAACTAGGATTATGTGATGCTAATAACTCATGCATTTCATCAACTTTACCAACTAACAAATCATGTTTATTTTTAAATAACTTAAAAGATTTACTAAATTTTCTAAACTCATCAAACAAATTATGGATCGTATTTATAATTTTGAAAAAAAAATGCTTAATGAATCACTAACTTCATTGTCGATGGCTAAAAGAGCGATGTTCTTCACATCTTGGTTGTGTATTTCATCTTTGGAGCTCATCAGCTTCTTGCATTCATAGTAAGAGGTTTTGTCCATCTTCATATCATTTTTAAGGTTCATGTTCATTAATTTACCGATTCATTTGTCAAGGATTCAAAGTCCTCATCACTCGAGATTTCGCTCGAGGAGTCATATGTTATAAGTTCAAATTCCTTCTTATTCTTTGCAAGGTGTTCTTTAAAAAGATACACATTTATATTTTCCAAGATGTATAGTCCATCTCATTAAACACAGGAGGACTTGTGATGCATTGACCCTCATTAATGCGGAAAAGAGTCATTTCTCTTGGGTGTTAAACCAAATGAAAATAATGTGGCTCTAATACCAATTGTTATGATCAATTGATACTGAGAGAGGGGGGGGAGTGGGGGGTAGTTTGAATTAGTGCAAGTGTAAATTTTTATTTTAAATAAAAAACTTTTCACTTTAATGAAGATAAGAAAATCGAAAGTTTTTCGTTCAAGTAAAGCACGTGAATGACTTAAAAATAAAATGCGAAGTTTCTTGGAAGTGCTTAACTTGAAACCTTGCTTTCAGGGAGTAAATAAAAACGAAAGCATCACGTGATATTTTGTTGAACATAATTAAGAATCTGACAATTATAAGTAGTAAATGAAACAGATAAAGAACAATTATAATTTATAGTGGTTTGGCCTCAACCTTGGCCTACATCTACTTCCCGAGTCCTCCTTGAGGTACACTGGCGTCTACTATTGATCTCCTTTGGGTGAAGATCAAACCCTTACAACACTTCAAGAGAGACATGATTATACACTTGGACCACTCCCTTACCCATTTTTTTTTTACAATTTACACAATATTTTCTCAGAATATAATCCCCATAATTGTTGTATGGAATGCATGAAAGCTTGGGGTATTTATAGGTCCCAAATAGCTTCAGAATTTGGAGCCAAAAATCAAACTCATATGGAAAATCCAAGTATGGGTGGTTCACTCGCTAGCCTGGGCGAGTCAACCAACGAAAGTGCCCAGATTCTTGGGTATAGATGGTTCAGCCGCCTAGTCTAGGCGGTTCAGCCGCTGACAACTGCCAAAAATCCTAGGTACAGTCGGTTGAATTGTCAAAAATTTCAGAAAAGTGATTCTCTTCACTTTTCCAATCCTAATTTGAACCATCAGTTGACCAATCCCCTTGTCAACTAATTAAGCTCGACCTGAGCTCAATCACACCCTATAGTGGACCCGGTTGCTAATTTGAGTTGATTTGGATTCCTTCCAAATCACACTCATTTAGGATTCAAACTTAACTTATGTCTTAAAGATTACAATTAAGACATAACCACCAAGCTTACGACTTTACTCCCACAATCTGGCAACCTCCAAAATCTCCAACGGTGAGTCTCACAGTCTTCCTCTGGTGATCTACCGGTGTGTTCCTAACGATCTTCCCGATACCTTTGGCGAAGTCCTAGCGAACGTCCGACGAGCTTTCACCGTATCATCCAAAACTTTGGCCTGATGCCTAACCTTGATCCTGGGTTCATATCTGATCTGTAACTTCTTCTCTCATCATAGTTAAACATGTACAATGCTAACTACGACTTAATTAATTATAATCATAATACCCAACACATCCACTTCAAGACCCTCCCAACTCCCGACAAGCCTTTCGGGAAAGTTTATAAGACTCAAGCAAAGTTGAGTTCTAATCACCTTAAAAGTAATTAATAAGAACCCTATGAGATTATAATAAAACCCCACCTAGTCACTTCTATCATATAAAGAAGTGTTGCTAGGGTTTATTTTGGGGCCTTAGGGCTTCCTAACTGCCACCCCCTTTACTGGGCTGGTCGGCTAGGGTTTCTAGCAAAGGTGTGTGGCTTGTGTAGCCACTTAGGCCATCGCCCCCTTTATTTATGCATGGCAGTTATAGGAGGGGCAAAAAGGAGAATTTACTTATGAAGCACCCCCTAGGGCTAGGGTTTTGAGTCCTATATAAGCTTGTAGCCTCCACCTCTTTTTATTAAGTAAGATCAATTTTATTTTTATCAAGTACGATCAATTTTCTTTCAACCTTGTTGGCTGATCCTAAGAGGAACCCCTATAGTGTTCCAAGGATGATCCCCCTAAAAGAGCAAATTCTATAGAGCTCCTTCTAGGGTTCTATCATCTTGTATCAGAGCAACATTCCTACTACCCCTGCTGCCATCTTTGTCGCCCCCACTATTTCAAGCAATTCTCACAATTGCTGCAACATGCGCCTCCAACTTCCTCCCAAGTCACAGATCAAATCAATCTACTGCTGCCCTCTACATTTGAACTAGGCGATCTGGTATAATCTCATCATCCACGCCTAGTTACTATTGTAAAATCCTTTACCTTACACCTTGAAGAGTTTCTTTCATATTTTTTCTGCTACAAATTCCTATCATTGCAAACGTTATCATCGTTATGAAGGGGAAATTCTACAGAAATTTTCAGTCGCTTGTTTGCCTCTTGAAACCACTTTATTGCTTCTCTATTTTGGTCGAAACTTTTATATAATTTCATATATTATTTTAGCCCTCATCTAAGATCGATCTCTAAAAAGAATCCTCTCTGAAACCGATCTTATTGGGCACCAATTCTTCGTTAGATACTGTTGAAATTTTATAACGAAGAATCTGCCTTTCGACTTTTCATCCACTTTTCAGCCGTTATGCTGCAAAAATTTTGCCATGCCTATTTGCTGATATTGGCCACATCTAACCAAAGATTTGTTACAAATTTATGCATATTTTCCTAGGATTTTCTTCTGGAATTTACGTCGAGAATTCGTTGCTTCTTCGACGTAAATTTTGTTCGATGAAACAATACATATATAGCGATCTTTTATCGAATCCTATTAGATTTTCATTGTTTTTTTTCAGATTTGAAACTCTCTTTTCCTTATCTTCATCCTCTACCACAATAGCCCCAAATTTCACAATTTTTTGCTGAAATTTTCATTGAGAAACTGTTGTTTCTTCGATGACCATTTTGCTTCTACAAGACAGCATATACTATAGCGAACTTCATTGAATTCTATCAAACCTTCGCTGTCATCTCTTCCAGATCTAAAACCATCTTTCCCTAACCTTCACCCTCTACCATCACAGCCCCAAAACCCTACCAAACCGCAGCCAAAACTATACCAATATCAACCATAAAACAGCCTAAAATCGTAGTTTCCTACAACTAGCACCTATTCGTAACATACCCCCACTGATTCCCATCAAACCTTTGCTGCCATCTATCCCAGATCCAAAATCCCTTTTCCTAAACTTCATCCACTATCATTACAGCCCTAAAACCACACAAAATCCTAACCAAAACTTCACAAAGCCGCAACCCCAAACCACACCCAGAACAGCCACAAAACTAGCCCCAAAAATTGTAACCTTCAGTCTACTAACCTTTCAGCCACCCAACCTCCCTTATCCCTTCAACTGTAGCACGTATCTCTTGCTGCACAATGCTGCCAATAGTGACCTCTCACTACCATCCTCCTTGATCGCAGCTAGCAGCGATACTTTACGACAAAAAAGCTACTAGTAGCGATCTTTCGCTGCAATCTTTCATTGCCAACTGCCTTAATCGCGGCCAATAATGAATTGAACATGACCAGCAGCGGTCTCTCGCTCTATACCACCGTTGCCCTCGTCCATAATAGTGGTGCATTCCATTGCCCCATCTTCCTCATATTGTTGTTGCACCCTTACTGCAACCAACTCCACCTGCAGCCACGAAGTCGTACCACAGCCGCAGCCAATGTAGCTGTTGCCCTTTTCTTCCTCCACCGTCACTATTGCCTTTCGACTCATATCTCTTGGCTGCCATCTTCCAATATATATCAACTACTTGAAAAATCACAACCTCGACGACCTTGCAACATCACCATAGAACCGCAGCTAATGTTACTATTGTTGTCTTTTTTCTCCACCATTACTGCTACCCTTGGCTACCATCCTCTATCAACGCAGTAGCCACTTGGAGACTTCATCATAACAGCCCTAACAATTTTGTAGCAACATCACCACAGCAATTTCTCATCCTTTTGCTGCCATTGCTACCTTTAACCTGAAGATTACAACTACACTCTCCAATCGATTTATTTGATAGGTTGAAGATTCTTACATTATGACATCGGTGGGATTATTCGAAGCCAAATTGGAGGCTTTCAAAACGTGTATAGATGCTAAATTATGCGCTCTCTTTGAGGAGTTTAGATTGGACCTATCATCGATCCCAATAAGATCACAACGTGGTGCAAATTCAGATTATAAAAAAAACCCATTGGAGATAAGAAGTGAGGATAAGACATGACAGCCCTACACCTCGACACAATCGATCTCCTTCACACAACTTCAAGAAGGGCACCTCAATCAAGATGCTTAGAGCATGAGAGCCACATTTCAACCAAAAGCATATAAACCTTCAGCACCAATCAATTACAAGAACCTTGACGAAGAACTAGCAATGATCTGTCAAACCTCCACCATCCAAGAGTACCAAACCAGATTTGAAAGGTTAATATTGAGGGCTTTCATTAAGGGCTTGAAGCCGGAGATTCAGGAAGTTAAAGCGCGACAGCTGTACACACTTAAGACAACGATCTCCTTCGTACGACATCAAGAGAAGCGATTGAACTATGAAGCATGGAGGACTAGGGTTGCTCCCCGACTAGCAGCACCAAAGCTTTCATCTCCTATTATTGTCAATCGACCCCCTTAACTGAAGAAATTAACAAGAGAAGAGTTTTATGACGAATCGGCAATTGGCCTATATATGTATTGTGATAAACTGTGGAGCCTGAAAGACCAATGTAAAAATGAGACACTGCTGATGATTACGCCCACTAAAGAATCCAAAATTGAAGATACGACTCTCGAGCCCAAGGAGGAGGATACACCACAACCGGCCACCCGCATGATCCCTATCTTAACCGGCTACACAACCTACAAAAATTGAAGATCGAAGGGTTTCTCAAGCAGAAGTTCGTCATCGTCCTCATCAATGCTGGGAAAACACACAACTTCATGAGCAGCAAGGTTGCTACCCACTTAATGCTCCAAAAAAAAGACTATAATGGGTTCAAAGTCAATGTAGCTAACGGCCAAATTCTGAAGTGCAACCAGAAGTGCTCGTGGGTAAAACTAATCCTACAAGAGCAAGACGTAGTTGTTGATTTTTTTCTCCTCCCTCTCGATGATTTTGATATAGTGCTCACAATTGATTGGTTGTCCACGATTGAAGATGTTTATAAAATTTTTCGAGGTAAACCATGAAATTTTTCAGTAAAGAGAAACATGTGGTCCTATAAGAGAGCCCAGTGACTAAAACCACAACACAACACTTGATAGGGGTACCAAAAGAAGAATCCAGCGGTTTCTCGATCCAAATTCAAGAGTTTCAGGAGATGAAGCCAAAGAAGATTGAAGATAAAAACCCTCCCCCACAGCTTGCTAAACTTTTGAAAGTCTCCACCAAACCAAGCCTACTACCTCTTGTCAAGATGCCCAATTCCCTTATGCTGAACTGGTTGAAATTACCGCCATCTGATACTCGGTCAGATTGCTACTCACAGAATATCAAATATACGAGGGTCGCCCAAGAGATAATAGAGACATGGATTGTTCGGTTATGCTTATTTCCCGCTATGACACATCTCTACATCCTTTTCACCAGAGATAAATTACTTTTGAAATATTGCATCCTGCCGAACTTATTACTAATGCAGCACTTTCAGATCTCATGTGACTTCCAGGACTTTTCCTAGGATCGGACCATGATGCTCAAAGACCTCCTTGATGATGACATCCGATCTACGACCCAAGACCATGAAAAAATTAAGCCCCTCTAGTGACGAAATCTATATAAGAGAATGATCATTCGTAGATCTCAACAAAACATCATCTCTCACTGTAAAGAAAGATGATGCATTAGTCGAGTGAAACTATAACTCTCACGACCACGATGTTGTCCCCACCAAGTCATGGCCAGATATTTATGATTAGAGCAGACATATCCAGGATCAACGTCACCCTTATGCAAAATGGTTGACTCCTAATTTACATCGGGAGTTCTCCCACACTCCACACGAGATTTTTAAATGGAATATTCATTGCTACCAAATTTAAAATTTGACTAGACACAAGTCCATGACACGAAAAAAGAGTAAGCCCAAAAGAATTGTAATTCATACTCACGCCAGATTGGGCTCTCATCATCACCAGAGGACAGTCACCATTCCAAAATTTTTTTTTTGGCTATTACTAAAGACTAACCACATGACAACACATACAAAGAAGAAATAAACTCTTGATAAATTACAAAATGAATGAAAAATTGAAGATCAAATTTTCTTACACCTCCAGCCCGATTAGCAGAAAACTCGAGACTTAAGGAAGTAGTCTCCCTATTTCTTTGGACGTTGCAAAATTAGAGATCACATTGAAACTCTAACCTACAGATCAAATCCATACGCCAGATAAAGATTAATTCAAGCCTTACACCAACCGCCACAGTCATCAATGAACTTGTAGCAAAACACCGTTCACATAAACGTACAGAAATACGAGACAAAAAAACTAATTGCGTTCAAAATTTTTTTAACAAATCATCGATTGTGCCGCTAAACGTACAGAACCGTACCAATACTACCAATAGTTATAAGTGAACAGGCTGCCGAAATAAGCTATGGGGGAGATCCAAAGCTGCGGAAACAAGAAAAAGCAACGGCATGAAACGTAAAAGCTATCTCAAGCGGTAGATCACAATCAGCAAACGGGGCAGTCAATTTTGATTTTATAAGATTATGTACATTATTTTATATATATATATATATATATATATATATATATATATATATATATATATATATATATATATATATATATATTCAGAATGTCAAAACACATACCTCACCATGCATGCGAAGTGTACTCATACCGCTTAATGTAAGCAGATGCAACAAACAAACACAATCCGGCCCCCAAAGAAGAACCGACATTCACAACCAATTCTGTTGACAATATACGGGGAGGCCTACATTCTTGCAACAAAGAGGACATATTGCGAAAGGCACAACTAGTGATCCACTGGCTGGCTGCCTGCGTGCATTCTTCCGCCGTCAGGTCTCCCAAAACACTACGTCCCCAGTCGGATCAAGACAGCATAGAAATGAAAAGAACGGATCTTGGTGGATTCGAACCACCACATTCTCACGTCATTTTTCAGACAAATGACCTAGCGCTCCACCTGTTTGAGATTAAGATCCCATTTTGGCTGACATTAACAGCCACTATCAAACAGATAAAAGCGTTATACCAACACAATTTAATAGCACGACACAACATACTAGTATTTGGCAAAGCACTATGTAGCATTTGAAAACATTTAAATTCCTCCCGCATTCACAACTATCATTAACCAATAAAGTTTAACAATAAGAATTGCGCGGGTTATATACATGGGTCATATTGTACAGTGTCACTTATGGAAAATACACGAATAGAAGACTAAAATTAACTTCAGAAAACAAATTAATATTTTCTTAAAAATAACTGGATTCTTTCAAATAAAATACAATAAACAACTTCATTTACTTGATTAAAATTTAACACAGAACCCATATAATAGAAAAGCATTAAACCACTATCTAAAAGAAATTGAATTTTTATAAAAATGAAAGAGAAAATGCTCAGATGGTGCAAACAAAATCAATATTGGCCTTTGGTAATCACGTCAGCAATTATCAACACTGAACAAAACAGATCAAACTAGTCTATTTTAACATAAAAAATACTAAAGTTCAGATCAAATTCAAGAAATAAGACAAGAAATATAAAGAATTGTTTAATTTTAAAACAGAAAATTGAACTATTATAGAGCAGGATTTAGAACATATTTAATGAGTAACAAAGGATAAATTAAATTATCTAGTGTACACAATTAGAATTTAGCTACAGCAACTAGAAGAAACAGCATAAACCTTAAAACACAAGTTACAAGCTTGGAGAATCTACTGCTAAGAATTTCAAGATTAAGAAATATTTCTAAAGAGAAAAACTACAAGCCTGAGATTACATCAACACTGATCTGGCCACAAGAACATGATTCCAACAATGATGAGGAAATCTTGCCAATGATACACGCAACCATCAATACAAAATAGGCCAATTTTCATGCCTTCAATGTCAAGCAGCACCAACTGACTGGGCAATACCTAAACATAGCAACAATATAAACCAGAAAATAAACTATCCAACTAAATACATTAGAGAGCAGCATAATGACAACCAAATAAAGCTATACTAGTAAATATCCCAGAAGCATTTCAAACTACAGTACAACACTAGGAGCATACATCCACAATAGAGACCCAAAGACAAAGAACACGTTCGTATAATAACAAGGAACAAAGAGAGACAACTAGGATAATATAATATTCAAGTAAAAACCGAATTATCTTGCAATTAAATGATCAACAAAAAAAGAATTAATTTGTTCAGATAATCCTGCTATAAAGTGGAGGGTCATGTTCTAAAAATGCAACAATATATAAATTAAAATAGCAGTTTTCCGACATAGTTTTGTACAGCAACAAGATCAATTACAGAAATCTGTACCTTGGAAATTGGCATTCATCGTTACGGTGTGTCTTGTCGTAAAATCGAATGTTGCAGACTTGGAATTTGCAGATCATTCTAGCAGTAGGATCCAGTATAACGGAGACGAAATAGATGATTGAGCTACAAAACTAGTTGTACGAAGATCATTCTTGCTGTTGGACTCAATTCATCAGAGATGAAATCGATGAATGAGATATAGAACTCGTGGTATGCGATGAGAAGCTGTGGCCGATGGAATTAAAATGTCATTATTGCTGCTAGAACATTGACGTGGGGATAGGGCAGATATTTTGAGGCGGCAAGGAAGAACAGACACGACGAAAACACACAAAGGGGAACCCTGGGTCTAAAATTTACCCCATGCGATCCCCAAAGACACAAAAAACTGATTCTTTATAACGCTTCAATGACCTGCCATGCGAGCGCACCCAACATGGCAAAGGCCGCGAAGACAAACCGTAGATGCATCACCAAACATGATCCGTACATTACCTTGCCCTTCATGGAGATACCCCGCATTTCTCGTCCAAAAGGTGAGAAAGAACCCCATCATAATGTCTCTAGTTCTAAATGATGAGAACAACTGGCGCCGACGATACATTCCGCCTTCTCCGCATAGCGAAAAACAACCAGACGAACAGCTAGATCTGCAGCGCGATCTGACATAGTAAAGCTAAATAAATTTTGATCCATGAACTCCAAGGCTACGCCTGGGTAATTATCCAAGGATCCGTCCTATGTCCCAAATCCTGTAACAATAAGATGAGATACACATGCTCTACCACCATAAATCTGTCTACAAACTCATTGGTTCTGACAGAAGATACATTCAACATGTCGACTCCATAAATTAACAATAAACAAGAAACACGCTTTCAACCGTAAATAGAATAAGAATAGGAACAAAACCCACCGGGTACCACCGCCAGATAGAGATCGACAGCGAGGTGCCTGCGTGATCCTGACGACCAAATTTACGGGGATCCGATGATACCGCGAGGACGGGCATCCAATGGAAAGACGTGGCTGCAGACGAACCGTAGGGTTTGATGAATCCAGGAGGAGGGAATTTATTGGGAGGGGAGACGAGACGGACGGATAAAACCGAACGGTGCGTCAACAACGGCAGCAATGCAACCGCGTAGCGTGGAATTATTGGTCGTGCCAGCTATGACGCACCGACGAAGCCGCTTGCCGACTCGCTAGTCCTTCTAGCTCGATGGCGTCATTGGTTACGGCCATTGAGATCGTATGACATTGCATATTCTGACCCATTTCGGTCATCAAACAGTTACTACAGAGTTCGTTATGTTAGGATTAATTTACATTAAGAGGGGGATGAATAAGTGTAAATATAAATTTTTTATTTTAAATAAAAATATTTCGATTTAAGCATAATAGAAAGATTAAAAATATATTATTCAAATAAAGTAAGTCAATGATAAGAAGATTGCTAAGTTAATTGTTTATTAATTACTTAAAAAAGAATAATAAATCCCAAAAGATTAGAAATGTCGAAAGCGAAATGTTTGCTTTCAAGGAGTAAACAAGATCAGAAGAGTTAATGAGAAAAGCAAAAGATAAACTCATAATTTTTATAGTTTGACATCAACGGCCTACGTCCACTCCCGGGTCCTCCTCCTTGAGGTATACTAGCATCCACTACCGATCTTTTTTGGGTCAAGACCAAACCCTTATACTTTATAAGGAAGATAAGATTACATTCTTTGATCACTTCCTTACCCCTTTTCTTTTTATTACAATTCTCACATAATATTTTCTCAAAATATAATCATCAAAATTATTGTTTGGAATATAAAAAAACTTGAGGTATTTATAGGCCCCAAATTGGTTTCAAAATCTGAGCCAAAATCCAATCGTATCCAGAAAATCCGGGTACGAGCGGTTCACCCGCCGACTTGCATGGGCCAACCGCCCAACCTAGGTGAAGATCAAACCCTTAGGACTCAATTCCTAACTATGACTCAATGATGACAACACTTATCGACCAACAATCTAAACCAAGACATTACTCCCGCCAATTCGGCATTCTTACGGTGAGTTTTTCGGTCTTCTTTTGGTGATCTCCAGACGTGTTTCTAGCGAGCTTCTCGATCCCTTCGACGAATCTCTTAGTGAACTTCGACAAGATCCCACTACATCATCCGAACCCCGACCCGATGCTCAAGCTTGATCTTGGCCCATCATCTGGTTGTAACTCCATTACTCCTGTCATAGTTAGTTTTGCATGATGCTAATTATGAATTAATTAAATATAATCATAATTGCCAAACATCTATTATAAGACCACCCTAACTCCCGATAAGCTTTTCGGTTACCCCCGACAATCTTCCGGCGAGTCTCGGTCTTCTTCTAGTGAACTTTCTTGCGCTATCCTAGTAAACTATTGATACCCTCGGCGACCTTCCGACGCATCCCTAGTGAGTTCCCAACTGCATCAACTCGATACATAGACTTGACCTTAGCTAATTGTGATTGTAATAATTATTCTGTTGTAATTAATCCTGCATCAATCAATTTCTAACAATCAATGTTAGTTCAATAACCCATCAATTGATTTCATCATCAAAATATGAGATTCAACAATCTCCTCCTTTTTTATGATACAATCAATTGATGACAGGAGTTAATCCTAACTCCTCCTTTTTTATGATGACAATCAATTGATGACAGGAGTTAATCCTAACTCCTCATAAATCCATGCCACTTAAATTTAAAAGAAGCACACACTCTTAAATTCAATCAATCAACATCTTATGCAAATTTCAACATAAATTTACATCAAGTCATCAACTCATGAGTAAAAAGAAATTAAGCATCTATATCCAAGATGTCCAATTTATATTCTTATTCAAGATATCCATATATTTCAACAAGATCATGTGTCATTAATGTATTTATCATGTATCATCAATATATATTTCTCCTTATTTGTCATCAACAAAAAGGTAAAATATAGCTAATAATTTCAAATCAGAGGATGACATTACTCCCCCTTAGTATATGCATTATAAGATTTTCTTCCCTTTTAATAAGGAGAGAAATAAGGGAGGTGTTATTGAATCATTTCATCATAGAGAAGAGCTCTTAATAAATTTTAAAATCAATACTAAGATGAGCTCAAAAGTTTAAGAGATTTAAAGATTACTTATGTATTTCAAATATAGCAAAAGTTGTCTTTTGATATCAAAAATTTTCTCATGTAAATTTTAAGAAAATATAGCAAATAAATCCAACAATAACAAATCATTATCTTTATATAGATTTTCAAAATCATCATTACATGCATTATCATCATACATGATTTCACATCATTATACTTTCTCCCTATTTGTCATCAACAAAAAGAGAAGTGTAATTAGTAAATTTTTGATATATGAAAACTTAACAATTTAATAAAATTTTTATTACTTTAGAACATGTAAGCTAGTGAATTCATTTTTCTCTTTTGAGAAGTGTAAGCTAGTAAATATTTGATTTCTTTGCATTGTTAAAGCTATCAATTTTATAAGTTAATAAGTTTTGCTCCCCCTTTGTCATTGTCAAAAAGAAGTGATGGTTAGAATAGTACAGAACTTTTTTTATTATATCATTTTTCAAGAAATAAATCAAGAAATATACCAATAATCACATGAAATATATCAAGAAAAATTAATATGGTGATAAAATATTTAATTTATGAAAATAAATTATGAATATCAAGAGACAAGTAATAGGAGAAACAAATAAAATCTCTTGATTTATCCATAAAAAATCTTAACTTGTCAAGTTCATGATTTATATAAAAATCTCCTTTTAAATAATATGAAGACACATAACAAAGATTTTGATTCATAAAAGATTTCAAGTTATAATTCCAAGAAATCAAAACCACGATATAGATAAAACACTTATTCAATTTCAAAATCATCAAGATCACTTTTAAGAGATTCAAAATGTAACTAATAGACTTATTAGTCTCTTGAAATACTAGTGATTTACTTTCTCCACATGTGTGAGCAAAAAGTAGAAGGTAGAGAAATGAAAAATATCATATCACAAAAATAATCAATTTTAAAGATGTAAATTTTATAGATGTGAAATTTGAAATTAAGCTCAATACTTCAAGATATTCAAGGAGATTCAAATGTTTAAGAGCTACTTATACATTTAAAATCATATCATGTAATTTCAAATATAGCAAAAAATCATCTACTGTAAATTTTGATAAAAAGCATCAAGAATTTCATAAGAATGCATGAAAATAGATCAAGCTCAAATTGTAAATCAAGTATTTTGCATGTATTTAGAAAATTCTAAATTTTCCTCAAACTAAATTGTTTCTCATTCAAGGTTATCATATCCAATTTAATTCTAATCATATTAATAATTTTATCTCTCCTTTTTCTTGTTATTATCAAGAAAGAAATATGATAACATAATTTATTCTTAGCATTCATATTCAAATTACGCCAAAAATTATAAGGAGATCATGTCATTAAAAATAAAATTAAAATTTTTGAATATCAAAAAAATATTATTTTATTTAATAAGTTTCTTTCCCCCTTTTTTTTTGAATAAGAAAATAAGTCTTAGGGATTAATATCAATTCATCTAAGATAAATCTTTTTAATAAAGAAGAATGATCTTGATAATAATTTTAATTAATATTGTTAAGATTATAAATCATATTTTTATTTAAGAGATAAATTTATAGAGATCAATAACGTGATTCCCATAACACATAAGTCAAGTAAAAAAAATTAAGGGAATATTCATGATATACAAATCTCTTTCAATTTTCAACTTATCACAAATTTAAGAAATACTAATTTTGGTGATAAGTTATGTATGAGTTTTAAAATAAATCATATCAAGATAAATATTGATATCAAAAGATATTTATAAATATTAAAGATATGATTTAATTTAATAAATCTCTTCTTAGATAATAAAATTGAAGATTTTTAAGTTTTGTTTTCTAAACTTGCTAAAATCATGATAATAATTTATTGAAGTTCAAACTATCAAATCATTAAGATCACTTTCATAGTTCAAGAGAGTCATAAAATTAATATAATCGATTCATAAATATCTTTTTTAAAATAAAATCATTTGAAAACTTATCCAAAATTATCATCAAAATTCATTTTTTGAAAAATTCAATGAAAACATCATAGATTATTTTTCAATAGCTAAAATTCTCTAATCCATTTTTGTAGTTTAAGAGACACAACAATAATAGTATTATTTTATCTCTTGTTGAAAGATTAATAGAATAAAAATAATTTCAAGAATAATTATCCTTCTTTTGAAATTTATTTCAAGAATGCAATGTCATTTAAAGTCAAAAACATAATTTCATCATTGCAATAAACTAATTTCAAATGAAAATTTTGATTTATTTCAATTCCAATAATTTTTGGACTTAGTGTAGTGAGTTACCATGCTCATTTCGTTCTCATTAAATATATTTTTAATTTACAAAATACTAGATAATGAAACATTATTTTTCTCTCCCTTTTCTATATTATTCTATGCTAAAATTATATCATTCAACATAATCGTTCAATCATAATCATTTAAATCAATTATTCCATAGATTTTATCAATATTTGAACCATTTAACAATAGTCTTTACATTATTATTCACTCAAAATATATTCTTCAATAACTAAGGTTCTTTGGTTCTAATTCATTTTCACACTTATATACTCTATGTATACATCATCAATATTAATTGTATAATGATGAACCATTAAAAGATTCATTATCAATAATTTTAATTCCAATAATTTTTGTATTACTACTTAGGCTAATAAGCTTGAAGGAGTATTAGATCTCAAGTAATATGACTTGAGCATCTACTTTCAAAATATTTTTATTGCTCCTAGCCTTATTAGGAAATAACTTTATATTATAAGAGGTTTTGATTTAGGTACCCATTTAACATTGGGTCCTTTATGACATGTTCTTCCCATTTTCTCTAATGGTATAAGATTGTTTATGGTTCCTTTAGGAACCCAAACTAACTTATGAGGACTATAGTTTTTGAATGAACATTTGTAAGTCATATGTCATAATCTACCACAAAAATTACACTTAATTCTTGGTGGCACATTTAAGGTTGGTCTTTTAACAAAAATAGTTGACTTTTGTTGGGTATTGCCCACAAAGCCTATTCCATTTCTTCTATTAATATGACCCTTATTGGCAAGGATCATATTCAATGATTTATTACCAATTTCAAATTTTTTTAACGTTATCTTAAGCATAATATTTTCTTCATTAATGTTGTCTAGCATTTCACATTTAGAACTAGGATTATATGTGTTAGGATCAATTGTCACTAAGAGGGGGGGGGGAGGCATGGGGGTTGAATTAGTGCAAGTATAAAATTTTCATTTTAAACAAAAACGTTTTGGTTTAAGCATGATAAGAAGATCCAAAGCTTGTGGTTCAAATAAATTAAGTGAATGATAAGACGATTGTTAAGTTACTTGCTTACTAAATTCTTAAGAAAGAGCAAGGAAATCCGAAAGATAAGAAATGTCGTAAGTGAAATGTTTGCCTTCAAAGAGTAAACAAGATCAAAAGTGTTAATAAGGAAAGTAAAAGATGAACTAATAATTTTTATAGTGGTTCGGCACCAATGACCTATGTCCACTCCCGAGTTCTCCTTCTTGAGGCACACCGACATCCACTACTGATTTTCCTTGGGTGAAGACCAAACCCTTACACTTTGCTTACAAGGGAGACAAGATTATATTCTTTGATCACTCCCTTACCCATTTTCTTTTTCTTACAATTCTTACACAATATTTTCTCATAATATAATCCCCAAAATTATTGTTTTGAATATAAGAAAACTTATGATATTTATATACCCCAAATTGGCTTCAAAACTGGAGCCAAAATCTAATATACCTAAAAAAATTGGGTACGAACGATTTACCCACCGACCTGGGCGGCTCAGCCACCCAAACGCCTGGGTACGGGCGGTTCAACTGCCTAACCTAGGTGGGTCAACTGTCGTTAGTCGCCCGAAAGCTTGGGTGGTGACGGTACATCCGTTGCTCACCGGCGGTTGACCCGTCAAAATTTTCACAAAAGTGGTTCCCTCTACTTTTCGAATTCTGGCTTGAACTTGATGTTGACTAACCCTCTGGTCAACCAAATGAGCTCAACTTTAGGTCAATTAAACCCCAATAGTGGACCCGATTGCCTTATTGAGTTGCTTTGGATTCTTTCCAAATCTAACTCAATTTGGACTCAAACTCTAACTATAACTCAATGATTACAATACTTAATGATAAATTAAGATAATCAAGACCTAACTCCCACCAATCCTATAGCCTCTGACATTCTTGCGAGGGTTGAATTAGTGCAAGTGTAAAATTTTTATTTTAAACAAAAATGTTTTGGTTTAAGCATGATAAGACGATCCAAAGGTTATGGTTCAAATAAAGTAAGTGAATGATAAAACGATTGCTAAGTTACTTGCTTACTAAATTCTTAAGAAAGAACAAGGAAATCCGAAAGATTAGAAATGTCGTAAGTGAAATGTTTGCCTTCAAAGAGTAAACAAGATCGAAAGTGTTAACAAGGAAAGTAAAAGATAAACTAATAATTTTTATAGTGGTTCGGCACCAACGACCTATGTCCACTCTCGAGTTCTCCTTCTTGAGGCACACTGACATCCACTACTGATTTTCTTTGAGTGAAGACAAAACACTTACACTTTGCTTACAAGGGAGACAAGATTACATTCTTTGATCACTCCCTTACTCATTGTTTTTTCTTACAATTTTTACACAATATTTTCTCATAATATAATCCCCAAAATTATTGTTTTGAATATAAAAAAACTTATGGTATTTATATACCCCAAATTGGCTTTAAAACCGAAGCCAAAATCCAATATACCTGAAAAAATCGGGTACGAACGGTTTACCCACCGACCTGGGCGGCTTAGCCATCCAAACACCTGGTACGGGCGGTTCAATTGCCTAGCCTAGGTGGGTCAGCTATCGTCAGCCGCCCGAAAGCTTGGGTGGCAGCGGTAGACCCGCCGCTCACCGGCGGTTGACCCGTCAAAATTTTCACAAAATTGGTTCCCTCTACTTTTCAAATTCCGGCTTGAACTTGATGTTGACCAACCCTCTGGTCAACCGATTGAGCTCAACTTTAGCTCAATCAAACCCCTGGACCCGATTGCTTTATTGAGTTGCTTTGGATTTTTTCCAAATCTAACTGAATTTAGACTCAAACCCTAACTATAACTCAATGATTACAACACTTAATGATAAATCAAAATAATTAAGACCTAACTCCCATCAATCCCGCAGCCTCTGACATTCTTGCGGGGGTTGAATTAGTGCAAGTGTAAAATTTTCGTTTTAAATAAAAACGTTTTGGTTTAAGCATGATAAGAAGATCCAGAGCTTGTGGTTCAAATAAAGTAAGTGAATGATAAGACGATTGCTAAGTTACTTGCTTACTAAATTCTTAAGAAAGAGCAAGGAAATCCGAAAGATAAGAAATATCGTAAGTGAAATGTTTGCCTTCAAAGAGTAAACAAGATCTAAAGTGTTAATAAGGAAAGTAAAAGATGAACTAATAATTTTTATAGTGGTTTGGCACCGACGACCTATGTCCACTCTCAAGTTCTCCTTCTTGAGGCACACCAGCATCCACTACTGATTTTCTTTGGGTAAAACCAAGCCCTTACACTTTGCTTACAAGGGAGACAAGATTACATTCTTTGATTACTCCCTTACCCATTTTCTTTTTATTACAATTCTCACACAATATTTTCTCATAATATAATCCCCAAAATTATTGTTTTGAATATAAGAAAACTTATGGTATTTATATACCCCAAATTGACTTCAAAACTGAAGCCAAAATCCAATATACTTGAAAAAATCGGGTATGAATGGTTTACCCACCGACCTGGGTGGCTTAGCCACCCAAACACCTGGGTACGGGCGGCTTAACTGCCTAGCCTAGGTGGGTCACCGTTAGCAGTCCGAAAGCTTGGGTGGTGGCGGTACATTCGTCGCTCATCGGCAATTGACCCGTCGAAATTTTCACAAAAGTGGTTCCTTCCACTTTTCGAATTCCGGCTTGGACTTGATGTTGACCAACCCTCTGGTCAACTAATTGAGCTCAACTTAAGCTTAATCAAACCACAATAGTGGACCCGACTGCCTTATTGAGTTGCTTTGGATTCTTTCCAAATCGAACTCAATTTGGACTCAAACTCTAACTATAATTCAATGATTACAACACTTAATGATAAATCAAGATAATCAAGACCTAACTCCCACTAATCCTGCAGCCTGTGACATTCTTGTGGTGAGTCTTCTGGTCTTTTTCTCGCGATCTCCTGACGTGTTCCTAGCGAGCTTCCTGATCCCTTCGGCGAATCTCCTAGCGAACTTTGGTGAGATCCCACTGCATCGTCCAAACCCCGACCCGATGCTTAAGCTTGATCTTGGCCCAATATCTGGTTGTAACTCCATTGCTCTTGTCATAGTTAGTTCTATATGATACTAATTATGACTTAATGAAATACAATCATAATTGCCAAACATCCATTACAAGACCATCCTAACTCTCAGCAAGATTTTTGGCTACCCCCGACAATCCTCCGGTGAGTCTCGATCTTTTTCTGGCGAACTCCCTTGCGCCATCTTGGCAAACTCCCGATATCTTTGGTGAGCTCCCAACACACTCCTGGCGAGTTTCCGACTGCATCGACCCGATACATGGACTTGACCTTAGCCAATCCTGATTATAATAATCTTTCTGTTGTAATTAATCCTACATCAATTAATTTCTAATAATTCATGTTAGATCAATAACTTATTAATTGATTTCATCATCAAAATCTGAGATTTAATAATCTCATCATTTTTGATGATGATAATTAATTGATGATATAAGTTAATCATAACTCCCCTTAAATCCATGTCACTTAAATTTAATAGAATCACACACTCTTAAATTCAAGCAATCAATATTTTATACAAATTTCAACATAAATTTTCATCAAGTCATCTACTGATGAGTAAAACGAAATTAAACATTTATATCTACGATGTCTAATTCATATCCTTATCTAAGATATCCATGTATTTCAACAAGATCATGTGTTATCAATGTATTCATCATGTGTCATCAATATATATTTCTCACTCTTTGTCATCAACAAAACGGTGTAATAAGCTAATAATTTCAAAGCATATAATGACATTACTCCCCCTTAGTATATACATTATAAAATTTTCTTCCCATTTAATAAGGAGAGAAATAAGAGAGGTGTTGTTGAGAAGAGCTCTTAATAAATTTTAAAAACAATACTAAGATGAGCTCAAAAGTTTAAGAGATTTAAAAATTACTTATGTATTTCAAATGTAGCAAAAGTCATCTCTTGATATAAAAAATTATCTCTTGTAAATTTCAAATGTGACACATCTTCATGTAATTTTTTTAAAATATAATAAGATAAAATCATGAAGAAAGTTTTTAAAAAAATATTATTACAAAAAAGTTTTATTTCATGAAATCTATATTTATAATTTATATATTTTTATGATGTAACATTTATAGGTCTCAACCTTAATCTTGTATATATAAAATTTCGTATATGAGCTTAACAAATTTTTCTCATGTAAATTTCAAGAAAATATAGGAAATAAATTTGAACAATAACAAATTATTATCTTTATGTAGATTTTCAAAATCATCATTACATTAATGATCATCATACATGATTTCACATCATTATACCTTTTCCCTCTCTGTCATCAACAAAAGGAGAAGTGCAATTAGCAAATTTTTGATATATGAAAGCTTAGCAATTTAACAAATTTTTCATTACTTTAGAACAAGCAAGCTAGTCAATTCATTTTCTCTTTTGAGAAGTGTATGCTAGCAAATATTTGCTTTCTTTGCATTGTTCAAGTTAGCAATTTTATAAGTTAACAAGTTTTGCTCCCATTTTATCATTGTCAAAAAGAAGGGATGGTTAGAATAGTGCAAAACTTTTTCTATTATATCATTTTTTAAGAAATAAATCAAGAAATATATCAATCATCACATGAAATATATCAAGAAAAATTAACATGGTGATGAGATATTCAATTTATAAAAACAAATTGTGAATATCAAGAGACAAGTCATAGGAGAAACAAATAAAATCTCTTGATTTATCTCTAAGAAATCTTAAGTTGTCAAGTTTATGATTTGTATAAAAATCTCTTTTTAAATAATATGAAGACACATAACAAAAGATTTTGACTCATAAAAGATTTCAAGTTATAATTCTAATAAATCAAAATCACGATATAGTTAAATCACTCATTCAATTTCAAAAGCATCAAAATCACCTTCAAGAGATTCAAAATATAATTAATAGACTTATTAGTCTCTTGAAATGCTAGTGATTTCCTTTCTCCATATATGTGAGAAAGAAGGTAGAATCAAGGTAGAGAAATGAAAAATATTATATCACAAAAATACTCAATTTTAAAGATGTAAATTTTATAGATGTGAATTTCGAAATTAAGCTCAAAACATCAAGATATTCAAAGAGATTCAAAAGTTTAGGAGCTACTAATGCATTTAAAATCATCTTATGTAATTTAAAGTATAACAAAAAATCATATATTATAAATTTTGATAAAAAGCATCAAGACTTTTATAAGAAGGCATGATTGTAGATCAAGCTTAAATTAGATTAATTATTTTGTATGCATTTAGAAAGTCCTAGTTTTCTTCTAAGTGATTGTTCCTTATTCAATGTTATCATATCTAAATTTACTTCTAATCATATTAATAATTTTATCTCTCCCCTTTTTTTTGTCAATGTCAAAAAAGAAATATGATGACATAATTTCTTCTTAGCATTCATATTCAAATTACGTCAAAAAGTACAAGAAAATCATGTCATTAAAGATAAAATTAAAATTTTGAATATCAAAATATATGATTTCATTTAATAAGTTTCTTTTTCCCCTTTTTGTAAATAATAAAAATGAGTCTTAGGGAATAATCTCAATTCATCACAGATAAATCTTTTTAATAAAAAAAATAATCTTGATAATAATTTCAATTAATATTGTTAAGATCATAAATCATAGTTTTATTTAGAAGAGAAAATTATAGAGATCAGTAACGTGATTCCCATAACGTAAAAGTCAAGTCAAGAAATTAAGGGAATATTCATGATAATACAAATCTCTTTCAACTTTCAACTTATCACAAATTTAAGAAATACTAATTTTGGTGATAAGTTATATCATTCATGAGTTTTAAAATAAATCATGTGAAGATAAATATTGATATCAAAAGATATTTATAAACATTAAAGACATGATTTAATTTAATAAATCTCTTCTTAGATGATAAAATAGAAGATTTTCAAGTTTTATATTCTAAACATGCCAAAATCATGATAATAATTTATTCAAGTTCAAATCATCAAATCGTCAAAATCAATTTCATAGTTCAAGAGAGTCATAAAAATAACATAATCGATTCATTAATCTCTTTTTAAAAGAAAATCATTTGAAAATTTATCCAAAATTATCATCAAAAATCACTTTTTAAAAAATTTCAATAAAGTCATCATAGATTGTTTTCCAAAAGAAAATAGCTAAAGTTTTCTAATTATTTTTGTAGTTAAAGAGATTCAACAATAAATGTATCATTTTATCTTTTTTGAAGGATTCATGGTATAAATATTCTTTCAAGAAGAATTATCCTTCTTTTAAAATTTATTTCAAGAATGCATTGGTATTTAAATTCAAAAACAAAATTTCATTATGATTATTGCAAAAGTATTTTCAAACAAAAGCTTTGATTCATTTTAAATCCAATGATTTTTGCATGTTGGAAGATTCTATCATATTATCAAGAAGTTTTTCTTTTAAAGAAAGATATTTTCATATATGATTTTTAGGTTCAAAAAGTAACATAAATCATTAACACAAGTTAATATACATCAACACAATAATCATCATCAAAATCTTTCTTTCATACATATGACTTTTATTTAAGTTAACTATACTTTCTTATTTCTAATTCTAGCTTGCTCTAGCTATGCATCATCAAGATTAATTATATAATGATGAACTATTTTCAATAAAATTTTCTTGTTATTTGCTTAGGCTAGTGAGCTTTGAAAGAGTATTAGATCTCAAGTCATGTGCCTTGAGTATCTACTTTCAAAACATTACTTAGTGTTCCTAGCCTTATTATGATGAAACTTTATATTATGGGAGGTTTTGATTTAGATACCCATTTGAGTTTGGGTCTTCATGGTATATTCTTCCTATTTTTTCTAATGGCTTAAGGTTGTTTATGGTTTATTTAGGAACCTAAATTAATTTATATGGACTATAATTTTTAAATAGATATTTGTAGGTTTTATGTCCTAATCTACCATAAAAATTATATTTATTTTTATATTACAAATTTAATGTAAGTCTTTTTGCAAAGATGGTTAGCTTTTGTTGAACATTACTAACAAAGCCTATGCCATTTCTACTATTAATACTACCATTATTGGAAAGGATCATATTTAGGGATTTATTTCATATTTAAAAATTTTCTAGTGTTGATTTAAGCATGATGTTTTCTTCTTTAACACTATCTAGTATCTTATATTTAGATCATGTGTTGTTGTGTGATACTAGTGAGTCATGCATTTCGTCAAGTCTACTAACTAGCAATTCATGATCATTCTTAATCAGTTTAAATGATTTACTAAGTTTTCTAAACTCATCAAACAAATCATAAAACATGCTTAATAATTTAGAAAAAGAAATATTTAAAGACTCACTAACCTCATCTTCGATGGCCATAAGAGCAAAGTTCTCTACTTCTTGGTTGTGCATTTCATCTTTGGAGCTCCTCGGCTTCTTGTGTTCATAGCAAGAAGTTTTGTCCATCTTTAGATCATTTTTAAGATTCATGTTTATTAATTTATCTGGTTTATTTGTCAAGAGTTCAAGGTCCTCATCACTCGAGATTTTACTCGAGGAGTCATATTTTGTAAGTTCAAGTTCCTTCCTGTTCTTTGGAAGGTGTTCTTCTTATTTAATTTTGTAAGATATTTCATTTAATGATTCATTTAGATTTAGTGTACTTTCATGTGTTATTTCTAATGCATGCCATATATTGAAAGTTGAATCAAAACAAGAAACCCGATCAAATTTATTTTTATCTAAGACATAAAACAAGACATTCATCGCCTTGACATTTAAAGAGAAAGTCTTCTTCTCCAAATCATTCCAATTGTTCATTAGAAGATAAGATATTTTAAATCTATTTTTAATAATAGTCCATAAATCAAGATCTAAAGAGATAAGAAAAATTCACATTCGAGTCTTCCAATATGTGTAATCCGTCCCATTGAACATGGGAGGACATGAGATGGAATATCCCTCATTCATGCCAAAACAAGCTATTTACTCAAGTGGGTGTTAATCCAAAGACTAAGTAACTTATTCTGATACCAATTATTAGGATCAATTAGCACTAAGAGGGGGGTGAATTAGTACAAGTGTAAATTTTTTATTTTAAATAAAAATATTTTGATTTAAGCACGATAGGAAGATCCAAAGCTTGTTTAAATAAAGCAAGTGAATGATAAAAAGATTGCTAAGTTACTTGCTTACTCATTACTTATGAAAGAGCAGGAAAATCTGAAAGATAAGAAATGTCGTAAGTGAAATGTTTGCTTTCAAAGAGTAAACAAGATCAGAAGCATTAATAAGGAAAGCAAAAGATAAACTTATAATTTTTATAGTGGTTCGGCACCAATGGTCTACGTCCACTCCAGAGTCCTTCTTGAGGCACATCAGCATCCACTACCGATTTTCTTTGGGTAAAGACCAAACCCTTACACTTTGCTTACAAGGGAGATAAAATTACACTCTTTGATCACTCCCTTACCCCATTTCTTTTTCTTACAATTCTCACATAATATTTTTTCAGAATATAATCCCCAAAATTATTATTTTGAATGTAAGAAAACTTAGAATATTTATGGACCGCAAATTGGCTTCAAAATCGGAGCCAAAATCTAACATACTTGGAAAAATCGGGTACAAGCGATTTACTAGCCGACCTGGGCGGCTCAGTTGCTCGGACACCTGGGTACGGCGGTTTACCCACTGGCCCTGGGCGGTCAACTGCCCAAAGTATCCAGATTCCTAGGTACGGTGATTGAACTACCTAGCCTGGGTCGGTCAGACGTCATCTATCGCCCAAAAGCCTAGGCGGTGGCGGTACACCCATCGCTCACCGACGGATTACCTGTCAAAATTTATGCAAAAATGGTTCCCTTCACTTTTCGAATTCCAGCTTGAACTGATGTTGACCAATCCTCTGGTCAACCAATTGAGCTCAACTCGAGCTCAATCAAACCCCAATAGTAGATCTGATTGCCTTATTGAGTTGATTTGGATTCCTTTCAAATCTAACTTAATTTGGATTCAAACCCTAACTATGACTTAATGATTACAACACTTAATGACTAATCAAGATAATCAAGACCTAACTCCCACCAATCTAGTAGCCTCCGACATTCTTGCAGCAAGTCTTTCGATCTTTTTTCGGTGATCTCTCGGTGTGTTCCTAGTGAGCTTCCCGATCCCTTCGGCGAATCTCCTAGTGAACTTTGGCGAGATCCCACTACATCATCCGAACCCCGGCTTGATGCTCAAGCTTGATCTTAGCCTACTATCTAGTTGTAACTTCATTGCTCTTGTCATAATTAGTCCTGCACGATACTAATTATGACTTAATTAAATATAATCATAATTGCCAAACATCCATTGCAAGACCATCCTAACTCCGGACAAGCTTTTCAGCTACCCCCGACAATCTTCCGGTGAGTCTTGATCTTCTTCTAGCGAACTCCCTTACGCCATCCTGGTAAATTTTCGATACACTCGGCAAGCTGCTGACGTACTCCTAGCGAGTTCTCAACCATATCGACCTGATGCATGGACTTGACATTGGCCAATCCTGATTATAATAATCTTTCTGTCGTAATTAATCCTATATTAATTAATTTATAATAATCCATGTTAGATGAATAACTCATCAATTAATTGGTGCTAATAACTCATGCATTTCATTAATTTTACCAACTAACAAATTATATTCATGTCTAAGCAACTTAAAAGATTTACTAAGTTTTTTAAATTCATCAAACAAATCATGAAGCATATTGAATAATTCTGAAAAAGAATTGCTTAATGAATCACTAACCTCATTATCGACGGCCATAAGAGGAAGGTTCTCCACTTCTTGTTTGTGCATTTGATCTTTGGAGCTCCTTGGCTTCTTGCATTCATAACAAGAGGTTTTATCCATCTTTACATTATTTTTAAGGTTCAAGTTCGTTAATCTTTTCGGTTCATTTGTCAAAAGTTTAAGGTCCTCATCACTCGAGATTTCACTCAGGGAGTTATGTGTTTTTCTCGGTTCACATTCCTTCCAGTTTTTAGGAATATATTCTTCTTGTTCATTTTTAGAGGTATTTTCATTTAATGATTCATTTATATTAAGTGTTCTTTCATATATTATTTCTAATGCATGTCATATATCAAAAGTCGAATCAAAATAAGAAACCTGATCAAATTTATTTTTATAAAGGGCACAAAGCAAGGCAGCCATAGCCTTTGCATTTAAAAAGAAAGTCTTCTTCTCCAAATCATTCCAATTGTTCATTGGAAGAGAATACTTTTCAAATCCATTTTCAATAATAGTCCATAAATCAAGGTCTAAAGAAAGCAAGAAAACTCTCATTCAAGTTTTTCAATAAGTGTAGTCTATCCCATTGAATATGGGAGGACGAACAATAGAAAAGCCCTCTTGAAAGTCAATAAAAGTCATTTATCTTGTGTGTTAAACCAAATGAGAAAAATTGAGGCTTTGATACCAATTGTTAGGATCAATTGGCACTAAGAGGAGAGGGGGGGGGGGGGGGTGAATTAGTGCAATTATAAAATTTTCATTTTAAACAAAAATATTTCAGTTTAAGCACGATAGGAAGATCCAAAGCTTGTTGTTCAAATAAAACAAGTGAATGATAAAAAGATTGCTAGGTTACTTGCTTATTAATTACTTAAGAAAGAGCAAAGAAATTTGAAAGATTAGAAACGTCATAAGTGAAATATTTAATTTCAAAGAGTAAACAAGATCGAAAGCATTAATAAGGAAAGCATAAGATGAACTCATAATGTTTTTAGTGGTTCGGCACCAATGGCCTATGTCCACTCGCGAGTCCTCCTTCTTGAGGCACACTAGCGTCCACGACTGATCTTCTTTAGGTGAAAACCAAACTCTTACACTTTGCTTATAAGGGAGATAAGATTACACTCTTTGATTACTCCCTTATCCCTTTTTTTTTTTTTACAATTCTCATAGAATATTTTCTCAAAATATAATCCCCAAAATTATTGTTTGGAATGTAAGAAAACTTGAGGTATTTATAGGCCCCATAGCTTTAAAACCAGAGCCAAAATCCAACCGTATTCGAAAAATCCGGGTACGGATGGTTCACCCATCGACCTGGGCGGGTCAACCGCCAAAAGTACCTAGATTCTTGGGTACGGGCGGTTTAACCGACACCTTGGGCGGATCAGCCATCATCAACCGCCCGATTTCTTTTTCATAGAGTTTAATTGCCCAAAAGTGTTGTTATAAATGCAAGAATACTTGGGGTATTTATAGACCCCAAGGGGCTTCAGAAATTGGAGCAAAAAATTAAACATACCTAGAAAAATTGGGTACGGGTGGTTTACCCGCTGACCTAGGCAGCTCAGTCGCTCGAACACCAGGGTATGGGTGGTTTACTCACCGACCCTGGGCATGTTAATCGCCCAGCCTAGGCGGGTCAACCGTCGTCAGCTGCCCGAAAGCCTGGGTGGCAACGGTACACCCGCTACTCACCGGCAGTTTACCCGTTGGAATTTTTGCAAAAGTGGTTCCCTCCACTTTTCGAATTTCGGCTTGAATGTGATATTGACCAACTCTATGGTCATCTAATTGAGCTCAACCTAAGCTTAATCAAATGCCAATAGTGGACCCGGTTGCCTTATTGAGTTGATTTAGATTTCATCGAAATCCAACTCAATTAGGACTTAATTCCTAACTACGACTCAATGATTATAACACTTAATGACCTACAAGCTAAACCAAGACCTAACTCCCGTCAATCCGGTAACCTCCGATATTCTAGTGATGAGTCTTTCGGTCTTCTTCCAGTGATCTCCCGATGTGTTTCCAGTGAGCTTCTCGATCCCTTTGGTGAATCTCCTAGCGAACTTCAGTGAGATCTCACTACATCATCCGAACCCAGCCCGATGCTCAAGCTTGATCTTGGCCCATCATCTTGTTGTAACTCCATTGCTCCTGTCATAGTTAGTCCTACACAATATTAATTATGACTTAATTAAATATAATTATAATTGTCAAACATCAATTACAAGACCATCCTAACTCTTGACAAGCTTTTCAGCTACCTATCACGGACAACAATGTAAACAAGGTATTCGATGAAATGCTTATGTTAGTCCGTGTCCTTCAATTTAGGTACATATCTTGTACAACAAGAAGCGGGCTTGCAGTAGGCTTAGCAGCCCTAGTTTGATTTGCTTTATGGCCAAGTTTGGCTTGTAAATACAAGTGTGTCTTATAAGCACTTGTAAGGACTTCGGTCTGTAATGGACCATTATCCTTTGTGTGCAACCTCTCTGAGTTTGTAATATCCATGAGTGTAATTTGTATTTTGGCTTTATAAAGTGTTTTCTTGAGCAGTTATTTGTGGATCCCGTGGGAATTGCTTCTTCTGGCCCATTTTCTCTTTTTGTAAGTCTATGGGATTTTAGGAGATCTCGGGGAGGGCTGACCTTTGCGGATGGACACGCATGGGTGCCGCACGGCTCAAGGCAAAATCAACTAAGCCTGTGACAATGTGATATCAGAGTGGGACAAGCACACGCAGAAACACTTGCCATACAAATGTGGGGGACCTGGCTAGGCTGTGTGGAGGACAGCCAGCGCGCGCAACCGTTTGGGGGAAACAAATATTAAGATGTAGGGAAAGGAGTCGCTCGGAGGAGCAGACATCCTGGTTTGGCATTCAAGGAATCCCTAACCCTTTTGCATGAGAGGCAACACGAGGACAAGCAAGCAAAGAAGAATGCGTAGCACACAAAGATTGAGATGGTTGAGTTCGAGCTATAGCTCGACGTTGACAACCAAACTTGACGGTGCTCAAGGCAAAGCAGGGCGCTTGGTGAAAGATGAGACCGTGCAAGGTGGGAGGTGTTGTGTAACAACCGAAAGAGTTGTGCAAAACTCACAAAGGTGAGGGGAATTGCTAACTCGAAGGATTCAAAACTCATGCAAGGGCTTGTATACGGATGATGGAGTGTTCGTGGCCATCCCAAGGAGCGATTAGAACTCAGCGCCATAGAGCATCAAAACTTTCTCTTCGACATGGAAAGGATATGTCCGTAGGTGGCTGAAATGTGCAACAAGTTCAGCATGTTACTAGACCTTGAAGGGTACAGTGGAGATCGTATTGGAGAAGGGTCGCAATCTAGCAAGTACATTTGTGGGGGAAGAACAAAGCACAAGTTCAGCAAGATGGAGTAGTCCAAAGGGGATGATGGTCTCTGAAACTTCTAGTGAGAAGTATATAAAGAGAAAAGTTGCCCCAGCAGGACAGATATCCAAGAGGGATAAGTCCTAGTTCTTTAGTGGAAGAATCATGTGCAATGGATTGTACATATTGAGGTAGAGTTCCTCAAGGCTATATCTCCACAAAGCTCAACGGACCGAGTGAGCGACGAAGAGTTGTCGCATGATCTCGAAGGAGGTAATGCATTGGTGGATGCATTTTGAGATCAAGTGGGGGAGCAATCCAAGGCAACATCATATGAAGGTACACTTAGAGTCAATGCATAAATCGAACTCAATAGAGGGCTGACCCGTGGAATGGTGGACGTGAGGGCCACTATCAACTCAATGCAAATCGAGGAGCAAAGCGACTTGGGTGGAACTCAGTGAAGTATTCAAGCTGCATGAAGGGAGTCGACATAGAAGATGGAACATGGAGTGGAGGCATGGAGCTTTCCTTGGACAGAGGTCAAGGGCATGAACTCTTGTAGAGGCAAGAGTGGGATCATGTCATTCTATGGGTTCTTCATTCTGATGGGACAGCCCTCAGAATGGTGCCAAAGATGAAGGGAGCTTCAAGGCACATGCAAGCTACCTCAGAGATGCATTTGATGGAGTAACTAAGGTGATTCAACTTACAGAGGTAAAGTTGGGATCATGAGACTTTAGTACAGGGCAAGAGGACGCAGAGGCAGGTACTCTTGAAGAATATGCCACAGTGTTGCCGTTCAAGTTGTTAGGAATAAGAGGTGCATAGCAAGATTGTGCTGGTAGGGGATAGAGGCCCAAGATCCAGACAATGGTGCACCAACTCTAGCGAAGTCAAGGGACTTCAGGAGCTCTTAGGCAATGGACTGTCCTAGAGCTATGCTTCATCCAGGTATGACCCAAGAGTGGGTGGACGAAGGGGAATTGCCAAGGGAGCGAACTAAAAATTAGAGATGGAGGAAGCCCTACGATGTGTTGGCAGAGGCCACACGTGGAGAAGTCGTAGTCCGAGTTCATCATATGAGAATCTGTATGCAATGGAGATGTCACCAAGAGGCGACATGGTGCAGCGGATCGTGGTTGAATAGTTCGTGGTAATGCAATATAGGCAATCTTGTCCCACGAGGGACAAGATCATGCAGAGGTATGATCAGGAGTTACTGGGAGCTCCACTTTGGTGTACAACACAACAAGAAGAAGGGCTATGGATTCAAGGAGTAAATGCCGTAGTACCGCAGAGGAGGGTCTTCGTGTGTGCATCGAAGCTTGTATTGGATGAAAGCCTTAGTCATCAGCGTATGGGAGCTGTATACCACCGAGGAAGAAGTCCAAATACAAGTACCGGTGAGTCCCATTGAGGGGGACGTGATCATGTGAATGATCAGGAGCTACTGGGAGCTCCACTTCAGTGAACAATGCAACGACAAGAAGGGCTGTGGATTCAAGGAGTGAATGTCACAGTATCGCAGAGGTGGGTCTTCCGTGTATATGTATCAAAGCTTGCATCAGATGAAAGCCTTGGTCGTCAGCATATGGGGGATGTGTACCACCGAGGGAGTAGTCAGATTGCAAGTACCAGTGAGTCCCATGGAGGGGACTTGATTATACTAAGGTACAATCGGAGCAGTTGGAGAGTTGGACTGCTTCAGTGCTCACATTCGCTTAAGAGAGCCCGGCAAGTCAGAGGACAAGGCCGAGTAAGCGAACGTTGCTACCAAGGAAGCTAAGGAGAACAAAATCGACGCGAGCCCTACAACAAGATGGCAGAGGCCATGCATGAGAGTTGCATTCTGTCTCGATCAAGGAGAACTACTAGGAGGACACAGTGGTGTCGAAGCAAGTGGTCGAAAGGGGCGAGGAAGCGACGATGAGTCCAGCGGGGCTCAGCTACCCAAAAAAAAAGCGTTGGTTAGAAAAGAGGTGGACTCGGAGGAGCTCCACAGTGCCGCAGAGATAGATCTACCAATCGCGAAGCAAGGGATGAAGATGCAAGATAACGGATAGTAGTGCAATGGACTTGGCAGCGCCATGGTACCACAGATGTAGGACTTCCGTGAAGTCATCGATCCCTTGCTCTCATGGAGGGAGAGCATTAGTCGTAAAAGGGGCCGAGGAGGTGGAGAATGCAGAGGCAAACTCCAAGTACCAAGACAAGGCAGAAGGGCAGAGGCCAAGAAACTTCATAAGACCGATGTCGATGGGCTTCTCATCAAGATAGCCAAAATTAAGGGACTTCAGGTTGATGCAGGAGTACTCAACCAAGGAACGAAGTAGGCAGTACATGGTACTGTACCTTTCTACTTAAGAGGAGTAGGCGACAAAGGTGATGGAGAAGATGGTACAATCCCAAAGGCGACCAGATCTATCAAAGACTTACTCCAAGTTGGGGGACTCTAAGTTGGGGTAAACTTTTTACTCTTTTCGGGCAAAACTTCTTGCATTCCAGAAGTTCAATGGCAGTGGGAAGGCGAATTACAGTAGCTAACCCAACACAAGGAGTGCAACCACTTCAAGTGCTTCAGAAGTGTGAGCAAAGAGCGGGCGAATGTTAGTAACCAGCTCAATGCATGAAGTACAAACTCGAGAAGGTAGGCAAAATCGAGTAACCTTTGCCTTCTTAACTCGAGAGAATGGGCGAAACCGAGTACCCCAATTCTCTTAACTCGAGGAGGTGAGCGAAGCTACGTAACCTTACATTCTCAACTACGAAAAGAATGGGTGAAGTTAAGTATCCCAGTTCTTACTTATCCAAGTAGGGGAGCTCTACACAAGTTCAATGACCCTTCAAAGAAAGCTTATGGAAGACAATGGTTGTCAAATCCTCACCGTTGGTGATCAGTACTACTGAGAGTAATTTTTTCACTTTATTTCCCAATTGACTAAGAGGGAGTGATGTGAACATACTTGAAAGTGACAACTAACAGTGGAAGAAGGTTCAATGGGCAAACATTATGGAGAAAGGACCTTAAAAACTTTAAAGTCTGCAAGGGGATGCTCGTTAAAGCTCCAACAAGCATCCACCCAATTCAAGCAATATGAGTATAATGCGATACTGGTGCATAATAAGGCAGGTCTTTTCTTTTATCAGAGGGATCCACGAGAACCAACAAGGATCAACACAACTCAGCCAACCCCACACCAGATTCAGTCATTGGTGAGTTGAAGTAGCATGGCGAATCAGAGTTCGACTACTCAACAACAGCGGCAGAGAGCGACTAGGAGCCAAAGGGGCATGTTGCAGCCAAAGCAGAAGATTAAATTCAGTAGAATGCGAGGAGATGCAGCATCTACAATGGCTTCGACGAGGACGTCGAAGGAATAAGTGGGGGAGAATGTCACAGACAACAATGTAAACAAGGTGTTCGATGAAATGCTTGTGTTAGTCTGTGTCCTTCGGTTAAGGTACATATCTTATACAACAAGAAGCAGACTTGCAGTAGGCTTAGTAGCCCTAGTTTAATTTGCTTTATGACCAAGTTTGGCTTGTAAATACAAGTGTGTTTTATAAGCAGTTGTAGGGACTTCGGTCTGTAATAGACCATTATCCTTTGTATGCAACCTCTCTGAGTTTGTAATATCCATGGGTGTAATTTGTATTTTATTTTTATAAAGTGTTTTCTTGAGCAGTTGCTTGTGGATCCCGTGGGAATTGCTTCTTCTGGCCCGTTTTCTCTTTTTGTAAGTCTATGGGACTTTAGGAGATCTTGGGGAGGGCCGACCTTTGCGGACGGACACGCATGAGTGTCGCACGGCTCAAGGCAAAATCAGCTAAGCCCGTGACATACCCCTGATAATCTTCCAGTAAGTCTTGGTCTTCTTCTAGTGAACTCCCTTGTGCCATCTTGGTAAACTCCCGATACCCTTGGTAAGCTCCCGATGCACTCTTGCTGAGTTCCCAACCGCATCAAATCGATGCATGGACTTGACCTTGGCCAATCATGATTTTAATAATCATTATGTCGTAATTAATCTTGCATCAATCAATTTCTAACAATCTATATTAGATTAATAATCCATCAATTGATTTTATCATCAAAATCTGAGATTCAACACGTTGGGCACCCTCGATTCAGCCCAGACCATGATTTTAGGATAGGTTGTTATTCCATTTTACTATCCGAGAAGTATAGTAAAGTGTGATGTAGTCCAGACGGCATCAACGGATAGGTTATCAGTCCGTCCCACCATCTAAGAAGTAGGATAGGACACAATGCAGCCCAGACGGCATTGACGCCCAAAGTATGGTCCAACTCTCCCGAGGTGCCAACACACATTAATGCCCACATATGGTGGCGCTGCCAGTCCTTAAACATCATCATACGATGTTTGGGGCCTTAGGGCTCCCAGCTGTCGCCCTCTTTACTAGGTAGGTCGACTAGGGTGGAGGGCAAAAGGGATAATTTACTTAGGAAGCAGCTCTCTAGGGCTAAGGTTTGGAGCCGTATATAAGCATGTAGCCTTCACCTCTTTTGAATAAGCAAAGATCAATCTTCATTCAGCCTTGTGGCCGACTACATAGGAGGGAGGAACCCCTATAGCGTTCCAAGGGTTGATCCCCCTCAAAGATCAATCTGCATAGAATTCCTCTGAGGTTCTATCATTTGGTATCAGAGCAATGATCTTGCTGCATTTGCTACCACCCATGCCGCCCATCATCAGCCAAGCAATTCCCATAATTGCTCTTGACTTCGCCATCTTCTACCGTAGATCAAATCAGTCTATCGTTGCCACCTCCAATTGCATCAGAGATATGGTATTCTCCTATGACCAATACCTTTTGCTATTGCAATTTCCATTCACAATACCAAAAAGAAGTCTTTTTATCTATCCCTTGCTGAGAATTCCTTTCGTCGTAAAAGTTATCATCTTTGCGAATAATCGATTACTACAAAAAATTTTAGCCGCATATTGTTGCCTTTAAATCGATCTATTTGCTATCCTTTTTGAATGAAATTTCTTATACACTTCATAGATTGTCTTGGCTTTCATCTGTGATTGATCTATTATGCAATTCATCTCTGAAACATTCTTGAGTTGTTGCAAATTTTCATAAAAAATCATTGAAATTTTTCCATGAGAATTTTGCTATCATAACTTGCACCGATTTCCTTGATGTTATGTTGTCAAAAATTTCTTAATCTAATTTATCATCATTACTACTATCTAAAGTAAGATTTTGTTGTCAAATTTCCTCCTCAAATCTCTCAGTTTTTATTGAAAATTTCATTGAGAAATCACTGTTTCTTCGATAACAATTCTGCTAAGACAGCACCTATCTACAGCAAATTCCACCGATTTCTATCAAACATTTAATACCATCTACTATAGATCTAAAACCATTTTCCTAGCCTTCATCAACTACCATTATAGCCCTAAAACTCTACCAAACCACACCCCCAAACTGCACCCAAAATAGCCACAAAACAACCCTAAACCACAGCCTATATTCACCGATCCACCAACCCTTTTTCGGCCACCACTTCCCTCAACCGGCACATGCCCTTAACTTGATAAAAAAAGAGAGATATTAACCTTATAGATTTAGAGACATATACTATGACATATGAGGAGACAATTAATGCTAAATTCGAAGCATTCGAGACGCGAATGGATGATAAGATTTGGACTCTCTTTCTCAGTTTAGGCTGACCACCGAGCCTGAAGAAATCACATCAAGTAGAGAGCTCTGACCGAAGAGATGATTTCCAGGAGAGGGGAGGTTCTATGGCCAATCCCTACTATCTATGCATGAGGGTGGATTTCCCTAGATAGGAAGAAAGAGATCCGATTGGTTGGATCTCCCGTGTGAAGTGATATTTTCGGTACCACAAAACCACAGATGCATCTATGGTGGAAATTACTACTATACATCTTGAATGAGATGCCATACAATGGTTTGATTGGTTTGAACACACTCATGGAGTCCTCTTATGGTGACAATTCAAATAAGGACTGCTGATCCGCTTTGGACCAACCGATTATGAGAATATTAATGGACAACTAGCAAAAATCTGATAAACCTTCACTATTCAGGAGTATCAAACTAGGTTTAAAAGGTTATTTGATCAAACTTATGATTAGTCTGAAAAATATCTATTGGGGACTTTTATTAAGGGCTTGAAGTCGAAGATCTGGGGAGAAGTTAAAGCGCAACAATTGTACACACTTATGGCAGCCATCTCTTTCGCGCAACTTCAAGAGGAGTGATTGAACCATGAAGCCTAGAGGACTAGGGTTGCTCCCCCTACCAGTAATACCGAAGTCCTTAGCCCCCCTACTGTCAGTCGAGCCCATGCACCAAAAAAGTTGACGAGAGAAGAGCTTCAAGAGCGATCGACAAAGGGGTTATATTAGCATTGTGAGGAACCATGGAGCCATGAATATCGCTATAAAAAAGAGAGGCTTCTTGTGATTAAACCAGTGGAAGAAGAGGTCATTGAACATCCAAAAGAGAGCCTTAAACATGAAGAAGAAGATGCGAAAGAAGAGCCACAACCGACTAATTTATGGTACATATGCTAGCTGACTACTTAAATATGCAAACTATGAAGCCGTGCTTGGCATAGAATGACTGACAATGCTAGGTGACATCTCTTGGAACTTTTCCAAATTTATTATGAAATTCTACTGCAAAGGCAAACAGGTCACCCTATGCAGGAAGTGCGGAAGCAACGTAACCACCATTTCAACCCAACGAATGGAGAAAGTTTTACACAAGGTAAATGGTGGCTTTTTGATGCATCTCCAGCAACAACTAGAGGAAAAAAAATAGAAATTGAAGATCAAAATCTCGCCCAATTGCTTGTTGAATTTGCTGACATTTTTGCTGAATCGCATGATCTTCCTCTTATTCGGCAACATGATCATCAGATTCCAATTCTTTCAGGCAAACCACCAGTGAACACTTGGCCTTGTCACTATCCTCATCTCTAGAAGGATGGAATTGAAAAGATTGTAAAGGAGATGCTTGAAACAAGGGTGATTCGGCCAAGCTGTAGTCCCTATTCCTCACCGATGCTACTCGTACGCAAGGACAGAAGTTGGCGGATGTGCATTGACTACTGAGCTTTAAATGACATCATCGTTAAGGATAAGTATCCAATACCAATGGTAGATAAACTTCTTGATGAGTTAAAAGGAGCTCGAGTCTTCACGAATTTGGACCTCCGACTAATTACCACTAAATTCGGGTATATGAAGATGACATTCCAAAAACTTTATTCCACACACATAACGACCATTATGAAGTTTTGGTAATGCCTTTTGGGCTCACTCATGCTCCTTTCACCTTTCAAAGCCTCATGAATGATATTTTTTGGAGCTTTCTTTGTAAATTTTTGCTGTAATCAAAGTGTAACTTTCTCCAGCAAAAAATAGTACCTTGGGCACATAATATCAGAAGAAAGAGTGGCAGTAAACCCAACAAAAAATGAGACAATGCAGGGTTGGCCGAAACCTATAAATGTGAAATTGGATAAAAATCATGAATTGAATGCACAGTGCATATATAGTCATACATAGTATAGTTATATATAGTGTAGTCATACATAGTCGGAATTCACTGTGCGGTTTCTTTGGACTAATGGGCTACTACCAAAAATTTGTGAAGGACTATGGGAAGATCAGTGCACCTCTCACTTCTCAACTGAAAAAAGATGATTCTAATGGTCGAACAAAGCCTTCGCTGCCTTCGACAAACTTAAGGTAGTCATGAAGACGACATTGGTGCTAGCACTACTAGATTTCAATCGACCATTCATCATTGAGGCCAACACATTTGGAGTCAGAATTGGAACCATTCTCATACAAGATGGTCGACCACTCACATACATCAGCATGGCATTTTCTTCCTTCTATCAAAAAATGTCAATATATGATAAGGAGATGCTCGCCATTGTGCACATAGTAACAAGGTGGAGAACCTACCTGATCGGTCAGTGATTTCAAATTAAAACTAACCATAGAAGCCTTAAGTACTTTTTGGAGCAGAAGATATCATTGTTTAAGCAGCAAAAATGGGTAACCAAACTTCTTGGATTTGATTATGAAATTATTTACAAAAAGGGGAAAGAAAATATTGTTGTAGATGCACTCTCATAGTTACCAGCGTAAGTTGAATTTTCAGCCATCTCCCTTCCTACCACCAGCTTCCTCGAGGAGATTAGGGAGGCATGGTTGAAGGATCCAAAGACCAGCAATATTATAAAAAAATTGGAGGAGGATCCAAGCATAATAGCTCACTACACTTAGGATTTGTGGGATTTATACTATAAAGGTTGTATTATGCTTATACCCAACTCCCCTTGCATCAAAATCATCCTGTATGAAATGCACTCCACACTTTTAGCAGAGCACTCTAGATTTTTGAGAACCTACAAAAGAGTGAAGCAAAATTTTTATTAGAGAGGGATGAAAAAAATTATTTCTGAATATGTGGCATAATGTGATGTAAGTCAATAGTAAAAGGGTGAAACAGTGGCAAGTCGAGGGAAGCTATAACCACTACCTATACTAGACTCGGTGTGGACTGACATCTCCATAGATTTCATCGAAGGGCTACCACCTTCCAAAGATAAAAGCACAATCCTCATGATGGTTGATCAACTTACGAAATATGCTCATTTTTATGCTGTGAGAAATCCCTACACTACTGTTAATATTACTTATATTTTCATAGAAAATATTGTTAAACTGTATCGGATGCCAAGGTCTATTATAAGTGATCATGATAGGGTCGACACCAGTAAATTTTGGATTGAGTTATTTCAATTGCAGGGCACCAAACTCAAGATGAGCACAACATATAATCCACAAACTGACGACCAAACAAAGGTGGTGAACATGTGTTTAGAGACGTACATTCAGTGTTTCGCTAGTGATCGACCAAAGGAGTGGACAAAATGGCTCCCTTGGGCTGAATGGTGGCATAATACTATATCATTCATCTACAAAATGTACCCCATATGAGGCACTGTATGGTTGACCGACCCTTGTGATTCTAAAGTATGTAATTGGCTCGGCCAAAGTGGATCAGGTCAACTAAGATTTAATTGACAAGGACAATCTCCTATAGCTGCTAAAGGATAATCTCTCTACAGCTCAAGCCAAAATGAAGCAGCAAGCCGACACACGATGAAGCGAAAGAGAGTTTTCAGTAGTAGATTGGGTTTATCTTGGCCTATAGCCATACAAGCAACTATCCATCAACACACAAGCCTCCATGAAGCTATCCCCATGCTTTTATGGGCCCTATCAAATCATAGAGCATATTGGAGTCATGGTGTATATACTTAAATTGCTTGAGGATGCCAAAATTCACCTTGTCTTCCACGTGTCATGCTTAAAGCCCAAGTTGGGGAATGCTAAATCATGAAAATGTATGAATTACTTGATTTATAAATTTTAAAATTACATGGATAGTTCCTAACTATCTTAAGATCTGAAATTTACTAGATCTATTTTGTGATAATGTTTTTCAAATCCCCATCTTATTTCTACTCTGTTATTTATAAAAAAGGGGGAAGAAAGTTTTCATGAGAAAAATAGGTTTTTATCCTATTAAGGGGGAGCAATGTGAAATTTATTTTGTAAAGATATGAAAATCTTGACACATGATGATCTTATGTATCATAAAGTTACTTGTTAATTATTTCAACCCTTTTTGTTGATGACAAAGGGGGAGAAATAGTGAATTAGCTTAAAAATGATACATACATATCAAAAGAAAGTTTTTTCATGAGAAAATTATTGACACATATGCTGTAAAATCATTTACTCTAACATTTCACCTTTTTGTTGATGACAAAAGAGGAGAAATGGACATTGGTGACATAAATATTAATGCACATACTTGGATATTGATGCATAATTTTTTGAAATTCTTGCTTTGATGCAAATTTTTATTTGTTTAGAATATTGATTGCCTCAAGATACTTGAATTTAAGGGTGTGTGATTCTCTTGAATTTAAGTTTCCTTATTTGAAGTATGGCACAGATTTTAGGGGAGTAAGCTTTAACTCTCGTTATCAATTGATTGTCATCATCAAAAAGAAGGAGATTGTCAAATCTCGGATTTTGATGATGAAATCAATTGATGGATTATTGATCTAACAAGGTTGTTAGAGTTGATTGATACATGATTAACTATCACAGATTATAATCAATGGTTTGGTTAAAGTAAGTCCAAGCATTAGGCCGGAGTGAAGATGATATGATTGGGAACTCGCATGGAGTGGATTGGGAGCTCATCGAGGGTATCGGGAGTTTGCCAGGATGGTACAAGGGAGTTCGTCGGTCACCGGAAGATTGTCTGGGGTAGCTGAAAGGCTTGTCGGGAGTTGGAAATATTTTCAAGTGGATTTATTGGTCATGACTGTAATTAATTAAGTCATAGTTAGCATTGTGCAAGTTTAACCACGATGGTGAAAAGGAGTTATGGACCAGATGTGGACCCAAGATCAGGCTTAGGATCGGGCCAAGGTTTAGACGATACGGTGGGAGCTCATTAGGAGTTCGCTAAGACTTCACTGAAGGTATCGGGAAGATCACTAGGAACACGCCAGGAGATCGTCAGAGGATGACCATGAGACTCATCGCAGGGAATGCCAAAGGTTATCAGATTACAGGAGTGTGGTTGGCAATTAAGCTTGGCGGTTATGTATGGTTATAATCCTTAAGTCGTAGGTTAAGTTTGAGTCCAATTTGAGTGTGATTTAGAAGGAATCCAAATCAACTCAAAGAGGCAACTGGGTCTACTATGGGGTTGGAGAGCTCAAGTCGAGCTCAATTAGTTGACTAGGGAAATGGTCAACTGATGGTTAAAGTCGGGATTAGAAAAGTGAAGGGAATCACTTTTCCAGGATTCCCGATGGTTGAACCGCCAGTGAGTGGTAGTTGTACCGCCACCGCCTCGGTTTTCGGGTGGCTAATAGTGACTAAACCACCCAGGTTGGGTGGTTAAACCACCCATACCCTAGAATCTGGGGTGCTTTCGGCGGTTTGAACGTCGGCACCGGCGAGTGAACCGCCCGTACCCGAATTTTTCAGATACATTTAAATTTTGGCTTCAAATTCTGAAGTCATTTAGGGCCTATAAATACCTCAAGTTTTCTTGCATTCCATATAATAATTTTAGGGATTGAATTTATGTGAAAACTTGTGTGAATTATAAGAAAAAGAAAAGGGGAAGGGAGTGAGCTTAGAGTTAGAAAAAATTCTTGTAAAGTGTCTCCCTTGTAAGCTCATGTTGTAAGGGTTTGATCTTCACTCAAAAGAGATAAATAGTAGACGTCGATGTGCCTCAAGGAGGACTCGAGAAGTGGACGTAGGCTAAGGCTAAAGCCGAACCACTATAAATTGTAGATGTTCTTTACTTCATTTACTACTTACAATTGTTCATAATTAGAAAAGCAAGGGCATCATATTTCGATTGTGTTTTTAAAACATCTACTTACTTGCCTTCAAGTTCAAGATACGTTTCCGATTTGTGGCTTTGCTCCAAACGAAAAGTTTTTGTTAAAATATCAATTTACACTTGTACTAATTTACCAACCTCCACCCACCCAAACCCAACCAACCCCCACCCCCCCCTCTTAGTGCCAATTGATCGAAATAGCTGATCGAGCCGTTGCTAACGATCGTGCCTGAGATGCTCTAGTGCACCAATCAGTATATAGCCACCGAGGCATTAGTGGTAGGGAAATGCAAAGATCATAAGAGGCCTCGTGCAGAGAAACGCAGCAGGCAGCCTTTAGAGGCCCCAAGAAGGCAGCCCGATCGACCGGAACCATCCTATTCGAGGTCGCTCCTGTCTCCCCTGAACTTGACCAGGATAGAGATCTTTCTCCAAATTAAAGAAAAGGGGCTCCTTAGGATGCCCAACCCCATAAAGACTCCACAAGAGCTCAGAATTGGGCAAAGTATTACCATTTTCACTAAGACTACGACATGGAGTGTCATAATCTCTGGAATCAGATTGAGGAGCTCATACGCAAGGGATATCTTAGGCGCTATGTCAAAAGGCCCCGAGACCCTTCTCCATACCCCTAGGGCCAGTGGAAAAGCAGATAGTCATTATTGTTGGGGGGCCGACGTCCGGTGAGGACATCATATCAGGACGGAAGGCTTACATCGGGGCTCTCATGGAGAAGCACCCCCATCAAACCAATGAATAGTAGATCACCTTCGAAGCAAAGGATGTAGAGTACCCCGACCATGATGATGCATTAGTGATCTCAGTCTGCATTGCTAATGCACAAGTGGAAAGGGTCATGGTCAACACCGATAGCTCGGCTGATGTCCTATACCTCGACGCCTTCCAGAAGCTCAGGCTGATCATCGACAACCTGTCACCAATGAGCTCCACCCTCATTGGGTTTATGGGTGATTCTATCCTTCCCCTTGGGATGACCGTCCTACTCATCACCTTGGGTAGGAACCTCGGTCCATGACCATGATGGTCACTTTCATTGTGGTCAACCTATCGTTGGCATACAACGTTATCCTCGCCCAATCGAATCTTAACAAGTTGAGGACAGTCATCTCTACCTACCATCAAGCCATGAATTTCCCAACCAGAGCAAGGATCGGGGAAGTTAGAAGTGACCCTCGGGAGTCTAGGCAATGCTACTTCACCACTGTCACACTACCGAAGAAATCGAGGGCTAGCCATTCAACTCCTGAGAAGATAGAGCTATCGTCGCCGCCTTCCGATCACCCCCTGATTGACCCTTGGGAAGTGATCCAGGGCCCCCACAGGCCAAAACTAACGAAGCGAGTGCTAGAAGTTCCCCTCGCGAATCTCGACCTAATCGGGTCTTGAAGATCAGGTTTGCACTTCTAGAAAAGGATCAAGTTCAACTCATCGACTTCCTAGTTAGGAACGTCAATGTTTTTGCCTGGTCACCTAAAGATATTTCGGGCATCGATCTTGTAGTTATCGAGCACCACCTCAGCATCTCTCCTGAGGAAAGGCCGATAAAGCAATGGCCTCAGAATTTGTCTCAGACCAACAAAAGGCAATTCATGATGAGGTAGATCGGCTGATTGAGACATGGTTCATAGCTAAGGTCAGATACCCTCAGTGGCTCTCCATTATAGCCCTTGTCAAGAAATCTAATAGAAGCTAGAGGATGTGCGTTGATTACACCGATCTCGATCAGGCATGCCTGAAAGATTGTTACCCCCTCCCAAGGATAGACCAATTAGTTGACCAAACTTTAGGACATGAGCTCCTCACATTCATTGATGTATTCTCAAACTATAACAACGAACATCGTATACATCAATGACATGATCATAAAGAGGTGTCTACTACTACAAGGTCATGTCGAGGCCGCATGGATGTATTCTATCGAGCTCCTCATATTCATGGACACATTCTCAAACTTTAGACCAAGAGCATACTATCTTCATCATCGATGAAGGAGTCTACTACTACAAGGTCATGTCGTTCGGCCTTAAAAATGCTGGTGCAATATATCAAAGAATGGTGATCCAAATATTCAAACATCAGGCTAGAAGGAACATCAAGGTATATGTCAACGACATGATCGTAAAGAGCAAAGTCGTCGAGGCCCACCTACAAGACCTCGCCAAGACATTCTAAACCCTCAGAAAATTCGGGATTTGGCCCAACCCCTCCAAATGCATCTTTGGGGTCAGCTCTGGAAAGTCATTATTCATCAGAGGGGGATTGATGCAAACTCAGAGAAGGTGTAGGCCATAACCATGATGCACCCCTCACCACGCTGCCCCCCCCCCCCCCCCCAAGACAGTCAAGGAGACGCAATGACTCACAAGGAGGCTAGCCGCCATTAGTCGATTCCTATCTTGATCCAGTGATAAATAGCTCCCTTTCTATCGAGTGGTAAAGGACATTAAGGATTTTCAGTGGAACTTCGAGTGTTAGGATGCCTTCGAGAAGTTAAATGCGCACCTCGCCCGATTATCACAACTCACCATGACAAGCCCAAGCGAACCATTAAGTCTATACTTGGCCACCTTCGAGCACGTAGTCAACTCGATCCTGGTCTGGGAAGAATCAAGCACGCAGAGGCCCATCTAGTACTCTAGCCATATCCTAAAGTTGGTCTTATGATAGAACCCCAGAGGAATTCTATATAAATTGATCTTTGAGGGATATCAACCCTTAGAACGCTATATGGGTTCCTCCCTCCTAGTACTCAACCATAAGGCTGAATTGATAATTGATCTTTACTTATTCAAAAGTGATGGAGACCTTATATAGGGCTCCAAAACTCTAACCCTAGGGAGGCTGCTCTCAAGTCAAATGCCATCGTTGCCCTCCTAAAGGGCAGTGGCTTATAGGGCTACAACTAGCTAGCCACCCCTGCTAAAACCCTAGCTGACTTGCCGAGTAAAGGGGTGGCGGTTAGGAAGCCCTAAGGCCTCAGATATAAACCCTAGCCAACATTCTTTATAGGATCGAGGCGTCTAGGTGGGGTTTATTATAATCTCACGAGGTTTTTATTAGTAACTACTTGATTAAGTAGGACCTAACCTTGCTAGGGTCCTATCAAGCTCGCTCTCTTCAGATCTGCCTTGTTCTCAAGGTTGAGGTTCCATGAACTTAAGGAACATGCTCTTCAGCTTCTCATATGATTCCTATGTGGCATCTTCAAGTGGCAAATTATTCCAATACACTAGTACTTTAGTAGAGGGATGTCGATGACGCACCATAATCATGCATTCAAGTATGGCTTATCGTTGAGCTCTTAAATCTCCATCATCAGTGGTGTTGGGCAGCTGAATCTAGGTTGACTCGTGCTCTCCTAACTTGGGCATTAGGTAAGACACGTGGAAGACATGGTAGATTTTGGCATTATCAAACAAGTTAAGTCTATATGCCACGGCTGCAATACACTCTGTGATTTGATAAGGCCCATAAAAGCATAGAGATAGCTTCATGGAGGCTCATGTGTTGATGGATAATTGCTTGTACGGCTGTGATAGGACCCTAGCATGGTTGGGTCCTATTCACCCTAATAGTAGTCAATAAAAACTCTTTAAGATTACAATAAAACCTCACATAGTCACCTCTATCCTATAAAGAAGTGTGGCTAGGATTCATTTTGAGGCTATAGGGCTTACTAGCCACTACCCCCTTTACTGGGTTGGCCGGCCAGTGTTTCTAGTAGGTAGAGGCAGTTATGCAGCCACCTAGGCCACCACCCATCCCTATTAAGGGGTGGCTATAGGAAGGGCAAAGGGGTAAATTTACTTAGGAAGCACCCCCTAGGGTTAGGGTTTTGAGCCCTATATAAGCTTATAGCCTCCTCTTCTTTTCAATCAAGCAAGATTATTTTTATTGCAGCCTTGTGGCTGACCCTAGGAGGGAGGAACCCCTATAGTGTTCCAAGGGTTGATCCTCCTCAAAGATCAAAATCTTATAGAACTCTTCTGGTGTTCTATCATCTGGTATCAGAGCCGCGTTCCTACTGCCCCTGCTGCCATCTCTGCCACCTCCATCCATTTAAGTAATTCCCACAATTACTTCAAGATGTCGCCTCCACCATCTACCCTAGGCCGCAGATCAATCAGTCTGGCACTGTCCCTTGAGTTTGTATTGAGGATCTTGTTTTGCCATTAAAATTCTACATGGTTTCCTCGGATTTCTTTTAGAATTTACGTCGAGAATTCATTGTTTCTTTAAAGCAAATTATGTTCAGTAGGACAACACATACGCCGCATCTCTTCGTTGGATTCTATAATATTTCACTATTGTCTTTCTCAATTTTTTGAACATCCTCTTTCTCATCTTCAACCTTTGCCATCACAGTGCAAAAACCCTATCAAACCATAGCCAAAAACTAATCCAAATCAGCCCCCAAACACCTCTAACTGCAACCTACTTCTTCACCGATCCACCCACCTTTTCGGCCACCTTTCTCCGAAACCTCTCATTCCCTTAACCCGATAACAAAAGAAAGACCTCAACATCACAAATCTAGAGGCCTATGCCATGGCAACATAGGAGGCTATCACTGCCAAGTTTGAAGCCTTTGAGACCCACATGGAGGAGAAAATTTAAACTATCTTCGCCGAACTCAGCATAGGCCTACCATCGAGCCCAAGGAAATCATAGAAAGGAGAAACTTCAGATTAGAGAGAAGAATTCTAGGAGTGAGGAGAAACTATAACCAATCCATATAATCCATGCATGAGGGTAGACTTCCCTAGATGGGAAGAAGGAGACTCGATCAGTTGGATCTCATGCGTGGAGTGCTACTTTCGATTCCACCGAATCACTAATGCTTCTTCCATGGTCGAGATTGCAGCCATCCACATTGAAGGAGATATGATTCAATAGTTTGATTGGTTTGAGCATACCCATGGAGGCCTTTCTTGGCAGCTATTCAAGTAAGGACTATTGAACCACTTCGGACTTATCGATTACAAGAGCATCGACGGACAATTGGCAAAGATCTGGCAAACCACTACTATACAAGAATACCAAACAAGGTTTGAACAATTATCTAACCAAACTCATGATTGGTCAGACAAGTAACTTTTGGGAACCTTTATTGAGGGCTCGAACTTGAGATCCGAGGATAAGTAAAAGCACGACAACCGTATACGCTTATGGTGACCATCTCCTTCGCACGGATTCAAGATGAACGATTGAACCATGAAAGAACTAGGGTCGCTCCTTGACCAGTAATACCAAAGCCTTCAACCCCCTCTACTATCATCCAAGCCCTTACACCCAAAAAATTGAGGAGAGATGAACTTCAGGATCGATCAGCCAAGGAGCTCTGTTGGCACTGCGATGAGCTGGGACCCACGGACATCATCACAAGAAGGGGTGGCTTCTTGTGATAGAACTAATAGAGGATGAAGATAATGAACCCCCTGAAGAAAGCCTCGAACCTGAAGAAGAAGTCATGGAGGTAGAGCCCTAATCAATCGACTTTACAGTGCACACGCTAGTTGGCTACTCCAACCCACTGAAGATGAAAGTGGGAGGCCTTCTTAAGCAACAACGCATCATTGTTCTCATAGATACAGGCAACACAAATAACTTTCTCAACAGCAAGGTTGCTACTTATATGGTGCTTCAAATTGAAGGTTGTAACAAATTTGACGTAAAGGTCACTGACGGTCGGATCCTTAAGTGCGACCAATGTTGCTCGTGGATAAAACTGCTTCTATAAGACCAGGAGATAGTAGTTGACTTCTTTCTCCTACCCATTAATGACTATGAAGCTGTGCTCAGAATCGAATAGCTAACAACGTTAGGTGACATCTCTTGGAATTTCTCTAAACTGATCATGAAATTTTATTATAAAAGCAGATAGGTCAGCTTACGAGGCAAGCATAGGAGCCATATCTCCATAGTTGAGATGCAGCGAATGGTGAAAGTTTTGCACAAGATATATGGTGGTTTTTTATGTATATCTAGTAGCCATCAGAGGAGAAGAACATGTAAATTGTAGATCCTAAACTTGCCCAATTGTTGGAAGAATTCATCGATGTTTTTGATGAACAGCATGAACTTCCCCCTACCCGGCCGCATGATTATTGCATCCCTATACTGCCAAGCAAACCACTAGTAAATTTAAGGCCATACTGCTACCCTCACTTATAGAAGGATGAGAGTACAAATATTGTTAAGGAGATGCTCAACACTGGGGTTACTCGGTCAAGCTACAGCTCCTACTCCTTGCCGGTGTTACTAGTACGCAAAAAGGATATAACATGATGGATGTGCGTTGACTATTGGGCTTTGAACACTATCACTATCAAAGATAAATATCTCATACTAGTAGTGGATGAGCTCTTGGATAAATTAAAAGGAGCCCGAGTCTTTATGAAATTGGATCTCCATTCTGGGTACCATAAGATTCGGGTATGTGCTGAAGACATTTCGAAAATGACATTCCGAACGCATAACAAAGATGCTTTGTCTCATTCTCATCACAAAATGTCTATGTATGACAAAGAGATACTTACGATGTGTACACCATTACAAAGTGGAGACCTTACCTGATCAGCCGACGCTTCCAAATCAAAACTGACCATCGGAGCCTCAAATATTTTTTGGAGCAAAAAATATCATCCCTAGAGTAGCAAAGATGGGCAACTTAACTCCTTAGTTTCGATTATGAAATTATTTATCGAAAGGAAAAAAAATATGTTATTGCAGATACACTATCATGGTTGCCAAAGCAAGTCAAAATTTCTGCCATCTCCCTTTTGATAAGACCTCAGAACGAGCCCTATAGATTTTGATCACTAAGGGGGATCAACCCTTGGAATGCTATAGGGGTTCCTCCCTCCTAGACTCGGCAAAAAGGCTGAATTGAAGATGATAATTGCTTGGTTAAAAGAAGAGGGTGGCTACATCTTAAATAGGGATCAAAGTCCTAGCCTAAGGGGGCACATATCTAAGTAGAACTACCCTTTTGCCCCTCCTATAGCCATCCTGCCTTCATAGGAACAAGGGGCGGCTAGGTTGGCTCTATAGCCAACCTAAGCAGGGGGAAACCCTGGCCAACTTGCCAAGTAAGGAGGGCGGCAACTACTAAGCCCTAAGGACTAATCTAAATCCTGGCCATACTCCTTTTTAAGATAGGAGAGGCCTTATTACAATCTAGTAGAGTTTTTATTAACTTCTATTGAAATGATTAGGACTCAACCCTACTAGAGTCCTATCAAGTCCGCCCTCTCAGAATCAGTCTTGTCCTCAAGATTGAGGATCCACAAACTCTGGGAACCGGGTCTTTCGCTCTTCGTGTAACTCCCATGTTGCGTCTTCAGATGGTAAGTTATTCCACTTCACAAGTACTTCGGTGGAGGAGCTTTGTCGGTGCATCATAATTCTTCGATCAAGTATAGCTTCAGATTGGGCTTGGATTTCACCTTCAATTGTAGTGCTCAACAGCTAAGTCTGAGCCAGTTCATGTTCACCTAATTTCGGCTTTAGTAGGGATACGTGGAAACTGGGATGAATTTTGGCATCATCTGGAAGTTTAAGTCGGTATACCACGGCCCCAATACATTCTAAAATCTGATATGGTCCATAAAATCATAGAGATAGTTTCATCGATGCTCTGGTGTTGATGGATAGCTGCTTGTATGGTAATAGACAGAGGTAAACCTAATCTTCTATTGAAAATTCTCGCTCATTCCAGTGATTGTCTGCTTGTTGCTTCATGTAGGCTTGAGCAGCAGTTAATTTGTCCTTCATCAGCTGTAGTAATTTATCCCTATAGGCTTGAGCGACAGTTAAGTTGTCCTTCATCAGCTGTAGTAATTTATCCCTGTTAATTAGGTCTTGATTAACCTAATCCACTTTGGTCAAACCAAGTATATATCTGAGAATTACAGGGGGCGATTGGCCATATAATGCCTCGTAAGGGGTACATTTAGTCGACGAATGAAAAGTTGTGTTATACCACTATTCGGCCTAGGGAAGCCATCTTGTCCACTCTTTGGGCCGGTCGCTGGTGAAGCATTGTAAGTCTCGAGGCATCTGTTCACCACTTCCATTTAGTTGTTTATTTGTGGATGATAGGCTATGCTCATCTTCAATTGGGTGCCTTGTAAATGGAATAGCTAGGTCCAAAATTTACTTGTAAACACCCTATCACAGTCGCTTACTATCGACCTTGGCATCTCATCTAATTTCATAATATTCTTCATAAAAATCTGAGTAATAGTGGCAGCAGTATAGGGATGTCTCACATCGTAAAAATGAGCATACTTAGTTAGGCGATCTACCACCATAAAGATCATGCTTTTACCTTGAGATAGTGGTAGTCCTTTGATAAAATCCATGGAGATATCCATCCAAGTTGAATCTGGTATAGGTAGCGGTTGTAGTTTACTGGCACTTGCCATTGTTTCACCTTTATGCCATTGACATACATCGCATTTGGATACATAGTCATAAATTAATTTTTTTATACCCTTTCAAAAGAAGTCTTGCTTCACCCTTTTATAAGTCCTCAGAAATCCAGAGTGCCCTGCCAAAGGTGAAGAGTGCATTTCATACAAAATAACTTAAATGTGAGGAGAAGAAGGAACAACAACAATTCGATCTTTATAGCGTAAGTCCTTCGAGTCCCACGTGTAGTGCCCTACAGAATCCAGATTCTTCTCCAATTTTTCTATGATACTTTAGATTTTCAGATCATTCTTCCACTCCTCCCTAATGTGTTCCAGGAAGTCAGTGGTAGGAAGGGAGATGGCTGAAATTTCGGCTTGCCTTGGGAGCCGAGATAGAGCATCTGCAACAATATTCTTTTTTTCTTTTCGATAAGTAATTTCATAATCAAAGCCAAGAAGTTTAGTTACCTAATGTTGCTGCTCCAGGGAAGATATTTTCTACTCCAAGAAATACTGAAGACTTCGGTGGTCAGTTTTAATCTGGAAGCATCGGCTGATCAGGTAGGGTCTCCACTTTGTGATGGCGTGTACAATGGCAAACATTTCTTTATCAGATACCGACATTTTCAAGTGTGAGGGAGATGAATTGCTAGTGTAAGCGAGAGGTCGACCATCTTGCCTTAAAACAACTCCAATCACAACTCCAGATGCGTCAGCCTCGATCACAAAGGTGCGGCTGAAATCAGGCAACACTAGGACCGGCGTCGTTGTCATGGCGGCCTTGAGTAGTTTAAAGGCTGTAAAGGCTTGTTCTGACCATAAGAAGGAGACTTTCTTTAGTAGGGATATGAGCGGGGCACTGATCTTATCGTAATCTTTCATGAATTTCTAGTAGTAGCCTGTGAGTCCAAGGAAGCCACGCAGTGATTTTACGTTTGTAGGTTTCGGCCATCCTTGCATTGCCTCGATCTTCGTCGGGTCTACCGCCACTCCATCCTTTGATATAATGTGCCCAAGATACTCCACTTTATGCTATAAGAAACTGTACTTTGACTGTTTCACATAAAGAGTATTCTCCTGGAGAATTGTTAGAATAGTTCGTAAGTGCTGAAAATGTATATCAAGCGTAGGACTATAAATGAGGATATCATCAAAGAACACTAATACAAACTTTACGTAGAAAACTCTAAAAGATGTCATTCATCAGGCTTTGGAAAGTAGAAGGAGCATTCGTAAGTCCGAAAGGCATTACTAGAAACTCGTAGTGGCCGTTATGCATGCAGAATGCAGTTTTCGGAATATCTTTAGTGCATACCCGAATCTAGCAATAATTGGAATGGAGATCCAGTTTAGTGAAGACTCAGACTCCTTTTAATTCATCCAAGAGGTCATCTACGATGGGTATAGGATATTTATCCTTGACAGTGATAGCGTTCAAGGCCCGATAATCAATGCACATATGCTATGTACCGTCTTTCTTATGTACTAGCAACACAGGTGAAGAATAAGGGCTGCAACTCGATCGAATTACCTCAGTGTCAAGCATCTTTTTAATGATGTTCTCGATCTCATCCTTCTGCAAGTAAGGGTAGTGATACAGACGCAAATTTGCTAGAGGTTTGCCCAGCATAATAGGAATATAGTGGTCATGCTGTCGGTTAGGGGGTAGCCTGTGCGGCTCCATGAAAACGTCCACGAATTCATCCAGTAAGAGGGCAAGCTTAGGATCTGAAATTTATATATTCTCCCCCTTAGATGGCTGATGGATATACATAAAAAATCCTCCATGCACTTTATGCAAAACTTTCTCCATCTGTTGCATCTAAACGGAGGATATATGGCTCCCACGCTTGCCTCACAATATGACTTGTCTCCCTTTACAATAGAATTTTATAATTAATTTAGAAAATTTTCAAGAGATATCACCTAGAGTTCTGAGCTATTCGATCCCAAGCATGGCTTCATAATTATCGATGGGTAGGAGGAAGAAATTGGCTACCACTTCTTGGTCTTAGAGGAGTAGCTTCACCCACGGGCATCGTTGGTCACAATTGAGGATTCGACCGTCGGTGACCTTTATGCCAAACTTCTTGCAACCTTCAATTTGAAGTACTAAATATGCAGCAACCATACTGTTGAGGAGGTTATTTGTGCTACCTATGCCAATGAGAATGGTGATGGGTTGCTGCTTTAGAATTCCTCCAACTTTCATCGTCTACGAATTGGAATAGCCGGCCAACACATGCACTATATAGTCGGCCGGTTGGGGCTCTTCCTCTATGACTTCCTCTTTGGGTTTGAGGCCTTCTTTAGATGGTTTGTTGTCCTCATCCTCTATTGGTTTAATCATGAGGAGCTGGCCCTTCTTGCAGCGATGTTCGCGGCTCAACGGTTCATCATAATGCTAACACAATCCTTTAGCCGATCATTCGTGAAGCTCGTCTCTTACCAATTTTTTTGGTGTGAGGGCTCGAATGGCAGCAAAGGGTGCAGTAGGCCTCAGCATGGCTAGTCGAAGAGCGACCCTTGTCCTTCATGCCTCATGGTTCAATCGTTCTTCCTGGATACGCGTGAAGAAAATTATCGCCATAAGGGTGTACGGTTGTTGTGCTTTGACTTCTCCTCGGATTTCTGGCTTTAGGCTCTCAATGGAAGTACCTAAATGTCGTTTCTCAGACCAATCTTTAGTTTGGTTAGATAAACACTCAAATCTTGTTTGGTAATCTTGTATTGTAGAAGTTTGACGAATCTTTACCAATTGTCCGTTGATATTGTCGAAATCAGTCGGACCGAAGCGGTTTAAAAGCCCTTCCTTGAACCGCTGCTAAGAGAGTCCTCCATGGGTGTGTTTAAACTAATTAAACCACTGAATAGCATCTCCTCGAGGTGTATGGCAGCGATCTCCACCCGTGTGGCATCGACGGTTCGGTAGAATCGAAAATAGCGCTCCGCGCGTGAGATCCATCCGATCGGGTCTGCTTCTTCTCATCTTGGGAAGTCAACCTTCATGCATGGATTATTGGGATCAAAGGTGATGTGTTCATGTTCTTGAGGATCATCTAGCTGATCTAAAGTCTCTCCATGGTGTGACTTCCTCGGGCTTGATGGTCGGCCTATGCTGAATTCAACGAATAAGGATCACATCTTCTCTTCCATACAGTTTTCGAAGGCTTCAAGCTTTGCATCAATAGCCTCCTCTAATGCCATAGTATACGCTTCAAGATTTGTAATATTAAGATCTTTTTTCGGTTGTCGGGTTAGTGGCATGGGAACTTTGGAGAAGAGTTGGCCGGTTGGAAGGTGGATCAGTTTAGGTGGAAGTAGGCTACGGTTGGGGCAGATTTAGGGCTACGGTTTTATAGAGTTCAGGCTACAAATTAGTGTGAAGGGCTGTGATAGTAGTAGATGAAGGTTAGGAAAATAGATTTTAGATCTGGGATAGATGGCAGCAAAGGTAGGTGTCTCGGTAAGTAAAGTTGGCTAAAAAGGTAAGTGGATCGATAAGGAAATAGGCTATGATTAGGGCTGACTTGGGTGGCTATTTAGTTTCAGTTTAGGGTAGGGTTTTGAAGGGTTTTTGGTAAGGATGGTAGGGTTTGGTGATAAGGAAACAAGAGTCTAAAATCCCATAAAAAATAGCACTCAAATCTGATAGAATTCGGTGGAAAGAAGTGCTGCGATGTGCTGTGTGGCTGAATCAATTTTTACGTCAGAGAAACAATAATTTCTCAATATAAATTCTAGGGGAAAGTTTAAGAAAATTATACAGAAACCCTTGGTTTAGATGTTGTCAATACCATTAGGAATTTTGATGAAATTTTGACAGCATAGCGGTAGGGAAATAGGGCAAAAGATGCAAGGTCGATTCCTTCATCGTAAAATTCCAGAACTTCGTGATGGTGAAAGATCATACAAGAAAAATGGTTCTAGAAGGAGTTTTTTCATAAAATTAATTTCAGATGAAACCCAACTTGATCTTGAGGATTATATCAAAATATCAATTAGAAACGATGAACAAAAGTTCAGTTTCAAGTAGCAACAATCAGTTGAAAATTTTTTGCAGTGTTTCGCCTTCGCAACGATGATAATGTTTGCGACGGTAAAAAAAATTATAGCAAGGAAACTTTGAAAAACTTCTCCCATGTATAATCTGAAGGATCTTGCAGTATTGAAGAGGCATGAGTTATAAAAATATACTAGAATTCCAGATCAAATACAAGGGGCAGCGGTAGACTGATTTAATCTACTGTTGGGGTGGAAGGTGGAGGCGCGTGTCATAGCAATTGTGGGAATTACATGGGAAGGTGGAGGCGACTGAGATGGCTACAGGACAGCAGGAATATAACTTTGATACCAAATGATAAGACCCCAAAAGGAGTCCTATAGATTTTGATCACTGAGGGGGATCAACCCTTGGAACGCTATAGGGGTTCCTCCCTATTAGACACGACACAAAGGCTCAATTGAAGATGATAATTGCTTGACTAAAAGAGGGGGGTGGCTACATCTTAACTATGGATCAAAGTCCTAGTGTAAGGGGCACTTATCTAAGTGGAATTATCCTTTTGCCCCTCCTATAGCTATCATGCCTTAATAGGAACAAGGGGTGGCTAGGTTGGCTCTATAGCCGACCTAAGCAGGGGGAAACCCTGGCCAACTTGCCAGTAAGAGGGGCGGTGACTACTAAGCCCTAAGGGCTAATCCAAACCCTGACCATACTCCTTTATAAGATAGGAGAAGCCTTATTATAATCTAGTAGAGTTTTTATTGATTTATACTAAAATGATTAGGACTCAACCCTGTTGGAGTCCTATCACCTTCCTTCCATAGACTTCCCCGAGGACATTAGGGAGGAATGGAAGAAGGATCCAGAGACCCAAGACATCATAGAAAGATTGGATCTGGAAGTCATAGCCCATTACCCTTGGGATTCGCGGACTTACGCTACAAGGATCGAATTGTGCTTATTCCCACTTCTACTAGTATCCACATTATTATGCACGAAATGCACTCTTCGCCTTCAACATGGCACTCTGAATTTCTGAGAACTTACAAGCGGGTGAAGCAAAACTTTTATTGGAGAGGCATGAAAAAGTCTATTTCTGATTATGTAGCTAAATGCGATGTATGCCAATAGCAAAAGGGTGAAATAATTGCTAGTCCGGGAAAGCTGCAACCACTACCCATACTGGACTCAGCATGGACTGACATCTCCATGGACTTCTTCGGAGGGCTGACATCATCTCAAAGTAAAAGCACGATCTTTGTGGTGGTAGATTGCTTAACAAAATATGTCCACTTCTGTGCTGTGAGATACCCTTATACAGCTGCCAGTATTACCCAGCTCTTTGTTGAAAATATTGTTAAACTGCATGGGATGCCAAGGTCGATTGTGAGTGACTGTGACAAGATATTTAAAAGCAAATTTTAGACCAAACTATTTCAACTACAAGACACCCAACTCAAGATGAGCATAACCTATCACCCATAGACGAACAACCAAACAGAAGTAGTGAACTGTCTAGAGACCTATCTTCGGTGCTTCACTAGTGATCAACCACGAGAATGGATGAAGTGGATCCCTTGGGCCGAATGATGGTATAATACTATTTATCATTTATCTATAAAATGTACCCCCTATGAGGCATTATATGGTTGACCGCCTGTAATACCCAAGTATGTAATTGGTGCAGCCAAAGTAGACCAGGTCGATCATAGTTTAATTGATAGGGACAAACTCCTATAGTTGCTGAAGTAAAATTTATCTACCACTCAAGCTCGAATGAAGTAACAAGCTGACACTTATCATAGCGAGCGAGAGTTTTCAATTGGAGATTGAATCTATCTTTGCCTACAACCATACAAATAGCTATCCATCAATACAAGAGCCTCGATGAAGCTATCTCCTCGATTTTATGGACCATATCAGATCACAGAGTATATTGGAACTGTGGCATATAGATTAAAGTTACCAGAGGATGTCGAAATCTATTCTGTCCTCCATGTATCCTACTTGAAGCCTAAACTGGGGGAATGGGAATCATACCAGACTCAATTATCGAGCGCTACAAATGATAGAGAAATTCAAGCCCAACCACAAGCCATTCTTGATCGGAGAATTCTATGTTGAATCTCAGATTTTGATGATGAAATCAATTAATGAGTTATTGATCTAATAAGGTTGTGAGCTAAGTATTGTATTCTTATAAAGAGTCTCTCTTATAAGTTAAAAGTTTGTAAGGGTTTGGTCTTCACCCAAAGAAGATCGGTAGTGGACACTGGTGAGCCTCGATGAAGAGGGCTCGGAAGTGGACGTAAGTTAATATTAGGGCCGAACCACTATAAACTGTGAGTGTATCTCTCTTAACTTAACATTAGCTAAATCAAAATTCTTGATCTTAAGTTTGATTCACTTATGTATTCTAATTTCAAGAAACGCTTTCGATTTCTCGATTGTATTTGAAAGAAAAGTTTTCTTTGAACTGAAATTTATACACTTGCACTAATTCATCGTTCGTTCTTAATGCCAATTGATCCTAACAATTGGTATCAGAGTAAGGTACTTACTTATTGGATTAACACCCATTTGAGTAAATAGCTTTATTTGGCATGAATGAGGACATTCCATCATGTCCTCTCATGTTTAATGGGACAGATTACACGTATTGAAAAACAAGGATTAATATTTTTCTTATTTTTATGGATTTGGATTTATGGCATATTGCAGAGAATTGATTTAAAAAATCTTCCAAACTAATGAATGAAATGACTAATTTGGAAAGAAAAAAGAATACCTTATTTTATGCTCTTGACAAAAATGAATTTAATCATGTTTCCATTTGTAAATCCACTTATGATATTTGGCATATACTAGAAATCACACATGAAGGGACTAACAGAGTTAAAGAATCTAAGATCAATATTTTAGTTCATAGTTATAAATTGTTTAGAATGAAACTAAGTGAGTCCATTGGAGACATGTACACCCGTTTCACAGATGTCGTTAGTGGCCTTAAAGCGCATGGAAAATATTTTTTGAATTTTAAACTTGTGAATAAATTTTTAAGATCTCTACCTAAAAACTGTGATCCTAAAGTGACTGCTATACAAGAAGCTAAAGATTTAAATAACTTGCTTCTTGAAGAACTTATTGGCTCACTCATGACATATGAACTGAACTATAAAGCTCATGATGAGCTTGATGAAACCCTTTCAAAGAATAGGAATGATGTAGCACTAAGAACTACAAATGAATCCTCGAGTGAAACATCGAGTGATGATGACTATGATATTGCACTATTATCAAGAAAAGTTTAAAAAATTTATGAAAAAAATAAAAACTATAAAAATAAAAATAAATCAAAAAAGGATAATATCATATACTTTGAATGTAAAAAATCAGGGTATTTAAAAAATGAATGTCCGCAATTGAAGAAGAAGGCATCCCACTAGAAGAAAGCTCTTTCGGTAACTTGGGATGACTCAAGCTCTTCGGATGAAGAAGGTCACTCCAAAGAAGAAGTTACTAACTATGCTATAATTGCGATCCAAGATGAGGTTAGTGATTCTTTAAGCATTTCCTTTACCAAATTATTAAATATGTTTCATGAATTGTTTGATAAATCTAGAAAAATTAGTAAATCTTTTAAGTTGATTAAGAATGAACATGATTTGTTAGTTGGTAAACTTGATGAAATGCATGATTTATTAGTATCATACAATCTTGTTCTAAATGTGAAATGCTAGATAATATTAAAGAAGAAAACATCATGCTAAAGCAAACCTTAAAAAAATCTCTTAATATGATTCTTGCAAAAAAGGGTCATATTAATAGAAGAAATGGTATAGGCTTTATTGGTATCACTCAACAAAAGCCAACCATTTTTGTTAAAGGACATACTTTAAATTTGTCATAAAAAATTAAATATAATTTTTGTGATAGATTAGGACATAAAGCCAACAAATGTCTATTTAGAAAATATAATCCACACCAATTCGTTTGGATTCCCAAGAGAACAACAAACAACAAAAAACTATTAAAAAAAGATAAAGTTTTTTATGAAGGACCCAATGTAAAATAGATACCTAAATTAAAATCATTTTTCTTGTAGATTTGTCTCCAAACTAAAGCTAGGAGCACCAAATAGTACCTTAATAGAAGATGCTCAAAGCACATGACTGGAGATCCAACTTATTTTTCTAAGCTTGCTAACTTAAGTGAAGAAATTGTTACCTTCGGAGACAACAACAAGGGTAAAATCATTGAAAAATGAACCATAGATAATACATCAAATATTTTGATTGAAAATATGTTGTTAGTTGATGGCTTGAAACAAAATTTGCTTAGTATTAGTCAATTATTTGATAAACATTATGTGGTTAAATTTTAACCTAATGTATGCATAATTAAATTGACATACAAAATAAATCTTTAATTGCCTTAAGAAACAACAATGTGTATACCATAGATATTGAAAAGTTTTGTGATGAAACTTACTTTCTGGCTTTGAATGATGATGCTTGGATTTGGCATAGAAGACTTTCATGCTAGCATAAAACTTCTAAACTAAATTTCAACTAAAGATTTAGTAAGAGGATTACCTAGCCTAAAATTTATCAAAGATAATGTGATACTTGTCAATTAGGAAAACAAAAAAAAGAGTAGCTTCAAGCCAAAAAATAATCAAATAAGCACCTCTAGGCCACTTCAATTGATCCATATAGATTTATTTGGATCAATTGACATTATAAGTTTAGGTGGAAGCAAATATGCATTCGTTATAATAGATGATTATCGTAAATATACTTAGACATATTTCTTGGCACACAAAAGTGATATATTTAAATATTTTATAGATTTTACAAAATTATTTAAAATAAAAAAGGATTTATGATTTCATCAATACATAGTGATCATGGTGGTGAATTTCAAAACAATGATTTTCAAAATTTTTATGAATTAAGTGGGTACATTCATAATTTCTATACTCTTAAGAAATCCATAATAAAATAAAGTAGTTGAAAGAAAAAATAAGAGTTTATAAGAAATGGCTAGAGCCATGTTAAATGAACAGTCTAACAAAATATTTTTGGGCTGAAGCCGTTAATATGGCATGTTATGTTTTAAATAAAGTTCTTGTAAAACCATTACTCACCAAAACTCTTTATGAATTGTGAAATGGTAAAAAACCCTAATATTTCTTATTTTAAAATATTTGGTTATAAATATTTTATTTTGAATGAAAAGGATGAGTTAGGAAAATTTGATACAAAATCCGATGAAAATTTTTTTAGGTTATTCTTCTATTTCAAAAACTTATCATATATTCAATAAAAGTACTTTGGTAATTGAAGAATCTATTGATGTTGTTTTCAATGAAATTTTCAAAACTAAGAAAATTGATTTTGATGATGAATTTGATTTTGACACTTTGAATTTAGATGATAACTCTCCTAAAAGCAACTTAGATGAATCTAATTCCAAACCGTACCCAAGTAATGAAAGTATGCAATTGATCATCCTAAGGACCTTATAATAGGAGATACATTAAGAGGTGTTCAAACTTGTTATTCTTTTAAAAAAATTTATGCTAATACCGTATTGCTTTCTCATGTTGAACCAAAATGCATTGATGAAGCCCTAAGAGATGAATTTTGGGTTATTGCAATACATGAAGAGTTAAATAAATTTGAGAGAAATGAGGTATAGGATCTTGTTCCTAGACCTAATGATCATTTAGTGATTGGTACTAAATGGGTCTTTAGAAATAAGTAAGATGAAAATGGTATTGTGGTTAGAAACAAGGCTAGATTAGTGGTCAAAGGTTTCAACCAAAAAGAATGAATTAATTATAAAGAAATCTTCGCTCCTGTAGCTAGACTTGAAGCTACAATGATGCTTATTGACTTTGCATCTTTTAAAGATTTTAAGTTATTTCAAATGGATGTTAAAAGTACTTTTCTTTCTGAAGAAGTATATGTTGAACAACCCCTTGGTTTTAAAAATAATCATCTTCCTAATCATGTTTTCAAACTTTCTAAGGCTCTTTATGAATTAAAACAAGCCCCTCGGGCTTGGTATGAAAGACTTAATTCTTTTCTTATTTCAAATAATTTTTGAAAGGCAAGATTGATACCACATTATTTTTTAAGTATTTTAAAAATAATTTTCTTATTATTCAAATTTATGTTAATGATATCGTTCTACAAATGAATCATTCTATGAATCTTTTTGCCAAAAGTATAAGCCAAGAATTTAAAATAAGTTTAATGGGTGAGTTAACATTTTTTTTAGGATTACAAATAAAACAAGTAAATGATAATATATTTTTTAGTCAAACTAAATACACCTTGGTCTTACTAAAACATTTTGGTATGGAAAATACTAAAGCCATAAACACTCCCATGAGCACATCTACAAAATTAGACTTAGAAAATGAAGGGGAAAATTTTGATCAAAAAACTTATAGAGGAATAATAGGTAGTTTGTTATACTTAACTACTATTAGACCGGATATCATGTTTAGTGTTGGTTTGTGTGCAAGATTTCAATCAAACCCTAAGCTTTCTCATCCTAAAATAGTTAAAAGAATATTTAGATATTTAAAAGGAACTTCTAACTTAGGATTATGGTATCCAAAATGTGAAAACTTTGATTTACTTACTTATGCGGATGTCGATTTCGGAGGATGTAGGATAGATAGAAAAAGTAATACTGGGACATGTCAATTTTTAGACCATGCACTTGTTTCTTAGTCTTCTAAGAATAATTCAATTGTTTTATCTACTGCTGATGCTGAATATATTGCAGCTAGCACTTGTTGTGCTCAAGTCATTTGGATGAAAAACACATTAGAAGATTATGAAATTTATCTAAAAAATATTCCTATTAAATGTGACAATGCAAATTGAATATGCTTAATCAAAAATCCTATTCAACACTCAAAAACTAAATATATTGATATTAAGCATCACTTCATTAGGGATCATGTAAATAGTCAAGACATTTTATTGGAATTTATTGATACTAAACATCAACTAGCGGATATTTTTACAAAACCATTAAATGAAGAATAATTTGATTAGAAGAGAGCTAGGAATGTTAAACCATGAGAATATATGATTTGTTTGATTTACTATTTTAAATCAAATTGCATGAATGGTTGATTTATACATTTGCTTGAAACTTTACTAACTTTGGATTTCAAAATATGAAAATCTATTTTTGTGATGATATTTTTTACTCCCCTTCCTAATTTCTACCTTCTTATTTATATAAAAGGAAGAATATTTCTATGAAGATGATGATTTACTATTTTTCAGATTTATTTGCTACGTTTGCTTGAAATTTATATGAGATGATTTTAAATGCATGAGTAGCTCCTAAATTATTGAATCTTCCTAGATTTCTTGGAATTTTGAGCTCATCTTCAAAATATTCTTTTCAAAATTTACTTCTATAAGATTGAGAGCTCTTCTTAATAATGTTTTCGAAATATTCTTTTCTACTCCTCCCTTGTTTTCTTGCCCTCTTTTTCACAAGAGGAAGAAAATTCTTTATGACTCATATCCTATTTTACGAAGGGGGATCAAAGACTCATGTGCATTGAAATTATTAGTTCTACATTTCACTTGTTTTTGTTAATGATAAAAGGGAGAAATGGATATTGATGACACATGTACATGAGCATTTCTCTTTGTTTGTTGATAAACAAAGTGAAGAAATGATTAATGACTTAAAGGGAGATTTTCAAATGTATGAATGATGCATAATCTTTAAAATTCATGAAAATCCGATGACTTGATAATTTAAAGTAATTTTTAATTAAAATTGATGTAAGTGTTTCGTTCCATCCTTGAAATATTAATTACTTGACAAGTCATGATACTTGAATTCAAGAGTGTGTGGATCTCTTGAATTTAAGTTTCTCTTATTATGACATGAATTGAGGGGGAGTAAGGTTAACTCCCATCATCAATTGATTATCATCATCAAAAAAGGGAAGATTGTTGAATCTTAGATTTTGATGATGAAATCAATTGATGAGTGTCTAATCTAACATGTGTGTTAGAGGAAGTAATACAAGTTTAACTATGATAGAGAAAATGAGTTACAACCAGATAATTAGGCCAATATCAAGTTTGGGTATCAGGCCAAGGTTTGGACGATGCAGTGGGAGCTCGTCGGGAGTTCGCTAGGAGTTCGCCGAAGGAATCAGAAAACTCGTTGTAATACGCTGGGAGATCACCGGAGGAAGGCTGTAAGACTCACCATAAGAATGTCAAAGACTATCGGATTAGCAGGAGTTATGTCATTGTTTAGCTTGATGGTCCTTATGGTTGTAATCAAGTGAGTCATAGTAAGACTTGAGTTCTAATTGGGTTTGATTTGTAATGAATCCAAATCAACTCAATGTGAAGCAATCAGGTTTTCATTTAAGATTGGATTGAGCTTAGGCCGAGCTCAATTGGTTGACCTGAGAATCGGTCAATAGGAGGTATAAGTCAGAATTCAAAAAGTGGAGAGAACCACTTTTCTGAAAATTTTGACAATTGTACTACTAGTGAGCAGCGATTGTACTGCCACCGCCTAGGAATTCATTCAGTAAGTGATGGTTTGACTGCCCAAGCTAGCAGTTGTACCACCCGTACCCTGTTTTTAGAGTGGCTTTCGGTGGCGATGCCTTTGGCACCGACGGTTGTACCGCCCATACCCAGTTTTTTCGGGTGTGTTTGAATTTTGGCTCCATTTTTCTGAAGCCAGGTCTATAAATACTCTATGTTTTCCTGCATTTAGCATAAGAATTCACACAAATCATTGGGCAAAAATTTGTGAAAACAAGTGTGTGCTAAAAGTGTGTAAGAGACAAAAAAAGGGGGAAGGGAGTGAGCTAAGTGTTGTATTCTTATAAAGAGTCTCCCTTGTATATTGAAAGTTTGTAAGAGTTTGGTCTTCACCTAAATAAGATCAGTAGTGGACACCGGTGAGCATCGACAAAGAGGACTCAAAAATGGACGTAGGCCAAGATTGAGGCCAAACCACTATAAACTATGAGTGTATCTCTCTTTACTTAATTTCTATATTTATTAGCTAAATTAAAATTTTTGATCTTAAGTTTGATTCACTTATGTATTCTAATTTTAAGAAACGCTTTCGATTTATCGATTGTATTTGAAAGAAACATTTTCCTTTATCAAAATTTTTACACTTACACTAATTCAACCCTCCACTCCTCCCTCCCCCCCCCCCCATCTGAGTGCTAATTGATCATAACATTAGTGAGTCCAAAAGGCATTACCAAGAATTCATAATGGCCGTTATGCGTTGGGAATGTTGTTTTTGGAATGTCGCCTTCACATACCTAAATTTGGTGGTACCCAGATCAAAGGTCCAACTTCGTGAAGACTCGAACTCCTTTTAACTCATCAAGAATTTCATCTACCACTAGTATTGGGTACTTGTCCTTGACAGTGATGCCATTTAGAACTTAGTAGTCAATGCACATCTGCCATGTTCCGTCCGTTTTTCGTATAAGTAACACCGGGGAAGAATAGGGGCTGCAGCTTGATCGAATCACCCATATTTCAAGCATCTTTTTTACAATCTTTTCAATTTCATCCTTCTGAAGATGGGGGTAGTAGTACGACCGAGTGTTCACTGGTGGTATGCCTAGAAGGATTGGGATCCGATGGTCATGCTACCGAGTAGGAGAAAGACCTCGCGGTTAGGTGAAAACATCGACAAATTCAGTAAGTAGATGGGTGAGGTTTTGATCTTCAATTTTTATTTTCTTCTCCTCTGGTTGCCACTGGAGTTACATCTAAAAGCCATCATTTACCTTGTGTAGAACTTTCTCTATTCGTTGAGTTGAAACGATCGTTACGTTGCTTTCGCGCTTCTCGTGTAGGATGACATATTTGCCTTTACAGTAGAATTTCATAATTAATTTGAAAAAGTTCTAGGAGACGTCACCTACCATTGTTAGCCATTCTATGCCAAGAATAGCCTCATAATCATCAATTGGTAGGAGAAAGAAGTCGATAATAATTTCTTGGTCTTGCAGTAATAGTTTCACCTGCGGGCATCTTTAGTCACACTTTAAGATTCAGCCATCACATTTACATCGAATTTGCTACAATTTTCAATGTGTAGTGTCATCTGAGTAGCAACTTTACTATTTAAGAAGTTATTAGTACTACTCGTGTCAATGAGAATAGTGATCGATTGTTGTTTGAGTAGGCCTCCACTTCCATCATTTACGGATTTGCGTAGCCGATTAGCGCATGCACCATAAAATCAATTGGTTGTAGCTCTTCTTCCGCATCTTCTTCATGTTCAAGGCTCTCTTTTGGATGTTCAATGACCTCTTCTTCTACAGGTTTAATCAAAAGAAGTCTCCCCTTTTTACATCAATGCTCTCAGCTAGGCTCATCGCAAAGCCAACATAACCCCTTTGCAGAGCGCTCCCGAAGCTTTTCTCTTGTCAACTTTTTTGGTATAGTGGCATGGGCACAACTGACAATATGGGGGCTGAGGGCTTTGGTGTTGCTGGTCAGGGAGCGACCCTAGTCCTTCGAGCTTCATGGTTCATGTTAGAACCCTTGCGGATTCTAAGCTTGGGGGGATCTCTATAGGGGATCGACCTCCTAGGAACTCTATAGGGGTGCCTCCCTCCTTGATTTTTTGCCTAATAGCTGAAAATAATTGATCTATTGATGATGAAAAGTGGCTGAATATATGGCTATTTATAGGGTTTCTAAACCCCAACTCCCAATAGGACTCATACCCCATGAAGATTCCTCCATAATGGAAGATTCTGATAGGACTCCAGCAAGGTTGAGTCCTAATCTCCCTAGAAGTAGTCCATAAAACCCTACTAGATTGTAATAAAGCTACTCTTATTTTATAAAAGAGTATGGCTAGGGTTTAGATTAGCCCTTATGGCTTAATGGCCGTCGCCCTCCTTACTGGGTTGGTAGGCTAGGGTTTCCCCCTGCTTAGGTTAGCTATAGAGCTAACCTAGCCACCACCTGTTCTCTCTAAGGCAGGTAGGCTATAAAAGGGGCAAAAGGATAATTTTAGTTAGGCAAGTACCCCCTAGGGCTAGGGTTTAGAGCCATATATAAACATGTAGCCTCCACCTTTCCAAGCAATTCCCACAATTGTTACAACACGCGCCTCCACCTTCTACCACAACCGGAGATCAAATCAATCTATCGCTGCCCCCTGCATTTGATCTAGAAATATAGTATATTTTTATCATCCACACCTCTTCAATATTGTAAGATTCCTTACTTTACATATTGAAGATTTTTTTCCAAATTTTATCCACTACAAATTTCGTTCGTCGCAAATATTATCATCGTTGCAAAGGCGAAACGCTACAGAAATTTTCAATCGATTGTTGCTTCTTGAAACTAAACTTTTAATCATCCTTTTTGGCTAAAACTTTTATAAATTTCATAGATTATCTTAGATCTAAGATTGATCTCAAGAAAAAACTCTTTCTGGATCTGGACTTATAGTGTTGCGATTATTTGTTGCACAGTACTGAAATTTTATAATGCAGAATCTGCCTTCCGTTTATTGGCCTCTTGAAACTGAACTTTTGTTCATCCTTTTTAGCCAAAATGTTTATACAATTCCAAAGATCAACTTAGCTTTCATCTGAGATTGATTTCTAGAAAAAATTCCTTATGGAACCAGTTTTCTTGTGTAATATTTCACCATCATGTAGTTTTGGAATTTTTACAATGAAGGATCTACCTTTCGTCTTTTACCCTATTTCCCTACTGTTATGCTGCCAAAATTTTACTAAACCTTTTACTGGTATTACCAACATCTGAACCAAGGATTTCTGTATAAATTCCTTGAACTTTCCTCTAGAATTTACATCAAGAAGTCATCATTTCTCTGATGTAAAATCTGTTTGGTAGGATAGCACATCGCAATACCTTTTTTCGCTGAATTCTATCATATTTAAGTGCTATTTTTTGTGAAATTTTGGACTCTCTTTTCCTTATCTCTAAACCCTACCATCCTTACTAAAAACTCCTCCAAATCTTATCCTAAACTGAACCCAAATAGCCACCCCAATCAGCCCTAACCACAACCTACTTCCTTATCAATCAACTTACATTTTCAGCCAACTTTTCTTACCGATACACCTACCTTTGTTGCCATCTATCCCAGATCTAAAATCTATTTTCCTAACCTTCATCTACTATTATCATAGCCCTAAAATCATACCAATTCGTAGCCTAAACTCCACAAAATCGTAGTCCCAAATCGCACCTAAGACAGCCATAAACTGCACCAAAAAATCATAGCCTTCGGTCCACCAACTTTTCAGCCACCCAATCTCCCTTATCCCTTCAACTGCAGCCTGCATCTTTCACTACCCAACACTACCAACAGTGACATCTTGTTGCCATCCTCCTTAATCACAACCAACAATGATTCTTATGGCAAAAAGCTACTAGCAGCGATCTTTCGTTGCAATCTGTTTACATCGTAACCCACAATAATCACTTACTACCAACTATCTTGATTACAGCTAGTAACAAATTGAATACAACAGTAGTCGTGTCTCACTCCATATTGCTGCTGCCCTCCTCCATAATAGCCGTATACATCGTTGCCCCTTCTTCCTCCTATTGCTGCCGCACCCTTGCTGCAACCGACGCCACCTGTAGCCACAAAGTTGCACCGCAATCATAGCCGACGTTGCTGCTACCCTCTTCTTCCTCTGCCATCACTGTTGCCTTCTGACTTAAATCTCTTGGCTGCCATCTTCCAATAAATGTCAGCCACCTAAAAAATTACAACCTCGACAACATTGCAGCGTCAACATTACAGCATCACCGAAGGACCGTAGTCAACGTTACTACTGCCATTTTCTTCCTCCGCCATTGCTGCTACCCTTGGCTACCATCCTCCACTTGGAGACTTCACCACCGCAGCCCTAACTAAAGATTGCAGCTACACTCTTTAATCAGTTTGATTTGATAGGTTGGAGATCCTTACGTCATGACATCGGTGGGCTTATTCGAAGCCAAATTGGAAGCTCTTGAGATACATATGGATGTTAAATTATACGCTCTCTTTGAGGAGTTTAGATTGGGGTGATCACCAAGCCTAATAAGATCACAACGTGGTGTAAATTTGGATTGTAAAAGGAACATTAGTGGAGAACTAGTGATGATCTGTCAAACCTCCACCATCTAAGAGTACCAAATCATGTTTGAAAGGTTATATAATCAAACTTATGATTGGTCTGAAAAATAGATATTAAGGACTTTTATTGAGGGCTTAAAACCAAAGATTCAAGAAGAAGTTAAAGCGTGACAGCCGTACACACTTAAGACAACCATCTCCTTTGCGTGACATCAAGATGAGCGATTGAACTATGAAGCTCAGAAAACTAGAGTTGCTTCTCGACCAGCGGCACTAAAGCTTTCACCTTCTCCTACTGTCAGGCGTCCCACAAGAGAAGACCTTCATGATGGATCGACAAAGGGCTTATGTGGGTGTTGTGATGAATTATGGAGTCTAGAACACAAATGTAAAAAGGAGACACCACTGATGATTGCGCCCACTGAAGAACCCAAACTTGAAGATACGACTCTTGAGCCCAAGGAGAAGGATACACTACAACTAGCCACCCGTACAGTCCCTACCTTAGCCGGCTACACCAACCTGCAAAAATTGAAGATCGAAGGGTTTCTCGAGTAGCAGTCTGTCATCGTCCTCGTCGATGCCAGGAGTACACACAACTTCATGAGTAGTAAGGTTGCTACCCACTTAATGCTCCAAAAAGAAGATTATAATGGGTTTGAAGTCAATGTAGCTAACGACCAAATTCTAAAGTGCAACCAGAAGTGCCAATGGGTTAAACTGAGCCTATAGGAGCAAGATGTAGTTGCTGATTTTTTTCTCCTCCCTCTTGATAGTTTTGATATAGTGTTGGACATTGATTAGTTGTCCACGATTGGAGATATTTTCTGAAATTTTTCGAAGCTAACCATGAAATTTTTCAAAAAAGGAAAGCAGGTAATTCTACGAACGAGCTCAGTGACTACAACCACAACACAACACTTGGAGGGGATACCACAAGAAGAATCCTATGGTTTCCCAATTCAAATTTAAGAGTCTCATGAGATTGAAGATAAAAAACCCCTCCCATAGCTTGCTGAATTTTTGGGTGTCTCCACCCAACCGAGCTGACTACCTCCTCTAAAGCTGGCTGACCCCCATATGTTGAACAGGTCAAAATTTCTATAAGTTGTTGCTCGACCAGATTACTTCATTCAACCTTAGAAGATCGAAGATAAAATGATCATCCAAGAGATGACGAAGACACAGATTGTTCAGCCATGCTTATTTCTCGCTACGACACATCCCTATATCCTTTTCCCCGAAGATAAACAACTTCTAAAGTGTTACATCCTGTCGAACTCACCATGGTTGCTAATGCAGCACTTCCAGATCTCATGTGACTTCTACGGCTTTTCCCAGGATCGAACCATGATGCTTAAAAATTTCTTTGATGACGACCTCCGATCTACTACCCAAGACCACGAGAAAATTGAGCCCCCTATAGTGGTGAAATCAGAAAAGAGGAGGATTATTCGTAGGACTCAACAAAGCATGAACATCATCCCTCTCATTATAAAGAAAGATGCACCACATTGACCGAGTGAAACTATAGCCCTCACGACCATGATGTCATCCATACCAAATCGTGTCCAGATGTTCATTATTGGAGCAAACACATCCAAAGTGGGGGTCAACATCATCCTCATGTAAGATAGTCAATAGCACGAAGAAGTGAAAATTGGCCTCGAAAAATCACCACTCCTACCCACCTCAGACTTAGATCGGGCTCACAACATTATAGATGTTATCAGAGGATAACCCTCACTCCAAAAGAAGGCATGACTACTATTATAGAGCAACCACATGGCAGCCCATACAAGAAAGAAATTTTCCCTTGGCAAACATCGGAGCAGAAGAAAGTTTCTTGAGTAAGATCAAGTCCCCCTTCATCTCTAGCTCCACCAGCATGAAATTCAAACCTTAAGAAAGTGGTCTCCCTATTTCTTTAGGTCTTGCAAAATTGGAGATCATATTGGGCCCTAACATAGAGATCAAATCCGTGCACCAGATCAAAATTACAGTTGATCCTCCAAGTATCCCACCTCAAATAGAAATTTAAAGACGACGACTCAGCTCAAGTTCTTCCAACTAACACCCAAGCTGATGAGGAGCTGAAGACCCGGTTCCCTGAGTTCATGGAACTTCATCCTTAAGGACAAGGCTGATTTTAAGAGGGCAGGTTTAATAGGACTCCAGCAGGGTTGAGACCTAATCTCCCTAGAAGTAGTCGATAAAACCCTACTATATTGTAATAAAGCCACTTCTATCTTATAAAGGAGTATGGCTAGGATTTAGATTAGCCCTTAGGGCTTAGTGGCCATCGCCTTTCTTACTGGGTTGGTAAGCTAGGGTTTCCCCCTGCTTAGGTCGGCTATAGAGCTAACCTAGCTGCTACCTATTCCTTCTAAGGCAGGTAGGCTATAAAAGAGGTAAAAGGGTAATTTTAGTTAGACAAGCACCTCCTAGGGCTAGGGTTTGAAGTTCTATATAAGCATGTAGCCTCCACCTCTTTTTATTAAGCAATCATCAATTTTATTTTAGCCTTATGCTGAATCTAAGAGGGAGGAACCACTAAAGTATTCCAAGGGTTGATCCCCCTCAATGATCAAAATCTATAGAGCTCCTTCTGGGGTTCTATCAGACTCCAACTCCTAGTGAATCTCCTACTCCATGTTTAACTAAGACTCCAACTCCTAATTTAACTCCTACTTCTAAGAGACTCATCTTTCCCTCAACTCCTAACCCCTAGCCAACTAGGTGGTCGGCGGCTATAGGGGACTCCTACTTAATCTAGGATAGAGTCCTAGCTAGATAGAACTCTCCCCTCTTACCCTAGCCGGCCTCTCTTAAGAGGAGGCGGCTAGGAGACTTCCATCCCATAAGGACTCCTCCCTAACCCTAGCCAACGACTTCTTTATTAGGGGATGGTGGCTAGATTAGGGTTTATTACATTCATGACTCAATTGACTCTAACCCGTATCTAACTCTAACTCCTAACCTGACTCCAGATCAGTCGAATCTTAACCCTATTAGGATTTGGGCTAATTTATTATAATAAACTCAAATATTCTCCTAGCTAAGCTATACCAGGTCTTGGTTAGCCAACAAGGCCTTATCTAAGGACTCGATTCAATCGACTAGGACCCGACTCAGCTAGGTTCTTAACAGAACCACCCTCTTCAAATCAGCCTTATCCTCAAGGCTGAGCTCCACGTCTCTGGGTCCTGATTCATAACTCCTCATGAGGCTCCCTCGTGGCCTCTATAGTAGGCGTATCGTCCACCTGCGATCCAACATCAGTAGTAGCGACTAGATGGTGATATGTCTTGATTCTGTAATCCCATGCAATCACCAACTGAACCTAGGCCTCCTTAATAACTTGGGTGTTGGGTGGATAGATCTGGGCTGAATCATCCTTTCTAAACTTCCATTTACGATGAGATTCCTAGAGGATCAATTGTAATTTTGAATTAGTGTGCAAACCTGATCCACAAGTTACGGCTCCAATGTGATCTCCAATTTTGTAGGGTCCAAAGAAACTGGGAGACCACTTATGTGAGGCTCGAGTCTTCACAAATTACTACTGGTAGGAATGAAGATGAAGGAAGACTTGATCTTTAATAGTAAACTTCCTTCTACTCTGGCATTTGTCGAGCAGTTGTTTCTTTCTTGCACGGGCTAGCTTGTGGTTATTCTTTAATGGTAGTCATGCCTTCCTATGTGATGGTGGTTACCCTCTAGTAGAGTCCATGACAAAGTGAGCCTAATATGAGTTTAGAGGGAGTAGAAGCTGTAATTTTTCAGGGCTTATTTTTATCTCCCATTTGCTTCGTTGTCATGTATCTTACCAAGTCACAAATTCATCAAAGGTTAGCATTTCCTTATTGTTGATTAGTAGCTTCAGGTGATATGGAGAGAAGACTTTACTGATAAAGGCTAGGATTCAGCCATCTTGCATGTGGATAACACAATTTCTAGCTCTCGATGCATTAATAATAAATACTTTGTCGAAGTTGGGTAAAGCTAGCACCGGTAAATAGTAGAGGCTGCAACATGGTCGAATGACCCTTGTTTCAAGTATCTCTTCTTTAATCCTCTTTATTTCACCTTTTTGGAGGTGAGGATAATGATATGGCTGAGTGTTTGCTCCTGGTTTGGTTGGTAGAATCAGAATTCGGTAGTCATGCCGACGGGTAAGAAGTAGGCTGCACGGTTATGCGTAGATGTCTAAAAATTCAGCAAACAATTGGAGTAGGTTTAAGTCTTTAAATTTTGTTGGCTCCCCCATAGATTGCTGCTCAAGTTGCATCAGGAAGTCACTATTCACTTTGTGCAAAACTTTCTCCATTTTCTACGTGCAAATCATCATTACGTCACTTTCATGTTTTCTACATAGAATCTTCTATTTCTCATGGCTAAAAAATCTCATGGTAAATTTGAAAAAATTTCGGGGAACATCACCTAGTGTAGTCAGCCATTTAATGTTGAGCATGACCTCATAATCATTGAGCAAAAGGAGGAAGAAATCAGTAAGTATCTCTAGGTCCTACCGCAATAATTTCACCCGTGGGCATCTTTGGTTTCACTTCAAAATTTGGCCATCAGCAACCTCAACGTCAAACCTATTATAATCTTTATTTTGGAGCATCAATTTGGCAGCAACCTTGCTATTCTTAAAGTTGTTGGTGCTCCTAGTCTTGATGAGGATGGTGATGGGTTGCGGCTTAAGAGATTCTTCAACATTTGCTACTTGCGGGTTTGTATGGACAACTAAAGCGTGAGTCGTGCAATCGGCCAGCTGTGGTTCTTCCTTTGTATTCTCCTCCTTGGATTCCTAGACCTCTTATTTAGATTCTTCAATAGGTTTTATTATGGAAAGCTTCCCTTTTTCGCAGTGATAGTTGCGGCTCTAAAGTTTATCGTAATACCAACAAAGGCCCTTCGCCCATCTATCATGTAGCTCTTCTCTCGTCAATTTTTTTAACAGTAAAGGGTCATTAGGGCAGAGGGAGCTTTATAAGCTACTGATCTAGGAGTGGTTCTCATCCTCCGAGCATCTTAGTTGAGCCATTCTTCTTGGCATACAAAATCTATCTTATCGGGTCTCCTTCTTCTCATCGAGGGAAGTCCACCCTCATACATGGCTGCATCATATCAGTGGCTCATACTTCCTTTTTGGGAGGCCTCTCTGAACTTGCACCTTACTAGAATTTTGTTGGGCTCGGAGATCGGCCCAATCCAAATTCGTTGAATAAGGCACGCAATCTATCTTCCATGCGTGATTCAAATACCTTAGACTTGGCATCGATGAAGCCTTGAGATCCCATTGTGTGTGCCTCCAGATCTGATATGTCAATGTCCTTCTCCTATTGTTGGGTCAGTGGTATGAAACGGTTGGGTGGATTGGTAGTCGAAAGGGATGGTGGATCATGGGTAGATGGCTACGATTTAAGACTGACAAGTTACTATTGGGGCTACGATTTTGAGCTGTTGTAGGGGTTGTATATGGGGTTTAATGGTCAAGGTTTAAGGTTCAAGGATTGGTTTAGGGTTGTTGTCAATGACAGCAATGTATTTGGTCGAGATTGGATGTGGATGCAGCAAGTAGTACCAAAGGTAGTGTAGCAAAATTTTTTAGCAAAGAGGGTACTATTGATGCTACTGTTTGGGCTGTTGTAGAGGCCATAAGAGGGGTTTGGTGATAGAGGTTTAGGGTTAGAGGGGTGGCTTGGGATTGCTGTTGATGGCAGCAATTGGTTTGGTAGGGATCGATGGCTAAAATGGTGATAGATCAAGGTCGCAGTTTAGGGTTGATAGCTTACAGTTTAAGTTACTGTTAGTACTAGGGTTTGAGGGTGTTGTGGGGGCTAGAAAGGATTTTGGTGGTATTAATTTAAGGTTAGGAAGAAAGGTATAGGGTTGCTATTGGGGGTAACAATCGGTTTGGGAAGGTTCGGGTGGTAGTGGAAGATAAGATCGATGGTGGAAGGTTATGGCTACAAGGGTTCACTATTTTGGGCTACGATTTTGGGTGTTGTTAGGGTTATGAAAATATGTCACAATAGCTATGTCTTAAGGCTAGAGGGGTGCTATAAAGATGAAGCAGGGTGGCAGCAAGATAGTTAGGGTTTGGTGGGTTGAGGGAAGAGAAAGGCAAAGGTACAACAACATAATTTTTCATCGAATAAATTTTAGTAGTATATATGTAATTTTTCCAAGCAATTCAAAATAAGGATTCAAGTACAACTCAAGAGGAATCCACCGGTAAGGGAGAGATAATGTTGTCAAAAATTTTATGGAAGAAAACAACATCAAAAAATTTGGCAAGATTAAAGATCACTGGAAGGTACTACAGTAGGATTTTCTGTCTAAAGTGCAACAGTTTAGATGTAAAAGATCAACTATTTATATTGAGAAATTTTTGACAAAACTAAAAGGAAATTTACGTTAAAGAGTGACAAGGCCATCATAAAAAACTCGTGGAAGTTTAGATAGAAAAATCACAGCAGCAAGATCAAATAGGCAGTGCTATGCGATTGAAATTCTACAGCGTAACTTTCGTCTTAGAGATGGAAACTTTACAACGAAAAGTTTATGCAGTAAGATAGGAACAATTTTTTAGGTTTTTAGAATAAGGATAACTAAATTGTAGCAATAATAAGGTAGTAAACCAGAACCTATTACAATTCATAGGGAGATCAAAAGTTGATATGTGTTAGTGGAGATGATGGTAGAATTCAACGATGACCTTTAAGCAATTGTGAAAATTGTTTGGGCAGTCGTGGAGGGGTGATGGATGGCTGTGAAGGGTAGCGAGACGCCAAGAATGCTGCTCTGATACCAAGTGTTAGAATCCTTGTAGATTCTAAACTTATGTGATCTCTATAGGGGATTGACCTCCTTGGAACTCTATAGTGGTTCCTCCCTCCTTAGTTTTCTGTCCAATGGCTGAAAATAATTGATCTATTAATGATGAAAAGTTACTGAATACATGGCTATTTATAGGGCTTCTAAACCCCAACACCTAATATGATTCATACTCTATGAAGACTCCTCCCTAATAGAAGCCTCCAACTCCCAATGAATCTCCTATTCCAAGTTAAATTAAGACTCCAACTCCTAATTTAACTCCTACTTATAATAGACTCATCTTTGCCTCAACTCCTAAACCCTAGCCAACTAGGTGGCCGACGACTATATGGGACTCCTACTCAATCTAGGAGAGAGTCCTAGCTAGATGAAATTCTTCCCTTTGTTAGAATCCTTCAAGATTCTAAGCTTGGGGTGATCTCTATAGAGGATTGGCCCCCTATATAACTCTATAGGGGTTCCTCCCTCCTTGGTTTTCTACATAATGGTTGAAAGATAATTGGTTTAGTGATGATTAAAAGAGGGGAGTATACAAGCTATTTATAGGGCTTCTAAACCTTAACTCCTAATATGACTCCTACTTCTAACAACTCTAACTCCAACTCTAAGAACCAACTCCTTCTAACAACTCTATCTCTAACTCTAAGAAGCAACTCCTATTCCATGTAAACCAAGACTCCTCTCCCCCTCAACTCCTAACCCCTAGCCAACTCTTAACCATGATGTGGCCGGTGGTTATAGGGGTCTTCAACTCCTAATTTTATTCTTATTCCACCCTAGAGAGAGTCCAAGCTAAGTGAGATTTTCCCCCACTTGCCCTAGCCGGCCTCTCTTAAGAGGAGGAGGTGGCTAGGAGACTCTCATCCCATAAGGACTTATCCCTAACCCTAGCCAACTACTTTTTTAGTAGGGGTTGGCAGTTAGATTAGAGTTTATTATGTTCATGATTCATTTGACTATGACTCGTATCCAACTCTGACTCCTAATCAGACTCTAGTTCAGCTGAAATCTAATCCTGTTAGGATTTGGGCTGATTTATTATAATAAACTCAAATCTCCTCCTAGCCGACCTAGTGTCAGGGCTAGGTTGGCCAACAAGGCCTAATCTATGGACTCAACTTAATCGACTAGGACCAACTTAGCTAGAGTCCTAACAGACCCGTCCTCTTCAAATCAGTCTTGTCTTCAAGTCTGAGCTTTACGTCTCCAGGTCTTAATCGATAACTCCTCATAAGGTTCCCTCGTAGCCCCTATAGTAGGCGCATCTTGCTTGAGGCTCAAATTTTCTAATGGTAGGGCTAGATATGAAGAGAAACTCGATCTTCAATAATAAACTTTCTTCTTCTCCGGTATTTGTTGGGTAGCTATTTCTTTCTTACATGGGCTGTCACTTGGTTGTTCTTTAATAGTAATCAAGCCTTCTTTTAGAATAATTACTACCCTTTTTTTGATAAAGTCCTTGGTAGTGTGAGCCCATTCTGAGTTCGAGGAGGGTAGGAGCTACAATTTTACTAAGCTTGTTTTCTTCTCTCCTTTGTGTTGTTGACCTATATTATGCCAAACTTCAAATTCAGTAGCGGTTAGTATTCCTTTATAGATCAAAAGTATTATGTGAAATGTATGGAGAGCCTCGATGCATATTAGGAGTCGGTCATCTTGCATGAGGGTGGTGCTGATCCAAATTCCTGATATGTTTGCTCCAATTACGAATACATTATCATGATCAAGTAATACTAGCACTGATGTAAATGGCATCGTGACTATGAGGATCTTGTAGATGGTGGACGTGTAGTTGCCTTCCTCCTATTCCTTTAGAATTTTGATCTCCATCTAGTAAGATTTAGTGTCAAAGATTCCATGTCAGTATTATCACTGGAGGGACTCAATCTTCTTACAGTTGTGGGTCGTAGATCAGCAGTCATCATCAGGGAAGACTTTGAGCATTATGGTCCGCTCCTTAGAGAAGTTGTGGAAGTAGCCTGAGATCTGAGAGCACTACTTTATAATCCATAGCTAGTTTGATTGGATGTGGCACTTCAAGAAGAGCTTATCCCTGTATACAAAGAGGTAAAGTTTTTAGAGATAAAAGTATCATTGCAAAGGAAGGTCATGGCCAAATGATTTGTGTCTCTTGGACAATCCTTTTAGCTTTGGCCTTTTGAAGATATGGGCAGCAATAAAGTTGAATATATGATGGTGGTTCCTCTTGTAAGATCAGCATATAGAGGTCATGCAGTATGGTAGGAAGAAATCGATTCAGTTCGATGAAGGTAGCAAGCTTTTCCAAGCGTTATGTCTTTTCTTTGCTCTCTCGTTTCCCATGTAATGTCACCTGCTTTACTTTGATATTCATAAGATCAATGGGGCTCTTGGTCTTGATGAGGACAGTGCTGTGGTTTAAGAGATTCTTTAACTTTCATTGATTCTGAGTTTGCATGGCCAGCTAGAGTATGAGTCATATAATCGGTCGGTTGTGGGTCCTCCTTCATATTCTCCTCCTTAGGTTCAATATCCTCTTCTTCAGATTCATCAATAGATTATCATGGAAAGCTTCCCTTTTTCATAGCAATGATTACAGCTCCAAAGTTCATTGCAATACCAATAAAGGCCCTTCACTGATCTATCATGAAGTTATTCTCTTGTTAATTTCTTTGGTAGCGAAGGACGGCTGGAAGCGAGGGGTGTTGAGGGTTTATATGCTGTTGGTCTAGGAGTGGTTCTCATCCTTCGAGCATCTTGGTTCAGCCGTTCCTCTTAGGTTCGAGCGAAAGAGATTGCAGCCTTCACGGTGCGGGGTTCTTGCGCTTTAATCTCACCTTTAATTTACAGCTTGAGTCCTTCGATGAACGTCTCTAATAATTATCCGATAGATCAATCACAAGTAAACTAAGATAATTTCTCAAACCTCATCTAGTATTCTTGGATCATGGAGGTTTATCGGATCTTGGCAAGTTGTCCATTGATATTCTTGTACTTGGTCGGCCCAAAGTGGTTCACAAGCATGTTCTTGAATTGTATCTACGTCGAAGTCCCATAGGTGTATTTAAGTCGATTGCACCACTAAATTGCATTTCTTTTGAGGTGGTTGGTTGACAGCGGTGTCCACCATATAATCCTTTGGTGTTCAGTAATAGCAGAAGTAATGTTCGGCGCACGAAATCCATCCCGTCGGGTCTCCTTCTTCCCATCGAGAGAAGTCCACCCTCATGCGTGGCTGTATCATGTCCGAGGGTCATCCCTCCTTCTCTGAAGACCTCTCTAAACTTTCTCCTTGCTAGAATTTTGTTAGGCTCGAAGATCAGTCCAATCTGAATTCGACAAATAAGGTACGCAATCTATCCTCTATGCATGATTCAAGCCGTGATTCAAGTGCCTACAACTTGGCTCCGAATATATAATAGAACCCCTGAAGGAGCTCTATAGATTTTGACCCTTGAGAGTGATTAACCCTTGGAACGCTTAGGGATTCCTCCTCCTAGACTCGGCACAAGGCTGAATAAAAGATGATAATTGCTTGATAAAAGAGAGGGGGTGGCTACATCATTATATAGGATTCTAAACCCTAGCCCATGGGGTGCTTGCCTAAGTAAAATTATCCCTTTACCCCTTTTATAGCCAACTTGCCTAAGTAGGAACAGATGATGGCTAGGTTGGCTCTATAGCTGACCTAAGAAGGGGGAAATCCTGGCTGACCAGCCCAGTAAAGGGGGCAGTGGCCATTTAGCTCTAAGGCCCCAATCTAAACCCTAACCATACTTCTTTATAGGATAGAAGCGGCTAGATGGGGTTTTATTATAATCTCATAGGGTTTTATTGACTACTTCTAGGGAGATCAGGACTCAACCCTACTGGAGTCTTATCAAGTCGACCCTCTTAGATTCAGCCTTGTCCTCAAGGCTGAGGGTTCATAAACTCTGGGAATCGGGTCTTTAGCTCTTCATGTGACTCCCATGTTGCATTTTCAGATTGTAAGTTATTCCACTTCACAAGTACTTCAGTTGAGGGGCATCGTCGGTGTATCACAATTCTTTGATCAAGTATAGCTTCAGGTTATACTTAGATTTCACCATCAGTTGTAGTGTTCGGTAGCTGAGTCTACGCCAACTCTTGTTCTCCCAATGTCAGCTTTAGCAAGGATACGTGGAAGATGGGATGGATCTTAGCATAATTTGGAAACTTTAATTTATATGCCATGGCTCCAATACACTCCAAAATCTGATATGGTCCATAGAATCATGAAGATAGCTTCATCGATGCTCTGGTGTTGATTGACAACTGCTTATACGGTTGTAGGCGAAGGTAGACCCAATCTCCTACTGAAAATTCTCGCTCGCTCCAGTGAGTATCTGCTTATTGCTTCATGCGGGCTTGAGCGGCAATTAGATTGTCCTCTAGCAGCTACAGAAGCTTGTCCCTGTCAATTTTTGGTCGACTCGATCTACTTTAGCAGTACCAATTACATATTACGGTATTACAGGGTCGGTCGACTATACAATGCCTCATAAGGGGAACATTTGGTTAATGAATGATAAGTTGTGTTGTACCACCATTCGGCTCAAGGAAGCCACTTTGTCCACTCTTTGGGCCGGTCACTAGTGAAGCACCGTAAGTAAGTCTTGAGGCATCTGTTCACCATTACTGTTTGGTCGTCCGTCTGTGGATGATAGGTTGTACTCATCTTTAGTTGGGTGCCTTGTAGTTGGAAGAGCTCGGTCCAAAATTTACTTGTAAACACCCTATCAAGGTCGCTCACAATCAACCTTGGCATCCCATATAATTTTATAATATTTTTCATAAAAAGTTGAGCAATGCTGGCAGTGGTATAAGGATGTCTCACAACACAAAAATGAGCATATTTAGTTAGATGATCTATCACCACAAAAATTATACTTTTACCTTGAGATGATGGTAGCCCTTCGATAAAATCCATGGAGCTGTCAGTCCATGCTGAGTCTGGTATAGGTAGTGGTTGTAGTTTACCTGAATTTGCCATTGTTTCACCTTTCTATTGCTGGCATATATCACTTTTGGATACATAGTCATAAATTGATTTTTTTATGCCCTTCTAAAAGAAGTTTTGTTTCATCCTCTTTTAAGTTCTCAGAAATCCGGAGTGCCTTGCAAAATAACTTGAATATAAGGGGAAGAAGGAACGACAACAATTCGATCTTTATAACGCTAGTCCTTCGAATCCCACGTGTACTGACCTATAGAACCCGGATTCTTCTCCAACTTTTCTATGATGTCTCAGGTCTCTAAGTCATTATTCCATTCCTCCCTAATGTCTTTGAGGAAGTCGGTGAAAGGAAGGGAGATGGCTAAAATTTTGACTTATCCCGGTAGTCGTAATAGAGCATCTGCAACAATATTCTCTTTCCCCTTTCGATAAGTAATTTTATAATTAAAGCCAAGAAGTTTAGTTACCTAGCATTGTTATCTGGGGAAGATATTTTCTACTCTAAAAAATATTTAAGGCTTCGATGGTCAGTCTGAATCTGGAAGCATCGGCCGATCAGGTAGGGTCTCAACTTCGTGACGGCATATATAATGGAAAGTATTTCTTTATCATATACAGACATTTTAAGATGTAAGGGAGATAAAGCTTTACTGGTGTAAGTAAGGGGCTGCCCATCTTGCATTAGAATAGCTCTAATTCCAACTCTGAATGTCTCGGCCTTAATGACAAAGATGCAGCTGAAATCGGGCAGTGCTAGGACCAGCGTCATCGTCATAGCTGTCTTAAGTCATTCAAAGGCTGTATAGGCTTTATCCAACCATAAGAAGGAGTCTTCCTTCAGTAGGGATATGAGTGGGGCACTGATCTTGCCATAATCTTTCACTAATTTTTGGTAGTAACCCGTAAGTCCAAAGAAGCCGCGCAGCGACTTTATGTTCATAGGTTTCGGCCATCGTTGCATTATCTTGATCTTCGTCGAGTCTACCGCCACTCCATCCTCTAATATAGTGAGCCCTAGATACTCCACTTTACTCTGTAAAAAGATATACTTTGATTGTTTAACATAAAGAGTGTTCTCCTGAAGAATCGTTAGAACAGTTCATAAATGCTGAAAATACATATCAAGCGTAGGGCTATAAATGAGAATATCATCAAAAAATACCAACATAACTTGTATAAAAAAAACTCCAGAATATATCATTTATCAGGCTTTAAAAAGTGGAAGGAGCATTCGTAAGTCTAAAAGGCATTACCAGAAACTCGTAGTGGCCATTATGTGTGCGGAATACAGTTTCCGGAATATCTTCAGTGCATAACCGAATCTTGTGATAACCAGAACGAAAATCCAATTTTGTGAAAATTCGAGCTCCTTTTAATTCATCAAAGAGCTCATCTATGATTGGTATAAGATATAAATATCTTTGATGGTGATAGTGTTCAAAGCCCAGTAATCAACACACATCCACTACATACAATCCTTCTTATGCACTAGCAACACCAGTGAAGAGTCAGGGCTGTAGCTTGGTCGAATTACTCCAGTGTCAAGCATATCCTTAACGATGTTCTCAATCTCATCCTTCTTCAAGTGAGGGTAGTGGTATGGTCTTAAATTTACTGGAGGTTTTCCCGATAGAATGGGAATGCAGTGGTCATGCGGCTGGTTAGGGGGCAGCCCACGTGGCTCCGTAAAAACATCCACGAATTCATCCAATAAGAGGGCAAGCTTAGGATCTGAATTTTGCATGTGTTCCCCTTTAGATGGCTGTTAGATATGTATAAAAAATCCTCCATGTGTTTTATGCAAAACTTTCTCTATTCGTTGCATCAAAATGGTGGAAATATGGCTCCTGCGCTTGCCTCGCAATATGACCTGTCTCCCTTTATAATAAAACTTTATGATTAGATAAGAAAAATTTCAGGAGATATCACCTAGCATTGTGAGTCATTTGATCCTGAGCACAGCTTCATAATCATTGATGGGTAGGAGGAAGAAATCGGCTACCACTTCTTGGTCTTGGAGGAGCGGTTTTACCCGCGGGCACCGTTGGTCGTAATTAAGGATTCGACCGTCAGCGACCTTTACATCAAAATTATTGCAACCTTTGATTTGAAATGTCATACATGCAGCAACCTTACTATTGAGGAAGTTATTTGTGCTGCCTGTATCAATGAGAATGGTGATGGATTGCTATTTTAAAAGTCCTCCAACTTTCATCGTCTGCGAATTGGAGTAGCCAGCCAACGCGTGCACTACATAGTCGATCGGTTGGGGCTCTTCCACCATGGCATCCTTTTTAGGTTTGAGGCCTTCTTTAGATGGTTCACTGTCCTGATCCTCCACTGGTTCAATCATGAGGAGCCGACTCTTTTTGCAACGATGTTCTTTGCTCCATGGTTTATCGCAGTACTAACATAACCCCTTGGCCGAACATTCACAAAGCTTGTCTCTTGTTAATTTCTTTGGTGTGGGGGCTTAGATGGAAGTAGAGGGGGCTGTAGGCCTCAACATGACTGGTCGAGGAGCGACCCTAATAAGACTCCAACAAGGTTGAGTCATAATCTCCCTAGAAGTAGTTAATAAAACCCTGTGAGATTGTAATAAAACCCCACCTAGCCACTTCTATCTTATAAAGAAGTGTGGCTAGGATTTATTTTGGGGCTTTAGGGCTTAGTGGCTATCACCCCTTTTACTGGGCTAATTGGCTAGGGTTTCCCCCTACTTAGGTCGGCAACAGAGCCAACCTAGTGGCCACCTATTCCTTTTAAGGTAGGTAGGCTATAAAAGGGACAAAAGGACAATTTTAGTTAGGCAAACAACCCATAAGCTAGGGTTTGTAGCCCTATATAATGATATAGTCGCCCCCTCTCTTTAATTAAGTAATTATCAATTTTATTTCAGCCTTGTGCCAAATCTAGGAGGGAGGAACTCCTATAGTGTTCCAAGGGTTGATCCCCCCTCAAGGATCAAAATCTGCTCCTTCTAGGTTCTATCATTTGGTATCAGAGTAGCGATCTTGTTGCCCCTGTAACCATCTCAGTCGCCTCCACCTTCGCAAGCAATTCCCACAATTGCTGCAACACACGCCTCCACCTTCCACCCTAGCCGTAGATCAAATCAATCTGCTGCTGCCCTCTACGTTTGATCTGGAGATCTGGTTGGAGATCCTTACGTCATGACATCGCTGGGCTTATTTAAAGCCAAATTGGAGACTGCCGAGATGCATATGGATGCTAAATTACGTGCTCTCTTTGAGGAGTTTAGATTGAGCCAATCACCAAGCCCAAGAAGATCACAATATGGAGCAAATTCTGATTGCAAAAAGAACTCATCAAAGATAAGAAGCGACGATAAGACACGGCAGCCCTACACCTCGACGACGTCGATCTCCTTTGTATAACTTCAAGAAGGACACCTCAATCAAGATGCTCAGAGCATGAGAGCCACATCCTAACTAAAAGCATATAAACCTTCAGCACCAATCAATTACAAGAACCTTGATTAAGAACTAACGAAGATCCATCAAACCTCTACCATCCAAGAGTACTAGATCAGGTTTGAAAGGTTAACTAATCAAACTTGTGATTGGTCTGAAAAATAGATATTGAGGACTTTCATTGAAGGCTTAAAGTCAAAGATTCAAGAAGAAGTTAAAGCGCAACAATCGTACACACTTAAGGCAACTATCTCCTTCACACGACTACACGAAGATAGGCTGAACCAAGATGCTCGGAGGACCAAAGCCGCCGCATGACTAGCAACACAGAGACTCTCGGCCCCATCTACCACTAATCGGTTACCTTAGTCAAAAAAATAAACAAGAGAATGGCTTCATGACAGATCGACAAAGGGCCTATATTGGCACTGTAATAAACTATGGAGCCAAGACCACCATTGTACAACAGAGAGACTTCTATTGACTGAGCCCATTGAAGAACCTAAACTCAAATATACGGCTCTTGAGTCCGAGGAGAAGGATATGAAGGAAAAACCACAATCAGCCGCCTGCTCCTTTCATGCTCCACTATAGATATTGGACATTGATGGCTTCATCAAGCATCAGCCCATCACCATCCTCGCCGACACCAGGAGCTCCAACGACCTTATGAATGACAAAAGAAAATATGTGACCTTATGTGGGAAAGGAGAGAACGAAGAAAAGATGATCTCAATATAGTGCTTGGAGCAGCTCGCTGAAATCTCAGGCATGTCCATTGAACCAAGCTGACTCCTTCCTACCAGACTGCACGACCCCCATATGTTGAGTCTTACAAGGGGAACCACCAGTACATATTCGACCATATTGTTATCCATATTTTCAAAGGACTGAAGCTAAAAGGATCATCTAAGAGATGCAAGAGATACAGATCATTTGACCACAACCTTCCTTTGCAATGATATTTTATCTCCAAAAACTTTGTCTCTTTGTCTGCAAAGATAAGCTCTTCCTGAAGTGTCATATTCAACTGAACCAGCTATGGTTTCTGATGTAGTGCTCCCTCATAATGCTAAAAGTCTTCCCTAATGATGACCTCGGACCCATGGCCTACAATCGCAAGAAGGAACAGGAGAAAGACATCCACATGACCCCCATAGCCATGATGTCATCTATATCGATGCTAATATTACCTGAATGTGGCAATGTGTTCGTACTTGGAGCAAACATATCCAAAGTTGAGATCAGCATCATCCTTATGCAAGATGATCAACAATACGAAGAAGTGAAAATGAGCCTCGAAAAATCACCACTCCTACCCACCTCATACTCAGATAAGGCTTTCACCACTAGAGATTTTATCAGAGGATAGCTCTCACTCCAGAAAAAGGCATGACTACTATTATAGAGCAACTATGTGGTAGCCCACGCAAGGAAGAAACTTCCGCTGACAAATGCTGGAGCAAAAGAAAGTTTCTAAGAAAGATAAAGTCCTCTTTCATCTCCAACGCCACTAACATGAAATTCAAGCCTCAAGAAAGTGGTCTCCTACTTCTTTGGGCCTTGCAAAATTGGGGATCACATTGGGGCCCTAACATGGAGGTCAGATCCATGCACTAGATCAAAATTACAGTTGATCCTCCAAGAATCTCATCTCAAATGGAAATTTAAAAACGACGACTCAACTCAAATTCTTCCAACTAACACTTAAGCTAATGAAGAGCTGAAGATCTGATTCTCAGAGTTCATGGACCCTCAACATTGAGGACAAGACTGATTTTAAAAGGGCGAGTTTGATAGAACTCCAACAGGGTTGAATCCTAATCTCCCTAGAAGTAGTCAATAAAATCCTGTGAGATTGTAATAAAATCATACCTAGCCACTTCTATCCTATAAAGAAGTATGACTAGGGTTTATTTTGGGGCCTTAGGGCTTAGTGGTTGTCGCCCCTTTTACTGGGCTAGTCGGCTAGGGTTTCCCCCTGCTTAGGTCAGCTACAGAGCCAACCTAGCCGCCACCTATTCCCTCTAAGGCAGGTAGGCTACAGAAGGGGTAAAAGGATCATTTTAGTTATGCAAGCACCCCATGGGCTAGGGTTTGCAACCATATATAATGATGTAGATGCCCCTTCTCTTTAATCAAGCAATTATCAATTTTATTTCAGTCTTGTGCGTAATCTAGGAGGGAGGAACCCCTGCAGCGTTTCAAGGTTGATCCCCCCTTAAGGATCAAAATCTATAGAGCTCCTTCTGGGGTTCTATCAGACCCTTGTCCTCCGTACCTCGTGATTCACTCGTTCTTCTTGGATACACACAAAGGAAATCATCGCCATAAGAGTGCATGGTCGTTGTGCCTTTATTTCTCCTTGAATCTCTGACTTTAGGCCCTCGATAAAAATTTCTAAAAGTTGTTTCTCAGACCAATCCATAATTTGGTTAAATAAACTTTCAAATCTTGTTTGGTATTCTTGTATTGTAGAGGTTTGACAAATCTTTGCCAATTATCTGTTGATGTTGTCAAAATCAGTTGGTCCAAAGCGGTTTAGTAGTCCTTTCTTCAATCACTACCAAAAGAGACCTCTATGTGTATGCTCAAACTAATTGAACCATTGAATAGTATCTCACTCGAGGTAGATGGCAGCAATCTCCACCTGTGTATCATTGGTGGTTCGATAGAACTGAAAGTAGCTCTCCGCACGTGAGATCCATCCGATTGGGTCTCCCCTTTTCTATCTTGGGAAGTCCATCTTCATGCGTGGATTATTCTGATCAGGGATGATGTGTCCATGCTCTTGAGGATCGTCTCGCCAATCTGAAGTCTCTCTATGCTATGACTTCCTCGGACTTGATGATCGATCTATGCTGAATTTGATGTTAATAGTCATTTGTATGTTAAATCAGTGTTGTGACCTACTTTATTGTTGGAAGTAAACGAGAGCTTAGCTTATTCTTATTAAACATTAGAGAAAGAAAATAATAAGCTAAGCTCTCGTTTGCTTCCAGCAATAAAGTAGGTCACAACACTGATTGAGCATACAAATGACTATTAATCCTCACAGACCACTAGGATCATAAAAAGGGAAGAAAAGAAATATCACTGGGATGGAATCATAATAAGGGAAGAAAAGAAGTATCGGGGAAAGATAGGAAGGAAATAAGTGTCAAATCACTTGTTTGAAGCATTCAGAAAATTGGATTAGCTATTAGTATTTGTTTGTGTTTCAGTGGTAAAAGAAAGGGAAGGAATAAGAAAAGAGGGAAGCGCTCTCAATCCTTAGAAGTCAAGTCACTACGAAAGTCACGTTTCAAGTAGAGTATTCCATTTTGATTGTTAGATTTTTTTATTATTGTTAGATTCTTCATGAAAATTCAATTATTACTTCAATTCATAGTTTACTAAAACGGGCCCATCTCAGCCTACAGCCCAAAGTGTGCGTTTCCCACTACACTACCGTCTATAATCCTCGAGTAGGAAGTGGCGCCAACCAATTGAGGATAACTAAAGTGCTATATCTGGGAATTGCTCATGACCTCGCCAGCCTTACAAAGAGAAGGGCGGTAAAGCATTAAGGCATACTTCAATGCTAAATCCCCGACGAAACTTCTTTCTATACTGTAGTTGTGTCGGTTACCACATAGCAAGCCGATGTGTTGTAAGTCAATCGATGCCTAGCTCCTAGTGGTATTGAAGGCCAGCAATCCATCATTTATCTACAGAATCCCATTCGATAGGTTAACAGGGTTCCTAAATACCTTCCAATCATAGCCATAGGGTAGGGGCATTCTCTGTCTTAGGCGAATCAATTTCGATGGAGGAATGCTGGAAAAAGAGCAGTGAAATACATATCTTTCGTTGCTTGGTTCCATCCGTTGATATATGGCTCTATCGGTCCAGCCATTAGAGCTCCCATTCTTTCCTCCAAAACCAAAGCCCCGCCCATAATATAAGGTGCTTACTTTCTGCCAATCAAAACCCCTTCACTATCTCCTGCATATGGGAACCTAAGCTCTGTATTGGTATTTTCCCCGGGAACCCAACATTAATCAAGCAATCAATCAATGCTTAAAACAAAGGAGATATAGGATTGAGAATTGGAATCTAGTGGGTGATTGGGGGTCAGTAACTAAGAAATAATAATGATAGAAATAAGAATGATATTTCGAGCCGGAGAGACTTAGCGTTAGAGAGATCCCTCTTGGCTTTTTTGTAAAACTTCAAAGAGAAGAAGAAGAGCATCTATTTATATTGATTAAAAGATAAAATATAGATATTTTAAGACACTGAAAAATCTATCACATTTAAATAAATCTTATCCTCATCTAAACTAATCACATCCTCATCTAAACTAGATTTAGATTTAAATCTTTATCTAATCCTGATTCCTTAAATCAATCTTAACTACTTGGATTATTTCCAACACACCCCCTTAATTCGATTTTTGTGAAGACGTCGGTAAGCTGATCTTCGTTATTGCAGCGGTTGTCTTATATTTTTTTCTCTATCCATAGATCTTTGAGAACTTTTGATCTAAAATATTTTATCTTTTCTCTTGACATTCTTCTCTTCGGTAGCCATCTTTGATGATATGACGGAGACTCTGTATTTGTAGGATTGAATCCCTTTGTATGCGGAAGCCTTTTTTTTTTTCTTAGTTTTCTTCACATCATCATAAACTTCTACCAACCCTTTATATGTACCTTCATTATTACCCTTAGAGTTTAGACCTTCACCCCTTTCTGTATATATGTGTCATCAACATTATGACCTGCATCATTTAAGATAGTTTGCATATCCATACAAATTTAGATTATTATAGTTTTTATGTCATAATATTGATTCATCAGTAGGAGTAGCAAAATCCAAAAATAATAAGTCAAACATCTTATTTTTTGTCATCCTTGCAGTTGCTATCAATTTATCAATTTTCTTATCATAAATCAGGTATTTTTCATCATCAAAAATAACATAATATCCTTTTCTCATTAGTTGTCCTATACTAATGAGATTTTGTTTTAAATCAGGAATAAATAACACATCATCAATAATTTTTTTATCAGACTTTGTGTTCACAGTAACTGTTCCTTTTCCTTTTCCTTAAACCTTTTTACCATTTTCCATCTGCATAGTAGATCTGATCGAATCATCAAGCTTTTGAAACAGACTTTTATCTCCTGTCATATAATTATTACATCCACTATCAAAAACCAAAAAATCTAGAATATTCTTCATCAGATGCTATAAAGAAAATATTCTCTTCATCTCTTTTGTCATCATTATTTTTCTTATGATAATTTGTTTGATTTTTGTTCTAACAATCTTTTTTAAGATGTCCATATTTTTCACAATAAGAATATAGAGGAACATTTGGATTTTTATTTTTGTACCAACAATCCTTTTCAATTTGCCCTATTTTTTTGTAATAAAAATATTTTTGAGTTTCTTTATTACCTTCATTTGATTAGCCTCATCCTTTATCCTTTTGATCTCTCCCTTGAGATCTGGTTTATAGATTTTTCTTCTGTTCCTTTTTATAATCTATCTTCATTTGGAGAGCATGTTCTGAAACCTCATCTGAAGATCTATTCATTTTTTGTTCATGAACTAAAAGAGAACCCATTAATTCTTCAATAGACAATGTACTTGTATTTTTAGCTTCTTCTATAGCAGTAGAGATCATATCAAATTTTGAAGATAAACTTCGTAAAACTTTTTCTATTATAGTTTGATCTTTTATATTTTCACCATAAGACCTCATTTGATTCACAATAGAAGAAACTTTTGAAAAGAAATCAGCGATCGATTCCAAAGCTTTCATCATAAGAGTTTCAAATTCACGACGAAGAATTTGAAACTTTAAAATTGTTACCTTCTCTATGCCTCCAAACACATTTTTTAATATCTCCTAAGCTTTTGTTGATGTTGATGCCATCATAATTCGGGGAAATAAGGAATCATCTATTGGTTGTTGTAGCATATAGAGGGATTTTACATTTCTTTACATATTTCATTCATCTGATCCTTAGTAATCTTAGGATCCTGCAGATCATCATCAACAAAACCATTATCTACCAAATTCCATAATCCTTGTGAAATAAGTAGAGTTTACATTTTAATAGCCTAAAACTGATAATTATCACCTTTGAGAATAGGAAGAAGTTGATTAGGAATACTTATTGTAAGACCTACCATTTTCTCTCGATGTACTCCTTTTGATTTTTTTTGAACCAAGCTCTGATACCACTGTTGGATTTTCTGTAGAACTTAAGGGAGAAGGAGAAGAGAATAGTAGAAGACACCGAGTACTTTCAATCAATTATATCCTCATCTAAATTAGATTTAGTTTTAAATTGATTAAAAGATAGAATACAGATATTTTAAAACACTGAAAAATCGATCACATCTAAATAAATCTTACCCCCATCTAAACTAATTATATCCTCATCTAAATTAGATTTAGTTTTAAATCTTTATCTAATCATAACTCCTTAAATTAATCTTAACTACTTGGATTATTTTTAACAATTAATGTCTTAATCATGTAGTTGGGAAGGGCCATCTTAGGAAGCGGATCTTAGCTAAGAAAGGTGATACATATCCTAAGTCCTAAGAAGCACTGAATGAGACCCCTTGGTAAGCGGCGGCACAACTAAGAACTCACAAATGCTATAGAGCAAAAGAAAAAAATCAAGCCATTTACACAACATTAAATATTAACACATACAGAATAGCTTCAAAAACTCATATCTGTATCATCGGCCCCTAACTGAACTCGAAATAAGCGTTAGCGCTGAACAAAAGGACAGAAAGAGATATCTGAGGCGCACCTTTATGTGGCACTAATTAATAGACACCTTCTGGTCGGTAAGACTTATTGAACTTATTAACCTCAACTCACCGGTGACTTAGAATAGAAACGAGAAACTCCACTAGTGACTTAGAATCTAAACTCGTTGGTTATTACTCGCTCAATGCACCCCACTTTATCTATCCTCTTATTCTTATACATTTAATGCACATATTCTATTATATGTGATCAACCTATATCCTCTGGTGCCCTAAGCTTAAAGAAAATAAGATGATTTAATGGCAGCCTCAGCCTCTACTAAGGTACTCCATTCTTGCCTTGCTTATAGCACTATTTTTCTCTATCATTTGTTTTCTCCCTTGCCTCATTTACACCTCGAGGGAGATGCTATTCAATGGTTCAATTAGTTTGAACACATCCATGGAGGACTCTCTTGGCAGTGGTTCAAGGAAGGGCTTTTAAACCTCTTCGGTCCGACCGATTTCGTCATCATCGATGGACAATTGGCAAAGATTCGTCAAACCTCTACAATACAAGATTACCAAATAAGGTTTGAATGTTTATCTAACCAAACTAAAGATTGATCTGAGAAACAACTTTTAGGTACTTTCATTAAGGGCCTAAAGCTAGAAATCCGAGGAGAAGTCAAAGCACGACAACCGTACACCCTTATGGCAGCAATTTTCTTCATGCGTATCCAGGAAGAATGGTTGAACCATGAGGTATGGAGGACAAGGGTCACTCCCCAACCAGCCATGCTGAGGCCTATTGCCCCCTCTATTGCCATCCGAGCCCCCATGCCAAAAAAATTGACAAGAGACAAGCTTTGTGAATAATCGGCCAAAGGATTATGTTGGCATTGTGACGAACTGTGGAGCTGCGAACATCGCTACAAGAAGGGCTGGCTCCTCATGATTGAACTAGTGGAGGATTAGGACAATGAACTATCTGAACAAGGCCTTGAACCTGAAGAGGAAGCCATAGAGGAAGAGCCCCAACCGGCCGACTACGCAATGCATGCATTGGCTAGCTACTCCAATCCGCAAATGATGAAAGTTGGAGGACTTCGAAAGCAGCAACCCGTCACCGTTCTCATCGACACAGGTAGCACAAATAACTTCCTCAATAGTAAGGTTGCTACATGTTTAGCACTTCAAATCGAAGGTTGCAAGAAGTTCGACGTAAAGGTCATCGACGTCCGAATCCTTAATTACGACCAACGATGCCCATGGGTGAAGCTACTCCTCCAAGATCAAGAAGTGGTAGCCAATTTCTTTCTCCTAACCATCAATGACTATGAAGCTGTACTTGGGATCAAATGGTTCATAATATTAGGTGATATCTCCTAGAATTTTTCTAAATTAATTATAAAATTCTATTGCAAAGGGAGACATGTCACATTACGAGGCAAGCGCGGGAGCCATATCTCTACCGTTTCGACGCAATGGATGGAGAAAGTTTTGCACAAAGCACATGGGGGATTTTTGATACATATCCAGCAGCCATCTAAGGGGGAGAATATACAAATTTCAGATCCTAAGCTTGCCTTCTTGCTGGACAAATTTACAGATGTTTTCACGGAGCCGCGCGGGCTGCACCCTTACCAGTAGCATGACCACTGTATTCCTATTCTACCGGGTAAACCTTCAACGTCCGTACCACTACCCTCACTTGTAGAAGGATGAGATCAAGAATATTGTAAAAAAGATGATTGACACTGGGGTGATTTGACCAAGCTACAGTCCTTACTCCTCACCGGTGTTGCTAGTGCGCAAGAAAGATGGTACGTGGCGGATGTGCGTTGACTACCGGGCTCGAAACGCCATCATCATCAAGGACAAATATCCTATACCCATCGTAGATGAGCTCTTGGATGAACTAAAAGGAGCCCGAGTCCCCACTAAATTGGATCTCCGATCTGGATACCATCATATTCGAGTATGTACTGAAGATATTCTGAAAACTGCATTCCGTACACATAACGTCCACTACGAGTTTTTGGTAATACCTTTCGGACTTACGAATGCTCCTTCTAATTTCCAAAGCCTAATGAATGACATCTTCCGGAGTTTTCTACACAAGTTCGTATTGGTATCCTTTGATGATATTCTCATTTATAGCCCTACGCTTGATATATATTTTCAGTACTTATGAACTGTTCTAACGATTCTTCGGGAGAATACTCCTAATGTTAAATAGTCAAAGTGCAGCTTATTATAGCATAAAGTGGAATATCTTGGCCACATTATATTAGAGAATGGAGTGGCGGTGGACCCGACAAAGATTGAGGCAATGCAAGGATGGTTGAGATCTATAAAAGTACAATCATTACGCGGTTCCCTTAGACTTATGAGCTACTACCAAAATTTTATGAAAGATTATGGCAAGATCAGTGCCCTACTCATATCCTTACCGAAGAAAGACTCCTTCTTGTAGTCGGATAAAGCCTCTGCAGCCTTCGAGCAACTCAAGACAGCCATGACGATGACATCGGTCCTAGCGCTGCCCGATTTTGGTCGCACTTTGGTCCTTGAGGCTGATGCGTCATTGCAAGATAGCAATTTTATCTCTCCCTTGGTCATTGTAAATAATGAAAATGAGTCCTATGAGAGTAAATAATCTTGATTCGTTCAAGGTAAATCTTAATACATATAATTCATTCAAATAATTCTTCTTAATAAAATAGAAGAATGATCTTGATTAAAAATCTTAAATTATAGTTGTTAAGATCATAAATCTTCTTTTATTAAAAAGAAATCATATAGGTTAAAGATAATTTTCATAAAGGATAAGCCAACAAGAAGTTTAAAGGCAATCATTCAATTTTCAACTCATCATAAATTTAAGAAATATTAATTTGGTGTTATACCAAACATGAATATAAGGAAGTCACAAATGAATCATATTATGAAGGATATTAATATCAAATCATAAATACCAAAAGATATAATTTAATTTAACAGATTTCTTTTTAGGTCAAAATTTTTTTTATGAGATCAAATAATAAGAAATTTTTATGAGATCAAACAATAAGAAGGATCTTGTTTCATAGTTTTCTTTAATGAAACAAAAAAGTCCTAGTGAACAATCTTAATTTATATAAAGTTCTTAAATTATGATTTTCAAGATGTCAAGATCATGATAAGACCCTTTTTATGGTTTGTTGCATAGGAGAAGAGAAAAAAAATTGATTTATATATAAAAAATTTCAAGTTATCAAGATCATAGTTCTTAATAAAAATCTCAAGCTAGAAGATCATAAGTCTCCTCTTTGGTAAAAACAAAATTATAAAAGTAAAAAAAAATGATTCCCATATAAGATGCCTCTAAGTCAAAAATCATAAGAAAGTTTATGATTTGACTGAAAAAAAATTTCATTCAAATTTTAATTATCAAAATCACTTTTGTAGTTCAAAAGATTCAACAATAATCATAACACTTTATCTCTTACTAAAAACTTGATTGAAAAATTTTCAAAGAAAAACTTTTCCTCTTTTTAGTTATTTAAATCCATGTGATTTATTTCATACAAAATTGCTTCACCTTTTATGCCAAATCCATACATTGATTGTCATTTAAATTTTAGTTTTATCTATAAAAAATCATCAAGATCATTAAAATAAGTAAAACATTTTTAACCTTTTAAAACTGAAAATCAAGTATCATTTCCAAAAGAAATCATAAAAAATTTTCAAATGAAAACTTCTATTTATTCCAATTCCAATGATTTTTAGAGTGAGTTACCATGCTCATTTCATTCTCATTAAATGTATTTTTAATTTTTAAAAATTCTAGACAATGAAACATGATTTTTCTTTCCTTTTTATAATGGTCTCAAATTCCATCATTCAATAATATCCATTTAATCAAATAACCCATATTTCAAGTTACTTCCAATAATACATCAAAATGATAAAACATCTTCAGAGCAAAATTTCAACCAATCTCAATTCCAACATATAAATGAGTCCAACTCTTTACACATAGTGCAAAGAGTTGACAAACTCATTTCAAAAATTTTTATTTATTTTAAGTCTATCTAATATAACATTCAAATTATCAACTATTCAACCATCAATCATTCATAATATTTAGGTCATTCAACAATAGCTTTTCTAAATATTCAAACCAATGATTTTGAACTTATTATTCATTCATTATTAAAATCTCATTTATGTAAATTTCAACATATTTTTTAATAACTATGGTTATAGTTTGTTTTCATACTTTTATGTTCTAGCTATATATCATCAAGATTAATTGTATAATGATAAATATTTTTGATAAAAGGATTTGTTATAATAGAAACAAGGATTATTAAACTTCAACTATCTTAATTCAAATATTTTTCTTATTTTTTATATTTTAGGTAGGAAGCTTGATAAGTTAGATCTCGAGTTAAATGGCTTAAGCATCCACAATATATCATTCTATTTTGCTTCTAGCCTTAGTTTGGTGATAAACCTATAAAAAAGATTTAGGTAGCCATTTTACATTAGGACCTATATGAAGAATTTGTCTTTTTTATCTAATGGTTTTTAGTTATTTGTTATTCTCTTAGGAACCCAAACTAATATGTGAGGACTATAGTTTTTGAATGGACATTTATAAACCATATGTCGTAATCTACCATAAAAATTATGTGGCAAATTTAAGGTAGGTCCTTTAACAAAAATAGTTGGCTTTTGTTGATTGCTACCAACAAAGTCTATGATATTTTTCTATTAATATGACCCTTATTGACAAGGATCATATTTAGGAATTTGCTTCAAATTTTAAAATTTTTTAATGTAGTCTTAAGCATGATATTTTATTCTTTAGCATTATCTAGTGTTTCACATTTAGAGCAAAAATTGTGTAATGATAAAGTATCATGCAAGGTTTCATGTTTGGTGCATGTATTGTGTGATGGTGTTACTTCATGTATTTCATCGAGTTTACTAACTAATGATGCATGCTCTACCTTAAGTAATTTATAGGATTTGCTAATCTTTCTAAATTCATCATAAAGCTCATGAAAAGAAAGTAAATAACTCATTAAAATTAAAAGAGCTTTCAGGTGGGTTACTTACCTCATCGTGATTGGCCATGAGAGCGAGATCTTCCACTTCTTTCTGATTGTATTCTTCATCTTTGGAGTGCCTCGACTTCTTGCATTCATTGTAAGAAGTTTTATCCATATTTAAATTATTTTTATAATTTATGTTGATTAATTTATCTGGTTCATTTGTCAAATATCCGAAGTTCACATCACTCGAGATTTCACTCAAGGAGTCATGTGTTCTCTTTAGTTCTAATTCCTTTCTATCCTTTGGAAGGTGTTCTTGGGTTCTCAATATCAAATTTTTCTTACTAGGTATTCTTCTTGTTCATTTTTGTAAGACATTTTGTTTAATGATTCATTTAGATTTAGTGTGCTTTCATATGTTAATTCTAATATATGCCAAATCTCAAAAGCCAAAACATAAGAGGAAATCCAATCAAAATCATTTTGTTGAGAGCACAATATCATACATTTATAGCCTTATCATTTAAAGAAAATATTTACTTTTCATAATCATTCCAATCATTTATTGGATTGGATGACTTTTGAAAATCTTTTTCAACAATACACAACAAACCAAAATCTATCGAAATAAAAAAGATGCACATTCGAATTTTCCAAGATGTGTAATCTATCCCATTGAACATAGGAGGACATGTGATAGAAAATCCCTCTTAATTACCAACAAAAGCCACCTCTATTGGATTTTAAGCTAATTAGAGAGAAATGTGGCTTTGATACTAATTGTTACGGTCAAAGCGGCACTAAGAGAAAGGGGTGGGGGTGTGGTGGTTTGGGGGGGTGAATTAGTGCTTATAAAATTTCACTTCGATTTAAATACTCACTCAATAAAAAACTATATCAGAAATACGTTTAAGCATAAAGATGTGTTTAAGCGTCGTTTAAGCATATAGATATTGGTAAGAGTACAAGCAAAGGTAGTAAACAATTAAGCAATAAACATAAAGAGCAAAGAAGAGGAAGCAAACTAATTTTATAGTGGTTCGGTCCCCTTGACCTACGTCCACTCCTAATTCCTCTTCACTTGAGACCATCGGCTTCAACTCCTAATCTTTTTCAATGGGTAAAGATCAAACACCCCTCTTACAACTCTGTTATCCATTTACAGGTTCAGGAGATAACCTTTACAATTCTCTTAGCTCTCCCTTAAACAAAAACTACACAAAAAGAAATGAGGGGAGCTCTCAAGGGATTATAACAGCATTTTCACAAGCTTTTCACTCTTGATTCTTGCTCATTCACCAGAAAGAAAGGGTGGTGTATTTATAGGCCCCAAATGGCTTCAAAAGTGGAGCAAAAAATCAATTTTTAAGTGTTCCCGAGGTGCTAGTCTCGAAGACAACGTTCTGGGTGGTTCAGCCGCCTAACATAGTCTAGCATACTATGTTAAGGCGGTTCAGTCATATGATATTCTGAGAGACCATGTCTGGGCGGTTTAATCGCCTGACAGTCTATGAGACCGTGTCTAGGCGGTTCAAATGCCTAGTTTGGGCGGTTCAATCACCTGACACACCTTCAAGAACTGTGTTATCTTGAAGATCGTGTCTCATCTGACCTTGAGTTACTAAAATAATTTTTATAATAAGTCTAAATTAGCCCCAGTTAAGGCCTAATGATCTCTTAATTGAATTAGTAAAGACTAACTCTCATTATGATGCTAACTATGACTCTCAACACATAGTCTTCATCGTCTGATTCTCACAGCGAACTCTCGACATCCTTTCGATGAACCCCCGATGAGCTCCCGATTTCCTTTGGCGAACTCCCATTATTCTTCCGGTGAACTCCGGACAAGCTCTCGACAAATTGTCGGTGAACTCTCGACGAACTTCTCGGCAAACTTGTGGTGAGTTCTCGATGAGCTCCCGATTTCCTTCGGCGAACTCCCAACAAACTTCCAGCATTCTTCTGGTGAACACCTAGCGAGCTCCGGACAACCTTGTCTGAACCTCAACCAACCTCCGGTGAACTTTTGGCAAGCTCTCATTACGTCATCCGAACCTCGACTCGATGCTCGAACTTGACTCTGGCCCAACATCTGATTGTACTGCCCTTTATTGTTATAGTTAATCCTACATCATTTTCTTTAATAAACAAGTTAAATCATAAAACCCATCAATTGATTTTATCATCAAAATATGAGATTCAACATAAGTTACTCTATTGCACTAGTACTTCGGTTGAAGGGCGTCGTCAGCGTATCACAATTCTCTGATCGAGGATGGCTTGTGGTTGGGCTTTAATAACTCCATCACTTGTGGTGCTCGGCAATTGGGTCTGGGCCGACTCATGTTCTCTTAGTTTAGGCTTTAAGCAGGACATATGGAAGACGGGATGGATTTTTGCATCTTCTGGTAGATTTAATCTATATGCCATAGCTCCTATGCTCTTCGTGATCTAATATGGTCCGTACAATTAAGGAGATAGTTTCATTAAGGCTCTTGTGTTGATGAACAACTACTTGTATGGTTGTGGGCGAAGGTAGACCCAATCTCCTACCGAAAATTCTCACTCACTTCAATGAGTATCAGCTTGTTACTTCATATGGGCTTGGACGGCCACTAAGTTGTCCTTCAACAGTTATAGGAGCTTATTTATGTCCATTAGATTTTGGTCAATATGTTCTACTTTGGCTGCACCAATTACATATTTTGGTATTACGGGGGGGGTGCATACAACGTCTTATAGGGTGTACATTTGGTGGAGGAATGATAGGTCGTGTTATACCACCATTCAGCTTAGGAGAGTCACTTTATTTACTCTTTTGGCCGATCACTAGTGAAGCATCGTAGATAAGTCTCTATGCACTATTCATTAGTTCTGTCTGACCATTTATTTGTGGATGATACGTTGTGCTCATTTTAAGTTGGGTGCCCTACAGTTGAAACAACTCGGTCCAAAATTTACTTGTAAATACTCTGTCACGATCGCTAACAATTGATCTTGGCATCCCATACAGTTTTATAATATTTTCTACTAAGAGTTGGGTGATACTCACAACAGTATAACGATGTCTCACAAGACAAAAATGAGCGTACTTTGTTAAATGATCTACCACCACCAAGATCATACTTTTACCTTGTGATGGTGGCAGCCATTCGATGAAGTCCATGGAAATGTTGGTCCATGCTGAGTCTGGTAGTTTTCCCTGATTGGCCACTGTTTCTCCCTTATGTTGTTAGCACACATCAAATTTGGCCACATTGTCATAAATAGATTTCATCATGTCTTTCCAATAGAAGTTTTGCTTCACCCTCTTGCATGTTCTCAAGAAGCCAGAGTGTCCTACTGATGGTGAAGAGTGCAATTTATGCATAATAATTTTGATGTAAGGAGAAGAGGGAACAAGAATAATTCGGACCTTGTAGCGTAGGTCCCTTGAATCCCAAGTATAGTGGCTAATGGCACCTGGATCCTTCTCCAATTTCTCTTTGATGTCTTGGGTCTTTGGGCTCTTCTTCCATTCCTCCCTAATCTCTTCAAGAAAGTTGGTGGAAGGAAGGGAGATAGCTGAAAGTTTGATTTGCACCATGATAGGACTGCAGCAGGGTTGAGTCCTAATCATCTAAGAACTAGTCAATAAAAACCCTTTTAGATTGTAATAAAGCCACTCCTATCTTATAAAAGAGTATGGCTAGGGTTTAGATTATCCCTTAGGGCTTAGATTATCCCATTGATAATTATGAAGCTATACTCGGGATTGAATGGCTCACAACACTATGTTGTATCTCCTAGAATTTTTCTACATTAATCATGAAATTTTATTGCAAAGGGAGACAAGTCACATTACGAGGCAAGCGTGGGAGTCAAATTTCCACCATTTCGTCGCAACGAATGGAGAAAGTTTTGCACAAAGCACATGATGGATTCTTGATGTATATTCAGCAGCCATCCACGAGGGAGAACATACAAAACTCATATCCTAAGCTTGCCCTTTGCCTGAACGAATTCACATATTGTTTCTTGGAGCCACGTGAGCTACCCCCTAACTGGCCGCATGACCACCACATTCCTATTTTGCCAGGCAAACCTCTAGAAAATTTATGAGCGTACCACTATCCTCACTTGCAGAAGGATGAGATCGAGAATATTATTAAAGAGATTCTTGACACTGGGGTGATTCGACCGAGTTACAGCCCTTACTCCTCAGCGGTGTTGCTAGTGCGCAAGAAAGATGATGAACTCTTGGACGAATTAAAAGGAGCTCGAGTCTTCACTAAATTGGATCTCCAATCTAGATACCATCAGATTCGGGTATGCACTAAAGATGTTATAAAAACTGTATTCTGCATGCATAACGGCCACTAGGAGTTTCTGGTAATGCCTTTCGGACTTACAAATGCTCCTTCTACTTTCCAAAGCCTGATGAATGACATCTTTCAGAGTTTTCTATGCAAGTTTGTATTGTCAAAGTATGGCTTCTTACAGCATAAAGTGGAGTATCTTGGGCACATTATATCAGAGGATGGAGTGGCAATGGACCCGACAAAGATCGAGGCAATGCTAGGATGGCCGAGACCTACAAATGGACAATCACTATGCAGTTTCCTTGGACTCACGAGCTACTACCAAAATTTTGTGAAAGATTATGGTAAGATTAGTGCCCCACTCACATCCTTACAGAAGAAAGACTCCTTCTTGTGGTCGGATAAAGCCTCCACAGCCTTCGAATGACTCAAGACAGCCTTGACGATGATGTTGGTCCTAGCGCTGCCCGATTTCATCATTGAGGCCGATGTATCAGAAGTTGGAATTGGGGCTATTCTGATACAAGATGGTCGACTCCTAATTTATACCGAGGCTTCCCCCACACTCCATATAAGGTTTTTATAGGAGATACTAATTACTACCAAATTTATAATATGGTTGGATACAGGTCTATGACACGAAAGATGAGTAAAACTAGAAGAATTGCAATCCATGCTTATGCCAAATTGGGCTCTCATCATCATGAATCATACCAAAGGGTAATCACCATTCTAAAAGAAAGATTAGCTATCATTAAAGACTAATAATACGGTAGCACATGTAAAGAAGATACGACCTCTTGACAAACTTCAGAATGGACGAAAAATTAAAGATCAAGTTTTTCTACACCTCTAGCTCGATCAACAAGAAACTCGAGCCTTAATGAAGTGGTCTCCCTATTTCTTTGGGCCTTGCAAAATTAACGATCACGGGCCCTAACTTATTGATCAAATTCGTACACCAGATTAAGATTACAGTTGATCCGCTATGTATCCCATCTCAAATAGAAATTTGAAGAAGACGACTCAACCCAAATCCTTCCAACTAACACCCTAGCTGATGAGGAGGATAAAGTTCAGTTAATGATAGCATTAGAGTCGTATGAGGAGTTGAAGATCCAGTTTTCAAAGTTTAATGACTACGTTCTAACTAACACCCCAACTAGTCTCGAAGACTACATTCTAGGCGGTTCAGCTGCCTAACATAGTCTAGCATACTATGTTAAGGCGGTTCAATCGCACGATATTCTGAGAGATCATGTCTGGGCGGTTTAATCGCCTGACAGTATAGGAGACCGTGTCTAGGCAGTTCAAATGCCCAGTTTGGGCAGTTCAATCGCCTTACACACCTTCGAGGACTATGTCGTCTTGGAGATCATATCTTCGAAGATCGTGTCTCATATGTCCTTGAGTTACTAAAATAATTTTTATAATAAGTCTAAATTAGTATCAATTAAGGTCTACTGGCCTCTTAATTGAGTTAGTAAAAACTAACTCTCATTATGATGCTAACTATGACTCTCAACACACAATCTTCATCGTCTAATTCTCTCAATGAACTCTCGGCATCCTTTCGATAAACCACCGATAAGCTCCTGATTTCCTTTGGCGAACTCCCAATGAACTCTTAGTATTCTTCCGGTGAACTCCGGACAAGTCTCGACAACCTGTCGGTGAACCCCCGACGAACTTCTCGACAAACTTGTGGTGAGTTCTCGATGAGCTCCTGATTTCCTTCGGCGAACTCCCAATGAACTTCCAGCATTCTTTCGGTGAACACCTAGCGAGCTCCGGACAACCTTGTCTAAACCTCAGCCAACCTCCGGTGAACTTTTGGCAAGCTCTCATTGCGTCATCCGAACCTCGACCCGATGCTCGAACTTGACTCTGGCCCAACATCTGATTGTACTGCCCTTTACTGTTATAGTTAATCCTGCATCATTTTCTTTAACAAACAAGTTAAATCATAAAACTCATCAATTGATTTCATCATCAAAATATGAGATTCAACATAAGTTACTCCATTGCACTAGTACTTCAGTTGAAGGGCGTCGTCAGCGCATCATAATTCTCCGATCAAGGATGGCTTGTGGTTGGGCTTTAATAACTCCATCACTTGTAGTGCTTGGCAGTTGGGTCTGGGCCGACTCATGTTCTCTTAGTTTGGGCTTTAAGTAGGACACATGGAAGACGGGATGGATCTTTGCATCTTCTAGTAGATTTAATTTATATGTCATAGCTCCTATGCTCTTCATGATCTAATATGGTCCATAGAATCAAGGAGATAGTTTCATTGAGGCTCTTGTGTTGATGAACAACTACTTGTATGGTTGTGGGCGGAGGTAGACCCAATCTCCTACCAAAAATTCCCACTCGCTTCGATAAGTATCAGCCTGTTATTTCATATGGGCTTGGGCGACCGCTAAGTTGTCCTTCAACAGTTGTAGGAGCTTATTTCTGTCCATTAGGTTTTGGTCAATATGTTCTACTTTGGCTGCACCAATTACATATTTTGGTATTACGGGGGCGGGGGGCATACAATGTCTTATAGGGTGTACATTTGGTGGAGGAATGATAGGTCGTGTTATACCACCATTCAGCTCAGGAGAGCTAATTTATCTACTCTTTTGGCCGATCACTAGTGAAGCATCGTAGATAAGTCTCTATGCACTATTCACTAGTTCTGTCTGACCATTTGTTTATGGATAATAGGTTGTGCTTATTTTAAGTTGGGTGCCCTGAAGTTGAAACAACTTGATCCAAAATTTACTTGTAAATACTCTATCACGATTGCTCACAATTGACCTTGGCATCCCATGCAGTTTTATAATATTTTCTACTAAGAGTTGGACGATACTAGCAACAGTATAAGGATGTCTCACAACACAAAAATGAGCTTACTTTATTAAATAATCTACCACCACCAAGATCGTACTTTTACCTTATGATGGTGGCAGCCATTCGATGAAGTCCATGGAAATGTTGGTCCATGCTGAGTTCGGTAGTTTTCCCTGATTGGCCACTGTTTCTCCCTTATGTTGTTAGCACACATCACATTTAGCCACATTGTCCAAAATAGATTTCATCATGTCTTTCTAATAGAAGTTTTGCTTCACCCTCTTGTATGTTCTTAAGAAGCCAAAGTGCCCTACTGATGGTGAAGAGTGCAATTTATGCACAATAATTTTGATGTAAGGAGAAGAGGGAACAAGAATAATTCAGCCCTTATAGCGTAGGTCCCTTGAATCCCAAGTATAGTGGCTAATGGCACCTGGATCCTTCTCCAATTTCTCTATGATGTCTTGGGTCTTTGGGCTCTTCTTCCTTTCCTCCCTAATGTCTTCAAGAAAGTTGGTGGGAGGAAGGGAGATAGCTGAAAGTTCGGTTTGCTCCATGGTAGGACTGCAACAAGGTTGAGTCCTAATCATCTTAGAACTAGTCAATAAAAACCATGTTAGATTGTAATAAAACCACTCCTATCTTATAAAAGAGTATGGCTATGGTTTAGATTATCCCTTAGGGCTTAGATTATCCCATTGATGATTATAAAGCTGTACTCAGGATTGAATGACTCACAACACTAGGTGATATCTCCTGGAATTTTTTTAAATTAATCATGAAATTTTATTACAAAGGGAGATAAGTCACATTATGAGGCAAGCGTGGGAGCCAAATTTTCACCATTTCATCGCAACGAATGTAGAAAGTTTTGCATAAAGCACATGATAGATGCTTGATGTATATTGAGTTGCCATCTACAAGGAAAAACATACAAAACTCATATCCTAAGCTTGCCCTTTGCCTGAACAAATTCGCAGATTGTTTCTTAGAGCCACGTGGGCTGCCCCCTAACTATTTTGCTAGGCAAACCTCTAGAAAATTTATGAACGTACCACTATCCTCACTTGTAAAAGGATGAGATCGAGAATATTATTAAATAGATTCTTGACACTGGGGTGATTCGATCGAGTTGCAGCCCTTATTCCTCAGTGGTGTTGCTAGTGCGCAAGAAAGATGATGAGCTTTTGGATGAATTAAAAGGAGCTCGAGTCTTCACTAAATTGGATCTCCAATCTGGATACCATCAGATTCGGGTATGCACTAAAGATATTATCAAAACTACATTTTGTATGCATAACGACCACTACGAGTTTCTGATAATGCCTTTCGAACTTACAAATGCTCCTTCTACTTTCCAAAGCCTGATGAATGACATCTTTCAGAGTTTTCTATGCAAGTTTGTATTGTCAAAGTGTGGCTTCTTATAGGTATATTATATCAGAGGATGGAGTGGCGGTGAACCCGATAAAGATCGAGGCAATACAAGGATGGCCGAGACATACAAATGGACAATCACTATGCAGTTTCCTTGGACTCACGGGCTACTACCAAAATTTTATGAAAGATTATGACAAGATCAGTGCCCCACTCATATTCTTACAGAAGAAAGACTCCTTCTTATGGTCAGATAAAGCCTCCGCAGCCTTTGAACGACTCAAGGCAGCCAAGACGATGAAGTCAGTCCTAGCACTACTCGATTTCGTCATTGAGGCCGATACGCCAGAAGTTGGAATTGGGCCTATTCTTATACAAGATGATCGACTCCTAATTTACACTGAGGCTTCCCCCACACTCTATACGAGGTTTTTACAATAGATACTAATTACTACCAAATTTATAATATGGTTGGATACAGGTCTATGGCACGAAAGAGTAAAACTAGAAGAATTGCAATCCATGCTCATGCCAGATTGGGCTCTCATCATCATGAACCATACCAAAGGGCAATCACCATTCTAAAAGAAAGATTGGCTATCATTAAAGACTAATAATATAGCAGCACATGTAAAGAAGATACGGCCTCTCGATAAACTTCAGAATGAACGAAAAATTGATGATCGAGTTTTTCTACACCTCTAGCTCGATCAATAAGAAACTCGAGCCTTAATGAAGTGGTCTCTCTATTTCGTTGGCCTTGCAAAATTGAGGATCACATTGGGGCCCTAACCTGGAGATCAAATTCGTACACCAGATCAAGATTATAGTTGATCCGCTATGTATCCCACCTCAAATAGAAATTTAAAGAAGACGACTCAACCCAATTCCTTCCAACTAATACCCCAACTGATGAGGAGGATTAAGTTCAGTTAATAATAGCATGAGAGTCACATGAGGAGTTGAAGATCCACTTTTCAGAGTTTATAGACCCTCAACCTTGAGGACAAGGCTGATCTGAAGAGGAGGGACTTGATAGGACTCCAACAGGATTGAGTCATAATCATCTTAGTACTAGTCAATAAAAACCATGTTAGATTGTAATAAAACCACTCCTATCTTATAAAGGAGTATGGCTAGGGTCTAGATTAGCTCTTCGGGCTTAGTAGCCGCCGCACCCCTTACTGGGTTGGTCAGCTAGGGTTTCCCCCTGCTTAGGTCAGCTATAGAGCCACTTAGCCGCCTCTTATTCCTATTAAGGCAGGTTAGCTATAGGAGGGGCAAAGGGATAATTCTACTTAAGCAAGCACCCCCTTAGGCTAGGGTTTTGATCCCTATTTAAAGATGTAGCTGCCCCCTTCTTGAATCAAGCAATTATCAATTTTATTTCAGCCTTGTGCCGAGTCTAGGAGGGAGGAAACCCTATAGCATTCTAAGGGTTGATCCCCCTCAAGTATCAAAATCTATAGAGCTCCTTCTAGGGTTCTATCAGTATCTTATCCATGTTTGCCCTTTCTTCAAGAGTCTTTGGGGACATACTCCTAAGAAGTGATATTCCATGTCTCATCGGTATGAGACCTCTCTGGGAATTCTCTATGCCAAACTTTTTGATAATGGAGACTATGTACCTGGATTGGGATAAGCCAAGCATCCTCTTGGATCTATCTCTGTAGATCTGGATCCATAAAATATATGATGCTTCCCCTAAGTCTTTAATGGAGAAGTTTCTAGATAGCCAAGCCTTTATTATAGAGAGTCTTCCTACATCATTCCCAATAATTAGAATGTCATCCACATATAGCACCAAGAAGGTGATAGTGCTCCCACTTATCTTCTTGTACACACAAGGCTCATCTTCGTTCTTAACGAAGTCATAAAATCTGATCACCTCATCAAATCTTATATTCTAACTTCGGAAAGCTTGCTTTAATCTATAAATGGATCTAAGCAACCTGCATACTTTATCTGGACTCTCTTTGGATAAGAATCCCTCTGGCTATTTCATATGCACCTCCTCCTCGAGGTTGCCATTGAGGAATGTCGTTTTGACATCCATCTACAGATCTCATAGTCATAGTGTGCTGCAATGGCTAAAATAATGCTAATGGACTTAAGCATGGCTATAGGTGAAAAAGTTTTGTCATAGTCAACTCCTTGTCTTTAACGATATCCTTCAGCTACTAGCCTTGCTTTATAGGTCTCTACCTTTTTATCCACTCTGATCTTCTTCTTAAAGATCCATGTGTTGCCGATGGGTACAATATCCTTAGGTGCATCTATAAGGTTCCCAACTTTGTTAGAGTATACAAAATCTATCTCAGAATTCATGGCTTCTTGCCACTTCCCAGAGTCTATACTCATAATAGCCTCGTAGGTTTGAGGATCAACATCCTAAGAATCATCTCTACTGATATGTCCCACATATCTTTTAGGAGGGTGAGATACTCTGCTAGACCTACGTAAAGTTGGAACTTGTGTCCTAGGTACCTGAATAGACTCGGGCTTTGGAATGGTGCTTAAGCTAGGTTCTCCAACCTCACTCAATTTTATCTTGCTCCCACTGTTTCCACCAAGAATATGTTCCTTCTCAAGGAACACGGCTCTCTTAGCAACAAAGAGCTTTCGGTCCTCGGGGTGATAGGAATAATACCCATAAGTTTCCTTTGGGTATCCCATGAATATGTACCATTCTATTCTTAATTCTAACTTATCAGGGTTGTATCTTCTAACGTGGGTAGGATAGCTCCAAATCTTAACAATCTTAATATCAGGCTTCTTTCTTTTCCATATCTCATATGGTGTAGACACTACCAACTTTGATGGAACTCTGTTCAGAGGGTAAGCTACGATCTCTAGGGTGTACCTTCAAAATAAGATGGGTAGGACAGCGAAACTCATCATGGACTATACCATATCTAACAGTGTGTGATTCCTCCTTTCTATTACACCATTGAGCTGAAGTGTATAAGGATGTGTCCACTGGGATAGAATCCCATTGTCCTTGAGGAAATGGGTGAACTCCGTACTCAAGTACTCTCCTACTCGATCTGATCGAAGAGTCTTAATAATCTTTCTAATTTGGTTCTCTACCTAATTCTTATATTCCTTGAATTTCTCGAAAGCCTCAGATTTGTACTTTATTAATTACACGTGTCCATACTAGAGAAATCATCAGTGAATGTAATGAAGTATGAGTAACTACCTATAGCCTGAGTCGACATGGGACTATATACATCATTATGTATGAGTTCTAATAACTCGGTGGCTCTCTCTCCAGTTCCACAAGGAGAGTTGGTCATCTTCCTATGAAGGCAATGTTCACAAGTTGCATATGTCTCATAGTCAAAGAGATTAAAGTATCTATCTTTCAATAACTTTTGAATCCTTTTATCATGTATATGACCTAGCCTACAATGCCACAGGTTTACATTATTTACCTCATCTATTTTTCTCTTAAATATATTTATATTCATGATATATGGAGAAGTGTCTAACATATATAAGTCATTTATAAGGTCCCTCTAGTGATGATCTCATTATCCATTAATATTAAACAACTATTGTTCTCAAAAACTAATTTATATCCACTAATTGTCAAAAACAGATAGAAATAATATTTTTGATAATAGAGAGAATAAAATAGCATGCATCTAATGCAATAATAGCTCCACCAAGCAGATATAGGGTGGCCTCTCCAACAGCAACTGCAGCAACTCTTACTCTATTACCCATCTTGAGGTCTATCTCGCCTCTAACCAATCTCCTAGGTTTGGCTAGAACCTGCAACGAATTACAGATATGATAAACACTCCCGGTATCCAATACCCATGTGTTATCATAAAAATCTGACAAGTGGAAACTGATCATGAATATACTTGAAACTTATCAATGCTTCTGTCTCGCCTTCTCTACAAGGTAGTCCTTACAGTTCCTCTTCCAATACTCATCTTGGTCATAGTGGAAGCACTGTCCTTTGTCATTTCCCCAATATTTCTTGGTAACCTTTGCCCTACCTGGTCTTTCTTTGCCCATGTCCTTCTTAAGGATCTTGCTAGCCTTCCTTTTCTTTTTTATAGAGAACTAGCTTCTCCTTTTTGATGGTACTCTCAGCTTCCCTCAACATATTGAGGAGCTCAGGGAGAGTCATCTCAAACTTGTTCATATTAAAATTAATAATAAATTGTGAAAAAAAATCTGGTAGAGATTGGAGTATAAGATCAATACATAGGTTATCCTCTAGGACTATCTATATACTTCACAAAGCGAGCGATGCATACTATTTTGTTCCCTCTATTGTCAAACATATTATTTCTATCTCGTGTTTGATAATTAGTAGATATAAATTAGTTTTTAAGAATAATAGTTGTTCAATAATTATGGATGATGAGATCATCACTAAAGGGACCTTATAAATGGCTTATTTGTGTTAGACACTTCTTCACATATCATGAATATAAATATGTTTAAGAGGAAAAGAGATGAGGTAAATAATGTAAACTTATGGCATTGTAGGCTAGGTCATATACATGAGGAAATGATTTAAAAGTTATTGAAAGATGGATACTTAGATCCATTTGATTATGAGACATTTGCAACTTACGAATCTTGCCTTCGTAGGAAGATGACCAACTCTCCTTTTAGTAGAACTAGAGAGAGAGCCACCGAGTTATCAGAACTCATACATAGTGATGTATATGGTCTCATGTCGACTCAGGCTGTAGGTGGTTACTCATACTTCATTACATTCACTGATGATTCCGCCATCTCTGATTTTTAGTTCGCTCCCTTGGCAATTCTCCTTCATCCACCCACTCTTGGGTTACACCTGGACGAAGCATAGCTCTAGGACAATCCGTCGCTTAGTAGCTCCTGAAGTCCCTTGACTTCGCTAGAGTAGGTGCACCATTGTCAGGATCTTGGGCCTCTATCCCCTACCAACACAATCTTGCTATGCACCTCCTGTTCCTGACAACTCGAATGGCAACACTATGGCATATTCTTCAAGAGTACCTGCCTTTGCATCCTCTTGCCCCGTACTAAGGTCTCACGATCCTAACTTTGCCTCTGCAAGTTGAATCACCTTAGTTACTCCATCAAATGCATCTCTGAGGTAGCTTGCATGTGCCTTGAAGCTCCCTTCATCTTTGGCACCATGCAAAATAAGTCTGTCCTATCAGGATGGAGAACCCATGGAATGACATGATCCCACTCTTGCCTCTACAAGAGTTCATGCCCTTGACCTCTGTCTAAGGAAAGCTCTGTGCCTCTGCTCCATGTTCTATTTTCTATGTCGACTCCCTTCATGCGGCTTGGATACTTCACCGAGTTCCACCCAAGTCGCTCTGCTCCTTGATTTGCATTGAGTTGATAGTGGCCCTCACGTCCACCATTCCACGGGTCAGCCCTCTGTTGAGTTCGATTTCTGCATCGACTCTAAGTGTGCCTTCATATGATGTTGCCTTGGATTGCTCCCCTACTTGATCTCAAAATGCATCCACCAATGCATTACCTCCTTTGAGATCATGCGACAACTCTTCGTCGCTCACTCGGTCCATTGAGCTTTGTGGAGATATAGCCTTGAGGAACTCTTCCTCAATATGTGCAGTCCGTTGCACATGATTCTCCCACTGGAGAACTAGGACTTATCCCTCCTAGATATCTGTCCTGCTGGAGCAACTTTTTTCTTTACATACTTCCCACTAGAAGTTTCGGAGACCATCATCCCCTTTGGACTACTCTATCTTGCTGAACTTGTGCCTTGTTCTACCCCTGCATATGTACTTGCTAGATTGCGACCCTTCTCCAATACAGTCTCCACTGCACCCTTCAAAGTCTAGCAACATGCTGAACTTGTTGCACATTTCAGTCGCCTATGGATATATCCTTTCCATGTCAAAGAGAAAGTTCTGATGCTCCGTGGCGCTGAGTTCTAATCGCGCCTTGGGATGGCCACGAACACTCCGTCATCCATGTACAAGCCCTTGCATTAGTTTTGAATCCTTCGAGTTAGCAATTCTCCTCACCTCTATGAGCTTTGCACAACTCTTTCGGTCGTTACATAACACCTCCCACCTTGCATGGTCTCATCTTTCACCAAGTGCCCCGCTTTGCCTTGAGCACTGTCAAGTTTGGTTGCCATTGTCGAGCTATAGCTCGAACTTAACCATCCCAATCTTTGTGTGCTACGCATTCTTCTTCGCTTGCTTATCCCCATGGTGCCTCTCACGCAAAGGGGTTGGCTATTCCTTAAATGCCAAACCAGGATGCCCGTCCTCTGAGCGACTCCTTTCCCTACATCTCAATGTCCGTTTCCCCCCAAACGGTTGCGCGTGCTAGCTATCCTCCACACAGCCTAGCTAGGTCCCCCACGTTTGTATGGCAAGTGTTTCTGCATGTACTTGTCCCGCTTTGATACCACATTGTCACGGGCTTAGCTGATTTAGCCTAAGCCGTGCGGCACCCATGCGTGTCCATCCGCAAAGGTTAGCCCTCCCCGAGATCTCCTAAAGTCCCATAGACTTACAAAAAGAGAAAACAGACCAAAAGAAGCAATTCCCACGGGATCCACAAGCAACTAATCAAGAAAACACTTTATAAAGCCAAAATACAAATTACACCCATGGACATTACAAACTCTAAGAGGTTGCACACAAAGGATAATGGTCCATTATAGACCGAAGTCCCCACAAGTGCTTATAAGACACACTTGTATTTACAAGCCAAACTTGGCCATAAAGCAAATCAAACTAGGGCTGCTAAGCCTACTGCAAGCCCGCTTCTTGTTGTACAAGATATGTACCTAAACCGAAGGACACGGATAAATATGAGTATTTCATCAAACACCTTGTTTACATTGTTGTCTGCCGTTCTTCTTGTATTCGGGTGAGAAATTATAGCCACCACGGTATGGGGCTACCGCGCCTTAATTTCCCCTTTTATCTCTAGCTTGAGTCCTTCGATAAATGTTCCTAACAATTGTCAATCAGTCCAATCATGAGCAAGATAGGATAGCTTCTCAAACCTGGTTTAGTACTCCTGAATCATAGAGGTTTGTTGGATCTTTGTGAGGTGGCTGTCGATATTTTCATAATTCGTTGGTCTTAAGCGGTTCAATAGTGTGTTCTTAAATTGATTCCACATCGAAGTCCCATGATTGTATTCAAGCCAATTGTACCACTGTATAGCATCTCCTTCAAGGTGGATGATAGCAATTTCCACCATAGCATTATCTGACGTTCGGTAGTAGCGGAAGTAACGTTCGACACACAAAATCTACTCTACTGGGTCTCCTTCCCATCGAGGGAAGCCTATCCTCATGCATGGCTGAAGCATGTCCAAGGGTTGTCCCTCCTTCTCTAAAGGTCTCTCTGAACTCTCTCTCTCCTCGTTGAAATTTGGTTGGACTCAGTGGTTGTCTACTAGAACCACTGCAGGAGGCTATATGGAATTTGATCTTTGAATGAGATCAACACTTGGAACACTATAGGGGTTCCTCCCTCCTAGAACTCAGCACAATGGCTGAAATAAAGATAATCTTGCTTGATGAAAAGTGGTGGAGGCTACAAGCTTATATAAGGCTCAAAACCCTAGCCCTAGGGGGTGCTTCCTAAGTGAATTCTCCCTTTTGCCCCTCCTATAGCTACCATCCATAAATAAAGCAGGCGGCTACCTAAGTGGCTGCACAAGCCACGCCCCTCTGCTAGAAACCCTAGCCAACCAGCCTAATAAGGGTGGTGGCAGCTAGGAAGCCCTAAGGCCCCAAAATAAATCATAGCCACACTTCTTTATAGGATAAAAGTGACTAAGTGAGGTTTTATTATAAACTTATAGGGTTTTTATTAATTACTTCTAGGGTAATTAGGACTCAACCCTATTAGAGTCCTATCAAGCCTGCCCTCTTTGAATTAGTCTTGTTCTTAAGGCTGGGGATCCATAAACTTGGAACCGGGTCTTCAGCTCCTTATATGATTCTCATGCTATCATCGACTAAACTTTGACCTCCTCATTAGCTTAGGTGTCAGTTGGAAGAATTTGAGCTAAGTCATCTTCTTTAAATTTTATTTGAGGTGGGATACTCAGAGGATCAATTGCAATCTTGATCTGGTGCATTAATCTGATTTTCAAGTTAGGGCCCCAATATGATCTCCAATTTTGCAAGGCCCAAAAAAATAGGGAGAGCACTTCCTTAAGGCTCGAGTGTCATGTTGATCGGGATGGAGGTGTAGGAAAACTTGATCTTTAATTTTTCATCCATTATGTAGTTTGTCGGGAGGCCATTTCTTCTTTGCATATGCTACCATGTGGTTAGTCTTTAGTAATAGCCAATCTTTCTTCTGGAATGATGACTGCCTTTTAGTATGGTTTAGGATGATAAGAGCCCAATCTGGCATAAGCATGGATTGCAATTCTTCTAAGCTTACACCTCTTTCGTGCCATGGACCTGTATCCAACCAAATTTTAAATTTGGTAGCAATAAGTATCCTTTTTAAAAACCTCGTGTGGAGTATGGGAGAAGCCTCGGTGTGAATTAGGAGTCGACAATCTTGTATAAGGTTGACATTGATCCCAACTCTGGATGTGTTTCCTCTAATCATAAACATCTGGCCATGACTTGGTGGGGACAACATCGTGGTAGTGTGGGCTATAGTTTCACTTGGCCAAGGTGGTGCACTTTGACTATTTAACATAAAGAGTATTCTCTCGAAGAATGGTTAGAATAGTTCATAAGTGCTCAAAATATATATCAAGCGTAAGGCTATAAATGAGAATATCATCAAAGAATACTAATATGAACTTTCGTAGAAACCTTCAAAAGATGTCATCCATCAAGCTTTGAAAGGTAGAACGAGCATTTGTAAGTCCGAAAGGCATTACCAATAACTCATAATGGCTATTATGCATGCGAAATACAGTTTTCAAAATATCTTTAGTGTATACCCGAATCTAATGGTATCCGGATCGGAGATCCAATTTAGTAAAGACTCGGGCTTCTTTTAATTCATCCAAGAGTTCATCTACGACTATAATAAGATATTCATCCTTGACGGTGATGGCGTTTAGAGCCCGATAGTCAATGCACATCTGTCGCATACCATCCTTCTTGTGCACTAGCAACACCGGTGAGGAGTAAGGGCTGCAGCTCGGTCGAATCACCCCGGTGTCAAGCATCTCTTTAACGATGTTCTCGATCTCATCCTTCTGCAAGTGAGTATATTGGTACAGTCATAAATTTATTGGAGGTTTGCCTAGCAAGATAGGAATGCAGTGGTCATGCGGCCGGTTAGGGGGCAGCCCACGCGGCTCCATGAAAACATCCATGAATTTATCCAACAAGAGGGCAAGCTTAGGATCTTAGTTTTGTATGTTCTCTCCCTTAGATGACTGCTGGATATGCATCAAGAATCTACTATGTGCTTTTTGCAAAACCTTCTCAATTCGTTACAACGAAATAATGGAAATATGGCTCCCGTGCTTGCATCGTAATGTGACCTATCTCCCTTTGCAATAAAATTTTATAATTAATTTAAAAAAATTTCAAGAGATATCACCTAGTGTTGTAAGCCATTTGATCCTGAGTATGGCTTCATAATCATCGATAGGTAAGAGGAAGAAATCAGCTACCACTTCTTGGTCTTGGAGGAGTAGTTTCACCCACGGGCACTATTAGTCGCAATTGAGGATTCGGCCGATCTTTACGTCAAACTTGATGCAACCTTTGATTTAAAGCATCAAACATGCAGCAACCTTACTATTGAGAAAGTTATTTGTCCTGCCCGTGTCGATGAGAACGATGATGGGTTGCTATTTTAAAAGTCCTCCAACCTTCATCGTTTGTAGGTTGGAGTAGTCGGCCAATGCGTGCACTACATAGTCAGCCGGTTGGGACTCTTCCTCCATGGCTTCTTCTTTAGGTTCAATGACTTCTTTAGATGGTTCATTGTCCTCATCCTCCACTGGTTCAATCACAAGGAGCTGGCCCTTTTTGCAGCGATGTTCTCGACTCCATAGTTCAATATAGTGTCAACATAATCCTTTGGCTGATCGTTCACGAAGCTCATCTCTTATTAATTTTTTTGGTGCGGGGGCTCGGATGATAATATAGGAGAATGTAGGTCTTGGTATGGCTGGTCGAAGAGTGACTCTTGTCCTTCGTGCCTCTTGATTTAATCGTTCTTCTTGAATATACGCAAAGGAAATCACAGTCATAAGAGTGTACGGTTGTAGAGCCTTTACTTCTCCCCGAATCTCCAGCTTTAGGCCCTTGATGAAAGTCCCTAAAAGTTTTTTTTTCAAACTAATCCATAGTTTGATTAGATAAATGTTCAGACCTTATTTGGTATTCTTATATTGTAGAGGTTTGATGAATCTTTGCCAATTGACCGTCGATGTTGTCGAAATCAGTTGGTCCAAAATGGTTTAGTAGTCCTTCCTTGAATAGTTGCTAAGAGAGTCCTTCACGGATGTCCTCAAACTAATTAAATCACTGAATAGCATCTCCCTCGAGGTGGATGGCAGCAATCTCCACTCATGTGGCGTTGACGGTTCGGTAAAACCGAAAATAGCGCTCTGCGCACGAGATCCATCCGATCGGGTCACCTTCTTCCTATCTAGGGAAGTCAACTTTTATGCATGGATTATTGGGATTAGAGATGATGTGGCCACGTTCTTGAGGATCATCTCACTGATCTGAAGTTTCTCCTGGCTGTGATTTCCTCGGGCTCGACAGTCGGCCAATACTGAATTCAACGAAAAGGGATCGCAAATTCTCTTCCATGCAGCTTTTAAAGGCTTCAAACTTTGCATTGATATCCTCCTCTAATGCCATAGTATACACCTATAAATCTATAATATTAAGGTCTTTTTTTTGTTGTTAGGTTAGTAACATGAGAATTTTAGAGAAGGGGGTGGTCGGTTAGAAGGTGAATCGGTTTGGATGGGAGTAGGCTACAATTTAGGGCTAATTTGCATGGTTGTTTGGGTTTGGTTTAGGGTAAAGTTTGGAAGGATTTTTAGTGAGGATAGTAGAGTTTGGAGATGAGAAAAATAGAGTCTAAAACCCCACAAAAAATAGCACTCAAATCTAATAGAATTCAGCGAAAAAAGGTGTTGTGATGTGCTATCCTGCCCAACAGGTTTTGTGTCGAAGAAACGATGACTTCTTAATATAAATTCCAAAGGAAAGTTTAAGGAAATTATGTAAAAACTCTTAGTTCAGATGTCGTTAATACTAATAAAAAGTTTGACAAAATTTTGGTAGCATAACAGTAGGGAAATAGGGCAAAAGATAAAAGGTAAATCCTTCATCGTAAAATTCCAGCACTGCGTGATGGTGAAAGATTGCATAAGAAAATTGGTTCCAGAAGGAGCTTTTTCTAGAAATTAATCTCAGATGAAAGCTAAGTTGCTATTTAAAATTATGTAAAAATTTCAACTAGAAAGGAGAAAAAAAAATATACTAGTTTTAAGAGGCAAAAAGGTGGTTGAAAATTTTTACAGCATTTCGCTTTTGCAACAACGATAATGTTTGTGACAAATAAAATTTGCAGTGGATAAAATTTGGAAAAGATCTTCAATGTGAAAAGTAAGGAATCTTATAGTATTGAAGAGGCATGGATGATAAAAATATACTAGATTTACATATCTTGTAGGGGCGGCAGTAGATAGATGAATCTGTAGCTTAGAGGGCGACGGTAGATGGAGGTGACGTCAAAAGCAATTGTGGGAATTGCATGGAAGATGTAGGCATGGATGATGGCTACAGGGCAATAGGAATGCGGCTCTGATACTAGATGATAGAACCCCAGAAGGAGCTATATAGATTTGACCCTTGAGGGGGATTAACCCTTGGAATGTTGTAAAGGTTCCTCCCTCCTAGACCAGCCCAATGCTGAAATACAATTGATGATTGATTGATTCAAGAGGGGGGCAGCTACATCTTTAAATAGTGATCAAAATCCTATCCTAAGGGGGTGCTTTCCTAAGTGAAATTACCCCTTTGTCTCTCCTATAGTCGACCTTTCTTAATAGGAACAAGGGGTGGTTAAGTTGGCTCTATAGCCAACCTAAGCAGGGGGGAACCCTAGCCGACCAACCCAGTAAGAGGGGTGACGGCTATTAAGCCCTATGTGCTAATCTAAACCATAGCCATACTCCTTTATAAGATAGGAGTAACTTTATTACAATCTAACATGGTTTTTATTAACTAGTACTAAGATGATAAGGACTCAACCCTGCTGGAGTCATATCAAGGAGCTTACAAGAAATGACTAGAATAATATTGAATGAACATAGTTTTCCTAAATATTTTTTAGGCCGAAGCCGTTAATATAGCATGTTATGTTTTAAATAGGGTTATAGTAAGATCATTACTCATTAAAACTCCTTATGAATTATAGAATGGTAAAAAGCCCAATATTTCTTATTTTAAGATATTTGGTTGCAGATGTTTTATTTTGAATGAAAATGATCCTTTAGGTAAATTTGATGTAAATTTTTCTAGGTTATTCTTCTATTTCAAAAGCTTATCGTGCTTTTAATAATAGAAGAATCCATTCATGTTGTTTTCAATGAGCTTTCTGAATTTAAGAAGATTGATTTGGATGATGAAATTGATTTTGATACTTTGAATTTAAAAGATAACACTACTAAAAGTAACTTAGATGTATCTACTTCAAATATCTTATCCAAGAAATGGAAGTATGTGAATGATCATCCTAAGGAGCTTATAATATGAGAAACATCAAAAGGAATTCAAACTGGGTCTTCTTTTAGAAATTTTTGTGCAAATGCACCATTTCTTTCTCAAATCGAGCCAAAGTATATTAATGAGATAATAATATCCCAGAAGGAGCCCTATAGATTTTGATCGCTGAGAGGGATCAACCTTTGGAATGCTATAGGGGTTCCTCCCTCCTAGACTCGGCACAAAGGCTGAATAAAAGATGATAATTACTTGATAAAAGAAAGGGGGCGACTACATCATTATACAGGGTTGCAAACCCTAACCTATAGGGTACTTGCCTAACTAAAATTATCCTTTTGTCCCTTCTATAGCCTACCTGCCTTAGAGGGAACAGGTGGCAGCTAGATTGGCTCTTCAACCGACCTAAGTATGGGGAAACCCTGGCCAACCAACCCAGTAAGGGAGGTGGCAGCCATGAAGTCCTAAGGGCTAATCTAAATGCTAGCCATACTCCTTTATAAGATAGGAGTGGCTTTATTACAATTTAGCAAGGTTTTATTGACTACTTCTTAGGGAGATTAGGACTTAACCCTACTTGAGTCCTATCATGAGGCCCTAAGAGATGATTCTTGGGTTAATGCAATGCATGAAGTGCTTAATCAATTTGAGAGAAATAAGGTATGAGAGCTTATTCGTAGACCTAATGACCATTTAGTGATTGGTACTAAATGGGTATTTAGAAATAAGCAAGATGAAAATGGTATCATGATTAGAAATAATGCTATATTAGTGGCTAGTGGTTTCAATAAAGAAGAATGAATCGATTATGATGAAACCTTTGCTCCTGTGGCTAGACTTGAAGCCATAAGGATGTTCCTTGACTTTGCTTCATTTAAAAATTTTAAGTTATTTCAAATGGATGTTAAAAGTGATTTTCTAAATAGTTTTATTTCTGAAGAAGTGTATGTTGAACAATCTCCCGGGTTTGAAAGTAATCTTCTTCCTAATTATGTTTTCAAACTTACAAAAGCTCTCTATGGATTAAAACAAGCCCCTTGGGCTTGGTATGAAAGACTTAGTTCTTTTCTTATTTTAAATAAAATTTTTAAAGGCAAGGTTGATACCATATTATTTCTTAAGCATTTTGAAAATGATTTACTTGTTATTTAAATTTATATTGATGATATCATTTTTGGATCTATAAATAAATCTTTATGTGAGTCTTTTGTTAAAGAAATGAGTCAAAAATTTGAAATGAGTTTAATGGGTGAGTTAACATTCGTCTTAGGATTACAAATAAAATAACATGATGATGGTATTTTTATTAGTCAAAATAAGTATATATTGAACTTGATAAAACTATTTGGGATGGAAAATGCTAAAGCATTAAACACTCCCATGAGCATATGTACAAAGTTAGACTTAGATAGTGAAGGAGAAAACTTTGATAAAAAAAACTTATAGAGGTATGATAGGAAATTTATTATACTTTAACTGCTACAAGATTGGATATCATGTTTAGCGTTGGATTATATGCAAGTTATTAATCTAACCCAAAACTCTTTTATTTGAAAGCAGTTAAACGAATTTTTAGATACTTTAAAGGAATATCTACACTGGGATTATGGTATTCTAAATCAAAGAATTTTGACTTGGTTGCCTATTCTGATGTTGATTTTGGTGGATATAGAATAGATAGATAAAGCACCATTAGAACATCTCAATTTTTGGGGCATAGACTTATTTCTTGGACTTCTAAGAAATAAAATTTAGTAGCTTTATCTACTGCGAAAGCAGAATACATTATAGCTAGTGCATGTTGTGCCCAAGTCATTTGGATAAAAAATACACTAAAAGACTATGGAATAAAATTAAAAAATATTCCTATAAAGTGTGATAATATAAGTGCTATATGTCTAACCAAAAATTCTATTCAATATTCAAAGCCCAAACAAATTGATATTAGACATCATTTTATAAGAGATCATGTAAATTGTCAAGATATCTCTTTGGAATTTATTGACACTAAGCATCAATTAGCGGATATTTTTACAAAACCCTTAAATGAAAAATAATTTGATTTTCTTAGAAGAAAACTCGGAATGCTAAATCATGAAAATATATGAATTGCTTGATTTCATGAGAATGAGCTATTTTTGTGATAATGTTTTATTGTTCCCATGAGATGTTTATCTTATTATTCACAAAAAGGAGAAAAAAATTGCATGATAATGATTTTGTTATTTTATGGATTTATTTGCTACATTTGCTTGAAATTCACATGAGATAATTTTAAAATGTATTAGTAGCTCTTAAACTCTTGAATCTTCTTGGATTTCTTGGATTTCTTGGATTTTTGAGCTTATCTTTGAAATTTTCTTTTTGAAATTTATCTCTACAAAATTGAAAGCTCTTGTTAATAATATTTTTGTAACTCCTCCCTTATTTTCTTTCCTTCTTTTTCACAAGAGGAAGAAAGTTCTTTATGAATCATATTGTATTTTAAAAAGGGAGAGCAAAAACTCATAAGCCAAAAATCTTTAGTCTCACTTCTCACCTTTTTGTTGATGACAAAGGGAGAGAAATGGATATTGATGACTTATGTAATTGAATGGATGTTGGTGACTTATGTAATTAAATGGGTGTTGATGACCTATGAAATAACTTAAGGAAAATTTTTAAATATTTAAAATTCATGATAATTCTTGATGCATTGATGACATGCATTGAAATTCATGATAATCGTTGATGCGTTGATGACATGATACTTTAAAAGCAAATTATTGTTGATATGTCTTATTGCAATCCTTGAAATATGATTTGCTTGAAATATTGATTGTCTTAATTCATATGAATTCAAGAGTGAGTGATTCTCTTGAATTTAAGTCCTTTTTATCATGGTATGAATTTAGAGGGAGTTAGGATTAACTCCCGTCATCAATTGATTGTCATCATCAGAAAGGGGGAGATTGTTAAATCTCGGATGATGATGAGATCAATTGAGAAGTATTTATCTAACATGTGTGTTAGAGGAAGATTTGCAGGTCTAACTATGACATGAGCAATTAAGTTACAACCAGATGATGGGCCAAGATCAAGCTTGGGCATCGGGCTGGGTTCGGACAATGCAGTGGGATCTCACCGAAATTCGCTAGGAGATTCACCAAAGGAATCAGGAAGCTCGTTGGGAACACATCGGGAGATCGTCGGAAGAAGACCAGAATACTTACTACAAGAATACAGGAGGTTGCCGGATTGGCGGGAGTTAGGTCATGTTTAGCTTGTTGGTCATTAAGTGTTGTAATCATTGAGTCGTAGTTAGAAATTGAGTTCTAATTGAGTTGGATCTGGATGAAATCCAAATCAACTCAATAAGACAACCAGGTCCACTATTGGGGTTTGATTGAGCTCAAGTTGAGCACAATTGGTTGACCAGAGGATTGGTCAACAATAGGTTCAAGCCGAAATTCAAAAAGTGGAGGGAACCACGTTTGCAAAAATTCCGATGGATAAACCGTCGATGAGCGACAGATGTACCACCACCACCGAGGCTTTCAAGTGGCTGACGGTTGTTGACCCGCCCATGTTATGCGGTTGAACCACCCATACCTAGGAATCTGGGTACTTTGGACGGTTGACCCACCCAGGCTGCGGGGTTGAATCGCCCGTACCTAGGAATCTGGGTACTTTGGATAGTTGACCCACCCAGGGTTGGTAGGTAAATTACCCGTACCCTGGTGTTTGGGCGGTTGAGCCACCCAGGTCGGTGGGTAAATCGCCCATATCCTATTTTTTCGGGTATGTTTGATTTTTTGTTCTAATTTCTGAAGCCACTTAGGGTCTATAAATACCCCAAGTAATTTTGCATTCACATCAACTATTTTTGGGTAATTAAACTCTGTGAAAAAGAAATTGAGTGTGATTTATAAGAAAAAGAAGAGAGAAGGGAGAGAGCTTAGAGTTAGAAATTTTCTCAGAGTCTTCCTTGTAAGCAAAGTGTAAGGGTTTGGTCTTCACCCATAGAAGATCGGTAGTGGACACGGATGAGCCTCAAGAGGGAGGACTTGGGAGTAGATGTAGGTTGTTGGTGCTGAACCACTATAAAAATTGTGAGTTCATCTTTTGCTTTCCTTATTAGTGCTTCCAATCTTATTTACTCCTTAAAATCTAACATTTCACTTATGACGTTTCTTATCTTTTGGATTTTCTTACTCTTTTTTAAGTAATTAGTAAGCAAGTAACTTGGTAATATTTTTATCATTCACTTGCTTTATTTGAACCACAAGCTTTTGATCTTCCTATCGTGCTTAAATCGAAATATTTTTGTTTAAAATGAAAAATTTACACTTGTACTAATTCACCACACACCCCCCACCCCCCCACCACCCCTCTTAGTGCCAATTGATCCTAACACTATCATTTTGTATCATAGCAACATTCCTGCTGGCCCTGTAGCCATCTTTGTTGTCTCCACCTTCCTAAGTAATTCCTACAATTGCTGCGACATGGACCTCCACTTTCCACCCCAACGTAGATCAAATCAATCTGTCGTTGCCCCTTGTGTTTGATCTAAAAATTTGATATATTTTTATCACCCATGCCTCTTCAATACTGCAAAATCCTTTACTTTATATATTGAGAAGTTTTTTCAAAGTTTCTTTGCTGTAAAATTCTATCATCGCAAATGTTATCATCATTGCGAAGGGGAAAAGCTGCAGAAAATTTTCAGCCGATTGTTACCTCTTGAACCTAAACTTTTGATCATCCTTTCAAGCTGAAACTTTTATACAAATTCATAGATCATCTTAGCTTTCATCTAAGATTGATCTCTAAAAAAAACTCTTTCTAGATCCGGACTTATAGCACTGCAATTCTTTGTCATGTAGTCTTGAAATTTTACGATGAGAATTCTGTAATCTTGTTTACAATAATTTCTCTACCATTACGCTGCCAAAATTTTCTTGATCCAAATTATGACTACTATCACTATCTGAACCGAGATTATGATATTGAATTTTTTTTATAAATTTCTCAGATTTTTGCTAGAATTAACGTCAAGAAACTGCTTCTTCTTCGACGGAAATTCTATTCGGTAATATAGCGTATACTGCAGCAATCTTTCATTGAAATTTTATTGGATCTCGCTGCCATCTTTTCCAGATTTGAGACTCTCCTTCTTATCTTCAATCTCTATTGTTACCTCTCAAAGAAACCCTAATAAAACTGTAGCTAAATAGCCATCCCAATCAGCCCTAAATTGCAGCCTACCCGCATCTCCACTAATCCACTGATCCAATAGGCCACCACCTCTCTAAAAATTCTTATGCCACTAACCCATTAACAAAAAAAAGATCTTAATATTACAGATCTAGAGGCATACACCATGGCATTAGAGGAGGCTATCAACACCAAGTTCAAAGCCTTTGAAAGCCGCATAGAGGAGAAGATGCGATCCCTATTCCCCGAATTCAGTATAGGCTGACCATCAAGTCTGAGGAAGTCATAGCATGGAGAGACTTCAGATCAGTGAGATGATCCTCAAGAGTATGGACACATCATCCCTGATAAGAATAATCCATGCATAAAGGTGGGCTTTCCAAGATAGGAAGAGGGAGACCTGATCGGATTGATCTCATGCGCGAAGCGCTATTTTCAGTTCTACTGAACCGCCAACGTTATATGGGTGGAGATTGCTGCTATCCACCTTAAGGGAATGCTATTCAATGGTTCAATTAGTTTGAGCATACCCAGAGGTTGCTGGATGAATTCACGGACATTTTCACAGAGCCATGTGGGCTGCCCCCTAACCGGCTGCATGACTATCGCATACCTATTCTATCGGGCAAATCTCCATCAAAATTGAGACCATACCACTATCCTCACTTCTAGAAGGATGAGATTGAGAATATCGTCAATGAGATGCTCGACACTGGAGTAATTCGACCAAGCTGCAGCCCTTACTCTTCGTCGATGTTGCTAGTGTGCAAGAAGGATGGTACATGGTGGATGTGCATTGATTATCGAGCTTTAAATTCTATCACCATCAAAGATAAATATCCTATACTAATCGTGGATGAGCTCTTGGATGAATTAAAAGGAGCCCGAATCTTCACAAAATTGGATCTCCATTCCAGCTATCACCAAATTCGGGTATACACTGAAGATGTCCCAAAAACTACATTCCGCACACATAACGACCATTACGAGTTTCTAGTAATGCCTTTCAGACTTACAAATGCTCCTTCCACATTTCAAAGCATGATGAATGACATTTTTCAGAGTTTTTTATGCTAGTTCGTGTTGGTATTTTATAAAATTACTTATCGAAAGGGGAAAGAGAATGTTGTTGCAGATACTCTATCATGGCTACCGGGACAAATCAAAATTTCAGCTATCTCCCTTTCTTCCACCGACTTCCTCAAAGACATTAGGGAGGAATAGAAGAATGACTAAGAGACCGAAGACATCATAGAAAAATTCGAGAAGGATCCGGGTTCCATAGGTCACACTACACATGGGATTTGAAGGACCTACATTAGAAAGACTGAATTATTGTCGTTCCTTCTTCCCCTTATATTCAAGTTATTTTGCATGAGATGCACTTTTCACCTTCAACAAGGCACTCTAGATTTTTGAGAACTTACAAGAGGGTGAAACAAAACTTCTTTTGGAATGGCATGAAAAAAATTAATTTATGACTATATATCAAAATGTGATGTAAGCAGGGATAATCTTTATCTTCAGCTGCCTGTTTGCCTCTTCAAACTGGTTTATTGTTTCTTTATTTTGCTTGAAACTTTTATTTAATTTCATAGATCTGATAGGACTCTAGTAGGGTTGAGTCCTAATTATTTTAGTAGAAGTCAATAAAAACTTTGCTAGATTGTAATAAAGTCTCTCCTATCTTATAAAGGAGTATGGTCAGGGTTTAGATTAGCCCTTAGGACTTAGTAGTCCCCCCCCCTTGCTTAGGTCGGCTATAGAGCCAACCTAGCCGCCCCTTGTTCCTATTAAGGCATGATGGCTATAGAAGGGGCAAAAGGGTAATTCTACTTAGATAAGTGCCCCCTTAGGCTAGGACTTTGATCCCTATTTAAGATGTAGCCACCCCCTTCTTTTAATCAAGCAATTATCATCTTCAATTCAAACTTTATGCCAAGTTTAGGAGGGAGGAACCCCTATAGCGTTCCAAGGGTTGATCCCCCTTAGTGATCAAAATATGTAGGGCTCCTTCTTGGGGTCTTATCATCTAGTATCAGAGCTGCGTTCCTATTGCCCTATAGCCTTCTCAGCCATCTCCACTTTTCCAAGCAATTCCCACAATTGCTATGACATGCGCCTCCACCTTCCACCCCAACAGTAGATCAAATCAGTATGTTGCTACGCCCTACATTTGATCCAGAATTCTGGTATATTTTTATAACCCACGCCTCTTCAATACTGCAAGATCCTTCATATTATATATGGTAGAAGTTTTTCAAAGTTTTTTTGCTGTAATTTTTTACCATCGTAAACGTTATCATCATTGCGAAGGTGAAACACTGCAGAAAATTTTCAACTGATTATTGCTACTTGAAACTAAACTTTTGTTCATCATTTCTAACTGAAATTTTTACACAATTCTCAAGATCAAGTTGAATTTCATCTGAAATTGATTTCACAAAAAAACTCAATTTGGAACCGATTTTCTTGTACAATCTTTCACCTCACATAGTTCTGGAACTTTACGATGAAGGAATCGGCCTTGCATCTTTTGCCCTATTTTCCTACCGTTATGCTGCCAAACTATCGTCAAAATTTCTATTGGTATTAACAACATCTAAACCAAGGGTTTCTATATAATTTTCTTAAACTTTTCTCTCGAATTTATGTTAAGAAATCATCATTTCTCTGACGTAAAAATTGGTTCAGTTGGGCAGCATATCGTAGCACTTTTCACCGAATTCTATCAGATTTGTGTGCTATTTTTTGTAGAATTTTGGACTCTCCTTTCCTCATCACCAAACCCTACCATCCTTACTGAAAACCCATCAAAACCCTACCCTAAACTGAAACCAAACAGCCACCCAAATCTATCCTAAACCGTAGCCTACTTCCACCAAAACTGATCCACCTTCCAACCAGCCACTCCTTCTCCAAAATTCCCATGCCACTAACTTGACAACAGAAAAAAAGATCTTAATATTATAGATCTTGAGACATATACTATGCATTAGAGGAGGCTATCGATGTAAAGCTTGAAGCCTTTGAAAACCATATGGAAGAGAAGATGCGATCCTTATTCGTCGAATTCAGCATAGGCCGACCATCAAGCTCGAGGAAGTCGCACCATGGAGAGACTTCAGATCAGTGAGATGATCCTCAAGAGCATGGACACATCACCTCTAATCCCAACAATCCATGCATGAAGGTTGACTTCCCAAGATGGGAAGAAGGAGACCCGATTGGATGGATCTCGTGCGCAGAGTGCTATTTTCTGCTCTACCGAATTGCCGATGCCACACGGGTGGAGATCGCTGCCATAAACCTCAAGGGAGATGCCATTCGTTGGTTCAATTAGTTTAAACACACCCATGGAGGACTCTCTTGGCAGCGGTTCAAGGAAGGGCTTTTAAACTGCTTCGGTTTGATTGATTTCGACAACATCGACGGACAATTGGCAAAGATTCATCAAACTTCTATAATACAAGATTACCAAATAAGGTTTGAGTGTTTATCTAACCAAACTGAAGATTGTCTGAGAAACAACTTTTAGGTACTTTCATTGAGGGTCTAAAGCCAAAAATCTGAGGGGAAGTCAAAGCACGACAACCATACACCCTTATGGTGGCAATTGCCTTTGCGCGTATCTAGGAAGAACGATTGAACCATGAGGCACAAAGGATAAAGGTCACTCCCTGACTAGCCATGCTAAGGCCTACTGCCCCCTCTGCTACCATCCGAGCCCCTACACCAAAAAAATTGACAAGAGACGAGCTTCGCAAACGATCGGCCAAATGATTGTGTTGGCATTGTGACGAACCATGGAGCCACGAACATCATTGCAAGAAGGGCCGGCTCCTCATGATTGAACTAGTGGAGGATGAGGACAATGAACCATCTGAAGAAGGCCTCGAACCCGAAGAGGAATAGAGGAAGAGCCCCAATCGACCGACTACGTAGTGCATGCATTGGGTGGCTATTCCAATCTGCAGACGATGAAAGTTGGAGGACTTCTAAAGCAGCAACCCATCACCGTTCTCATTGACACAGGTAGCACAAATAACTTCCTCAATAGAAAGGTTGCTACACATTTAACACTTTAAATTGAAGGTTGCAAGAAGTTCGACGTAAAGGTCACCGACGGTCGAATCCTCAATTGTGACCAACGATGCCTGCGGGTGAAGCTACTCCTCCAAGACCAAGAAGTGGTAGCTAATTTATTCCTCCTACCCATCGATGATTATAAAGTCGTGCTTAGGATCGAATGGCTTACAATGCTAGGTGATATCTCTTGAAATTTTTCTAAATTAATTATAAAAATTCTATTACAAAGGGAGACAGGTCACATTGTGAGGCAAGTGCGAGAGCCATATCTCCATTGTTTCGATGCAATGAATGGAGAAAGTTTTGCACAAAGTGCATGGAGGATTTTTGATGCATATCTAGCAGCTATATAAGGGGGAGAATATACAAATTTCAGATCCTAAGCTTACCCTCTTGCTAGATGAATTCGTGGATGTTTTCACAGAGTCGCGTGGGCTGCCCCCTAACCAGTAGCATGACTACCATATTCCTATTTTGTGAGGCAAACCTCTAATAAATTTGTGTCTGTATCACTATCCTCACTTACAGAAGGATGAGATTGAGAACATCATCAAAGAGATGCTTAACACTAGGGTAATTCGACCGAGTTGCAGCCCTTATTCTTCATCGGTGTTACTAGTTTACAAAAAGGACGGTACATGGCGGATGTGCATTGATTATCGGGCCTTGAACGCTATCACCGTCAAGGACAAATATCCTATACCCATCATAGATAAGCTCTTGAATGAATTAAAAGGAGCCTGAGTCTTCACTAAACTGGATCTGCATTCTGGTTATCACCAGATTCGTGTATACACTGAAGATATGTCGAAAATTACATTCCGCACACATAACGGCCACTACGAGTTTCTGGTAATGCCTTTCCGACTTACGAATGTTCCTTCTACTTTCCAAAGCCTGATGAATGACATCTTCCAGAATTTTCTATATAAGTTTGTATTAGTGTTATTTGATGATATCCTCATTTATAGCCCTATGCTTAATATACATTTTTAGTACTTATAAACTGTTCTAACAATTCTCTAGGAGAATATTCTTTATGTGAAATAGTCAAAAGGTAGTTTCTTACAGCATAAAGTAGAATATCTTAGGCACATTATATCAGAGGATGGAGGGGCGGTAGGCCCGACAAAGATCGAGGCAATGCAAGGATAGCCGAAACCTACAAACGTAAAATCACTGCGTGGCTTCTTTGGACTCACGGGCTACTACCGGAAATTCATGAAAGATTACGGTAAGATCAGTGCCCTGCTCATATCCCTACTAAAGAAAGACTCATTCTTATGGTCGAAACAAGCTTCTATATCCTTTAAACGACTCAAGTCCGCCATAACGACAACGTTGGTCCTAGCGTTGCCTGATTTCAATCGCACCTTTGTGATCGAAGTTGACGCGTCTGGAGTTGGGATTGGAGCTATTCTAATATAAGATGGCTGACCTCTCACTTACGCCAGCAAGGCTTTGTCTCCCTCACACTTGAAAATGTTAGTATATGATAAGGAAATATTTGCCATTGTATATGCCATCACAAAGTGGAGACCCTACCTGATCGACCAGCGCTTCCATACTAAGACTGACCATCGAAGTTTTAAGTATTTCTTAGAGTAGAAAATATCTTCCCCAGAGCAGCAACATTGGGTAACTAAACTTCTCGACTTTGATTATGAAATTACTTATCGAAAAGGAAAAGAGAATATTATTACAGATGCTCTATCTCGGCTCCTAGGGCAAGCCAAAATTTTAACCATCTCCCTTCCCACCACTGACTTCCTCGAACACATTATGGAGGAGTAGAAGAATGATCCAGAAATCTAAAGCATCATAGAAAAATTGGAGAAGGATCTAGATTCCGTAGGGCACTACACGTGGGACACAAAGGAGTTGCGCTATAAAGACCGAATTATTGTTATTCCTTCTTCTCCTCACATCCAAGTTATTCTGCATGAAATGTACTCTTCACCTTTGGCAGGGCACTCTAAATTTCGAAGGACTTATAAAAGGGTGAAGCAAAACTTCTTCTGAAAGGACATAAGAAAACCAATTTATGACTATGTATCCAAACGTAATGTATGTCAGCGGCATAAAGGTGAAACAATGGCAAGTCCCGGTAAACTACAGCCACTACCTATACCAGATTTGACTTAGACAAACATCTCCATGGATTTCATCGAAGGACTACCACTATCTCAAGGTAAAAGCATGATCTTGTGGTGGTAGATCGCCTAACTAAGTATGCTCATTTTTATGCTATGAGACATCCCTATACTACTGCCACTATTGCTCAGATTTTTATGAAAAATATTATGAAATTGCATGGGATGCCAAGGTCGATAGTAAGCGATCGTGATGGGGTGTTTATAAGTAAATTTTGGACCGAGCTCTTCCATCTATAAGGCACCTAATTGAAGATGAGCATAACCTATCATCTGCAAACAGACGGCCAAATTGAAGTGGTGAACAGATGCCTCGAGACTTACTTACGATATTTCACCAGCGACCGGCCCAAAGAGTGGACAAGATGGCTTCCCTGGGTCAAATGGTGGTACAACATAACTTTTCATTTGTCGACTAAATATACCCCTTACGAGGCACTGTATAACCGATTGCCCCTTGTAATTCCCAAATATGTATTTGGTTTGGCAAAGTGGATCAGGTCGACCAAGACTTAATTAATAGGGATAAACTGCTACAGCTATTAAAGGACAACCTAACTGCCGCTCAAGCACACATGAAGCAACAAGTAGACAATCACCAAAGTGAGCAAGAATTTTCAGTAAGAAATTGGGTTTACCTCCGCCTACAACTATACAAGTAGCTATCTATCAATACCAGAGCATCGATGAAACTATCTCCATGATTTTATGGACCATATCAGATTTTGGAATGCATTGGGGCCGTGGCATACCGACTTAAACTTCTAGATGACGCCAAAATTCATCCCGTCTTCCATATATCTCTACTGAAGCTGAAATTGGGTGTACATGAACTGGCTCAAACTCAGCTACAGAGCACTACAATTGAAGGTGAAATCCAAGCCCAACCTGAAGCTATACTTGATCGAAGAATTGTGATGCACTGATGAAGCCCCTCCACCAAAGTACTTATGAAATGGAATAACTTACCATCTGAAGACGCAACATGGGAGTCACATAAAGAGCTGAAGACCCAGTTCCCAGAGTTTATGGATCCTCAGCCTTGAGGACAAGGATGATTTTGAGAGGGCGGACTTGATAGGACTCCAGCAAGGTTGAGTCCTAATCAGTTTAATAGAAGTCAATAAAAACCCTGCTAGATTGTAATAAAGCCTCTCCTATCTTATAAAGGAGGATAACCAGGGTTTGGATTAGCCTTTAGGGCTTAGTAACATCGGTCCCCCCTTACTGGGCAAGTCGGCTAAGGTTTCAACCTGCTTAGGTCGGCTATAGAGTCAACCTAGCCGCCCCTTATTCCTATTAAGTCAGGATGGCTATAGGAGGGGCAAAAGGATAATTTCACTTAGATAAGTGCCCCCTTAGGCTAGGACTTTGATCCCAATTTAAGATATAACTGCGCTCCTCTTTTAGTTAAGTAATTATCATCTTTAATTTAGCCTTTATATTGAGTTTAGGAGGGAGGAACCCCTATAGCATTCCAATGGTTGATCCCCCTCAATGATCAAAATTTATAGGGCTCCTTCTGGGGTCTTATCAAGATCAACTTAGCCCTCACGTAAGATCGATCTCTGGAAAGAATTCTCTCTGAAATTGGTTTTATTATGCTCCAATTCTTCGTCATATACTGTTGGAATTTTATGACAAAGAATCTGCCTTCCGACTTTTCATCTACTTTCCTACTGTTACACTGTCGAAATTTTATCGAACCTAATTGCTGATATTAGCCATATCTAAACTAGGATTTGTGATAAATTTTTGCATTATTTCCATGGGTTTTTCTTTGGAATTTACGTCATTGTTTCTCTAATGTAAATTTTGTTAGGTAGGACAGCACATATGTGACCTTTTTTCGTCGAATTCCATCGGATTTGAGTGTTGTATTTTTTGATCTTTTATACTCTCTTTCTCTCATCCTCAAACCCTACCAAATAGAACCCTAAACCAATCTAAATCAGCCTTCCAAATCAGCCCTAACTGCATCCTCCATTAGAGATAGGACTCCAATAGGGTTGAGTCCTAATCTCCCTAGAAGTAGTCAATAAAACCCTGTGAGATTGTAATAAAAACCCACCTAGCCACTTTTATCCTATAAAGAAGTGTGGTTAGGGTTTAGATTGGGGTTTTAGGGTTTAGTAGCTGTCACACCCTTTGCTGGGCTGGTCGTCTAGGGTTTCCTCCTGCTTAGGTCGGGTATAGATTCAACATAGCCGCCACTTGTTCCTACTTAGGCAGGTCGGCTATAGAAGGGACAAAGAAGTAATTTTACTTAGCAAGCACTCCATGGGCTATGGTTTAGAACCCTATATAATGATGTAGCTGCCCCCTCTTTTTTATCAAGCAATTATCAACTTTTATTCAGCCTTGTGCCGAGTCTAGGAGGGAGGAACCCCTATAACGTTCTAAGGGTTGATCCCCCTTAAGGGTCAAAATCTATAGAGCTTCTTCTGGGGTTCTATCATCCACTCATCCAACTGACTATCTCTCCCCCAAAATTTCTCATGCCCCTAACCTGACAATAGAAAAATGATCTCAACATTATAGATCTAGAGGCCTACACCATAGCATCAGAGGAGGCCATCAATAGCAAGTTTGAAGCCTTTGAAAGCCACATGGAGGAAAGAATCTGATCCCTTTTTGCGGAGTTTAGCATGGGCCGACCATCGAGCTTGAGGAAATCACAGCAAGGAGAAACTTTAGATCGATGAGATGACCCTCAAGAGCGTGGTTATACCATCCCTGATCCAAATAATTCATGCATGAAGGTTGACTTCCTTAGATGGGAAGAAGGAGACCTGATTGGATGGATCTTGTATGTGAAGTGCTATTTTCGGTTCTACCTAGCCGCCAATACCACTAGGGTGGAGATTGCTGTCATCCACCTCGAGGGAGATGCTATTTAGTGGTTTAATTGGTTTGAGCACACCCATGGAGGTCTCTCTTAGCAGCCGTTCAAGGAAGGACTACTAAGTCTCTTTGGACCAACCGATTATGATAATATCGATGGACAATTGGCGAAGATTCGACAAACCTCTACAATACAAGAATATCAAACAAGGTTTGAACATTTATCTAACAAGATTAGGATTAGTCTGAAAAATAACTTTTAGGGACTTTTGTTGAGGGCCTAGAGGCAGAGATTCGAGGAAAAGTAAAGGTGCAGTAATTGTACACTCTTATGGCGGTAATTTCCTTCACAAGAATCCAAGAAGAACGATTAAACCATGAAGTATGAAGGACAAGGGTCACTCCCCGACTAGCCACGCTGAAGCCTTCAGCCCCCTCTACTGCCATCTGAGCCCTTGCACCAAAAAAATTAACAAGAGACGAGCTGCAAGAACGATCGGCCAAGAGGTTGTGTTGATATTATGATGAACTATAGAGCTGAGAACATCACTGTAAAAATGGACGGCTCCTCATGATCGAACCAGTAGAGGATGAGGACATTGGTAGCTTTGATAATGCATCTGGGTCCTTCTATCATTCCTCCCTAATGTCCTCGAGGAAGTCGATGGAAGGAAGGGAGATGGCTGAAATTTTGGCTTGCTTTGATAGCTGCGATAGTGCATCTACAACAATATTCTCTTTCCCCTTTTGATAAGTAATTTGATAATTAAAGCCAAGAAGTTTAGTTACCCATCTTTGAGGCTCTGGTGATCAATTTTGATTTGGAAGCATCGATTGATCAGGTAGGGTCTCCACTTTGTGACGACGTGTATAATCGCAAGCATCTCCTTGTCGTATACGGACATTTTATAATAAGAGAGAGATAAAGCCTTGTTGGCATAGGCAAGGGGTCGGCTATCTTGCATTATGATAGCTTCAATTCCTACTCCAGATGCGTCAACCTCAATCACGAAGGGTCAGCTGAAATCATGCAGTGCTAGGACTGATGTCGTTATCATGGCTGCCTTGAGTTATTCAAAGGGTGTGGATGCTTTGTCCAATCACTGTAAGGAGTCTTTTTTCAGTAAGGAAGTGAGTAGGGCACTGATCTTGTTATAGTCTTTTACAAACTTTCGATAGTAGCCCGTAAGTCTAAGGAAGCCGTGTAGCGATTTTACGTTCATAAGTCTCAGCCAACCCTGCATTGCTTTGATCTTTTTGGGTCTATTGCCACTCCATCTTCTAATATAAAGTGCCCAAGGTACTTGATTTTCCATGGCAAGAAGTTGTACTTTGATTATTTAACATAAAAGGTATTCTCCCAAAGAATTGTTAGAACAATTCGTAAGTGCTAAAAATGTATGTCAAGCGTAGGGCTATAAATGAGAATATCATCAAAGAATACCAACACAAATTTATATAAAAACCTCTACAAAATATCATTCATTAAGCTTTGAAAGGTAGAAGGAGCATTCGTAAGTCTGAAGGGCATTATGAAAAATTTGTAATGGCCGTTATGTGTATGGAATGTCTTCAGTGCATACTCGAATCTGATGGTACTCGGAGTGGAGGTCCAATTTAGTGAAAACTCAGGCTCCTTTAGTTTATCCAAGAGCTCATCCACTATTGGTATGGGATATTTATCTTTGACGGTGATGGCATTCAAAGCCTGGTAGTCAATGCAGATCTGTCATATAACATCCTTCTTGTGTACTAGCAACACTGGCGAGGAGTAGGGGCTATAACTTTGCTGAATTACTCCGGTATCGAGCATCTCCATAATGATATTCTCAATCTCGTCCTTTTGCAAGTGAGGATAGTGGGACGACTTTGAGTTTGCTGGAGTTTTGCTCGGAAGTATAGGGATGCGATGATCATGCTGCCGGGTAGGGGGAAGTTCATGCGGCTCGGTGAAAACATCGGTGAATTTGTCTAGCAATTGGGGAAGTTAGGATTTGCAATTTACACATTCTTCTTCTCTAATGGCTACTAGATATGCATCAAAAAACCATCATATGTTTTATGCAAAACTTATTCCATCTGCTGTATCGAAATGGTGGAGATTTGACTCCCGCACTTGCCCCGTAAGGTGACCTATCTGCCTTTAAAATAAAACTTCATAATCAACTTAGAGGCACCATTGGTCACATTTAAGGATCCGGCCATCAGTGACCTTTACATTAAATTTGTTGCAACCTTCAATTTGAAGTGTCATACGAGCACCTACCTTGCTATTAAGAAACTTATTTATGCTACCTATATATATGAGAATAGTGATGGGTTGTTGCTTAAGAAGTCCTCCCACTTTCATCATCTACAGGTTAGAGTAGTCGGCTAGCGCGTGCATCATAAAATTGGCCAATTGGGGTTCTTCCTCTATGGCTTTATATTAGGATTTGAGGCTTTCTTTAGATGGTTCAATGTCCTCTTCCTATACTAGTTTTATCATAAGAAGCCGCCCCTTTCTGTAGCGATATTCGCGGCTCCATGATTCATCGTAGTGCTAACACAACCCCTTGGCAGATTACTCCTAAAGCTCGTCTCTTATCAATTTTTTAGGTGTAGGGGCTCAGATGGTAGTAGAAGGGGGTGGAGGTTTCGACATTGTTGGTCGAGGAGCGACCCTAGTCCTTTGAGCTTCGTGGTTCAATCGTTCTTCTTGTAGCCACGCGAAGGAAGTAGTTGCGATAAGGATGTAAGGTTGTCGTGCCTTCATGTCTTCTCATATCTTTGGTTTTAAGCCCTCAATGAAAGTTTCTAAACATTGCTTCTGAGACCAGTCACAAATTTGGTTAGATAATCACTCAAACCTTATTGGGTACTCTTGTATAGTGGTGGTATATCGAATCTTCGCCAATTGTCTGTTAATGTTCTTGAATTCGGTCAATCCAAAGAAGTTCAATAATCCCTCCTTGAATTGCTACCAAGAAGGGCCTCCATGGGTATGCTCGAACCAATTAAACCATTGAATTGTATCCCCTTCAAGATGGATGGCTGCAATCTCCACCATGGAAGCATTGGTGGTGCAGTGGAACAGAAAGTAGTGCTCCGCGCGTGAGATCCAACCGATCAGGTCTCCTTCTTCCCATCTAGGGAAGTCTTCCCTTATGCGTGGATTATATGGATCAGTTTTAGTGCATCCTCACTCCTGAAATTCTTCTCTCTGATCTGAAGTTTCCTCTTGTTGTGATTTCCTTGGGCTTGGTGGTCAGCCCATGCTAGTTTTAGTGAAGATAGTCCAGATTTTTTTCTCCATGCGAGTCTCAAAGGCTTCAAACTTGGCATCGATAGCCTCCTCTGTTACCATGGTATAAGCCTCCAAATCTGTGATGTTGAGGTTTCTCTTTTGCTGTCGGGTTAAGGGCATTAGAGGTTTTATAGAAAGGGTGGCTTAAAAGGTGGGTGGATCCATAAGGAAGTAGGTTGCGGTTACAACTATTTTTGGCTATGGTTTAATAGGGTTTTGGATGATGTCAGTGGGGATTGAAGATGAGAAAGAGGGAGTTCAGAAAACCAGAAAGACAACAATGAAATCTGATAGAATTCAATAAAGTGATGCTATGTATGTGCTGTTATGCCGAACAGAATTTGCGTCAAAGAAACAACAAATTCTCGTCGTAAATTCCAAAGAAAACCCGATGAAATTATGCAGAATTTCAATAGAGAAACCTTGGTTCAAATCTGAGTAATAGTAATAATTTAGATCGATAAAGTTTTGGCAATGTAATGATAGGAAAATTGATGCAAAGAAAGAAGGCATATTCTTCATCATAAAAGTCCAGCAACACGTAGTGAAGAATAGCAGTAATATAAGATCAATTTCAGAGAGAATTTTCCTGATAGATCAATCTTAGATGAAGGCTAAGTTGATCTATGAGAATATGTAAATATTTCATCTATCAAAGATATTTAAGAGATTGGTTTCAACGATCTTTGCAATTGAAATTTTCTACAGCAATTCCCATTTGCAACGATGATCACGTTTGCGATGAAAATAATTTATAGCAAAGTAAGGATAGAAAATTTTCTATGGAACACAAGAATAAAGATTTATAGTAGTAACAAGGTGTGGGTGGTGAAATTTTACCAGATCTTCAATGCAAAATGCAGGGTGGCAGTGGTAGATTGATGGATCTACGCCTTGGGGATGACGGTGGAGGCGACGTCTTGAAGCAATTGTGGGAATTGCTTGGATGGGTAGAGGCAATAGTGATGGCAGTAGGGGCAGCAGGAACGTTGTTTTGATACCAGATGATAGAACCCCAGAAGGAGCTCTATAGAGTTTGATCTTTGAGGGGGATCAACCCTTAGAACACTATAGGGGTTCCTCCCTCCCAGGGTCGACCAATAAGGCTGAAATAAAAGTAGTCTTTGCTTGATTGAAAAGAGGAGGAAGCTATCAGCTTATATAGGGCTCAAAACCCTAACCCTAAGGGGGTATGGTCTAAGTAAAATTACTATATTGCCCCTCCTATAGCCACCTTGCCTTAATAGCAATGGGTGGCGGCTAAGATGGCTCTATGACTGCCTATACCTGGTAAAAGCCTGGCCGACTAGCCCAATAAAGGGAGTGACAGCCAGTAAGCCCTAAGGCCCTAGAATAAACTGTATCTATACTTCTTTATAGGATAGAAGTGACTAGGTGGGGTTTTATTATAAATCTCATATAGTTTTTATTGACTACTTATAGGGGTGATTAAGACCCACCCTACTAGGGTCTTATTAGGTTTTTGACTATTGGCTAAAATAAGACTTCTTCATTGCTTTATTCATGAAAGAATTTACACCATTATTTATAGTGTGCTACCAATAGTCCCTCTAAGCTTGGACTCTTAACTAATTGATAGACTCCTAACTGAAAATAATAACTGACTCTATCCTAACTAAAGATAATAACCAACTCCAACAAACTCATAACTGACTTGATTGGGGTCACCCGACCCATAACTGACTCCGACTGAACTGACTAATAAGACTCAACTTGATTTAATTGTGAACCAATGGACCCGACCCTGTTAGGGTCCTATTAAGTAACCAATCACTATCCTCATCGATACCAAGAGCACCAATAACTTATAAACAATAAGGTTGATTCTCAGATGGTGCTACATATTGAAAGATGTAGCTGGTTTGATGTTAAGGTCGTCGACGACTGAATTTTGAAGTGCGATCGAAGATGTCTGCATATAAAGTTGATGCTGTAAGACTAAGAAATAGTTGCTGATTTCTTCCTCTTCCTACTTGATGATTATGAGGTAGTGCTCAGCATCGTGGCTAACTATGCTAGTGTTAGAATGATAAGACCCTAGAAGAAGCCATACTGAAGGGGATCAACCCTTGGAAAGCTATAGGGGTTCTTCCCTCCTAGACTCGGTACAAAGGCTGAATTGAAAATGATAATTGCTTGATTAAAAGAGGGGGGCGGCTACATCTTAAATAGGGATCAAAACCCTAGCCTAAGGGGGCACTTACATAAGTAGAATTATCCTTTTGCCCTTCCTATAGTCATCCTGTCTTAATAGGAACAAGGGGTAGCTAGGTTGGCTCTATAGCCGACCTAAGCAGGGGGAAACCCTAGTCGATTTGCCTAGTAAGGGGACGATGGCTACTACGCCCTAAGGGCTAATCTAAATCCTAGCCATACTCCTTTATAAGATAGGAGAGGCTTTATTACAATCTAGCAGAGTTTTTATTGACTTATACTGAAATAATTAGGACTTAACCCTACTGGAGTCCCATCAAGTCCATCCTCTCAGAATCAGCCTTGTTCTCAAGGCTGAGGATCCATAAACTCTGGGAACCAGATCTTCAGCTCCTCATGTGACTCCCATGTTGCATCTTTAGATGGTAAGTTATTTCACTTCACAAGTACTTCAGTTGAGGGGCGTCGTCGGTGCACCACAATTCTTCGATCAAGTATAGCTTCAGGTTGGTCTTGGATTTCACCTTCAATTATAGTGCTTGGCAGTTGAGTCTGAGCCAGTTCATGTTTACTCAATTTCGACCTCAATAGGGATAGATGGAAGATGAGATGAATTTTGACATCATCTAGAAGTTTAAGTCAGTATGCCACGGCCCCAATGCATTCTAAAATCTGGTATGGTCCATAAAATCATGGAGATAGTTTCATCGATACTCTAGTGTTGATGGATAGCTGCTTATATGATTGTAGGCGAAGGTAGACCCAATCTCCTACTGAAAATTCTCGCTCACTCTGGTGATTATCTGCTTGTTGCTTCATGCACGCTTGAGTGGCAGTTAGGTTATCCTTTAGCAACTGTAGTAGTTTATCTATGTTAATTAGGTCTTGGTCGACCTGATCCACTTTGGCCGAACCAAGTATATATTTGAGAATTACAGGGGGTGGTCGGCCATATAGTACCTCGTAAGGGGTACATTTAGTAAAAGAATGAAAAGTTGTGTTGTACCACCATTCGGCCTAGGGAAGCCATCTTGTCCACTCTTTGGGCTGGTCATTGGTGAAGCATCATAAGTAAGTCTCGAGGCATCTGTTTACCACTTCTGTTTGGCTGTCTATTTGTGGATGATAGGTTGTGCTCATCTTCAATTCATGCCCTGTATATGGAATAGCTCAGTCCAAAATTTACTTGTAAATACCCTGTCACAGTCACTCATTATCGACCTTGGCATCTCATGCAATTTCATAATATTTTCCATAAAAATCTGAGCAATTGTGGCACTAGCATAGGGATGTCTCATAGCACAAAAATGAGCATATTTAGTTAGGCGATCTACCACCATAAAGATCATGCTTTTACCTTGAGATAGTGGAGTCCTTCGACAAAATCCATGGAGATGTCCATCCAAGTCGAATCTGGTATAGGTAGCGGCTGTAGTTAACCGGGACTTGCCACTGTTTCACCTTTTTGCCATTGACATACCTCACATTTGGATACATAGTCATAAATTAATTTTTTTATACCCTTCCAGAAGAACTTTTGCTTCACCCTGTTATAAGTCCTCAGAAATTCAGAGTGCCCTACCGAAGGTGAAGAGTGCATTTTATGCAAAATAACTTGGATATGAGGAGAAGAAGGAACAACAACAATTCAGTCTTTATAGCGTAAGTCCTTCGAGTCCCACGTGTAGTGCCCTACGGAATTCAGATTCTTCTCTAATTTTTGTATGATGCTTCGGACTTCGGGATCATTCTTCCACTCCTCCCTATTGTGTTTGAGGAAGTTGGTGGTGGGAAGAGAGATGGCTAAAATTTTAGCTTACCCTGGGAGCGGAGATAGAGCATCTGCAACAACATTCTCTTTTCCTTTTCGATAAGTAATTTCATAATTAAAGCCAAGAAGTTTAGTTACCCAAGTTGCTGCTCTGGGGAAGATATTTTATGCTCCAAGAAATACTTAAGACTTCAGTGGTCGGTCTTAATCTGGAAGCGCCGACCGATCAAGTAGGGTCTCCACCTTATGATGGCGTATACAATGGCAAACATTTCCTTATCATATACCGATATTTTCAAGTGTGAGGGAGACAAAGCCTTGCTGGTGTAAGCGAGAGGACAGCTATCTTGCATTAGAATAGCTCCAATCCCAACTCCGGACGCGTCGGCCTCGATCACGAAGGTGCACCTGAAATCAAGCAGTGCTAGGACTAGTGTCATCGTCATGGCAGCCTTGAGTCATTCAAGGGTTGTAGAAGCTTGTTTCGACCATAAGAATGAGTCTTTCTTTAGTAGGGATGTGATTAGGATACTAATCTTGTCGTAATCTTTCATAAATTTTCAGTAGTAGCCCGTGAGTCCAACGGAAGCCGCGTAGTAATTTTACGTTTGTAGGTTTCTACCATCCTTACATTGTCTTAATCTTCGTCGGGTCTACCGCTACTCCATCCTCTGATATAATATGCTCAAGATACTCCAGTTTATGCCATAAGAAACTATACTTTGACTATTTAATATAAAGAATATTCTCCGAAAGGATCGTTAGAACAATTCGTTAGTGCTGAAAATGTATATCAAGCGTATGGCTATAAATGAGGATATCATCAAAGAACACCAATATGAATGTACGTAGAAAACTCCAGAAAATATCGTTTATCAAACTTTGAAAAGTAGAAGGAGCATTCGTAAGTCCGAAAGGCATTACCAGAAACTCGTAGTGGCTGTTATGCGTGCAGAATATAATTTTTGGAATATCTTCAATGCATACTCGAATATGGTGATAACCAGAATGGAGATCCAATTTAGTGAAGACTCGGGCTCCTTTTAATTCATCCGTGAGCTCATCTACGATGGATATAAGATATTTGTTCTTGACGGTGATAGTGTTCAAGGCCTAATAATCAATGCACATCCGTTGTGTACAATCCTTCTTGCATAAGACCCCAAGAGGAGCCCTATAGATTTTGATCACTGAGGGGGATCAACCCTTGAAATACTATAAGGTTTCCTCCCTCCTAGACTCGGCGTAAAGGCTGAATTGAAGATGATAATTTCTTGATTAAATGAGGAGAGCGATTACATCTTAAATAGGGATCAAAACCCTAGCCTAAGGGGGCGCTTGCCTAAGTGAAATTATCCTTTTTCCCCTCATATAGCCATCATGCCTTAATAGGAACAAGGGGCGGCTAGGTTAGCTCTATAGCCGACCTATGCATGGGGAAAGCCTGGCCGACTTACCCAGTAAGAGGGCGACAACTACTAAACTCTAAGGGCTAATCCAAACCCTAGTCATACTCCTTTATAAGATTGGAGAGGTTTTATTATAATCCAACAGAGTTTTTATTGACTTCTCCTGAAATAATTAGGACTTAACCCTATTGGAGTCCTATCATAGAACCCTTATGGATTCTAAGCTTGGGGTTTGATCACTATAGGGAATGTTAGAACTCTTACAGATTCTAAGCTTGGGATAATCTCTATAGGGGATCGACTTCCTTGGAACTTTATAGGAGTTCCTCCCTCCTTAGTTTTCTGCACAATGGTTGAAAGATAATTAATACTAAAAAGATAGTAATACATGGCTATCTATAGGGCTTATAAATCCCAACTAATAATAGGACTCATGCTCCATGAATACTTGATAAGACTCTAGCAGGGTTTAGTCCTAATCTCCCTAGAAGTAGTCGATAAAACTCTACTAGATTGTAATAAAGTCACTCCTATCTTGTAAAGGAGTATGGCTAGGGTTTAGATTATCCTTTAGGGCTTAGTGGCCGTCGCCCCCTTACTGGGTTGGTTCGCCAAGGTTTCCTCCTGCTTAGGTCGGCTATAGAGCCAACTTAGTGGCCCCCATTTCCTATTAAGATAGGTTGGCTATAGGAGTGGCAAAGAGATAATTTTACTTAAGCAAGTACCTCCTTAGGCTAGGGTTTTGATTCCTATATAATAATGTAGCTGACTCCTCTCTTGAATCAAGCAATTATCAATTTTATTTTAGCCTTATGTCGAATCTATGAGGGAGGAACCCATACAACGTTCTAAGGGTTGACCCCCCTCAAGGGTCAAAATCTATAGAGCTCCTTCTGGGGTTCTATTATCTAGTATCAGAATCATATTCCTGCTGCCCTATAGCCATCTCTGCCGACTCCATCTTCCCAAGCAATTCCCATAATTGCTATAACACGTGCCTCCACCTTCCACCCTAATAGTAGATCAAATCAGTTTGTCACTACCCCCTAAGTTTGATCTGAAATTTTGATATATTTTTATAACCCACACCTCTTTAATACTACAAGATCCTTCATATTATACGTGAGAGAAGTTTTCTAAAGTTTTCTTGCTGCAAATTTTTACCGTCATAAATGTTATCATCGTTGTGAAGGCAAAACGCTACAGAAATTTTCAGCCGATTGTTGCTACTGGAAACTAAACTTTTGTTCATCCTTTCTGGCCAAAATTTTTACATAATTCTCAAGATCAAGTTAGTTTTATCTAGATTTGATTTCTCAAAAAAAATTCTTCTGGAACCGATTTTCTTGTACAATCTTTCACCATCATGCAGTTTTGGAATTTTACAATGAAGGAATCTGCCTTGCATCTTTTGCCCTTTTCTTCCTCCACCATTGCTGCTACCTTTGGCTGCTATCCTTCACTTGGAGACTTCACCACTGCAGCCATAACATTGTTGTCATTGTTGCATTTAACCTGAAGATTGTAGCTACACTCTTTAATCAGTTTGATTTGACAGGTTGGAGATCTTTACGTTATGACATCGGTGTGCTTATTCGAAGCCAAATTGGAGGCTCTTGAGACGTGTATGGATGTTAAATTATGCACTCTCTTTGGGAAGTTTAGATTAGGCTAATCACCAAGCCCAATAAGATCACAACGCGGTGCAAATTTGGATTGTAAAAAGAACCTTAGCGAAGAAATAGCAATGATCTGTCAAACCTCCACCATCCAAGAGTACCAAATCAGATTTGAAAGGTTACCTAATCAAACTTATGATTGGTCTGAAAAATAGATTGAGGACTTTTATTGAGGGCTTGAAGCCGGAGATTCAGGAAGAAGTTAAAGTACGATAGCCGTTCACACTTTAGGCAACTATCTCCTTTGTGCGACATCAAGAGGAGTGATTAAACTATAAAGCTCGGAAGACTAGAGTTGCTCCCCGACCAGTGGCACCAAAGCTTTCACTTTCTCCTACTATCAGCCGACCCCCTCAGCCACAAAAATTAATAAGAGAAGACTTTCATGATGGATCGACAAAGGGCTTATGTGGGTGTTGTCATAAACTATGGAGCCTAGAACATAAATGTAAAAAGGAGACACCGCTGATGATTGCACTCATTAAAGAATCCAAACTTGAAGATACAACTCTCGGGCCCAAGCAGAAGGATACACCATAACCAACCACCCGCACGGTCCCTACCTTAGCCAGCTACACCAACTTGAAAAAATTGAAGATAGAAGGGTTTCTCGGGAAGCAGTCTGTCATCATCCTCATTGACGCTGGGAGCACACACAACTTTATGAGCAGTAAGGTTGCTGCCCACTTAATGCTCCAAAAAGAAGATTACAATGGGTTCGATGTCAAGGTAGCTAACGGCTAAATTCTAAAGTGCAACTAGAAGTGCCCGCAGGTAAAACTGATCCTACATGAGCAAGACATAGTTGTTGATTTTTTCTTCCTCCCTCTTAATGGTTTTGATATAGTGCTTGGCATAGATTGGTTGTCTCTGATTGAAGATATTTTCTAAAAAATTTTGAAACTAACTATAAAATTTTTTAAAAAAGAAAAATATGTGATTATATGAGGGAGCCCAACTACTACAACCACAACACAACACTTGGAGGGGGTACCAAAAGAAAAATCCATTGGTTTCCAAATTCAAATTCAAGGGTTTTATGAGATTGAAGATAAGAACCCTCTCCCACAGCTTGCTAAAATTTTGGTTGTCTCCATTAAACCGAGCTAATTACCTCCTCTAAAGTTGTCCGACCACCTTATGCCAAACAGATCGAAACTTCTACTAGTTGTTGCTCGGCTATATTGTTTTCTATAATTTCAGAAGGTCGAAGAGAAAAGGGTCGTCCAAGAGATGATAGAGACAGAGATTGTTCGGCCATACTTATTTCCCGCTATGACATATCCCTACATCATTTCCCCCGAAAATAAGCTACTTCTAAAGTGTTATATCATATTGAACTCACCATGGTTACTGATCTCAGGTGATTTCCATGACTTTCGCCAGGATCGGACCATGATGTTTAAAGACTTCTTTGATGATGACCTCCGATCTACGACCCAAGATTGTGAGAAAATGATTCCCCTCCAGTGGCGAAATCAGAGAAGGGAAAGGATCATAAGTAGGACTCAACAAAGCATGAATATCATCCTTCTCATTATAAAGAAAGATGCACCATCTTGGCCGAGTGGAACTATAACCCTCATGACCACGATGTCGTCTACACCAAATCATGACCAAATGTTTATTATTGGAGTAGACACTTCCAAAGTGGGGGTCAGCACTATCCTTACGCAAGATGATAATGGGCCCCGAAAAATCACCACTCCAATCCACCTCAGACTCAGATCGGGCTCACACCACTAGAGATTTTATCAGAGGACAATCCTCACTCCAAAATAAGGTACGACTACTATTACAGAGCAACCATGTGGTAGCCCATGCAAGGAAGAAACTTCCCCTTGACAAATGCCGGAGTAGAAGAAAGTTTCTTGAGAAAGATCAAGTCTCTCTTCATCTCCAGCTCCACCAGCATGAAATTCAAGCCTCAAGAAAGTGGTCTTCCTATTTCTTTGGGCCTTACAAAATTGAGAATTATATTGGGGCCCTAACATAGAGATCACTTCTTCTAACTGACACCCAAGCTGATGAGCTAAAGACCCGATTCCCTGAGTTTATGGAACTTCAGCCTTGAAGACAAGGCTAATTTTAAGAGGGCGGATTTGATATGACTCTAGTAGGGTTGAGTCTTGATTACCCTAGAAGTAGTCAATAAAACCCTACTAGATTATAATAAAGTCACTCTTATCTTATAAAGGAGTATAGCTAGAGTTTAGATTAGCCCTTAGGGCTTAGTGGCCATCGCCCCTTTACTGGGTTGGTTGGCTAGGGTTTTCCCTTGCTTAGGTCATCTATAGAGCCAACCTAGTCGCCCTTGTTCCTATTAAGGCAAGTTGGCTATAGGAGTGACAAAAAGATAATTTTACTTAAGCAAGCACCCCCTTACGCTAGGGTTTTGATCCCTATATAATGATGTAGCCGCCCCCTCTCTTGACTCAAGCAATTATTAATTTTATTTATGCCTTGTGTCGAATCTAGGAGGGAGGAACCCCTACAACGTTTTAAGGATTAATCCCCCTCAAAAATCAAAATCTATAAAACTCTCTCTGGGTTATGTAATAGCCCTCATTTTTTAAAATTATATAAGAACCTATTTGTAAATTTTAGGAACCTAATCTTAAATATTAAAAATATAAGAACTAAAGTGTAAAAATATACAAAACCCATGCAGCTGGGGAAAAAAAAAAAAAAAAGAGTAAGAAGGGGGCTGCTGCTAGAAGAGAAGAGGGAGAAGAGGGGAAGGAGGCTGCCGCATGTGTTGCTGCACCTCTGTTTTCTGCAGAGGAAACAGAGGATGTGCAGTGAGTTGGGGAAGAAGAAGGGAGGAAGAGGAGAAGAGAAGGGAAAGAAGAGGAAGAAGGGGGGGTTGCAGCTAGAAGAGAAGAAGAAGAAGAAAAGGGAAAAGAGAGGGAAGAAGAGGAAGAGAGGAAGGAAGAGGAAGAAGAGAAGAAGGGAAAGAAGGGAAAGAAGAGAAAGGGGGTGGCTGTGGCTGTTGCTACAACTGTGGCAGCTGCGGTAGGGAAAGAAGAAGAGGGAAAGAAGAAGTGGGAGGAAGAGGAAGAGAAGGGAAAGAAGGAAGGAAGAAAGGGGCAGCACCTCTGTTTTCCTGCGGAGAAAACAGAGGAGGTGCTGTGCGATGGGGAAGAGAAGGGAAGAAGAGGAGAAGAGAAAGAAGAAGAGGAAGAGAGAAGAAGAGAAGAGAGGGAAGAAGAGGGCTGCAGCTATGGCAGCTGTGGCTGGGAAAGAAGAAGGGGGGAGAGAAGAAGAGAAAATAAAAAGAAGAGAAGAAGAATAGAGGAAGGAGAAGAGGGAACAGAGAGGAAAGGAGGAAACAGGGGGAGAAGGCTGCAGCTAGGGCTGCTGCTGGGAGAGAAGGAAGAATAGAAGGGGAAAAGTAATGGGGAAAAGAAGAGAAGGCTGCTGCTGGGGGAAAGAAGAAAAAAAAAAAGAAGGGAAGGAAGCAAGGGAGAAGAAAAAAAAGGCTGTGATTATGGGAGAAATAAAAAGAGAGAGAAATAGGAGTTAGCAGGTGATTGTGACTTCACACATTCTCCACGAGCTGTCATTATGAATCAGAAATAAGATAAGAAAAATAGAAAGAATAGAATGAAAGAAAGTGAAAAATGAAAAGAAAGAATAATTTAGGCCTAATGATTTTGGATCAAGATCTTTAAAAGGTAAGTTTCCAATCCTTTTTATTGTCATCTCAATTTTTAAATTCGTTTTGATATGATCAATTAAACAGTTACAACCTTATAATTAACGTCTTTCCTACCTATATGTAAAGCATTGAGTCTAGTTTCGAGATTTTGACTATTGTTCATTGAATTGTTTATAACTTTATATTGGAAACTTCGTTTTATGCTAAATCTATTTCATGAGAAACTAGATTTGCATACCCTTCTGTCTACACTATCTTCAGTAATTTGGAGCATAATTGATTATCTAAATATTTCATGCTATATGCTTCTTAAATTCTATTGAAATCATGTGTTTGTTGATCTTTGACTATTCTTGTTTATCTTTTGGAAATGAATTCTTCTTCAATTGAGCTTTGAACTCTCAACTCTTATTCTTGCATATCTGAATGTTCTATGTGAAAGTTTATGTTTACAACTTACTATTTCATATTGGCACATTTATTTTTCATTGTTCCGCATGTGCTTCCGATATACGCTCATTTTATTACACTTGTCCTTTTGTACTCTAGTGTTTGTGGGATATTATGGATCTTTACCAGAAATGGTAAAGGGTATGTTATGCTAGGAGCCTGTGATGCTCTATTATGTTTGGTGGTTAGATGGACCACATTATGTTTGTGAACCCTCATCACCATCTATGTTTTTTATATGCCATCGGATCATATTCTGTCTATGATCCAATTAAAATTCTTTCTTTAATTGAGCCTTATATTATTGTTCTACATTCTTATGCATTCTTGTTCTTTATGCCCTGCTTATCCGAATGTAAATTGTAAATGTTTATATTGACACCGTACTTACTTTATATTGGCACATGTATATTTCGTTATTCTGCATGCGCTTCCGAGATATGCCATTTTTATTACTCATGTGTTTTTTGTACTCCGGTGTTTGTGGGATAATGTGAACCTTTGCCAGAAATGATAAAGAGAGTTATGCTTAGAGCTCGCGATGCTCTGTCGGCCCCCTATGACTTCACTCAGACGTGGGTGGATGGAGCTCCTAGACGTGGGAGACTTATGTTTGGTGGTCATTTAGTGATGGATGTTCCATATTATGCTTATGATCCCACTTCACCCTCATTGTCTTTGATATGATGTCCAAAGTATTACTTTTGAATTATTTGTGCGCTTTGGATAAGAATAAAATGAATGTTATGCTTGATATGATATTGAGCTTCTGTTTCTCATTTATGCACTTGATAAGCTTTGATATTATCTATTTACCATTGATATGCTTCGCAATATGTTTACGTCCTTGACATGCTTCGAAATGTTCTATATGCCATTGTTATATTCTGAAATATTTTAATTGCTATTGATATGTTCCGAAACATTTCACACTCTATTTATATATTTTGAAATATTCCATTTGCCATTGATATGTTTCGAAAATATCTTATGTGCCTTGATATGCTTCGAAAATATGTTTACGTCATTGATATGCTCCAATTACTCTATATTCGGTTTGTTATGAACCAAATATGTTTTGAATAAATGACATTTGAACTCCTGTATCTAATGAGTTGATATCCATAATTTCTTGTATCTCTGCTTTGTATCTTGATATCAGCTTGTTTGTATACCATTCGCTCTTATCTTGGATTTGTTAAATGCTTGTTGAGCTTTCTAACTCACTCCTTTGTTATCAAATCTTTCAGGTCAGCTTAACACTCATTGAATGTTAAGATTGTGCTGAGGCAGTGGAGAGCTATCTGATTGTCGAAATATTATCGAATGATTTATTATGGTTCTTGTATAAGTATATTTCATGTATAATGAAATGTTGTTGATGAATTTGATTGATGTATCATGTAAAAGTTTTAAATAACCTCTTACCCTCGAGATGTATGGCAGCAATCTTCACTCGTGTAGCGTTAGCGATTCGATAGAATCGAAAATAGCGCTCCACGCGTGAGATCCATCTAATCGGGTCTCCTTCTTCCCATCTTAGGAAGTCAACCTTTATGCATGGATTGTTAGGATCAGAGGTGATATCTCCATGTACTTGAGGATTGTCTTGCCAATCTGAAGTCTCTTTGTGTTGTGACTTCCTCGGGCTTGATGGTCGACCCATGCTGAATTCGGCGAAAATTGATCGCATCTTCTCCTCCATACGGCTTTCAAAGGCTTCGAACTTGGAGTTGATGGCCTCCTCTGATATCATGGTGTATGCCTCTAGATCTATAATATCGAAATCTCTCTTTTGTTATCAGGTTAGTGGCGTGAGAATTTTGGAGAAGGGGGTGGTTGGTTGGAAGGTGAATCGGTTTGGATGGGAGTAGGCTACGGTTTAGGGTTGATTTAGGTGGCTATTTAGTTTTGGTTTAGGGTAGAGTTTTGAAGGGTTTTTAGTGAGGATGGTAGGGTTTGGTGATGAGAAAAAGAGAGTCTAAAATCTCACAAAAAATAGCACTTAAATTAGATAGATTTCGGCAAAAAAAAGTACTGCGATGTGTAGTCCTACCGAACAGATTTTACATCGGAGAAACGATGACTTCTTGACATAATTTCTAAAGAAAAATTTAAGAAAATTATGCCGAAACCCTTGGTTGGGAATACTAGTAAAATGTTTGACGAAATGTTGGCAGCATAACAGTAGAGAAATAGCGCAAAAAATGAAAGGTAGATCATTCATCGTAAGAATTTCAGAACTGTATACTGGTGAAAGATTGCACAAGAAAACACAATCCCAGATGAAAGCCAAGTTGATCCTTGGGATTGTGTAAAAATTTTGGCCAAAAAGGATGAACAAAAGTTTAGTTTCAAGAGGCTAATAGACGGAAGGCAGATTCTCCGTCGTAAAATTTTAGCACTGCACGATAAAGAATCGCAGCATTATAAGTCTGGATCCAGAAGGAGTTTTCTTATGAGATCAGTCTTAGATGAAAGATAAGATGATCTACAAAATTGCATAAAAGTTTCAGCCAAAAAGGATGATTAAAAGTTTAGTTCAAAGAAGCAACAATTAGTTGAAAATTTATGTAGCGTTTCGCCTTCGCATAACGTTTGCAATGGTAAAATTTTGTAGCAAGAAAATTTTGAAAAATCTTCACCCACATATAAGATAGAGGAATAATAGTAGCAAGAGGTGTAGGCTTTGGAATTTTTACTAGATCTTTGATATTGACGTAGAGGAAGGCAGTAGGTTAATGGATCTATGGCTTGGTGGGCGATGATAGAGGCGACGTCAAAAGCAATTGTGGGAATTGCTTGGGATGGTGGAGGTGGTTGAGATGGCTACAGGGTAGCAGAAACATGGCTCTGATACCAGATGATAAGACCCCAGAAGGAGCCCTCTAGATTTTGATCGCTGAGAGGGATCAACCATTGGAACGCTATAGGGGTTCCTCCCTCCTAGACCAGGCACAAAGGCTAAATAAAAGATGATAATTACTTGATAAAAGAGAGGAGGCAGCTACATTATTATATAGGATTACAAACCTAGCCCATAGGGTGCTTGCCTAACTAAAATTATCCTTTTGCCCCTTTTATAACCTACCTGACTTAGAGGGAACAGGTGACAACTAGGTTAGCTTTGTAGTCGACCTATACAGGGGGAAACCCTAGTCGACTAGCCTAATAAAGGGGGCGACAGCTACTAAGCCCTAAGGCCCCAAAATAAACCATAGCCACACTTCTTTATAAGATAGAAATGACTAGGAGGGTTTTTATTACAATCTCACAGGGTTCTTATTGATTAGGACTCAACCCTGCTGGAGTCCTATCATTCTCCAAGTAAACTATTAGGACTTTAGGTAGGGGTGTCCTAATTTAGTTTCATTGAAGAGGGTAAACATATAAATGCTAAGGGCATTCATATAAATCCTATCTAGCCGACCCCTATTAAAGAGATGAGAAAACCAAGTTAGGATTAGTTTGGAGGAAGATATTCTGAAGGATGAATAAGATACATATCATCCTAATTAACCATCCCTTATCCTAGTTAAAGAGGGTTTGGTTGAGGAGGGGTTAAGTTAGAAATGGATTAGGGTTAGTTTGGAGGTTGCTTCTTAAAGTTGGAGTTGGAGTTGTTAGAAGTATGAGTCTTAAGTAGGAATCCTATTAGGAGTTGAAGTTTAGAAGCCCTGTAAATAGCTTTGTATTCTCACCTCCTTCATCATTAATAGATCAATATTATTTTCAGCCATTGGGCAGAAAACTGAGGGAGGAAGCCCTATAGAGTTCTAAGGAGGTCGATCCCCTATAGAGACCACCCTAGGCTTAGAATCTGTAAGGGTTCTAACACTTGGTATCAGAGCAACATTCTTGGTATCTCGCTACCCTTCCACGATCATCTAATAGCCCCCCATAGCCATCCAAAGCAATTCCCACAATTTCTTGAAGATCATCACCAAATTCTAACGTCATCTCCATTACCGCAGATCATCCTTTAATCTCCCTGTGAATTATAACAGGTTTTGGTTTCCTACCTTACTACTATTATAATTTAGTTATCCCTATTCAGAAAATCCAAAAAAATTCTTTTATATTTGCTGCATAAACTTTTCATTGCAAAGTTTTCATCTTTATGATGAAAGTTACGTTACATAATTGCAGCCGGACACCCTTGACTATTTGATTTGGTGTTACATTTTTAATAATCCAATCTTTACAAAATTTTTACAAACAGCTTTAACACTTCCTATCTTTGGATTTTCTTTTGGTTTTATAAAAAAATTCTCAATATAAACTATCAATCTTTTACGTCCAAACTGCTGCACTTTAGACATAAAATCTACTGTAGTACCTTCCCGTGATCTTTAATTTTGCCAAAACTTTTGATATTGTTTTCTTCCATAAATTTTTTGTCGGCATTACCTTTCCCTTACTAATAGATTCTCTTTAAGTTTTACTCAAATCCTTGTTTAGAACTACTAGAAAAAAATCTCGTCTATACTGCTGAAATCTTTTGACGAAAAAATTCTACAGTAGTACCTGACGAAAAAATTATGCAGTAATATGGGAATAATTTTTTAGGTTTTTGGATTAAGGATAATTAAATTATAGCAGCAATAAGGTAGAAAACTAGAATCTATTGTAATTCATAGGGAGATCAAAGGATGATTTACGATAGTGGAGATGACGATAGAGTTTGGTGATGATTTTCTAGCAATTGTGGGAATTGCTTTGGATGGCTGTATGGGGTTGATCGATGGCTATGGAATGACAGTGAGACACCAAGAACACTGCTCTGATACCAAGTATTAGAACCATTACAGATTTTAAGCTTGGGGTGATCTCTATAGGGGATCGACCTCTTTGGAACTCTATAAGGGTTCCTCCCTCCTTGGTACTCAAGTCATTAGCTAAAGAAAGATTGATCTATTCATGATAAAAAGTGGATGATTATAAGGCTATTTATAGCCTTCAATCCCTAATTCCTAAGAGAACTCCTACTTCATGACTCCTACTCTCAACCAACTCCTAATGTAACTCTAAGTCCAACCACCAACTGGCCCATCTAGGGGTGGCCAGTTGCTTTATTATTTTCTAATCCTATTCTAATTTAACCCCCTCCTCAACCAACCTCTCTTTAACTAGGATAAGGGGTGGTTAATTATGGTAACATGTATATTAGTCTCCCCTTAAATATCTTCCTCAGTTAATTCTAACCTTACTTGCCTCCTTACTTTCCTTAATAGGGGTCAACTAGATAGGATTTACATGAATGCCCCTTAGATTTTATATCATTGCCCTCTTCCATGAAACTAAATTAGGACTCTCTTTGCTAGAGTCCTAACAATTCATCGAAGGACTCAAGCCAGAAATTAAAAGAGAGGTTAAAGCATGGTAGCCCCCCACATTGAAGGTCGCAATCTCTTTCGTCCAAATCCAAGAGGAACAGCTGAACCAAGATGCTCAAAGGATGAGAACTACTCTTAGACAGCACTATATAAACCTCCCTTTACTCCCAGCCATTCTTCACTACCAAAAAAATTGACAAGAGAAGAGCTACGCAATAGATCGGTGAAGGGCCTTTGTTGGCATTGCAATGAACTTTGGAGCCACAACTATCACTGCAAACAAAGGGAGCTTTCCATGATAAAATCTATTAAAGAATATAAAGAAGAGGTCCAGGAACCTGAGGAGGAGAACATGAAGGAGGACCCGTAGTCGACCAATTGCACAACTCATGCTTTAGTCGGCCATGCGAACCCACAAGCAACAAAAGTGGAAGAATCCTTTAAGCAACAACCTGTCACCGTCCTCACCAACAATCTTATGAATGGCAAGGGAGAACAAGTGACCTTATGCAAGAAACATGGGAGCGTAGTAATGACGATCTCGACACAACACTTGTTGAAATTTAGGTGCCTCCACTGAACCGAGCCGACTACTTCCTACCATGCTATACAATCTTCATATGCTGATCTTGCAGGAGGAACCACTAGCACATATTCGACCATATTACTATCCACGTCCTCAGAGAGTCGAAGCTAAAAGGATCGTCTAGGAGACGTAGGAGACACGGATCATTCGGCCATGACCTTCCCTTGCAAGGACACTTTATCTCTAAAAGTTTTACCTCTTTGTCTGTAGGTATAAACTCTTTCTGAAGCACTCCCAGATCTCAGGCTACTTCCATGACTTCTTCAAGGAATGGATCATAATGCTCAAAGTCTTTCCTGATGATGACCACCGATCCATAGCCCATGATTGTAAGAAGATTGAGTCCCTCCAGTGACAATATAGGCATGGAATCTATGACACCAAACTTTGTTGGATGGAGATCAAAATTCTGAAGGAATAGGAGGAAGGCATCCATATGTCCACCATCTTCAGGATCCTCATAGTCACGATGTCATCTACATCAATTCTAGCATTACTCGGTCATGGCAATGTGTTTGTAATTGGAGCAAACATATGAGGAATTGGGATCGGCACCACCCTCATGCAAGATGGCCAACTCCTAATATATACAAAGGCTCTCCCTATATTTCATACGATGCTTTTGATCTATAGAAGGATACTAGTTGCTACTGAATTTGAAATTTAGCATAATATCGATCAACAACATAAAGGAGAGATGAAAATAGGCTTGGTAAAATTATAGCTCCTATCCTCCTCAGACTCAGAATGGGCTCACATCACTAGGGACCTTATCAGAGGGGAGCAATTATTCCAAAAGAAGGCATGACTATCATTAAAGAACAACCACATGCCAGCCCACACAAGAAAGAAATAGCCACCCGACAAACGCCAGAGTAGAAGAAAGTTTGTTATTAAAGATTGAGTCTTTCTCCATATCCATCCCTACCAACAGGAATTTATGAAAACTTGAGCCTCACGAAAGTGGTTTTCCAGTTTCTTTGGGCCCTACAAAATTGGAGATAACAATGGAGCAGTAAATTATGGATCAGACTTATGCACTAATTCAAAATTACAACTCATCCTTCAGGAATCTCATCATCAATGAAAGTTTAGAGAGGATAACTTAGTCCTGATTTATCCACCTGACACCCAAATCGATAAGGAGGCCCAGGTTCAGCTGATGATTGTATAGGATCACGGGATCGAGTCACTACTACTGATGCTGGACCCCAAGAGCATGATGTACCTACTATAGGGCCACGAGGGACCCTCATGAGGAATTGAAACTCACGACTCAAAGAGGTTGATTTGAAGAGGGTGGGTCTATTAGGACTCCAGCTAGGGGAGTCCTAATTTAGTTTCATTAAAGAGGGCAAACATATAAATGCTAAGGACATTCATGTAAATCCTATCTAGCTGACCCCTATTAAACAGGTGAGGAGGCCAGCTAGGTTAGGATTAGCTTGGAGGAAGATATTTTGAGAGATGAATAAGATATATGTCACCCTAATTAACCACCCCTTATCCTAGTTAAAGAGAGATTGGTTAAGAAATGGTTATGTTAGAATAGGATTAAGATTAGTTTTGAGGTTGCTTTTTAGAGTTGGAGTTGGAGTTGTTGGAAGTAGGAGTCTTAAGTAGGAATCCTAGTAGGAGTTGGAGTTTAGAAGCCCTATAAATAGCCTTATATTCTCCCCTCTTTCATCATTAATAGATTAATATTATTTTTAGCAATTGGGTAGAAAACCAAGGAGGGAGGAACGCATATAGAGTTCCAAGGAGGTCGATCCCCTATAGAGATCACCCTAGGCTTAGAATCTGCAAGGGTTCTAACATAAACCAAGACTCCTACTAAACTAAGACACATCTTGCCCTCAACTCCTGACCCCTAGCCAACTCCTAACCATGATGTGGTTAGTAGCTATAGGAGTCTCCAACTTCTAATTTTATTCTTATTCCACCCTAGAGAGAGTTCAAGCTAAGTGAAACTCGCCCCCTCTTGCCCTAGCTGGCCTCTCTTAAGTGAAGGAGGCGGCTAAGAGACTCTCATCCCATAAGGACTCATCTATAAGCCTAGTCAATCACTTCTTTACTATGGGTGGTGGCTAGATTAGGGTTTATTACATTCATGACTCAATTGACTCCATCTCGTATCTAACTCCGACTCCAGTGTAGTCAAATCCTGATCCTACTAGGATTTGGGCTAATTTATTATAGAGGACTCAAATCTCCTCTTACCTGACCTAATTTCAAGTCTAGGTTGGCCAAGAAGGTCCAAACTAAGGACTCGACCCAAATGACTAGGACCCAACTCGGCTAGGGTCCTTATAGTGATAAGTAGTGTTGTACCACCATTGGGCCCAAGGGAGCCACTTCGTCCACTCTTTTGGCTGATCACTGGTGAAGCATCGAAGATAGGTCTCTAGACACCTATTCACCACCTCTATTTGGTCGTCTGTCTGTGGATGGTAGGCTGTGCTCATTTTGAGTTGGTGCCCTGTAGTTCGAATAGCTCAGTCCAAAATTTGCTTATAAAAACCCTGTCATGGTTGCTCATAATAGACCATAGAATCTCATGCAGTTTAACAATATTTTCAATAAAAAGTTGAGCAATACTGACAATGGTATAGGGGTGTCTCATAGCATAGAAATGGACGTATTTTGTTAATCGATCTACCACTATGAAGATTGTACTTTTTGCTAGTTACAGGTGTCCTGCAAGCCAATCACGTGAGTGATGGCACGTGTGACATACTGTGTGATCATTTTGCTTATGATTAATATTGGCATATTCTCACATTATATTATATGTTGCATATATATTGTGATGTCCTTGGTTCTGTGCAATGGGAATCGGATCGTGATGAGATCACGATAATGAGATCGATTCACCTTTAAACATAGATCCTAAATAAACCCGGTCATAGGTTACTCGAGAGGGACATTGAGATAACCGAATAGATTGGTATACTCTATACCCGTCCATATGATGGAGGCAGCTAGTCTCATAGCCACTTGTATGGAGATACTAAGGATATAGTATAGGTGCTCATTAGAGAATGAGTTCCCTAATTGATCCGATTATAGAATGTTATATAGTTAATGATACCTAATGTTAGACAGTGATTCCATAGTCTTAGTTGTGTACCTAGTCCATAGACTTGAGATACCAAGGATGCCTTATACAAGTACTTCTTTCTTTGATGTCAGACTTATAGGTTTGGAAAGTTCTAGATCTGGTACAATTGGTTATCGGGATTGGTAGCTAACTTACGAAGGCAATTGAGTGTCAATAGAGGATCATCCACTCTCAGTATCAGGAGAGAAATATCCCATATGTGCTTACTCAGACAAATCCTTGGCTAGGGTCATTCGGATTGAGAGAGAAAGAGTTCTCCGAGAGAATCCGATTAGAGCGAGACTATAACGGATTCTGTATGTGGCCTAACAGTACCATATCTAATATATGGTCTTTGGGATATTAGTTGGATGAGGGATTATAGATACATGGTAACTATGGATAGATAGGTCGAATGGATTTAATCCCCCTGTTTCATCTAGGGACTATGGCATAGTGGCTTAGTACGTCCATAGTCGATGAGTCGAGTGAATTATTATAGGGATAATAATTCACTATATCAGAAGGAATTCTGATGGGAGTGACTCACGGCTAGCTCGGTATCGAGCCTAGAGGGTCACAGACATATGATGGATGCTTCAACGAATAGAGGATTAGATGGAGATCTAATTAGCCCCTATTCTCATTAGATGAGACTCTATGCTAATGGGCTCCTTAATTAAGGCCCAATTAGAGGCCTAAGAAGATTATTGGATAGAGATCCAATAATGCAAGGTTAGTGGGTAATTGGATGGAGATCCAATACCCACTAAAGCAGGAGCCCTAGGGTCTTTGGTGGCTCTCTATAAATAGGAGGGGAGACTCATGGTTGATAGGCTGCAGCTTTAGCCACCACCTCCTATTCTCCTCCCTTCCTCTATGCAAGAGTTGCGATATCACATTGAAGGAGTTTCACTGCAGAGATCCATCATGTGGATACCGCTAGAGAGGAGAACACTTGACCTCCTTCATCTTCTCCATCCGGATCTGGAATACAGCGATATTCGATCTTCCTAGGTAAAATCAATCTCTCACACATCACGATTTTATCGGTTTTTACATTTTTCTTATGACCCCAACATTTTGTACGATGATTTGATCTGCGTGGGAAACCAGTTTTTGTTTTGATTTCTACTACGCATGTGATACATCCGTTGAGCTTTCCTAATAGTGATATCAGAGCCAAGGTTTTCGTATGAAAGATTGGTTTTAAACTACATGTGATGAGATTGAATCACGTAGAATCGTTCTACGCTTTCTTATTGCATTTTCGTACTAAAGGCAGTGAGGAGGAGGGGTGGCCAGCCACGGCCAGTCCCCATGCAGGGTTGGCTATGCATAGCCAGGCCACAGCCAAGGCCCCTTACAAGGGGCGGCCGGTTGTGGCCAGGGCCAACCCGCAAGGGAGGTTGGCATCGCTCACGAGGGCAGTCGCCCGTAGGCACACCTGCTTGTAGCGCGACACTTGTAAAGGGGGCCGGCTGTAGGGCGCCCACATGGGGCTATCGCCCACATCCACCCCTGTCGCCAGCAAGGGCGGTGGCTACCCCTTTGCAGGGTAGCTGCGGGCGGGCAAGGGTAGCCACTGCCTGCGTAAGGGCAACAACGGTGGCGGCGCAGATGGGGCAAGAGGGGTTAGGGCATCCTTTTGAGAAAAGGATGATCCTGCCCCTTTATATTTTAAAAATTTTGAGGACTATCCTTTCATCCAGAATTATGAAAATACCCTTAATAATTCTAAAAATTTCGAGCATGTCCTGGTTTTCAAAAAAATAATTAATTAATTAGTTTAATTAATTATTATATATATTTAGTAATCTTACATATAATGTGATGTACTTGTAATGTATGATGTGGATGGATGATCATGAGCCAAGTGTTGTGATGTGTGTAATTGTGATTATTATTATTATTGAGGTCTGCGAACCTACGTTTTTCTTATTTATTGTTGGGCATGCATGCCTATGATTATTTATAATTATATGGAGAGGTGCAATGGGAGCGTGGAGGTGATAGTAGGGCCCACGATGTCGTGGCAGGAGATTACGACGCATGGTGATGCGATGATCCGACGGAACCGATGATGATGAGATCAACAATCACAGGGCATGGTGATGCGTAATGTACATATAGATCCTATTTTAAGTGATTAGGCCCATTGGCTCGGGCTTAATTATATTAGGTGATGGCTCATGATCATCTGATGTGGCTTGCATATATGATGTATTATATACTAACTAGATATACATATATATATTTGCATGCGATGTAGATATATATTAAATATATATGTGTGTGACAGACATATTAGGAGACCGATACAAAAACCCCTCATAAGATAATATTAAGTCGGTAAGCATGAAGCAATAAGATTTTCTCTTCTGTGAGAACAATCATGTTAAGGACACAATATATAAGTACTATTCTATCCTGGATTCTAACTTATCGGGGTTGTGTCTTCTAACGTGGGCAGAATAGCCCCAAATCTTAACAATCTTAAGATTGGGTTTCTTTCCTTTCCATATCTCATATGGCGTAGACACTACCAACTTTGATGGAACTCTGTTCAGAAGATAAGCTACGGTCTCTAGGGTGTACCTCAGAATAAGACGGGTAGGTCAGCGAAACTTATCATGGACCATACCATGTCTAACAGCGTGCGATTCCTCCTTTCTGATATACCATTGAGCTGAGGTATATAAGGATGTGTCCACTGGGATAGAATCCCATTATCCCTAAGGAAATAGGTGAACTGATAAGACCCTAGAAGGAGCCCTATAGATTTTGATCCTTTAGGGGGATCAACCCTTGGAACGTTGTAGGGGTTTCTCCCTCCTAGACTCGGCACAAGGCTGAATTAAAATTGTAGATTACTTGATTAAAAAAAGGGGGCAGCTACACCTTAAATAGGGATCAAAGTCCTAGCCTAAGGGGGCACTTATCTAGGTGAAATTATCCTTTTGCCCCTCTTATAGCCATCCTACCTTAATAGGAACAAGGGGCGACTAGGTTGGCTCTATAGCCGACCTAGCGGAAAACCACGCCAACTTGCCCGTGGGCGGGGTGGTAGCAACTACTAAACCCTGAGGGATAATCTAAACCCTAACCATACTCCTCATTAGCCTTGTCCTCAAGGTTGAGGATCCATAAACTCTGGAAACTGGATCTTCAACTCCTCATGTGACTCCCATGCTATCATTAATTGAACTTTGGCCTCCTCATTAGCTGGGATGTTAGTTGGAAGGATTTGGGTTGAGTAGTCTTCTTTAAATTTCTATTTGAGGTGGGATACCTGGTGGATCAACTATAATCTTGATTTGGTGCGCGAATTTGATCTCTAGGTTAGGGCCCCAGTGTGATCCTCAATTTTGCAAGGCTCAAAGAAATAGGGAGACCAATTCATTAAGGCTCGAGTTTCCTGTTGATCGAGTTGGAGGTGTAGAAAAACTCAATCTTCAATTTTTCATCCATTTTGAAGTTTATTAGGAGGTCGTTTCTTTTTTACGTATGTTGCCATATGGTTAGTTTTTAGTGATATCCAATCTTTCTTTTAGAATGGTGACTGCCCTCTTGTATGGTTCAGGATGATGAGAGCCTAATCTGGCATGATCATGGATTACAATTCTTCTAGTTTTACTCTTCTTTCATGCCATGGATCTATCTCCAACCATATTTTAAATTTGATAGTAATTAGTATCTCCTGTAAAAACCTTATATGAAGTGTGGGGGAAGCCTCGGTGTAAATTAGGAGTCGACCATCTTGCATAAGAATAGCCCCAATTCTAACTCATGACGTGTCAGCCTCAATAACCAAAGTGCGGCCAAAATTGAGCAGCGCTAGGAGTGACGTTATCGTCATAGCTGCCTTGAGTCATTCGAAGGTTATGGAGGCTTTATCCAACTATAAGAAGGAGTCTTTCTTCAGTAAGGACGTGAGCGGGGTACTGATCTTGACATAATCTTTCATAAAATTTTGGTAGTAGCCCGTGAGTCCAAGGAAACTGCGTAATGATTGTACATTTGTAGGTCTCGACCATCCTTGCATTACCTCGATCTTCGTCGGGTCTACCGCCACTCCATCCTCTGATATAATATGCCTAAGATACTCCACTTTACACTATAAGAAACTGCACTTTGACTGTTTTACATAAAGAGCATTCTCCCGGAGAATTGTTAGAACAGTTCGTAAGTGCTGAAAATGTATATCAAGCGTAGGGCTATAAATGAGGATATCATCAAAGAACACTAATACAAACTTGCATAGAAAGCTCTAAAATATATCATTCATCGGGCTTTAAAAAGTATAAGGAGCATTTGTAAGTCCGAAAGGCATTACCAGAAACTCGTAGTGGTCATTATACATGCAGAATGTAGTTTTTGAAATGTCTTCAATACATACCCGAATCTGGTGATAATCGGAACGGAGATCCAGTTTAGTGAAGACTCAAGCTCCTTTTAATTCATCCAAGAGCTCATCTATGATGGGTATAGGATATGTGTCCTTGACGGTAATAGTGTTCAAGGCCCAATAATCAATGCACATCCGTCATGTACCATCCTTCTTGCACACTAGCAACACCGGTGAAGAATAAGGGTTGCAACTCGGTCGAATTACCCCGATGTCCAGCATCTCTTTGATGATGTTCTTGATCTCATCCTTCTACAAGTGAGGGTAGCGATATAGATGTAAATTTGCTGGAGGTTTGCCCGGCAGAATAGGAATATGGTGGTCATGCTGTCGGTTAGGGGGCAACCTGCGCGGCTCTATGAAAACGTCCGTAAATTCATCCAGCAAAAGGGCAAGCTTAGGATCTGAAATTTGTATATTCTCCCATTTAGATGGTTGCTGGATATGCATCAAAAATCCTCCATGCGCTTTGTGCAAAACTTTCTTCATTTGTTGCGACGAAACGATAGAAATTTGGCTCCCGCGCTTACCTCGTAACGTGACCTGTCTCCCTTTGTAATAAAATTTTATGATTAATTTAAAAAAGTTTCAGGAGATATCACCTAGTGTTGTGAGCCAATTGATCTTGAATACAGCTTCATAATCATCGATGAGTAGGAGGAAGAAATTAGCTACCACTTCTTGGTCTTGGAGGAGTAGTTTCACCCGCGGGCACCGTTGGTCACAATTAAAGATTCAGCCGTTAGCGACCTTTATGTCAAACTTGTTGTAACCTTTAATTTGAAGTACCAAATGTGCAAAAACCTTACTATTGAGGAAGTTATTGGTGCTGCCCGTGTCGATGAGAACCGTGATGGATTGCTATTTTAGAAGTCCTCTAACTTTCATCATCTGCAGGTTGGAATAGTCGGCCAATGCGTGCACTGTGTAGTCGGTCGGTTGGGACTCTTCCTCCATGGCTTCTTCTTTAAGTTCAAGGGCTTCTTCAGATGTTTTATTATCCTCATCCTCCGCTGGTTCAATCATAAGGAGTTGGCCCCTTTTGCAGTAATGTTCACGGCTCCACAGTTCGTCGCGATGCCAATATAACCCCTTGGCCGATCGTCCGCGAAGCTCATCTCTTGTCAAATTTTTGATGGAAGTAGAGGGGGCAGTAGGCCTTGGCATGGTTGGTCGAGGAGTGACCCTTATCCTTCGTACCTCGTGGTTTAATTGTTCTTCCTGGATACGTGTAAAGGAAATCGTCGCCCTAAGAGTGTATGGTTGCCACGCCTTTACTTCTCCTCGGATCTCTGGCTTTAGGCTCTCGATAAAAGTACCTAAAAGTTGTTTCTCAGACTAATTCTCAATTTGGTTAGATAAATGCTTAAACCTTGTTTGGTATTCTTGTATTGTAGAGGTTTGATGAATCTTTGCTGATTGTCTGTCTATGTTGTTGAAATCGGTTGGTCTGAAGCAGTCTAGTAGTCCTTCCTTGAATCGCTGCCAAGAGAGTCCTCTATGGGTGTGCTTAAACTAATTAAACCACTGAATAGCATCTCCCTCGAGGTGGATAGAAGCAATCTCCACTCGTGTGGTGTCGGCGGTTTGGTAGAACCAAAAATAGTGCTCCGCGCGCGAGATTCATCCGATCAGGTCTCCTTCTTCCCAGCTTGGGAAGTCAACCCTCATGCATGGATTGTTAGGATTAGAGGTGATGTGTCTATACTCTTGAGGATCATCTCGCTGATCTGAAGTCTCTCCATGGTGTGACTTCCTCGGGCTTGATGGTCGGCCTATGCTGAATTCGGTGAATAAGGATCACATCTTCTCTTCCATGCGATTTTCAAAGGCTTCAAGCTTTGCATCGATAGCCTCCTCTGATGCCATAGTATACACCTCAAAATCTATAATATTGAAATATTTTTTCTGTTGTCGAGTTAGTGGCATTGGAATTTTGGAGAAAGGGGTGGCCGGTTGGAAGGTGGATTAGTTTGGGTAAAAGTAGGTTACAGTTTAGGGCAGATTTGGGGCTGCGGTTTTGTGGGGTTGAGGCTATGAATTGGTATATTTTTAGGGCTGTGATAGCAGTAGATGAAGGTTAAGAAAATAGATTTTAGATCTGGGATAGATAGCAGCAAGGGTAGGTGTCTCGGTAAGGAAGGTTTTCTAAAAATGTAGGTGGATCGATAAGGAAGTAGGCTAATTTGGGTGGCTAATTTGGGGGCTATTTGGATTCAGTTTAGGGTAATATTTGGAAGGATTTTTAGTGAGAATAGTAGGGTCTGGTGATGAGGAAAGGAGAGTCTGAAATCCCATAAAAAATAGCACTTCAATCTAATAGAATTTGGTGGAAAGAAGTGTCGCGATGTGCTGTCCTGCTAAACCAATTTTTGCATCAGAGAAATGCTGATTTCTCAATGTAAATTCCAGGGATAGGTTTAAAAAAAAACTTATGCAAAAACCCTTGGTTCAGATGTTGTTAATACCAGTAAAAAGTTTAATGAAATTTTGGCAACATAAAAGTAGGGAAATAGGGCAAAAGATGAAAGGCAGATTCCTTCATCGTAAAATTCTAAAATTATGTGATGGTAGATTCTGCACAAGAAAACCAGTTCCATAAGGACTTTTTTCATGAAATCAAATCCAAATAAATGTCAACTTGATCTTGAGAATTGTGTAAAAATTTCGGTCAAAAAGGATGAACAAAAGTTTAGTTTCAAGATGCCAATAAACGGAAGGTAGATTCTGCATTGTAAAATTTTAGTACTGCACAACAAAGAATCACAGTGCTATAAGTCCAGATCCAGAAAGAGTTTTTTCACGAGATCAGTCTTAGATGAAAGCTAAGATGATCTATGAAATTGTATAAAAGTTTTCGCTAAAAAAGATGATTTTAGTTTCAATAAGCAACAATCAGCTGAAAATTTCTACAGCGTTTCGCCTTTGCAACGATGATAATGTTTGCGACGAACAAAATTTACAATGGATAAAATTTGAAAAAAATCTTCAACATATAAGGTAAGGAATCTTATAGTATTGAAAAGGCGTGAATGATAAAAATATACCATAATTCCAGATCAAACGCAGGGGGCAACCGCAGATTGATTTGATCTGCTACTGGGGTGGAAGGTGGAGGCGTGTATTATAGCAATTGTGGGAATTGCTTGGGAAGGTGGAGGCATGGATGATGGCTACAAGGGCAGCAAGATCGCTGCTCTGATACCATATGATAAGACCCCAGAAGGAGCCCTATAGATTTTGATCCTTGAGGGGGATCAACCATTGGAACGATGTAGGGGTTCCTCCCTCCTAGACTCGGCACAAGGCTGAATTAAACTTGTAGATTGCTTAACTAAAAGAGGGGGGCAGCTACATCTTAAATAGGGATCAAAGTCCCAGCCTAAGGGGGTACTTATCTAGGTGAAATTATCCTTTTGCCTCTCCTATAGACATCCTACCTTAATAGGAACAAGGGGCAGTTAGGTTGGCTCTATAGCTGACCTAAGCAAGGGGGAACCCTAGCCGACTTGCCCAGTAAAGGGGGGGGGGAGGCAACTACTAAGCCCGAAGGGCTAATCTAGACCCTAGTCATACTCCTTTATAAGATAGGAGTGACTTTATTATAATTTAATAGGATTTTTATTGACTAGTACTAAGATGATTAGGACTCAATCCTGTTGGAGTCCTATAAAGTCCCTCCTTTTAAGATCAGCCTTGTCCTCAAGGCTGAGAGTCCAAAAACTCTAGAAATTGGAGCTTCAACTCCTCATGTGACTCTCATGTTATCATTAATTGAACTTTATCCTCCTCATAACCTGGGGTGTTTATTGAAAGGATTTGGGATGAGTCGTCTTCTTTAAATTTCTATTTGAGGTGGGATATATAACGGATCAATTGTAATCTTGATTTGGTGCACGAATTTGATCTCCAGATTAGGGCCCCAATATGATCCTCAATTTTGGAAGGCCCAAAGCAATAGGGAGACCACTTCATTAAGGCTCGAGTTTCTTGTTGATCGAGCTAGAGATGTAGAAAAACTCGATCTTCAATTTTTCGTCCATTCTGAAGTTTGTCGAGATGCTATATCTTCTTTGCATGTGCTGCCATATTGTTAGTTTTTAATGATAGCCAATCTTTCTTTTGGAATAGTGATTGCCCTTTGGTATGGTTCAGGATGATGAGAGCTCAATCTGGCATGAGCATGGATTATAATTCTTCTAGTTTTACTCCTCTTTCATGCCATAGACCTATATCCAACCATATTATAAATTTGGTAGTAATTAGTATCTCATATAAAAACCTCGTATGGAGTGTGGGGGAAGCCTCGGTGTAAATTAGGAGTCGATCATCTTGTATAAGAATAGCCCCAATTCCAACTTCTGATGCATCAACCTCAATGACAAAAGTGCGATCGAAATCGGGCACTAGGACCGACGTCATCGTCATTGCTGCCTTGAGTCGTTCGAAGGCTGCAGAGTCTTTATCTGATCACAAGAAGGAGTCTTTCTTCTATAAGGATGTGAGTGGGGCACTGATCTTGCCATAATCTTTGACAAAATTTTAGTAGTAGCCCGTGAGTCCAAGGAAACTGCATAGTGATTGTCCATTTATAGGCCTTGGCCATCCTTGCATGGCCTCGATCTTTGTCGAGTCTACTGCCACTCCATCCTCTAATATAATGTGCCCAAGATACTTCACTTTACTCTGTAAGAAATCACACTTTGACAATACAAACTTGAATAAAAAAACTCCAGAAGATGTCATTTATTAGACTTTGGAAAGTAGAAGGAGCATTTATAAGTTCGAAAGGCATTACCAGAAACTCGTAGTGGTCGTTATGTATGCGGAATGTAGTTTTTATAATATCTTTAGTGCATACCCGAATCTAATGGTATCCAGATTGGAGATCCAATTTAGTGAAGACTTAAGCTCCTTTTAATTCGTCTAAGAGTTTATCATCTTTCTTGCGCACTAACAACACCGCTGAGGAGTAAGGGTTGCAACTCGGTCGAATCACCCCCAGTGTCAAAAATCTCTTTAATAATATTCTCGATCTCATCCTTCTGCAAGTGAGGATAGTGGTACATTCATAGATTTTTTAGAGGTTTGCCTGGCAAAATAGGAATGTGGTGGTCATGCGGCCAGTTAGGGGGCAGCCCACGTGGCTCCAAGAAATAATCTGCAAATTCGTTCAGGCAAAGGGCAAGCTTAGGATATGAGTTTTGTATGTTCTCCCTCATAGATGGCTGCTAAATATACATCAAGAATCCATCATGTACTTTGTGCAAAACTTTCTCCATTCGTTGCGACGAAATGGTGAAAATTTGGCTCTCACGCTTGCCTCGTAACGTGACTTATCTCCCTTTGCAATAAAATTTCATGATTAATTTAAAAAAATTTCAGGAGATATCACCTAGTGTTGTGAGCCATTCAATCCTGAGTACAGCTTCATAATCATCGATGGGTCAGAGGAAGAAATTAACTACTACTTCTTGGTCTTGGAGGAGTAGTTTCACCAACGGGCATCGTTGGTCTCAATTAAAGATTCGGTCGTCGGCGACCTTTACGTCAAACTTGTTGCAACCTTCAATTTGAAGCATCAAATGTGTAGCAACCTTACTGTAGAACTCTAGAAGGAGCTTTATAGATTTTGATCCTTGAGGGGGATCAAGCCTTGGAATATTATAGGGGTTCCTCTGCCCTAGATTCGGCACAAGGCTGAAATAAAATTGATAATTACTTGATTCAAGAGGGGGGGCGGCTACATCTTTAAATAGGGATCAAAATCCTAGCCTAAGGAGATGCTTGCTTAAGTAGAATTACTCCTTTGCCCCTCCTATAGCCAACCTGCCTTAATAGGAACAAGAGGCGGCTAAGTGGCTCTATAGCTGACCTATGCAGGGGGAAACCCTAGCCTACCAACCTAGTAAGGGGTGTGGCGGTTACTAAACCCTAAGGGCTAATCTAGACCCTAGCTATATTCCTTTATAAGATAAGAGTAGTTTTATTACAATCTAACAAGGCTTTTATTGACTAATACTAAGATGATTAGGACTCAACCCTGTTGGAGTCCTATCAGAAACCTTATGTCTCAGCGATAGGGTCTATCATGTATGTGATGCTATGTACCAGGCTTGATATAACACATGTTCTAAGTGTCACGAGCAAGTATCAAGCAGATCCAGGTTTAGAACACTGGAAGGCTATAAAGTGTATCCTTAAGTACTTGACAAGGACTAAGGATCTTTTACAAAAGAGGTAGCCTCCAGGATGAGAGCTACACGAACTTGAGTTTTCATTCTAACATTGATGATAGCAAGTCAAATTTAGGATATGTTTTCACCATGAATGGAGGAGCAGTAAGCTAGAAAAGTTCTAAGCAAGATACTACTGCTGACTCGACCATAGAGGCGGAATACATTACTGCAGCAGAAGCAGCAAAGGAAGGGGTGTGGATGAAGAAGGTTTATCAAAGATTTAGGAGTCATACCAAGTAGCGTGGAGTTGACTCCCATATATTGTAACAGCGACAGGGCGATAACTCTAACAAAGGAACCCAGGTCTCATCAGAATTATTCTGAGGAGGTTCCATCTGATTAGAGCGATCATGATCCGAAAAGATATAACAATCGAAAGAATTCCATCTAAAGATAACATTGCAGATCCACTAACGAAGCCACTAGCTCAGATTCTATTTGAGCATCACAGAAGTCTGATGGAGATCAGATACATAGGTGATTAGCTTTTGGTCAATTGGGAGATTGCTAGTTACAGGTGCCCTGCAAGCCAATCACATGAGTGATGGTACGTGTGACACACTGTGTGATCTTTTTGCTTATGATTAATATTGACATATTATCATATTATATTAAATGTTGCATATATATTATGATATCCTTGGTTCTATGCAATGGGAATCGGATCGTGATGAGATCACGATAATGAGATCGATTCACCTTTAAACACAGATCCTAAATAATCCCGGCCATAAGTTACTCAAGAGGGATATTAAGATAATCGGACAGATTGGTATACTATATACCCATCCATATGATAGAGGCTGCTGGTCTCATAGCCACTTGTGTGGAGACACTAAGGATATAGTACATGTGCTCATTAGAGACCGAGTTCATTGATTGATCTGCTTATGAAATATTGTATGGTTAATGATACCTAATATCAAATAGCGATTCCATAGTCCCAGTTGTGTATCTAGTCCTTAGACTTGAGACACCAAGGATGCCTTATATGAGTACCTCTTTCTTTGATGCTAGAGTTACAAGTTTGGAAAGTTCCAGATCTGGTACAGCTGATTATCGAGATTGGTAGCCAACCTTACGAAGGTAATTGAGTGTCAACATAGGATCATCCACTCTCGGTATCATGAGAGGAATATCCCATATGTGCTTCTTAGACAAATCTCTGGCCAGGGTCATTCAGATTGAGAGAGAAAGAGTTCTCCGAGAGAATCCGATTAGAGCAAAACTATAATGGATTCTATATATGGCTTGACAATACCATGTCCAATATACGATCTCTGGGATATTAGTTGGATGAGGGATTATAGATACACGGTAACTATGGACAAACAGGTCTGGTAGATATGATCCCCCTTGTACCATCTGGGGACTATGGCGTAGTGGTCTAGTACATCCACAGTCGATGAATCGAGTGAGGGGATAATAATTCACTATATCAAAATGAGTTCTGATAGGAGTGACTCACGACCAGCTCAGTATCGGGCCTAGAGGGTCACACACATATGGTGGATGCTTCAGTGAATAGAGGATTGGATGGAGATCCAATTAGCCCCTATTCTCATTAGATGAGACTCGATGATGATGGGCTCCTTAATTAAGGCCCAATTAGAGACCTAAGGAGATTATTGGATAGAGATCCAATAATATAAGGTTAGTGGGTAATTGGATGGAGATCGAATGCCCACTAAGGCAGGAGCTCTAGGGTTTTTTGTGGCTCTCTATAAATAGAAGGGGAGACTCATGGTTGATAGGTTGCAACTTTAGCCACCACCTCCTATCCTCCTCCCTCCCTCTGTGCAAGAGTTGCGAGATTAGATTGGAGAAGTTTCGCTGCAAAGATCCATCGTGTGGATAATGTTAGAGAGAATGACACTTAACCTCCTTCATCTTCTCCATCCAGATCTGAAATATAGGGATATATGTTCTCTCTAAGTAAAATCAATCTCTCACACATCATGGTTTTATCTATTTTTACGTTTTTCTCATGACTCAATATTTTGTACGATGATTTGATCTGCGTGGGAAACCAGTTTTTGTTTTGATTTCCACTACGCATGTGATGCACCCGCTGAGGTTTCCCAACACTTTTACCTTGAGATATTGGTAGCCCTTTGATGAAGTCCATGGAGATGTCAATCTAAGCTGATTCTGATATGGGTAGTGGTTGCAGCTTTTCTGGACTTGCCACTACTTCACCTTTTTGTTGTTGACATATATCACATTTTTCTACATAATCAAAAATAAATTTTTTCATGCTTCTCTAACAAAAGTTTTGCTTTACCCTCTTATATGTTCTCAGAAATCTGGAATGCCCTGCCGAAGGTGAAGAATGCATTTCATGTGTGATGATTTTAATGCAAGGGGAAGTGGGAGAAAGCACATACGACCCTTGTAGTGTAGATCTCTCGAATCCCAAGTATAATGGGCTATTGCACTCGGATCCTTCTCCAATTTTTCTATAATATCATAGGTCTCTGGATCTTTTTTTCATGCCTCCCTAATGTCCCTGAGAAAGTCAGTGGAAGGGAGAGGGCTAAAATTTCAGCTTGCTCTGGTAGCCATGATAGTGCATCTACAATAACGTTTTCTTTCCCCTTCTGATAAATAATTTCATAATCCAAACTAAGGAGTTCAGTTAACCATTTTTACTGCTTAGGGGATGATATTTTCTATTCTAAAAAAATACTTAAGGCTTCGGTGGTTGGTTTTGATTTGGAAGCAATGATCGATCAGGTAGGGTCTCTACTTTATAACAGCACACACAATTGCAAGTATCTCCTTGTTGTATATGGACATTTTATAATGAGAGGGAGATAAGGCCTTGCTGGTATATGTAAGTGGTTGGCCATCTTGCATCAGAACAGCTCCGATTCCAACTCTATATATGTCAGCCTTAACGATGAAGGGTCGGCTGAAATCGGGTAGCACTAGGATCGACGTCATCGTCATGGTTGCCTTGAGCTCATCAAAGGCTGTAAAGCTTTGTCCAACCACTAGAAGGAGTCATTTTTCCGTAGGAAGGTGAGTGGGGCACTGATCTTTCTGTAGTCCTTTACAAATTTTTGGTAGTAGTCCGTAAGTCCAAGGAAACCACATAACGATTTCATGTTTGCAGGTCTCGGCCAACCTTGTATCACTTATATCTTAATTAGTTCAACCACCACTCCATCTTTTGATATTATGTGCCCAAGGTACTCCACTTTACGCTGTAGAAAGCTGCATTTTGATTGTTTACTATAAAAGATATTCTCCCGAAGAATCATTAGAATAATTCGTAAGTGCTGAAAATGAATCTCAAGAGTAGGTGATAAAACCCTTCATCGAGCTCTATAGATTTTGATCTTTGAGGGGGATCAACCTTTGGAATGCTATAGGGGTTCCTCCCTCCTAGTAGTCGGCCATATGGTTGAATTGTAGATTGATCTTGCTTGATAAAAAGAGGTGGAGGCTACATGCTTATATATAGGGCTCCAAACCCTAGCCCTAGGGGGTGATTCCTAAGTTAATCCCCCCTTTTACCCCTCCTATAGATACCATGCATAAATAAAGGGGGTGGCGACCTAAGAGGCTACACAAGCCATGCCCCTCTGCTAGAAACCCTAGTCAACCCAAATTAAATCCTAGTCAAACTTCTTTATAGGATAGAAGTGACTAGGTGGGGTTTTATTACAATCTCATAGGATTCTTATTGATTACTTCTAGGGTGATTAGGACTCAACCCTGCTAGAGTCCTATCAAGCCTGTCCTCTTTAAATCAGCCTTGTCCTCAAGGCTGAGGGTCCATGAACTCTGCGAATTGGGTCTTCAGCTCCTCCCATGGGATCATTAATTAAACTTTGGCCTTCTCATCAGCTTGGGTGTCAGTGATAAGACTCCAGTAAAGTTGAGTCCTAATCTACCTAGAAGTAGTCAATAAAACCCTACTAGATTATAATAAAGTTACTCCTATCTTATAAAGGAGTATGGCTAGGTTTAGATTAGCCCTTAGGGCTTAGAGGCCATCAGTTTCCCCTTGCTTAGGTCGGCTATAGAGCCAACCTAGTCGCCCCCTGTTCCTATTAAGGTAGGTTGGCTATAGGAGAGGCAAAGGGATAATTTTACTTAGGTAAGCACTCCCTTAGGCTAGGGTTTTGATTCCTATATAATGATGTAGACACCCCTTCTCTTGAAGGAAGCAATTATCAATTTTATTTTAGCCTTGTGTCGAATCTAGGAGGGAGAAACCTCTACAGCGTTCCAAGGATTGATCCCCCCCCCTCAAGGATCAAAATCTATAGAGCTCCATCTGGGGTTCTATCATCTAGTATTAGCCAGTGATCTTGCTGCTCCTATAACCATCTTAGCCACCTCCATCTTCCCAAGCAATTCCCACAATTGCTACGACACGCGCCTCCACCTTCCACCCCAGCAGCAGATCAAATCAGTTTGTCGCCGCCCCCTGTATTTGATCTAGAATTCTAGTATATTTTTATCATCCACACCTCTTCAATACTGCAAGATTCCTTACTTTACATATTAAAGATTTTTTTCAAATTTTATCCATTGCAAATTTTGTTCGTCGCAAACATTATCATCGTTGCAAAGGCGAAACACTATAGATTTTCAACCGATTATTGCTTCTTGAAACTAAACTTTTAATTATCCTTTTTGCTAAAACTTTTATATAATTTTATAGATTATCTTAGCTTTCATGTAAGACTAATCTCGTGAAAAAACTCCTCGATCTGGACTTATAGCACTGTAATTATTCATTGCACAATATCGAAATTTTACAATGCGGAATCTACCTTCCATCTATTAGCCTCTTGAAACCAGACTTTTGTTCATCTTTTTTGGCTAAAATTTTTATACAATTCTCAAGATCAAGTTGTATTTTATTTGGATTTGATTTCATGAAAAAACCCTTTTTGGAACTGGTTTTTTTATGCAATCTTTGACCATCATGTAGTTCTGGAATTTTACGATGAAGGAATTTGTCTTTTGTCTTTTGCCCTATTTCCCTACTGTTATGCTGCCAAAATTTCGTCAAACTTTTTATTGGTATTAACAACATCTGAACTAAGGTTTCTACATAATTTTCTTGAACTTTCCTCTGGAATTTACGTCGAGAAGTCATCATGTCTCTGACGTAAAACTGGTTCAGCAGGATAGCACATTACGACACTTCTTTTCATCGAATTCTATTAGATTTGAGTGCTATTTTTTTGTGAGATTTTAGACTCTCTTTTCCTCATCTCTAAACCCTACTATCCTCATTAAAAACTCTTCTAAATATTATCCTAAACTAAATCCAAACAACCCCCAAATCAGCCATCCAAATCAACCTACTTCCTTATCGATCCACTTACCTTTTTAGGCAACTTTCCTTACCGAGACACCTACCTTTGCTGCCATCTATCTCAAATCTAAAATCTAATTTTCTAACCTTCATCTACTACTATCACAGCCCTAAAACTATACAATTTGCAGCCTAAACTCTACAAAACTGTAGCCCCAAATCTGCCCTAAACTGTAGCCTACTTTCATCCAAACCGATTCACTTTCCAACCGGCCACCCCCTTCTCCAAAATTCACATGCTACTAACCCAACAACAAAAACAATATCTTAATATTATAGATCTAGAGGTGTATACTATGATATCAGCATTGGCCGATTCGACCCATGGAAGAGGTGTATACAAAAAAAAGCTTGAAGCCTTTGGAAACCGTATGGAAGAGAAGATGCGACCCCTTTTCGCCAAATTCAGCATTGGCCGACTGTTGAACCCGAGAAAATCACAACATGGAGAAACTTTAGATCCATGAGACAATCCTCAAGAACATGGCCACATCACCTCTGATCTCAATAATCTACGCATGAAGATTGACTTTCCTAGATGGGAAGAAGGAGACCCGATCGGGTGGATCTCGAGCGCGGAGCGCTATTTTCGGTTCTACTGAACCACTGATGCCACATGGGTGGAGATTGCTGTCATCCACCTCGAGAGAGATGGTATTCAGTGGTTTAATTAGTTTAAGCACACCCATGGAGGACTCTCTTGGCAGCGATTCAAGGAAGGACTACTAGACTGCTTTGGACCAATTGATTTCAACAACATCAACGGACAATTAGTAAAGATTCGTCAAACCTCTACAATATGAGAATACCAAATAATGTTTGAGCATTTATCTAACCAAATTGAGAATTGGTCTAAGAAACAACTTTTAGGTACTTTTATCGAGGGCCTAAAGCCGGAGATCTGAGGAGAAGTAAAGAACAATTTCCTTCATGCGTATGACGACGATTTCCTTCATGCGTATCTAGGAAGAACAATTGAACCATGAGGTACGAAGGACAAGGGTCACTCCTCGACCAGCCATGCTAAGGCCTACTACCCCCTCTACTGCCATCTAAGCCCCTGCACCAAAAAAGTTGACAAGAGATTAGCTTCATGAACGATCGGCCAAGGAGTTGTGTTGGCATTGCGACGAACCATGGAGCCACGAACATCATTGCAAAAAGGGTCAGCTCATCATGATTGAACCAGTAGAGGATGAGGACAATGAAACATTTGAAGAAGCCCTTGAATCTAAAGAAGAAGCTCTGGAGGAAGAGTCCCAACCAGCCAACCACGCAGTGCACACATTGGCCGGCTATTCCAACCCGCAAATGATGAAAGTTGGAGGACTTCTAAAAGAGCAACTCATTACCATTCTCATCGACACGGGCAGCATCAATAAAATACTCAATAGTAAGGTTGCTGCATATTTGGTGCTTCAAATCAAAGGTTGCAACAAGTTTGACGTAAAGGTCACCGATGACCAAATCTTTAATTGTGACCAACGGTGCCCGCGGGTGAAACTACTCCTCCAAGATCAAGAAGTGGTAGCTAATTTCTTCCTCCTACCCATCAATGATTATGAAGCCATACTTAAGATCGAATGGCTCACAACACTAGGTGATATCTCTTGGAATTTTTCTAAATTAATCATGAAATTTTATTACAAAGGGAGATAGGTCACGTTACGAGGCAAGCGCGGGAGCCAAATTTTCGCAGTTTCATCGCAACAAATGGAGAAAAATTTGCACAAAGCACATGATGGATTCTTGATACATATTCAACAGCTATCTGTAGGAGAGAATGTACAAAACTCAAATCCTAAGCTTGCCCTTTGCATGAATGAATTCGTGGATGTTTTCTTGGAGCCGCGCAGGTTGCCCCCTAACCGGTCGCAGGACCACTGTATTCCTATTTGGCCAAGCAAACCTCTAGTAAATTTACGACCGTACCACTATCCTCACTTGCAGAAGGATGAGATCGAGAATATTGTTAAAGAGATGCTTGACACCGGGGTGATTCGACCAAGCTGCAGCCCTTACTCCTCACCGGTGTTGCTAGTGCGCAAGAAAGATGGTACGTGGTGGATGTGCGTTGACTACCGGGCTCTAAATACCATCACTGTCAAGGATAAATATCCTATCCCATTCGTAGATGAACTCTTGGATGAATTAAAAGGAGCCTGAGTCCTCACTAAATTAGATCTCCGATCCGGATACCATTAGATTCGGATATGCACTGAAGATATTTTGAAAACTGCATTCCGCACGCATAATGGCTACTACGAGTATCTTGTAATGCCTTTCGGACTTACGAATGCTTCTTCTAATTTCTAAAGCCTAATGAATGACATCTTCTAGAGTTTTCTATGCAAGTTTGTATTGGTATTCTTTGATAATATTCTCATTTATAGCCCTACGCTCGATATATATTTTCAGCACTTATGAACTGTTCTAACGATTCTTTGAGAGAATACTCCTTATGTTAAACAGTCAAAGTGCAGCTTCTTATAGCATAAATTAGAGTATCTTGGGCACATTATATTAGAGGATGGAGTGGCGGTAGACTCGACAAAGATCAAGGCAATGCAAGGATGGCCGAGGCCTACAAACATACAATCATTACATGATTTTCTTGGACTCACGGACTACTACCAAAATTTTATGAAAGATTATGACAAGATCAGTGCCCCGCTCACATCCTTACTGAAGAAAGACTCCTTCTTGTGGTTGGATAAAGCCTCCGCAGCCTTCGAACGACTCAAGACAACCATGACGATGACGTCGGTCCTAACGCTGCCCGATTTCAATCGTACTTTGGTCATTAAGGCTGATGCATCAAGAGTTAGAATTTTGGCTATTCTTATACAAGATGGTCAACTCCTATTTTACACTGAGGCTTCCCCCACACTTCATACAAGGTTTTTACAAGAGATAACTAATTACTACCAAATTTAAAATATGGTTGGATACAGGTCCATGATACGAAAGAGGAGTTAAACTAGAAGATTTATAATTCATGCTCACGCCAGATTGGGCTCTCATCATCTTGAATCGTATCAGAGGGCAGTCATCATTCCAAAAGAAAGATTGGCTATCACTAAAGACTAACCATGTGGCAGCCCAAGCAAGCAAGAAACTTCCCCGGACAAATGCCAGAGCAGAAGAAAGTTTCCTGAGAAAGATTAAGTCCCCCTTCATCTCCACCAGCATGAAATTCAAGCCTCAAAAAAGTGGTCTCCCTATTTCTTTGGGCCTTGCAAAATTTGGGATCATATTGGGGCCCCAACCTGGAGATCAGATCTGTGCACTATATCAAAATTACAGTTAATCCTCCAAGTATCCCATCTCAAATAAAAATTTAAAGATGATGACTCAGCTCAAGTTCTTTCAATTGACACCCAAGCTAATGAGGAGTTGAAGACCCGATTCCTTAAGTTCATGAAACATCAGCCTTGAGCACAAGGTTGATTTTAAGAGCGCAAGTTTGATAGGACTCTAACAGGGTTGAGTCCTAATCTCACTAGAAGTAGTCAATAAAACCTTGCTAGATTGTAATAAAGCCACTCATATCTTATAAAGGAGTATGGCTAGGGTTTATATTAGCCCTTAGGGCTTAGTGGCCGTCGCCCCCTTACTGAGTTGGTTGGCTAGAGTTTCCCCCTGCTTAGGTCGGCTATAGAGCCAACCTAGTCACCCCATATTTCTATTAAGGCAGGTTAGCTATATGAGGGGCAAAGGGATAATTTTACTTAGGTAAGTACCCCCTTAGGCTAGGTTTTGATCCCTATATAATGATGTAGCCACCCCCTCTCTTGAAGGAAGTAATTATTAATTTTATTTCAGCCTTGTGCCAAATCTAGGAGGGAGGAACCCCTACAACATTCTAAGGGTTGATCCCCCTCAAGGATCAAAATCTATAGAGCTCTATATAGGGTTTTATCAACCAGTTGAATGGATTTAGGCTGAATCATCTTGTTTAAATTTCTATTTGAGGTGGGATACTTAGAGGATCAACTGTAATCTTGATCTGGTGCACAGATCTGATCTCCAGGTTAGGGCCTCAATGTGATCCCCAATTTTACAAGGCCCAAAGAAATAGGGAGACCACCTTCTTGAGGCTTGAATTTCATGCTGGTAGAGTTAGAGATGAAGGGGGACTTAATCTTTCTCAGGAAACTTTCTTCTACTCTGACGTTTGTTAGGGGAAAGTTTCTTCCTTACATAGGCTGCCATATAGTTGCTCTGTAATAGTAGTTGTGCCTTCTTTTGGAGTGAGGGCTGTCCTCTGATAAAATCTCTAATGGTGTGAGCCTGATCTGAGTTTGAGGTGGGTAGGAGTGGTGATTTTTCGAGGCCCATTTTCACTTTTTTGTGCTGTTGATCATTTTACATGAGGATGGTGTTGACCCCCACTCTGGATGTGTCTGCTCCAATAATAAATATCTAGCTATGATTTGGTGTGGATGACATCATGGTCATGAGGGCTATAGTCCCACTCGGTTAAGGTGGTGTATCTTTCTTTATAATGAGAGGTATGATGTTCATGCTTCGTTGAGTCCTGCGAATGATCCTTCCCCTTTTTTGATTTTGCCACTGGAGGAGCTCAATTTTCTTGCAGTCTTGGGTCACAGATTGGAGGTCATCATCAAGGAAGTCTTTAAGCATCATGGTCCAATTCTAGGGAAAGTCGTGGAAGTCACCTGAGATCAGCAACCATAGTGAGTTCAGTGGGATGTAATACTTTAGAAGTAGCTTATCTCTAGGGAAAATGATATAGGGATGTTTCATAGCAGAAAATAAGCATGGTGCAACAATCCATGTCTCTATCATCTCTTGCATGACCCTTTTATCTTTGACCTTCTAAGGTTGTAGGAAGCAATCTGGCCGAGCAACAACTGGTAGAAGTTTCAGCCTGTTCAGCATAGGAGGGTCAGACAGCTTCAGATGAGGTAATCAGCTCGGTTTGGTGGAGACGCCTAAAATTTTAGTAAGCTGTGGGAGAGGGTTCTTATCTTTAATCTCATGAAACCCTTGAATTTGAATTGGAAAACTACTGAATTTTTCTTTTGGTACCCCCTCCAAGTGTTGTGTGTGGTTGTAGTCGCTGGGCTCCCTCGTAGAATCACCTACTCTCCTTTTCTAAAAAATTTATGGTTAGCTTCGAAAAATTTCAGAAAACATATCCAATCATGGACAACCAATCAATGCTAAGTACTATATCAAAATCATCAAGAGGGAGAAGGAAAAAATTAGCAACTATGTCTTGCTCCTATAGGCTCAGTTTAAACCACGGGCACTTCTAGTTGCACTTCAGAATTTGGCCGTTAGCTACCTTGACTTCGAACCCGTTATAATCTTCTTTTTAAAGCATTAAGTGGGTAGCAACCTTACTGCTCATGAAGTTGTGTGTGCTCCCGGCATCAACAAGGATGATGATGGACTGTTGCTCGAGAAACCCTTCAATCTTCAATTTTTACAGGTTCATGTAGCCGGCTAAGTTAAGGACCATGCAGGTGGCCGGTTATCATGTATCCTTCTCCTTGGGCTCCAAAATCGTATCTTCTCATATTAGTTTCTTTAGTTAAGGGGATCGACTGATAGTAGGGGGAGGTCAAAGCTTTTGTGTCACTGGTCGAGGAGTGACCCTAGTCCTCTAGCTTCATAATTCAACTGCTCCTCTTGATGTCGTGCGAAGGAGATGGCTGCCTTAAGTATGTATGGCTGTCGTGATTTAACTTCTTCGTGAATCTCTAGCTTCAAGCCCCCAATAAAAGTCCTCAATATCTACTTTTCAGACTAATCATAAGTTTAATTAGATAACCTTTCAAACCTGGTTCGGTACTCTTGGATGGTAAAGGTTTGAAGGATCTTTGTTAGTTCTTCATCACAATTCTTGCAATCAATTGGTGCTGAAGGTTTATATGTTATTGGTTGGGATGTGGCTCTCATGCTTTGAGCATCTTAATTGAGATGCCCTTCTTGAAGTTGTGCAAAGGAGGTTGATGTCATCGAGGTGTAGAGCTGTAGTGTCTTAACTTCGTTTCTTATCTTTGGTGGGTTCTTTTTGTAATCTAAATTTGTATCACATTGTGATCTTTTTGGGCTTGATGATCAGCCAACCTAAACTCCTCGAAGAGAACCCATAATTTAGCATCCATACATTTCTCGAAAGCCTCTAATTTGGCTTCGAATAAGCCCATCGATGTCATGACGTAAGGATCTCCAACTTGTCAAATAAATCGACTGAAGAGTGTGGCTGTAATTTTCAGGTTAAAGGCAGCAAATGACAGTAATGTTGAGGCTATGATGGTGAAATCTCTAAGTGGAGGATGGCAGCCAAGGGTAGCAACAACGGTGGAGGAGGAAGATAGCAGCATTATTGTCAGTTGCGGTCCTTCGGTGATTCTGCAATGTTGATGCTGCAATGTCATCGAGGCTGTGATTTTTTAGGTGGCTGATATCTATCAAAAGATGACAATCAAGAGATCTAAGTTAGAAGGCAGTAGTGACGATGGAGGAAGAAGAGGGCAGCAGCAATATCGACTGCAGCTGCGCTATAACTTCGTGGCTACAAGTGACATCGTTTGCAGTAAGGGTGCGGCTGCAATAGGAGGAAGATGGGCAATGGTGTGCACGGCTATTACGAAGGAGGGCAGTAGTGGTATAAAGTGAGAGATGCTGCTGTCATATTTAATTTGTTGCTGGCCGTGATCAAGATAGTTAGCAGCGAACGATTGTTGCAGGCTGCGATGTAAATAAATTACAGCGAAAGATCGTTATTGGTAGCTTTTTGCCTCAATGATTACTGCTGGTTGCGATCAAGGAGGATGGCAGTGAGAGGTCACTATTGACAACATTGTGTAGTGAAAGATGCATGCTGCGGTTGAAAGGATAAGGGAGATTGGGTGGCTGAAAGGTTGGTGGACCGAAGGCTACAATTTTTTTGGGCTAGTTTTATGGCAGTTTTGGGTGCGGTTAGGGGCTACAGTATTGTGTAGTTTTGGCTACGATTTGGTGTGTTTTTAGGGCTATGATAGTAGTGGATAAAAGTTAGGAAAAGGGATTTTGGATCTGGGATAGATTGCAGCAAAGGTAGGTGGATCGATAAGGAAGGTTGGATGAAAAGGTAGGTGGATCGGTAACGAAGGTTGGCTGCGGTTTAGGGCTGATATGGGTGGCTGTTTGGGATCAGTTTAGGATGTGGTTTGGAAGTGTTTTTAGTGAGGATATTAGGATTCATAAATGAGAGAAAGAGAGTCTAAAATTCCACAAAATAAAACACTCAAAATCGATGGAATTCGACAAAGAAAGGTGTTGCAATGTGCTGTCCTGCCGAATAGATTTTACGTTAGAGAAACAATAAATTCTTGACATAAATTCCAAAAGAAAATTCAAGGAAAATATGCAGAAACCCTAGGTCAGATGTGGTCAATATCAAAAAAAACTTTGACAAAATTTTGGCATAGTAACAGTAGGAAGATAGGGCAAAAGATGGAAGGTAGTTCCTTGGTCGTAAAATTCCAGCACTGTATGATGACAAAAGAAGGCATAACAAAACCAGTTCCAAAAGGAATTTTTTCTAGAAATCAATCCTAGATGAAAGCTAAGTTGATCTATGAAATTATATAAAAATTTTGGCCAAAAAAGATAAACAAAACTTCAGTTTCAAAAGGTCAAAATGCATAAGGTAGATTCTTCATTGTAAAATTCTAGCACTGTGCTATGAAGAATTGCAGCACTATAATTCCTGTTTCATAAAGAATTTTTCTCAGAGATCAATCTTAGATGAAAGCTAAGACAATCTATGAAATTATGTAAAAGTTTTGGCCAAAAAGAATAAACAAAAATTTGGTTTCAATGGGCTAACATGTGGAAGGCAGTTCTTCATCGTAAAATTTCAGCACTACACGATGAAGAATTATAGAGCTATATGTCTGGATCCAGAAAAAGTTTTTTCCAGAGATCAGTCTTAGATGAAAGCTAAGATGATCTATGAATATATATAAAAGTTTCAACTAAAAAAGATGATCAAAAGTTTAGTTTCAAGAGGTAATAATCGGTTGAAATTTTTCTATAGCTTTTCCCCTTTGCAACGATGTTAACATTTGCGACGGTAGAATTTTGCAGCAAAGAAACTTTAAATAAACTTCTCCCATGTATAAGATAAAGGAATAATAGTAGCAAGAGATGTGGGTTTTGCAGTTTTTACTAGATCTATGATGTTGACACATAGGACGGCAGCAGATTGATGGATATACGGCTTGGTGGGGGACAATGGAAGAAGGTGACATCAAAAGTAACTGTGGGAATTGCTTGGAAGATGGAGACGGCAAAGATGGCTATAGGGCAGCATGAAGGTGACTTTGATACCAGATGATAGAACCCCTAATAGAGCTCTATAGATTTTGATCTTTGAGGGGGATCAACCCTTGGAACGCTATAGGAGTTCCTCCCTCCTAGTAGTCAATCATATGGATGAATTGTAGATTGATCTTGCTTGATAAAAAGAAGTGAGGGCTATATGCTTATATAGGACTCCAAGCCCTAGCCCTAGGGGGTGGATCATAAGTGAATTCTTACTTTTGCCCCTCCTATAGCTATCATGTATAAATAAAGGGGGTGGCCACCTAAGAGGCTACACAAGCCATGCCCCTCTGCTAGAAACCCTAGCCGACCAACCCAATGAAGGGGCCAACGACCAGTAAGCTCTAAGGCCCTAAATTAAACCCTATCCAAACTTCTTTATAGGATAGAAGTGACTAGGTGGGGTTTTATTACAATCTCATAGGGTTCTTATTGATTACTTCTAGGGTGATTAGGACTCAACCCTGCTGGAGTCCTATCAGTAGGGCTGTAAATGAGAATATTATTAAAGAATACCAGCATAAATTTGCATAAGAAGCTCTAAAAAATGTCATTCATTAGGCTTTGGAAGGTGGAAGGAGCATTAGTAAGTCTGAAATTCGTACCAAGAATTTGTAGTATCCGTTGTACGTAAGGAATGCCATTTTTGGGATATCTTCAGCACATACCCGAATCTAATGGTACCCGACATGAAGGTCTAACTTTGTGAAGACTCGGGCTCTTTTTAGTTCATCCAAGAGTTCATCCATTACTAGTATGGGGTACTTATCCTTGACGGTGATGATGTTTAAAGCCCAGTAGTCAATGCACATCCACCAAGTTCTGTCCTTCTTGCACACTAGCAGCACTTTTGAAATAGGGGCTGCAGTTTGGCCAAATCACCCTAGTGTCGAGCATCACCTTTACAATATTCTCAATCTCATCCTTCTATAGGTGAGTGTAGCGATATAGCCTTGAGTTTGCTTGGAAGAATAGCGATTCGATGATCATGTTGTTAGGTAGGGGGGAGTCCACATAGTTCAGCTAAAACATTGATGAATTCTTCCAGTAATTCGATGAGTTTTGGATCCATAATTTACATGTTTCTCTCCTCTGATGGCTACTAGATATGCATCAAAAAATTGCCATGTGCCTTATGTAGAACTTTCTCCATTTGTTGTGTCGAAATAGTGGAGATATGACTTCCGCGCTTGTCGCGTAGGGTGACCTATTTGCCTTTGCAATAAAATTTCATAATCAATTTAGAGAAGTTTGAAGATATGTCACGTAGCATTGTTAACCATTTGATTCTGAGCATGGCTTCATAGTCATCAATGAGTAGGAGGAAGAAGTTGGCTATAATCTCCTGATCTTGTAGAAGCAGTTTCACCCGTGAGCACTGTTGGTCGCACTTTAGGATCTGACTGTCGGTGACCTTTACGTCAAATTTGTTGCAACCTTCAATGTAGAGCACCATACAAGCAATAACCTTACTATTGAGGAAATTATTTGTGCTCCCCATGTCGATAAGAATGGTGATGGGTTGTTGCTTGAGAATGCCTCCCACTTTCATTGTTTACGAGTTGGAGTAGTTGGCTAGTGCATGCAACGTAAAATTAGTCGATTGGGGCTCTTCCTCCATAACTTCTTTGGTTTCGAGGAACTCTTCTGATGGTTCAATATCTTCATCCTCTATTAGTTCAATCATAAAAAGTCGCCTCTTCTTGCAGCGGGCTCGTAGCAGTGCCAACATAATCCCCTGACCGAATGCTCTCGAAATTCTTCTTTTGTCAACATTTTCGGTGTGGGAGCATGAATGGCAGTAGAGGAGGCTAAGGGCTTTGGTATTGCTAGTTAGAAAGTGACCCTAGTCCTTCAGACCTCGTGGTTTAATCGCTCCTCTTGTAACCACGCGAAGAAGATGGCCATGATAAGCATGTATGGTTGTTGCGCTTTCACTTCCCCTTGGATCTTCGGCTTCTAGCCCTTAATAAAGGTTTCCAAAAGTTATTTTTCTAACCAATCATGAGTTTAGTTAGATAATTGTTCAAACCTTATTTGGTATTCTTGTATAGTAGTGGTTTGTCAGATCTCTGTCAATTATCTGTCAATGTTCTCATAATCGGTAGGTCCGAAACGGTTTAATAGTCCTTCCTTAAATTATCACCAGGAAAAGGCTCCATAGGTGTTCTCAAACCAATTAAACCACTAAATAACATCCCCTTCAAGATGGATAGCTACAATCTCTACCGTGGCAGCATCTATGGTTTGGTGGAACCGAAAGTAGCGCTCTGCATGTGAGATTCAGTCATTGGAGTCTCCTTCCCATCTAGGGAAGTCTACCCTTATGCATGAATTATATGGATCAGTATAGTGTCTCCTTACTCTTGAAAGTCCTCTTTCCGATCTAAAGTCTCCCCTTGTTGAGATTTCCTTAGGCTCAGTGGCTAGCTCATGCTGAGTTCGACAAAAAGAGACTGGATCTTCTCCTCCATGCAGGTCTCAAAGGCTTCAAACTTGGCATTGATGGCCTTCTCTGATGCCATGGTATAAGCCTCCAGATCTATGATGTTGAGGTCTCTTTTTTGTTGATGCGTTAATGGCATGAGATGGTTTGGAAAAGGGGTGGCCGAAGGGTGGGTAGATCAGTGAAGGAATAGGTTGTAGTTTGGTAGGTGTCTTTTTTTTTTTGGATTGTGATGGCAGGGGTTGAAGATGAGGAAGAGGGAGTTTTGGCTACTGTTTTGCCGAACAAAATTTGCATCAAAGAAACAATGGATTCTCGACATAAATTCTAGTAGAAACTCAAGGAAATTGTGCAGAATTTCAATAGAAGACCTTGGTTCAGATGAGAGCAACAATAGCAATTCAGATTAAAGAAATTTCATCAGTGTAACAGTAGGAAAATCGATATAAAGTAAGAGGGCAGAATCCTCATCATAAAATTTCAACAGTTTGTGATGATGATTTGTAGTAGTATAAGATTATTTTCATAGAGGAGTTTTATGATATATCAATCTTAGATGGAAGCCAAGTTGATCTATGAAAATGTATAAAAATTTTGTCCAAGAAAGGTATTCAATAGATTAGTTTCCATAAGCATTTATGTAGCTGAAAATTTTCTGCAGTAATTCCTATTTTACAATGATGATCACGTTTGCGACAGAAGAAATTTGTAGTAAAGTAAGGATAGGAAATTCTCTTTGGAATGTAAGGATAGAAAATTATAGTAGCAACAAGGTAGGAATTTACCAGATCTTTAATACAATCGATGGAGGCAGTAGTAGATTGATTTGATCTGCAGCAAGGGGATGACGGTGGAGGTGACGTCAATAGCAATTGTGGGAATTACTTGGCTTGGTGGAGGCGATAGAGATGGCAACAGGGGCAACAAGATCGCTGCTCTGATACTAGATGATAGACCCCAGAGGAGCTTTATAGAGTTTTGGTCTTTAAGGGGGATCAACCCTTGGAACACTATAGGGGTTCCTCCCTCATAGGGTCAACCACAAAAATGAATTAGAAGGATTCTTGCTTGATGAAAAAGAGGTAGAGGCTACAAGCTTATATAGGGCTCAAAACCCTAGCCCTGGGGGTGCTTCCTAAGTAAATTTCCTCCCTTGCCCCTCCTATAGCTGCCATGCCTAATTGGGGGGGCAACGGCCTACGTGGTAGCTCGAGCCGAGAGTACCTACTAGAAACCCTAGCCGACCAGCCCAATAAAGGGGGCAACATCTATTAAGCCCTAAGTCCCCAAAATAAACCGTGGCCACACTTCTTTATAGGATAAAGGTGACTAGGTAGGGTTTTATTATAATCTTGCAAAGTTTTATTAATTACTATTTAGTTGAGTAGGACCCAACCCTGTTAGGGTCCTATCACCCCTGCTCCCAACCATCCCTTGTTGCCAAAGAAATTAATGAAGAACTTTGTGATAGATCTGCAAAAGGCCTTTGTTGGCATTGTAACGAACTTTGGAGTCGCAACCATCGCTGCAAAAAAGAAAAACTTTCCATGATAGAATTTGAAAGAGAGTACCTTCAACCTGAGGAGGAGAACACGAAGGAGGACCCACAATCGACCGATTGGATGACTCACGCTCTAACCGGCTATGCAAACCTGCAAGCAATAAAACTTGAATAATCTCTTATTAACCAAGAGCCCACCACCATCCTCATCAAGACCAGGAGCACCAACAACTTTATGAACAGCAAGGTTGCTACCAATTGATGCTCCAAAGTGAAGATTGTAGTAAGTTTGATGTTGAGATCACCGACGATCGAATTTTGAAGTACTCGTAGGTGAAATTATTTCTACAAGGCCAAAGGATCATTATTGATTTTTCCCTCCTCCCTCTTGATAATTATAAGGTTGTGCTCAATATCAAATGGCTGACTATGTTAGGTGATATTCCCTGAAATTTTTTCAAATTTATCATGAAACTTTTCAACCATGGGAAACAGGTGATTCTGTGTGGAAAATGCAGGAGCGATGTAACGACGATTTGCACACAGTGAATGGAGGAAGTTTTGCACAAAGTGAATAGCTGCTTCTTAATGCAATTCTAGCAGCAATCTATGAGGAAGACAACAAAAATTGAAGACCAAACCTACTCCACTTGCCTGCTGAATTTTCAGATGTCTTCGTCGAACTGCATAGCCTTCCTCCTACCCGTCGGCATGATCACCAAATTCCAATTCTTTTAGGCAACCCACCATTGAACACTCAGTCATATCATTATCCTCACCTCTAGAAATTTAAAATAGAGAGGATTAAAAATGAGATGCTTGAAACAGGGGTCATCCGGCCAAGTTGCAGCCCCAACTCTTCGTCGATGCTAGCTTTACCCGACTTCGACAAAGTTTTTATGATTGACACATCAAGATCTAGAATTTGTTATCCACATGCAAGATGGCTGACCCCTAATATGCACTGAGGCTCTCTTGACACTTCATACGATGCTTCTGATCTGTAAAGGGATACTAATTGCTACTGGATTTGAAGTTTGGTATAATACAGGTCAATAGCACAAAGGAGCAATAAAAATAGGCTTAGTAAAATTATAGCTCCTATCCACCTCAAACTCAAAACAGGCTTACACTGCTAGTTACAGGGGCCCTGCAAGACAATCACGTGAGTGATGGCACGTGTGATATGTTGCGCGATTTTTTTGCTTAAGATTATTACTGGCATATTCTCACATTATATTATTTATTGTATATATATTGTGATGTCCTTGGTTCTGTATAATAGAAATCGGATCATGATGAAATCACGATAATAATATTGATTCACCTTTAAACATAAATCCTAAATAATCTCGGTCATAGGTTACTCGAGAGAGACATCGAGATAACCGGATAGATTGGTGTACTATATACCCGTCCATATGATGGAGGCGACTGGTCTCATAGCCACTTATGTGGAGATACTAAGGATATAGTACAGGTGCTCATTAGAGAATAAGTTCATTGATTGATCCACTTATAGAATGTTATATGGTTAATGATACCTAATGTCAGACAGTACTTCCATAGTCTCAGTTGTGTATCTAGTCCTTAGACTTGAGACACCAAGGATATCTTGTTTGAGTACTCCTTTCTTTGATACTAGACTTACAGGTTTAGAAAGTTTCAGATCTTGTACAACTGGTTATCGGGACTGGTAGCCAACCTTACAAAGGCAATTGAGTGTCAATAAAGGATCATCCACTCTCGATATCGTGAGAGAAATATCACGTATATGCTTGCTTAGACAAATCATTGGCCAGGGTCATTCAGATTGAGAGAGAAAGAGTTCTCTAATAGAATCTGATTAGAGCAAGACAAATTGATTTCGTGTGTGACCTAACAGAACCATATCTAATATACGGTCTCTGGGATATTAGTTGGATGAGGGATAATAGATACATGGTAATTATAGACAGACAAGTCCGATGGATTTAATTCCCCTATACCGTTTGGGGACTATGGCGTAGTGGCCTAGTACGTCTATAGTCAATGAATTGAGTGAATTATTATGGAGATAATAATTCACTATATTACAAGGAGTTCTGATGGGAGCGACTCACAACTAGCTCGATATCAAGCCTAGAGGGTCACACACATATGGTGGATGCTTCAACGAATAGAGGATTAGATGGAGATCCAATTAGCCCCTATTCTCATTAGATGAGACCCTATATTGATGGACTCCTTAGTAGAGGCCGAATTAGAGGCCTAAGGAGATTATTGGATAGAGATCCAATAATGCAAGATTAGTGGATAATTGGATAGAGATCCAATACCCACTAAGGCAGGAGCCCTAGAGTTTTTGGTGGCTCTCTATAAATAGGAGGGGAGACATGGTTGATAGGCTATAGCTTTAGCCTCCCCCTCCTATTCTCCTCCCTCCCTCTACGAGAGTTGCAAGATCAGATTGGAGGAGATTCGCTGTAGAGATCCATCATGTAGATACTGTTAGAGAGGAAGATGCTTGACTTCCTTCATCCTCTCCATCCAGATCTGGAATACAACGATATACGATCTTCCTAGGTAAAATAATCTTTCACATGATATGGTTTTTTCGATTTTTGTGACTTTCTTACGATCCAATATTTTGTACGATAATTTTATTTACGTGGGAAACCAGTTTTGTTTTTATTTCTACTCTACATGTGATGCTCCCGTTGAGATTTCCCAATAGTGGTATCAAAGTCAAGGTTTTCATATGAAAGCTTGGTTTTAAACTATGTGTGATAAGAATGCATCACGAAGAACTGTTCTGCGCATTCTTACTGCGTTTTCACATTGAAGGCAGCAAAGAAGGCCATGGTCAAGCCCTCTGCAAGGGTAGCTGGCCACGGCTAGGCCCCTTGCAGGAGAGGCCGACCACGACCTGGCCACCTACAAGGGGGTGGTCGGCTATGGCCAAGGCCCCTTGCAGGCGCCACTGCACGTCTAGGGCGGCCACTGCAGCAAAGGCTGCAAGAGAGGTGACCTACAGGTGCCCACCCGGCGGTGGCCGCCTATGTCTGGGCGGGCCTACATACCAGTGGCCCGAGGCGTGTCGCCACCAGGGGTTGCCGAGGCGGACCACCATGAGTAGAGGCAACCTGGCGCGACCGCCACATGCGTAGTAGTGACGGTGACCATAAGATGAGGGCAAAAGGGGAGGGCTAGGGCATCCTTTTTGAGAAAAGGATGATTATACCCCTTGGAATTTAAGAAATTTTGAGGTCTGTCCGATGCGCAAAATACCAAAAACACCCTCAATAATTCTGAAAATTTCAAGGACTCCTTATATCCAAAATTATGAAAATGCCCTTTATAATTCTAGAAATTTCAAGCATATCCTGATTTTTTAAAAAATAATTAATTAAATAGTTTAATTAATTATTATATATATCTAGTAATCCTACATATAATGTGATATACATGTGATGTATGATGTGGATGGATGATCATGAGCCAAGTGTTGTGATATGTGTAATTGATATTATTATTATTATTATTGGGGCCTGCAAGCCTCCGTTTTTCACATTTATTATCGAGCCTACATGCTTGTGATTATTTGCAATTACATGACGAGGCACGGTGGGAGCGTGAAGGTGATAGCGGGACCCACGATGATGAGGCTGGAGATCACGATGCATAGTGATGCAGCGATCCGACGGAACCAGTGATGATGAGATCAACGATCACAGGGCATGGAGATACGCTGATGCACACATAGATCCTATTATGAGTGATTAGGCCCACTGGCTCGGGCTTAATCATATTAGGTGATGCCTCATTATTATCCAGTGTGGCTTGCATATGTAATGTGTTATACACCTACCATATATATATACATATATATATATACATATATTAAATATGTATGTGTGTGATAAGATATATTAGGAGACCGATACGAAACAAAAACCCCTCCTACGATAATATTAAGTTGGTAAGCGTGGGTCAATAAGATTGACCCACATGGTCTTCCATCGTTATAGGAAGAAATTGAATCACAACATAGGTTGAGTTGGTCGAGTCCCTCGAGGCTCACCTATCTATGTGATCGAGTTCTTGCCTATGACATAGAGATATCACCGGTGACTTGAGGACATAGTGTGCTTGGTCAAGTCCCTCGAGGGCATATCATCAAATCGGACTCACCTTGTAACGATGGTGATAACTTAACTTAATATTATGGTTGATCGAGTCCCTCGAGACCATGATGATTTGGAGGTCGAACATGACAAGAATCATAAGGAGTTATGATTGGCAAGAGTTTCCTACCTTTTAGGCTTAGTGTAATTGGTCGAGTCCCTCAAGGTTATATTAAGATGTCGATTGGATCCCGATCCCCACTAGGAGTTTGTCGAAGACTTTCATCTCACATGTCGAGGGTGTCGCGTGATTCACTATAAAAATAGTGGGAGTATATTAAGATAGAAGTCCATATTGTAATTAGTATTTTCTGTAAAATTTGCATGTTATTTATTTATATTATATCTTGTTTGTCAGAAACATGTCGCTTACAAACCCCCTGTGTGGCATACTTGATGCCAACCGCCTCACTGGTCCAAACTACACGGATTGGCTTCATAATTTGATAATTATTCTCAGAGCGAAAAAAATCACATATGTCCTTGATACAATTATGCCCACACCAGAAGAATGGGCAAGCGAGGATGAGATCGATCACTATGTGAAGTATATAGATGATTCCACATTGGCAAAATGTTATATGCTGGCCTCCATGACTCTTAAGTTACAGAGGCAATATGAGAGCATGGATGCATATTCTATCCTTCTTCATCTCTACCAACTATTTGAGAAACAGGGAAGAACTCAAATATATGAGACATCTAAGAGATTCTTCCAAGCCAGGATGACAAAAGGGATATCAGTTGAGAATTATGTCCTAAAGATGATAGAATGGCTCGAGAAACTCACAGGTCCTGGAGGATAACTTGTGCATTGATCTTATACCTTAGTCCTTACTAGATTCTTTTTCTCACTTCATAATAAATTTTAACATGAGCAAGTTTGAGGTGAATCTCCCTAAGCTCCTTAATATATTGAGGGAAGCTAAGAGTACCATCAAGAAGGAGAAGCAATTCTCTATATTGGTGAGACCAAAAAGAAAAGGAAGGTCAATAAGATCCTTAAGAAGGGCAAGGGCAAAGAAAGACTGAGTAAGGCAAAGGTTGCCAAGAAAGACCCGATAAAGGAGAAAGGATAGTGCTTCCATTACAACTAAGATGGGTATTAGAAGAGGAATTGTAAGGTCTACCTTACAGAGAAGGCAAAACAAAAGCTTGGAGAAGCTTCAGGTATATTCGTGATCAGTCGTCACTTATCATATTTCATGATAACACATGGGTATTGGATATCGGGAGTGCTTACCATATCTGCAATTCGTTGCAGGTTCTAGCAAGACCTAGGAGATTGGATAGAGGTGAGATGGATCTCAAGATGGGTAATGAAGCAAGAGTTACTACAATTACTATTGGGGAGGTCGTCCTACATATGTCTGGTGGAGCTATTATTGCATTAGATACATACTATTTTGTCCATTCCATTATCAAAAATATTATTTCCATCTCTTATTTGACAATTAATGGATATAAATTAGTCTTTGAGAACGATAGTTGTTCAATAATTATGAATGATGAGATCAACACTAGAGGGACCCTTATAGATGGTATATATATATGTTAGATATTGTTTCATACATCATGAATATAAATACATCTAAGAGGAAAAGAGATGATGTGAATAATGCATACCTATGGTATTATAGGCTAGGTTATATACATGAGGGAAGGATTCAAAAGTTGTCGAAAGATGGATACTTAGATCCATTTGACTATGAGTCATATGCAACTTACGAACCTTGCCTTCATGGGAAGATGAAACTCTCCTTTTAATGAAACTAGAGAGAACTACTATGTTATTGGAACTCGTAGATAGTGATGTTTATGGTCCCATGTCGACTCAGGCTATAGGTGGTTACTCAAACTTCATTACATTCACTGATGATTTATCTAAGTATGGACATGTGTACTTGATGAAGTACAAGTCTGAGACCTTTGAAAAATTTAGGGAATATAAGAATGAAGTCGAGAACCAGATTGAAAGACTATTAAGACTCTCCGATCAGATCGAGGAGGAGAGTACTTGAGTATGGAGTTCATTCATTTTCTCAAGGACAATGGGATTCTATCCTAGTGGACACCTCCTTATACACGTCAGCTCAATAGTGTATCAGAAAGGAAGAATCGCACATTGTTAGACATGGTGTGATCCATGATCAGTTTCACTAACCTACCTATCTCATTCTAAGGATACACCCTAAAGACCGCAGCTTACCTTCTGAACAGAGTTTCATCAAAGTCAGTAGTGTCTATACCATATGAGATATGGAAAGGAAATAAGCCTAATCTTAACATAGTTAATATTGGGGGCTATCTTGTCCACGTTAGAAGACATAACCCTAATAAGTTGGAACCAAAGATAGAATGATACACATTCATGAGATACCCTAAGGAAACTTATGGGTATTATTTCTATCATCCCGAGGACCGAAAGATCTTTGTCGCCAAGAGAGCTATGTTCCTTAAGAAGGAACATATTCTTGGTAGAAACATTGGGAGTGAGATCGAGTTGAGCAAGGTTGGAGAACCTAGCCCAAGCACCATTCCAGAGCCCGAGTCTATTCAAGTACCTAGCACACAAGTTCCAACTTTGCACAATTCTAGCAGAGTATCTTACTCTCCTGAAAGATATGTGGGACATATCAGTGGAGAGGACTCTCAGGATATTAATCCTCAAACCTATGAGGAGGCTATTATGAGTATAGACTTTAGGAAGTGACAAGAAGCCATGAATTTTGAGATGGATTTCATGTACTCTAACAAGGTTTGGAACCTTGTGGATGTACCTGAGGGTATAGTACCCATCAAGTGTAAGTGGATCTTTAAAAAGAAGATCGAAGTAGATGAAAAGGTGAAAACATATAAGGCAAGGCTAGTAGCTAAAGGATATCGTCAAAGATAATGAGTTGACTATGATGAAAACTTTTCACCTTTAGTCATGCTTAAATTCATTAGAATTCTTTTGGCCATTGCAGCACACTATAACTATGACATCTGGCAGATGGATGTTAAAATGACATTCCTCAATGGCAACCTCGAGGAGGAGGTATATATGATATAGCTAGAGGGATTCGTATCTAGAAAGAATTCAGATAAAGTATGTAGGTTGCTTAAATCTATTTATGAACTAAAGCAAGCTTCTTGAAGTTGGAACATAAGATTTGATGAGATGATCAGATCTTATAATTTCGTTAAGAATGAAGATGAGCCTTGTGTATATAGGAAGGTCAGTGGGAGTGCTATCACCTTCTTGGTATTGTATATGGATAACATCATAGTCATTGGGAATGATGTAGGATGCTCTCCACAGTAAAGGCTTCGTTATCCAGAAACTTCTCCATTAAAGACTTAGGGAAAGCATCCTATATTTTGAGGATCCGACTCTATAAAGATAGATCCAAGAGGATGTTTGGCTTGTCCCAGTCTAGGTAAATAGACTCCATTACTAAAATATTTGGCATGGAGAATTCCAAGAGTGGTCTCATACCGATGAGACATGGAATATCACTTTCTAGGGATATGTCCCCAAAGACTCTTGAAGAAAGGATAGACATGGATAAGATACATTGTTCTTCAATAATAGGGTCTATCATATATGTTATGCTATGTGCCAGGCCTGATATAGCATATGTTCTGAGTGTCACGAGCAAGTATCAAGCAGATCCAGGTTTAGAACACTGGAAGGAAGTAAAGTGTATCCTTAAGTACTTAAGAAAGACTAAGGATCTTTTACTGGTATATGGAGGAGGTAGCCTCCAGGTTAAGGGCTATACGGACTCAAGTTTTCAGTCCGACATTGATGATAGCAAGTTGAACTCAGGGTATACTTTTACCTTGAATGGAAGAGCAATAAGTTGGAAGAGTTCCAGGCAAGATAATACTGCTGACTCGACCACAGAGGTAAAATACATTGCTGCAGCAGAAACAGCAAAGGAAGGGGTGCGGATGAAGAAGTTCATCAGAGTTTAGGGAATCATTCCGAACAGCGTAGAGTTGATTCCCTTATACTACGACAGCGATAGGATGACACCTCTAGTTAAGGAACCCATGTCTCATTAGAAGTGTTCTGAGGAGGTTTCATTTTATTAGAGAGATCACAACCTATAAAGATGATATAGTAATGGAAAGGGTTTTCGAAGATAACATTGTATATCCACTGATAAAGTCGCGGGCTCAGATTGTATTTGAGCATCATAGGGGTCTGATAGGGATCAGAGACATAGGTGATTAGCTTTATGTCAAGTGGGAGATTGTTGGTTACAGGTGCCTTGCAAGCCAATCACATAAGTGATGGCATGTGAGGCACGCTACGCGACCTTTTTGCTTAAGATTATTACTGGCATATTCTCATATTATATTATCTATTGCACATATATATATATATATATATATATATATATATATATATATATATATATATATATATATATATATATATATATTGTGATGTCCTTAGTTCTATGCAATGGGAATTAGATCATTATGAGATCATGATACTGAGATCGATTTACCTTTAAACACAGATCCTGAATAATTCTGGTCATAGATTACTCGAGAGGGACATCAAGATAACCGGACAGACTGGTGTACTATATACCCGTCCATATGATGGAGGCGACTGGTCTTATAACTACTTATGTAGAGACACTAAGGATATAGTACAGGTGTTTATTAGAGACTGAGCTTATTGATTGATTCGCTCATTAAATGTTGTATAATTAATGAAACCTAATGTTAGATAGCAATTCAATAGTCCCAGTTATATATTTGGTCCTTAGACTTGAGACACCAAGGATGCCTTGTTTGAGTGCTCCTTTCTTTGACGCCAAAATTATAAGTTTGAAAAGTTCTAAATCTAGTATAGTTTATTATCGGGATTAGTAATTAACCTTATAAAGACAATTAAGTGTCAATAAAGGATCGTCCACTCTCAGTATCGCAAGAGGAATATCTCGTATGTGCTTGCTTAGACAAATCCCTTGCCAGGGTCATTCAGCTTGAGAGAGAAAGAGTTCTCTAGTAGAATCCAATTAGAGCAAGACAAACTAATTCCGTATGTGACCTGACAGAACCATGTCCAATATTCGATCTCTGGGATATTAGTTGGATGAGAGATTATAGATACATGGTAACTATGGACAAATAGGTTCGATGGATTTGATCCCCCTATACGGTCTTGGGACTATGGCGTAGTGGCCTAGTACATCCATAGTCGATGAGCTGAGTGAATTATTATGAAGATAATAATTCACTATATCATAAGGAGTTCTGATGGGAGCGACTCACGGCCAGCTCAATGTCAAGCCTAGAGGGTCACACACATATGGTGGATGTTTCAACAAATAGAGGATTGTATGGAGATCCAATTAGCCCATATTCTCATTAGATGAGACCCTATAATGATGAGCTCCTTGGTTGAAGCCCAATTAGAGAACCAAGGAGATTATTGGATAGAGATTCAATGATGTAAGGTTAGTGGATAATTGATGGAGATCCAATACCCACTAAGGAAGGAGCTCTAAGATTTTTGGTGACACTCTATAAATAGGAGGGGAGACTCATAGTTGATAGGCTACAGCCTTGGCCTCCCCCTCCTTCTCCTCCCTCCCTCTGAAAGAGTTGTAAGATTAAATTGGAGGAGATTCGCTGCAGAGATCCATCATGTAGATACCACTAGAGAGAAAGATGCTTGACTTCCTTTATCCTCTCCATCCAGATCTGGAATACATGGATATATGATCTCCCTAGGTAAAACAATCTCACATGATTTGGTTTTTTTATTTTTGTGACTTTCTCATGACCCAATCTTTTGCACGATGATTTGATCTACATGGGAAATCGATTTTGTTTTGATTTCTGCTGCATATATGATGCCCCCGTTGAGGTTTCCCAACACACACCACTGGGGACCTTATTATTCCAAAAGAAGGCTCGGTTAGTATTAAAGAACAACTAAGTGGCAGCCCATGCAAGAAAGAAACAACCCCCCGACAAATACTAGAGCAGAAGAAAGTATGCTATTGAAGATCGAGTTTCCTATTGAATCTCGGATTTTGATGATAAGATCAATTGATGTGTGTTGATCTAACATGTGTGTCAGAAGAAATATTACAGGTCTAACTATGGTAGGATTAATGAAGTTACAACCAGATGATAGGCCAAGATACAACCTAGGCATGGGTCGAGTTCTGACGATGCGGTGGGATCTCGCTAGAAGTTTGCTATGAGATTCACCGAAGGAATCAGGAAGCGCACTAGGAACGCGAAGGGAGATTGCTGGAAAAAAGACCAGAGGACTTGCCGTATGATTGTTGAAGGTTGCCGGAGTATATGGGAGTTAGGTTTTAATTAGGCTTAATTGGTCATTAAGCATTATAATCATTGAATCGTAGTTAGGGTTAGAGTCCTAATTGAGTTGGATTTGAAAGGAATCCAAATCAACTCAATAAAGCAACTGAATCCACTATTGGGTTTGGTTGAGCTCAGGTTGAGTCAATCAGTTGACCAAAGAGCTGGTCAACTTAAAAGTCAAGTCAAAATTCGAAAAGTGGAGGGAACCACTTTTACGAAAATTTCGACGGATAAATTACCAGTGAGTAGCGGTTGGACCGCTCGTACCACAGAATCTGGGCGGCGGCCAACCATTGACGGTGGGTAAACCGCCTGTTCCCAATTTTTCTGGGTATATTTGATTTTTGGCTCTAAAAATCTAAAGCTACTTGGGGTGTATAAATACTCAAGTATTCTTACATTCACCAACAACACTTTTAGGCAATTAAATTTTGTAAAAACGAAAGTGTGTGTGATTAAGAAAAAGAAAAGGGAAGGGAGAGAGCTTAGAGATAGTAACTTCTTAAGTCTCCCTTGTAAGCAAGTGTAAGGGTTTGATCTTCACCCAAAGAAGATTGGTAGTGGATACCGGTGTGCCTCAAGAAGGAGGACTCAGAAGTGGACGTAGGCCTTTGGCGCCGAACCACTATAAAATTATAAGTGTTTCATACTTGCATTGCTTAAATGTTATTGAATTGATGCTTCCAACTTAACTAAACTCTTTGAAAGAAAGACGATAAGTTCTTTTCTTCAAATGTGATTATTTTTCCGACTTTTTACTTTTAATCACTCGCTTGTTTTATTAAAAATGAAAAGCTTCAGATTTTCTATTCTATCTTATTGCAAAAGCTTTTGCTTTAGAAAGAAAAATCTTTGCATGCACTAATTCACCACCCCCCCTCCTCCCCCCTCTTAGTGCTAATTTATCTTAACAATTGGTAACAGAGTAAGATTATTACTCTTTGGATTAACACTCACTTGAGTAAATGACTTGTTTTGGTATTGATGAAGGATATTCCATTTCACATCCATCCATATTCGATGGGACAGATTATACATATTGGAAAACACTGATGCGTATTTTCCTCATCTCTTTGGACTCTGATTTATGGAATATAGTTGAGAATGGATTTGAAAAATCTTTCAAACTAATGAATGAGTTAAATGATTTGGAAAGGAAGAATTTTTCTCTATATGCAAAGGCTATGAATGTCTTATTTTATGCACTTGATAAAAATAAATTTAATTATATTTTTATTTATAAATAAATATCGGCTTTCGATATTTGGCACACACAAGAAATCACACACGAGAGGACTAGTAGAATAAAAGAATCAAAGATAAATATTCTAGTTCATAACTATGAGTTGTTTCAAATGAAACCAAGCGAATCTATTGGAGACATCTACACCCGTTTCACGGATGTCATCAATGGACTTAAAGCACTTGAAAAATATTTTTTAAATTTTGAACTTATGAGTAAGATTTTACGATCTTGGCCTAAAAATTGGGATCCTAAAGTAACCGTTATTCAAGAGGCCAAAGTTTTGAATAGCCTACCTCTTGAAGAATTGATGAGCTCCCTTATAACTTATGAACTAAACTGTAAAGCTCATGATGAGCTTGATGAACCCCTACTAAAGAATAGGAAGGATGTAGCACTTCTAACAATGAATGACTCCTTGAGTAAAACCTTAAGTAATGAAGACCATGACATTGCACTTCTGTCAAGAAATTTTAAAAAAATTATAAAAAGGAACAAAAACTATAAAGATAAAAAGGAACCAAAGAAAGATCTATGAATGCAAAAAATCGAGACACTTCAAAAGTGAATGTCCTCAACTAAAGAATAAACTGGCGCTAAAAAATAAGGCACTCTCTGCCACTTGGGATAATTCAAGTTCCTCCAAGGATGAAGACCAATCCAAAGAAGAGGTGGCTAACTATGCCTTAATGGCATTTGAAGATGAGGTTAGTGAGTCTTTAGATTTTTTATTTTTAGAATTATCAAACATGTTTAATGATTTGTTTAATGAGTTTAAAAAACTTAACAAGTCCTTTAAACTGCTTAAAGTTGATCATGATTTGATAGTTAAAAGACTTGATGAAATGCATGACTCCTTAGCTTCACCTAAATCGTGTACAAAATGTGATATGCTAGATAATGTTAAAGTAGAGAATTGTATGCTTAAAACTACATTAGAGAAATTTGAGATATGGAATAAATCCCTAAATATGGTCCTTGCCAATAAGGGTCATAACAATAATAGACATGGCATAGGCTTTCTTGAAAATATTCAACAAAAGCCAACCATATTTGTAAGAGGGCCTACATTAAATGTGCCACCAAGAGTTAAGTGTAATTTTTGTGGCAAATTAGGACATAAGGCAAACAAATGTTTTTTTAGAAAATGTACACCACATGGGTTCCAAAGAAAACTCTATACAATGAAAATCATTAGAAAAGAAAGATAAAAATCTTTATGAAGGACCCAACATAAAATGGGTACCTAAACCGAAAATATCTTTCTTGTAGGTTTGTCTCCAAACTAAAGTTAGGAGCACTAAGTGGTATCTTGATAGTGGATGCTCAAGGTATATGATCGGAGATCCATCTCACTTTCCAAGCTCTCTAGCTTAAGTGAAGGAGTTGTCACCTTCAGAGACAATAACAAGGGTAAAATCATTGGAAAAAGAACAATAGGTAACACATCAAACTTTTTGATTGAAGATGTGTTGTTAGTTAATGGCTTGAAACATAACTTGCTTACCATTAGTCAATTATGTGATAAAGGGTATATGATTAGATTTCAACCTAATACTTGCATAATTGAGTTGCCACACAAAAATAAATCTTTAATTGCTTTAAGAAACAATAATGTATAATATTGAGAAATTTTGTAATTAAACTTGTTTTTCGGCTTTGAATGATGATGCTTGGATTTGGTATAAAAGACTAGGTCATGCTAGTATGAAACTTTTAAATAAAATCTCTACTAGGGAACTAGTGAGAGGTTTAACTAATCTTAAGTTTATTAAAGACAAAGTATGTGACACTTGTCAATTAGGAAAACAATTTAAGAGTAGCTTTAAGTTAAAAAAATCAAATTAGCATCTCTAGACCACTCCAATTGATTCATATGGATCTATTTAGACTAATTGATATTACAAGTTTAGGAGGTAGCAAATATGTATTTGTTTTAGTAGATGACTTTAGTAGATACACTTTGACCTATTTCCTAGAACAAAAAAGTGATACATTTAAATGTTTTGAAAAGATTTATAAAATTGTTCAAAATTAAAAAGAATACATGAACTCTTCAATACAAAGTGATCATAGTGGAGAATTTCAAAATAAAGAATTTCAAATTTTTTGTGATTCAAATGGGTAAATCTATAATTTTTTTACTCCATGAAATCCACAACAAAATAGAGTTGTAAAAAGAAAAAATAGGAGCTTACAAGAAATAGCTAGAACAATGTTGAGTGAACATCGATTACCCAAATATTTTTGGGCCGAAGCCATTAATACGGCATACTATATTTTAAATATGATTCTTGTAAGACCATTAATCACTAAAACTCCTTATGAATTATGGAATGGTAAAAAGCTCAATATTTCTTATTTTAAAATATTTGGATACAAATATTTTATTTTGAATAAAAAAGATGTTTTAGGTAAATTTGATGCAAAATCTGATGAAGGTATTTTTCTTAGTTACTCTTCTATTTTAAAAACTTATCATGTCTTTAATAAAAGAACACTAGTAATAGAAGAATCCATTCATGTTGTCTTTAATGAGTTTTCCAAAGTTAACAAAATTGATTTTGATGATGATATTGATCTTGATATTTTGAATTTAAATGATAACACTCCTAAAAGCAACTTAGATACCCAAGGAATGGAAGTATGTAAATGATCATCCTAAGGAACTTATAATAGGAGAAACATCAAAAGGAATTCAAACTCAGTCTTCTTTTGAATATTTTTATGCAAATGCTATATTTCCTTCTCAAATTGAGCCAAAATGCATTGATGAAGCCCTAAGAGATGATTCTTGGGTTAATGCAATGCATGAAGAGCTTAATCAATTTGAGAGAAATGAGATATGGGAGCTTGTTCCTAGACCTAATGATCATTTAGTAATTGGTACTAAATGGATATTTAGAAACAAGTAAAATGAAGATGGTATCGTGGTTAGAAACAAGACTAGATTAGTAGCCAAAGGTTTCAACCAAGAAGAAGGAATCGATTATGATGAAATCTTGGCTCCCGTAGCTAGACTTGAAGCCATAAGGATGCTCCTTACCTTTGCTTCCTTCGATTTTGAAAATAATCTTCTTCCTAATCATGTTTTCAAACTTACAAAAGCTCTTTATGGATTGAAACAAGCCCCTAGGGCTTGGTATGAAAGACTTCTTCCTAATCATGTTGAAAACCCCCTGATTTTGAAAGACTTCTAAATTATTTTATTTCCGAAGAAGTATATGTTGAAAACCCTTCGATTTTGAAAATAATCTTCTTCCTAATCATGTTTTAAAACTTACAAAAGCTCTTTATGGATTGAAACAAGCCCCTCGGGCTTGGTATGAAAGACTTAATTCTTTTCTCATTTCAAATAATTTTTCTAAAGGTAAGGTTGATACCATATTGTTTTTTAGGCATTTTGAAAATGATCTTCTTATTATTCAAATTTATGTTAATGATATCATTTTTGGATCTACAAATAAATTTTTATGTGAGTCATTTGCTAAAGAAATGAGCTAAGAGTTTGAAATGAGTCTAATGGGTGAGTTAACATTCTCCCTAGGATTACAAATAAAACAACTAGACGATGGTATTTTTATTTGCCAATCTAAATACACCCTAAACTTAATAAAAAGATTTAGGATCGAAAATGCTAAGACATTAAACACTCCCATAAGCACCACTACTAAGTTGAACTTAGATAATGAAGGTGAAAACTTTGATCAAAAAACTTATAAATGTATGATAGGAAGTTTGCTATACTTAACTGCAACTAGACCTGATATAATGTTTAGTGTTGGATTATGTGCAAGATATCAATCTAACTCGAAACTTTCTCAATTAAAAGTGGTTAAGTGAATCTTTAGATACTTAAAAGGGACATCTAAATTAGGTTTATGGTATCCAAAATCAAAAAACTTTGACTTGATTGCCTATTCTTATGCTAATTTTTATGGATGTAGAATAGATAGAAAAAGTACTATTGGAACATGTCAATTTTTTGAATATGCACTTGTTTCGTGGATTTCCAAGAAACAAAATTTTGTAGCTTTATCTACTGCGGAAGCAGAATACATTGTAGCTAGTGCATATTGTGCCCAAGTCATTTGGATGAAAAATACACTAGAAGACTATGAATTAAAATTGAAAACTATTCCTATAAAATATGATAAATCAAGTGCTATTTGTCTAACTAAAAATCATGATATTAGACATCATTTTATAAGGGATCATGTAAATTACCAAGATATCTCATTGGAATTTATTGACACTAAGCATCAATTAGCGGATATCTTTACAAAACCCTTAAATGAAGAGCAATATGATTTTCTAAGAAGGGAACTTGGAATGCTAAATCATGATAATTTATAAATTCATGAAATTAACCTATTTATCTTTGTGATTAATTCAAGTGATGTTTACTTACAAAAAGAATTACATGATGTTTTAAATACATGAGTAGCTCTTTTCTTTATATATCTCTCAGATTTTTGAATCTTTGAAAAAATTCCATTTTACATTGAGAGCTACATTTTATGATGTTTTAAAATTCCTCATCTATTCTTTTTCCTTCTTGATTTACAAGAGAAATAAAATTAATTTGTTGTATTTTACAAAGGGGAGAATAAAAACTCATTTGCTAAAAGGTTTAACCTCACCCTTCACCTTTTTTGTTGATGACAAAGGGGGAGAAAGGTATGATTGATGACTAGAGATTAATTTTCAAATATATTAAATTTATTGAGAAAGGTATGCTTAATGACCTGAAAATTTTCTATGACTTGAAATTTTCTCTGCTCTATGACTTGAAAATTTTCTACGCTCAATGACTTGAAAATCTTCTATTCTATGCTCTATAACTTGAAATTTTTCTATGTTTAATGACTTGAAAATCTTTTATACTCTATGACATGAAAATATTCTATTCTTATAGATTTGAAAATTTTCTATGCTTGATGATTTGAAGAAAATTTTTTAAATATTTTCAACTTCATGACAATTCTTGAAAATTCTTGATAAGTTAAAAAGTTTAAAAAGCAATCTTTGTTATACTTGAAAGGTTAAATGCTTGAAATGCTTATTGCTTTGATTTACTTGAATTCAAGAGGATGTGACTCTCTTGAATTTAAGTCTTCTATATGATAACATAAATTTAGGGGGAGTTAGAATTAACTCTCATCATCAATTGATTATCATCATCAAAAAGGGGGAGATTGTTGAATCTCGGATTTTGATGATAAGATCAATTAATGTGTGTTGATCTAACATGTGTGTTAGAAGAAATATTATAGGTCTAACTATGGCAGGTTCAATGAAGTTACAAACAGATGATGGTCCAAGATACAGCCTAGGCATCGAGCCAATTTCGAACGATACGGTGGGATCTCATCGGAAGTTCACTAGGAGATTCGCCGAAGGAATCAGGAAGCTCACTAGGAACGCGAAAGGAGATCACCGGAAAGAAGACTAGAGGACTTGCCGCAAGATTGCTAGAGGTTGCCAAAATATGTGAGAGTTAGGTCTTAATTATGCTTAATTGGTCATTAAGCATTATAATCATTGAGTCGTAGTTATGGTTAAAGTCCTAATTGAGTTGGATTTGAAAGGAATCTAAATTAACTCAGTGGATAACCGAATCCACTACTGGGTTTGGTTGAGCTCAAGTTAAGCTCAATCAATTGACCAAAGAGCTGGTCAACGTAAAAATCAAGTCGAAATTCGAAAAGTGGAGGGAACCACTTTTACGAAAATTTCGATAGGTAAACCACCGGTGAGCGACGGTTGGACCACCTGTACTACAGAATCTGGGCGGCGACCCGTAGGTGTTGGCGGGTAAACCACCCAGATGATGGTTGGACCGCCCGTACCACAGATTACAGACAGCAACCAATGGCTGATGATGGGTAAACCACTCATACCCGATTTTTTTGGGTATATTTGATTTTTGGCTCCCCCACTCCTCTTAGTGCCAATTGATCTTAACATTTCCCTTTATCTCCAACACTACTAGTAGGAAATTTGAGCCTCAAGGAAATGATCCCCTTGCTACTTTGGCCCTTGCAAAATTAGATATCACAATGGAGCCGTGACTTATAGATCATATTAGTGCATCAATTCAAAAATATAAATCCTCTAAGTATCTTACCGCAAATGGAAGTTTAGATAGGACAACTTAGCCCAGATCCATTCACTTGACATCCCAACTGATGAGGAGGTTCAAGTTCAGCTGATGATTGTATGAGATTGGAGGATCGTGATGCACTATTGTCTAGATACTACTACCCTTGATGGAGAGATACAAGATAATGCTGAACCGCTAGACCATAATACGCCTACTATAGATACCACATGGAAGCTTCAAGGAGAATTACATACCATGACTCAAAGTTTATAGAGCCTTAGCCTTGAGGACAAGGCTAATTTGAAGAGAGCGGGTCAGTTAGGATCCTATTAGAACCCTTGCGGATTCTAAGCTTGGGGTGATCTCTATAGGGGATCGCCCTCCTTGGAACTCTATAGGGGTTTCTCCCTCCTTGGTTTTCTACTACATTAGCTGAAAGATAATTGATCTATTGATGATGAAAAGAGGCTTATTATAAGGCTATTTATAAGTCTTCTAAACCCTAACTACTAATAGGATTATCACTTCAAGACTCCTACTCCTAACAACTCCTACTCCAACTCTAAGAAGCAACTCCTAGCGGACCCCAACTAGGTGTGGCCAGTAGTTAGGGCTCCTAATCCTCCTCTACTTTAATCTCTCACCCTAGCCAACCCCTTTAACTATAGTAGGGGGCGGCTAGCTAACCCTAATCCAAGACCCCAATATAGCCGGCCCCTTCATCTATTAATAGGGTCGGCTAGATAGTGTTTTACATATGTGCTCCCTCAATAAATTTAAAATTAGGACTTCATTAGTTGAAGTCCTAATAGACCCACCCTCTTCAAATCAGCCTTGTCCTCAAGGCTAAGCTCCATGTCTCTAGGTCTTGATCTGCAACTCCTCACAAGACTCCCTTGTGGCCCCTATAGTAGGTGCATCCTGCTCCTACGGTCCAACGTCAGTAGTAGTAGCTGGACAATGATGTGTCATGATCCAATGTGATTTTTAATTTATAGGATCCAAAGAAACTAGGAGACTACTTCCATGAGGCTCAAGTCTTCATAAATTCATGCTAATAGAGATGAAGATTGTTAGAATGGCATTGGGAGGGGTGAATTAGTGCAAGTGTAAAAATTTCGATTTAAGGAAAACTTTTAGTGAGAATCAAAATCAAAAATTGGAAGCATTTTGTTAAGTGAGCAATAAGCTATTGAATGAAGCTAAATTATTATTATGCTAAAAGAAAGCTCCATACAAGAACATACATAATAAAAAATAACAAAGTAGAGAAATGCTTACAGATTTATAGTGGTCCGACCTCAACTTGGCCTATGTCCACTCTCGATTCCTCTTCTATGAGGTTCATCGATGTCTACTATCGATCTTCTATGGGTGATGACCAAACTCTTACATTTCGCACTCTCCTTTTCATAGGATTAGGAGAGTAACCTTACAAACTCACAAGGGAGACTATACAAGAATACAACTCTTTTTTTCACTCCCTTGCCCCTTTTATTTTTCTTACAAATTTAGCACACTATTTTTCATAAAATTTCTAGCCCAATACCTTGTGCTAAATATAAGAAATCTTGGGGTATTTATAGACCTCAATTGGCTTTAGAAATGGAGCCAAAAATTTAAACCTTTTTGTAAATTCAGCGTATAAGCGGTACTACCGCTGGCACTGGTAGTACCACCATTGTCAGCCAACCGAAAACAAGGCTACGGCGATACTATCACCACCTGGATGGTACTACCGACACCCACTAGCGGTACTACCACTAGAAATCTCGCAAAAGCTCATTTTTTCATACTTTTGTGTACCCGACTCGTACCTCCTGTTGACCCCTTTCTAGGTCAACAAATTAACCTCAACCTAAGCTCAATACATCCCCATAGTGGACTCGGTTTACCTCACTTGTTGGATTCCTTCTAAACTTAACTTAAGTTGGACTCAAACCTAACGATGCTAACTATGACTTTATTAATTATAATCAACATGACTAACAAATCTAATTCAAGACCTTCCTAACTCCTAGCAAACTTTTCGACTACCCCCGACGATCTTCCTGCAAGTCTCGGTCTTCTTTTCGTGAACTCCCTTGCGCCATCCTGGCAAGCTCCCTAGGCGAGCTCTCGATGCACTCCAGGCGAGTTCCCAACCACATCATCCTCACTCCGGCCTGATGCCTAGACTTGACTTTGGCTAAACCTCTTATTGTAATTTTATTACTGTCATAGTTAATCCTGCATCAATCAACTCTAACAACTTTGTTATATCAATAATCCATCAATTGATTTCATCATCAAAATCTGAAATTCAACAATCTCCCTATTTTTGATGATGACAATCAATTCATGATGGGAGGTAAACCTTACTCTCCCTAAATCTATGTCATAATTCAAATAAGAAAAAACTTGAATTCAAGAGAACTAAATACTCTTGAATAAAAGTATCATATCATCCATTCAAATTTTGAAATGATATATCATGAATTTTAAGATCATCAAATCATACATGATAAATAATATTTATCTCAACTGATCAAATTTTTAAAATATATAACATGAATTATGCATCAATCATACATTAAGTTGAAGTTCTCTTCTTTAAGTCATCAATTATTTCTCCCCCTTTGTTTATCAACAAAAATAGGATAAATATCTATTTTTTTATTTTTTTATTTTTCTATATGTGTCATCAATATGTCATTTCTCCTCCTTTGTCATCAACAAAAAGGTAAAATATTAGAGTAAATAATTTCAAGACATATATGATATGATATAGATACATGTGTCTGTGTTCCTAACAATCTTCATTGTTCCCCATAGTAAAATAGGATATGAGCAATAATTTTATCATGAAATTCTTTTTTGTTTTTGTCAATAATTTATCATGACATCAATATATATATATATATATATATATATATATATATGTCATTTTATATATGTGTCATCAATATACTATTTCTCCCCTTTTATTATCGGCAAAAAGAGGTGAAATAATGAGCAAATAATTTCAAGATACATAAACTCATCTTACGTCCAATTTTTTATATTTGTACAAAATAAATTTTGCATTGCTTCCCCTTAGTAAAACATAATTTTCTTATGAAAATTTATCTTTCCTTTTTGTAAATAAGAAAATAGTAGAAACAAGAGAGGGAAGTGAAGAACACTATATCACAAGAATAGTGCTCTAAACCTCAATCTTATAGATGTGAATTTTGAAAAGATTATTTTAAAAGTGAGCTCAAAGATCTGAGAAATCTAAAATCAATTAAGAGACACTCATGCATTTAAATTATGTGAACTTCAAACAAAAATAGCAAATTAGGTTTTTTAAAGATCATCTTTATATAAATTATCTTCTTCTTTTTATAAACAATAAAGTAGAAATAAAGAAAGGGAGTGAAAAACATCATATCACAAAAATACTCAATTTTATAAATGTAAATTCTAAAATCTAAGAAAAATCAAAAGCTACCCATGTAATTTAATTCATCTTATGTAGATTTCAAGCAATGTAGTAAATCAAGCAAATTATGCATTTTGCATGCAAATTTTAATAAGAAATGTAATTTATAAAAGCCAAGAAATCCAAAGGAAAATATGGTGGTAAATTAAACTTAATAAAAATAAGCCTTATGGGATAATCTTAATTCATCCAAGATAAATTTTAAGACCCCAATTCATTTAGATAATTTTTTTAATAAAATAGAAGAATAAACTTAATAAAAATTTTAATTATAATTGTTAAGATCATAAATCTCCCTTTTATTAAAAAAAAATCATAGAGATTAAACATGATTCCCATAAAGAATATATATATCAAGTCAAGAAATCAAGGAAATGTTTATGATAAAATAAATCTCTTTTAATTTTCAACTTATCACAAATTTAAGAAATATTAATTTTGATGATAAGTTATATCATTCATGAGCTATAAAAGAAATCATATCAAGAAAGATATTAACATCAAAAGATATTCAAAAGATATGATTTAATTAATGAATCTCCTCTTAGATGATAAAATGGAATGTTAAGAGATCAAAAAAGAGTCTTCATTCATAAAAATATTAAATTATAAATATTGAGAAATTAATATTATGATTAGGATAAAAAATTTTCTTTAGTAAGTTGCAAAGGAGACATAGGAGATCAAGATCATGGTTCATAATGAAAAAAATCTCATGTTATAATTTCAAAAGATCAACAAAATAAATAATGATTCATTTGGATAATTTGCTTAAATAAAATGTATGAATCATAGTAAACTATCTTGATTTATATGAAGATCTCAAGTTACAATTTTTAAGTTGTCAATTTCATGATAAAATCATCAAGGTCATTACTATAACACATCAAAATGATAAAACATCTTCAAAGTAAAAAATTAAACCTATCTCAATTTCAACTATCAAATGAGTTTAACTCTTTACACATAGTGCAAGGATTTGAAAATTTATTTTCAAATTTTTATTTATTTTATGTTCAAATTCAAAAGTAATATATTAATCTTCTTTAGATTTCAATCATTCGTGCGAATAATTTTTAATATATCATTAAAATTCTTCTTTCATAAATTTGAACTTAGATAATTTTGCAGTAAACTTTTTGAAGACATTCAAGATTAATCCTATCACCATGAACTATTAAGAGAATTTCTTTTAAGGATAAGGATATTTTTAAAAAAATTTCCTTCTCATTTTAATTTTTGAACCACATAAAGCATGATTTCATATATTTAATTTTTCAAATATAGTATTTAATCATTTCATTCAATTTTATCTCAACATACACTCATTTAATCATACAAATCAATACAAGCATATAATCATAATCATCATCGAAATATTTCTTTCATAAATTTGAATATATATTTTTAATTAAAAATAGATAAAGTCTCTAATTCATTTTTGTACTAGCATGTCAAAGTTAGAGCATTCAAGATTAATTATAACAATGAGTCATCCAAAGATTCATTACCAATTATTTTATTTTAATAACTTTTTGTTTTTACTTAGGCTAGTGAGCTTGAAAGAGTATTAGATCTCAAGTCATATACCTTGAGCATCCACTTTTAAAATATTACTTAGTGCTCCTAGCCTTTTATGAGGTAACTTTCTAATGTGGGAGGTTTTGGTTTAGGTACACATTTGAGTTTGGGTCCCTTATGAAATATTATTCTCATTTTCTCTAATAGCTTAAGGTTGTTAATGGTTTTTTTAGAAACCCAAATTAGTTTATGTGGACTATATTTTCTAAATGAACGTTTGTAGGCTTTATGTCCTCATTTACCACAAAAGTTATATTTAATTTTTTATGATAGATTTAAGGTGGGTCCTTTAATAAAAGTGGTTAGCTGTTGTTAAGTGTTTCCAACAAAGCCTATACCCTTTCTTCTATTAACATGACCCTTATTGGTAGGGATCATGTTTAGGGATTTATTCTCTATTTCAAATTTTTCTAATGTTTCTTTTAGCATGATATTTTCTTTTTTAATATTTTCTAATGTTTCACATTTAGAGCAAAAATTATGTAAAGGTAAAATATCATACATTTGATCAAATCTATTAACTAAAGAATCATGTTCTTTTTAAGTGACTTATAAGATTTACTCATTTTTCTAAATTCATCAAACAATTCATGAAACATATTAATAATTCAGAAAAAAATATTTAAAGACTCATTTACCTCATTGTCGATGGCCATAAGTGCGAGATTCTCCACTTCTTCTTGATTATGCTCTTCATCTTTGGAGTGTCTCGGCTTCCTACATTTATAGCAATAGGTTTTCTCCATTTTAAGTTCATGTTTGTTCATATTCATTAAATTTCTCGGTTCTTTTGTCAAGATTTCAAATTCAAGGTTATCATCACTTGAGGTTTCACTTGATGAGTCATATGTCATTCTCAATTCACAATCCTTTCTATTCTTTGGAAGGTATTCTTCAAGTTTATTTTTATAAATTATTTCATTTAATTTAGTTGTGCTTTCAAATGTTATTTTTAATTTATATCATATATCAAAAGCCGAATCACAAGAAAAAACCTTATCAAACTCATTTTTGTTTAAAAATATATTTTTTTTATGATCATTCCAATTATTTATTTGATTGGATGATTTTCAAAAATTATTTTCGACAATACACCATAAATCAAAATCTAGAGAAATCAATAAAATATATATTTAAATTTTTCAAGATGTGTAATATATCCCTCATTCATGCTAAACAAAATAATTTATGCTAAACAAAATAATGTTTACTCATTCATGCTAAACAAAATAATTTACTCAAGTGGGTATTAGTCCAAGTAAGACTTGACTCTGATACCAATTGTTAAGATCAATTAGCACTAAGAGGAGGGGGGGGGGGGGGTGTGAATTAGTGCAAGTGTAAAAGTTTCTGTTTAAGGAAAGCTTTTTGTGATAATCAAAATCAGAGATCGGAAGTATTTTGTTAAGTAAGTGATTGAACAAAGCTAAGTTATGATTATACTAAAAGAAAGCTTCGTATAATAACATGCATAATAAAAAATAATAAAATAAAGAAATGCTCATAGATTTATAGTGGTTCGACCTCAACCTGACCTACATCCACTCCTGAGTTATCTTCTCCGAGGTCCACCGGTGTCCACTACCGATCTTTTTTGGGTGAAGACCAAACCCTTACACTTCTCACTCTCCTTTTCATAACCTTAGAAGAGGAACCTTACAAAATAAAGGAGACTCTACAATACAACTCTTTTTCTCACTCCCTTGCCTTTTTTATTTTTCTTACAAATTTAGCATACTATTTTTCATAGAATTTCTAGCCCAATATCTTGTGCTAAATGCAAGAAATCTTGGGGTATTTATAGACCCCAACTAGCTTCAGAAATGGAGTCAAAAATTTAAACATTTTCGTAAATTATGCGTATAGGCGATACCACCGTCGGCACTGGCAATACCATCATCGTCAGCCAACCGACAATAGGGCTACGATGGTACTACTGCCACTTGGGCGATACCACCATCACCCACTGACGGTATTACCGTCGGAAATCTCATAAAAACCTCTTTTTTCATACTTTTTTGTATCCAACTTGTACCTCCTATTGACTCCTTTCCAGGATAACCAATTGAGCTCAATCCATCCCTATAGGGACTCGGTTTGCCTCACTTGAGTTAATTTGGAGTCCTTCCAAACTTAACTCAAGTTGGACTCAAACCTAATGATGCTAACTATGACTTAATTAATTACAACCAACATGCCAACAAATTTAATTCAAGACCTTCCTAACTCCCGATAAGCTTTTCGGCTACCCCCGACGATCTTCTGATGAGTCTCGATCTGTTAGACTCTAGCTAGGGAAGACCTAATTTAGTTTCATTGAAGATGGCAAACATATAAATCCTAAGGGCATTCCTGTAGATCCTATCTAGCCGACCCCTATTAAAGAGGTGATGAGGCAGGCTAGGTTAGGATTAGTTTGGAGGAAGATATTTTAAGGGAAGAATAATATATATGTCATGCTAATTAACCACCCCTTATCCTAGTTAAAGAGGGGTTGGTTAAGGAGGGGTTAAGTTAGAATAGGAATATGAATAGTTTGGAGATTTCTTCTTAGAGTTTAAGTTGGAGTTATTGGAAGTAGGAGTTGATTCTTAGAGTTAGAGTATGAGTTGTTAGGAGTTGTTAGGAGTAGAAGTTTTAAGTAGGAATCCTATTAAGAGTTGGGGTTTAGAAGCCCTATAAATAGCCTTGTATTCTCTCCTCTTTCATCATGAATAGATCAATTATGTTTCAGCCATAGTACAGAATTCCGAGGGAAGAACCCTTATAGAGTTCCAAGGAGGTCGATCCCCTATAGAAATCACCCCAAGCTTAGAATCCACAAGAATTCTAATACTTAGTATCAGAGCAGTGTTCTTGGTGTCTCGCTACCCTTCCATAGCCATCTATCAGCCCCCCATATCCATCCAAAGTAATTCCCACAATTTCTTGAAGATTGTCACCAAATTTCGTTGTCGTCTCCACTACCGCAGATCATCCTTCGATCTCCCTGTGAATTGCAATAGGTTCTGGTTTCCTACCTTACTGCTACTAAAATTTAGTTATCTCTATTCAAAAAATCTAAAAAAATTATTCCTATTTGCTGCATAAACTTTTCATCATAAAGTTTCTATCTTTACAATGAAAGTTACGCTACATAATTTTAATCGCGTAACCTTGCCTAATTGATCTTGCTACTGCGTTTTTACAGACCAAATCTCTACAAAATTTTTATGATGACTTCAACACTTCTTAACTTCAGATTTTTCTTTGGTTTTGTCAAAAAATTATTAATATAACCTGTTGATCTTTTACGTCTGAGCTATTGTACTTTAGACGTAAAAATCTATTATAGTACCTTTCCGTGATCTTTGATTTTGCCGAACCTCTTGCTGTCATTTATTTCCATAAAATTTTTGTCAGCATTATCTTTCCCTTACCAGCATATTATCCTTGAGTTTTTCTCAAATCCTTATTTTGAACTGCTAAAAAAAATTTTGTCTATACTGCTGAAATCTTTTAACAAAAAAATTCTACCGTAGTACCTTCTCGTATTCCTTGATCTTGCTGAAACTTTTATTGTCGATTTCTTCCATAAATTTTTGATAGTATTATCTTACCCTTGCAAATGGATTTCCATTGAGTTTTACTCAATTCGTTATTATGAACTACTACAAAAAATTTTGACTATACTACTGAAATCTTTTGCTAAAATTTTTTTCAATAATGCCTTCTTGCAATCTTTGATTTTGCTGAAACTTTTGCCATCGTTTCTTTTTACAAAATTTTTGATGATATTATATCTCCCTTACCAGTAGATTCTCCTTAAGTTTCAGTTAAATTTTCATTGAAAATTTTTGGAAAAATTTATGACTTCACTGTTGGAATTTTTTCGATGAAAAATTTGCTATTGCACCTTTGTCTTTCTTCTTCTTCTTAACCGATTAAAACCCAACCATCTTATTGCCATCACCCAAGATATCTTTAGGGCATCCCTTTAGCCTTAAGATGTAACCATCATAACCTATTTTTATAACCCAGACAACATCCAAAACTGTAGCCCAAAATAGTAACCTATCGCAGCCTATCAATGTAGAATTCTCTAGCACTACCTTTAGGTGTTTTTTGTTGCACCCATATTGGATCCTTACCAAAATTATTGCTGCCACCCATGTCATCTCTAGAGCACCCCTCTAGCCTTAAGATGCAGCCATCATAACCTATTTCTAGAATCTACAGCTAAATCAAACTATAGCCTTAACAACGATCTTTCGCAGCCACCGAACCTTCCAGTGATCCTTACCCTCCATAGCCACCAATCCTAAAAACTGGTTGCTACCATCAATAGCAACCCTAAGCCATCCCTCTAGTCCTAAACCTCTTTCACCAAGCCCTCCTTACAGCCCCTACAGCAGCCCTAAATCCTAGCCCCAATAGCACAAAAAAAAAAAAACCTATCAGCCCCAAACCGTAGCCATCTACCTATAATCCACTATTTCATACCACTAACCCAATAGCAGGAGAGGGACAATGGAATCTTGGATCTGGAGCCACATGCAATGGCATCTCAAGGTTCAATCGATGCCAAGTGGGAGGCGTTTGAATCACGCATAGAGAACAGATTGTGCGTCTTATTCGCTAAATTTGGATTGAGCCGATCTCCTAGCCCAATAAAATTCTAGCAAAGTCAAAGTTTAGAGAAGCCTCTCAAAAAGAAAGAACGAGCCACTGATATAAGGCAGCCACACATGAGGGTGGACTTCCCTCGATGGGAAGAAGGAGACCCGATGGGATGGATTTCATGCACCAAATGTTACTTCCGTCATCACCAAATACCAGAGGACTCCATGGTGGACACCGTTGTCATCCACCTTGAAGGATATGATATACAATGATACAATTGGCTTGAATACAACTATGAGACTCTAACTTGGATACAATTTAAGTATGCGCTGCTAAACCACTTTAGGCCGACCAAGTATGAGAATATCAATGAATAATTTGCCAAGATCTGACAAACCTACACGATCCAAGAATACCAAACTAGGTTTGAGGAATTATCTTACCTTGCTCATGATTGGACTAACCAATAATTGTTAGGGACATTCATCGAGGGACTCAAATCGGAGATAAAGAAGAGTTTAACGTATGACAGCTCCGCACCATGAAGGCTGCAATCTCTTTCGCCCGAATCCAAGAAGAACAACTCAATCAAGATGCTCGGAGGATGAGAACCACTCCTAGACCCATGACATATAAACCTCCTACTTCCAGCCATCTTTTGCTACCAAAAAAAATTAATAAGAGAAGAACTATGCGACTGATCGACAAAGGGTCTTTGTTGGCATTGTAATGAACTTTGGAGCCGCAACCATCGTTGCAAAAAGGACCACCTTCTACTGATTGAACCTCTTTAAGATATAGAGGAGGAGGTCTAGAAGCATGAGGAAGATGTCATGGATAAAGAATAGCAGCTGGTTGATTTTACGATATATACTCTTGTCGGCTATGCAAACCCGCAAATGATGAAAGTGGGAGAACTTCTGAAGCAACAACTGATCACCGTTCTTATTGACACCACAAGCACCAACAACTTTATGAATAGCAAGGTTGCTGCCCAATTAATTCTCTAAAATAAAGATTACAGCAGGTTAGATGTTGAGGTCACCGATGGCCAAATTTTGAAGTGTGACGAAAGATGTCCACGAGTGAAATTGTTACGACAGGACCAAGAGATACTTGCTGATTTCTTCCACCTTCCTCTTGATGATTATGAGGCCCTGCTCAACATCAAATGGCTGACTATAAAGAAACAGGAGATCCTACGTGGGAAACATGGGAGCAATGTAATGACGACTTGCACGCAGTAAATGGAGAAAGTTTTGAACAAAAAAAACAATAAGTCTTTCTCCATATCCATCCCTACTAGTAGGAATTTATGAAGACTCGAGCCTCACGGAAGTGGTCTCCCAGTTTCTTTAGACCCTATAGAATTGGAGATCATAATAGAGTTGTAACTTATGGATCATATTAGTATATAAATTTAAAAATATAATTGATCCTCCAAGTATCTCATTGCAAATGAAAGTTTAGAGAGGATAACTAAGCCTCAATTTATCCACCCAACACCCAAGTCAATAAGGAGGCCCAGGTTCAGCTGATGATTGCATGGGATCACGGGATCACGACACATCACCTTCCGATCACTACTACTAATGTTGGACCCTAGGAGCAGGATATGCCTATTATAGGGCAATGAGGGAACCTCGTGAGGAATTGTAGATCATGACCCAAAGACATGGAGTTTCTTAGCCTTAAGGACAAGACTGATTTGAAAAAACGGGTCTATTAGAACTCTAGCTAGGGGAGTCCTAATTTAGTTTCATTGAAGAGGGCAAACATATAAATCATAAGGGCATTCATGTAAATCCTATCTAGCTGACTCCTATTAAAGAGGTGAGGAGGCCGTCTAGGTTAGGATTAGTTTAGAGGAAGATATTTTGAGGGAAGAATAAGATATATGTCACTTTAATTAACCACCTCTTATCTTAGTTAAAGAGGGGTTGGTTGAGAAGAGATTAAGTTTAGAATAGGATTAGGATTAGTTTGGAGGTTGCTTCTTAGAGTTGGAGTTGCAATTGTTGGAAGTAGGAGTTGCTTCTTAGAGTTTAAGTAGATGTTGTTAGGAGTTATTAGTAGGAGTCTTAAGTAGAAATCCTATTAGGAGTTGGGGTTTAAAAACCGTATAAATAGCCTTGTATTCTCCCCTCTTTCATCATTAATAGATCAATTATGTTTCAACCATAGTGCAAAATTCCAAGGAGGGAGGAACATCTATAGAGTTCCAAGAAGGCTAATCCCTTATAGAGATCACCCCAAGCTTAGAATTTGTAACGGTTCTAACACGGTCTTCTTTCGGTGAACTCCCTTGCACCATTCTGGCAAGCTCCTAACACACTCCAGGCGAGTTCACAATCGTATCGTCCTCACTTCGATCCAATGCCTGGACTCGACTTTGGCCAAACATTTGATTGTAATTTTCTCTCTATCGTAGTTAATCCTAGATTAATCAACTCTAACAACCTTATCATATCAATAACCATCAATTTATTTTATCATCAAAATATGAGATTTAATAAATATGAAGGAAGACTCAATCTTTAATAGTAAACTTTCTTCGACTCTGATGTTTGTCGGGCGACGATTTCTTTCTTACGCGGGCTGGCATGTAGTTGTTCTTTAATGGTAGCTAGGCTTTCCTTTTGATGTCAATGGTGGTTGCCTTCTAGTAGAGTCCATGGTAAGGTGAGCCTGATCTGAGTTTGGAGGGAGTAGCAGCTATAATTTTTCTAAGATTCTTTTTATCTCCCCTTTGCTTCGTTGTCCTGTATCATTTCAAGCCATAAATTCAGCAAAGGTTAACATTTCCTTATTATTGATTGGTAGCTTCAAGTGATATGGAGAGAGGGCTTTGCTGATGTAGGCTAGGGGTGGGCCATCTTGCATATGGATAACATAATTTCTAGCTCTCGATATATCAATAATAAACACTTTGTCAGAGTCAGGTAAAGCTAGCACCAACGAAGAGTAGGGGCTACAACGTGGTCGAATAACTCATGTTTCAAGCATCTCTTTTTTAATCCTCTCTATTTCAACTTTTTAGAGGTGAGGATAATAATATGGCCGAGTGTTTGCTGCTGGTTTGTCCGGTAAAATCATAATTTGGTGGTTATGTTGATGGGTAGGAAGTAGGCTACGCGGTTCTACGAAGATGTCTGAAAATTCAGCAAGCAATTGGAGTAGGTTTGAGTCTTCAAATTTTATTGGCTCCCCTATAGATTGTTGCTCAAGTTGCATTAGGAAGCCATTGTTCACTTTGTGCAAAACTTTCTCCATTTGCTCCATTCAAATTATCATTACGTCGCTCCTGTGTTTCCCGCATAGTATTTCTTGTTTCTCAATTTTAGAAACATTACCTAGCGTAGTCAACCATTTGATGTCGAGCATGGCTTCATAATTATCAGAGGAAGGAGGAAGAAATTAGCAAGTATCTATAGGCTAGCTGTAACAATTTCACCCGTGGGCATCTTTAGTCGCATTTCAAAATTTGGTCATAAACAACCTCAATGTCAAACCTGCTGCAATCTTCATTTTGGAGCATCAATTGGGCAGCAACCTTATTATTCTTAAGGTTGTTGGTGCTCTTAGTATTGATGAGGATGGTGATGGGCTACGGCTTAAGAGATTCTTCAACTTTTACTACTTGCGAGTTCGTATGGCCGGCTAAAGCATGAGTCGTGCAATCGACCGACTGCAGTTCTTCCTTCGTGTTCTCCTCCTTATGTTCCTAAACCTTTTCTTTAGATTTTTCAATAGGTTTTATTATGAAAAGCTTCCCTTTCTCATAGTGATGGTTGCAGATCCAAAGTTCGTCGCAATACCAATAAAGGCCCTTCGTTAATTTGTCATGTAGCTTTCCTCTCGTCATATTTTTTGGCACTGAAGGATGGCTGGGGGTAGAGGGATGTTTATAAGCTGCTGGTCTAGGAGTGGTTCTCATCCTCCAAGCATCTTGGTTGAGCCGTTCTTCTTGGATTCGAGCGAAAGAGATTACGGTCTTCACAGTGCAGGGCTATCATGCTTTAACTTCTCATTTTATCTCTGGCTTGAGTCCTTCAATGAACATCCCTAATAATTGTCTGTCAAACTAATCACGAGCAAGGTAAGATAATTACTCAAACCTGGTCTGGTATTCTTGGATTGTGAAGGTTTGTCAAATCTTGGCAAGTTGTTTGTTGGTATTCTCATATTTGGTCGATCCAAAGCAGTTCAGCAACACTTTCTTGAATTGTATCCACGTCAAAGCCCCATAGGTGTATTCAAGCTAATGATACCACTAAATTACATCTCCTTCAAGGTGGATGACAGCGATGCCCATCATAGAATCCTTCGATGTTCGGTAATAGCGGAAATAATGTTCGACGTGCGAAATCCATCCCGTCGGGTCTCCTTCCCATCATATCAGTGGCTCATCCTTCCTTTTTGGGAGGCCTCTCTAAACTTGCACCTTGTTGGAATTTTGTTAGGCTTAGAGATCGGCCCAATCCAAATTTGGCAAATAAGGTATACAATCTATCCTCCATGCGAGATTCAAATGCCTCAAACTTAGCATCGATTGAACCTTAAGATTCCATTACATGTGCCTCCAAATCTGAGATGTCAATATCCTTCTTCTGCTATTGGGTTAGTGATATGAAACTGTTAAGTGGATTGGTGGCCAAAAGGGATAGTGCAGTAAAATTTCTTGGCAAAGAGGGTGTTATTAATACTGCTGTTTGGGGCTATTATAAAGGCTGTAAGGGGGGTTTGGTGATAGAGGTTTAGGGTTAGAGGGGTGTCTTAGGGTTGTTGTTGATGGTAGAAACCGGTTTGGTAGGATTGGTGACTGTGGAGAGTAAGGATTAATGGAAGGTTCAGTGGCTACGGATAATCGATATTTGGGCTATGGTTTGGGTTGACTGTGGATTCTGGAAATAGGTTATGATGGCTATATCTTAGGGCTAGAGGGTGGCTTAGGGTTACTGTTGATGGCAGCAACTTGTTTGATAGGGATTAGTAGCCAAAAGGGTGATGGATCAAGGTTGCAGTTTAGGGTGTTGTTTGGGTTATAATTTTTTCTAGGGGCTGTTAGGGTTAGCTGTGGATTATGAAAATAGGCTATGATGGCTACATCTTAAGGCTATAGGAGTTCCCTAAAGATGATATGGGTGGCAGCAACAATTTTGATAAGGATTAGATATGGGTGCAACAAAAACCACCAAAAGGTAGTGCTATAGATTTCTACGTCGATAGGCTACGATAGGTCACTATTTTGGGATACGATTTTGGATGTTGTTTGGGTTCTAGAAATAGGTAATAATGATAGCATCTTAAGGCTAAAGGGGTGCCCTAAAGATGACATAGTTGGTGGTAGCAAGATTGATGGGGTTTTGAAGGTTTGGGAAAAGAAGAATGACAAAGGTACAACAGCAGAATTTTTCGTCCAGAAAATTTTAGTAGTATAGATGCAATTTTTTTCGATGGTTTAAAATAATAATTTAAATAAAACTTAAGAGAAATCTATTGAGAAGGGGGAGTAATGCCATCAAAAACTTTATGGGAGAAAATGGCAGCAAAAGATCCGACAAGATCAAAGATCACGAGAAGGTACTACAATATATTTTTGCATCTAAAGTGCAGCAGTTTGGATCTAAAAGATCAGTAGTTTATATTAAGAATTTTTTGATGAAACCAAAATAAAATCTATCATTAAAGAGTGTTAAAGCCATCATAAAAAACCCATGGAAGATTGGATAGAAAAATCACAACAGCAAGATCAAATAGGTAGTGCTATGCGGTTGAAATTCTACAGTGCAACTGTTGTCGTAGAGATGGAAACTTTACAACGAAAAGTTTATGCAGAAAGATATGCATATTTTTTTTAGTTTTTTAAAATTAGGATAACTAAATTACAGCACCAAGGTAGGAAACCAGAACCTGTTGAAATTCACGGGGAGATCAAAGGATGATCTGCGATAGTTGAGATAATGGCAAAATTCGACGATGATCTAAGCAATTATGGGAATTGCTTTGGGCAGCTATGGAAGGATGATAGATGGCTATAGAAGGGCAATGAGATGCCAAGAACGCTGCTATGATATCAAGTGGTAGAACCCTTGCGGATTCTAAGCTTGAGGTGATCTCTATAGGGGATCGACCTCTTTGGAACTTTATAGGGGTTCCTCCCTCCTTGGTTTTCTGCTACATAAGCTAAAATATAATTGATCTATGGATAATGAAAAGAAGCTTATTACAAGGCTATTTATAGGCCTTCTAAACCCTAACTCCTAATAGGATTCTCACTTCAAGACTCCTACTCCTAACAACTCCTACTCCAACTCTAAGAAGCAACTCCTAATACAACCCTAAGAAGCAACTCCTAGCTGGCCCCAACTAGGGGTGGCCAACAGTTAGGACTCATAATCCTCCTCTACTTTGGCCATAATCCTCCTCTACTTTAATATCTCACCCTAGCCGGCCCCTTTAACTATAGTCCAATGGCTAACCCAAGACCCCAACATAGTCGACCCCTTCATCTACTAATAGGGTTGGCCATATAGTGTTTTATATGTATACTCCGTCAATAAATTTAAAATTAAGACTTCATTAGCTAGAGTCCTAACAAACCCTAGTTGAGTCAAGTCCTAGTCAATTGAGTTGAGTCCTTAGATTGGGCCTTGTTGACCAGCCTAGACTTGACATTAGGTCGACTAGGAGGAAATTTAAGTCAATTGTAATAAATCAGCCCAAATCCTTGTAGCGTTAGAATTTGGTTGAGCTGGAGTCAGAGTTGAATTCGAGTCAAAGTCAATTGAGTCATAATTGTAATCAACCCTAATTGGCCGTCCATCTTGGTTGGGGAAGTCGGCTAGGGTTAGGACTCTTCTAGAATTAGGAGTCCTTTGTAAGGAGGGAGTATTCTAGCCGCCCCCCTCTCCTCTTAGGAGAGAAGGGCTAGGGTAAGAAGGGAGAATTTCATTTAGCTAGGACTCTCTCCTACATTGAGTAGGAGTCCCCTATAGCCACTGGCCACCTAGTTGGTTAGGGGTTAGGAGTTGAGGGAAGAGAAGTCTATTAGAAGTATGAGTTAAATTAGGAGTTAGACTCTTAATTTAACTTGGAGTTGGAGTCTTCCATCAGAGAGGAGCATTTATGGAATATGAGTCCTATTAGGAGTTGGGGTTTAAAAGCCCTATAAATAACCATATATTCATCCACTTTTCATCATCAATAGATCAATTATTTTCAGTCATTAGACAGAAAACCAAGGAGAGAGGAACTCTTATAGAGTCACAAGAAAGCTGATCCCCTACAGAGATCACCCCAAGCTTAGAATCTGCAAGGGTTTTAACAAACTCTTACTTTAATTGAAACTCTACTATAAGAGTCATAACTCTAGAAGAGTTTCAACCCTAAAAGGAACTCAATCCTAGCCAACTTCCCCAATAAGGTGGGTGGCCAATTATAGTTGATTATAATTATGACTCATTTGACCCTGACTCGAATCTAACTCTAACTCCTAACACGATTCCAATTCAATCGAATCCTAATCCTACTAGGATTTAGACTGATTTAATACAATGAACTCAAATCTTCTCCTAAAGACATAATCTAAGAATTCAACTCAATCGACTACAACGCTAGGATGCAATAGTTAATTCCCCGCTGCAATATCATATCACTTATTTAAAGTGATTCAGGACTGCTAAGCATATTACGCTTTTGCCACGGCCTTGCACGTTGAACGCGACACGCCGTGAGCCCTTGGATCATCCGGCCCATGTCGTCGTGCGACGACCCTCCCTCTGCCACCGCCCTTGCTGCCGCCTCCCCCAGCTCCTTCATCCTCTTACGCACCGCCTGCACCTCGGGGCTACCGCCCATCAACCACGCCACGGACCTCGCCACTGTCTCCGCCTTCACCAGCTCCTTCTCGCTTTCCACGACGCTCTTGAAACCCTCCAACATGGAGCGGGCCACCCCCAGCACGTCCACCAGCAGTTTCTCGTTCACGAACTGCTCCGAGTGGAGGGGCCACGTGATGATCGGCATGCCGGAGCAGACCGCCTCCGTCACCGAATTCCACCCGCAATGTACCACGTAGCCCCCCACCGCCCGGTGGGCTAGGATCTCCCGTTGCGGCACCCAACCGCGCGCCACAATTCCCCGGCCCGCTACCCGGCCCTCGTACCCCTCTGGCATCCACCCCTCACCCACGCCGCCGTCCACCCGCACCGTCCATAGGAACGGGTGGCCACTCGCCTCCAGCCCCAGCGCCAGCTCTTGCAGCTGCGCGTTGCTGAACCGGCACAGCGTCCCGAAGCTGACGTACACCACCGAGTCGTCGGGCTTGCCGTCGAGCCAGCTCAGGCAGGGGTCACGGGCGGCATCCTCCTTGCCACCTTCTTGGGGTTGGACCCCGGCGATGGCTACCGGGCCGACGATGTACACCTCCCGCGGGCCCACCCTCTTGTAGTGCTTGGCGTAGTCGGGTTCGAGGTCGTAGAAGCTGTTGACCACGACACCGTAGCTGGTGAGCTCGGCTTCCCGGAGGAGACCGAGCATGTACGGGTAGTCGAACGCCTCCGGAACCTCGGCCCTCGTCAGCTTTATCGGGTGGGGGAAGCCGGGGATGGCAAAGGGCTCCCCCCTGCCCGAGACGGCCTCGTAAGGCCGGTAAAGGTCGAGGTCGTTGGAGGCGCAGAGAGTAAGCAGACCGGTGACCTGAAAGATGAGACGCGGAATGCCTTGCTCGGACGCGAGGGCGGTGGTCCACGGGAAGATGGCGTCAGAGATGAGCGCGTCGGGGTGGAGATCGCGGAGAAGCGCGTCGAAGGGTGCACGGAGACCGAAGACGGCAGCATAGAAATTGTAGGCAAGCTGGATCGGAACGCCGGTGAGGTTCTCGCAGCCGTCGGGGAGGCTGTTCTCGGCAGCTGGGAAGGGAATGAGGCGGAGTTCCATGGGAGGATGGGAGGGGGAGGTGTAGGAGTTGGCGCGGTCGAGGGTGGGTTGGACAAGGTGGGCGTTGGCCGGGGTGGTGACGAGGGTTACCCTGACGCCGCGCTCGGCGGCGAGGCGAGCTGTTTCAAGCATGGGAATCATGTGGGTTCGGGCGAGGAAAGGGAAGAAGACGAGATGGAGGGGTTCAGCATGTGAGCCCATCGCGATCTCCTTTGGTCCTCCTCTTTCCCACCGAGAGAGAACTGATGAGTGTGGCTGCATGGCAAGCGGAGAAGGCTACCGCTGATATTGTCTTGACCGATGGACTCGTGAATCGCACGCCTCCATATCATACTCACCAAACGTAGAGGGAAGCGTGCTGAGCATGGTGGGTGGTGGCGCAGATCTCGAAGCGCGTTCCTCTCCCACCCCTCTATGACCGACGCCATCGTTTGACCTCGGGTGGATGCACAGTGCCCTCACGAGGAGTGGCTAATGCGTTGAGTAAACCCGCGGACGGCATTGACCCATCAGATTTGATCCGCTTTATTTTATTTTCATGGTGATCAGATCAAGATTGATCTGATGAAATTGACCGAATTTTATTTCCAAGGATATACATCTCATTTATCATTTCTATTCATTAATTGTTATAATATAACATGCAAGGATAAGTTATATTTTTAACATCTTATGGTAAGCATATGATACGATCGCTTGATCTATAGACACCATAAGAAAACTAATCCTTGGTTGGAAGGCCAGTCATCAATCCTATCACTCATGTTTCTATTTCTGTTGCACTTCGTAAATTGAATTGGCAGCGTGAATCTCAAAGAGCCTATCACTCGTGTTCATAAATGGTCTGATATGGAGTGAGAAAGACAGAGAAAATAGAATCTTTTTTAATATATGTGATTTCTAATACCTCGCTCACTGTTAAGGAAATATTCTGTCATCATCCTTAATTCATGGAATATATTTTGTTCACCCTAAATAATCCTTAATTAATATATTCTGTTGAATTTTTTTGGTGAGTATAACTGATTTATCTTATTATTATGTACATATTGATATCTTTTATTAGATTCACTTACATTATATTTAATATGATATATATTCACCCTTCATTCCATGGGACTTCTAAATCATCCATCATAGAGTCAATTTGGTATATCGAGTCGACTCAGTCAACTTGGGATAAGACAATTACCTGTTCTCTACACCCACAACCCCCTGACAAGTATAAGGCGGTGTAGCCTCGAGAAGCTAGGTACAACGCCGAACAACCTAAGTGATGTCACAGACAAAAATATAAACATAGTGCTCGATGTAATGCTTATATTTGTCCATATATTTTGATTTTTGTAGATATTTTATACAGTAAGTTACAAGCTAGCAGTAGACTTAGCAATCCTAGTTTGGTTAACTTTCATGGTCATTTTCGACATATAAATGAAAGTTGTGTCATGTGGATACTTGTGAGGACTTCGGTTTGTAATAGACTATGATCTTTTGTGTACGACCGTTCAAAGCTTACGAACTCCATAGTTGAAATTTGCATTGGCTATAAAGTGTTTACTAAAATTATTGCTTGTGGATCCCGTGTGAAATACTTTCTCTAACCTGTTTTCTCTTCCTAAGGGGCCATAGGAGGTTTCGAGGAGTTTAACCTTTATGAACGGACATACAAATGTGTCGCACGACTTAGGCGAAACTAGCTAAGTTAATCACAGTTGATATCAAAGTGAGACAAGTACATGTAGAAACACTTGTCATGAAAACATAGGGGACCTAGCTGGGCTGCATGGAGGGCGACCAGCACACTTGACCGTTTGGGGGAAACAGACATTAAGATGTAGGAAAAAGAGTCGCTCAAAGGAGTGGATATTTAAGATTAGTATTTAGAGGAATGGCCAACACTTTGCGCGAGAGGCACTACGAGGACAAGCAAGCTAGGAAGAAAGTATAATGCATAAAGGTTGGGATGACTTAGTTCGAGCTATGACTTGATGTTGGCAACCAAACTTGATGGTGCTCAAGACAAACGGGGCGCTTAGGAAAGGATGAGATCATACAAAGTGGTATAGGTTGCACAATGACTGAAAGAGTTATGTAAAGCTCACAGAGGCGATGAGAATTGCTAACTTGAAAAATTCGGTACTCATGTAAGGGCTTGAATGCGGACGATGGAGTGTTCGTGGCCATTCTAAGGCGATTGAAACTTGGTGCCATAGAGTATTGAAACTTTCTCTTCGGCATGGGAAGGATACATTCATAGGAGGCTGAAGTATGCAAAAAATTTAATATGTTGCTAAGCCTTGAAGGGTGCAAGCGAGAGCTGTATTAGTGAAGAGTTACAATCTGACAAGTGCATTTGTGGGGGCAGAATAATGCATAATTTGTTGAGCAAGACAGAGTACTCCCAGGGCATGGTGGTCTTCGAAACTTCCAAAGAAAAGAATGGGAAGAGGAAAGTTGCTCCAACATGATAGATATCAAGGAGGGATAAGTCCTAGTTCTTTAGAGGGAGAATCATGTGCAGTTGATTGTACATATTGAGGAGGGGTACTTTAAGACAACAACTATACAAAACTTAATAGATCGAGCGAGCGACGAGGAGTCGTCACATGATCTCACATGAGGTAATGCATTGGTGGATGCAGTGAGATCAAGTGGGGGAGCGACCTATGGCAATACCAAACGAATACACACTTAGAGCTGATATGGAAATCAGACTCAACAGAGGGCTAACCCATGAAATGGTGGGTGTGAGGGCCACCATTAACTCAATGCAAATCAAGAGGCGGAGCAACTTGGTGAAGTGCCCAAGCCGCATAAAGAGAGTCAATGTATAAGATGGAACATAGAACGAAGGCACAAAACTTTCCTTGAATAGAGGTTAAGGAGATGAACTCTTGCAGAGGCAAGAAAGGGATCATATCGTTCTATGGGTTCTTCATTATGATGGAGCAAACTCATCATACATGGTGCCAAAGATGAAGTGATCATCAAGGTACATGCATCTCATCTTAGAGAATCATTTGACGGAGGAATTAATGTAACTCAACTAGCTGAAGTAAAGTTAGGATCATAAAGCCTTAGTACGGGGCAAGAGGATGCAGAGGCAGACACTCTTGAAAAATATATCATAGTGTTGTTATTTGAGTTGTCGTGAAGAAAGCGATGCACAACGGAGATTGTGCTAGTGGGGGGATAGAGGCCTAGGATTTTGACAATGATGCACCGATTTCAATGGTCTATTTCTGCTACCACAAGACTCTGGATGCATCCATGGTCAACATCACTGCAATACATCTTAAAAGAGATGTAATCCAGTGGTACGAATGGTTCGAGGACATTCATGGAGTTCCCACATTGAGGTAATTCAAAAGCGGGCTACTGATCCACTTAGACCGATGGAATACGAGAACATGAATGATCAACTCATAAAGATTCACCAAACCTCAACCGTGCAAGAATGTCAAACCAGGTTTGAGCATCTCACAAATCAAACTCAAGATTGATCTTAAAAGTAGTTGTAAAGATATTCATCGAAGGATTAAAGCCCGATATCATATGCGAAGTCAAGGTGCAACAACCATATACATTGAGGGTTGCCATCTCCTTTGCTCGCATCTATGAGGAACGGTTGAACAATGCTGCCCAAAGGACCAAGATCATGAACCGAGTAGCAATCATCAAGCCTTCAATCTCCCCTGCTACCAACCAAACCACTCAGCCCAAGGAACTTACTCGAGAAGAACTCCGAGAAAGATTGACAAAAGGCCTCTGTTGGTATTGTGACAAATCGTTGAGCCACAACCATCGCTGCAAGAGGGGACACCTTCTTTTGATTGAACCCCTCGATGATTCGGAGGAGGACCACAAGCACAAGGAGGAGGTTATGGAGGAAGAACCACAAGCACAAGGAGGAGGTTACGGAGGAAGAACCATACCCGGTCGATTATATGATGCATACTCTTGCCGGCTACATGAACCCCCAAACAATGAAAGTGGGAGGACTACTTAAACAATAGCCAAACACCATCCTTATTGATACCTAAAGCACCAATAGTTTCATGGACAGCAAGGTTACTGCCCGATTAACTCTTTGGATTGAAGATTGTAGCAAGTTCAATGTAAAAATCGCAGATGGCCGAATCCTCAACTGCAATCGAAATTGCCCATGGGTGAAACTAGTTTTGCGAGGCCAAGAAATCACCATGGACTTCTGCCTCCTCCCACTTGATAATTTTAAAATTAATTATAAAATTTTTCAACAAAGGGAAACAGGTGATCCTGTGCAGGAAACATGGGAGCGATGTAACAACGATTTTGATGTAGCGTATGGAGAAAGTCCTATAGAAAATGCATAGCAGCTTTTAAATACAATTTCAGTAGCTTTTAAATACATATGAAGAAGTCAACAAAGATTGAAGATCCAAACCTCCCCTCATTGCTTGCTAAATTTTCGGATGCATTTGCTAAACCGATAAAACAGCCCCCTATCAAATCACATGACCACCGTAAGTTCATGGAAGACGATGGCAAGATCAACGCTCCCCTCATCAATACTGAAAAAAGATATCTTCCTTTGGCCAGATGAAGCTACAGCAGCCTTTGATGCCATCACGGCTATGATTTCATCAACATTGGTGCTAGCCTTACCCAACAACGACAAAGTGTTCGTGATCAAATATGAGGCATCGGGAGTCAGAATTGGTGCTATCCTCATGCAAGATGAATGACCCCAGCCTATATCAGCAAAGTCCTCTCTCCATGTCACCTGAAGCTATTAATCTATGATGATGAAATGCTGACCATTGCTGAATTTGTAGCTTAGCATGATATAGGTTAACGACACAAAGGAGAGACGAAAATAAGCCCTAGAAAATTATAGCTTCTACTCACTCCAAACTCAGATCAGACTCATATTACCATAAACTCTACTAGAGGACAGCCACCATCTAAGAGGAAAGTCTGGCTACCAATAAAGAACAATCATACGCCAGCACACACAAGAAAAAGACAATTAACCGATAAACACCGGAGTAGAAGGAAGTTTGTTATTGAAGATCGAGTCTTCCTTTGTCTTCATCCCTACCAGCAGGAATCTATGAAGGCTCGAGCCTCAATGAAGTGATCTCCTTATTTCTTTAGACCCTACAAAATTAAAGATCACATTAGAGTCATAACATAGAGATCATATCAGCACACCAAATCAAAAATATAGTTGATCCTCCAAGTATCCCACCTCAAATGGAAGTTTAAAAAGGATGACTTAGCCCAGATCTATTCAACTGACACCTAAGCTGATAAGTACGCCCAAGTTCAACTGATGATCATGTGGGATTATAGGATCGAGACATATCACCGTCTATTCACTACTATTGATGTTGGACTGTAGGAGCAGGATGCGCCCTCATGATGACTTGCAGATTAGGACCTAGAGACATGAAGCTCAGCCTTGAGGACAAGGCTGATTTGAAGATGTAGGTCTGTTAGTACCCTAGCTAGGTTGGGTCATAGGTTCATTAAATCATGAATATAATAAACCCTAAATTAGCTACCACCCCCTATTAAAGAAGTGGTCAGCTAGGGTTAGGGAAGAGTCCATATGAAGAGAGAGTCTTCTAGTCACCCCATCCTCTTTGGAGAGGCCGACTAGGGTAGAGGGGGAGACTTCTATTGAGCTATGACTCTCTCCCCTTGATTGAGTAGGAGTCCCCTATAGTCGTCAGCCACCTAATTGGCTAGGAGTTAGGAGTTGAGGGGAAGTAGAGTCTTGATTTAGTATGAGTTTTAGTTTAGTATGAGTTTTAGTTTAATTAAAAAATAAGTCCTATTAGAAGTTAGAGTTTTGAGTCCCTATATAAACTCATATAGCCACCACTATTTTATCATGAATAAATCAATATTTCTTCAGTCATTGTATCAAATACCTTGGAGGAGCTATAAAGATCAAAACCCAAGCTTAGAATCCACAAGGGTTCTAACAAATTGGCAAGCCTCAAGGCAATTGCAGCCTACAAGGTGTCCTGAGGCTTCAAACTCGGGCTAGAGAGGATCGGGCAAGTTACTTATGAGTTTAGATACTGGGTGATACTAGAGCGCTTCTAAGCAAAATATCCTGACCTATCCGTTGAGGAAGATCCATTCACGGACCGGCCCAAGGATGTTAATGTGCAAATGGAGTCTAGCCAGCCCTTCGACAATAACGTTCCTCCCGAAGACTAAGCTCTTCTGTATTTTCATTTTGTTTGTCGGGTGGCTTTTGATCTATATGCAGTCGCCCAACCACTATGTAGAGGAAATTTTAGATCAATGAAAAATCTTTTATCACTTGTCTTTGTCTTTGCATTTGCGTTTTGAAATTTATCTCCCTCGATCGCCCAAATGACCTTGGTCTAGCACTTCAAACATAGAACTTCTTTAGGTTCGAGATGTGCCACATCCTGAGCAATATTCTACTGTCCATTATGATCAGAATATAAGTACCATCTCGGATGGTGCGAACGATCTGGTACGGTCCCTCTCAATTCGGGGCCAACTTGCCTTGGGTGCATGCTGGATCACTAACCTCAGTCTTTTTAAGGACCAAATCATCGTCACTAACCCATCATGGTTAAACCCTGCAGTTGTAGAGTCAAGCAACAACTTTCTGGTATGTGAAGGTCTGCAGATACGCCTCGGCTCTTCGTTCTTCTTGGAGGTCAAGGTTCTCACTCAAACCTTATCCCGAGGACTTCTCCTCAAAGCTCTAAACCCGAAGTGTGGGGAAAACTACTTCGGGCAATAGCATTGCCTCGGTGCCGAAGGCGAGGTTGAAAGGGGATTCTCTTATTGGTGTTTTTAACGTCATCTGAGATGCCCATAGTATGCTCAGGAGTTCCTCCACCCATGTACCTTGTGCTCCAACGACCCTCCTTTTTAGCCCCTCGAGGATTGCCCAGTTGATAACGTTGGCAAGCCCGTTGGCTTAGGGGTGCGCCACCGAGCTGAACTTTAGTTGTATCTAATAGCCTTGACAAAAGGATTTGAAACTTGGATTGTTGAATCGTGTCCTATTGTTGGTAATTATAGTTTTCGAGATGTTGAACCTTATGATGATGTTTTTCCAGATGAATCCTTTAACTTTCTTCTTGGTGATCGATGCCAAGGGCTCGGCCTTGACCCACTTAGTGAAATAATTGACTCCGATGATTAAGAATCTTCATTGTATTGAGGCAGTGCAAACGATCCGAGGAGGTCCATTCCCCATTACACAAAAGGCCATGCGTAGTCAATCGGGGTAGAGGTTAGTGTCAGTTAGTGTTGGATTCAATCATGCTTCTGACATTGTTCATACTTCTTAACATAAGCTATGGCATCTCGATGCATGGTTGGCTAGTAATACCCTTGCCTGAGGATCTTGAAAGGTAGGGTTCAAGGTCCGATGTGTTCACCACATATTCCCTTGTGTACATCGGCTAGGATGGTCTATACCTCAATCAGTGACAAATAGCGGAGCAGTGGCTGACTGAAAGCTCTTAAGTAGAGTTGCATGTTGACCTCGTAGTACCAAGCTTCGGTCATTTTGACTCGACAAGCGGTTGCCCGATCGGTCGATAATGTGGCATCCTGTTTGTAGTGAAGTATCTCATCTATCCAATTGTGCTTGACTTCACCTATGGCTACCTCAGTCACGACAATGGTCAGCTTAAGAAGCGTTGTTACCTCTGGCAGGTACCCTCCTAAAGCTCGTGTTGAGGCGAGTTTGGCTAGTGCATCTGCTTGTGAGTTGTTAGTCCGAGGTACTTTTAATATGGCGAAGTACCTGAAAGTGCCGATGAGTCAGTGCGCCTCAGCCAGGTACTTGATCATGGTGGCCTCACGAGCTTCGTAGTCCCCACTGACTCGATAGACAACTAATTGGGAGTCGATGAATACCTCGACCCGCTCAACATGTAGCTCCATCGCTAAGTGTAGCCTGAACAGGAGCGTCTTGTACTCCACCTTGTTTTGGTAGCTTTGAACTCTAAGTCAGAGGGCATGCTTATATACTTGGTTGGAGGGACCCCTTAAGACAAGTCCGGCTCCTCCTCTCTCAGAGTTGGCCAACCCATCAACGTGTAGCGTCCAGGTCAACCCTTACTAGGGGGAGAGCTCGAGGATGGTCAGTTCCGAGATGAAATCAGCAACCGCTTAGGCTTTGATCACTGTCCTCGAGACATACTAGAGGTTGAATTCTCCGAGCTTGACCAACCACTTTAGCATTTGACCTGCCACACTGAATTTGGAGAGAACTTGATGAAGTGGTTGGTCATTCGTCACCTTGATTGTGTGGGCCTAGAAATATGGTCTTAACTTCCTTATTGCAAGGACTAAAGCCAACGTTAGGTTCTCAATCAGAAGTAGTGCTCCACGGGGCCGCTCAAGATGTGATTGGAATAATACACTAGTTGCTACTTCTCTTCGTCAGTCTTGACAAGTTTTGAGTTGACGACACGCTCGGGCATTGTGAGGTACAACTCGAGGGGCTCGCCCGAGATGACCGATGTGAGTTGGGGCAAGCAGGCAAGGTGAGACTTAAGTTTTCGAAAAGCTTCCTAGCACTCAGGAGTCTAACTGAAGTCCTTGGCACGCTTTAGGGCTCTAAAAACTGTTGGGAAACTTCAGCGGGTGCAATACGTACGTAGCAGAAATCAAAACAAAAACTAGCTTTCCACGTAGATCAAATCATCATGCAAAATATTAGGATCGCGAGAAAATATAAAAATCGATAAAACTGTGATATACGAGAGATTGATTTTATTTAGAGAGATCATATATCCCTATATTCCAGATCCGGATGGAGAAGATCAAGGAGATCAAGCGTCCTCCTCTCTAGCGGTATCCACATGATAGATCTCTGCAGTGAAACTCCTCCAATATGATCTAGCAACTCTTGCTCAGAGGGAGGGAGGAGAATATGAGGTGGTGGCTAAAGTTACAGCCTATCAACCATGAGTCTCCCCTCCTATTTATAGAGAGCCACCAAAATCCTAGGGCTCTTGCCTTAGTGGGTATTGGATCTTCATCCAATAACCCACTAAACTTGCATTATTGGATCTTTATCCAATAAACTCTTTAGGCCTCTAATTGGGCCTTAATCAAGGAGCCCATCAGGATAGGGTCTATCTAATTAGAATAGGGGCTAATTGGATCTCCATCCGATCCTCTATTCGCTGAAGCATCCATCATATATGTGTGACCCTCTAGGCCCGATACCGAGCTGGCCGTGAGTCACTCCCATCAGAACTCCTTCTGATATAGTAAATTATTATCCCTATAATAATTCACTCGACTCATCGACTATGGACGTACTAGGCCACTATGCCATAGTCCCCATACGGTATAGGGGGGATCAAATCCATCGGATCTGTCTGTCCATAATTACTATGTATCTATAATTCCTTATCCAAATAATATCCCAGAGACCGTATATTGGACATAGTACTATCAGGTCGCATGCGAAATTAGTTTGTCTTACTCTAATCGGATTCTACCGGAGAACTCCTCTCTAAATTCGAATGACCTTGGCCAGGGATTTGTCCAAGCAAGCACATATGAAATATTTCTCTCATGATACAGAAAGTGGATGATCCTTTATTGACACTTAATTGCTTTCATAAGGTTGGCTACTAATCCCGATAATCAGTTGTACCAAATCTGGAGCTTTCCAAACCGGTAAGTCTAGCATCAAAGAAAAGAGTACTCATATAAGACATCCTTGTTGTCTCAAATCTAAGGACCAGATACAGGATTGGGACTATGGAATCGTTGTCTGACATTAGGTATCATTAACTATACAACATTCCAAAAGTGGATCAATTAGTAAACTCATTCTCTAATGAGCACCTGTACTATATCCTTAGTGTCTCCACATAAGTGGCTATGAGACTAGCCACCTCCATCATATGGATGGGAATATAGTACACCGATTTGTCCGGTTATCTCAATGTCCCTCTCGAGTAACCTATGACCGAGATTATTTATGATATATGTTTAAAGGTGAATCGATCTCATTATCGTGATCTCATCACGATCCGATTCCTATTTCATAGAACCAAGGATTTCACAATATATATGTAATAAATAATATAATATGAGAATATATCAATATTAATCATAAGCAAAAAGATCACACGTGTCATACATGCCATCACTCATGTGATTGGCTTGCAAGGCACTTATAACCAGTAATCTCTCACTTGACCAAAAGCTAATCACCTATGTGTTTGATCTCGATCAGACCCTTGTGACGCTCAAATACAATCTGAGCCAACGGCTTCATTAGTGGATCTACAATGTTATCTTCGGATGGAACTCTTTCCATTACTATATCTTTTCTGGTCATAATCGCTCTAATTAGATGGAACCTCCTCAAAACAATTCTGTTGAGACCTGAGTTCCTTTGTTAAAGTTACCACCCTATCGTTGTCATAATATATAGGAGTCAGCTCCACGCTGCTTGGTATGACTCCTAAATCTTTGATGAACTTCTTCATCTAAATTCCTTCCTTAGCTACTTCTGTTATAGCAATGTATTCCACCTTTGTGGTTGAGTCAGCAATATTATCTTGCTTGGAACTCTTCTAGCTTACTGCTCCTCCATTCAGAATAAAAACATATCCTAAATTTGACTTGCTATCATTAACATCAAACTAAAAACTCGAATTTATGTAGCCCTCAATCTGGAGGCTACCTCCTCCATATACCAGTAAAAGATCCTTAGTCCTTCTCAAGTACTTAAGGATACACTTTACTGTCTTCTAGTGTTCTAAACCTGGATCTGCCTAATACTTGCTCGTGATACTCATAGCATATGCTATATCAGGTCTGGTACATAGCATCACATATATAATAGACCCTATCGCTAAGGTAAAGTATCTTATCCATGTCTGCCCTTTCTTTAGGGGTATTTGGGGACATACTCCTAGAAAGTGATATTCTATGTCTCATTGGTGTGAGACCTCTCTTGGAATTTTTCATGCCAAACCTTTTTACAATAGAGTCTATGTATCTAGACTAGGACAAGTCAAACATCCTTTTGGATCTCTCTATAGATTCGGATCCCTAAAATATAGGATGCTTCCCCTAAGTCTTTCATGGAGAAGTTTCTAGATAATCAAGCCTTTACTGTGGAGAGCATTCCTACATCATTCCCAAGAATTAGGATGTCATCCATATATAACACCAAGAAGGTGATAGCGCCTCTACTTACCTTCCTGCACACACAAGGCTCATCTTCGTTCTTAACGAAGTCATAAGATCTGATCACCTCATCAAATTTTATGTTCCAACTTCAGGAAGCTTGTTTCAATCTATAAATGGATCTAAGAAACCTACACACTTTATCTGGACTCTCTTTGGATATGAATCTCTCTAGCTATATCATGTACACTTCTTCCTAGAGGTTACCATTGAGGCATACCATTTTGACATTCATCTGCCAGATCTCATAGTCATAGGGTACTGCAATGGCCAAAATAATTCTAATAGACTTAAGCATGACTACAGGTGAAAAGGTTTCGTCATAGTGAACTCTTTGTCTTTGACGATATCCTTTAGCTACCAGCCTTGCTTTATAGGTCTCTACATTTCCATCCACTCTGATCTTCTTCTTGAAGATCCATTTGCAATCGATGGGTATAATACTCTCAGGTGCATCCACAAGATTCCAAACCTTGTTAGAGTACATGGAATCCATCTCAAAATTTATGGCTTCTTACCACTTCCCAGAGTCTATACTCATAATAGCCTCCTCGTAGGTTTGAAGATCAATATCCTGAGAGTCATCTCCACTGATATGTCTCATATATCTTTCAGGAGGATGAGATACTCTACTAGACCTACGTAAAATTGAAATTTGTGTGTTAGGTATCTGAACAGACTCGGGCTCTGGAATAGTGCTTAAACTAGGTCCTCCAACCTCGCTCAATTCTATCTCACTCCTACTATTTCCACCAAGAATGTGTTCCTTCTCAAAGAACACAACTCTCTTGGCAACAAAGACCTTTCAGTCCTCAGGATGATAGAAATAATATCCATAAGTTTCTTTTGGATATCTCACGAATGTGCACCATTCTGTTCTTGATTCCAACTTATCGGGGTTGTGTCTTCCAATGTGGGCAGGATAGCCCCAAATCTTAACAATCTTAAGATCGAGCTTTTTTCTTTTCCATATCTCATATGGTGTAGACACTACCAACTTTAATGGAACTCTGTTCATAAGGTAAGCTACAGTCTCTATGGCATACCCCCAGAATGAGATGGGTAGGTCAGCAAAACTCATCATGGACTGTACCATATCTAACAGCATACGATTTCTCATTTCTGATACACCATTGAGCTGAGGCGTATACGGAGGTGTCCACTGGGATAGAATCTCATTGTCCCTGAGGAAATAGGTGAACTCTGTACTCAAGTACTCTTCTCCTCGATCTGATCGAAGAGTTTTAATACTCTTTCCAATTTGGTTCTTCACCTTATTTCTTTTCCTCTTAGACATATTTATTATATTCATGAAATGTAAAGAAATCTCTAACACATATAAGTCATTTATAAGGGTTCCTCTAGTGATGATCTCATCATCGTAATTATTAAACAACTATTATTCTCAAAAACTAATTTATATCCATTAATTATCAAAGAAAAAATGAAAATAATGTTTTTGATTATAGAGGGAACAAAATAGCATGCATCCAATGCAATAATAACTCTACTAGGCAGATGTAAGGTGACCTCCCTAATAGCAACTGCAACAACTCTTGCTCCATTACCCATCTTGAGGTCCATCTCACCTCTAGTCAATCTTTTAGGTCTTACAGAAAATATAATAAATTACATATATGATAAACACTCCCGATATCTAATATCTATGTGTTATCATGAAAATCTGATAAGTGAAGACTGATCATGAATATACCTGAAGCTTCGCCTTCTCTGCAAAGTAGTCCTTACAGTTCCTCTTCAAATACCTGTCTTGGCCGTAATAGAAGCACTGTCCTTTGTCCTTCATCGGGTCTTTCTAAGTAACCTTTACCTTATCTAGTCTTTCTTTGCCCTTGCCCTTCTTAAGGGTCTTGCTGGCCTTCCTTTTCCAATTGGTCTCACCAATATAGAGAACTGACTTCTCTTTCTTGATGGTACTCTTAGCTTCCCTTAACATATTGAGGAGCTCAGGTAGAGTCACCTCAAACTTGTTCATATTAAAGTTAATAATGAACCGTGAAAAGTTTTCTGGTAGGGACTGAAGTATAAGATCAACATAAAGGTTATCCTTTAGGACTATCTTTATACTTCACAAAGCGAGTGATCTCATCCTCGCTTGTCCTTTCCTTTGGCGTGGGCATAATCATATAAAGGACATATATGATTTTCTCTTCCGCGAGAATAATTCTAAAATTGTGGAGCTTTTGGACCAATGAGATAGTTGGCATCAAGTATGTTGCGTAGGGTTTTTGCAAGCGACAAGCAAGATATAACGTAAATTAAATAACATGCAGATTTTACAGAAAATACTAATTAAGATATGGACTTCTATCTTAATGTACTCTCACTATTTTCTTAGTGAATCACGTGACACCCTCGACACGTGAAACGGAAGTCTTCGATAGGCTCCTAGTGGGGATCAGGATCCAATTAGCGTCTTAGTGCAACCTCGAGGGACTCGACCAATTACACTAAGCCCAAAAGGTATGCAATTCTTGCCAATCACAACTCCTTATGATTCCCATCATGTTCGGCATCTGAATCATCATAGTCTCGAGGGACTCGACCAACCATGATATTCAGTTAAGTCATCACCATCGTTACAAGATAAGTCTGATTTAATGATATGCCCTCGAGGAACTCGACTAAGCATACCATGTCCTCAGGTCACCGGTGACATCTCTATGTCATAGGCAAGAACTCAATCACATAGATAGGTAAGCCTCGAGGGACTCGACTAACTCAGCCTATGTCGTGATTCAATTTCTTCTTATAACGATAGAAAGCCACGTGGGTCAATCTTATTATCTCATGCTTACCGACTTAATATTATCGTAGGAGGGGTTGTTGTTTCATATCAGTTTCCTAATATATTGTGTCACACGTATATATATTTAATATATATCTACATCGCATGTATATATATATATATATATATATATATATATATATATATATATATATATATATATATATATATATATATGTATAACACATCACATATGCAAGCCACACCGGATGATCATGAGCCGTCACCTAATATGATTAAGCTCGAGCCAAGGGGCCTAATCACTCACAATAGGATCTATGTGTGCATTGGTGCATCTCCATGCCCTGTGATTGTTGATCTCGTCATTATCGATTCTGTCGGGTCGTCACATCACTATGCATCGTGATCTCCCACCACAACATTTTGGGTCTCGCTATAACCTTCACGCTCCCGCTGCACCTCTCCATATAATTACAAATAATCACAGGCACGCAGGTCCAACAATAAAAAAAAAAAACGGAGGCGCGCAGGCCCTAATAATAATAATAATAATAATAATCATAATACACACATCACAACACATGGCTCATGGTAATCCATCCACATTATACATCACATGTACATCACATCATATGTAGGATTACTAGATATATATAATAATTAATTAAACTATTTAATTAATTTATTTTAGAAAAAATCAGGACATCCTCGAAATTTCTAGAATTTGTCAAGGGTATTTTCATAATTCTGGTTGAGAGGACAGTCCTCGAAATTTTCAGAATTATTGAGGGTATTTTTGAAATTATGTACATGAGGAAAGTCCTCAAAATTTTTAAAATTTAGAGGGGCATGATCTTTCTTTTCTCAAAAGGATACCCTAGTCCTCTCCTTACCACCCTTAGTGTCGCCACGCCCCTCGCAGCGGGGTTGGTCGGCCTGCCTCTTGCGCTGCGAATGACTACCGCCCTTGCGGCGGCCACCGTGCTGTAGGCGCCACCCTTGCGGGCGGCGCCGGCCTTGGCCCGGTGGGTGGCCAACCGCATGGGGGCCGTGGCAACATGGGGTGGTGGCCGCCCCTCCTCTTCATTGTCTTCGCTGCGAAAACGTAACAAGAATGCATAGAACGATTCTACGCGATACAATCTCATCACATGTAGTTTAAAACCAATATTTCACACGAAAACCTTGGCTCTGATACCACTATTGGGAAACCTTAGCGGGTGCATCATATGCGCAGCGGAAATCAAAACAAAAACTGGTTTCCCATGCAGATCAAATCGTCATGCAAAATATTGGGGTCGCGAGAAAAATGTAAAACAATCGATAAAACTGCGATATGCGAGAGATTGATTTTACCTAGAGAGATCGTATATCCCTATATTCCAGATCCGGATGGAGAAGATGAAGGAGGTCAAGCGTCCTCTCTCTAGCGGTATCCACACGATGGATCTTTGTAGCGAAACTCCTCCAATCTGATCTTGCAACTCTTGCTCAAAGCGAGGGAGGAGAATATGAGGTAGTGGCTAAAGTTGCAGCCTATCAACTATGAGTATCCCCTCGTATTTACAGAGAGCCACCAAAACCCTAGGGCTCTTGCCTTAGTGGGTATTGGATCTTCATCCAATAACCCACTAAACTTGCATTATTGGATCTCTATCCAATAATCTTTTTAGGCCTCTAATTGTGTCTTAATAAATGAGCCCATCACCATAGGGTCTCATCTAATGAGAATAGGGGCTAATTGGATCTCCATCTAATCCTCTATTCGCTAAAGCATCCACCATATGTGTGTGACCCTCTAGGTCCGATACCGAGCTGGTCGTGAGTCACTCCCATTAGAACTCCTTCTGATATAGTGAATTATTATCCCCATAATAATTCACTCAACTCATCGACTATGGACATACTAGACCACTAGCCATAGTCCCTAGATGGTACAGGGGGGATCAAATCCATCGGACCTGTCTATCCACAGTTACCATGTATCTATAACCTCTCATCCAAATAATATCCCAGAGATCGTATATTAGACATAGTATTGTCATGTCACATATTGAATCAGTTTATCTTGCTCTAATCGGATTCTACCTGAGAACTTCTTCTCTCTCAATCTGAATGACCCTGGCTAGGGATTTGTCTAAGCAAGCATATATATTCCTCTCATGATAACGAGAGTGGATGATCCTCTATTGACACTCAATTGCCTTCATAAGGTTGGCTACTAATCCCGATAACCGGCTGTACCAAATCTGGAGCTTTCCAAACCTGAAAGTCTGACATCAAAGAAAAGAATACTCATACAAGGAATCTTTGGTATCTCAAGTCTAAAGACCAGATACACAACTGGGACTATGGAATCGTTGTCTGACATTAGGTATCATTAACCATATAGCATTTTATAAGCGGATCAATCAGTGAACTCAGTCTCCAATGAGCACCTGTACTATATCCTTAATGTCTCCACACAAGTGGCTATGAGACCAACCACCTCTATCATATGGACGGGTATATAGTACATCGATCTGTCCGGTTATCTCAATGTCCCTCTCGAGTAACCTATGACCGGGATTATCTAGGATCTATGTTTAAAGGTGAATTGATCTTATTATCGTGATCTCATCACGATCTGATTCTCATTGCATAGAACCAAGGACATCACAATATATATGCAACAAATAATATAATATGAGAATATGCCAATATAAATTATAAGCAAAAAGATCACACATGTTATTAGCTTGCAGGGCACTTGTAACCAGCAAAAACCTCCCTACAAGTCATTGGACCTCTTTGATTATAGAAGGTGACTGTATTTTTGTGATCGCCCTCACCTTCTCAAGATTAGCCTCAATTCCATGCTGATGTATAATGAAATCGAAGAATTTGCCTAAGGCGACCCCGAACACACACATGACAGGGTTAAGCCTTATCTTAAACTTTCTGAGTGTTTGGAACATCTCAGCAAGGTTCGATAGGTGAGCGTGGGTGAGCCTGCTCTTGACGATCATATCATCAACATAAACTTCCATATTCCTCCCGATCTAATTTTTGAATAGGTGATTGACCATTCTTTGGTATATGGCCCCAGCATTCTTTAGCTCGAACAACATGGCCTTATAGCAGTAAGTGTCTCGGTGCATGATAAAGGCTATGTTCTCCCGATCTCTCAAAGCCATTTGGATCTGGCTGTAGCCCAAGAATGCATCAATGAACAAAAGTAGCTCATAGCTCGAGGTGGCATCCATCAGCCGGTCAATCCTTAGTAGTAGATAATAGTCTTTCAGGCAAACCCAATTAATATCGGTATAATCAACACACATACGCTAGCTTTCATTAGTTTTTTTAATGAGTATTACATTGGACAACCATGTCAGATATTTGACCTCAATGATGAAGCATACTTCCAACAACTAACTCACTTCATCTTCAATAGCCTTTTGTCAGTCAGGAGCGAACCTTCGAGGCCTCTATTATATCGGTCGGGACTCAAGCGATATGTTAAGACGATGCTAGGATACTTCCGAGTGAATGCTTGACGTGTCTCTTGGCGACCAGGTGAATACGTTGGAGTTTTGCCTAAGGAACTCGATGAGCTGGATATGTTCACCCTCAGGAAGTGTCGATCCAATCTTGACAACCTTGCCTAGATGCCTTTAGTCGAGGGGGACTTCCATCACTTGCTCTATAGGCTCGGGTCGTGGAATGGTTTTGTTGGGTTCCCAAGGTTCAGTGATCAGTGCCTCGTGTTTGATTTTCTTATGCAGAGTTATTGCTATCAGGTGGCATTGCTTGGATTCCCGAGGGTCGCTCATTGCTTCTTCGACTCCAGTGCTGGTCGAGAACTTCATTGTGCGGTGGTATGTTGAGATGACTACTATTAATTTGTTGAAGGTCGGATGGTCGAGGATCGCATTATACACAAAAGGCAGTCCGACCACCATGAATGGTACCATCAATGTCTTTGTTCTTGGCTCCTCCCCTACGGTCACCTGGAGGGTGGGGGAGATGGAGTCCCCGGTGAATCCTGTCATAATGGAAGTCATGGGGGCGGTTAAGTTGAGTTTTTGAAAAGCATTGAAATATAGTATGTCAGCCAAACTCTTTGGGTCAACCATAATTCTCTTCAAACGTTTGCAATCCGTGCCAAGATCACCAGAGCATCATCATGATCAGGATACTTTCTTATCCCAACCTGAATGTGATCTCGGGGTCGCACTCGTGCCTCGACCTTTTCTCCACCTTGGCCCAAGCATATTCTTTGTGTGCTGAAGAACTGTCTCCTCTCGAGGCAGGTCCACCAACGATGACATCAAATTGTTTCTCCACTGGACCCTTTGGATGGGGTGAAGGCTCACACAACTTCCTTACATAAAGGCCGAGGTGTCCTCGGTAGATAAGGTCTTTGATATGATTCTTCAAGTCATGACACTCATCGGTGTCATGGTCATAGTCATGGTGAAAGCGATAGTAACATCTCTAGTCTCGTTCCTCCGAGCAGGTCGTTATTGGGTTGGGCATCTAGAGGAGACCTTTGTCTCGGATCTGAAGGAAGATCTCAGTCCGGGTGGAGTTAAGAGGAATTGGTGGCAGCCTCGGGATGGCTGACTCGAGCCTTTCCATTCTTCTCCTTGAAGGTCCCATAGGCGGGACTCGGGATGGCTCGACGCAAGGTTGTTTATGATCCTCGCGCTTCCCGACTACCAGTGCTTTGGCAGCTATGTACTGGTTTGCCCTATGGAGCATCTCGGGAACCATCATAGGTGGGCATTCGACCAATGACCAGGAGAAGCAGGACGAACATAGTCTAATCAAGAAGGCTTGTATCACAAGCAAGGGATGGGTGTTAGGCATTCCCTGGATCTCGACCGCGAATCGCATAACGAACTATGCTAACGGCTCATCATCTTTCTGGCTTATCCCGAGAAGGGATGCGGTGGTCGGTCTTGGCTGAACGTTGGCAAAGAAATTCAGCTTGAACTCCATGGCAAGTTGGTCAAAGCAGAAAATTGAGGAGGGCCTTAGAAGGCTGTACCACATTTGGGCAGGCCCTCATAAGGTTGTTGGGAATGCTCAGCACATTAGAGCGTAATGTCATAGAGTGTCATTTGCGCTCAGAATGCCGCAATGTCAAAGCTGCCATTGAACGCCTCAAGCACTGGTAGCCGAAAGTTTTATGGAATTGGCTTATCTTGGATTTTAGGGACGAAAGGAAATCTGGTCGTGGAGCTCTTCTCGAGCTCCTCCTTTGACTTGACGAATTCTTTTTGCACTTCATTTAGTCGTTGGTTCATTAGTTGTAACTGTGCCCTAAGGGAGTTGATCGAGTCAAAGGAGAGTGTGTCCGACTCAAGCATATTGTGAGTGGGGGTGCTTGCAGTAGGCACCAATCGATCGACAATGTTCTTGGGAAGTCCCAGGGGAAGCTCTTGGGAGATTTTCAGGATTGTATCATCGAGTCACCGTGGGACTAGGGGCTGTCCCCGTGAGGCTGGGGACTCCTGTCGTGTTTCTGGAGAGGTATGTTGCTGGGGTGCTGACTATTGTACTAACCTAGGGATATGGGGGATGATCGATTGGATCACCCCAACCAAAGCTTGAACTTGATGGGTGAGCCCAAGAAACACTTCGAGGGAGACAATGGGAAGCCCAGGGTTGAGTACTGGAGGGAAAAGTCCTGGGTCATTGAACAATCACCAGTAACGACCTGGAGTATGCGTTGACAGATTTTCCTCCCTATGGGTGATGAAGGAAAGCAGTCCTCATGCTTTGGAGGGTTGCTGGGCATAGAGGCTTCTTCCTTGAGATTGTTAGGCAACACGCGTTCTCGCGATACCGGGCTCTCCCTCTAACACCAAAATATTGCTTGATTTTATGTCGTGGTCGAGGAGTCAGCACGGTACGATTCGACCCACGTGCGCAAGGTCATCGATTGGATTGGAGGACTAGTGAGGCTTGGTTGGGGTCTAGAGTAGTATTCGGGGATGGAACCTCGGGTAGATAAATCCCCTAGAACACCTCTCGGGTCCTCGAACGAGTCCTACAAGAAGGCCTTAATCAGGGTGGTGTGTGCCCAATGTGACTCCTCTGAAAGCTAAGTTAACTTTCAGAGTGTGGGGACTGGTAACCGAGGCGTCGTGAGGTCTCGAGAGAGTTAAGAGTTGGGAAGAGCCCCCACCTTACTTGGCTACAGTGGGGGGTATTTATACCTACGGGTCGGAGGAAGTCCGTACCGAGATCATTAATATAGGCAACACCTTTGGCTGACTCAAAGGTACGATCTCACGTCAGTTGCCACCCTCGTTGGTTCCCGAGGCTTCGATCGATGGTATCTATAGCTGGCAACCCGTCACCGTGTCAGCCCGACAAACACCGTACCAAGTCAACGACGTTGTATCAGGCGTTGTCTAGAGATGTCAACGTGGAATGGTGACCCCAAGGTACTGACATGGCCGAGGTGATCGGGACCCCAAGGTGTTGTGTCAGGGGTTAAAAAAAAAAATGTATCTTTGTTTTCAGTAGATTTATCGTGGTATTTGTCCTAAATCAGTACCCTTAACCGTCACCAAACCCATCCTTGCCTCTTCTACTCTGCCTTGCGCGCCCCCCTCGTCTTTACATGCTGCACATGCGGTCAATAATTAATTTATTGATCTCAAGAAGCTATCAAATGGCCGATAACATGCAGCATAATAATGGCAATAAAATTATTAATCTCAAGATGCTATCAAATGGCCGATAACATGTATCATACGAGTGCTACTTTGCTCCGAACACGCAACTCAATCCACAAACAATTATGAAGTGTTCACGGAGAGATACAAAAACATTGTACTATAATATAATGTTATTTACTGTGTTATAATATATTTATATAATATTATAATATTTTTAATAATATGTATTGTATTATAATATACAAAAATATTATAATTACAATGATTCATCCTATTGATCGATGCATAGATAAATAAATAAATAAGTAATTGAACATATTTCAGATATTAGAAAAAAATTAATTAAGGAATTTAAAAATGGGGGATGGTTTTTTTGAATAATTACTATATATATATATATAATAAAAAAAGACCCAATTGAAACAGGCAAGTAGCCTTTATCCATTTTGTTCACACTAACTGACACTGTGGGCCTGTCGGTTTTGGTTACTTTGCGAGTTATTAAATTGTATCCCTACATTGATTGAAATGTGGTAGGACGTTATAGTATTGACTGTTGATGTAAAGTAATTAAATCATTCATGATTTTATGTGAATAAAAAATTTTTATTGTTCCACGATAAGATCCGATAAAAAATGATCTGATCCTCATCCTTGCATAATAATCTGATCCTTTTTTCAAGTATATCTAGAGCAAGAGATATCCTTTCTTATTTTTTTTTTAGAGTTTTTATTCGACTTATCAATTCATTACTCAAGTTTATTTTTTTTTTTGCTCATTGGTAGAAACCCAATAATCATATAGGTCTTCATCAGAAAATTTTTCATGTATAAAGATATTTTGCATTCTATCATTTTTGAAAAAGTTGATACACACTAGATGGATATGTAAAAGATATTATTTGTTTTTCATCACTTGAATACGTATAAAAAAAATGTTGTGATATTTCATTTTGTATACTATTTTCAAATCGATTAATTTTTATATATCACAATGGACGATTCCACCGCTTATAATTCTTGAATTGGTAGATTAGTTGAATTAGTTGTATTACTACAGGGTCTTGGGAGGAGTGCGATCCTTCCGTCCCATCTGGATAATTAATTTGCGTCAGTCAGTCCCCAGGTTGATTGCAGCACGTTAAGACGAGGGAGGCGCGCAGAGAAGAGTAGAAGAGGCAAGGATGGGCTTGGTGATGGATAAGGGCACTGATTTAGGACAAAGACGACGATAAATCTAGTGAAAACAAAGATTATATATATATATATATATATATTTAATGTAACATAAAACGCTTTACGAAAATTTCTAGAAGTTTAAGTCGCTCTCTGGGAACGTACTGAAACTACAGTTTTTCTTCAAAAATCGACCCTTTCGGGTTAGCCCAAAAAAATTTACGACAAAATAAGACAGGTATTGTCCAACAGGAAAGAATATTCAAAAAGGTCGATCAGTCACCTGGCAAGAGGACGACAATAAGACCATCAAAGTGTTCGGACAATGTCATCTCCTTCTCTAAACCACTTGCTCAATTGCCAATCACAAAATTGAAAAAGTAAATTTAGAACTCATCCTCACAGAATATGAACGATGCAATTGAGAACATATGAAAAGTGCGTTGATAAAATTCGATTCAAACTTTGGCAGCAAAAGTGATGATGCCAGGTAACATTAAAACTACAAAAATTTTATTATATACAAAGTTGAGTGCATCGTTGTGTATACATAAGTTACAAATAAGACAATAATACGCTATTTTTTCGGTACTATTCAAGACCATTTACTCTGAGATTAAGTTATATTTTAATAATGATCCTTTAACCAGTTTTTTCATTTATTCATTTCAGACTTATTAATTTTCTTATGCCTTGATTTGAAATCAAATATTGCCTGTGTCATACAATAATACTTTTATCATATCTTTAATAAAAGGATAGATGCCGTGACATCTCAGGTGATGTTTGTTAAATAATTGAGTTTGTGATAATTTATAAAATACATATGTTTGTGACAAGAAAGATAAATCATTTTTAACATATTATTAAGAAAAAATAAATTAGAACAGCTGTAAGATATCCAATACCCTTGTATTTTATCTTATTATATCAATCAAATCAGAATCAGTGTACTGAAGCTTGAACAACGAGAAACGAGGCCTTGCACCTTCAGAGGTATCGGTTGTGCCGCTGACTAATTTAAGTACTAAACTGTGCCGATATTACTGACAATAAGATGCTTTGCCACTGAATTAAGAATAGGTGCAAGATCTTACGAGATTTATGCCCCGATCAAAAGCTGTGAAGTACATAAATATATGAATATTTTTATTCATATGATTATCAGTATAATAGAAAAGCTATAGACCACTGTATGAAAGAAATTGATTTCTGCACAAACAATATTATAAAAATGAAAGCGAAATGCTCAGTTGGAGCAAAAAATATCGCCAGAGATTCACGTAAAAAAATACCAGATAATCATGCTTTACAAAAGAAGTATTGTCATGTAAACTAATTAGCTGCACGCTCAAATTCAAGCAGTAAAACAGACTATATCTAAACCAAAAACTTCATATTTTGTTAACAGGTAATAGATTAAAGAAGATGAAAAATTTTCAAATACTATAAAAAAAAAAAACAGGGTCGGAAACATATTTAATGGCTCGACGCAACAAAGGATAAATTATCACGAGCATAAAACTAGAATTCAGCTATATTACCTAGAAGAAACAGCATACACTTTATAACGCAAATAACAAGCTTGGTCAACCCACTAATAATGATATCAATCTTAAAAATAAAGTATCATAATTTCTCAAATAACGTGAAAAAAACACCAGGCTGAGATGACATCAGTACTGAACAGGACAAATTAGTCTGAGATAACATCGAACTAAGCACCTTGGATAGCATAACGTTGGGAGAGTGAAGAAATAACCAAATATAAACATACTAGTAAACATCCAAGAAGCATCTCAATCTACGGTGCAACTCTAAGAGCGTTAGTGACACGAACACAAGGAACACATTGGTAAAAACAAAACAAGGATCAGCAAGATGATAAACGTAGAACGAATAAATTTGTTCAAACAAGCCTGCTTAAATAAAAATGCATCATTGAAAACAAAATAGAAGTTTTTCGACATTATCTTGTACGGTGCCCAAAAGAACAAGATTGGAAATCAGTACCTTTAAAATTGACATATACAATTGTGGTGTGAGTTTATTGTGGAAAAAAGAGGAAGATGAAGACTTGGATTTTGCAGATAATTCTAGCTGTAGGATCCAGTATAACGGAACCGAAATAGATGATTGACCTAATGAACTCGTCATGATTGCAGATAGAACATCCTCGTGGGAATTGATGAGAACATTCCCGTGGGTATAGTGCATATGTTTTGAAGTGGCAAGGAAGAACACAGACACGACAAAAGAACACACGGGATACCGGGGTCTAAATTTTACCCCATGAGATCCCCAAACACCCAAAACTGAATTTTTATTACGTTTCTATGACCTGCCAGGCGAGAGCACCCAACATGGCAAAGGTCGTGTAGGCAAATCCTAGATGCATCACCAAACACGATCCGTACATTACCTTGCCCTTCATGGAGATACCCCGCATTTCTCGACCACAAGGTGAGAAAGAACCTCATCATAATATCTCTTAGTTCTAAAAACTTATATAAGAGACATATTGAGATCAACTCAGCAACTGGCGCCCAGGATACATTGCACCTTCTTCGCATAGCGAGAAAACACCAGACGAACAGATAGATAGATCTTCCGCGCGATCTCACATAATACAGCTAAATAACGTTTGATCCATGAACTCCATGACTATGCCTGGCTAATAAACCAACGTTTCGTTCTATGTCCCAAATCCTGTAACAATAAGATGAGATACACAAGCTCTAACACCATAAATCCGTCTACAAACTCATTCGGTTCTGACAGAAGATAGATTTAACATGTCGACTCCATATATTAGCAATAAACTGAAGAAACACGCTTTTCAACGGAAGCAGAAGAAGAATAGGAACCATACTCACCGTGTACCACCGCAAGTTATAGAACGAGACCGAGTCGCCTGAACCCGACGACCAAATTTAGGAGGCTCCGATGATGCCCCGACGACCAAATTTATGAGGCTCCGATGATGCCCCGACGACCGCCATCGAGGGGAAGGAGGCCGCTGCAGTGTTCGATGAATCCGGGCAGAGGGCATTTATTGAGAGGGAAGAGGAGACGGGCGGATGGATCGAAAGGGTACGCCAACAACGGCAGCAATGCAACCGCGTGGCGTCGAATAATTGGTTGTGCCAGCTAAGGCGGACCGACGCATCCGCTTACGGACTCATTCGCTCGTCCATATCGGTCGATGGCGTCATTGCTTACACTATTGATTCGTAGGATTGGCTATAGAACCGAGACCAATCACGACGTCAGTGGAATGTCGAAATCCAACGGTTGAGATTGGCGAGATTCAATGAACTACCTTCTGAGTTATACATTGAATCAAACAGTTTTAATAAGTTATCCCTAATTCTAAGTCTAAAATTTTTAAACACGAATGCCAAAAAAAAAATCCTATCTTTGATAAATTTTCACATATATTTTTTCATAAATTATAACCCCCGGGCTCATCTCTGTCTTGTCTTGCCTCACCCTCGTCCCTGGGACTCGACAGACCCTTTGCCTCGCCTTTGTCTTCCTCACCCGCTTCGCATCGTCCGCGATCGTTGCGTGAGGGAGGGAGGGGACAGTAGGCCTGCTGTCATATCCGCTAACTTGTTCTTGTCGTGCTTGCTCGCAGCCCTCACGCGAGGAAGGAGGCGGCGACGGATAAGGGTGGGTTCAGAGGTAGCGACGGCACTTGCACCTCCTCTTTCCTCATGTGAGGATCGTCGACGACAACACTGGCTGCTTATGTTCTATTTTTAAAAAAACCTAATTTAACTTTAAATTAGAATAGTAAAATTATTCTTCGCATAAAGTTAGTTTCTTATGTTCTATTCTCTGCCCGCCTCCCTACATCATTTGTGAGCTGTGGCATCTAAACGAGGGGAAGATACTATTGCCATGGTCATAGTGATAGAATATAAGGATGATGTCTAACCTTGATAAAGATGATTATATCTTGATAGACTAAAATTTATCCTCTAATCGATATAAATAAGACTATGACCCATGTTTTATCAAAAATTAAATTATCAGAAATCAATTATGAGTTTCTCAATATTCATATTGTCGATCAACTAGTAAATTCTTTCACAAAATTATTCACTCATATCTAAGATTGATATTTTTGATAGGAGTTCAATTTTACGGGGGGGCAGATAGAATATAAGAATGATCTTCAACAAAATATATAATATTTAACATTTACAAAAAATTTGGATGATAGAGTAAAACTTATTCTCTAACCTATATAAATAAGATATGTGTCATGTCAATCAATTAATCTTTTATCGTCTGATTTTAATCTAAGAGTAATCGTGAGAGAATAATTAGTGCCAAACTTCTTGAGAGTAAAATTGAGGTTATGCATAAAGGTTCTTCCCATGGACAAAAGTGATAATTTTGACATTATTAGGAAGATTATGAATAATCTTATAATTAAAAAAATAAAATTAAAAAATAATATTTTTTTTAAAAAATTTGCTTTGTTAAGAAACTTCGTTATTTTTTATGATTCAGTTGAGAAAGAAAAAAAAAGATTTCCATATATCATTCAAACGTATCAGTAAACCGCCGGCATGCTCTTTAAGTACGAGCCAAAGACGTAAATGCTGCAAACAGTGAGCCAAAAATGGCAGGCCCCATTTATGGCACCAGCAGCTCAGTCGGACAACGCCGTGGGCCGCTTGGTGCGGAATGGCGCAGCAGCACGCCCGGCGCCGGCAACGGGAGGCACACCCACCCCTTTTGTTCTGAGGCGGGCCTGCGATCCCTGATGCCAACAGTTATGGCGGTGCTGTGGTCGGCCGCTTTCTCTCCTCCTCCTCCTTTCCCTCTGTCCATCCCCATTCTTCTTTCCCTTTCGTCTGCGGAACACCATCTCCTTCTTCTTTTGCTTTAACTCGTTGGAGGAGACACGGCCGACGCAGGTCCACAGTTCGACAACAGATTTGATTGACTGTTTGAGGGCGCTGAGCAGGATGCGTTATGGGACAGCCCACATGCCCTCTGCCGCTCGGATCAGTTCCCTGTGCGTAGGCGACTGCCTGTGTTTGTCCTCTCGCCGTACAGAGACGATGGTTTTGGCAGCCACTCTCTGGTCCTTCAGCGCCATGGAACAAAAGTATGACCACCTTTCCCCCCTCCCCGTGTAGAGAAAGCCGTCTGGATATGAGAATGCGGTGTGGTTTGACCAAAGGTTGAACAGTCTTGCCCCCAAATTGATCCAACTCAGCCCCCATTCAATCGAAATAAGCTGGCCTGTGGCTGCACACCTTTGAGGGGTATAGTACATGCGCTACAGTGGCTCCGTATACGGTATGGACCACACAAGTCCTCTCCTCCTCTATTTCACTCCTTGCAAAATACACCATAAAAAAAAATAATAATAAAGTAAAGCTGGATCCAATTTCTCACGGCATCTGTTGCCATTTGGGTGTTTGGAGTGACATCTTTTAGACAAGTGAGAATGAGAGAGCCAAACGATCTCAACAGATTAGGCATATTTGCATTGTACCTTTCTGTAATCGACAGACAAAGATGAATCATGCAGCTCTGGTCATCCACTGTAAAAGCAAGGTTTGGATCATGGGCTCCCTCGTATTCTTATCCCCTTCAGTTCCCCACCTTTTGAACCAAGCCATGTACTAAAAGCAACGTAGTTCCTACTGCTTTTGAATAGATCGGCGCAGTCTTTTTCCTGCTCATCTTATGTAGTATCACATCAACTCCACAACTACCCTCTTTCATCATCTCAAATTACAGGCGGCAATTCAATCTAGTCACAAAGTGTTCCAATCCTAATCTATACATATTAGTACGGCACCAACCGAACAAATTAGTCCCATTAACACTCGTATGACGAAACAAACACCCACACATTCGACTAAAACAGCGGAGGGAAGGAGGCAAATAGACTCCTAATCGAACGAGGTCAGAGTTTTGGTTTGATTACCGCCATGAGGAAACCGTGAGGAGGCGGCGGTCACCCCAAGCTAGCGTGAGGAAAACCGGAGCCGAATCCGAGAGGGTGTATTTGGAGCTGTAGTTGTAATTCCAGAGTAGAAGCTTGGCTTGGCTCACCGCGTAGTTGCTGAGCGGCACGGTTTCGAAGTCGCACCGCTCCATCACAGCCCTCCATTCCTCGTTGGCCTCCATCCTCTCCCGTCGGATTTGCTCATCGCCCGGACCCACCACGCCCAGGATCCGACGCCCGAACAGGAGCCGCTCCACCCGGGCCCGCTCGGCCGAGTCCCGCTGCATCGCCGGGTCGAGCGAGTCGAACACGGCCGCGTAGTAGGCCAGCGCCGTGCGGAAGCGCTCCAGGAAGGCCGCCCGGTTGAGGCTCGCCTCGTACTCGCCCAGCGTCACCACGCGGGGGCCGAGCGACTTGGCCACCCGGAGGACGCGCTCCACCGGCTCGGGCGAGTCGCCGAGGAGGTGGCAGAGCTGGAGCATGAAGTTGACCGCCAACGACTCCTCCGGGTCGACCCGGAAGGTGGCCGCGGAGAGCTCCGACATGGGGGTTAGGATAGGGTCGAACTCGAAGTCCAGGTCGAGGAGCGCAGCGAAGTCGCGGAGGCGGTTTCCTGTGGCGGCGAGAGACGCGGCGGGGGCGGCTCCCAGCGCTGGCGCCGGGATGCCGGAGATCCGGACCCTGGAGGGCTTCCCGGTTGGGCGGGTTGCGAGGGCCTGGAGGAGTGCCGCCCACTGGACTCCCTGCATGATCCCGAAGTCTACAATGTGGATCCGCTCCGCCGATTCGGTGGCCTCGAGGATCGCCTGGTTCGCGGTGAGGTGGGCGAACTTGGAGTAGGGGCACGCATCGTTGAGGGCCTTGTAGCAGAGGGTGAAGTCCTCCGGGGACGAATCGAAGGAGGAGGAGCACGACGGCGGCGCTGCCGCGGTGGAGGGATATGAGTGCTGCTTCCTCTGAGTTCCATGGAGGCGACGGTAGAGAGCTTCGGTGAAGTAAAAGGCGACGCGTTCCGTCGGATCGCCCGACTCCGAAGCGGACTCTCTGACATGGATCAGGGATTTGGCGGCGAGATCGGGGTCGGAATCGGCGATCCGCGCACAGTCGAGAAGAGATTCCAAGAGAGGCTGCGACGAGGTGCTGCTCTCCGGCGCCTGATCTCGCACTACGGCGGCTCCGCCGGAGTTCTTGTTTAGTTCCGGCGGATCGAAGGACGGGGTCTGGGCCGTCGGTCCATGCGGATTTAGGGCAACAACGGCGGCGGCCTGGTGAAGGTGCTGGACCTGTGCAAGAGGAGCGATCTCGCAGTGCTCGGAGAAGAGGACGTGGTTGAGGTCCGACGTGGATGCGGGGGGAGAAGGTGGGCTGAAATCGGTGGAGCAGGAGGGGAAGGCGTCGGCGAAGAGGGCTCCTGAACCGCCGGCTGCGCCCTGCCAAGGGTCACTCATGAGGTCAGAGCTCTCGGCGGGGGAATCACCGATGAGGCTCTCCATCCACTCGTCGGAGTCGAACTCGGGGGCCACAGCAGAGGCGGCAGAGCCGAAGCCGGAAAGGCGGAAGGGGCCATGGTCAAGGTGGCCGCCACCAGGGGGCGCGGCGAAGCCGGGGTCGGGGGCGAAGGGGTCGGCGAAGGTGGTAGCGGGATCGGGGATGACGAAGGGGAAGTGGTCGGTCATGTGCTGCTGGGGCTGGTGCGAGGAGCCCCACGGTGGGGGGTTCGTGGAGAAAGGATTGACGGAGGCAGCCACGAGCTGCTGCTGTTGCTGCTGCTGCTGCTGGCGCTGCTGCTGCTGCTGCTGCTTCTGCTTCTGCTGGATGACCTGCTGCGCGATGGCCATTAGATTCCCGCTGTCCGCGCACATATACGCCATGATCCTCTTCGACTCCCCCACGTCAAGCAATCGATACTACCCCCTCCTCCGATGTGCGAGCTCTGGACTCTTCGGTGGGTAGATGCTTTCTCGGGAGCCAGAAGAGCTACCACCGAAGAGTCCAAGACGGATAAAAATGTAGAGGCGGAGGAGTTCTGATGTCAGGCTATTCTGAGTCGACAGGGAGTGGTGTGCGCAGCAGCGAGGGAGAAGCGAAGGTTTTGAGCGTTGTTGGACTGGTGGCCTTTATAAAAAGGGAGGTTTTCCTTCGGCGACTGACTGAGGGCGATGGAAGGCGAGAAGGAAGAGAAAGGGGAAGGGGGGAAAGCTAAAGCTCAGGGCCGGCAGAGGCGGGGCCCACCTGGCCCACCATCCCGATGTGAGTTCTAACGTAGCACCAGAAGTGTGGGTGAGAACCCTGTTTCCTGTTTGAGCAAAACCTCCCACCTCTGCAGTGGGCGTGGTCCACCATTTCGGGAGATGGGGGCAGGTGCATGGTTACTTGCGCCATGCATGACGTGTCGCCTTCTCGCCGTGCTCCGCCACGGTCCCTGTGACGCGACACCACTCGATTCGATCTGCCACGTGGGCTTCACCTATTACGAGGCGGAGCCTACGGACGCCTTCAACCCGCAGACAGAGAACTCCAACTGTCGCCATATGAAATCATCCACGTCAGCTAATGTCAGCGATTAGGAAACGGAAAGCACTGGTGGGTGCTCCAATTCGCACACCACATCAATCCACCCGCGGGGCCCGCGCTGCTGCCGCCGCAGCTCCGTGCCGCGTGTGGGAACGGCTTCCCCCACCTCCCACAACCAAAAAGACCCCACGGTGTACACCGATGACGTCACTCCCACAGGTGAAAGCCGTCGGATACTTTGGCGGGGGGTCCCCGCGGCGGCATTCTTTTCTGAGGTTTCGATTAATATTTGTTATTCCCCATTTTCTCCCTCCACCCATTCACCATCGCACGACTCCACCCACGAATCCTCGTCTTCGCTCCCAACGGATGCAAATATCTGCGTCCCAATTCATGGCCCGCTCCGTTCCTCCGAGTCGCGGTCAAAAAGAGACCCCAAAGCCAGCAGACCGAGCGGCGGGACCGCGTACGCATTGCGAGAATCAAATCCCACCGTTGGATCGTGGCCTCGCACGAAAGCTGATGCACGCGCAGCCTTATCTGCGCTCTCCGCCTCCGACCGACATGGCCCAACGAAAGTGACGGTTGAGGGCAAACTTGGCACGGAAGGCAACCGAGTCGACTCGGCAAACCTGAGCGATTGATGGCGCTGCTGGAAGACAAACGCATGGTGGGGAGGCGGGCTAATACCGCGGGAAGTTATCGTCGGTTAGCTACCACGAAGTTGACAAGCGCGGTACTTGTCGCAAGCTTTCGCTTCAGCTTATGGTGTCGCTTTCCCTCCCAAACCAAAGCAAGCACGCCTTCTCACTCTCTCTTCAATTATTTGCAGACCGGGAAGAAGAGAACGGAGTGTGGACAGAAGTCAATCAGGCATTCGGGCAGATTAAAGACGCACGGCAAGTGTTCGAACGATGTTCCATGAGAAGGCATGCGATAACAATGCTGACCGGCTTGGCTGCATGAATTGGATCGGGTGATCAGCATCCAAAGCAACAAATGAACTTGCAGACATCTGCACCACTGTTCACGGACTTGGGATGGTTCTTTGCTCATCATGTTATTATCATTGTTATGATCATGAGTTGGATCGTTCCTAGTCCTTTCAACAACATGATTGATAGCCACATGGTCACGAATCCAATGCTGTGGAGAAGAAGAGAGCGGAAGAGAACAAGTGAAAGCAACACCCACCCACCGGCCTCCTCAAGCCTCAGACTCCGAGTTAGGAGTGGGCGGAGGGAGCCATAATTATTATTACAGGTGAAGAAAATGGCTTGCAAGCAGCGTTATTGGCTGCTGTTGTGAATCATAACATCACTAAGATGTTACGATTGGGCGGTGATGAGTGGCGATGATGATCAGATCAGTCAGACTCAGTTCAAAGTTCGAACGTGTGATAAATAACTAATGTCGTCGAAACGGAGGCTCGAACACTCATTTATTTGTTGTGAGGTGCTCGGTGGTCGACCTACACGAAGATTGTGGTCAGGTAGGTTCCCGATGCTATCCTCTCGACGCTCTATTGGTCCTGTGATGGAAAGCAGGAGTTTAGAATAAATAGTAATTGATTTTATGATTTCGTGAGCTTTTTACAGTGGTCTTAACCTAGGAAATTATTTTACGATATAGATAGAATATTTCTTCAAGTTTTTATATTGGATTCATGTCTACTATATCATATGATTCCAACTCGTAGGGAGAAATGGAATGGAATGATGTGTATCAGCAGTCATGAACCCATGTCTTGTTGCAATAAGGTCTAAGAGCTTGCGGGCTCTTTTCATGCTTTGCCGTCTATATATTTCTGTTATTTTCAGTTTGATATATGCTAATTATTTGAGCCAAATGTGTCCACAGCCACATCGATTGACTGATTACTCACAGTTGATCCTTTTATGATTCAATCAATTATTCGATTTGAACAATTTGGTATTACATCATATCTTACCAAAAATTTGCTCAATACATGGGATAAATTTCTTGATAGAAAGAACATCTTCGGTCAATTATTTAACTGTTACTCGTATTTTATTTTATGATTAGATCAATTATTTGATTTCAAATTATTGTGTCCAGCCAATCAATTGGATACGTGAACAATTCGCTATTACGTCACATCCTACCAAAGACCTTATCGGCTCTTGATACATCGGACAAACTATTCTTCCACATCAACGCCAATCCGATATCATTCTCGATGCTCACTCATCATGACACAGCCTTTGTACACCGACATGCAACGTTATCGACATAAGCCTCTGATAATCTTTGATGTTGATATAAACCTATTAGTGAATGGAAGTCATAGTTAAGGTGTCAGCACGGCTTGATTCGGTCCGAGTGCACAAGATCGTCCGCGAGTCGAGGAGTGCTTGGCACTTGGTCTGGTTTATCCGTCGCCTGACGACGAGCTTCCTCTGCTCCCTCAGGCTTGCTCCTACACAAAGGCCGAAGTCGAGGGTGTATACCTGACTTGGCCCCTCCATTGGTTAAGTTAGTATATAGATTGGTTAATATTGGGCAGATAGCCTATTGTTCAGCCCATAGTGGGCTTTATTAAAGCCCACAACCCTAATACTTTTCTCTTAACCTAAACCCTAACTCTTTTAACCTAGATTTGGTGGCTAGTGTTGAAAAAAGAGGATAGCAACGATTGTGAACATGATTGAGAAAAAGGGAAAAGCAGCAATAGCAGTTGAGGACTGAAAATCAAAAGAAGAAAAAAAGGGAAGAAGACAAAGACAACGCAAAGGTTAGTCTCAATCATCCAAATAGTATTATCACTGTAGGTTCTTACTATGATCAATTAGGGATTTTTTTGGATATTGTGCATAGTAGTGAATTTTTGTATCTCTGTCATTCTCTTGTGATTGTTGCTTGGGTTTGGGCAAGAGGCTCTTAGATTTATTCATTCATTATTTTATAGTGGATTTTATTTAGCTTGTACCATGGTTTTTACCCTTCGAGTTAGAGGGGTTTTTCACGTAAATTTTGGTACTTTATTTGATTGTAATTTATGTTTGATTCTTGTATATTACGACATACTAGTATTTGTTCATATATAAATTCTTTTTTTATCCCATCAACTGGTATCAGAGCATATTTTGGTAGCATTTAATTTTTTATATTCGAACATGAAGGCCAGTAATATTTATCGCATGATTAGCTTAAATGGAAAGAATTGGATGATGTGGAAACCAAGAATGAAAGATTTCTTATATTGCAAGGATTTATATGGATCTTTGTAAGGGGATAGTGCAAAGCTCGCAACTATGACAGATGAATGAGTGGAAGAGATTAGACTAAAAAAATGTCAGGTTCATTCGATAGTGGCTCGATAACAATGTCTTTCACCATGTTTCCACTGAAAGTTCTGCATACTTTCTTGCTATGAAAGAAAACAGTTGGCAACAAAGCTTTCTTGATCAAAAAACTTGTGAACCTGAAATATAAAGAGGGTGCTTCTATTGCTTAGCATTTGAATGAAATGTAAAGTATCAGGATTTAGCTAGGATTTAGATATGATTTCCCCAACTGAATGAGGAAATCTCGTATGTTAGTTGAGGAAAATCCACTTTTTCATTATGTATAAATAAACGATGAATCAATGAATCAATTGGGCATTTTCATTATTTCTTCTTATTTCCAACATGGTATCAGAGCCCCTCTCTCTATAAGAGAGATTACCTTTTTTTTTTATTCATTGTCAAATGACAGCTTTTATCATTATTTATTCGTGGACAACTCCGCTGCGAAACCACTTATACTCAGGGGTCATCCACCGCCACCATCTCGGACATCCTTTGCTTCATTTGCTCCGAAGGTAACTCTCTCCTCATCGGTGCAGATCTATCTCTTCTTACTGTCAAGCAGCTCTCAATGAATGTCAAGATTTCTAGTGCATCAGCTTTCTCTTCCTCCGTTGGACCTTGTTGGCTTTCTCAATTCCTCTACCGAAGCATTCTTCTGAACGAGGTCATCTTCCTTGTGCACCACCACTGTCGCATCAGCTCCAACAAGCAGCGACACCTTGCCTACCCCATCTGCAGTAGACGATGGCTTATACACTTGCTCGTCGGCGCCATCCCTCCTACATCCTCTGTTGCTCTGTTCTCTTTACTGAGAGTACCTGTACGGGCCGTCGCTCATCGTCTCTCAATGCTCTACATAGAGGGCACAACAAGTTCTTTCTCGCTGTCAAACGACAGTAAATCTACGATCATAGCGCTTCTCTCACTGCCTTCAGATCTACCGATTGTCCCAGCATAGCATCTCCTCCGTTAAAATCAATCACCGTCAGGTCTTCACCGCGGTTGACAACACAACAGCTTCCTTCCTTCAGTTTTCATTGACATTGATTCAAGATCGACATCCTTAGTTCAAGATCGGCGTCCTTACAGGAGCTAGATCTTGCGGGGGCATGATAAAAGATAGGATTTAGTTAGGATTTAGATATGATTTCCCCAACTGAATGAGGAAATCTCGTATGTTAGTTGAGGGAAATCCTCCTTTTCATTATGTATAAATAAATGATGAATCAACGAATCAATTGGGCATTTTCATTACTTCTTCTTATTTCTAACATCACTAACCAGTTATCCTTTATGAAAATATCTCTTGATGATAAGTTGCAAGCATTATTAGTTCTCAGTTCATTATGAGAAAGTTGGGAGATACTAGTGGTTTCCCTCAGCAATGTTGCACTAGATGGTGTTGTCACCATGAGTCAAGTAACAAACAGTTTGTTGAACGAGGAGTTAAAGAGAAAGAATTCAACAACATCTCAGGTTGGTTCATAGGCACTTGTCTTATAGAATAAAAGAAGGTCAAAATCCAAAGATAGAAGTGGTTCACGCATGGGTAGAAGCAAGTCAAGATCAAGAAAAGATATTGTTTGATGCAATTATGATGAAAAATGATATTACAATAATCAATACAAACAACCTAAGAAGTGCAAGAAAAAGGGGAAAGAAGTGGAGCCTATAGAGTCAAAAGAGAATACCACGGTTATAATGCAGGGTAGTGACTATTTGATTTTATCTACTTTTGATGATATTTGTTCTTATATGTGTCAGGATCTTGAGTAGATAATTGACATAGGTACTTCTTATCATACTATACCACGAAGAGAGTTTTCTGCTACCAATAGGCCTAGAAAATTTAGTGTTATAAAAATGGACAATTATGGCACTGATATTCATATAAAGACTAACATTGGCTACAAGTTGGTATCTAAGGATGTGATGCATGTGGTTGACTTAAGGCTGAATTTAGTTTTAGTTGAAAGGCTAGATGATAAAGACTTTGATATTAGATTTTACAAAGAGCCATAGAAGCTCGGTAAAGGTTCTCCTATTATAGCTAATGAGAAGAAATATCACACTTTATACAGATTGCAGGCTAAAACTTATGGTGAGTGTTGAATGCTATAGAGAAAGACTTCGGCATGGAGTTGTGGCATAGGCAAATAAGACACGAGCGAGAAAGGCTACAAGATCTTTTCAAGAGAGAGTTATTGCTAGACTTAAGAGGTACACGTCTAAACCCTTGTATTAATTATTTGATTAGCAAACAATATAAGTTTCCTTTGATAGTCATGCTTTGTTTAGAAAAATGCATGTCTTAGATAATGTCTAAACAGATATAAGTGGTCCTTTGAAGATAAAAAACCCATGATGGATCTATTAATGTTCCTAGTATTAGTGGTACACTTTATTTTGTCACTTTTATAAATATTTTTTTCAGGAAAGTTTGGGCCTATGCTATAAAGACCAAAGATCAAATTATTAATGTATTCAATGAGTTTTATGCTAGAGTTAAAAGAGAAACAAAAAGATAATTAAAATACATAAAATCAGATAATAGTGGTGAGTACATATGATTGCTTAATAATTATTATAGGTCGTATGACATCCAGCATGAGATGATAGTTTCTGGTACGCCTCAGCATAATGCAATAACAGAGAGGATGAACTGCATTATTATAAAAAAGATCAGATGTATGTTTTCACATGCCAAGTTACCCAAAAAGTTTTAGGATGAGACTTTGTGGACTGTAGTTGATGTGATCAACTTGTCACCCTGTACAACTTTAAATGGTGATGCTGTAGAATATGTATGGTCAAGGAAAGATATCTCATATAGGCACTTAAGAGTATTTGGTTGTTATATATTTGCACATATTCTAGTCAATGAGAGGTCTAAGTTGGATGGTAAGTCAAAAGAGTATATTTTTCTTGGCTACTCATATGATCAGATTAGTTATAGGTTTTGGGATACAAAAAAACAAAAGGTGTTTAGGAGCAAAGATGTGATATTCTTTGAGGACTAAACTATTGATGATTTGAAAAAGGAGGCACCAGCCAAGACTTCTATAGAAGGATCAGTAGATCGTGACTCAGTTGCTCCTCTAATATATCATGGTGATAAGGGAGATATGCAAGAAGATGGTGTAAAGCCTGATGTTGATCTACTTATAGGACATGTTGAGCAGAAAAAAGATAGAGAGCAACTTTCCGCAAAACCTCAATTAAGAAGATCTTTTAGACCACGTCAATCTTCCAGAAGATACTCTATAGATGAGTATATGATGCATACTAATACAGGTGAACTAGAGAATTACCAAGAGATAGTTGAAAGTGAGAAAAAAAAAGATAATTGGTTGCTATATAGGAGGAGATGGATGCACTACAAACTACACATATGATTTGGTGCAATTATCAAAGAGAAGTAAGGCCATGAAGAACAAGTTTATTTTTAGGTTGAAAACTCAATAACATTATTCTCAACCAAAGTACAAAACTAGATTGATTATGAAATGCTTTAGTCAAAAGAAATATATTGACTTTGATGAGATTTTTTCTCTTATTGTTAAAATGTCTTATATCTGTATCACTTTTGGTATTGCTACTAACCTGGACTTGAAGGTTGAGCAGTTGGATATGAAGATAGCTTTCTTTCATGGTGATTTAGAGGAGAAAATTTATCTGGAGCAACCATAAGGCTTCAAAGTCAAAGGTAAAAAAAATTTTATCTACACGTTGAAGAAGAGCATGTATGGGCTGAAGCAAGCTCTAAGACAGTGGTACAAAAAGTTTAATTCATTTATAGTTGAAGATAAATATAAAATAATAACTTAAGATCACACATAATCAAATGGTTTAGTGAGGATTTTATTATTCTCTTGTTTTATGTTGATGACATGCTTATCCTTAGAAAAGATATATCTTCAATTGACAAGTTAAAGAAGGAATTGAGTGAGTCTTTTGTAATGAAGGACACGGGGCTAGCAAAGCAAATACTGGGTATGCAAATTTCTCATGACAAAAAAAATAAGAAAATTTGGTTATCACAGGAGAAATACATTGAAAATATATTGAATCAGTTCAGTATGAGCAATGCAATCCTAGTTGGTTCTCCTCTTTCAGGTCACTTCAAGTTGTGCTCAGAGCAAAGTCCGTTAAGTGATGAGAAGAATGAAAAAAATGTAAAAGATTCCTTATGCTTCAGCAGTTGAAAGTTTAATATACATGATGGTATATAGTATGTATAAAATCGGACATCGCATATGAAGTGAGTGTTACTAGCAGATTTCTTGTAAATCCAAGCAAAGAGTACTATGCAGTAGTAAAGTAGATCTTTATATATCTCAGAGGAAGCTCTAAAGTTTGTTTAAGATTTGGAGGTGGACCACCTGTGTTGATAGGTTACATAGATACAGATATAACAAGAGATATTGATATGAGGAAGTCCACATCAAGTTTTGTACTTTCTTTTTGCATTGAGAGCTATGTCATGGTAATCCAGATTGTAAAAGTGTATTGATCTCTCTACCACAAAGGCAAAATATATTGTTGCTATAGATGTTTATAAAAAAAATGTTATGGATGAAATAATTCTTACAAGAATTGGTACTGAAATAGAAAAACTATGTTATGGATGAAAGAATTCTTACAAGAATTGGTACTGAAATAGAAAAACTATATGGTGTATTATGACGTCATCCATTTGTGTAAGAACTCAACCTTTCATTCCAAGTCAAAGCATATAGATCTCATATACCACTGGATTAGAAATATGCTTGAAGAGAAACATTTATAACTTTAGAAAATTTACACAGATAATAATAGAGTATACACGTTGACAAAGACTTTACCAAAAGAAAGATAGAAGATGTGTCGACAACTAATCAACATAACTTCACATTTAGGAGTTATGAGACAACCTCCCTTATAGGCTGAAGTGGGAGGTTGTTGGGCAGATAACTCATTGTAGCCCACAGTTTTAACCCTTTTCTCTTAACCTAAACCCTAACTCTTTTAACCTAGATTTGGTGGCTAGGACTAAAAAAAGAGGATAATGACAGCTATGAATTGATAGAAATTAGAAAATTATTTTACCGAAGTGAAGTTATTGCCTTATTCCTTCATACACATAACTATTTATACACGAAGAAGAAAGATTTGAAGGATTGAAAGTTAAGGATTTTTCTCAATAGTCTAACCATTCAGTTACAACAACTTTATCCTTTAATATGCCCTGGCAAGATCGAGCTCCTGCAAAGGACGCTGATCTTGGACCGATGAATTAAAAATAACTTTTGAGAGAGGAGCTTTGTGAGGGAGTCCGCCAATTGATCCGCTGTGTGAACATGAGAAACTCATAATTAATGATTCATCACCTGATCTCGTACAAAATAAAATTGATTGCTATATATTTCATACGAGAGTGAAACACTGGATTGGCACACAAGTAGGTAGCTGACATTATCACAGTATATTGTAGGAGTACCAAAAGAGCGGAAGCCGAATTCTGTGAGCATATTCATTACCTAATTAAGTTCGACAGTTGTAGTTGCAATAAAGTGATACTCAGCCTCAGTGGTTGACCGAGCAACTGTCTTTTATTTCTTGAAACTCCAACTGATTGGATTGGCTCCTAGAAAAATCATATACTCAGATGTTGATGTTCTATCATCAAAGTTCCTAGCCCAGTCAGCATTGATATAAGCATAAAGCTGAAGTTGAGAGTTTTTATAGAGAAAGATGCCATAATCAAAAATACCTTTAAGATATCGTAATACACGTTTAACAATTGACCAATATGTCACAGATGGTCGATGCATGAATTATGACAGCTTGTTAATGGCAAATAAGATATCTGGGTGGGTGAGAGCTAAATATTATAAGGAATTAATTACTTGTCGATATTGTGTAGGATTTGTAGTAGGACTACCATCAATTAACCGAAGCAATTCACTAGTGGAGAGAAGAGTCGAAACAATATTTACATCCTTCATATTTGTCTTTACTAATAAGTCCTGAGTGTCCTTTCTGAGAGAGGAAGAGTCCAGAAGATGTAGACGTTGCTCCCATACTCAAAAAATAATTCAAGGAACCGAGATCCTTGAGGGAAAATCTGGCGGCCAACTTGTTAATAAACATTATGACCTCCATAGAGTATACTAGAAGATATATACTAGAAGATATATTGTACTATCGAGTTGTTGATGGAGAAATAAAGAGGTATCAGACTTAGAGTTAGAGAGAGCCGACTGACGTAAAAAACGAGCCAAGTTCTTTGTACCAAGCCCATGGAGCTTGTCGAAGATCATAAATAGCCTTGTGGAGCTTGTAGATATGTTTCAGAAATTGAGGATGAAGAAAACCATGGGGTTACTCCATAAAGACATCATCAGTTAATATTTCTTGTAAGAATGCATTGTTTACATCAAGTTGTCGCAGGTGCCATCCTTTTGAAATGGCTAAACTCAGAATCAATTGAATTATTATGGACTTAACAGCAGGACTGAAAGTCTATGTAAAATCAACACCAGAACGTTGATGGAAGCCTTTGGCCACTAAGTGGGCCTTGTACCTAACAATGGACCCATCAGGGTTCCGCTTAACTCGAAATACCCACTTACACCCGATGACATTTTGTACAAGATGAAATGTAACAAGGGTCTAGATAAAGTTATAAAGTAGGGCGTCATATTCATCAGACATAGCTTGACACCAATGGGGGGATTTTTGGGCCTGAGTGACCATGATAGGTTCGATCTCAATAGAGGGAGTCACAACTGTGTTGAGATTGAGAACCTGACGTAGTTTGAAAATACCACTCTTAGAGTGTGTTGTCATAGGATGTCCACGTGGTGTGGGAGAAGATGGTGGAATGAGTGTGGGAGAAGTAGTAGAACAGGGTGAGTTGGACTGTGGAACATTAGTGGTAGTAGGCTGGGGTGAGGGAAGTGGTTTAGTGTCCGATGATTGGATGTTTGTGGTAGCAGAAGAAGGAGAAAAAAAAGAGGGAGCGAGATATTGTATTAGAGAAGTGTTCCACTCATAAGTTAGAGTAGGTGATTCCTGTGGAGATTCATTGGGGAATTACATGTGCCACTAATGCAAATTCACCAAAGTGGGTGATATAGTAGTAGGTTTGTGTTGTTACAATGGAAAGGAAGACGCTACAAAGATAATATGACGAGACACAAAAACCTTGTGAGTTGAAGGATTATAACATCAGTAATCATTATGAACAAGAGAGTAACTAATGAAGGCACAAGGCTGTGACCGTGAGGCCAGTTTATTTGATGTATAAGGATGTAGCCAAAGATAGCAAAGACAACCGAAAACTCTAAGTTTTTAAAGATTTGGGGCTTGATGAAACAGCTTTTCAAATGGTGATTGATTATGGAGGACATGAGTAGGCATGCGATTTATCAGATAGATGGTAGTATGAAAAGCTACAGATCATAAGGTAGTTGGCATGGAAGTATGATAGAGAAGTGTGAGACTGGTTTCAACTATATGCCGATGTTTATGTTCGGCATAGCCAACTAGCTGAGGAGTATACGGAGGAGACTTGAGATGTTGAATATCACAGGCTAATAAGTGTGATATTAGTGTTTGGTTTTCACCCCCACCGTTAGAATAAATTATTTTGATAGAGGACTAAAATACATTTTTTACCATTTTTTTAAAAGTAAGGAAGATTGTGGAGACCTCAGACTTATGTTGAAGAGGATAAAACCAAGTATATTTACTAAAATAATCAATAAAGATAACATAGAATTTGTATTTGTCAAAAGAAATACTTAGTGCAGAACCCCGAACATCAGTATATAAAACTTCAAATGGTTGTGTGCAAGAAATAGAAGAATGTACAAAAGGTAGTCAATGACTTTTATTACTAAGACATGCATTACAATGAGTAACAATATGAATAGCTTTCAATGATGGAAGAGAATAACGTGATAAAAATATTTGTAGAGTAGAGGAAGAAGGGTGACCAAGACGATGGTGCCACATATCCATGGAAGCATCAATAGAATAATAGGCAGTAAGCTAAGAGGTGGATGGCCACTGGTAGATGTTATCTTTACTCTAGCCTTGAACTAATGATGCCCCCATGTTCAGATCCTTGATAAGAAAGTAGTTAGAAAAAAAATTCAATAGAGGTATTATTTTGTTTATAGACTTGAGAGACAGAGATAAGATTCCATCTAATATGAGGAGCGCAGAACACATCACCGAGTGTAAAGTTAAGATAATATGAATTAAGCATTGTGGAACCAATATGAGTAATAGGAATTCGTTTATCATCACCAATGATGATGTCATCAGTACTACCATAGCTGTTTGAAAAGGACAAATTCTAGAGATCCGAGGTGATGTTATGAGAGGTGCCAGAGTCCATAACCTAGGAGTGTTGATCAGAAGGTGGAGCAGTAGTGAGATGTACCTGGGGCATAGTAGCTAGAGGTCGAGGATGAGATCAACCGACTTTGGCGGAGTGACCAACCTTATCACACAACCGACAGACTATTCGGTGTTGAGGCATAGGAGCAAGACGCCAAGGCTGTTGATAATTATTGTTGCTACCTTGAGGTATAGGAGCAGGATGCCAGGGCTGGTGGTGATGGATGCTACTACCGCCCGACATAAGAGCAGGACGCCAAGATGGTTGAGTATCATAGTTGCCAATTGGATTGTAATAAGATGGTGCCTGCTCTAGACCCTTCTTGGCAGACTTATAGTACTAATTGCTCTTCCGTTTAAATTTTTGACTTACTTGGGCAGTAATAGGTTGTGTTGTTGCCCTATCTTCGCACCTCGGATAAGTCTCGTAGTCAGTCAACTTATCGTACAACTCTTCAAATGATAGTGGAGAGTCACGTACTTGGATTGCTACTGTTAATTCTTTGTACTCAGCCCCAAGACCATGTGGACGATAACTTTATCATCATTGAGATATTGTCCTATTAAGACTAAGTCATCGATGATTACCTTGATATTTTGGAGGTAATCAGCGATGGTACTTTCCTCTTATTTTGTGTTCATAAGACTAGAGAAAAGACCGAGCATGCGAGTGCGCGAGCGATTTGCCAAGGTAGTTTGTAGCTTACACCATGCTTCGACGGTAGTAGCACATGAAGATATAAGTGGTGCAATGGAACCAGCAACTGAGGTTTGAATCGCTTGAAGAATAAGACGGTCCTGTCGTAGCCACAGTTTATACTATGGATTCGATGCTTGACTTGTTGTTCCCGGGATATCATCATTGCTAGTGGACAACTGAAGGATCCATCAACATATCCTAACAAATCATATCCAAAGAGAAGATTAGTGAACTAAGCATGCCATGATGCATAGTTCCTTTTGGATAATTTGAAATGGATGATGACAGCAGCATTGATAGAGATCAGTCCCATACTTTAAGAGGTACTGGTGCTTCCTGTAATAACACTGACAGAAACGGGAGAAGTAGTCGATGAAGACATTGTAGAAGAAAGGAATATCGATTACTTTTAGTGTAGATGGTTGGATCTGAAAAGGAAGAGCCGACAGTTGAAGGGATCGGACGGTGCGGTTGGCTCACAGTGGCAGGAGCAAGTGCGACAACGATAGCGGCAACAGGCGACTGCTTGGCTACAACAGAGGTGGTCAGTGGAGAGGAGCAATAGTTGTTACAAAACTAATGGAAGAAGGTCCCCACGTAGGCTTGTGGGTTCAATGCTGCAGTGAATGAGGGAGGGGCCGACGCTACCGTGAAAGAGGGAAGGAGAGATCTAGAGCAATATGCTCACTTTGATTGCTGAGGGCTAGCCGGCTATAGGGGAGCAGAAGTTTGATGGCAGTGATAGAGGGAGAAGGCAGCGATTGTGGCCGACGACTATAGGGGAGTAGAAGGTTTGAGCAAAGCCGGAGATCAGATCCGGCAATGGGCACCAATGGCTGCTCTGCTTTGCTTCTGTGGTTGAAGGGGATACTCGGCTGTGAGGGAGCACTGAGGGTCGCAGTTGGAGAGGAGGCGTTGGGTTCTGCAGAGGCTGAGCGAGGGGTTGCAGAGCCTACCGCTGGAGAGAATGGCTCATGTTCTACACATTGTGAGGAAGGGCAATGTGGACGCGATTTAGAGCATGGATGAGATCGAGTTGGACATCGATGCATTGCGCATGGAGACCCTTTGGGTGCTCGATCGATTCTTGTGCAATTGCAAAAAGCCGATGAGCAAGATGAAGAGGCAGGAAGCAATTGCGAGTGGGCTGTTGTCCGCTAGCCAATCTATGGTCGCTACCCCTGCCCTGATTCCAGATGAAGGTGGCGGTGGTGGTGAGCGATGTCTAGTGTTTGACGACGAAATGCCTGAAATAGTTACAGCAAAGAAAAGCACTGTTCTGTTTATACAAGAAATCATAGTCGGCAAGGGCTGCGGCTGGGGCCGGCGAGGGCTACAGCAGTGACCAATGGAGGGCGGAGCCCAAATCAATGGCTACGGCTTCGTTGAAAGAGGTTGGTGGTTGGGAAGCAGCATCGCCATTGTTGTGGCCAGCCGAGAGCTGCTGCTGCTACGTTGCCTTGAGGTCGGTGCCAGAACAGTCGACGGTTGCATAGCAGCAATAGAGAGTTGTGACTAAGGTTGAGGAGGAGGAGAGAACTATCATAGGCTTATTCGAAGATAAGCTGCTCTGATACCATGATAGAAATGAGAAAGTTATTTTACATAAGTGAAGTTATTGCCTTATTCCTTAATACGCATAACTATTTATATACGAAGAATAATCATTCGCATAACTATTTATACACGAAGAAGAAAGATTTGAGGGATTGACAATTGAGGATTTTTTTCAACAGTCTAACCATTCAGTTACAACTTTATCCTTTAATATGAATGTGGTTGAGAAAAAGGAAGAAGTAACGGTGATAGTTGAGGACAGAAAAATAAGGGAAGCGAAGAAGACAAAGATAAAGACTATTCTCAATTATTCAACCAGTGTTCTCACTCAGATTTGTAGTGGATTCTTACTGTGATCAATTGGGGAGGTTTATCAGATTATTGCTTTGGTTTGGGCAAGATACTCTGAGATTTGTACATTTATTATTTTATGGTGAATTTTCTCTTACTTGTCCCGTGGTTTTTGCCCTTCGAGTTGGAGGGGTTTTTCACGTAAATTTTGGTATTTTATTTTATTGTGATTTCTATTTGATTTTGCTGTGTTATAGCCTATTAGTATTTGTTTGTATATAATTTTTTTTTTATCCCATTAGTTGAAGGGGGGTCTTGAATGTTAGAAGTCCGACATTTCGAGTTAGCCAAGAGGTTGACTTTTATACTTATGACTGAGAATCGATCATATGCGGTCTATTAATGGCTATTGGTGCTTCGAGCAGTCGGGCCATACACGATATAGCCAACCAGCATGCAGGACAATGTTGCTTTGTGCGTTCTCAAGCGACTATGCATTGTGCAACACTACACTATCCCATATAAACCCGGGCGACTCGGGTATAATTTTTTTTTTTGCTTGAGCTCGAGATGCTATGTCATTATTGATGCGGTTGTTGTTTTGACGCCATACGGATAGTATCATAATTTATCCTATCAAAATTTTTGTACGATAAATGTAACGTACGATGGTTCAACGTATATGTTGCCGATCGATGATTCTTAGAATGATTGTATGAAGATTAACTCTCAACTTTAACTTCGACGATTACCCAAACTTCTTATAAAAATGCCTCCCTAAAGCAACTTGAGTCATACCTTTGGAATCATCCCACTCGACTGATTTAAAACATTAATTCATAGTAATTTCCCAACCTTCCCGCATGAGCACGCATTCTTTCTTTCGCAGGGCTGCAAAGCGATCTGAGCTCTTCCTTCGCCTTCTTCTAGGTTTCCATCTCGGGATGGAGAAGTGGCGTCGTCTCCTCGTCGTACTTGCACTCTCCCTCGCCTTCTTATCTGCAAGTAAGTCCAGCGCCGGTGAATGCTTTCATTGGAAGGGGTGAAATGAGACGGTGGTACTTTACTAACTGATAAGTCTTTGCAGGGTCGCAGTCCTTCATCGGGGTCAACTACGGGCAGGTGGCGGACAACCTCCCGCCGCCATCTGCCACCGCAAGCCTCCTGCAATCGACCACGATCTCCAAGCTCCGCCTCTACGGCGCCGACCCTGCCATCATCCGATCCTTATCCGGCACCAACATCTCCCTCGTCCTCGGTGTCCCCAACTCCGACATCCCCTCCCTCGCCTCCGACCCCTCCGCCGCTGCCAGCTGGGCCGCCGCTAATGTCCTCTCATACGTCCCCGCCGCCTCCATCTCCCTCGTCGCCGTCGGCAATGAGGCCCTCGACTCCGGCGACGCCGCTCTCGCGTCCCAGCTCCTCCCCGCCATGAGGAACCTCCGCTCCGCGCTCGCCGCCTCCGGCGTCAAGGTCTCCACCGTCCACACCATGTCGGTGCTCGCCCATTCGGAGCCCCCGTCCTCAGGCGCCTTCCACCCGGAACTCTCCGCCGACCTCACCGGGATCCTCGGGTTCCTGCGCGACACCGGGTCGCCCTTCATGATCAACCCATACCCCTTCTTCGCCTACCGCAGCGACCCGCGGCCGGAGACGCTGGCTTTCTGTCTCTTCCAGCCCAACCCGGGCCGGTTCGACGCCGGGTCGAGGCTCATGTACACCAACATGTTCGACGCGCAGGTGGACGCAGTGCGGTCGGCGCTCAACGGGCTGGGGTTCCCGGAGGTGGAGATCGTGGTGGCGGAGACGGGGTGGCCCTATCGCGGGGACCCGGACGAGGTGGGGACAACGGTGGAAAACGCCGGGGCATTCACCGGGAACCTGGTGGCCCACCTGCGGTCCATGGTGGGGACGCCGCTCATGCCCGGGCGGTCGGTGGACACCTACATCTTCGCGCTCTACGACGAGGACCTCAAGCCCGGCCCCGCCTCCGAGCGCTCCTTCGGCCTCTACCGAGCCGACCAGACCATGAACTACGACGCCGGCCTCGTCAAGTCCGCCTCGAGCTCCTACACGAGTCCGTCGCCGCCTGCAGGGACGACGGGGTTGACCCCGCCCGCGGGGAGGTGCGTTCCGGGGGCGACACCGGATAGGAGTGCAGACGGCGGCTCAACACAGCCCGAGGCGCAGTGCCACAGCCCCGACGCCGTCGGATCGCGTGCAGCCGACGGGGCGGACCGCTTCTTCTGCTTGTCCGTGGCTCTGACGCTGTTGCTATAGTGCAAACCGCAGAGGACCGTCTGATACCAATAATGGAAGGAATAATAAAGAAGGGAGTTTGCAGGACACTCGTCTGTTCCCAGGTTTTGATGTTTCGTCTATAATTTGACTAAATAATACATATTTTAGCTTCTTCAGCAGATTCCATTGTCGTCTAGTCCGGTTAGGATACCTGGCTTTCACCCAGGCGACCCGGGTTCAAATCCCGGCAATGGAATTGTTTCAATAAATAATTTTTGGCAATAAATTTAGCTAAATAGATATGTTAGGAGATAATAATATTGCAACGTAAGAGTGGTGGAGTGGGAAAGAAAGAGAAGTTTTTTTTTCTTTTTTTTTCATGCAATATAGTCAGCTTTTATTAAGTTTTGAGACACCGGACAAAATAGAATGTTAGGAAAGGTAGAGAGAGATGGAGCCAAGGATGGGAAGTTTCACTATTTTGATTCATAATCTCAAGTATATGATTGTGTGATCATACTTCTATAAAATTTAAAATGTTAGGAAAAGATAAGCAAAATCGGTATGTGAATGAAATCGGACTGTCCATCGAACAAATATTTTTAATTAAATATTGAAAAAGGACAGATAAGATATGATTTAGTGATCGGCAATTTCGAATAACTTAACCTGTTAAGAAAGAAGCTAATATATGCTTTTAAGAGGCGTAATTAGTGCCAACACAGATGACATCCAAACCCTGTTGTCTCTCCTTCAGAATATCACACACCATATGGAAATTGAATCAGAATACCACATTGATTCAAACAACATAAGATGTCAAGGATTTATATGGAAGAATAATCACAATCAAACAGCTAGGCTTCAGTTGCCATTGCCACAGGAAGGTAATTTACCAAATTTACAAGCTCCAAAGTTGACAGAGGAACTCACAAGTCAACATGTTTGGAAGATACCATCAGATGTGGCTAAGATTGGAGACACAGGTTTTCGAAACCCACATGCTGTTTCCTTGCAAGCTTCCCCACTACATCTTCTATGCCAAGAACACCTGCAGTGGTGGGCGTATGTTAACATATTGTTTCATAAGCCTCACTACAATATAATTAATCCCACCGTCATTACCTATGCCGAGTGCACTGACAAAGATGGTCAAAGCCAGAATGAAGATGATAAGTGATGCTCTGCCTATCAGAATGATCATCTTCCTCACCATGTGCTGACCAGCGACGGCAGCAAGTGTTGCAACACACAACAGGTAAGCAGCTGCAGCATCACAGTCAGTTAGATTGTTCGCCAATGAATAAATAGAGGTGCCGTTATTGTTACTACTTACAGTATGGAACAGGAAAGCGATCAAGTAGGTAGTACTGTACGACGGATATGGAAGAAGAAAATGCCATCACAAAGTTTGATGTTGCGCTGGCAACCTGCACAGGAGCATGATATTAGCAGAGGACGACAATGTAGCCTACTGTAGGAGAACAAATTCTTGTATTTTTTCTTATAGAAATTGGTTTAAGTCAGAAAAGATTTCAGATTACAGTGACATCTTTAAGAAATTGAGATCCTCGATGATGCAGACTGATAGATAAGATTCTCCAAGATCAAGTCACTACATCAACTAATATGAAGAATATTATCATCAGAAATTGTTCAAATTCGTTAACTCTTTTAATCATTTGTGGAGCTATAAAATTAATGTCATACCATATTTTCTCTTATAGGCGCAGGTATACTGTTGACCAATAAATGTTCCCCTAATTATGTCTCCTGACATTTTTGAGATGTCCTTCACTAACTATGTTATGAAACATGTGAAACTTCTCATCAACCCTACAAAGCTTAGGGGAAGGAGCAAAACCTGTGGAGGAACCCCCAGTTCAATAAATAAGGGTCCTAAAATGAATCCTCCTCCGAGCCCAAGAAGACCTCCAACTACCCCAGCTATAACTCCACAGCAACAGTAGAAGACAAGCTGATGCGGTCTCCAGTTCATGTCCTGCTTACCTGTAGAGGCAATCGTCCTCTTTCCTCTGTAAAGACAGATGGCTTCATAAAGTTTCTCCAGTTCGTGTCCTGCTTACCTGTAGAGGCAATTGTCCTATTCCCTCTGTAAAGACAGATGGCTTCATAAAGTGTCAAGGCAGCAGCAATTGGCACCTTCGCAAAACAAAATTTCAGCCTCAGCACCTTAAGGAGATGAATCTTTCAAAGCAGTAGAAGATATTGCTATAGTAAAATTAAGTTGTTAAACCCTGAGAGAATGTTTTAGCTCGAAGCTCTCAGCATTCTACAACTTATATGTTAGTTGACAATTGAGAAGAAAAAACAAACATCTGAAGACATTTAAGAAAAGGACTAATTGTCATAGGCTCCAGTAAAGCCTACACCAGTTTCCAGTGGCTTATATTTCAGATGTGGCATTAGGTTCATTTTTTGTTATAGATTGTTTCACAGTGAAAATACAGCAATAACATCAAAACCTTTCTTCTCATTCTCACATGTCAGAATAATTGCATGACATGACCAACAATGCTTGCTTGACTTCCTCCAACATGAAGTTCTTTGATGGAAACTATAACATGAATTTTATTTCTGTCTACCAACGAAAGGAAGCAAGTGATTCTAGCTTTACTTCAGATATGAAATGCTAATTAGCACTCATTGAAACCAGCATTCAGTAGGTGGAGCACTTTACCTGCATGAGATTGAGTATCCAATATTCTGTAGAGCATATTACAGCATGAGTCTGTATAGAAATACAAAGAAGCTCATGATTAGTCAAAAAGAGGGAGGGAAGAAAAAAGAAGGCATTCCAGCATAGGAAAGCAATTTTAAAAGTAGAGATGTATGTATTCCAAAGATCTCACCTTAATTATTTGGATGACAAGAAATCCAACCCAAACAATCAAAAGCAACATAAGTTCTTTCATGTATATATTTTCCCCAATAGGTACCTGGAAGGTGGTTCAGACAGTTAAGATGACAATGATGGATGGCTTTGCTAATAGAAAAGGATGCTTGATTACTTAATCTATTACATACAATGGTTAAAACTGCCCCACTTGCTGAAGGCTTGGGCTGTTCATTTGCAAGAGGTCCCTCTGGGAGTGGTGCATATTCCAGTTCTGGTCCATCTGACGGTGCAAAGAAAATCTGATCAATTCACTTGTATTGAGCACTGCACTGAGTGCACATAACTTATCTTATAATTGGTTCCCCAAGGTTCTTGGATCCAGTTATGCCTTTGGTCTCAAAATGAGGCATATCTTCCTCAAATTGAATCTGGCATTTTGAAAGTGCATCCTACTCACCTTTCAGTTTTGTTGATGAGTCCAAATGCCTTGCTGCATCCTGAAGTAAAGGATTTCCGGTAGCTCTCTCAATGAAGGTGCACACTATCAAAAATTTCAGAAGTAAAAAGTAATCCTAGGAGAATTACCTTCAAAAGCACAGTTTCCTTTTTCCAGGTCTCTAGACCCTTTAGAAATGCCTTGGTTGATGTACCTCCGAGTAGCAAACCACTTTTAGTTAGTATATGTTGGAGCCGAAAGCCATTGTTTCACGAGATTTATGTTAAGCAGAAAATAAGCTTTATGGAGTTTAAGAGGGCATATAAAGTTGATGCATGTGTGTTAGGAAGCAACTTCTCATGACCGAAACTAAGGTCAGATGAAGAAACCCTTTTTTTTTTGCCTTACACGATGTTTAAATGACTGGAAACATAAGGTAGCCAGAATTTGGTAGTGGCAGCAATCTTTGTGAATGCACTTCTAAGGAATTATTGTCAATAAAATAAGAATCAGATTAGAAGGTAACAAAGTCTGTGAGACTGCTCAGCAGCTAATCAAATTTCAGGCAAGAAAGACATAAGAATTTAGAAGGCGTAGGTGCTTATTTCCTGACACTTAATAAATTGGGAAAGGTAAAAAAAAAAAAAAATCATTTATCTAGACATGCAAAACAAGAACAATTATCTAAAAGCAGAAATAACCTCTAGTCGAATCAGTGACTATGACAATGGCAATGAAATAAACTAGCAGAGTCGATTTTACCTAAGAATAGGATGATGAGGATGGTGGTGATCATCCATTCTGCAAAGATGACATTGAAGGCAACCCCAATGCTGATGCCCAACATAAGCATGGGTTGGAATAAGAGTGCAAGGTCATAATCGATGATCGGCAAGTCTAATGTAGGATGCCGAAACCTTAGATTGTAGTAAACCGTAGATCCTGCAGCCCCCATGATCATGCCTACAGAAGATGTGAGAAGACATCATTGCATTGTCTGTGCAAACGAATCCGATCAACCAATTTTTAGTGGAAACAGCTGCCTAAAGACAATTTGGTGTTGTTCAACATTAATTAGCACCGGAAACTAAACAAAAAAAGGGGGAGTGAATGGCTGAAAGGAGAACAGGAACACCAAAATATCTGCTTTTGCTTACACTTGGAGATGGCCGCAGAAGTCTTCAAGTCGAACCCGATGATCAAAACGAGCATGGGCACAAAGATGCCACCCCCACCCACACCCCCAATGCTGCCGAGAGCAGACCCTGCAAACGCAATCGCGGATCCGAGCACAACCCTCCACCCGAGCTCCAGTTCCTGTGAGTTCCAACGCCAAAAGCAAATTCTATTGCATGGCTACAAGAAGACGGAGCAGAAGATAAGAAGATTCCGTGGGGCAGAAAGGGGGAAAGGCGTCGTACTGGCCAATTATGAGCGCGGGAGCCATTGCCAAAGAGAGAACGGGCAAGATTGCGAAGGGGAAGCGTGTCATCTTCCACGTCTCTCGTGCGGAAGCTGCCGCTGCTTCCTGCGTGAACAAGGGAGGACCCAAGAGGCCTTTCCGCTAAGGCCGACCGACTTCCCAAGACAAAGCCGGAGCAGAGGAGGAGCACCACAGCCAGCCACCGCCTGCGCTCCGGGCTTGGAGCCATGATGCCGCCTCAGCGTCGCTAATGGAAATGGGAGTGCGAGTAGGGAACGCTATCCCAACTCCTCGCGAGTCAAAGGTGAGATAGTCGGGGACGACTCTTCGGTGCGCCTCTAATGTATGATGAAATGCTCGCATGTATATTATTATAATGGTGTTACGGCCTTCTTCCTATCGAGTGGAAATTACTCATGGCCGCGTGGGATGGAAAAGGAAGCGACTTCTTATGGCCACGGCTCGGGCGATCAAGCAGTACTTGCATCTCTTTTGTGTTCGGTTGCACAATAATTGTTAGCATTTACTAAACATTTTTGGATTTTAGAAATAGATTATATTTTTTTTATAAAATATCGAAGTAATGTTTTACTCAATAACAATAATAATAATAATAATAATAATAATAATAATAATAATCCATTAGTCATCATGACAAATTATTTTAAAAAAGAAAAATTATCTAAAAAACATGACTAATATCAGTATATACATTATAGGCTTAATTAATAGTTAATTTATATTTAACTCATAAAAAAGTAAATATGATGACATGTTTGTTTGAGAAAAATGTTGCGAGTCATCCACCGTTAGCTTCACAATCAATGGAGTGTTTGACCGAGTGAGGCACGAGAAGTGACGCGTGGTGGATTGCGATGGAGATATAAATGCGTGGAAGAGATAAGCACGATTACATTGGATTCGAAGCCAATCATACTCATCAATTATTGTAGGTGAGGTTGTGGCCGGGAAACGGGAGTTTTTATGATACAGTGGGTTGGGTTGGGTTGGGGGTGATTGAGTGCGCTTCCATGCCATGATGTCTTGTCTTTCTACTAAAAAAAATTTGAGATCCTATTTGTGAACTGATTTATTTTTTTATTTTATTGTATTCATGACACTTGTTCTTATGTACGAGTGTTGTTAGACAGACCCACTAAACCCAAAATACTGATAATAATAATAAGAATAATAATAATAATTGAAAATTTTCTTGTAGTCATGGTCGAGATAATTTTTATAGGGACAACTTTTCACTCTGGTATCATTCTTAAATTATTTTTTCTTATCAACGGAACTAAATTTAATGACACAAGTTTTCGAATAATGATTTATATTCTCAGGTAATATAGGGATGGATGAACACCTTACTCTCATCCCACATATATCATGTCGACACGTTACATTGACACTAGGATAGACTAAGCCAATTCATGGCGTACTCACTAACCACTCTAATGCCATGGCTTATTCTTAATGTACTATCCAAACAATGGGTTTCATTCGTCTCATACTCCATCCAAGTTGTGCAATTGTTTGTTTGTTTGTTTGTTTGTTTGCATCCAATTCCATCGTCAGTGCATCGCCAATTATTGACTTGGGTGTGGGTCTAATATATAATAATAGTTGAGAGCGGATGAGCGAGGCCACCGACAAAAGTGTTTTCACTCGCGCGATACCTATATACTAAATTTAATTTTATATATAGTATAAAAAAAACAATTAGACACTAAATTATATTCATTGAAATAATCACCTGAAAATATAAAAAAAATAAATTGATCGAATGACCGATAATCTTAAAAGTTCAATTAGTAAAAAAGAAAAAAAAAGATGATCTATAATTATTTTATGTTCTTAATCGTCTCTCTTACATGCGAGTGGCAGTTCAGCTCAACATATCCTTAGTATATGTCATGACTTAAATACATGATTTTTCCGTTGGTATACCATCTTAAATTTTTAATCCAAAAATATAAGTAGATAAATTTTATAATTTTATATTCTTGATTGATAGTATGGATATCAATGATATATGGCCCAATCTAACTTGGTTCATGCAACCAAAGAGATATAAGTAAAAAGACTTGGTTCATGTGGATTCGGACTCTGGTTTTATGGTTGACTTGTACAAAGGTCAAGGTCGAGTGAAGTTACTGACGTGATTTCTTTCTTCGACAATCAACTCAATAGTTGACAGGGATAAAATAACTATAGTAATCAGTAACTCATCTTTGATTATTGTATCTAAGATAGCCTTTTTATAGTTAACTTAATCGATAGAATATTCTGTCTGCTATAGGAACAGAAGGTTTTCCGATGTATCATTTTTAGGAATGTTTTTTTAACATTATTATTTTGGATTAGGTGCCCCCGCGTCGCATCGCTACCGAACCGATCCATTTGAACGCAACTATTGGGTCAGTGATTTTGGTGTTGACGCTGATCGATATTGATGGCCGACAATGCAGCAGCGTCTTCAGCAATGTGGAATCACCCCCAACTTTCCTATTCCAGTACATATTTTGCACTGTTTTGGTTCATTACTTTAGCTATGGTGGGTGTCCGTCATGTCATGACAACCATGCAATCTTACATTCGCCACATCAGCACCCACAGTAACACTTCTGATGCCTACAGCCTCGGTCAATAATACTTCTGAGCTTGACGGGGTTGACTTTGACAACCTCGTTTCGGCCAACTCTTCGGGGGGGCTGACTACTCCCGACTGCTCTCTGGCTATATATATATATATATAAATATATATATATATATATATATATATATATATATATATATATATTTATATTTATATAATCCAACTACCCTCAGAAAAATACATCCATTTGTCTATCTCTTTATATCTTATACACATAAATATTTCTAACAATCTTGAACATTCGAACATCTCATTGACATAGTTCAGCATGAAACATATGCAATAATATTTATCTTCTTTTTGCAAAGAAGACACATTCCACATGCAACACGCGACTTTGGCTCCTACGATCTGCACTGCGCATGCATCAAACACCACAACATCATAAACCATCCTAAATCAAATTGAACAGAAGCCTTTCTTCAACAAAACCAACCTGCAAAGAACTGCTAAAGGTACTTTTACATCTGCTGCACTTCTCTGTCTTTAGCTTCTTGTGAAGAGAAAGATAGAGAGAACAGTGACCCAAGTCAAATACATGCATGAAAACATTCCTGCAAGAGAAGAAGACATACTTCTGATCCTTTCTTCAGTTGACTTTGTCTCATTTGCACCTGTATGTGTTTTCACTATCCACTACAGTCGAGGGGACTGGCAGTCAGACTATTGTGGCTATCATGGTTATAGCATCAATCATTTCTTTTGGGGTCTTACCTTAGTGAGTGGTGGTGTTACAAGGTAAAGATCACGCAAATTACAGAAAAAAAATAGATCTTCTTTCCTTTAGGTGAATACATCATTAATAGATGAACCTGGTTGATATGAAATCAGAAACAAAGCACTTCTCCTCGGAGAAGAAAATGAATTATGTCCAGAAAACCAGCTTGGTCCAACCGCTGCAATGATCGAACAATTCTACAACAATGTTGCCAAAACCTGAAATTTCGAGACTAATTAGGGAACATGCCAAAACTAGAAGGTAAACTGTTTAACATGATGGGAATGCAGGAAAAGAACTACCTGACATGATGAGGAATGTGATAATGCAATTGGAATAGCGCAAAAGAAAAAAAAAAGGTACCGGTGCTGTGCTCCTCATATGATTTATACCCCAAAAATAGAAATGAAATTTAAAAAATGATCAACATACCAGAGAGTAGAAAAGCAACTAGATTCCCATCTTCATGGCCTCCTTACAGGTGGTGGATTCCCTGATGCCATGGTAAGTGGCTTTAGACCAGTTGCGCCGTATCCCATGGCTAATCTGTTTATTGGTAAGGAAGATGGGTTGGCTCTATATAAGGAAGCGGGTGCCGCACCAAGTCTAGCAGCAATTATTTGTGATCGCTCAAGCATAAGTCTGTGTCTTGCTTTCTCTGTTTGTTCTCTCATCCTCAAGATGACACTTTCTATGTCGGTGAGAAATGCCAACTTCACCTCCAACTTATGCAACTGCAGGATACCCAAGGTCAAACACGGCAATGTCATAGTAACTTGCATTAAAATGAAAAATACATAAGTGGTATCATATGCTAGATGCTTTTCCATACTAGTGTCGATTATTCTGTTGATACAGAAATAGACTCTAAAGAAGAGGTTGTATTGATTGTTGTTCTCTTGATCACCTGCTTTTCAATAATCAAAGAAACAAGTTTCCGAATTTCATCTTCTTCCAGCTTGGCAAGAAGCTTAGCCTTCACAGCAGCAGCTGAGAGTGCAGTAACTGCAGCACGTTTCAGCCTATCTATCTTAAGATCATCAACTGCAGTTGGATTGAAAATTTTCTCATCATTGTTGCAGGACTCTTTTCTCTCACCCTCAACTGCAAGATACATGGAAAATTACCATCTCATTAAATCATAGGTTAACTGAGCCGATCAAACCATGCAGCTAAGTAGTAAATTTTGATCATTGCTAGCAGACAAGAAAGAGAGACCACGACCAAAATGTATCAGATTTCTAAAACCAACTATTAATAAGAAGAAGATCCACCGGAGGTTGTTTCAAAATCATCCGACTAGTGGTATTGGAAAATGTGCAGAATTCTTTTCCTAGATCCAATGACACTTGTGAAGTACAAACTAGTCATGTGTTGATGTTGTTAAATAGTTTGTCAGCAATTATTTACATAGCAAACTAGTTATTTAGCCACACTATGGTACAAGAATACTTCAAATTGCTTGCCTCACTAGTATCCGATGTGTTAGACACCAGTGCTCATATGATACACTTTGTTGATACGTATCAGATAACTTTTTAAAGAATCCTAATGAATAATAAATATCAATAAGATCAGATGTTTTACGAGATTTGGGATACTTCGCGGCTGCTTCTCTACTAATAAATATCAATAAGATTGTGTTTTTTCTTAAATGTTGACCTTTTAATAGATAAATATGACACATAAATTTTTTATGAGTTTGCATGAGCAATTTAGCATCATACTGTAACAAATGAACTTAAGAAAAAAAAATCTTAAATCACTAATCTTAATTCTCTTCTAACTTAGTAGATACCAACTATTATTGAATAAAATAAGAAAAGACTAAAAAAAAGGTATATATACACGTAACTAACAATACTAAGCTATAGGTTCCAATACAGGTACTTGATTAGGCCAGTATTAAGTTAATACCGGTTGTGTGCAATGAACTAACTGGTATTACAAGCATCAGACACTGCTAAGTTTTGCAGATAGGTATTTTCCACATTAGGTCAGATGGACATATTAGTCACCAGCAATAGAGCCACCTACACAGGGTGAATGGTGAATCTCTTGTTAGATGCAAATTCCAAATGATAACTGTATACTATTGTTACTGTATATTAGGCACGAAAAAGATAGTTGCAAAATGCAACCTAATATAACAGAGGAATCAGTATCATCACTTGAGAATAAAGGGCATAAACCTTATTGATCAGACATAAGAATACAGACATGGTATGTGAAGATGGTTCAATATCAATATTGAATAACTCTCACCAGACATCTTATATTAAATATATAAGATGAAAACTGGAGAAGTCCAGAGTATTAAGTAGGGAAAGTATTAGTAGATACCAACAAATGAAAACTGTGATTCCACAAATTCTTATTAAAATTTTATATTTCTTACCTGCTTTGTCTTTAGTATCATCAGTTGAACCACCTGTTTGCACGCACTCTTGTTCTTCTGAGATAACTGAAGTATTTATCTTATCTACAGCCTTTGTAGAATCTGCATGCTGTTGGACCCTGTCTGTTGAAGCTAGATCATCCGAACTTCTCATACTACTTGATTTCTGATCCACTGGGTTGGGACAACTAACTTTCTTTGTCTTAGTCTTTATAACTTCACTCTTACTCTTTGTAACTTCACCTTGAAAAGCTAAATCTTCAGTTTCTTTCATAATGTTGGGTGTAGGTTCTACAGGCAAAGCAGCACCAGTTACACCCTTCGCATTACTAGCCATACACTTGTCCCCAGACAAAGACTGATCAACAGATTCCTGACTGATCAACTGATCTAGCAACCAACTGGATGAGTTCCCATCATTCTCCGTAGAAGCAACAATCTTGTTCTGCTCCTCTGATTTGTCGGTGGTACCTAAAATTGGCATTTTGCTTTCATCCTTATGAGACCCCTCATTGCTTGTTTCAATATCAGCACTGCAGTTTTGTTTCACAAATCAAAAACAGTCAGCCATTACCATGTTAAATTAGTCTTTGATCAAATATGAGTCAAGCTGAATACCTCACACAGAGAGATGGATCCTTACTATCAGTTGGTGGATCTTCAAGAACAAAACAATGCCTGGTAGCAAGCTGAATGCCACGTGAATCCTCTGATATGGCTTTCAGGGAACTGTGGCATGAGGTGATAAGAGCATCAGATTCTACAACACCTGATAAGAATGCTGCCTGCAAAGGGAACACTATTTACGGGTCAACGTCCAAAAGGTTATATTATAGTCCACAGCAAAAAATGCACTTGAACTCACAAGTGCCATGACTGGATTTCCTGCTTCTGCAAATGAACCCAGTCTTTGCTCAGGAAAGTATCCGACAGCCTGAAATGCAGCCTTCACTGCATCAATAGCAAAACTAGCCCCATTTTCTTGGAAATTATGTTTGTCATCAGTACTCTTATTCACCGAAGGATCTGTTTTGGAAGTTATACGTTCATCTATATTTTCAGAAATCCCATTTTTTTTTGTTTCAACCTCAAAAGCATCTGCAGGAGAGCGTTCCTCTTCCTCCCTTGCTTCTTTCTTGTCAGATTCCATCAGTTCAGAAGTATTTGTGGCTGTTGATTCTTTATTTGATGAAGTCTGATTCTTGCTATCCAGGTCATTGTCATTATCATCATCATCGCCTTCTATGAAAGAATCCTCAATCGGCATTTGAAGAAAATGTAAGATGCATTGGGCTTTGGTTTTTGTAGCAACATGTTCTGCAATCTCATTCCAGTTCTCCCCAAAAAGTTCCAAGGCTTCTAGTAGAAGCAGAGTTTCTTGATCTGTCCAACTCCCACCACTTAAACCAGGAACCTCCGCAGATTCCATAAGGATAAAATCAGCTGGTAACATGCCTGATCCAAACTTCCCCTCGTTGTAGCAATCAGTGCACAAATCAAAATCTGCCTGTGATTAAAAAAAAGAATCAGCATGTGTCCTACAGATATACCGATGCAGCTATTTTGTAGAATACCAGGGAGGATAAAGCCAATAGGAAATGAAAAACTAATACTTGGATCTCTTAAAGTTCCCGCGCCTCTAAAAGGCTAAATAGTTTAAGAGCACCAACTCTGTCACTCATGTTCAACTTTTATTGCAGGCAAAAATATTCTAAACATAAGGAAGACCTTTGATGAGCAAGTAATGCCTTGTTCTCAGAATGTGATCACATTCAATAGGCTGCAACAGGCTTTCTCAGTATGTAACCAAGTCTAAAAATTGTGGCTGATAACCGAGTATCACGCCAATCTGAGGTCTGGGGCAGGTTAATACATACTCTTGCCCCTACAATCTAGGCCTTGAACCTTGGTCACGTATCTCACAGATTAGCAACTGGACTATGGCGCTAAGACTCACAGGTCTATAACAAAGTCTGGCAGAAAATTGATGAGCCAAGATCTTTGTTAATTGTTTCAATTAATATGTATTTGGACAACTGTGTTAAACGAGATACATAGATAACTGCTTAACCAATTTAGAAACCTTAGCAGATTAGAAGGTGGTAAATATACAAAAGAAATACATATTAATTTTGTTTTTGTTAATTATTCCAGTTAATATACATTTCGACAACTGTGTTAAATGAGATACATTAACAATTGATCAACCCATTTAGAAACCATAAAAAATTAGAAGGTGGCATGTTTGTAAATACAAATGATTTTTGTTAGTTTATGTATATAAGATCATAGAACAACATTCTCATGTACAAAGAAACATCCCAATATAAGTCACATCACTCACTAGAAATACTTGCACATAGATTAAATACATATTGATCACTAGGAAAGCCGAGCAAATATAGATGAAACTTAAAGAGACAGCAAGAATTACATGTTGCAGTAGGAAAAACTGAATTTATGCATTCTTCATGGCTACGAAAGGAGGGAGAAAAGAAATTAGAAGAGACAACACATCTCCTTCATTTTTTAATAAATAAATGCTGTTTTGCATACAACTATTGCATAAATTATTGCAACTATATACGCTGCTTTGTGCAACACACACACACAAGCACGCACGCACTTACACACACACACACATACATACATATATATACATACATATACATACATACATATATATATATATATACATACATATACATACATACATACATATATATACATATTTGTGCAATAAGATGCTACATCATGATTTTGTATTTCTTGAGAACAAATTTAAGGTTTGGATAAACTAAAAATGACTAGGTACACTTTGGTGCGTGTTAAAAGACCACCAAGTGTATTGCCATCAATCAGGAAATTGAAAGAGTAATATAAATATTATACAATGCATGGCCCTGCATTTTGACACATCAAGAGAAGACTTCATCAACAAACACTGTTAAAGTAATATAAATACTTAATACAAGTCATCGGTGTGCAAGGACCAACTAACCTGCTTTTGGCAATGGTAACGCTTTCTAGAGCAATCAGCTGAGCAAGAGTTGCAATGGTACTCAACAGAAGGACCAAGTGACCTAACCAAATCATCAGTTAGGGCAGACTCTGGTAGCAAGCAAGGTGGTGCAGCAGGTACCAAGGGCTCTTCTTTCTTTGGAGCAATTCGGGGAAAGGACTGAATTGTTTCAAATTGGTACAACTTATCGACCAAAGATGATGTTTTAACTCTGTCATCAGCATCAGATTTGCTTGCTTCGGGTTTGGATGGTGGAAAAGGATGAAAATTTATCAGACCCCAGTGGTCCAAGAATTCCAAGACTTCTTTCCTTGCATTTGTATCTCCCACAGACAGCTCTGAGAAATCTTTCAGTTCCACCTGCTTCTGCGGGTTGGAGTGAAATTTCTTCATGATGGAATTCCGAATTTCCATGTACACTTCAGGTGTCCGGTTTACAGACTTCCCATAAAAAAAAGAAGGCAACATATGCTTCTCCACAGGATGAATTATCTTCCATGAGAACCATCCTACATAAAGAACCAGGTCAAATGTGAATCATTTCACGTATATACTGGAATTTCCAGCCTTTCATAATAAACGGTACATTAAGATCAGTTCCCAATTGGATTTCGATCTCAATTATATAAGGTTTTTTTTTTTTACCAAATCAAGTTAGCTCTCCTCCTGCTCCAAGGTGACTAAATAAATATAAAAATCGTACTTTGCAGGAAGAAGAGGAATACCAAGAACCATTCTATCCTAACCCTAGTACGATTTCCTATTGGGGGGTGGGGGTGTGTCTGGGTGGGTGGATGGAGATGAAAATTTAGCATAAACAAGCAGGAAAACAAATGGATAACCTGAACACGTCTCCAAGATCCCAAATTTGGTCGGAGAGCTCACCGGCAGGGGTAGGGACGGCATGAACGTTGGCACCTCGAGATCGAATGGCCTCAAACTCCACATCCACGAGCGGCTCCTCAGACATCTCCTCTTCCACCGCCTTGATCTGTTCTCCGTCGGCCAAGACGTCCTTTTCCTTAGCCTCCGTGAACCACGCGGGCACCACAACGTGATCGGTACGCTTATGATTAGCGGCGGACGCGACCTTGTGAGGCGATTGCCGAGCTCTGGTGCAGGGGCCGTTGTGAACGGGGAAGACATGGTGGAGGAGGTTCCTCTCCTTGGCCTGGCGCTTCGGTGGGGCGGAGAAGGAGGTGCCGGTGGAAGAGGACACAGTGGAGGCTTTCCTCTTGGCACCGCCGGCTCTCCTCCGAGGAGCTTCGCCTAGGGCATCGGGCGCTAGTGGCTGCGCCGCCGCCGCCGCCTCGCCGTTCGCCGGACCTACATCCCGGCCTCTCGTCTCCATCGGTGTTTCTCGGCCTTCCCCAGATTGACCTCGCGGCGGTCAAGGAGAGAGCAGACACCATCGCACTACCCTTTTATTATCATTTTCCAAGTCCAATTTATGTTGCATATATATATATATATATATAAGGTCGAATTTTTTAAAAACACATAACTTATTTTTTTCCGCAGAACGTCTCTATTTTGAAAATATTCAAACAATACCCCTATTTTTAAAAACATATTAATCCTGAAATTTTGTTTGGATTTATATAAGATTAAATAGGATAAAAAATTGATTTAACTTGAACCCTTTTTACGGTACATTGTATATCCCAATTTCACATTTACTATTCGACGTAATCTGTGTTGTACGATCTTTTATTTTCGATCGCTCCCTATTTTATTATCGTTGTTGCAAGATATTTTACCAACATTGTCGAACTTCGTCTGTGATTGTGTTTAAGATTGAGTTATGCCATCTATGAGCATCTAGTTCTATCACAAGTAACATTGACTCCTTTGGTCTTGTTATCTTAAAAAGGGTTCTAGGGTTCAAGCATTTTATACTTTTAGGGTTTCAAAACTACAATAATAGTGAACATATTTATATAGTTAGTGTTATATGTTGCATCAATTGATCTTTACTATATATACTGAACAAGGGTTCTAGGGTTGCATTGATGTTTATTATTCCAAATGATGGTCTGAAAACTTAGTATTTTACTATCAATATTTTGAACATTTTTTATAAAAAAATATTTATCCAGAATAATATGATATTTTTATCTTATTTTTTATTTTTAATAATTCATCCTTGCAATGTTTTTTCAAGCTTCTAAAGAGATTCATAATATATGTGTAGAAAATTTGGTTTAGAGAAAAATTTTCTTAATAGGTGATGCCACTATTATTGAAAAAAATTTGGAAACGGTGCATCCCAAGATGAACTATTTAAAATAATCTTAAATTTTTAAAGAAATTTTGAATATGACACTTATAGACATATGTCACTGGTTTTACATTTTAATTTCTTTTTGGTATTCTTATACAGTTTTTAGCATATAAACATTGCACCATTTTTTCCTTATTATTTTATTTATAAGAAATTATAATGTATTCATGTAATATTTCTCATATTTGAGCTTCTGTCCTCAATATATGTAGAAAATTTAGTCTAGAAAAAAAATATTTTCCAATAGATGATGTATTATTTTTTAAAAAAATAAAATAGTGTATTGCATAGATACATTGTTAAAAATAATCTCAAAATTTTAGAAAAACTTTGAATATGACACTTGTGGACATATATCAGGGGTTTTTATTTCAGAATTTTTTTTGGTATGTTATGAATTTTTGAGTATACGAATAGTGTTTTTTATATTTCTCCCCTTATTTTCTATATTTTTAACAAATTATAATTAATCCATATAATATTTTATCACATTTGTGCTTTAAGTAGGTAAATAATATATGTAGAAAATTTGGTTTAGAAAAAAATTCCTTATAGATAATACACTATCCTTTAGGAAAAATAAAAAAAAAGTCCATCATATAGATGCACGGTTTAAAATAATCTGAAATTTTTAAGAAAGCATTGAATAAGATACTTATTAACATGTGTTACTGGTTTTCTATTTTAGATATATTTTTAGTATTTTTATAGATTTTTTAGCATCTAAATAGTATCATTTTTTTCTCCTTATTCTTAATATCTAACAAATTATAATGTATCAATATAATATTTTTTCACATTTAAGCTTCTAAATAAGTCAATAATATATGCAAAAAATTTTGGTTTAGAAAAAAATTCCTAATAAATGATGTACTATTTTTGAAAAAAAAATTAAAAATAATGCATTCAATAAATGTACTATCCAAAATGATATGAAACATTTAGCAAAGCTTTGAATATCACACTTACAGACACATGTTATTAGTTTTCTGCTTTATTTTTTTATTTTTATATATTTTGAGCATATGAACTGTGTGTTATTTTTCCCTTGTTTTTTCTAGCTAGATAATTTTTCATTAAATTATTGACCCTAATGTCTTTTTGACTTTAAATAGAAAATAATCATCTCATCAAATGCTTATTATATGACATAAAATTTTGATTTAAGCATAAGTATGCTTTTATTTATATAAATTTATATTTATTTTTTTTAATTATAATTGATAATTTTTAAATTCATCTTTACATTTCATTCATTTGTACCATAGATTAGGTCATTTCGATGAAAGAGAGAGATCGAAAAATCAGAGTTTGCAATATCGTATTATACCACTTGGTACTTTTGATACGTATCGATCTAATAGAGAACTAATACACTTGATATCTTTGTCATATCTTAGTATGGTCGATACAACTCGATACATACCATACCGACAATTGATTGATATATCTGTATGGTATAAGATTGTGAACCTTATGTGTTGCTATTATTTATGTCGAGTCCCGAGGTGGCATCTCGGCTTGGTTCAATCCGAGTGTGCAAGGGTGTCAACGTGGCTCAAACGCGCCAGGGAGAGGTCATGACGGGCTGATAAGTCTACTTCAAAATCTCTGGGCTAGCTTCACGAATCAAGGCTGGCGTTCGTCTCCTCCTCCTCGTCGATCACGTCCTACATAAAAGGCCTAAGTCGGGCAAAGGGTCCTTCTGGCTCAGCCCCTCCGATGGTTAAATTAGTTGTCAGCCTTAGCTCTCGGGAGAGTGTCTTGGTGGTGTTATATGTGTCTATTTTTTTTTAAGTCCCCTGATATTAATGCATGCTAGCACCTTGGGATAGTTGGACCATACTTTGGCGTCGAGATCGTCTGGGCTATGTCGTGCCCTACTGTACTCCTTGGATGGTAGGATGGACTAGTGATCTTTTACTAATGTCATATGGGGTGCATCACACCTTACCATGCTTCTTGGATAGCGAGATGGAGCGATAGCCGGTCTCGGGGTCACAGTTTGAGCTGACTTGGGGGTACCTAGTTATCTTTACTATGGTGATATGGTGACCCTCATCGAGATATGCCCTATCCAAAAACTATTATGATTGGATGATATCAGGATAAAACTTTATGAATCATTTTCTTATGGCACCTATTAATCATAGTCAAGCAAAATTGATCTTATTATCACCAAGATAATATTGCATAGATATAATAAGTATTATTTTGGAACTATCTTTTTTTATATATAATTGATAGGGCAAATAATGGTTGGCCCAACTCACTAAGACCCACGCCAGCTCAGCAGTCCACAACAGCATCGAGATCTGACATCGACCCAACTAGCGCAGTGCCAGGCCGAGGTGGCAGAGTGATGACTTGGCCGTCACGACAGTATAAGTTGCGCTAAGACTCATTAATGGAAGATGGCGCGTCGTGCCTCTGTGCTACTCCGATCAGACATACAACGACCGACCGTACGTGTCAACCTTGCCTGGCATATTGGCAGAGGTAAGGCCGAGGGTACGATCGACGCTCACCTAGTATGTATAAAATCTCCACTTAAGGGCAGGAAATGGGGACACTATCACTCTTCTACTACATAGAAACTCAATTCACTCAAGGCACTAACTTAAGCGTCAGAGGGGTCACGTCGGGCACCCCCACCCCGACAAGACCTTCGCGCAAGACACTCACTATGGACCTGAGGAAGAGGAGCCCGAGTTACTGACCCGAGGTTGAGATTCCCAAGACGTAGACTCGAGCTGAGTCTGATGCCTCATTCCTGATTAATGTGGATGAGCTTGCGTACGTAGGAGGAACTGAACCGTGTTGATTCCTCGGCCATGGCATTAATAACTATAATATTTTTGATGCTAGAAGGAGGGCCTGATGTCGAAAAAATACCCATCGAATAATCTGAACCCAAAGCATCTTAGCGGACTGACTCATATTCCCCTATTGACCCTACAGACTGGAGGGCTAAGCTCTCTTCTCCAAGCGGAGGAAATAAATGTATCGGCACATATGCTGAATCGCTACTAGAGGCTGTTTAATGACCTGGGACTCTCACCCCCCCACCCCCAACACCCCCCCGACAATGAAATCCCGAGCCACCCCTTGTCAATACTGAGGGCTTTTTCGGCCTCACCCACTAAGTCCAAGCATTGGTCGGGATGATGCAAACCATCAACCTGTACATGCTCCAACTTATGCGGTCAATGGCATCCCAACAATCAGCCCCTCGGCAAGCACCCTAGCAAGGAAGGCCCCAATCGTCACCGATCTGGGAAGAGCAACCCAACAATGAGGGGCAGTGGTGCCTCACAACCGAAGAAATGTCGGGAAACCCAAATGCCCCAGCTACATAATCGGTGAGCCATTCTGATCTTATACATGTAGCTTCCGAGCTAGACATCATCTCTTCAAATTCAATCGACTCCGAAAGAGAACAACTATACCAAGTCAATTAAAGGATGGACAAAGTCCAGAGGGAATTCGTTAAGTCGAAGGAGGAACTGAGCGAAAGCTCTAAGAGCAGATCCTCGTTTGTCCCCGATATTGAATCTCATATTTTGATGATGAAATCAATTGATGAGTTATTGATCTAACAAGGTTGTTAGAGTTGATTGATGTAAGATTAATTATGACAGATTATAATCAAAGGATTGGCCAAAGTCAAGTCCAAGCATGGGGTCGGAGTGAGGATGATGTAGTTGGGAACTCGCCTGGAGTGCGTTGAGAGCTCACATAAGGCATTAGGAGCTTGCCAGGATGGCACAAGGGAGTTTGTTAGAAAAATACCAAGACTCTGGAAGATTGTTGGGGGTACCCGAAAAGCTTAACAGGAGTTGGAAAGAGTTTCAAGTGGATTTGATTGGTCATGATTGTAATTAATTAAGTCATAGTTAACATCGTGCAGGTTTAACCACGACGGTGAAAAGGAATTACAGACCAAACATGGACTCAGGATCAAGCTTTAGGCATTGGGCCAAGGTTTGGACGATGCAGTAGGAGCTCGTCAAGAGTTCGTTATGACTTCATCGAAGATATCAATAAGATCGCTAGGAACATGTCGGGAGATTGTCGGATGAAGACCGTGAGACTCACCATAGGGAATGCCGGAGGTTGTCGGATTGTGGGAGTGAGGTCGTTAATTAAGTTTGGTGGTCATGTATGGTTGTGATCCTTAAGTTGTAGGTTAAACTTGAGTCCGAATTGAGTTTGATTTGGAAGAAATCAAAATTAACTCAATGAGGCAATCGGGTCCACTAAAGGGGTTTGATTGAGCTCAGGTTGAGCTCAATTAGTTGACTAGAGAATTATCAACATAAAGTTCAAGTTGAAATTTAAAAAGAGGAGGGAACCACTTTTTGGAAATTGCGACGGTTGAACCGCCGGTGAGCTACAGGTGTACCACCACTGCCTGTGTTTTCGGGTAGTTGAACCGCCCAAGCCGACGACTGAATCGTCCATACCCTATTTTCAAGGTGCTTTTGGCAGGTGCACTGCTGGCGCCGGCGGGTGAATCGCCCATACCCGGATTTTTCGGATATATTTGAATTTTGGCTCCAAATTCTGAAGTCATTTTGGGCTAATAAATACCCTAAGTTTTTTTGTATTCCACGTAATAATTTTTTAGATTAAATCTCTATGAAAAACTTATGTGAATTATAAGAAAAAGAAAAGGGGAAGGGAGTAAGCTTAAAGTTTAAAAATTCTTGTAAAGAGTCTCCCTTATAAGCTCATGTTGTAAGGGTTTGATCTTTACCGAAAGGAGATCAATAATGGATGCTAGTGTATCTCAAGGAGGAGGAGTCGAGAATGTTAGGATCAATTAGCACTGGGGGGGAAGGGGTAGGCTGGGGGGTGAATTAGTGTAAGTGTGAATTCTCGTTTTAACAAAAAACTTTTTGCTTGAAGCAAGATAGAAAAATTCGAAGTTTTTCATTCAAGTAAGCAATTCAATCTTATAGAGAAATACTAAGCTTATTGCTTAAAGACGACTCAAGAAAGAACAAGCAAATATGAATAATGAGATAGGTAACGTAATAAGTGAAGTGCTTGACTTCGAAACCTTGCTTTCAAAAGTAAATAAAAAATCGAAAGCATCAATAGAAAAGTAGCGAGTAAGATAAGCAAAGAGAACTCGAAATTTTATAGTCGTTTAACACCAACTAGCCTACGTTCACTCCTGAGTCCTCCTTCTTGAGGCACACCGACATCCACTACCGATCTTCTTTGGGTGAAGACCAAACCCTTACAATCTTATAAGGGAAACAAGATTATAACTCTTTGATCACTCCTTTATCCTTTTTCTTACAATTTATACAAGTTTTTTATAGAATTTATCCCCCAAAAGTGTTCTGTGGAATGCAAGAAAATTTTATAGGCCCCAAATAGCTTTAGAATTTGGAGCCAAAATTCAAACATACCTAAAAAATCTGAGTACGGGTGGTTCATCCGTCAATATTATCAGTTAAACCACCGAAAGCACCCTAATTCCAGGGTATGGGTGGTTCAGCCAGTGACCTGAGCGGTTTACCTACTGTCAGCCATCAGAAACCTGGGCAACAATGGTACAACCGTCGCTCACTAGCGGTTTACCCATTGGAATCTTCGGAAAAGTGATTCCCTCCACTTTTCGAATTCCAACTTGAACATGATGTTGACCAATTCTTTGGTCAACTAATTGAGCTCAATCACTCTCCTTTATTAGACCTGGTTGCCTCTTTGAGTTGATTTGGATTCATTTTAAATTACACTTATTTAGGGCTTAATCTTAACCTATGACTTAAAGATTATAATTAAACATGATCACCAAGCTTACGACCTCACTCTTGCAATCAAGAAACCTCTAGCATTCCCTAAGGTGAGTCTCATGATCTTCCTCTGGCGATCTCTCGACGTATTCCTAGCGATCTTTCCAATACCTTCGGTGAAGTCCTAGTGAACTCCTGGTGAGCTCCCACCGCATCGTCCAAACCTTGCCCGATATCTAAGCTTGATTTTGAGTCCATGTCTAATCTGTAACTCCTTTTCACCATCGTGGTTAAACCTATATGATGCTAACTATAACTTAATTAATTACAATCAACATGGCCACAAATCCACTTCAAGACCTTCTCAACTCCCAACAATCTTTCGGCTACCCCCGATAATCTTCCAGTGAGTCTCGGTCTTCTTCCGGCAAACTTTCTTGCGCCATCTTGGCAAGCTCCCGATACCATTGCGAGCTCCAAACACATTCCAGGTGAGTTTCTAATTGCATCATCCGAACCCTGGCTTGATGCTTGGACTTGACTCTAACCAAACCTCTGATTGTAATAATCTTTCTGTCATAGTTAATTATATATCAATCAACTCTAATAACCTTATTAGATCAAACACTCATCAATTGATTTCATCATCAAAATCAGAGATTCAACAATCTCCCCCTTTATGATGATGACAATCAATTGATGACAAGAGTTAATCCTAACTCCCCCTAAATGTATGCCTCAATAAATAAAGCTTAAATTTAAGAGAACCACACCCTCTTGAATTCAAGTATCACGAAACAAATCATATTCTAAGCAAATTTTAATAAAATTTACATCAAATCATCGAATCATGAATTTCAAAAATAATTATGCATCCATATCCAAGATATCCAAGTATACCATCAATATCATGTATTATCAATGTATATTTCTCCCCCTTTGTCATCAACAAAAAGGTGAAATATAGGGCTAAGGATTTTAAAGTACATGAGTTTTTGCTCCCCCTTTGTAAAATACGGCATGGGTAAAGAATTTTTTCTTCTTATGAAAAAGAAGGAAAGAAAATAAGGAATGAGTTGTAAAACATCATTAAGTATAATTCTCAATTTAGGATTTCGAAGATAAGCTCAAAGATCCAAGATATTGAAGAAGATTCAAAAATTTAGGAGGTCCTCGTGCATTTAAAATTATCTCATATAATTTCAAGCAAGTGTATCAAATAAATCCATAAAGTGGCATAACATCATGTAAATTTTCTCCCCTTTTTGTGAATAATAAGATAAAGAATATGGAGAGAGTTTTCAATATATTATCACTAAAAAAATTAACTTAATCTCATGAAATTTAGATTAGCAATTTATATATTTTCATGATTTAGCATTCTTAACTCTCAACCTCAATCTTGTACATATAAGATTTTAAAAGAAAATTTTGAATATGAGCTTAACAAATCTTTCTCATATAAATTTCAATAAAATATAATAAATAAATCTGAACAATAACAAATTATTCGTGTAGATTTTCTCATCTTTTTGTAAACAATAAGGTAGAATCAAGGTAGAGAAGTCAAAAAAAAAAATACAAAAATACTCAATTTTATATATGTAAATTTTATAGATATAAATTCTGAAATCCAAGAAAAAAAATCATGAGCTACCCAAGCAATTTAATTTATCTTATGTAAATTTTAAGCAATATAGCAAATCATGCATTTTGCAAGCAAATTTTGATAAGAAGTGCAATTTATAAAGTTCAAGAAATCCAAAGGAAAATAGTAAATCAAGCTCAAATTTGAAGTTATGCATTTCACATATATTTAGAAAATTTAAAATCCTAAATTTTCTTCTAAGCAAATTATTATAAGGAGATCATGTCATAAAATCAAATCTTTAAGTTCCAAAAGATATGATTTAAATTAATAAATTTGCCCCTACTTATAGTTTATGAGTTTCAACATAAGTAATTAAGAAATCTTATGTATTCAAAATTCTAAGTAAAATAGAAATTCAATCATGCAAATCTTATGTATTTAAAATTCTTAATTTTTCTTTTAGTAAATCACTCCTAATCTAATGAAGGTCTTTCATAATCAAAGTATTTAATTTTGTTATTACAAAAATATCACTTTTGTCTCTTCTTTAGTCATTATCAAAGTAACAATTAAAATACAATAGCACCAAATTTTAATATCATAACTTTGTAAAATGAGATATGGAAATATATGATCTCAATTTATATATATGATTTTAAATCATCAAGATCATTATTTAGATTCATTTTGTAGTTCCAAATAGATAAACTTATGATTCATTTATAAACTTATTCAAATAAACTTTGCCAACATCATCATGATAATAACTTATTCAAGTTCAAATCATCAAATCATCAAAATCACTTGAAATTGAGATTCATAGAAAATAACATAATCGATTCATTAATCTCTTTTTGAAAAATTTATAAGATAGAGAATTTTTTTAAAAAATATATTCCCTTTTTATTTCATACAAGCATGCCTTTATCTTTTAATCCAAATAAAAACATATATTTTTATTTAAAATAAAAAAAATAATTTTCTATAAAGATCAATAAACTATAAATTATAAAGATCATCATGCATAATTTCGAAATATAAACTCATCATTATACATCATTAAATCTCAAGAATGGTTTCATTGAACATAAAACATCTTCAATCAAAATTCAACCTATCTTAATTTCAACTTTTAAATGAGTCTAACTCTTTACACATAGTGCAAGGAATTGACAAACTCATTTTCAAATTTTTATTTATTTTATATTTAAATTCAAAAGTAATATATCATTTAACAATACACATTCAACTTCAACATACAATTTTTCAACCATTTAAATCAATCATTCAACAATGATATTTAACATAGCCAAAAACACCAAATACTTAAATCATTCAACAATAGCCTTTGTATTTAAATCAATAAAATTTAAACCAATGATTTTGAACCTATCATTCAATCATAATCATCATCAAAATCTTTTTTTCATAAATTTGAATTTAGATAAAGTCTCTAATTCATTTTTGTATTAGCATGCCAAAGTTAGAGCAATTAAGATTAATGAGTTATCTAAAGATTTATTACCAATGATTTTATTTCAATAATCTTTTTATTATTACTTAGGCTAATGAGATTTAAAAGAGTATTATATCTCAAGTAATGTGCCTTGAGCATCTACTTTCAAAATATTGCTTAGTGCGCCTAGCCTTGTAAGGAGGCAACTTTATATTATGGGAGGTTTTGATTTAGGTACCCGTTTGAGTTTGGGTCCTTTATAATATGTTCTTCTCATTTTCTCTAATAGCTTAAGTTTATTTATGGTTTCTTTAGGAACCCAATTAATTTATATAGACTATAATTTCTAAATGAACACTTATAAGCAAAGTGTCTACATTTACCATAAAAATTACATCTATTTTTGGGCAAAGAGTGCAATATGGGTCTTCTAACGAGAATAGTTGGTTTTTGATGAGTCTCACTCACAATACCAATACTTTCCTTATGAACATGACCCTTATCAACATGGATCATGTTCAGAGACTCATTGTCTATATTAAGCCTTTTTTTAGTTTGTTGTAGTATGTCATTTTTTTGTTTAATTACCTCTAGTGACTCATACCTAGAACAAGAAAAATATGATATTGATGCATCATTCAAGGTTTCATATTTGATGAATAAATTATGTGATGATGATGTATCATGCATTTGTTCAAATTTAGTAACTGAAGAATCATGCTTTTTCTTAGGTAATTTATAAGATTTGCTAATTATTTTAAATTCATCATAAAGCTCATAAAAAGTATGTAATAATTCATCAAAAGTAAATGAGTCTTTGGAGGAATCACTTACCTCATTGTTAATGGTCATAAGTGCAAGATTCTCCACTTCCTTTTGATTGTGCTCTTCATCTTCAGAGTATTTTAGCTTCTTGCATTCATAGCAAGAGTTCTTGTCTATAATTTTAAGAATTCATAGCAAATGTGAATTCTCATTTTAACAAAAAAAAAAATTTTGCTTGAAGTAAGATAGGAAAATTTAAAGCTTTTCGTTCAAGTAAAGCAATTCAATCTTATAGAGAAATATTAAGCTTTTTGCTTAAAGACGACTCAAGAAAGAACAAATAAATCCGAATAACGAGATAGGTAATGTTGTAAGTAAAGTGCTTGATTTCGAAACCTTGCCTTCAAAAGTAAATAAAATCAGAAGCGTCAATAGAAAAGTAGTGAGCAAGATAAGTAAAGAGAACTTACAGTTTTATAGTGGTTTGGCACCTCACCAACTGACATACGTCCACTCCTGAGTCCTCCTCCTTGTGATACACTAACGTCCACTACGATCTTCATGGGGTTAAGACTAAACCCTTACAATCTTATAAGGGAGACAAGATTATAACTCTTTGATCACTCCCTTACCTCTTTCTTTTCTTATAATTCACATAAGTTTTTCACAGAATTTATCCCCTTAAAGTGTTGTGTGGAATGTAATAAAACTTGAGGTATTTATAGGCCTCAAATGGCTTCAAAATTTGGAGCAAAATTTAAATATACCCAAAAAATCTGAGTACGGGTGGTTCACCCATCGGCGCCATCGGTTAAATCATCGAAAGCACCTTGATTATAGAGTATAAGCAGTTTAGTCGCCGACTTAGGTGGTTTACCTATCGTCAACCACTTGAAAACCTGGGCAGTGATGGTACAACCATTGCTTACTGGCGATTTACCTGCCGAAATCTCTAGAAAAGTGGTTCCCTCCACTTTTTAAATTTCATCTTGAACCTAATGTTGATCAATTCTTTGGTCAACTAATTGAGCTCAACCTAAGCTCAATCACTCCCCTTTAGTGGACCCTTTTACCTTTTTGAGTTAATTTGAATTTCTTCTAAATCACACTCAATTAGGACTCAATCTTAACCTATGACTTACAATCAAACATGACGACCAACCTTACAATCTCACTCCCACAATCCAGCAACCTCCAGCATCCCCTGTGGCGAGTCTCACGATTTTACTCCGGCGATCTCCTAGCGTGTTCCTAGCGATCTTCCTGATATCTTCGATGAAGTCCTAGCAAACTCTCGGTGAGCTCTCACCACATCATCCAAGATATGCTTCCGATTTACGGTTTTGCTCCAAACAAAAGGTTTTTCGTTAAAACGTCAATTTACACTTGCACTTATTCACCCCCTTCTCTTAGTGCCAACTGATCCTAATAATTGGTATCAGAGCAAGGTACTTACTTATTGGATTAACACCTACTTGAGTAGATGGCTTATTTTGGCATGAATGAGAGACATTCTATTTCATATCCTCCCATGTTTAATGGGATGGATTACACATATTGGAAGATAAGGATGCATATTTTATTCATTTCTTTGGACCTTGATTTATAGAACATTGTACAGAATGAATTTAAAAAATCTTTTAAACCAATGAATAAGTGGAATGATTTGTAAAGGAAGAATTTTTCTTTGAATGCAAAGGCTATAAATATCTTATTTTGTGCTCTTGACAAAAATGAGTTTAATCGTGTTTCTGTTTATGAATCGACTTTTGATATATAGCATCAATTGAAACTCATATATGAAAGTACAACTAAATTAAATAATTCATTAAATGAAAACACTTAAAAAAATAAACTTAAATAACACCTTCTAAAGAACCGGAAGGAAGTGGAACTAAAGAGAACATATGACTCCTTGAATGAAATCTCGAGTGATATGAACTTTGAACCTTTGACACATGAACCGGATAAATTAATCAACATGAACTATAAAAATGATTTTAAAAAGGACAAAACCTCTTGCTATGAACGTAAGAAGCTGAGGAGCTCCAAAGATGAAGTGCATAACCAAGAAGTGGAGAATCTCACGCTTATGGCGATCCAAGACAAGGTTAGTGATTCATTAAGCATTTCTTTTTTAGAATTATTAAATATTTTTCATGAATTGTTTGATGAATTTAGAAAAAATAGTAAATCTTATAAATTGCTCAAAAATGAACATGATTTGTTAGATGGTAGATTTGATGAAATGCATGATTTATTAGCATCACATAACCCTTGTTCTAAATATGAGATGCTAGATAGTGTTAAAGAAGAAAATATCATGTTTAAGATAACATTAGGAAAATTTGAAATTGGGAACAAATCCTTAAATATGATCCTTGCTGATAAGGATAATAGTGGTCCCCTTCCCAAACCGGATGACGTGGCCCAAGGCGAACTGACATGGAAGGATGAGGTCAACTGACTAATCTCCCCGACCTTGTCCTCTGACACATATGAGCGATATGTCACAAACGAGTGGACAAACCCAAGATTTGGCAGCATGGGACATCATGCAATCACTATTAGGTCTAATAAGAACCTGAGGAAACCACACAATAGCAGAGCAGAAGCAACATGCAACCAGTAACACGAACAGCCATCGGCACTACCTATAACATTAAATAGGCTAGCAGAAAATACCAAAAGTATGATAAGATCGAGACTTGACTAGTCGACAACGTATAGGTATAAAAGGGGCACCCTAGGGGTAGCTCTAGGATGCCCTGACTCTCTATCCACTTCAATTAAAAGAGAAGAAGCTCTGGCATTCGAGGAGGAGACGTCGAACTTCACCCTTTGAAACAATGCTAACTTGATTGTCGAAGGGACCTCCCCCATAACCCACCATCGGGAAGAAGGTCTTATCTTGTCGGAATAGTTCCACAAGGTTATCAGAAGGACCCGCATCAAAGTGACAACCTGAGCTGAGCATCCGCACACGCCCACCTCGAACTACCTCGCGTTGGGCCCCTCTTGTACGCACAGCCTGAACCTCGTTGTGCTGACTCCCCGGATGCGGTGGAGCACCCACAACATTTTGGCGCTAGAAGGAGGGCTCATGTCGCAAGAGCGCTCAATGCCTATCAACCCTGGGCAGGATGTCCCTCCTACAACACAGCCAACCTCAGGGAGAACCTTTCGACCCCTGCTTGCACTCCCTTCATTCGAAGATAGGAACATACCTTCCCGCACCCAGGGGTGATATTGGATCTTACTCAATGACCTTAGGCTAACTCCACCTCCACCAAACCCAAGGACCCCGGTGGTGACTCCCGAGGCATTTCAGGGGCTTACCAACCAGGTCCAGGTCATAGCGGGAATGCTTCAAGTGATTATCCCCTATATCCCGCGGCTCGCCCAACAGCTGAGCTCACAACCTCAAGCAGCCTCCCTGCCCCAGACAAGAGCAATGCCACCATAAAATGAGTAGCCTCTGATGACCCGCTCCATCGATAATGTACCCCACTTTTCCTCAGAATTTGATCAAGCCCTCTCGGGCGGCATTGCCAAGCAACCGGAGCCCGCACCCAGTGTCGGCCCATAGCTTTCCGAACCCTGACACACTCTCCTCAGATTCCACTAGTTCTCTAAAGGAGCAACTATGCCTAGTGAACCAGAGGATCGATGATGTTCGTAGGACCCTAAGGACGAAAGACGAGTGTAGCGAAGGTCCCCTCCGTGGCTCTCCATTCGTTCAAGAAATTCAAGATGTGTCTATCCCATCACACTTTCACCTCTCGATATTTGAGGCGTATGATGGCAGCTCTGATCCAATAGAGCACGTCATCGCGTTCCATGAGCAGATGACTCTGTATGGCACGTCAGACACTATAATGTGTCGGGCTTTCCCGACGACTCTCTGAGGGATCACCCGAGGATGGTATAATCGATTGCCACCCTCCTCCATTCACTCTTTCGATCAACTCACAAGGGAGTTCGATGCCAACTTTCTCTCTAGCACACGACCAAAGCCAACCGTCGCATCCCTCCTTGGGATGAGGCAGAAGGAGGAGGAACACCTCAGCCAATACCTTGCCTGTTTCACAGACGAAGTCAGGGTCATTCCTGATGCGCACCTGTCGTTGGTCATCCAAGCTTTCATGATCGAGATTAGGTCTTCCCGCCTCTTTTGGTCACTTGTAGAGCGAACCCCCACGACTGTATCAGAGATGTTGTAGAGGGCCAACTAGTACGTCACCGCTGAAACTCTAGTGGAGGAGAAACGTGAAAATCAGAAGCGCCCCCGGGCTAAGCCCTCTCGGGGCCCACCCCCCATGCTCCCTAGGAGGAGGATGGAGAGAGGTGAGCAGACCGTTCTCGGCCGCCTAATATTCCATCAACTCCACTCGGACGAAGATTTTTCTCCAAATCCGAGAGAAGGGACTCCTCAAAACTCCCAACTCGATGAGGTCTCGAGCCAAGGACCAGGACCACTGATGTTATTATCACTTCCACCATGACTACAATGTTGGGAAACCTCAGCGGGTGCATAACATGCGCAGTGAAAATCAAAATAAAAACTGATTTCTCATGCAGATCAAATCATCATGCAAAAGATTAAGATTACGAGAAAAATCATAAAAACTGATAAAATCGTGATGTGTAGAGATTGATTTTACCTAGGAAGATTGTATATTCCTATATTCCAGATCCGAATGAAGAAGATGAAGGAGGCCAAGCGTCCTCCTCTCTAGCAGTATCCACACGATGGATCTCTATAGTAAAACTCCTCCAATCTGATCTTGCAACTCTTACTCAAAGGGAGGGAGAAGAATAGGAGGTGGTGGCTAAAGCTGCAGCATATCAACCATGAGTCTCCCCTCCTATTTATAGAGAGCCACCAAAAACCCTAGGGCTCCTGCCTTAGTGGGGGTTCGATCTCCATCCAATAACCCACGAACCTTACATTATTGGATCTCTATCCAATAATCTCCTTAGGCCTTTAATTGGGACTTAAACAAGGAGCCCATCAGTATAAGGTCTCATTTAATGAGAATAGGGGCTAATTGGATCTTCATCCAATCCTCTATTCACTGAAGCATCCAACATATTTGTGTGACCCTCTAGGCCCGATACCGAGTTGGTCGTGAGTCATTCCCATCAGAACTCCTTCTGATATAGTGAATTATTATCCTCATAATAATTCACTCGACTCATCGACTATAGACATACTAGGCCACTACGCTATAGTCCCCAGACGGTACAAGGGGATCGAATCCGTCGAACCTGTCTGTCCACAGTTACTATGTATCTATAATCCCTCATCCAAATAATATCCCAGAGGTCGTATATTGGATATGATACTGTCAGGTCACATACGAAATCAGTTTGTCTTGCTATATTTGGATTCTACCGGAGAACTCCTTCTCTCTCAATCCGAATGACCCTGGCCAGGGATTTGTCTGAGCAAGCACATATGGGATATTCCTCTCGTGATACTGAGAGTGGATAATTCTTTATTGACACTTAATTGCCTTCGTAAGGTTGGCTACTAATCCCGATAACCAATTGTACCAGATCTGAAACTTTCCAAACCTATAAATCTGGCGTCAAAGAAAGGAGTACTCATACAAGGCATCCTTGGTGTCTCAAGTCTAAGGACTAGATACACAATTAGGACTATGGAATCACTATCTGATATTAGGTATCATTAACCGTATATCATTCCATAAGCAGATCAATCAGTGAACTCATTCTTCAATGAGCACCTGTATTATATCCTTAGTGTTTCCACACGGCTATGAGACCAGCCGCCTCCATTATATGGATGGGTATATAGTACATCGATCTGTCCGAGTATCTCAATATTCCTCTCGAGTAACCTATAATCGGGATTATTTAGGATATGTGTTTAAAGGTGAATCGATGTCATTATCGTGATCTCATCACGATCCGATTCCCATTACACAGAACCAAGGACATCATAATATATATGTAACAAATAATATAATGTGAGAATATGTCAATATTAATCATAAGCAAAAAAATCACACAGCATGTCACACGTACCATCAATGACGTGTCATCACTCACGTGATTGGCTTGCAGGACACTTGTAACCAGTAATCTTCTACTTGACCAAAAGCTAATCACCTATGTGTCTGATCCCCATCAGACCCTTGTGACGCTCAAATATAATCTGAGCTAGTAGCTTTATCAGTGGATCTGCAATGTTATCTTTGGATGAAACTATTTTCATTACTATATCTTTTTGGGTCATGATCGCTCTAATTAGATGGAACCTCCTCAGAACAATTCTATTGAGACCTGAGTTCCTTTGTTAGAGTTATCACCCTATCGCTGTCACAATATATGGGAGTCAGCTCCACGCTACTTGGTATGGCTCCCAAATCATTGATGAACTTCTTCATCCATACCCCTTCGTCTTGCTGCTTCTACTATAGTAATATATTCCGTCTCTATGGTCGAGTCAGTAGTAGTATCTTTCTTGAAACTCTTCTAGCTTACTACTCCTTCATTCAGAGTAAATCTATACCCTGAATTTGACTTGCTATCATCAATGTTGGACTGAAAACTCGAGTCTGTGTAGCCCTAAACCTGGAGGCTACCTCCTCTACATACCAGTAAAAGATCCTCAGTCCTTCTCAAGTACTTAAGGATACACTTTACTGCCTTCCAGTGTTCTAAACCTGGATCTGCCTGATACCTGCTCGTGACACTCAGAGCATGTGCTATATCAGGCCTAGTACATACCATCACATATAGGATAGATCCTATCGCTAAGACACAAGTATCTTATTCATGTCTGCCCTTTCTTCAGGAGTCTTTGGGGACATACTCCTAGAAAGTGATATTCCATGTCTCATCGGTATGAGACCTCTTTTGAAATTTTTCATGCCAAACCTTTTGATAATGGAGTCTATGTACCTAGACTGGGATAAGCCAAGCATCCTTTTGGATCTATCTCTATAGATCCGGATCCCCAAAATATATGATGATTCTCCTAAGTCTTTCATGGAGAAGTTTCTAGATAACCAAGCCTTTATTGTGGAGAGCATTCCTACATCATTCTCAATGATTAAGATATGCACCAAGAATGTGATAGTGCTTCCACTTACCTTCCTATATACACAAGACTCATCTTAGTTCTTAACGAAGTCATAAGATCTGATCACCTCATCAAATCTTATGTTCCAACTTGGGAAAGCTTGCTTCAATCCATAAATGGATCTAAGCAGCCTGCACAATTTATCTGGACTCTCTTTGCATACGAAAACCTCTAGTTGTATCATATATACCTCTTCCTCAAGGTTGCCATTGAGTAATGTTGTTTTAACATCTATCTACTAGATCTCATAGTCATAGTGTGCTGCAATGGCCAAAATAATTCTAATGGTCTTAAGTATGGCTATAGGTGAAAAGGTTTCTTCATACTCAACTCATTGTCTTTGACGATATCCTTTAGCTATCAGCCTTGCTTTATAGGTCTCTACCTTTCCATCCACTCCAATATTCTTCTTCAAGATCTATTTGTAGCTGATGGGTACAATACCCTCAGGTGCATCCACAAGGTTCTAAACCTTGTTAGAGTACATGGAATCCATCTTAGAATTCATGGCTTCTTGTAACTTCCCAGAGTCTATACTCATAATAGCCTCCTTGTAGGTTTGAGGATCAACATCCTGAGAGTCATCTCCACTTATATGTCCCACATATCTTTCAGGAGGGTGAGATACTCTATTAGACCTTCGTAAAGTTGGAACTTATGTGTTAGGTACCTAAACAGACTCGGGCTCTGGAATGGTGCTTGAGCTAGGTTCTCCAACCTCACTTAATTCTATCTCACTTCCACAGTTTCCACCACGAATGTGTTCCTTCTCAAGGAACACAACTCTCTTGGTAACAAAGACCTTTCGGTCCTCAGGATAATAGAAATAATACCCACAAGTTTCCTTTAGGTATCCCGCGAATGTGCATCATTCTGTCCTTGATTCGAACTTATTGGGGTTGTGTCTTTTAACGTGGGCAGGACAGCCCCAAATCTTAACAATCTTAAGATTAGGCTTCTTTCCTTTGATATCTCATATAGTGCAGACACTACCGGCTTTAATGGAACTCTGTTCAAAAGGTAAGCTGCAGTCTCTAGGGCGTACCCCCAGAATGAAATGGGTAGGTAAGTGAAACTCATCATGGATCGCACCATGTCTAATAGCGTGCGATTCCTCCTTTCTGATACACCATTGAGCTGAGGTGTCTAAGGAGGTGTCCACTGGGATAGAATCCCATTGTCCCTGAAGAAATGGGTGAACTCTATACTCAAGTACTCTCCTCTTCGATCTGATCGAAGAGTCTTAATACTCTTTCCAATTTGGTTCTCTATCTCATTCTTATATTCCCTGAATTTCTCAAAGGCCTCATATTTGTACTTCATTAAGTACACGTGTCCATACCCAGAGAAATCATCACTGAATGTAATGAAGTATGAGTAACCACATACATCACTATGTATGAGTTCCAATAACTCGGTGGCTCTCTATCTAGTTCCACTAAAAGGAGAGTTGGTCATCTTCCCACGAAGGCAAGGTTCGCAAGTTGCATGTCTCATAGTCAAATGGATCTAAGTATCCATCTTTCAGCAACTTTTGAATCCTTTCCTCATGTATATGACCTAGCCTATAGTGTCATAAGCATGCATTATTCACCTCATCTTTTTTCTTCTTAGACATATTTATATTCATGATATATGGAGAAGTGTCTAATACATATAAGTCATTTATAAGGGTTCCTCTAGTGATGATCTCATCATCCATAATTATTGAACAATTATTATTCTTAAAAACTAATTTATATCCACTAATTGTCCAACAAGAGATATAAATAATATTTTTGATAATAGAGGGAACAAAATAACATGCATCTAATGCAATAATAGCTCCACCAGGCAGATGTAGGGTGACCTCTCCAGCAGCAATTGTAGCAACTCTTGCTCTATTGCCCATCTTAAGGTCTATCTCGCCTCTAGCTAATCTCCTAAGTCTTGTCAGAACTTGCAACAAAATACAGATATGATAAACACTCCCGGTATCCAATACCCATATGTTATCATGAAAATTTGACAAGTGGAGACTGATCATGAATATACATGAAGCTTCTCCAAGCTTCTGTCTCACCTTCTCTGCAAGGTAGTCCTTGCAGTTCCTATTCCAATATTCGTCTTGGTCACAGTAGAAGCACTATCCTTTGTTCTTTCCCGGGTATTTCTTGGCAACCTTTGCCTTACCTGGTCTTTCTTTGCCCTTGCCCTTCTTAAAGGTCTTACTAGCCTTCCTTTTCTTTTTAGTCTCACTAATATAGAGAACTGGCTTCTCCTTCTTGATGGCACTCTCAGCTTCCCTCAACATATTGAGGAGCTCAGGGAGAGTCACCTCAAACTTGGTTATGTTAAAATTCATGATGAAGGGAGAAAAGGAATCTGGTAGGGATTGAAGTATAAGATCAACACACAGGTTATCCTCTAGGACTATTCCTAGACCTGTGAGTTTCTCGATCCACTCTATCATCTTTAGGATATGATTCTCAACTAATGTCTCTTCTGTCATCATGGCTTGGAAGAGTTTCTTAGATATCTCATATCTTTGAGTTCTTCCCTATTTCTCAAACAGTTGGCGGAGATAAAGAGGGATAGAATCTGCATCCATGCTCTCAGGTTGCCTTTGTAACTCAGGAGTTATGGAGGCCAACATGTAACATTTTGTTAACGTAGAATCATCTATATACTTCACATAGCGAGCGATCTCATCCTTGCTTGCCCCTTCTTCCGACGTGGGCAGAATTGTATCAATGACATATGTGATTTTCTCTGTCATGAGAATAATTCTCAAATTACAGAGCCAATCTATATAGTTTGGACCAGTGAGGCGGTTGGCATTAAGTATGCCATGTAAGGGGTTTGTGAGCGATATGTTTATGACAAAACAAGATATAGCAAAAATAAATAATATGTAAATTTTGTAAAAAATACTAATTAAGATATGGACTTCTACCTTAATGTACTCCCACTATTTTCTTAGTGAATGACGCGACACCCTCGACACGTGAGACAGAAGTCTCCGATAAACTCCTAGTGGGGATTGGGATCCAATTGGCATCTTAGTGCAACCTCGAGGGACTCGACCAATTACACTATGCCCAAAAGGTAGGCAACTCTTGCCAATCACAACTCCTTATGATTCTCATCACGTTCGGCCTCCGAATCATCATGGTCTCGAGGGACTCGACCAACCATGATATTCAGTTAAGTCATTACCATCATTACAAGATAAGTCTGATTTGCCTCGAGGGACTCGACCAAGCATATCATGTTCTTAGGTCATCGGTGACATCTCTATGTCATAGGTAAGAACTTGATTATATAGATAGGTGAGCCTCGAGGGACTCGTCCAACTCAACCTATGTCGTGATTCAATTTCTTCCTATAACGATGGAAGGCCATGTGGGTCAATCTTATTACCTCACACTTACTGACTTAATATTATCGTAGGAGGGGTTTTTGTTTCGTATCGGTCTCCTAATATGTCGTATCACACATATACATATTTAATATATATCTACATCACATGTAAAAATATATATACATATATTTAGTAGGTATATAACACATCACATATGCAAGCCACCCTAGATGATCATGAGCCGTCATCTAATATGATTAAGCCCGAGCCAATGGGCCTAATCACTCACAATAGGATCTATGTGTGTATTGGCGTATCTCCATGCCCTGTGATTGTTAATCTCATTATCATCAGTTCCATCGGATCGTCGCATCACCATGCGTCGTAATCTCCCACCATGACATCGTGGGTCCCGCTGTCACCTCCACGCTCCCACTGCACTTCTTCATGTAATTACAAATAAACACAAGCACACAGGCCCAACAATAAATGAGAAAAATATAGGCTCGCAGGCCCTAATAATAATAATAATCATAATTACACATATCACAACACATGGCTCATGATCATCCATCCACATCATACATCACATAGGATTACTAGATATATATAATAATTAATTAAACTATTTAATTAATTATTTTTTGGAAATCAGGACATGCTTAGAATTTTCAGAATTATCAAGGGTATTTTTATAATTTTGGATGAGAGGACAGTCCTTAGAATTTTTAAAATTCAGAGGGGCAGGATTATCTTTTTCTCAAAAGGATGCCCTAGCCCTCTCTTTGCCCCCTCCGCCATATAGCTGTCTTGCATAGGCGTAGGCTGGTCGGCAGTCTGGCCGCCTCTTGGTGCGTGGGCGCCCTTGTGGCCGGCCATAACGGCCGTGTGCAGGCCTTTTTACGGTGGCGCCTGGCTACCTGTGGGGCCACCCCTAGCCGCCTTTGAAGGGGGCCCTGCAGTGGCGCCATGCCCTCGCCCTTTCTCCTCGTTGCCTTCAATGCGAAAATGCAACAAGAACGCGTAGAACGATTCTATACGATTCAATCTCATTATACGCAGTTTAAAACGAATCTTTCGTACGAAAACCTTGGCTCTGATACCTTTGTTGGGAAATCTCAGCGGGTGCATCATATGCATAGTAGAAATCAAAGCAAAAATCGGTTTCCTGCACAGATCAAGTCGTCATGCAAAAGATTGGGGTCGCGAGAAAAATTACAAAAACCAATAAAACTGTGATGTGTGAGAGATTGATTTTACCTAGGGAGATCATATATCTTTGTATTCCAAATCTGGATGGAGAAGATGAAGGAGGTCAAGCGTCCTCCTCTCTAGCAGTATCCACACGATGGATCTCTGCAGCGGAACTCCTCAAATCTGATCTTGCAACTTTTGTTCAGAGGGATGGAGGAGAATAGAAGGTGGTGGCTAAAACTGCAGCCTATCAACCATGAGTCTCCCCTCCTATTTACAGAGAGCCACCAAAAACCCCAGGGCTCCTGCCTTAGTGGGTGTTGGATCTTCATCCAATAACTCACGAACCTTGCATTATTGGATCTCTATCCAATAATCTCCTTAGGCCTCTAATTGGGTCTTAAGCAAGGAGCCCATCAGCATAGGGTCTCATCTAATGAGAATAGGGGCTAATTGGATCTTTATACAATCCTCTATTCGCTGAAGTATCCACCATATGTGTGTGACCCTCTAGGCCCGATACCAAGCTGGCCGTGAGTCACTCCCATCAGATCTCCTTCTGATATAGTAAATTATTATCCTCATAATAATTCACTCGACTCATCGACTATGGACGTAATAGGCTATTATACTATAGTCCTCAGATGGTACAAGGGGATTGAATTCGTTGGACTTGTCTGTCCACAGTTACCATGTATCTATAATCCCTCATCCAAATAATATCTTAAAGATCGTATATTGGACATGGTACTATCAGGTCACATACGGAATCAGTTTATCTTACTCTATTTAGATTATATCGGAGAACTCCTTCTTCTCAATTCGAATGACCCTGGCTAGGGATTTGTCTAAGCAAGCATATATGGGATATTCCTCTCATGATACTGAGAGTTGATGATCCTCTATTGACACTCAATTGTCTTCGTAAGGTTGGCTACCAATCCCGATAACCAATTGTACCAGATCTGAAACTTTCCGAACCTATAAGTCTGGCGTCAAAGAAAGGAGTACTCATACAATGTATCCTTGATGTCTCAAGTCTAAGGACCAGATACACAACTGGGACTATGGAATCACTGTCTGACATTAGGTATCATTAGCTATACAACTTTCCATAAGTGCATCAAATAGTGAACTTATTCTCCAATGAGCACCTGTACTATATCTTTAATGTCTATGCACAAGTGGCTATGAGACTAGCCGCCTCCATCATATGGACGGGTATATAGTACACCGATCTATCTGGTTATCTCAATATCCCTCTCAAGTAACCTATGATCGGGATTATTTAGGATATGTGTTTAAAAGTGAATCAATCTCATTATCGTGATCTCATCATGATCCGATTCCTATTGCACAGAACCAAGGACATCACAATATATACGTAACAAATAATATAATATAAAAGTATTCTAATATTAATCATAAACAAAAAAATTACACAACATGTCACACGTGCCATTACTCACGTGATTGGCTTGCAGGGCACCTGTAACCAGCATATGGGCATAATACTGAGGAGTGCTATGATTTGAATAACTAGATCGAGGACCTTATACATCGTGACCACCTTGACCGGTACATAATGAAGCCACCTGATCCATCCCTCCATCCAAAAAGTCTTGTAGAGAGGTACATAGACGTCATAGTGGGCGGGCCCGACCGCAGGTGGTGTTAGCTCCTCGGCAAGGAAAGCATATGCTTGTGCGAAAGTTCATAAAAGGCCCTGACCCTGAAGTGATTTTGGTTTCACCTTCGAATTCGAGAGTGAATACCTAGATCATGACGATGCCCTGGTGGTCATGACCCATATTACAAACGTCTGCGTCAGGTGCATTATGATAGACACAGGGAGCTCCGTTAACATATTATACCTTGATGTTTTTCACAAGCTCATAATGACTAACCGGGATTTGCCGGTGACACGATAACTCCAATAGGTGTTGCAACTCTCCCTGTAACTTTTGGTGACGAACCAAGAACCAAGACCCTCATGGTTCATTTCATGGTGGTGAACCTCCCCTCAGCTTACAATGTGATCATCGAGCAACCAATCCTCAACAAACTAAGGGTGCTTATCTCCACATACCATTGCAGCATGAAGTTCTCGACAAGCACAGGGCCGTGAGAGATCAAGAGTGACCCACGAAAGTCAAGGCGATGCTAACAAGCGATAACGAGCATCCCTAAAAAAGACAAGAAAGCTCCGGCTCCCGACCCCCGAGAACCTCATAGACCCAACACTTGACCCGAGCCCTCTGAACCAATACTAGAAGTACCACTAGAAAAGGATCACCCGAAGAGGACTGTACGGGTCGGGTCGGCTCTATTAGAAGATCAATGTGTCCAGCTCATAGATTTCCTTGGATGTTATTCTGACGTCTTCTCCTGGTCAACAAGTGACATGTCAGGCATACATCCACGGATTGCACAACCCCAACTGAACACAACCCTTGGAGCTTGTCCGGTGTAGCAAAAGCCAGGAAAGTTTAGCCTCAACTGGCAAAAGGTCATTGAAGAAGAAATAGATCGACTGCTGAAGGCTGGATTCAGGAGATTAGGTACCCAACTTGGTTATCTAATGTAGTTACTGTTAAAAAGGCCAATGGATAGTGGTGCATGCGTGTTGATTACACTGACCTTAATTGGGCTTGCCCGAAGGACTGTTATCCACTACCAAGGATTGATCAATTAATAGACTCCACCTCCGGGTATGAACTTATCTCCTTCATGGATGCGTTCTCAAGATACAACCAAATCTGAATGGCCCCTTAGGATCAGGAGAAGATGGCCTTCATTATACATTGAGGAACCTACTATTATAGAGTAATGTCATTCAAATTAAAGAACGCAGGAGCTACTTACTAGAGAATGGTCAACCAACTATTCAAGGACCAGTTGGGCAGAAATATAAAGGCATATATTAATGATATGATCGTCAAAAGCAAGCTAACACAAACACACTACATAGATCTCGCTAAGACATTCTGAACCCTTAGAAAATTCGGAATGAAGCTCAACCCCGCCAAATGTGTCTTTGGCATGGCATCAGGAAAATTCCTCAGCTTCATCATTCACCAAGGAGGGATAGATGTGAACCCGGAGAAGATCAAGGCCATCATTGACATAAAACCACCACAAACCGTTAAGGAAGTTAAATGCTTCATCGTGAGGTTGGCAGCAATAGGGCGGTTTATATCTCAAGCTGGTAACCGAAGTTACCCCATTCTGCGAGTGTTAAAGTAGAATAAAGACTTCAGCTAGGGCCCTGAGTGCGAGCAAGCATTCCAAGAGCTCAAGGCCCATCTCACGACCTTACCTCAGATGTCTTCGGTCAACCCAAGTGACCAACTTGAGCTATATCTCTCCGGCTCTGAGTGAGCCATCAGCTCGGTCCTGATAAAGCTTGATGAGAATAGCCAACGAACTGTCTACTACTCCAGCCACATCTTGCAAGGTGCAGAGGAGTGGTACCCTCTGGTAAAGAAACTCGCTTTCACCCTAGTCCTCGCGGCCAAGAAGCTAAGGCCATACTTCTAGACCCACACCATCAAGGTAGTCACTGATCAATCGCTACATCAAATTTTTTCTAAATTTGACATTACAGGATGAATGCTCAAGTGGTCAATAGAGCTTAGCAAGTTCGACCTGGAGTATGCCCCAAGGAGGGCAATCAAAGCCCAAGCTATTATTGATTTCTCCTCGAACCTGTTCACCCCAGAGCCCCCTCAGAGGAAGCTTGCATAGACCCTCCACATCGACGGGTTGGCAAATTTCTGTAGGGGAGGAGCCGGGATAGTCCTAAGAGACCCTGACAGGCAAACCCGGGAACATACCGTGTGCTTGGAATTTTCAACTACCAATAATGAAGCAGAATATGAGGCGTTGCTGCTCGGACTATGACTAGCCACCGAGCTGCAAATTGAATACCTAGAGGTGTTCACTAACTCCCAATTGGTCGTTGACCAAATTGATGGGAGCTTTGAGGCTCGAGAACTGAACATGACCCGCTATCTCGCTAAGGCCCGACGGCTGATAGGTATCACCAAGTACTTCAAAATCTTCCAAATCCCGCACCTCGAGAATGCCAACGCCGATGCCCTGGCTCAGTCAGCCTCTGCCAACACAACCGACGAATTACCGATTATTCCCAACCTCTGCCAGTCGATGGTCAACATAGTTGAAATGGCAACCATGATCGCTTATCCTGACTGGAGGGAAGAAATGCTATACTATAAGAAAGATGCAACTCTCTTGACGGACGAAGCCATCGCCCGACGAATTAAAAGAACCGAAGCATGGTTTGACATTGTCAATGGGTGCCTTTACATAAAAGCTTTCAGCCAGCCCCTATTGCGGTGCTTATCGAGATCTGAGGCTGATACTATGCTTGCCAAAGTCCATGAGGGGATATGTGGTGAACATATCAGAGGGCATACCTTGGCTTTCAAATCCTTGCCTTGGGTACTATTTGCCGACCATGCAAGCAGATACAAAATCCTACGTCCAGAAGTGCGTGGAGTGCTAGAAACATTCCCGTATTCCTCGCCAACCAGCCTTGCCACTCTTCTTGACTCACTGCGCTTGGCCTTTTGCGCAATGGGGAATGGATCTCCTTGGCCTATTCTAACAAGTCGCGAGGCAGCGCAAGTTCCTAATTGTCGAGATGGAGTACTTTACCAAGTGGGTGAAGGTCGAGCCCTTGGCCTCGACCACCGAGAAGCAGATGGAGAGTTTCATCTGGAGAAACATCATAACGAGGTTTGGCATCCCAAAGATCATAATCACAGACAATGGGATGCAGTTCAATAACCCTAAGTTTAAGGCTTTCTGCCAAAACTATCGGATCCAACTGAAGTTCAGTTCAGTGGCTCACCCCCAGGCCAACGGATTGGCATAGGTAACCAATAGCAGCATACTCAAAGGACTCACAAGATGAGTAGCAGGGGCTCTAACAGCTTGGGTCGAGGAGCTCCCTAGTGTTTTATGGGCTCTATGGACTACGCCGAGGACCCCTACAGGGGAGTCCCCCTATAGCCTAGCCTTCGGCACCAAGGCTATCTTCCCTCCCAAGGTGATATTCCCGATGCTAAGGATCGAGAATTTCACCACCAAAGCATCGGAGGCAAGCCTCAGGGAATATCTCGACATGCTCAAGGAACGCAAGGCCAAAGCACACCTGAAGAACCTACATTACCATAGGGCGGTTGCCCGACTCTACAACCAAATGATCCGACCGCGACCCATCAACACGGGAGACCTAGTCCTTATGAGAGCCAATGTTAGCGACCCTAGACGACCCGAGAAAAACTTGCCCTGAGATGGGAGGGACCGTACCATGTCATCCGAGCTATCCGAGATGGGACTTACATTCTATGGATGATGGAAGGGAGGGCACTCCCTTGGACTTGGCATGTGTTGAACTTGAAAAACTTCTATGTCTAGACGATAGACCGAAGACGACATCTTAACATAATGTAGATAACAATTTGAAAAGCAGTTTTATTAATAGGTGAGAAAACAAAAGGTGGTCGATCGATCGATACAAAGGGGGCTTTGACGTCCGACATACAAGATATTATAGGGTCGATTACTTCTCTGAGGGAGAGTTGTTATCGAAGGGCTGGCTGAGATCCATCATGATGTTGGCATCCTCAGGGCACTCAGCGAATGGATCTTACTCGACCTCTATTTCTGGATGCTTGCCCTGCAGTCACTTAAGCACCACCTGTTACCTGAACTCATAGCTGACTTGTCCCATCTTTTCAAGGCCTGACTCGAATCCCCGGGAGGCCTTGTAGGCGACCACCACCTTCGCCCCCTCATTCTTTAACTCAGCCTCAAGAAGCATCGCTGCCTCGGTCAGTGACAACGTGTCTCCTTCTAGACGAGCTTGGTCATTCCAAGCCTCATCCAAACTGGACCGTAGAATCCCGACTTCCTCTTCGACCCTCCTTTGTTGGGTCTTGAGGGGCTCCAACTCCCCACGCAACTTATTGACATCCCCCTCCAGTTCTTTTACATGGGCCTCGGTGGCCACTACCAAATCCTGATCAGCTCGACCCTTGAGTTCTTTGTTGGCAACCCGAAGCACCAAAATTCTCTCATGCTGGCTCCGGACCAGCCAACCAGCATCATGCACCCGGTCGATGAGAGCAGTAATAAAATGAAGCCCCTGCGAAGAGAAGGAAAAGAGAAAGCTCAGACTAAAGGGAGGAAAGAAGATGAAGGAAATTGAAGAAAGGGCACTTACCCAGACGGCCGACTTGCTGGCCCTGCTCATAAGCTCCTCAGAAGAGCATTCGTACACCTACTTCGCTAGGGTTGGATGCAAAGCCCTACGCAGATATTCCCTGGACAGTGGGCCTTCGGTCCAAAACTGGCTGGACCTAGCAATGGCTGACCACCTCGGCATTAGAGGGTCTTCACCCTCAGCAACCTTTAGTCACGTCATGACAATGGCGAAGTACATCTCCGCCCCCACGCAGTCCTCCACCTCACACAGCTCCCAGAGGGTATAACCACATTCTGGAGTCTCCTCCATCACTAACGGCTCTTTCCCCTTTCCTGAGGGGACCACGGTGGTGCTCCCCAAGGCGTCCACCAGATGCTCAGGAGTCTCTCTTTGGCTGCGCTTCCTCAGACTCAGCCCCTCCACAACGCTGGGGCGCTTCTCGGCCGAGGACTCAATAGTCATCACGGAAGCGGACACGCCAGTTGTCGGGGAGGTCGCCGATCTACTGCCTGCCTCACCACCAGATTTCATCTTTCTGAGATTAAACATTTCTACATAGCAAGGTATGGTCAGTAAAACACTTAACATAATAAGCAGATAGGAGAAACATACCTCGGGGGGCCGGGCTAAGGCCCGCCTCGGCCAGCCAGGCCTCATTCATGTCCTTCACCCCTTGGAAGAAGAAAGGATCCCCCGGAGGATCTCGATCAGTTCCGTCTCATTGGCTGAAAGTGCTGCGATCGAGTTATTCATCATCTGAGAAGTCCACTCAATCGGGAAACTCCAACCCCGACGATAAGAGATAAAGAAAAATGTGACTTCCAATCTTTGTTGCTGGAAGGCACACCTCCCACTCTGAATCTAGCACGAGCAGTGAGGTAATAATACCCAGCTTGTCCCCAGATTAGGTGAAAATAGGCCATGAACAAATCTCGGGACGCCATGATGCCCGACCCAAAGCATTCCCATAGGAAAGCTACCATATAGCACCACGAGTTGGGTGCCATCTGGCAAGGTAAAATCTGCCACCCTTTAAGGCATACCTCTATCACAGGGTACAGCGGGAACCTCAGACCTGCCTCAAGAGCATCAATCGATAGACTGAAGCCATTCAGGAATGCATCATAAGGACGCTCCCCTGGCAGGAGCGCATGGAGCTCAAACTCTGGAGGAATAAAATAGTTCTTCCTCACTTCGACCAACTGACGAGTCGTCATGGTCGAGTCTACATCAAAATTGGATTGCATCACCACTAGGACATCTGCGGTCCCAGGGTCAGCTGGAGCCACACCCTCGGACATAGAAATAAGGGCGGACAACCTGGAATCCCCAGAGGGACGATCAAAACCCTAGACCTACGGGTCAACATTTCAACCGAGCGAGACTCAGAATGAGAGGAGGCAGAAGACATCCGACCTACTTGAGAAACTATCGGGGGAAGAGAAAGGGGAGGAAGGCCAAGAACGCTAGAAAAATCAGCACTAGAGACGACGGCCAGTGGCAACAACTGTAGGGAAGCAAATGGTAGTGACGGTGGGAAGCAGTCAGCAAGCAGAATAAAGGGAGACTACTAAAGAATCGAAGAGGATTAATACCTCACTCCCACACCGGTTGGCACTTCGTATCCTCTAAAAGCGGGACAGCTCATCATGATACTTCATGCCCCGCGCCCTGCATGGGACACACGTCACCTCATAAAGTATCTCGGTCGACAAACAAATCATTGTCAATCCCAAGGAACATCTCCCCACCAAAAGATTGCCTAAGGACTTTTAGTCCCAAACATCAATAAGCGAGCTCTCAGCCTCGCCCAAGGGCTTTCAGTCCCAACCATCAACAAGCGAGCTCTCCCCGCTGAAAGATTGCCCAAGGCCTTTCAGTCCCGACCATCAACAAGTGAGCTCTTAGCCTCACCCATGTGCTTTCAGTCTCGACCATCAACAAGTGAACTCTCAGCCTCACCCAAGGGCTTTCAGTCCCAACCATCAACAATCGAGCTCTCCCCACCGAAAGATCGCCCAAGGGCTTTTAGTCCTGACCATCAATAAGTGAGCTCTCAATCTCGCCTAAGGGTTTTCAGTCTCGACCATCAATAAGCGAGCACTTAGACTTGCCCAAGGGCTTTCAATCCCGACCATCAACAAGCGAGCGCTCAGCCTCACCCAAGGGCTTTCAGCCCCGACCAACGACAAACAAGATATCAGCCTCGCCCGAGGGCTCTCAGTTCCAACTACTCACAATGAAGCTCTCAGCCTCTCCTAAAGGATCGACGGGCTAGCCAAGGCAGCACAACCTCAAACGCGCATATAAATCCCCCTGTCATACCAATCTCGTGCCTGAAGGACCCTTCCCCCTGCCTTCTAAGAAGCCTCATAGAAGCCTCCTTCTCTAGGTGGGGGATTGGGGTGAATGATAGAGATAATAGTGGTCTCCTTCCCAAACTGGACGACGTGGCTCAAGACGAACCGACGTGGAAGGACGAGGTTGGCTGACTAATCTCCCCGACCCCGCCCTCTGACACACATGAGTGACATGTCACAAATGAGCAGACAAACCCAAGATTTGGTAGCATCGGACGTCATGCAGTCACAATCAGGTCTCATAAGAACCTGAGGGAACCATATAATAGCAGAGCAAAAGCAACATGCAACCGACAACATGAACAGATGTTGGTGCTACCTGCAATATTAAATAGTCTGGCAGAAAATGCCAAAAATATGATGAGATCAAGACTTGATCGGTCGATGACGTACAGGTATAAAAGGGGCACCCAGGGGTAGCTCTGGGTGTGGGGGTCCTATCTCCCTCTCCACTTCAATCAAAAGAGAAGAAGCTCTGGCATCCGAGGAGGAGACGCCGGACTTCACCCGTCAAAATAATGCTAACTTAATCATCAGATGGACCTCCCGAGAACCCACCACCCATGCGAAGGTCTTGTCTTGTAGAAAAAATTCTGTGAGGTCATTAGAAGGACCTGCATCAAAGTGACAACCCGAGCCGAGCATCCACACACCCCACCTCGAACTACCTCGCCTTGGACCCCTCTTGTACTCGCGGCCTGAACCTCGTTGTGTTGACTCCCCAGACACGGTGGAGCACCCACAACACTTGCCAATAAGAGTCATACTAATAGAAGAAATGGCATAGGTTTTGTTGATAACATTCAACAAAAACAAACCATTTTTGTTAAATGACCTACCTTAAATTTATCACCAAAAATCAAATATAATTTTTTATGAAAAAATATGACATAAGGCAAAGAAATGTCTATTTAGAAAATGTAGTCCACACCAATTAGTTTAATTCCCAAGGGAACTTCATACAATAAAAAAATAATTAAAAAAGAAAGATAAAGTTCTTTATGAATGACCCAATGTAAAATGGGTACTTAAATAGAAAATATCTTTCTTATATGTTTATCTCTAAACTAAAGCTAGGAGCACTAAATAATATTTTAGATGCTTAAGACGTATTACTTGAGATCTAACACTCTTTCAAGCTCACTAGCGTTAGTAACAAGAAAATTATTGGAATTAAAATTATTGATAATAATTTTTTTAATAGTTCATCATTATACAATTAATATTAATGATGCATAGCTAGAGCATACAAGTATAAAAATAAACTAGAATCAAAGAACCTTAGTTATTGAAAAATATATTTATTTAAACTTACAAAAAATGAGATTATTGATTGAATGCTAAGATCAAAATTATTGGCTTGAATGATAGAATTTGAGCATAGAACATTATAGAAAAGGGAGGGAAAAATCATGCTTCATTGTCTAGCATTTTTGAAAAATTGATGATGTATTTAATGAGAATGAAATGAGCATGGCAACTCATTTCACTAAGTGTAAAAATCATTAGAATTAAAATAAATCAAAATTCTTGTTTAAAAATATTTTATTACAATGATCTTGATAAAACTTAGTTTTTGATAATAAATGACATTGCATTCTTGAAAGAAATTTCATAAGTTAAAACAACTAAAAAGGAGAATAATTATTCTTGAAAACATTTTTATCCTATGAATCCTTCAACAAGATAAAATGATACCATTATTGTTGAATCTCCTAAACTGCAAAAATAATTTGATGATTTAAATATTATATTATTATTGACTAAGTTTATGGAATGATTTAAATGTTACTATGATAGTTGTATATTAAAATGGGTTATGATTGGATGATAGTTCTTGAATTGAAACTTTAAAAAAAAATTCATATTTCTCATTTTAGTGCGCTCAAAAATATATATTTGAAATGCACATGACAAGTCATAACAACTCTTTTCACGAAAGTCTAAAAGAGTTGGGCATACTTAACAAAGAAACATCATTGAATTAAAGATAAACCAAAGATCATGTTTGAAAATATCTTATTGTAATATTTGTGATGATTTCTTTTAAAAATTTTCAATCTCTATCTTATTAAGATTTCAATAAGAGATTGATGAATCTATTTATGATTATTTTTAAATATCAATTTTGATGATTTAAACTTGATTTTGGCAAGTTTAGAAAACAACACTTGCAATCTTTACATAAATCATGTTCGGTTGAAGAAGCTTATAAATGAATCATAAGTTTATCTATTTGGAACTATAACATGAATCTAAACAATGATCTTGATGATTTCTGTATTGCTTTTTGATTTTGATTGAAGATGCTTTATGTTTAATGAAACCATGTTTGATGATTTAATGATGCATAGTGATCATGCTTAATGAGTTTATATTTCAAAATTATACATGATAATCTTTGTGATTTATGGCTTATTGATCTTTGCCGCAATGAAAGTTTTTTTTTCAGTTTAAATGATGATGCATGTTTTTATTTCACTTAAAAGACAAAGACATGCTTGTATGAAATAAAAAAGGAATATATTTTTTTCTTAAAAATTTTTCTATCTTATAATTTTTTTAAAAAGAGATTAATGAATCAATTATGTTATTTTTCATGAATCTCTTGAACTATGAAAGTGATTTTGATTATTTAAAATTAAATGAGTTTTTACCTATATCGTGATTTTGATTCCTTGAAATTATAACTTAATGTGTTCTCATATTATTTAAATGAGATTTTTATATAAATCATGATATTGATAACTTGAGATTTCTTATGCATAAATCAAGATATTTTATTTGTCTCTCCTATGATTTATCTCTTGATATTCACAATTTGTCTTCATGAACTATATATCTTAACACCACATTTCTTGATATATTTCATGTTATGATTTAAAAATAATATAATATAAAAAATTTTGTACTATTGTAACCATCCCTTCTTTTTGACAAAAGGGGAGCAAAACTTGCTAGCTTACTCATCTCAAAAGAGAAGCAAGAAATGCTATCTTGCAAATTTCAAAAGAAGCAAAAAATTTGCTTAACCTCATATTCTCAAAAAACATGCTAAGAGAAGTAACACTTGCCAACTTGTTAGTTTGCATGATGTAAAATTGCTAGCTTGAACATTGCAAATTAAGCAAAAATTTGCTAGCTTGCACTTCTTAAAAGAGAAAAACAAACTCACTAGCTTACATATTCTAAAGTGATGAAAAATTTGCTAAATTGTTAAGCTTTCATATTTCAAAATTTTACTAATTGCACTTCTCCTTTTTGTTGATGACAAAAGGGGAGAAGGTATGATGATGTGAAATCATGTATGATGATCATGCATGTAATGATGATTTTAAAAATATATATGATGATTTGGAATAATACTCATGATTTTATTATGATGATATGATGTATTACATATTATGCTTTTCAAAACTCCCTCCTTGATTTTATCTTATTATTTACAAAAAGGGAGAAAAATTACATGAAGATGATGAATTGCTATATTTGAAATTTACAAAGAGATGATCTTATTATTTTTGAAAACTCTCTCCATGTTTTTATCTTATTATTTACAAAAAAAAGGAGAGAAAAATTGTATAAAAATGATGAATTGCTACATTTAAAATTTACAAGAGATGATTTTTGGTATTGAGAGATGATTTTTGCTACATTTGAAATACATAAATAGTTTTTAAATCTCTTGGACTTTTGAGCTCATGTTAATATTCTTTTTGAAATTTATTAAGAGCTCTTTTTAATGATATAATGTTTTCACAATTCCTCCCTTGTTTCTATCCTCATTATTCACAAAGGGGAAGAAATTTTTATAATGTATAGGGGGAGTAATGTCATCATGTGCTTTAAAATCATTAGCTATACATTTCACTTTTTTAGTGATGACAAGGGGGGAGAAATATACATTGATGACACATGATGACACATGGATATTGATGCATAATTTATTTGCTTAGAATATTGATTGTCTCAAGATACTTGAAAGAGTGGTTGGTTCTCTCGAATTTAAGTTTTCCTTATTTGAAGTATGCCATGGATTTAGAGGAAGTTAGGATTAACTCCTGTCATCAATTGATTGTCATCATCAAAAAGGGGGAGATTGTTGAATCTCATATTTTGATAATGAAATCAATTGATGTGTTATTGATCTAATAAGGTTGTTAGAGTTGATTAATATAGGATGAACTATGATAGATTACAATTAGAGGATTGGCCAAAGTCAAATCTAGCATCGTACTAAAGTGAGGATGATGCAGTTGGGAACTCGCCTGGAGTACGTCCGGAGCTCATCGAGAGCATCGGGAGCTTCCAGGATGGCGTAAGAGAGTTTATCAAAAGAAGTCCGAGACTCGTCAAAAAATTATCGGGGGTAGTCGAAAAGCTTGTCGGGAGTTAGGAAGGTTTTCAAGTGGATTTGATTGGTCATGATTGTAATTAATTAAGTCATAGTTAGCATCATGCAGATTTAACCACAGCGGTGAAAGGGAGTTACAGACCAAACATGGACCCATGATCAAGCTTAGGCATTGGGCCAAGGTTTGGATGATGCGGTGGGAGCTCACCGAGAGTTTGTTAGGACTTCGCTGAAGGTATCAGGAACATCGCTAGGAATACACCAGGAGATCACCAGAGAAAGACCATGAGACTCACCGTAGGGAAAGCCGAAGGTTGCCGAATTGTGGGAGTGAGTCATTAATTAAGCTTAGTGGTCATGTATGGTTATAATTTTTAAGTCGTAGGTTAAGTTTGATCTGAATTGAGTTTGATTTGAAAGAAATCCAAATCAACTCAATGAGATAACCAGGTCTACTAAAGGGGTTTGATTGAGCTCAAGTTGAGCTCAATTAGTTGTCTAGAGAATTGGTCAATATAAGGTTCAAGTTAAATTTTGAAAAGTTGAGGGAACCACTTTTCCAAAAATTTCGACGCTTGAACCATCGTTGAGCAATAGTTGTACCACCGCTGCCCAGGTTTTCCGACGGCTGAACCGCCCATAACCTATTTTCAATGTGCTTTCGACGGGTGAACTGTCCGGCCCCAGATTTTCTAGATACATTTGAATTTTGAATCCAAATTTTGAAGCCATTTGGGGCTTATAAATACCCCAAGTTTTCTTACATTCCACACAATAATTTTTGAGATTTAATCTTTGTGAAAAACTTATGTGAATTATAAGAAAAAGAAAATGGGAAGGGAGTGAGCTTAGAGTTAAAAAATTCTTATAAAGAGTCTCCCTTGTAAGCTCATGTTATAAGGGTTTGGTCTTCACCCATAGAAGATTGATAGTGGAAGGCGATGTGCCTCAAAGAGGAGGACTCGGGAAGTGAACATAGGCCAAGGTTGAGGTCAAACCACTATAAATTATAAGTGTTCCTTACTTGCTTTATTTATTATTTATAATTATTTATAATTAGAAAAGCAAGAGCATCATCTTTCAATTGTGTTTCTGAAATATCTACTTACTAGCCTTCAAGTTCAAGATACGCTTCCGATTTGCGGTTTTGTTCTAAACTAAAAGTTTTTTTGTTAAAATGTCAATTTACACTTGCACTAATTCACCTCCCCCCCCCCAACCCTCTTAGTGTCAATTGAATTGATCCTAATACCCGAGATACAGGACAAACCAATCTAGGCCAATTTATGACTGGCTTTACTCGAACCCGTCGGATCATGTTGTAGCTTTCTGAGCCCAAATGGACCTATATGACACCTCAGACATTCTAATGTATCAAGCTTTCTCGACTACCCTAAGAAGCCTGGCCTGGATGTGGTACAGTCGGCTTAGGTCATCATCTATCTCCTCCTTCAACTCACTCACAAGGGAGTTTGAACTTAACTTCCTAACAAGCTCCCGTCGAGGTCGACGACAGCATCATCACTCCTTGGCCTAACCCAGGGAAGTGATGAGCCTCTCGCCCAGTTTGTCAGGCGATTTGTAGTTGAGATCCAAGGAATGCCTACTGCCCACCCCACGCTAGTGATCCAAGCATTCCTGATGGGACTTCGGCCCTCCAGGTACTTCTAGTCATTGATTAAACAACTGCCAATAATGGTGCCTGAGATGCTATAACAAGCAAACCAATACATAATTATCAAGACATTTGTGGTTGGGAAATGAGACGATAAAAAATGACCTCAGATCGAGCAGCCCCGGGGACAGTCCTCGGGACCCCCTAGAAGGAGAATGGATAGGCCAGAACTGTCGACGCCCAGACCACCACCAATCCCCCTTAACTCGACTCAAATAGAGGTCTTCCTCCAAATCTGAGATAAGGGGCTCCTCAAGCCTTCCAACCCAATCAGGACAAGGCTCGAAGGGCATGATAAAAGAAGAAACTATTGTTTCCATCGAGAATATGGACACGATACGGAAGAATGTCACGACCTGAAGAACCAAATCAAGGACCTTATTTGGCAAGGACACCTTCATCAGTATGTCCAAGACCAACGGACACTTCCTAATAACAATCGCCGTTGAGATAGGGGATCCTCACCCCACCTAAAAGGACTAATCGAGAAACAAATCGACGTCATTGTCGATGGCCCTGCATCTGGAGGTGGGAGTTCCTCAGCGTGCAAAGCATATGTGCGATCCGCAGTAGAGAAAGGACTGAGGCATGATCATGATCCCGAGATCACTTTCGGGTCAGGGAACGAGGAGTACCCAAACCACGACTATACCTTAGTAATCTCGGCAAGGATCGCAAACGCCCAAGACCAGAGGATCATGATTGACACAGGGAGTTCAACTGACATCTTATACCTTGACGCTTTTAAAAATTTGAGGCTAATTGACAAAGACATTTTTTCCATAGTATCAACATTGATAGGATTCACGAGAGACTTCATCTCTCCCCTCGGAAGGACGACCCTCCCAGTCACCATCGGAGGAGAACCGAGGTCGAAAATGCTGATGGTCTCATTCATCATGGTTGGACTCCTGTTGGCATATAACGCCATCGTCGGCCGACCGACACTCAACAAGCTCAGAGCAGTCATCACGATATACCACCAAGCTATGAAGTTCTTGGCCAGGGCAAGAGTCGGTGAAGTAAAAAGTGATCCTTGGGAATAGAGACAATGCTACTTGATAGCAACATCACTGCCCAAAAAGTTTAAAACCCTGACACCCATTGAAGCGGTCAAGAAAGTGGTGGAGGCTCCCCTTGACTCTAAGCACCCTAGCAGGACCGTCAAAGTCAGCTCGACACTCCCAGAAGAACAATGAGTCTAGTTGGTGGAATTTCTCGGGAAGAACGCTGACATCTTCACTTGGTCCCTAAAGGATATACCCGACATCAGACCAAAAGTGGCCCAGCATCACCTCAACATATCGCTCGGCAGCTGACCTATGAAGCAATAACTAAGGAAGTTTTCTCCTGATCGATAGAAGGCCATTGAAGATGAGATCGTCTATTTGCTGGACATAGGATTTATCACAGAGGTCAAGTACCCGACCTGGTTGTCCAATGTTGTACTCATAAAAAAATCTAATGGAAGCTGGCGTATGCGCATTGAATATACTGATCTCAATCGGACTTGGCCGAAAGGCTGCTAACCCCTCTTGAGAATCAACCAGTTAGTAGACACAATCTTGAGATACAAGCTACTCTCATTCATAGATGCTTTCTTAGGCTACAACCAAATCCAAGTGGTGTCGGAAGATCGGGAGAACACGACCTTCATCACTAACCATGGCACATATTGTTACAAGGTAATGTCATTTGGGCTAAAGAATGCTGGGGCAACTTACCAAAGGATGGTCAACCATCTGTTCAAGGATCAGATCAGGAAGAATATGAAAGTTTATGTTGATAACAGGATAATTAAAAGTTGAAAGGCTGACAGGCATCTCTCAGACCTAGCTGAGACATTCCAGATATTGAGGAAGTACAAAATGCGGCTCAACCTGACCAAGTGTATTTTTGACATCACGTCAGACAAGTTCCTTGGGTTCATTATTCATCAGAGAAGAATCGACATGAATCCCAAGAAGGTGGAAGCCATCATGTAGATGCAATCCCCCCCGGATAGTGAAAGACATTCAGTGACTCACTAGAAGATTAGCGGCATTGAGTCGGTTTATCTCCTGAGTTGGAGACAAGAGCTTCCTCTTCTTCTGAGCATTAAAGCAAGTAAAGGAATTTCGATGGATAACTCAGTGTGAAGAAGCATTCCAACAATTGAAGGCATATCTCACCCATCTACCACAACTCACATCAACTACGCTCCAGAGAATCCCTCGAGATATATCTCTCAGCGTTGGACACTACGATTAGCTTGGTCCTGGTAAAGCTCAACAAGAGTGGGCAGAAGCCGGTGTACTATTGCAGCTATATCCTGAATGGTCTCGAGGAGCACTACTTGCTCATTGAAAGGCTAGCCCTGGCGCTGGTCTTAGCATCAAGAAAGCTAAGGCCATACTTTCAAGCTCACCCAGTCAAAGTAATTACCAACCAACCCCTATGCCATATGCTTTCAAAGTTCGATGCGCAGGTCGGATGCTCAAGTAGTTAGTCGAGCTTGGGGAGTTCGACCTCGAATATATCCTGAGTATAGTGATAAAAGCTTAAGCGTTGGCCGACTTCATATTGGAATCGATGAACCCAGAAAGCTCACAACAGAATCCGAGATGGACGTTGTATATAGATGGATCAACCAACGCTGAGCGGGGAGGAGTCGGGCTTATCCTCAAGGGCCCCACCGACCAGATCTTTAAACATGTGCGCCCGCTTGAATTCAAAGCCACAAACAATGAAGTTGAGTACGAGACATTCTTATTCGGGCTAAAGCTTGCCTACGAGTTATATTCGAAAGATATCGAAGTCTTCATTGACTCTCAGCTCGTCATCAGCCAACTTAACGAAGAGTTTGAAGCCCGGGAGGAGTCGATGGCCAAGTATCTCACCGAGGCGCAATGTCGCATCGACCGATTCAACAACTTCACCATCATAAAGATACCTTGGTTGGACAACTCACAAGTCGACGCCTTAGCAAGGCTAGCCTCCATGCGTGGGTCAGATGAACACATGATGTAGATGGCCAGGATCCTCAAACCCTCTATAAATTTAAATAAGGTGTCTACCGTCGAGGTCGGGTACAACTGGATCCACGAGATGCTCAAATTTAAAGATGACGACTCATTGCTTAAAGACCAAAGTGCTACCCGATGGGTGAGAAGGACGAGCGCGTGGTATTGTGTGGTTAACAGGCAACTATATCGATGAGGTTTCAGCCAACCATTACTTTGGTGCCTACGCCCGACTGAAGCACAAACCATGCTAGCCAAGGTACATAAAGGAATATGTGGGGAGCATATCGATGCCCAAACCCTTGCACTCAAAGTATTAGGGCAAGGATATTACTGGTCGACCATGCGCCAAGATGCCCAAGCTTATGTACAGAAATGCGAGCAGTGTCATAGGCATGCCAGGATTCAACACCAGCCAACGATTCCGTTATCAACCTCGGACTGCGCTTGGCCATTCACCCAATGGGGAATGGATATGCTCAATCCTTTCACCCTAGCTTTGGGATAGTGCAAATTTCTAATAGTCGTGGTTGGTTATTTCACCAAATGGGTTGAAGTCGAACCCCTTGCCTCTATTATGGAAAGATAGGTCGAAGGGTTCGTTTGGGAAAACATAGTCACCAGATTCAGCATCCCCAAGGCTATCGCCACCGACAATGGGACCCAATTCAACAATCTCAAGTTCAAAGCATTCTGCCATAATTATAAAATCCAACTAATGTTTAGTTCAGTCGCACACCCCCAAGCGAATGGGTTTGCTCATATCACTAATTGAGTTATCCTCAAAGGGTTGAATAGAAGAGTTACCAGGGCACATAGGACCTGGGCAGACCAACTCCCGAGCATCTTATGAGCATCTCGGACAACCCCGAAGACCTCGATGGGAGAATCTCCATTCAGGTTGGCCTTTAGAATAGAAGCAATCCTCCCTCCCAAAGTGGTTTACCCTACTTCCCGAGTGGAGTCCTACGAGGAATCCTTATCGTCCGATCGACTGAGATAAAACCTTAATCTGCTTAATAAACAAAGGGTCGAGGCACATCTACGAGTGCTCGCATACAAGAAGGCTGTAGCAAGGCTTTTTGATCATAAAGTACGCTCTCGGTAGATCAAGGCTAGCCTTAAACTGGGAAGGTCCTTACCAAGTGGTGAACACATCCCAAGAAGGGACTTATACGCTAGTCACAATGGAGGGAAATCAGCTACTAAGGACGTGGCACATATCAAACTTACGAAAATTTGATGTATAATGAAACATAGTCGATTAAGTAAAAAGAGTTGTTTGTATTCATGGAAAGTTGGATACATATTTGGGCCGAGGACCAAAACAGTACATAAAGACTCGACATATCAAAAGGGGTCCCCGACATCAAAAATAAAGAAAAAGCTACTATGGCATTGCTACTCCTCGGATGGTGGTGGGGAGTTGTCGAATGGTTGCTCAGCTGCCATCAGCACATTCGAGTCCTCGAGAAGGATCTTGAAGGGATCTTCCTTTATCTCAATCTCGGGGTACCGGCCTGGAACCGAGCCAATGCCAACTGATAGCCATACTCGAGGGAAACTTGGCCCATCTGGACCGGGCCCATCTCGAACCCTAGCAACTTCTTGTAGTCCTCTATGGCCTACTTCGGTAGATCGACCCTGAGAGCTTATATGGCACAGGTCAGCTTCAAAAGCTCATCTTCCATCTGACAACCCCTAGTCCTGATGTCCCACAATTGGTCCTCGGAGACAGCAAGTTGCTCCTGAGCCTTAGTCACTTGGTTCTGTGAATTAACGAGTTGCCCTCGAGCTTCCTCCAATTGATCCTACAAGTCGGACAAAGTTTCCCGAGTCTCTCTCAGCTCCTTATCTAGTGACTCCCATCGTCGAGTCACCTCCTCCAACTTGGTTTTGAGGTGTTTAGCCAAGGACTAGGCTTTAGATGCCCGCTGCTCGACCGCAACAACTATGTCGGGGTCGCCACTGGCCTTCAGCTTCTGGACCTCCTTCCAAAGGATGTCTGACTTGTTTCCCAGGGGAGTGATAACCCAACTAGCATCATGTACCTAGTCAATCAAAGCCATATAATAATGCTATCTCTACCGAGGCAAAAGCTAGGTCAGTGCATTAGCAAATACAAGGGAAAGGTGAAGTAATGCCGAGATGAAACTTACCAACACCATAGTCTTCGCGGCCCGATCCATTAGTACCTCGGATGGTAGGGTATATAGGTTAGCTGATAGCCAAGGAATCTACATTTCTCAGACATACTTTGCTGAGGCCTCGCCATCTTGCTAGATCCACATTCCGTGTTAGTGGAGATAGATTAACTTTAAGGGGGGCGTCGGGAGCGTGTTACAGCTGGCTGCTCACCCTGATGACGTGATAATCCCTACAATCTTCTCTGGTACGAGCGCTGCATAACTCTTTTACCAACTTTGGCCTTGCCCTGGGAGTCAATGTCTCTTTAACCGGGGTGGCTGGCTTCTTGCCCTCAGTTGCCCAGGATTTCTACTTCTCGCCTTCGCGATAGGATTTGTGCCAACCAGTGACTTTGGCCTTCTTCCGCTGGCCAAATGGAGTCTCAGTCAGACACTTACCAGAGGCCTCGGGCGCCTTCTTGATCACCTCCTCAGGAGGGATTTCCTACACCTCAGGTGGAGAAGGGGTAGCAGCAGGCTGGGTCGGCACTAGCACGGTGACCAAGGATGGAGAAGTGGTGTCGGGACGTCCTCCTCCGACCTTTGGTTAGTCGCACATCAAATTTAGGTTCACCATCTATGCAAAACCAATCATAAGTTGTGGCGATCAAACAATGAAATCCAAAGAAACATGGGCTTAACACGTACCCTGAGAAGCTAGACTGAGGCCTCCCTCGAAGCAGATAGGATCCCTTTCAGTCGCCCGATCAGGATGAACTCCTCATCGGTAAGGTTAGGGGAAACATTACTTATAGAGCGAGCTAACCACTCGACACCAAAATCCTAGCCCTGACGTCTACTAACAAACAAAAATCGACTCTTCTAACCCTTATTGTTAGAAGGAGCACCCCCCAACCCTAAAACATGCCCGGGCGACCAAGTAGTAATCGCCCTGACCTTTACACAAATGGAAGTAAGAAATAAACAAATCCCAAGTTAGAACTATCCTTGACCCTCGACACTCCCCAAGAAATGTTATAAGGCAGTGCCAAGAATTCAGCATCACCTGGCTAGGTGATATCTACCACCAGCTAAGGCACTCTTCTATGATCGGGTGAAGAGGGAACATTAACCCCGCCTCTAAAGCATCAATGGAGATGTTGAACCCCTCGGGACAAGTGTGGTAAGGGCATTGCCTAGGTGCAGGAGCATGCAAAACATACTTAGTCAAAATGCTATAGCGCTTACGAATTGTGGCCAAGGACTCAATACTCACGATGGAACCGAAGTCGTGACACAACTTCATTGCTTCCAAGGCCTAAAGGGCCTTAATATCCGCCTGGGTCACTACACTTGAGGACAAACTTGGAGGTCCGGACTGACCCCCCGAGGAGCAGCGAGGGTGACATTCCTCTGCCTGAGGCAGAGGAACCAAAGAAGAGGAAGAATGGGAAGGCGAGGTGGACCTAGAGGTACTTAAGGAGGGTGAAGAGGTCATTCTGACCTGATCAGGCTAAAGCGACTAAACGTGGGTGATTTGGCTGACCGAGGCACGAGGTCCGCGAGAGCTCAAGAGGAAGAAAAATGAAAGTGATCTCTCATCACCGTCACAATGAAGCTTATAAGGGGGAAGACATCACTTCAACAGAGGACGATTTGACTTCTCGTAGCGATGCAATGACTTTGTTTGGGAAACATGCAAATCGCATTAAATAAGGCACATTGCAGGGTGCAGAAGTGTCACGTCAGCCCTATAACTTAGAGGCCATCTCGATGGTGTAAGACTCCACATCATCATGTGCCCACATAAGCCTTAAAGGCCTGCTCAGCATGTTACACCTCTCATTCATCACGTTCCAATGCTACCTTACACGTGTGTTGACCATCCATGTTATATGTTGACTGTAGGGAAACATCAATGGGTGCATCACATACACAGTGGAAATCAAAACAAAAATCAGTTTTCCATGCAGATCAAATCATCATGCAAAAGATTGGGGTCACAAGAAAAATCACAAAAATCAAAAAATCGTGATGTGTGAGAGATTGATTTTACCTAGGGAGATCATATATCCCTGTATTCCAGATCCGGATGGAAAAGATGAAGGAGGTCAAGCATCCTCCTCTCTAGCGGTATCCACATGATAGATCTCTACAGTGAAACTCCTCCAATTTGATCTTGCAACTCTTGCTCAGAGGGAGGGAGGAGAATAGGATGTGGTGGCTAAAGTTGCAGCTTATCAACCATGAGTCTCCCCTCATATTTATAGAGAGCCACCAAAACCCTAAGGCTCCTTCCTTAGTGGGTATTGGATCTCCATCCAATAACCCACGAACCTTGCATTATTAGATCTTTATCTAATAATCTTCTTAGGCTTATAATTGGGCCTTATCAAGGAGCCCATCAACATAGGGTCTCATCTAATGAAAATAAGGACTAATTGGATCTTCATCAAATCCCCTATTCGTTGAAGCATCCACCATATATGTGTGACCCTCTAGGCCCGATACCGAGCTGGCCGTGAGTCACTCCCATCAGAACTCCTTCTGATATAGTGAATTATTATCCTCATAATAATTCACTCGACTCATCGACTATGGACGTACTAGGCCACTACGCCATAGTCCCCAGACGGTACAGGGGATCAAATCTATCGGACCTGTTTATCCACAGTTACCATGTATCTATAATCTCGTATCTAAATAATATCTCAAAGATCGTATATTGGACATGGCACTATCAGGTTACTTACGAAATCAGTCTGTCTTGCTCTATTCGAACTCTACCGGAGAACTCTTTCTCTCTTAATCAGAATGACCCTGGCTAGAGATTTATCTGAGCAAGCACATATGGGATATTCCTCTCGTGATACCAAGCATGGATTATCCTCTATTAACACTCAATTGCCTTCATAAGGTTGGCTACCAATCCTGATAACCAACTGTACCAGATTTGGAACCTTCTAAACCTGTAAGTCTAGCGTTAAAGAAAGGAGTACTCATACAAGGCATCCTTTATGTCTCAAGTCTAAGGACCAGATACACAACTGGGACTATAAAATCATTGTCTGATACTAGGTATCATTAACTATACATCATTTCATAAGCGAATCAATCAGTGAACTCATTCTCTAATGAGCACTTGTACTATGTCCTTAGTGTCTCCACAAAAGTGGCTATGAGACCAGCTGCCTCCATCATATGGATGGGTATATAGTACACCGATCTATCCGGTTATCTCAATGTCCCTCTTGAGTAACATATGACCGGGATTATTTAGGATCTGTGTTTAAAGGTGAATCGATCTCATTATCATGATCTCATCACGATCTGATTCCTATTGCACAGAACCAAGGACATCACAATATATATATAACAAATAATATAATATTAGAATATACCAATATTAATCACAACCAAAATGATCACACAACATGTCACATGTGCCATCACTCACGTGATTGGCTTGCAGGGCACCTGTAACTAGCAATCTCCCACTTGACCAAAAGCCAATCACCTATGTGTCCGATTCCCATCAGACCCTTGTCACTCTCAAATATAGTATGAGCTAGTGGCTTCGTCAGTAGATCTGCAATGTTATCTTTAGATGGAACTATTTATATTACTATATCTTTTTGGGTCATGATCACTCTAATTAGATGGAACCTCCTCAGAATAATTCTGTTGAGACCTGAGTTCCTTTGTTAGAGTTATCGCCCTATCGCTGTCATAATATATGGGAGTCAGCTCCATGCTGCTTGGTATGACTCTCAAATCCTGGATAAACTTCTTCATCCACACCCCTTCGTCTTGCTGCTTCTACTACAGTAATGTATTCCACCTCTATGGTCAAGTCAGCAGTAGTATCTTACTTGGAACTCTTCCAGCTTACTACTTCTCCATTCATGGTGAAAACATACCCTGAATTTGACTTGTTATCATCAATGTTAGACTGGAAGAGTTTCTTAGATATCTCATATCTTTGAGTTCTTCCCTGTTTCTCAAACAACTGACAGAGATGAAAAAGGATAAAATCTGCATCCATGCTCTCATGTTACCCTTGTAACTCATGAGTCATGGAGGCCAATATGTAACATTATACCAATGTGAAATCATCTATATACTTCATATAGCAAGCGATCTCATCCTCGCTTGCCCCTTCTTCCAGCGTGGGTAGAATTGTATCAAGGACATATGCGATTTTCTCCATCATGCGAACAATTCTCAAATTACGAAGCCAATCTGTATAGTTTGGACCAGTGAGGCGGTTGGCATCAAGTATGCTACGTAGGACATTTGTAAGCGACATATTTTTAACAAAACAAGATATAGAAAAAATAAATAACATACAGATTTTACATAAAATACTAATTAAGATATGTACTTCTATCTTAATATACTCCACTATTTTCTTAGTGAATCATGCGACACCCTTGACACGTGAGACGGAAGTCTCCGGTAGACTCCTAGTGGGGATCAGGATCCAATTGGCATCTTAGTGCAACCTCGAGGGACTCGACCAATTACACTAAGCCCAAAAGGTAGACAACTCTTGCTAATCACAACTCCTTGTGATTTCCGTCACATTCGACCTCCGAATCATCATGGTCTCGAGGGACTCGACTAACCATGATATTCAATTAAGTCATCACCATCATTACAAGATGAGTCTGATTTGATGATATGCCCTCGAGGGACTCGACCAAGCATACCATGTCCTCAGGTCACCGGTGATATCTCTATGTCGTAGGCAAGAACTTGATCACGTAGATAGGTGAGCCTCGAGGGACTCGACCAACTAAACCTATATCGTGATTCAATTTCTTCATATAACGATGGAAGGTCATGTGGGTTGATCTTATTACCTCATGCTTACCGACTAAATATTAGCGTAGGAGGGATTTTTGTTTCGTATCGATCTCCTAATATGTCATGTCATATATATATATATATATATATATATATATATATATATATATATATAATATACATCGCATACAAATATACATATACATATATCTAGTATGTGTATAACACATCACATATGCAAGCCACACCAGATGATCATGAACCGTCACCTAATATGATTAAGCTCGAGCCAATGGGCCTAATCACTCACAATAGGATCTATGTGTGCATTGGCGCATCTCCATATCCTGTTATTGTTGATCTCGTCATCATCGATTCTATCGGATCGTCGCATCACCATGTTGTCACGGGCTTAGCAGATTTTGCCTAAGCCTTGCGGCACCCATGCGTGTCCGTCCGCAAAGGTCAGCCCTCCCCGAGATCTCCTAAAGTCCCATAGACTTACAAAAAGAGAAAACGGGCCAGAAGAAGCAATTCCCACGGGATCCACAAGCAACTGCTCAAGAAAACACTTTATAAAGCCAAAATACAAATTACACCGATGGACATTACAAACTCAGAGAGGTTGCACACAAAGGATAATGGTCCATTACATACCGAAGTCCCCACAAGTGCTTATAAAACACACTTGTATTTACAAGCCAAACTTGGCCATAAAGCAAATCAAACTAGGGTTGCTAAGCCTACTGCAAGTCTGCTTCTTGTTGTACAAGATATGTACCTAAATCGAAGGACACGGACAAATACGAACATTTCATCGAACACCTTGTTTACATTATTGTCCGTGACATTCTCCCCCACTTATTCCTTCGACGTCCTCGTCGAAGCCACTGTAGACATTGTTGAATCTTCAATCTTCTGCTTTGGCTGCAACACGCCCCTTTGGCTCCTAGCCGCTCTCCGTCGCTGTTGTTGAGTTGCCGAACTCTGATCCGACATGCTGCTTCAACTCACCAATGACTGAATCTAGTGTGGGGTTGGCTGAGTTGTGCTGATCTTTGTTAGTTCTCGCGGATCCCTCTGATGAAGGAAAAGACTTGCCTTATTATGTGCCAGTATTGCAGTATACTCATATTACTTGAACTAGGTAGATGCTTGTTGGAGCTTTAACGAGCATCGCCTCACAGACTTTAAAGTTTTTAAGGTCCTTTCTCCATAATATTTGCCCATTGAACCTTCTTCCGCTGTTAGTTGTCACTTCCAAGTATGTTCGCATCACTCCCTCTTAGTCAATTGGGAAATGAAGTGGAAAAACTACTCTCAATAGCACTGATCACCAACGGTGAGGATTTGACAACCATTGTCTTCCATAAGCTTTCTTTGAAGGGTCACTGAACTGCGAGCTCCCGCTTGGATAAGTAAGAGAACCGGGATACTTGACTTCACCCATTCTCTTCGTAGTTGAGAAGGTAAGGTTACTTGGCTTCGCTCACCTCCTCGAGTTAAGAGAATTTGGGTACTCGGTTTCGCCCATTCTCTCGAGTTGAGAAGGCAAAGGTTACTCGATTTTGCCTGCCTCCTCGAGTTTGTACTTCCTGCATTAAGCTGAGTACTAATATTCGCCTGCTCTTTGCTCACACTTCTGAAGCTCTCCTTGCGTTGGGTTAGCTACTGTGATTCACCTTCCCACTGCCATTGAACTTCTGGAATGCAAGAAGTTTTGCCCGAAAAGAGCAAAAAGTTTACCCCAACTTGGAGTCCCCTAACTTGGAGTAAGTCTTTGATAAATCTGGTCACCTTTGGGATTGTACCGTCTTCTCCATCACCTTTGCCGCCTACTCCTCTTGAGTAGAAAGTGCATCCATGTCTGCCTTCCTTGGTCGAGCACTCCTGCCCGAAGTCCCTTAATTTCGCTATCCGGATGAGAAGCCCATCGACATCTGTCTTATGAAGTTTTTGGCCTCGCCTTCGCCGTCTTGGTACTTGGAGTTTGCCTGCATTCTCCACCTCCTTGGCCCCTTTACGACCAAAGTTGTCCCTTCATGAAAGCAAGGGATCGATGACTTCACGGAAGTCCCGATCTGCGTACCATGGCCGCCAAGCCCATAGCACTACTATCTACCTTACATCTTCATCCCTTCCTTCGCGATCGGTAGATCTGCCTCAACCGTGGAGCTCCTCCGAGTCCACATCCTCTCTATCGACGCTTTTCTTTTGGGTACCGAGCCCGTTGGACTCGTCATCGCTTCCTCGCCTTTCGACCACCTTCAACACCACCGTGTCCTCCTAGCAGTTCTCCTTGGTCGATGGAGACAGTGCAACTCTCATGCATGGCCTCCGCCATCTTGTTGCAGGGCTCACGATTTTGTTCTCCTTAGCTTCCTTGGTAGCGAACACTTGGCCTTGTCCTCGACTTGGGGCTCCCTTGCGAATGTGAGCATCAAGTAGTTCAACTCTAGCTACTCCGATTAATCAAGTCCTCCATGGGACTCACCGGTACTTGCAATATGACTACTCTCGGTGGTACACCCCATATCGACGACCAAGGCTTTCATCCGATGCAAGCTTGATGCATACACATGGAAGACCCGCCTCTGTACTATGGCATTCACTCCTTGAATCCACCCTTCTTCTTGTTCAAGTGGAGCTCCCAGCAGCTCCTGATCATTCACATGATCATATCCCCCTCCATGGGACACATTGGTACGTGCACTTGGACTTCTTCCTCGGTGGTATACAGCTCCCACATGCTGATGACTAAGGCTTTCATCCAATGCAAGCTTTGATGCACACACGAAGACCCGCCTCTGCGGTACTATGACATTCACTCCTTGAATCCATAGCGCTTATTCTTGTTGTGTCGTACACCAAAGTGAAGCTCCCAGTAACTCCTGATCATACCTCCGCATGATCTTTGTCCCTCACGGGTATTGCATTATCACGAATTATTCCACCACGATCCGCTGCACCATGTCGCCTCCTGGTGACATCTTCATTACATACAGATTCTCGTGTGATGAACTTGGACTACGACTTCTCCACATGTGGCCTTTGCCAACACATCGTAGGGCCTCCGCCATCTCCGATTTTTTTGTTCGCTCCCTTGGCAATTCCCCTTCGTCCCCCCCACTCCTGGGTTACACCTGGACGAAGCATAGCTCTAGGACAGTCCGTCACCTAGTAGCTCCTGAAGTCCTCTGACTTCGCTAGAGTTGGTGCACCATTGTCTGGATCTTGGGCCTCTATCCCCTACCAACACAATCTTGTTATGCACCTCCTGTTCCTGACAACTCGAATGGCAACATTGTGGCATATTCTTCAAGAGTACCCGCCTCTACGTCCTCTTGCCTCGTACTAAGGTCTCATGATCCCAACTTTGCCTTCGCAAGTTGAATCACCTTAGTTACTCCATCAAATGCATCTCTGAGGTAGCTTGCATGTGCCTTGAAACTCCCTTTATCTTTGGCACCATACAAAATAAGTTTGTCCCATCAGAATGGAGAACCCATGGAACGACATGATCCCACTCTTGCCTCTACAAGAGTTCATGCCCTTAACCTTTGTCCAAGGAAAGCTTCGTGCCTCCGCTCCATGTTCCATCTTCTATGTCGACTCCCTTCATGCGGCTTGGATACTTCACCGAGTTCCACCCAAGTCACTCTGCTCCTCGATTTGCACTAAGTTGATAGTGGCCCTCACGTCCACCATTCTACGGGTCAGCCCTCTGTTGAGTTCGATTTCTGCATCGACTCTAAGTGTGCCTTCATATGATGTTGCCTTAGATTGCTCCCCCACTTGATCTCGAAATACATCCACCAATGCATTACCTCCTTTGAGATCATGCGACAACTCTTCGTCGCTCACTCGGTCCATTGAGCTTTGTAGAGATATAGCCTTGAGGAACTCTTCCTTAATATGTGCAGTCTGTTGCACATGATTCTCCCACTAGAGAACTAGGACTTATCCCTCCTGGATATTTGTCCTACTGGAGCAACTTTTCTCTTTACATACTTCCCACTAGAAGTTTCGGAGACCATCATCCCCTTTCGACTACTCCGTCTTGTTGAACTCGAGCTTTGTTCTGCCCCCACAAATGTACTTGCTAGATTACGACCCTTCTCCAATACAGTCTCCACTACACCCTTCAAGGTCTAGCAACACATTTCAGCCGCCTACGGACATATCCTTTCCATGTCGAAGAGAAAGTTCTGATGCTCCATGGCGCCGAGTTCTAATCGCGCCTTGGGATGGCCACGAATACTCCGTCACCCGTGTACAAGCCCTTGCATGAGTTCTGAATCCTTCGAGTTAGCAATTCCCCTCACCTCTGTGAGCTTTTGCACAACTCTTTCGGTCGTTACACAACACCTCCCACATTGCATGGTCTCATCTTTCACCAAGCACCCTGCTTTGCCTTAAGCACCATCAAATTTGGTTGCCAACGTCGAGCTATAGCTCAAACTCAACCATCCCAATCTTTGTGTGCTACACATTCTTCTTCGCTTGCTTGTCCTCGTAGTGCCTCTCGCGCAAAGGGTTGGCTATTCCTCTGAATGCCAAACCTGGATGCCCGCTCCTTTGAGCGACTCCTTTCCCTACATCTCAATGTCCATTTCCCCCAAACGGTTGCGCGTGCTGGCTATCCTCCACATAGTCTAGCTAGGTCCCCCACATTTGTATGGCAAGTGTTTCTGCGTGTGCTTGTCCCACTCTGATACCACATTGTCACGGGCTTAGCTGATTTTGCCTATGCCGTGTGGCACCCATGCGTGTCCGTCCGCAAAGGTCAGCCCTCCCCGAGATTTCCTAAAGTCCCACAGACTTACAAAAAGAGAAAACGGGCCAGAAGAAGCAATTCCCACGGGATCCACAAGCAACTGCTCAAGAAAACACTTTATAAAGCCAAAATACAAATTACACCGATGGACATTATAAACTCAAAGAGGTTGCACACAAAGGATAATGGTCCATTACAGACCGAAGTCCCCACAAGTGCTTATAAGACACACTTGTATTTACAAGCCAAACTTAGCCATAAAACAAATCAAACTAGGGCTGCTAAGCCTACTGCAAGCCCGCTTCTTGTTGTACAAGATATGTACCTAAACCGAAGGACACTGACAAATATGAACATTTCATCGAACACCTTGTTTACATTATTGTCCATGACAATATGTCATGATCTCCCGTCGTCGTCGCTGCCCCTGCAGCGGCAATTGCCCTTTGCGACCGGCAGCTGCCGCCAAGTGGTGACCACCCCTGCTGGCAATAGGTCTGGCCATAGCCGGCCATGCCCGCGGCCGCCTGTTCGCCCTGGGGCCTCGCCTAGCGCGGCCGCCTGCAGTAGCCGTGCCATGGTCGATCGCCCTACAGAGGCTTGGGCGACCACCTGCATCTGACGAGATGCATGTGGTCGCCTCCCCATATGCGCTATTTTATTTTCGCTGCAACAAGCGTGTAGAATAGTTCTACGCGATTCAATCTCTTCAGATGCAGTTTAAAATCATTTTTTTTCACACAAAAATCTTGGCTCTGATACCACTATTGGGAAACCTCAATGGGTGCATCACATGCGCAGCGAAAATCAAAACAAAAACTGATTTTTCATGTAGATCAAATCATCATGCAAAAGATTGGGGTCACGAGAAAAATCATAAAAATAAAAAATTCGTGATATGTGAGAGATTGATTTTACCTAGGGAGATCGTATATCCATGTATTATAGATCCGAATGGAGAAGATGAAGAAGGTCAAGCGTCCTTCTCTCTAGCGGTATCCACACGATGGATCTCTACAATGGAACTCCTCCAATCTGATCTTACAACTCTTGCTCAGAGGGAGGGAGGAGAATAGGAGGTGGCGGCTAAAGCTGCAGCCTATCAACCATAAGTCTCCCCTCCTATTTATAGAGAGCCACCAAAACCCTAGGGCTCCTTCCTTAATGGGTATTGGATCTCCATCCAATAACCCACTAACCTTGCATTATTGGATCTCTATCTAATAATCTCCTTAGGCCTAAAATTGGGCCTTAATCAAGGAGCCTATCAACATAGGGTCTCATCTAATGAGAATAGGGGCTAATTGGATCTTCATCCAATCCTCTATTTGCTGAAGCATCCACCATATGTTTGTGACCCTTTAGGCCCGATACTATGCTGATCGTGAGTCACTCCCATCAGAACTCCTTCTGATATAATAAATTATTATCCCCATAATAATTCACTTGACTCATCAACTATGGATATACTAGGCCACTATGCCTAGTCCCCAGACGGTACAGGGGGGATTAAATCCATCGGACCTATCTGTCCACAGTTATCATATATCTATAATCCCTCATCCAAATAATATCCTAGAAATCATATATTGGATATGGTACTGTCAGGTCACATACAGAATCAGTTTGTCTTGCTCTATTCAGATTCTATCGGAGAACTCCTTCTCTCTCAATCTAAATGACCCTGGCCAGGGATTTGTCTGAGCAAGCATATATGGGATATTCCTCTCGTGATATCGAAAGTGGATGATCCTCTATTGACACTCAATTACTTTCGTAAGGTTGGCTACCAATCCCGATAACCAGTTGTACCAGATCTAGAACTTTCCAAACCTATAAGTCTAACATCAAAAAAAGGAGTACTCATACAAGGCATCCTTGGTGTCTCAAGTCTAAGGACCAGATACACAACTGAGACTATGAAATCGCTACATGACATTAGGTATCATTAACCATATAGCATTCCATAAGCAGATCAATCAATGAACTCATTCTCTAATGAGCACCTATACTATATCCTTAGTGTCTCCACACAAGTGGCTATGAGACCAACCGCCTCCATTGTATGGACGGGTATATAGTACACCGATCTATCTGGTTATCTCAATGTCCCTCTTGTGTAACCTATGACCGAGATTATTTAGGATCTGTGTTTAAAGGTGTCACGCCCCTCCAAAATATCGACAATATTTAAAATTTTCCTCATAACTAATCCAGGATCCAAACACACATTTTGAGGTCACTAAGAAAACATTCAGATCAAATTTTCACCTCTATAGTCTACAAATTCATCACCCTGTGCAGTTCATAAACATACCATGCATCACTCGATAATTCATATAATCTGAACTCAACTTTTCAAATAATAACCACACATAAACTCATAAGTGGGGAAGTCTATGTAGTCACCAAATCAACGATTACCATAAATTCATATCATTACATGAATTTAACTTAACATTCCAAAATCCTATACATGAGGGATCCTTTGTCTTACACAAAATCCACAGGTTTAGATTCATCGTCACATTTCATAAGATGCAGAGTAGCTTATACAACAAAAACACATATGCTAACAAAGATCTGCCCAAAATCTTCTAAACTTTCCGCCTCAATCTTAACAATTAAGCAAGCGATACGCTATCCTGAAAAATTTATCAACAAGGGGTGAGCATAAGGAGCTCACAAGTGACTAACATATCCATATCAAAATAATACAATTTCCAAAGGGATACAGTTTCAAATTACAAGGCAGAATATACGATTTTGTAGACATAATATCGTTAGGAGCAGAAACATAATTGTCTTTTCAATCTTACATATTTGGTTCCTGACAGATGGTGCATAGAGTAATTGGAGCATCTCAGTAACAAAGGAAACATATCGGAGCTTATCAGTGGCATACGAAATGTTACGAAGCATATCAACGGCATATGGAATATTTCAAGCAAAATCATCGATGAATGAAGCATTTCAGAGCATATCAAAACAAATATATCAGAAGCTCAAACGTCGTCCTTGACATCGCAATCATATCATTCTTATCCGAGCATGAGCGAAACAACTCACCAAAACTCGGATGTCATATCAAACATATAGGAGGTGTAGTGGGATCTCGGTCGAATGTGATCCATCCATTTCGAATGACCACCGACAAATGTCTCCTACGTGGGAGCTCCATCCACTCACGTCTAGGTGAAGTCGAGGGGCGAGCATCGCAGCTCTAGCACATACCCTTTACCATTTCGCAAAGGTCCGAATATCCCATAGAGCGGGACCCCACATAGCGGGCAATAAGCGCATACCCTTTACCATTTCGCAAAGGTCCGGACAATCCCACACAGTACAAGAGGCGGTTTAATAATAAGTAGCATATGTCGGAAACACACGCGGAACAACAAAACGTGCATGTGACTTTTCGAGACAATACGAAACAAAGAATAAATCTCTCACAAATGTATTCAGATTTGGAATGAAAAGAAAACAAGAGTGTACAGGGATTCCAAGTAATCATATTTAGCTCAATTCCAATAAGAAGGTTAGACGAATTCAAATATCTAAAGGAATGGAACAGAATACGCGAAATCGACCAAAGCTCGATTTCGGACAGAATTCCAGTGGCACAGCAAACAAATATTTCAGAATATCAATTATGCTCCAATGCCCATAAGAAAGCTATGGTCGAACCATATATCAATCTATATTTTGATGGAACAAATTTCGTATGAAATAGGGTTCCCAACACGGAGTTACTTTTGATTTGGTAACCCAAGGGCAAAAACACAATCACTGTTTTACAGAATTTATAGGGTCGGATTCAACAGATAATAGAGTAGGCAATTGAATTCCAAAATTTTCAAACTATATGTCAAAAGAAAGATTTTCAAGTCTAGTTTCAAATAAAATCAGTTTGGTACAAATAAGAATTTTCAACAGGGAGTTATAGGCATTTTAGTATTGACAGGTCAGAAATCTTGAACCCTGTTTTACAGCGTCTATAGGCTCATTTGAAACAGATGTTTGGGTAAGTATTCGGTGTCCAAAATCTACAAAATCAGTGTCAAAAGGAAGATATAAGAGTCTAATTTTAAACAAAATAGTTCCTGCCTGAATTCACATTTTGTACTAAAACTTGTAGCTGAAACAGTGTATAGGGGTCAGTTTACCGAAAAACTTCAGAATCCATGGTTCTATGTCCAAAGAGAGACATATCAGTTTCTAAATAGAAATCCTTCAATTTATTTTGAATCCACATAAAAACAAAGACTAAAAATTCTGTAGGATGGGGTTAGAACACTTGCCTTTGATAATTTTGACCCTAAGTGAAAAGATTTGAGCAAGAACCCTTAAAGCCCCAATTTTCTTCTTCTTCTTCTTCTTCTTCTTCTTCTTCTTCTTCTTCTTCTTCTTTCTTTCTTTCTTTTTTTTTTTCCTGATCATCCATGCAGCTGCCTTCTCTGCTTCCTTAAGAATGAAGGCAGAGAGGCTTAAATGGTAGAATTTGTCATTTTATATATTTTACAATTTAGTCCTTGTATTTAGTACATTTAGGATTAGGTCCTCAGGGTTTACATACAGGTCCTCATATTCTTTTTTTTTTTTCTTTTTTTTTGAACAGATCACCCAAATCTTACAAATAGGTTACTTCTGATTCATACTCTATTTCTTTTGTCAATTTAAAATGAATGCTTACATTATCACCAGAAATTTATACGAAAATTCGGAAATGAGGGGTGTTATAAAAGGTGAATCGATCTCATTATTATGATCTCATCATGATCTAATTTCCATTGCACAGAACTAAGGACATCATAATATATATGTAACAAATAATATAATGTGAGAATATACCAATATTAATCATAAGCAAAAAGATCACACAGCGTGTCACACATGTCATCACTCATGTGATTGGCTTGCAGGGCACTTGTAACCAGCATTGATCGCGTACAAACCACATGAGGCTAGTCTAGTCGGTCTTGACCCGAGTTATGTATCTCGACTAGTCCAGCAAATCTCTACCCGAGTTGTGTATCTCAGCCAGTCCAATCAGTCTTTGCCCGAGTTATGTACCTCGGTCAGTTCAGCAAATCTTTGCCCGAGTTGTGTATCTCAGCCAGACCAATCAGTCTTTGCCCAAGTTTTGTATCTCGACCAGTCTAGTTAGTCTTTGCCTGAGTTATATATCTTAGTCAGTCCAGTCCGTCTTTGCTCGAGTTATGTATCTCAGCTAGTCCAGTTAGTCTTTACCCGAGTTGTGTCTCTCGACCAATCTAGTCAGTCTTTGCCCAAGTTGTGTACCTCAGCCAATCCAGCAAATCTTTACCCGAGTTGTGTATCTCAACTAGACCAGTCAATCTTTGCCTAAGTTGTGTATCTCGGCTAGTCCAGTCAGTCTTTGCTCGAGTTGTGTATCTCGGCCAGTCTAGTCAATCTTTGTCTGAGTTATGTATCTTGACTAGTCCAATCGGTCTTTACCCGAGTTATGTATCTTGGCCAGTCCAATCAGTCTTTGCTCGAGTTGTGTATCTCGGTCAGTCTAGCAAATCTTTGTCCGAGTTGTGTATCTCAGTCAGACCAATCAATCTTTACCCGAGTTATGTATTTCGACCAGTCCGGTTAGTCTTTGCTCGAGTTATGCATCTCAGCTAGTCAAGTCAGTCTTTGCCCGATTGTGTATCTCGGCCAGTCCAATCGATCTTTGCCTAAGTTGTGTGCCTCGGCCAGTCTAGTTAATCTTTGCCCTAGTTGTATATCTTAGCCAGTCTAGTCAGTATTTGCCTGAGTTATGCATCTCAGCCAGTCTAGTCAGTCTTTGCTCGAGTTATGCATCTCAGCCAGTCAAGTCAGTCTTTGCCCAATTGTGTATCTCGGCCAATCCAATCGATCTTTGCCTGAGTTGTGTGCCTCGGCCAGTCTAGTTAATCTTTGCCCTAGTTGTATATCTCAGCCAGTCTAGTCAGTATTTGCCTGAGTTATGTACCTCAGCTAATCCAAAAAATCTTTGCTCGAGTTGTGTATCTCGGCCAGTCAAATCAATCTTTACTCGACTTGTATGTCTCAGTCTACCTAATCTATCTTCGCATAAGTTGTACGTCTCAACCACATCTCGCTACGATCCTCCGATGGGCTTATCTCAAACGCTCCCACAAGACAAGTCAAGCGACGACCCAAGCCCGCGAGAAGATTTTGACCCTTAGCAACTGATACCCGGGTCTTCTCCACGACCTGCATAACGTCTCGAGGATAAACCCTTTCGGGGGGGAGAGAATGATAGGTAAATAATAGGCTGGCCCAACTTACTAAAACCCACGCCAGTTCAGTAGTCCACGAGATCTAACGTTAACCCACCTGGCGCAGGACCGAGCCGAGGTGGTAGAGTGATGACTTAGCCGCCACGGCAGCAGACACTGCACTTTGCCATCCTCATTAATAGAGGATGGCACACCGCGCCTCTGTGCCACTCCGGTCGGACGGATAGCAATTGATCGTACGTGTCAACCTTACCCGGCATGTCGACAGAGGTAAGGCTGAGGGTACGATCGGCCACTCACCTGGTATGTATAAAATCCCCACCTGAGGGCAGGAAAGGGGGACACTCACTCTTTTACTACACTAAAATTCAGATCACTCGAGGCATTGACTTAAGCATCGGAGGGGTCATGTCGGGCACCCCCACCCCGACGAGACCTTCGTATAGGACCTCGTTGTGGACCTGAGGAAGAGGAGCCCAAGTTATCGATCCGAGATTGAGATTCCCAAGATGCAGACTCGAGCTAAGTCTAACACCCCATTTCTGACCGACGTTGACGAGCTTGCACATACGGGAGAAACCGAGTCATACTGATTCATCGGCCATGACATCGAGAACCACAACAGTAATATATATCTTCTACTTAATCTATCTAACATTGGATGTCATTAATTTAAAGGCATATTATTGGAAGGATGTCTTAAGCATAAATATATTTTTATTTGTGGAACCTATAAGGATTTAAAAAGATTGATGATAAATTTGCATCTAAGTGAAGTACCGATAATTATTTTTTAAAATTTAGAAATAAAATTATAGCTTTTATATTTTTTTATTTTATATTTAAAAATTAAGAAAAATTGATGATTCAAGTGAAACTTGGATGATCCATTTTAGTTCCTAGTTTTGGAAAACCGAGACAGTGGTAATGATTATCCCATAGTTTAATGTAGTTTCGGATTGGCCAACATGTCAACACTAATCACAATGCCAATGATTATAGATGGAATCCTATTAACATCATACTTTTCCTAATTAAAAAAATTATATTATGATTTTTATATTTTTATATTTAAATAATAGTTTTAAAAATAAATATTTTTGTATCGAGGCTGAAGTGTCACCTCGATTTGGTTTTATTCGTGTACACATGGATGCCCGGGGATTCTTTGTTGGCGCCGGAGGTATGTGCTGGTTTCTTAGGACGTCGACTGGTAGATTGGGAGATCAGGCAGTCGCCTCATGTTGGCGTCGAGATCTGGTCCTTGACGAAGCTACAGCTGCTCGGAGTCTATTGCGGTGTTCTGGGAGGAGTTGCTTATCCTTGGTCGAGGGACCTTGTTTGGTTAGCCTCAAAGGGTGAAGTTTCCTTCTTTGGGAGTGTGTCCTTCTATTCCTCAGTTGGCTCTCCGGTTGTCAACGCCTACATCAAGGTCGAGGTCGAGGGGTGAGGTGCTACCCTAACTTAGCCCCTTCGATGGTCAAATCAGCTAGGTGAATTGTTTTGTATAGTATTTGTAATGTTGAAGAAGGTCCATTTGTTTATTTACCCGGGCACCTTTTATACTATATGGGGAGGTAGAAGTCGTACGATGTGGGTTAATATGCATGGGTAGTAGGTTGGTGTAATACGTTGGTCGGTGACTGAACTCCTGACCTATCTGTCAATTCCGACTATTGCGCTAGTTACTTTTATTATGCATTTGCAGCAAGCACTATCCTCCCTAAGGCTGTTGTCTGGGTTGAGACAGGACCTCCCACTGTGGTGGTCTAAGTTGGCTGGTTGGACCTCGAGGTGGAGGTTGTGAACTGTGTCATCACTAGGACTCCGTACTTGATGTGCGGCACTGTCGATCATACTGATGGTGCAGAGCAATTTTGGGAAATCGACCATCGCCAAGTTTATTGAGTGATTCTTTAGGAGGATGTACAGAAGGAGCCATTGTGACGGAGACAGAGGATGTGGCCAAGGCTAAGCTCCTTGAGCAATGGACTGGGATAATGCTTCTTCTCGAGACCTTAATCTAAGCTGAGTCGGATGTGTGTACTCAACTTTTAGAAGGTAATATGAAAGTCTATTAAATGGATTAAAATATGTCATATCAAATTTAATTTTAGAATTATGAGCATTCTAATGTAAACTTTTTGAAGTACAACGATCATAACGTTAATATAGTCCAAGAATAAAAAGTACTATCTAATTAGCCACTAATAACACATCACTACAGTAGTCGGCCAGATCTCCTATTGAGATCCTTTATTTGGATCTTCTATTAACCTCCGTGTGGTGATGGGGATGTGTTCATGCATTTATTCATGATTATTATATTATTAAAAGATTTACATCATCCTTAAAAGTATAGTTGATTTTTGTAAACATTATTTATTATTTAGTATGTTGTTAATTTACAACTATTATATTATTTCCTTTTCGTTCCATTGACAATAAGCATAACACAATTAAATAGGAAAATTCTTTAAGATTTAACTTTGATGATCTCCATGTTAGCTAAACTACTTTGCTTCTATAACTGAACGAGAAAATCTCATTTCAGTTGAGAAAAATCCTACTTCCACTCTGTATAAATAAGGGTTTCAATAATAAATAAATAACATCTTTTGTTCCTTATCTCTATCTCAAATATGGTATCAGAGCCATAATACAGAGATCTTCTCTTCTCGTTGTCAAACGATAACACAATAACCTTCTCCCTCGCTGCCTACCTATGACCACAGCCTTCGCTGCCACGTCTACGGCATCCTCTACCACGTCTGCAGTGTCCTCTCGTCCCGGTTTCTGGCCTCGCTATCAATCCGGCAACCGATTGCTTCCATCAAAATATAGTAACCACTACTTTGTTTCCCCTCTTTTTTTCCTTCCTTTGTTTTGCTACGATCGACCGGTAATATTGCAGCGCACTGCCAGCAATGTCATTCTGCAGCCCATCTCCCTGCCGATGGGCTCAAGAACTCTAGAGGTGCCGGCTTATTGACCTTCATAGAGATGCCCTCCATTCTGCAGCTGCATTCTGTTATAGCCGCTCCTCCACGTCTTCGACGGCTCTGTCCCCTCAACCGAAGGTTACGCTCCCAGATCTGTTGGAAGGGGCGATCTCCTGCTTCCTCCCTCCGGGTTCGGCTGTGTGTGGCAGCCTCCAGAGCCCGACAAATTGCAGCCTACCCTGCTGCTTCCCCTTATTTAGCTGTGTGTGGCAACCTCCAGAGCCGGGCGAACTGCAGCCTACCCTGCTGCATCCCCTTCTTCAGTTGTATGTGGCAGCCTCCAGAGCTCGGTGAACTGTAGCTTACCCTGTTGCTTCCCCTTCCCAGCGAACTGCAGTGGATGCCCGAGCTACGACGCTTTGCACCAAATGTTCCTATTGTTCTGGTTGGAACAAAACTAGATCTTCGCGAAGACAAAGGATATCTTGTCGATCATCCAAGTGCAACTACAATAACTCCAGCTCAAGGAGAAGAGCTCAGGAAACAAATTGGTGCTGCAGCATACATCGAGTGTAGCTCTAAGACACAATTGAATGTCAAGGATATCTTTGATAGTGTAATCAAGATCCATTTCATATACATTGCCACTCCAAGTTGAAACAACAAGTCTCTACCAGTTCCAAGCAACGTTCTGGTTTGTGGCAACTATTTCTCATCAACGTTCTAGATTGGTTCTGACAACACCGACGTGCTGCCCAAGCTTGTAATACCATAATCACCCATCTGCATCCAATGGAGGTAACCCTGTGATTTGAAGTCTTCATTTTTGGTTCATATCTTATCACTTTGCTTCCTCTGTCACCTATTTCTTGAACTTTCTACGTTCTTCTCTCGAGTTCTTGGCTACCAACTTTGGTACATCTTAAATGGCTTCTTCGTCTACCTCTGATGTTCCTACTCTGTTTCCTACTAGCATTTCCCTTTCCTCTTCATACTTTGAACCTATTTCCATAAATGTTGCCTCTCTAATCTCCTTTAAACTATCCAAAGGTGGCAACTATGCATCCTGACGAGCTCAGTTTTTTAATCTTCTATTTAGTTATGATTTATTGGATTATATTGATTGTTCTCTTAGTTGTCCACCAGTACTAATCCATGTTCCTAGAGAACCTAACCCAGTGCTAAACTCTACATATAAGCTATGGCTATGCCAAGATCGCTTTATTCTCCAAGCGATTCAAGCCTCTATTGATGGCTCTGTCACCCCGCTTGTGTCTTCCTGTGCTACTACTGCAGAAGCTTGGATCAAGTTACAATATTACCGACTACTTACAATATATCAAAATGATTATGGATGACTTAGTTTTGATAAGTCATTCTCTAACTAATGAAGAGGTTCTCATATACACACTTAATAGACTAGGTGCATAATTCAATGAACTGGCAGTAGCGCTTCGGGCTCACGACTCTCTAATCTCCTTTAAAGAACTTCATGACAAGTTAACAAACTTTGAAGCTTACCTGAAGCATCGCGATATGTTCACAGGATCTCAGTTATGGCCAACTTACCTCCTATGGGCACAATATCACCTGTTCCCCCTCCACACTCTCCAACCTTCAACCATCGTCAGAATACTTCCTTCCAGCAACATCGCCCTCCTTCTGCATTTCATCAACCTATCGTTTGTCAGTTGTATGACAAACTCGATCACTCTGCAAAGGTTTGCTAGTCTCGGCTTCGTCTTCCAGCTCCATCAAACTTGCCTCAAGTGAATGTCATGACTGCTCCATCTGCAAGTCAGCCCCATTGGATTATAGATTCTAGTGCTTCCCACCATATCACTTCCGATCTTTAGAACTTGTCGATCCGCAATAACTATGACGGCAATGAAGACATTATCATCGATGATGGTAATAGAATTTCAATTACTCATATTGGTTCTACATCGCTTAATTCACATGACACCTCTTTCACACTCGATGATGTTTTATGTGTACTTCTCTCAATTTTGCCAACAAAACCATACCTCTATTGAATTCTTTTTTGATTATTTTGTTGTCAATGACTTAAGCACGGGGGCATCCTTAGTTCGTGGCCTAAATAAAGACAATATCTATGAATGATCGTCAGTCTTATTCCTTACCAGACCTACTGCGAACTCCTCCATTGCTGCTCCAATCGACATTTGGCATCAACGTCTAGGTCATCCCTCAACCTTTATTCAACAAAAATTGCTTTCTAGCTGTTCTATTCCTGTTTTTAAATCCAGTAATGTCATTACTCATTGTGATGCTTGTTTTAATAATAAGAGTCATCAATTATCTTTTGGTGTATCTTCTATTTCCTGCTCTAAACCATTTGAGGATGTTTATACTGATGTTTGGGGTCCTGTATCAGTTGTCTCCTTTGACAAGTTTAGATTCTATGCTATCTTTGTAGACTACTTTACAAAGTATACATGGCTATATCCTCTTTGTCAGAACTCTGATGTCACTACTATCTTCTCCAACTTTAAGAACTTAGTCGAAAATTACTTTCAAACTTCCATTAAAACTATTTATTATGATGGTGGGGGTGAATATTAAGCCCTTGCATCCCAGTTGTTCGCTTGCGGTATTCAACATCTCAAATCCCCTCCATACACTCCTCAACTGGTTGGTTCTGTTGAACGTAAACATTGACATGTTATCGAAACGGGCCTAACACTGCTTCATCAGGCTTTCATGCTATCTACTTTTTGGTCTGTAGCATTTCAAACTGTTGTTTATCTTATTAATCGGATGTCTACTTTAATTCTATAGTATTAATCACTATTTGAAAAGTTGTTTCACAAATGCCCTAATCTGCAAACATTAAAAGTATTTGGTTATCTATGTTATCCATGGTTACGTCCCTACAATTCTCATAAACTGCAACCTCGTTCTCGCCCTTGCATTTTCATTGGATACTCTCTAGACCATAATACATATCGTTGTTATGACTCTCACACTACTAAAATCTTTATTTTCAGGCATGTCACTTTTATAGAGTCTGTCTTTCCCTTTCGGGGTCACAAGCACTTTGTCATCCCATTGGATTCTTACGACACCTTTTCATCCTTCTCTTATTACCTCTGTTCCACAGCCTTCTCTCTCCTTACCTCTGGCTCCATCTCTTCCTATACAATTGCCTCTATAACCATATCCTTTATCTTCACCTCGCTAGTAAATCTCTGTAGTTCTTCAGCCTGACTCAAACAACCACAATCCTCCTACTTTACCCCCCAACCCTACTACAGTCTCCGGGCATCCTATGCAAACTCGCTCTAAGAGCGGTGTCTTTAGACCACGTCAGGTTCTTGACTTACATACTAGCACTGAGCCATCCTTCAACTCTGTTGAACCAACTTCTTTTTCTCAAGCCAAAAAATCTTCATATTGGCGTACAATCATGTGTAAGAAGTATGACGCTCTCCTTCATAATGCTACGTGGACCCTTACTCCTTCTAACTCTACACAAAACATTATTGGGTGTAAGTGGGTCTTTCGAATTAAGCGACATCCTGATGGCTTGATTGCTCATTATAAAGCATGACTTATGGCAAAAGGATTTCATCAATGACCTAGTGTTGACTACACTGAAACATTCAATCCTGTCGTAAAGCCCACTACAATCCGGATTATCCTAAGTCTGGTAATCTCCAAAAGTTGGTGCTTACGCCAACTAGATATCAACAATGCATTTTTACAAGGGACTCTCACTGACGATGTCTTCGTAGAGCAACCTCCAGGATTTATATATCCTTAGTATCCACAACATGTCTGTAAACTTCACAACGCCATTTATGGACTCCGTCAAACTCTATGAGCTTGGTATACTAAGCTTAGTCACTACTTGTCCTTAATTGACTTCATCAACTCTAAGTCTAATGTCTCCCTATTTTTACGTCATCAACATAAGGGCATATCTTCTAGTCTATTCGATGATATTATTGTCACAGGTGCTAATCCTATGGAAGTTCAGACATTTATCACGTAATTGGCCGTTTGATTCTCTCTTAAAGATCTCGACAACCTGAGTTATTTTCTTGGTGTTGAAGCTATGTTTACATCCTCTGGCCTCTTTCTTTTCCAGAGAAAGTACATCTAGGTTATGCTATTAAAGACGAACATGTAAGATGCAAACGAGGTCACCACTCCTCTATCTGCTACTGAATCACTGAAATTATGTGATGACACTCCTACTACAGATCCTACTCATTATTGACAGGTAGTTGGCTCCTTATAATATCTCGCTCTTACCCGTCCAGATGTCTCCTTTGCAGTTAATAAGTTATCCCAGTTTATGCACCAACCGTCTACTTTATATTGGATTGATGTCAAACATATTTTACGTTATCTTAAGGGGACCATCGATCATGGCATTTTTCCTCACAAGCACTCTCCCTCTTAGCTTTATGACTTTGCCGATGCAGACTAGATTGGTAACATTGATAATAGAACTTCTATCTCAGGGTATATTATTTTTCTTGGTGCTAATCTGATTAGCTGGAGTTCTAAGAAACAAAAGACGGTTGCTCAATCTACTACTGAAGCGGAATATTGTATTATTGCTACTGCTGCTATCAAACTTAATTGGATTACTAACTTACTTACAGAGCTTTACATTTACTTTGCTTCTACACCTATTATCTATTGTGACAACATTGGTGCTACCTATCTTTATGCTAATCCAGTCTTCCACTCTCGCATGAAGCATATTGCTATTGATTTTCACTTTGTGCGCGATCAAGTCATCCGCCAGCAGCTTCGTATTTCTCATGTCCACACGGCGGATCAACTTGCAGACTCCCTCATAAAGGCTCTGACTCGTAAACTCTTTCTCTTACATTGATCCAAGATCGATATCCTTGACAGAAGCTCGATATTACGGGGGCATATTAGTTGAACAGCTTTGTTTCTATAACTCAACGAAAAAATATAGTTTCAATTGAGGAAAATCCTCCTTCAACTCTGTATAAATAATCATTGCAACAATGAATTAAACTATGTATAAATAATCATTACAATAATGAATAAATAACATCTTTTGTTACTCTCATCTGTCTCAAACACTTGAAGGATAATAGACTAACCTCCAATTGGATATTTATTTATTTAGATGATTAACTATTTTTATATTTTATTAAACATAATATATTAAGAAAATAATTGTTACAGGGTTCATGCACCTATAATTTATTTAGTATATGAGTTGAATTATACCTTTCGGTACACAGTCTCTCTCTCTCTCTGTAAGCAGACTTCCCTCTGCAAATGGAAAATCGAAGTACATACAGTATCAAGAAAGAAAGCAAACGCCAAGTTTCCCCTGGAAGCCAAACTTTTCTCCCTCCTACGCTTCCTTCGATGGAACCCGAGGCCGTGATGTTCGACGAATCCGAGTGGGTGCGCGCCGACGCCAACTTCGCCGTCTCCGCTATCGGTATTGACGCCGACTGGGTCATCACCGATGGCGACGAGGGCGCCGTCTCCGGAGTCTTCTTCCACACCGTAGCCTCCACGCTCCGCCGGTCCCGCCCATGTTACGCTCCATTTGGCCGCCTCCCAACTGACCTCGCCGACCCCTCCCTCGCCTTCCTCCCCACGGCCGCCTCCGCCCGCTCCTCCTCCCGTGGTCTCCTCCTCCTCGTCGGCCCCTGGTCCACACACTACGTCTGCAACCCCGCCACCGCTAAGTGCTGCACCATCCCACGCCCACCGAGGCCTCATCTCTACTGCCACACCCCCGCCCTCGCCCTCGTCAACTTGCCGGACGCCCCCACTCTGTTCTACGTCGTCTGCGCCGACATGGACCCATCCGCCGGCGGGTATCGCTTCCAGATCTTCTCATCCCCCTCCGGCACGTGGCAGGAGGGGTCCGCCGTGACTGCATCAGCCGATCCAATCGTCCCCTGCTCCGGCGTCTCAGTAGCCAGCGTGGCGTACTGGCCGCAGACCCCGCAGTGCTCGCCTACGATCCCGGGGACGACAAGGCGAGGGTACTCCCGCCGCCCCGGGGTGCGTGTTCGCCGGCGGGACGTGGGAGCTGGGCGAGGCCGGCGAAGACGGGAGGCTGTGCTGCACGTGCGTGACGGAGTCGGCGGTCGTGGTGTACCGCCTGGGACAGTCCGACGAGTGGTCCATACTGGACCCGCTGCCCGTGACGGTAGTCGGCGGCGACGAGGCGGTGGAGCAGGAGAGCGGTGTTCCGATCGCGTGCAGGGCGCCCCCGGCCGTTAAGGTTCGAGAGCACGAAGCTTGAGGTCGTGCTGTGGGTGGATGGCCGCGTGTTGGCGGTGGACCTGGAGAGCCACCGCGTGTTGGCGGTGGGTGACAGCGACGACCTCGTGTCTTACGTCAGCACCGAGGCTCCCGTGGGCCCCGTGAAATCCCATTGACGCGTCCGTCCATCTATGTGAAGTATATAGTTTCTCGATGTGCAGTTTGTCCGGTGCAAATCTATCTTCTAATTCTGCCACATACTAACTACGTCACCGGTGTTCTTCTTCGGTGACGTTTGGAAATCAGTGCTATTAAACACATACCTGCTGATGATTCCTATAATCAAACTGTGTCAATCACATAACTGCAGTTTTTGTACTTCAATCTTTTGTGGTTTGCCTGACGAAGGTTGGATGGCCAATTCCGTGTCTGAAAAGTTTGACCTGAACGGTCTTACAATAGATTCAAAGTCGATTTAGCGACTCAATTGTCCTCTTTACGTGCCTATCAGCAGACTCAGGTTACCCTGTGTTCCTGTCGAGCTTTAATCGTATGGGTACATAAGGTTAATTAATAATAATAATCGCAACTCAGGTACGCCTTGGGTGGTTAAATTAGACCGACTCGGCCGCGTCAGAGTTGCGTTAACCCAACATCAGCAAACTCGGTGGCGCCCGTGCACCCACAAGAACCATAGGTTCCTCGTACCCCGCTGACATCCTCTCGGTCTTACCCGGCGCCTCAGGAACCTACCGAGTGGGTCCCTTTACAAAACGAATGGGTAAAGAGTACAATTATTGGTGGGGTCAAAACTTGGGGCACTCTTGCGAATCGACGACCAAGGCATGACTTCACTTGAAATCGGACTTTTTAATATACGCGGATCTACCAGATTCATTTATATTGGATTTGATTACCAAATTAAAATAATATATATTTAGATTGCGATAGAAAGGATATCGTCGATTAATCATCATGTGGTGGTGTCTTGAGAAAAAGGAGAAGATAAATGTCATCCCTCATCCCTCCACTCTTATGCGCATATGGACTAAAATTCAAAACAAATTATTGCAACTTTCTTTCTTATCTTGGATAATAAAAAATATTTTTTTTTATCTTTTTATCACAAATAATCATCTTCAATATTATAAAAGAGGATAAACTTATCTTTGAGAGAGCTCATGCTCATGCTCACACACTTCAAATTATTAATTTCAGTATCGAAATAATTGACTTAAAAAATTCTTTTCGATCTCTGTTTTTATGTAGATGACACATTGGCTAACTATGTGCATATTGGTTTAAATTTTGGACTGACCAAAATATCAATGACATAGATTCAGCCAATCTACTTTGATTGAGCTGTTAGAATAATTTAGTTTGGTTAAATTATATATATAATTTTTATTATTTATAACCTTGATATTATTATTATTTTTCATAACCTTGCGCTTCCTATTAACTCTAGAAGAAAATGAGAAAGATATTTTTATTCATTTATAAAGAGTAATTTAAATTTTTTAAAAAATATTTAAATAATAGAAAGTAGTTATAAATTATAATATTAAATTACTTACCCTAAAAAATTAGCACTGACAACAAAATTTCCGGAAACACAAAGGAGATGAGATGTCCTGCAACAGCTGCACTTAATGTGTAACAGTCTACTATGGGAATCACTGTATACATGACCGCAACAAACGACGTGTTTGGTGTAGGTCAACATCCACAGCTTTCTTTTAGTGCGTATTTATGGCTACAACTGGTAAACTTGTCGGACCAAACTCTAGAGGACTCAAAAACTTTTCTCGCTCGCTGCTTTCTCTCAACCACAGACGGAAAGGAGCAGCACAGAGCATAAAGGAGTGCTCGCGATGTCAAACCTTTGCTGACATCAAAGCGCTTCTTTCTTAGTTCCACGCGGAGTCAATGCGTGAGTCAATGCTTTGACGGCTATCACGAGTGGGATGCGATGGCAGAGCGTTGAAAGGAATTCCTCGATGGGGGAAAGAACTAAATGCAACGTCGATTGGCGCGTCAATTCATGTTGCGACGCCTAACCAAATTTTTAAATATTGACGTTGACTTCCCCTAAAGAATTGCTAGTATATGTGATTCTAAATATATTATGGGCTCATTTTATTAAGATGATTCTATCAAATCAAAAGAAATTACTAGTATTTGCTTCAATAATGATATGACATATTATATAAACATCCAATCTATTACTTAGATATCAATTCACACTAAGTTAATAACAATCTAAAAAATGTTTTAAAAAATAATAAGATCCATCTAACCTCCTCTAATTCTGCCTATGACAACAGGAAAAGGAAATCGAGCCGAAGGATTAATTTAAAAGGCCTCTGCCGATGGCAGGCCCAAGTGATTGCGTGCGCCGCCGCACTCAGCGCATACTCCACTCCCCGCTCCACTGACCCCCCGTCGTCTTATACCGACTCCGCTTGCTCCAGCGAAACCGCGTCGACCCACCCACCCACCTCTACATCTCCTCCGACATGAAGGACGTGGGCGAATCCCTCCTCTCGTCGGCCACAGCCTCCCCCCGCCGCCTCTCCCCCTCCGGCCCCTTCCTCTCCAGGGGCCGGTACAAGCTGTGGGCCCTCGCCGCCGTCCTCCTCCTCGCCCTCTGGTCCATGCTCGCCGGCACGTTCACCCTCAAGTGGTCCGCCCGCCGCCCCTCCGACGACCTCGACGGCCCCCTCCTCGAAGACGTCGACGTCCTGGTCCGCCTCCCCTCCCGCCCCAACCCTTTTCCTCCCTCCTCTTCGATGTGATGCCTTACCGCTGCTTTCCTCGGCTCTGTTGTCTGTGTGTGGGTACAGGAGATGGAGGAGCGGGCGAAGGTGGTGAGGCACATGTGGGACGTGTACGCCCACAGCCACAGCACCGGCCGGTTGCCCAGGTTCTGGCAGCAGGCCTTCGAGGCGGCCTACGAGGAACTCGCCGGCGACGACCCCGCGTCCAGGGAGGCCGCCGTCGCCGAGATCGCGAGGCTGTCGATGCGGATGGTCGATCTCGAGCCTCCCCCGCAACACCCAAAGGTAATTTAATTATCCACTGCAAATTAAGCTCGAGATCATGTAGTATGTATGCACTGTATGCTTGTCGACTTCCGTCCCTTGGTGTCTTCCAGAACGCTGAACCGGAGAAGGATCGAAGGGAAGAAGACATCGGGCCGAAGTCGAACTCATCAGCCTTCTCGTCAGCGAAAGCTCAGTGACTGTGACGGTCGGAATTATTCGACATCAACGCTTCTCATGACAAGCAATAGTACTTTACGAGCAACTCATGTAGCGGAGTACATCACAATATATGTTTGTTCTCCTCCAAAGTTGTTAGATTTGGGAGCACGCAAAGGCAATGCAATATGCTCTGCAAAATGTCAACAAATCAAACATTCATCATGCAGCTTTCTTTGTTGTCGAGGAAAACAATAAAGCTGTTGTTATAGATGCGTAGTAATACAATATTTTCCGTCGATTAAATCATAAATTAGATTTTAAGATCAACACATATATAATAATAGATTTAAAAAATTAATTCAAAATATAATATTATTATATATTCATTCAAAAAACAAAAAATCTCCCATGATATAATAAATATATATATATATATATTCTGAAACGCAATTAAATGGTCAGAACGAGTGGTACCCAGCAGCGGCGGTCACAACGTTTCCAAGTGGCCTGCCCAACACAAAAGGGCCACGCGGAATACTGCCATCGGGAGGAAGATGCGTGTTCCCTGTCTCGTCGAGAAAGGTAGCCTGCGCTGTTGAACTCTTAGGTGGCACGAGATCATCCGTTGGTCTGTTCCGGAGTCACAAGTCTTAGGTGCATGTAGGCTTTCCCTTGAAGCTCGGGACTTTAGGGTACGCTTAACCGCAGGTCCATTGTTAGGATGGGTGCGACGAAAAGCACTAAGATCCTCTCCAAGCATGCGTGCAACTGTCCTAATCCAAAGTCATGTCGCAGCCGTCGATTAACGTGGGCCCGACCGACGCCGCTTTGGCCGCGCCATCGTGTCGATCGTGAATGGTCCAGTTCATGATCGAACTGGCAAAAGAATTTGGAGAGAATCTTGGCCCTAATAAAGCGGGTCTCTTCTTTCACTGAGCCCTTCCCGAGTTCTCAAAGGAGGAGGAGCTGCGGCGAAAGGGACGATCTTGGTTTGGGGGAGTCGAGAGGGAGGGATCGTGGAATAATGGCGGGGATCGCTCTCTTGCTCGATTTCTTGAAGAGGAATCCGACTTTGTCCTCCCAATCCCTCCACTCCTACAGCTTGTTCTCGGCGACTGTCGCCGCGTCCGCCGCGGCGGCTTCCGTCGCCGCGGGGAAGCCTTTTGCCTCACGGGCGATCTTTGGGTGCGCTTCCCTCGATACTCCTTTTGTTTCTTGTTTCATTTGCGACAGGAGAGTATTAATCGGATTCGATTCGTTCTTGATTGGCTACGGGGTGCGGCTCCGTGTCCCAAGAAATTGGTCACTTTTGGGTGTCCTGTGACTGATCTCGCGTTTGTTAGATAAGGTTGAGTATATGTTTTGTCCTTTGAGGTCTGTCATGATTTGGAGTTTCTCTTAGAAATTGTCGTTGATAAAGTTATTGTTTCTGCAATGACATACTTTTAGAGTTGATGCTTGGTATATATGTTAAATGCGTCAGTTTCTTCTATTTTTTCATATGTGAATCCTGAACCAAGAAAAGCATTACCTTCGGTCGAAAGGGTGTTCTTTTTCCTGACAAAGAAACTGGGCAGCGCGTCTCAGATACTGTCGCCAAACGCTTTGAGTAGTCTTTTCACTTTTAGCCTGGGTTGCTTCTAAGAGAAGCATTTTCTTTTAGCAAACTTGTCTGTGGTTTAGCTACATGGCTTTCCTTCATGTTGATCTTAAAATCTGTTAAGAAGCATACACATTCGTGTTTAACACGTTATACATGCATAGTTATTTGACGTGTTGGGATCCTGGATACTGTGATTGGTAACAGTAACTATTATCGGATATATTTTTGCTAATATTTGTTAAACTTTTGATTCCATGTTAATTCGGAGTTCCATAATCTTTGATTTCGATGATTTCTACTTGTCAACATTTCAGTGACTTTGATCTTCCAATTGCTTATTGTGATGCCGGTGCAAGTGCAACATGGGATGCGGAGTACATTCCTGATGTCCGAAGTGTTTCTGAGAATATTTTGCCCAACTCATTCAAGTACAGAACAAAGGAATATCCTCTTGAGCTGAAACCTCTGTTTTCAGCCTTTGGTTTTAGGTCTCTCACAATAACATCGTTGAGATCCTTTTTGTTGTTCTACTTGCCTCTTCTGGAACCTCGCCCTCCTGTGGAAGAGAATGATGATTTTCTGCATGAGGCTCCAGAGGAAAAGCCTGTAGATTTGGTCACTCCTTTCCAGAACTCAGTGAAACAAATTATCCGCGAGGTAAGAACTTTAATCCACACATTCTTCTCTCCTGTTTTCCATTTGGCTGGATGTTGATTAGGCTTTTCAATTTCTTTAAAATATTTTTTGAACCACTGAATGTGATTCTTAGTGATTGTCTTTGGTTGATCATTTGTAAAAATTCAATGATGATACTTTCAAATAACTACTTAGCAGAGTAATTGAAGTTTGTGTTGAGAACTTCCCTGCTTAAACCTTTGATTATTGATTGTGTCATTGGTAATATGGGTTTTTTCTTGGACTTACTATAAAATAATCTTAAAGTAAGAAAATGGGGAAAACTTTATATTACTAGGATCAGCATACATCTAAGTTCTAGTTTTTGTGAAAAAAGGGCACAAGACTAATTGCATGATATAAGATATGATTTCTTAAGCGATTCCCATTTTGATGGCAATTTAATGAGCCTAGAACCACATGACCAAAATGTCTTAAGCACAAATTAGTGTTAAAATGCCCATCTAGCCTTCTAAATCATTATAATCATTCTTTCATTTTCCATTGGAGGACTATTTGGAGTGTCACAATGTCCCCCACTTAAGGGCTTGATATCACCGTTAAACCTTAAAGCCAAAAGATAGCTCAGAGCCTAGATTTATGCCCTAGTAAGTGACATGAGAGGTTTGACACAATAATTGTTCCATGTCAAGATGTACTTCCAGCCCCAATTGTGATAACTCCACTCATGGAAAATTTGACCCATTACTTGATGTGAGTAGAACCATATGAGCTAGAATGCTTAAATCCAAGTTAATGATAGTAAGCCTATCTAACCCTATATATCATTGCAATTATCGTCCCACTTTTAATATGAGACTTCATGGAGCGTTACTCCCAAGGGTTTGAGTTGGGCGGAAACTTGAATCTCAAAGTTGACGAGGCCTAAGGTGTTTGGACATAGACAGCTGAAACTTCTTGGTGGGTTAGGCTGAAACCAAACCTGCCATTTGTTCCAAGTGTTTGAATTTTAACCAACCTAACTTTGGGCCCTTTTGACTGAGACAATCAGCGCTGCCCTTTAACAGTTCTAGTATGGCTGTGGATAAAATTAGGATGTGCCAAACAACTAAGATTTTCACAAATGAAAGAATGTGTTAAAACACCTTTGTTGTATCTTATATGTAATTGTCTCAAGTTTAAAACACTGAATCAATTTAGTTGCATTCGCACAATGTTTTAAGAATCTAGCTGTACCCTCTATCATGCATTATCAAGATTATGAAAAGTGGATGCAGAATGTAGGCAGTTTGTTCACTGAATTCTGTATATGCAGTATCCGGACACATACAGATGAAAATATGGATTCTATTTTAAAGTATAAAAAAATAAAATTGTGAAAAAATATGGGTGACCAGTGAAATAGATTTCAAGCGATATAATTATACTTCATGATGGATGATGACATATCTTAACACACTCAAGCATAGTAAAACAAATTGCATGCAAATATTTGAAATTTTAATAAACAACAACAAAATATATTAAGAAATTGCTGCTTCCTTCTATGCTTAACTAGAAGATAAATGTGTATTCCAATATTCATGACTAAATGTGAAATGCACAAGCTTGGTAAAGTCCAATATCAAGTAGACATATAAAAAACCAATCATACTTTTAGTAATTTAACAGTCTTTAGTGGCTTTATGCAGTCTTGTGCTGTCATATATGCCATATGAGTTCCAACCATATAGATGACCACATATTGGCGTGTATGATGTATTCTATTGACTGAAACCCAACATGCGCCATATTGACTGCTTCTAATTAGGATGCCCATTATAATGCTTATATGCTTGTGATCTGGAGTGTAATTGAGAACTCACAAGCAGAGATTGTAGTCTGAATATCGTACAAATTGAGGCCGAAAAATATCTGCTACTTAATTTCCAATCTATTTCTAGAGATGTGCAACATTCAAGGATGCAAACCTTGACTGTAATAATAGAGAAGAAGGATATAAAAAAATATGTAATATTGCATAATAATGATGCATTAAACTTAATGTAGGTACTTGGTTATCAAAAATCTCTAAGCTTACAGGGTAAAATCGCATGGATTTATCCTCTTCAGGACTTGCATCGTCTAAAATCTTGTGCTGTAACCTGGTCCATTCTAATTGTTGTACAAGATGCATTACTTTAACGTTTTACCACCTGGTACATGATAAACTGATTCATCAATGTGGAGCTGTCTATTGCCATTGTCCATATTTACCAATTATCATCTAATATGACTGCATACAGTATCAATTAACAGTGAGTGGTTATGTTTATAAAGCACAATTTTTTTTTTTAGTATTGTTACCTCAATAATTACTTTTGCTAGTTATTCTGAACAAGCTTCTTTTCAAAGGGATGTGGCTTGAATTCCCCATCTTTACAGAATGTGGCTTTAATTCCATAATAATACTTTCACAACTAGTTGGATAATGTCACTAGTCTCTTCAAAGGGACATCATCAAATTTTGAGTATGGCATGAATGCATATGATTTTTTTTCTTGTATTTCAGACGTCTGTTGTAACAATTAGGCGGGTGCTGGAAAGATTGGCTGTCCATCATGTTTCACAAAGAATGGCATGGAAACTTCTTAAAGGTATTAGATCTTATTATATGTTGTTACAATTAGTTCTTAGGTCCTTTTCACTAAGCTATTGATCAAATTAATGAGAACTTTTCAAATTGGTATGCATGAGTAATATCCATGCTATATTTATTTCATTTAATTTAATTTCTGATGACTGGACTTTCAAGGCCTGTGGGAATTTGGACATACTAGTCATCATGTTTTAGATGCTCCTTTTTTTTCCTTAAAACAATCATAAGTTACTAGAACCTCTTTGCTTATGATGACTAATGTTTGTTACAGATCAAAGAATCTAGCCACCTTAAAATTCCTTCAGTATTCCTGGTTGTAGGTTCTACTTAAAAACCCTTTAGGTCCTAATATAAATTTTTTAAAAGCGATCAATACTCTTAATCTCTTAATTTATTGGGAAAGATGTGCCAATGATACACAAGATTGGATAACTATACTCACAATGATCTTGACGCTATAAAAGTGATTCTTTCTTAAAGTATAAGAAACAGTTTGACTCCTCAACAAGGTACTTAATCCTACAAGATTTGTTCTTAGGCCTAAGAACATGTAGCCCTCATTATGATTCCATGTTGGAAAAGATTTGTTTAAGAGTCCTCAAAGATGATTGTCTGGCAAAGCCATGAGAATGCTCGAGGGTTTTCTGGATTTGATTGGCATAGCTTCAGGGAAGCCAAAGGATCTTCAAGTATCTTTTGGCATAGCTTTCATTCCACCAAGTTGAAGTGAACTCCCATAGTTGCACTAGCATTGTGGTCTATCGGAGACCATTTTCCTTTTGCATTCTGAAGACGCATAAAGATAGGAAGGAAAAAAGAAAACACAAGAAGATGGTACATTGTTATACTTATGTTTACCTTCTTGACATCATTGCACTAAGATCAGTATATGGCATGTCGAGATCATCGCTGTTTGTCTATGTCACTTATCGTTCTCAACTTGCATTCTAGTTGCAGTTGCTGTTGTATCTTATGGATTTCATAATGCTATTTTCTTATTTAGGTGGATTACCAAAAATGGCCTTAATAGTTCATATCAAGGTTTTTAATTTCGGACTATACAGATGTACCAAGCTTTGCTCGCTATGGTATGGTACCAGTGTACCGAGCGGTATGCCAGGGCGTACCAAGCGGTACACCCTTCTTTTAAGAAGAAACCATCTCACATGCGGGCGAGGATGGTTTCTTCTTAAAAATAACCACCCGGTGGAGTGGGCGAGGATGGTTTCTTCTTGAAAGAAGAAGAAACCATCACCCCCTTTCCGTCTCTTAAGAGACGGAAAGGGGGTGAGCAAGGATGCGACGAGTCGCCTCCGTTCCCAACTCGAACTCATCCCCCATGAGGCACTCTGCAATGCTCCTGCGGTAGTCGGATTCGACAGGGATCCAACCAGGGCGAGCTTATCTCCCGCGCGCCCCCCCGCCCTCCATTGTCGCCCTCGTGGAGGAAGGCACCAAGAAGAGGCGAAGGAAAGCGGCAGTCTAACTTGGGCTAGGATTCCGCCCTTCGCTATTGATCACGACCTCCCCGACCACAACGGCCACGATCCCTTTGCCCCCCTACTGCGTTCCGCCCGATGGAGTGAGGACTCGCCCCCCTACCGCATTCCGCTCGATGGAGCACTTATTCGTGTCTCTCCACGTCCACCTTCCTTCTCCATCATACCTTCTTTGTCCAATGAACACCACAGACTCGTCTTCCTCGCCGTCGTGCTCCTCGTCCTATCTGCCCGGAAGCGGGCGGTTCGCGTGCTGGTCGACTAGCGAATCGGTACGTACCGCCCGTACGAGGTTCAAATCCTTGGTTCATATAGGATAATTTGAGATGTGACTGTTTCTTGTTCTGCTGCTTGACCTGATAAATGAGGTTCACAATGTGTTGTAGGTGTTATTAAGCTTTCTCCAACTCCCTAACTTGCATAAAATTAAGAAATTCGCTATCTTATTTTTTATTGAAGTAACATTTCGAGTATATGGCTCACCGGGATAAAGGGACAGGTATATTCCTTCAATGTTGGTTCGTGTAGGTGTCCAATTTTGTGGTGGTTTAAACTTTAAATGTCACAACTGCATTATCCATTTGTTTTTGCTACTGGTGATGAGAATAGACTAGCTATCATCTGGTAGAGGATTTGAGTTGATGCGCATAAATTTAGACATACATGTCAAATTCTTATCTTCTGATGAGTGGAAAAGATTGCCTGTTGAATGTTTTTAATTTTCTTTAATGTATATGGTTTTGCTTCAACTACTGACGGTTCTGAGTTTGGTTTGTCAGATGTTCCTAAGTCAGCCAAACGCAAAGCTGCAAGGGGTATGCCAACTCTGTCGTTCTTTTATAGTGTCAGCGGAACAACCTTCAGAGGTTAGGCTTTTCTTGTTTCTTACTTCCAATTTGATCTACTATTTATTTCTTTATTGATTCTTATGCTCTTCTGTTTTTCTATATTAGGACATTTGTTGGGTGTAGCCGCATCATGGATTGTCCAAGTGGTTATTGAGATCTACAGATGCTTTTTCCGTAAGAATATCAACAGCGATGAAGATATTAGCATCAATGAAAAAATCAGGCTTTTCAGGAGAAAGTTGTATGGGACAACTGTAAAGTGCAGCGCATCATTAGTTTTTGCATCTGTTGGAGCAGGCATTGGAGCTCTTTTTCATCCTTCAACCGGCCAGTGGATTGGTAAGCATATGTATTTATTTATACAAAATAACCATGAAAAAGGGCACATATGAATACTTTAGTTATGTCTTTGGAATTCAGCTTTTACCTGTGTCACATATTGCTGTACTGTTATTGAAGAACTAAGATAATTCTCCATAAATATAATATACTTGGTATTGAAAGAAATATCTTCTGGAATTTAATATATGAAAAGTAAGAATATAATCTACTTCTTTAAGCCCTACTTTGGGTTAGGATGCAAGTACCTGATCTTTCTTGATCACCACATAACTGAGGTAAACCTATAGATACTAGCATATAGATTCCATGCATAGACCTGTATAAATGCATGATGCGTAGCAAGAGAAACATGTACATGCTAATTTCTGGAAGAATGGCAATTCACAATCTGAATATTGCTACCCTATGTGTTCAACTATTAATGGACCATAACCACAAATTTTTACTTGAAGGTTGGGTTGCTAATTGGACTAGGAGGTAGAAAGGAAAGCTAGCAACGTGTGGGATAAATATATGTACGCCCTGAAGATGCTTTATACATGAGATCAAGCAAGATTATGATTGATGGAATATGATATTGATAAGTAATTACAGATATAAGAAAAAGGCAATTGTATGGTTGCTTTTCATTGTTTACCTGGTGTAGCTGCTGAGTGGTAGACACTGAAACTAGCTTACTTTACTAGATATATAACCTTCTCATGGTATGTAACAAGTCATTATTTTGTTTTATGGAGTAAATCCTGCTGCTAGGGTCCTGGTCAAGGTCAAGGCCCCGTTTAGAACAAATTTCATATTGTTGTTAAACTTCATCTGCAACTCTGTAAGTACAATTTAGGAACTTGTTACACAACAGAAGAAGCAATTCTCCTTCAAGCCATGGGTTTGATGGCAAGTTCATCTTAGCGGTCTAAATAATTTTCTTGACGAAGGGTTTTGTCTGCATTCCACAGGAACATATAGCACCTCATATTTAGGTGTGGACACTGTATTTTCTTTATAAGCAGACATGTTTTGCGTCAATAGATTGCACATTACTCCAATAGTTTGGTAGTATGATATTGTACTATATATATATATATATATATATATATATGAGTTGTATGTCTGCTTCGGTGGGTATTGATGATTCTTGTTCTCATTGTCAAGTTTGGAATGTGCCTTCCCTTGAAGCTGGAAAAGTGCTTTCCATATTTAGGCTAAGTTTACATGTTTGCTGACTCTAAAACCGGAGATAAATGATATTCTCTCTGTGCTAAGTCAACCTTCATACTCATGTATACTGACTTACTCTGCGTTGATGTTTCTGTAGGTTGTGCTCTTGGAGATTTTGCTGGGCCTATCATTGCCATAGTTTGTTTCGAGAAACTTCATTTGCAAATTTGAGAATGCAGCAACTAAGGTATTTTGCTAAAATATGGCACCTTTTCCTCTCTTGTTTGCCAGACAGATCTCTCATCACTTTCTTCCTCCAAGAATTTGTCAGTAAACGAGATGCTGATTCGGTAACAAATGGCACCTAGTTAAATAATTTTTGCCCCCACATTATTTAATTAGTCTAGTTCATAGTTTATGCATACTTGAAAATGCATTGAATAGCCAACCGGATGGGACTGAGAATGTTTGTAGAGCAAGCAATTGTTCCAAAATCTGGGAGGTGTTCAGACTGATGATGTTTGACCAATAATGAGCCAATTGTTCTTTCTGTTTCTTCTACACAATTATTTTCTTGACTACGAATCTCCTGTATAATTAAGTTTCGGGACATGTCGGTTTTCAATCATTCCAGCCATTGTTTTGTCTTCTAAATTGTCCTCCTTTTTCTACATAACTGTTGAGGATGTTGACTTAGATTTCATGATGATGATGCTAGAAATAAAAGTGCTTGATTGCCACGCACACAATGAAGTCTGTGGTGGTGCTGCTTTGCTGATTCAGAATTATAGTGGATCATTGCCCTAAATGAATGAGAATCCTATGAATCAACGTTATCATTAATTTGACATTCCAAATCTTAAAAAAAAACTTCCATGGGAAGACTCTTTTACGTAACGTTCCACAAATATGAACATGATTTTAATTGGATCACGATTGATCCCAAAAAGGATAGCTTAAGCTATTAAAAAGCTAAAACATTTGCGAATTCCAACAGTAGCCTTTGGCGTTAAGTTCCCATTAATTATTACATAATCTTTAGCAAATTAGTGGATGATTGGGATGAGACACAGTTGTAAGCTGGAGAATAAGCTCATGCCATCGCCGATTAGGGTTTTATATGTAAAAGACACCACTCTGTGGTGCATGATGGCATACATAACACTATCTATATACACACTTTGTGTTATTGTAGGTTACATAACAAAGCAAGCATTGGGGTTCTCGTCGCTGAAGGTTTGAGGTGTATAAGCGTACTCCACATAATCCCGAGAAGGCCAATACTCGTACTTGCTGATGTCGTCCTCTTCTTCTTTCTTCTCTTCCTCCTCTTGCTGCTGCTGCTTCTCCTCGTCGCCATTGTCCTCCTTCCTCTCCCCCTCTTCCTCCTTCTTCTCCTCCTCCGGCACGATGGAAGCTTGCTTCCTCGTCCTCCTGTGCACGTTCTCCGCCAAGTTCACCGGGTCTATGAATCCTGTGACGATCACTTGACTGCTGGCCAAGTCCGTCACCACCGACTCCACACCTACGAGCGATCCCCGATGAGTTAGTGATGTGACAAGAAGCTGCTGTTTTTAGTGCCTAGAAAGATTTGCTCACCGTCCATCTTCTTGATGCGCTTCTGCAGCACTTGAGCACACCTCTCACAGTGCATTCTGACCTTGAGAATGACCGTGATCGGCTTTGGCTGCATCCATGGGAAGAACAGACGAGGAACGAGGTTTACACCGAGTTGTGGGTAATAAATAGATTTGGAGAAGAAATAGTGGTTACCTCTTCTTTCGTCTCTTCTGGTGGGGCTTCGGCCTCCTCTTTCTTCTCCTCCTCCTCGGGGGGTTTTGGGAGGGGAGACATGAGCTCGACCTTCTTGCCTGTCTTCTTCTGAATTCTCTCACATATCTTTGCTGGATCTGCTGCCTTCCCCTTGATCACCACTGTCCGAGACTTGCAGTCCGTCTTCACATCCTCCACACCTGTTTTCATTTTAGGTGAAGCTAAGGATTCTTTCAGTATTTTTTGACCTCTTTATTGATCAGTATACGTTGACTTGCCGATCGTTGCAATACTACTTTCCAGTAGAGAGAGAGAGAGAGAGAGAGAGAGAGAGAGAGAGAGAGAGAGAGAGAGAAACTTACCTTCGTATCGTCTTAGCGATCGCTCAACTTTTCTTGCACAGCCCTCGCAGTGCATGTCCACTTTGAGAACAATCTCCGGGGGCTCCTCCTCCTTCGCCTCTGCTGCCTCTTCTTTGTTGTCTTCTTCCTTTTGCTCCTTCACAGTCAGAAGTATTTGCATGACTTCAGCAAACAGATTTAGGAACACGAAAACCACTATATGTTGATCAACTAAATCGCTTAAAGCATTCAGACTTAGGTTAATTAAAACATATAAAATCCTCTTAAGATCTCTATAATTCACTGCTGTTATTGGACAACAGTGCACGATGGAACTTACTTCACCCATACTAATACTTAATCTTAGTTCTTCGGATCCAAATGAAAAGGAGAGAGAGAGAGAGAGAGAGAGAGAGAGAGAGCTTGGCTTCTCAGTATATATTTTCTAGCCTTCTAATAGATGTTTGAAGAGTTGGAAGGGTATATATAGGCGTGAACAAGGGAGGGTGGGAGATTGTGCTATGTTGGCTAGTGGTACAGACCGTGAGGGAATATTAACGTCATGCAGTATGAAGTCTCTTTCTATCTTCAAGAAAGAGAAGCCACGCATCTCTCTCTGCCCACTGCAGGATAAGCATCGGCCACTCTTGATAAAGTACCTTTCACCTTTGTTAAGGCCTTCGTAATCGAAATAAAAGCCAATCATGCTGAGAGAGAGAGAGAGAGAGAGAGAGAGAGAGAGGGTTGCAGATAATTCCCAGGGCATGAATTAGTGGTGTGGGGGTGGGGGAGGACTTATCGCCATAGATTCCGAGCAGTCAGAGAGGACGGGGGAGAGAACTCCCCCAAGTTGTGGACAAACCCCCCACTGGTTAGCTCATCGGTATTGGGCGAAAGAGACCGGAGCCCGCGAGGCCCAGAGCCTCGCGGCCAATGGGTGGCTGGCGGGTCGTGGCGATAAGCATTGCCCCGCCGAGTCCCCCCTCATCCGGGTGGAGCAGAACAAAGCGGCCGGAGATAAAAGGAGCGGAGAACGGCGACAGAATTTTTGGATCTTTACGTGACCATCGCAGAGAATCTCACAAAGTCGATGGAGGGACCCACGAGCACACCGTTTTTGTCACGTCTTTATGAGAATATTCCTGTGGGTGTCGCGATCACGTGAACGTTCATACGTACCATTCACGAGTCCCGAAAAAGCTACTCGAATTTTTTATGTGATGGGGTGTTGACCTCACGCTCTCGTGGTCAACGTAGGGTAATTAGTGACTGATTCATAACAATGTCTCTGGTTGATTGAAGTCATATTGACGTACTCATTCGTATGGTTCGAAGTTGTACTTTCATGTTCGCAGTATATATTAGCATACTGTTTTTGTAATCATACGATTCATACATCGTAATTAATTTTTCTTAGGGTCTCTCCGTGCACATTAGCTTTTTATACATACTGCAGAAATCATGCAGTTTCCATATTGATGATCTCTGCAGTCTTTGTGGCAATTAAGTTCCCGACAGTATATGCATCAATGAATGTTCTAGTTGTTCTCTCACTGAACCTTCTAGCTTTGAGGGTTCATTAAATCTTTCTAGGAGGCTAAAAGATAGCAGAGAACCCTTCACCGAAAGTGTCGTGCTAAGGATTCTGGTGTGTGATGCTGATGCTCCTTTGACACGTTTTACCTGCACACAATCTAATTTGCTATTGATGTGCGGTCATGTCGCAACGTGAGATGATGAATCAACCCGATAAGGTTGTGCAAGCTCGCTTTCGCGATCCTTCGACGTGGTGTCTTGGTCTCGACCCGTAGTTGGGATCCTCGTGGGTGGTTGGGCGATCAGCACTCCTCTCCTGCACAAAGGCCTTGTCTGAGCTGTTGGTGTTCGGCTTGGCCCCTCCAACGATCAAGTCAGGGGTAGAGTTGATTAGATGAATGTGGTTTCTACTAAGTTGCCCCCCTTTTACCAATGGTGGTCTGGGGTATTTATACTTGCCTAGGGACTTATCGTACAGGGAACATGTCATCATTGTGGTGCCTAACACGCCGCCAATCACCTATTGTTAGGGGGCCTGTAGGCTGGTCAACCCGTCGCGTTCGGCCTGTCACGCTACTGTCCGCCCGCTGTCAAGGGCATTGCAGGCTCATTGCATATCGCGCTCGCTCTGTCATGCCACCAGCCGCCTGCTGGCAAGGGTGCCGCAAGCTAGTTGACTTGTTGTGTCTGCTCTGCCATGTCGTCGACCCCTTGTTGCGCTGTCGGTCGTCTACTATCAGGTGCGCTGCAAACCAGGTTGGGACTCTGGCTCTCGCAGTTGGACTTGCCAAGGCCACGTTGGCACCCGACCTGCTCTCCGATTGGGAAACTATCCAATGTGGCCGAGGGGGGGTGTGGTGTTTTGATCATTGGTGACTCGACCATTATTAGGCCTATCATTCTCTCTCGCAGAAATCCTTTCTGTTACATCCTCATGACGTGTACCTGGGAAGGATTATAGCGGAGCTTGGATCTTTGGAATGTGTTGGGGGCAAGCTGACGATTGGACTAAATGCGGTCGAGGTATGTAACTCGAGCACAAGGGGATTGAAGGTGGCCGGGGTATGTAACTCGGGCGCAACTGGACTGAAGGTGGCCGAGGTATGCAACTCGAGTACAATTGGACTGAAGGTGGCCAAGGTATGCAACTCAGACACAACTAGAGTGAAGGTGGTCAAGGTCTGCAACTTGGGCGCAACTGGATTGAAGATGGCCGAGGTATGCAACTCAAGCACAACTAGACTGAAGGTGGCTGAGGTATATAACTCAGGCACAACTAGACAGAAGGTGGTCGAGGTATGCAACTCGAGCACAATTGGATTGAAGGTGGACGAGGTATGCAACTCAGGCACAACTAGACTGAAGGTGGTCGAGGTATGCAACTCGGGCACAACTAGACTGAAGATGACCGAGGTCTGCAACTCGAGCGCAACTGGACTGAAGGTGGCTGAGGTATGTAACTCAGGCACAATTGGAATGAATGTGGCCGGGGTCTGTTACCATATGGTGAGGATATATGGGTCCAGGAGCTTGGGCGCGAAGATAGCATAACTATGGTCCTCTCATGCGCAGCACACACAATTTCCGTAGGGGCCCTGCTGGGCTGATGTGGTCATCTCCCCATGCAGAACCATATTTATTGAGACCGTGGGTTCCCTATGCAGTGTTCTATCTCTACCTTGGGCATGTGAACCGTCGCCCAAAGGTTTTATAACTCCTGGACCCCTTTTGCCCTCGTCTCAGCTTCTTCTGTCCTTCTCCTACTCCCTTCATTCCCTTAATCAGGTCAAATGTCCTCCTCAGGTTCATCTAGTGTCATGGCCATTCCTTCTACTAGTTCAGGAGGAACGCAGTCGGAGGGTCCCGAGGCTAGTGTCTTAGGGTCCTCATCTTCAGGGGTTCCCTCCCCGGTTGATGCTAAGTCAGAGAGAGACCTTGACATCATGAAGTCTTGTCATGACGTAGTCTCGGTCATAAGTGAGGAGGCCCTTGGGCCTATCCGGGAGTGTTATGGCATTCCCGAGGAGTATGTGCTACGGGCTCCTTCGGCCGAGTAGCAACCTTACAGTGTCCGGTCCTCCGAGATAAGCATCTCAATAGACACACTGGAGGCCAATTTGCGTTTTCCTTTACATCCCACCATTGTAGAGTGCCTCAAGTGGTGGAGGATCTCTTTAAGTCAGATGGTGCCTAACTCATGACACTATCTCATTGCATTCCTCGGTGAGTGTCGAGGCGCGGGTATCGTTCCCACCCGGACCTTATTCTTCACCTATTTTCGTCTTTGTAAGAGTTGGGGGAGGGGTACTATTTGATAACCCAAGCTGGTTTTAAGGTCAGTGGTGCATTGACCAACAACAAAGGTTGAAAGGTTCGGTACTTCTTTATTGGTAGTCCGAGTTGGGGTTTCAGAGTTGAATGGTTGATTCATCTGATCAGCAACATTCCCCCCCTTACTGTCCAAGGAGTTTGTTATGGTCAATAGGGTGAAGGGAATTCTCCCCCTTTCTCGAGCAATTTGGGACATGACCGAGATGTGGTTGGTCAAGGCGGGGCTCAGTCCCGCTTCTCGGGGTATATCTGCCTTTGATGCTTTATCACATATTTGTCGCTTAGTATAATCCTAACTTGTTGGTTGGAATGCAGGTGCCATGGATCTAAATGCTCTGCGCAGGAAGCCCAGGATGCCGAGCGCGAAGAACACCACGGCTGTTGGAGCTGAGAGCTCTCCATAGGACGTGGAAGAGATCCGCGTGGAGGTCACGACGAAAAGGTTGGTCGAGAGTTTGACCCCCGACCAGGCGGTTACTAGCCAACCTGGGAAGTGGGTCAAGATAGCAGTGAGAAAGCACAAGTCTCGTTGCGGTGAGGGAAGCTCCTGGTAGGCAGCTTGGGAAAAAGAGTTGGCGGCTTAGGCTGAGGAGGGTTCGTCCCCATCCTACCCCCGACCACGATCAATGAAGGACTTGTGCAGAATGTGAGTCTACCCTAATGATGAGGGCTACTACATCGTTCAGATGTCCAACTAGGCCCCGAAGGACCTGAATGCCATGATGCGAGCTTGGTGGCTGAACCTCTCATATACAACCAAAGTTTGGGATGACTCCTAAGTAACCTTGGAGTTTGGGCGGGGAGTCTTGCACCCGACGCTCACGAAGGATCTCTACACCTTGCCGCCCGAGATCTTGATGGCTCAAGTGGCGAAACAAATCGCATAGGTAAGTCACATCTCGGGATTTTGCCATTTTCATCTTTCTCCATTTATTTCCTTAACCCTCGTTTTGTATACTACATGGGCATAATTATCAGATGGCCCTTTTGGATAGGGTCCACGACGTAGGGCGATTGGTGACCCTCATGGGAAACCGGGCGTCCCGCCTTGAGGTGGAGGTCGCCAAACTAAAGCCAGAGGGGGACCCGGAGCAGTTGGCCGTCGCTTGACAGCAAGTGGATGAGCTTCATGCAGACAACGCCAAGCTGAAGTCAAGACTAGATGAATTGGCCTGTCGATCGGAACAAGTCGACAAGGAGCTAAACGAGCTTCGGGAAGGCTTGGTGGAGAGTCATCACCATGTCTGAGAGCAAAAAGTGGATCGTCACAAGGCATACGACAAGCTACTGAGGCTGATGAGGGAGAACAAGACCCTGAAAATTGAGCTCCCAAGCAAGAGCGTCACTGACTACAAATAGTCGATCGGGTTTGGGTGGGGACTGCAGCGGATGGGGCAAGTCTCCTATGGATATGGGTATCGGGTTGCCTTGGCCCGCTTCCAGACCTGGTATCCTGACCTAGAGGTGGACAATGACCCTTTTACTGAGAAGCCCGAAGATAGCTCAGTGCCAATGGAGACTCATCAGGGGTTTCATGATTCTATCCCTCTTGAAGAGTGATCGGGAGCTTTTTGCTATTTCTATATTTTATGGGATATTCTCTCCCTCTTTTTTGGTAGGTCGAAATAAGTGTTTGTCATGCACCCTCGACCTCAGTCTCGGGGCTCGACCAGACTTGACTGATTTTTATAATCGACATCATTTGTAACCACACATTTCTATTAATGCAAACAACATTTTGGTTCTAGACCTATGCATAGAACTTTCGCAGATTAGATATGTTCTAGGTTCTTGGCAACTATTTGTCATCTAAGTTCATGAGAATGTAAGGGCCTTCTCAGACCACTTTGATGACTCGGTATTGACCCTCCCAGGTCGGTGCCAGTTTTCCTCGAGTTTGGGTTGGATCACTTACCTCGGCTTTCCGCAGGACGAGGTCACCCGTGGTTACTTACCGAGGATGTACTTTGCTATTGTAGAGCCTTGCGATGGTTTTCTTGTATGTGAGTTCCCAGAGATGTGCCTCAGCACGCCTTTCCTCCAACAAGTCCAAGTTCTCACGTAGTTGCGCATCTGAGGTGTCTTTTTCATAATGCTTGATTTTGAGCGTCAGGAATACCATCTCGGGCAGTAAGACCACCTCGGTCCTAAAGGCATGGCTAAATAGGGATTCAACCATTGATGTTTCAAGGTTGTTCTTAAAGCCCATAGGATGCTAGGGAGCTCGTCGGCCCAAGTTCCTCGGGCGCCAACAACTCTCTTCTTCAGGCCTTCAAGGATGGCTCAATTGGTTACTTCGGTGAGCATATTGGCTTAGGGATGTGTAACCGAGCTGAACTTGAGCTAAATGTTGAAGCCTTGGCAGAAATCTTTGAACTTTTGGTTGTTGAATTGCGTCTCATTGTCCGTGATAATAACTTTGGGTATGCTGAACTTGGTGATGATATTCTTCTAAACGAAATTTTTGACTTGCTTCTTTGTGATCGAGGCTAGTGGTTCGGCTTCGACCCTCTTGGTGAAGTAGTCGACTCTCACTATGAGGAACTTTCATTATCCCGAGGAAGGGGAGAACAAGCCGAGCAGGTCCATTCCCTGCTGGGCGAATGGCCAGGCCATATTGGACATTGTCATGGGAGTCGCCGGTTGGTGTTGTACATGAGCATGACATTGACACTGTTCACATTTTTGTACATAGGTTTGAGCATCCTTGGGCATTGTCAGCCAATAGTAGCCTGCCTGAGGATTTTGTAAGTGAAGGTATGAGCTCTGATATGCTCCCCACACACCCCCTTGTGTACCTCAGTGAGCATCGTCTGTGCTTCGCTCGGGCGTAGGCATCACAGCAGAGGTCGGCTGAAGCCTCTCCTGTAGAAGCGCCTGTTGATCACGCACTACTAGGATCAAGACCGCTTCACCTGGCACACCTCATCTACCTCCTCGGGGAGGACGCCATCCATCTTGAATCAGATAAGTTGGTTGAGCCAACATCCCCTTGCTTCTAATGCCACCACCTTGGGTTCACTGATGAAAGGTTGGGTGAGCTTGGTCAGCGAGCAGTTCGCTCGTTGATGCTTTGGTCTGAAGCAAGCTTCAATAAAGAGTCTGTGCATGAATTTTTGGTTCGTGGCACCTTGACGATAGTGAAATGCCAAAAGGTGTTGATCAGTCATCGTGCCTCGGTCAGGTATTTCACCATGGTATCGTCTCATGCCTCGAACTCTCCTCGGACTTGTCCAGCTACCAATTGGGAGTCGGTGAAGGTTTTAATCTCCTCCACTTTCAGTTCCACTGCCAACCTTAATCCGGAGAGTAACGCCTCATATTATGCTTCGTTATTGGTGGCTTTGAAGTCGAGGCGAAGGGCCTGCTCATATATCTGGTTTGTCGAACTCTTTAGTACAAGGCCAACATCCCCTCTCTTGGCATTCACCAATTCATACACATATAGCCTCTAAACTGAGAGTGAGTTGCGTGGATCCTACGCGGGAGTAAGTTCCGCAATCAAATTGGCCATTGCTTGCGTTTTTATAGCCGTTATAGACACGTACTCAAGATCGAACTCCCCCAGCTCGACCGACCACTTGAGCATATGGCCTGCGATATTAAATTTAGATAAAATTTGATGAAGTGGTTAGTCAATTATTACCTTAATGGGGTGCCCCTAAAAATATGGTCTGAGCCTTCTTGCAGCCATCACCAGAGATAGGGCTAGCTTCTCGACCTGTGGGTGCCACCCCTTTGGGCTGTTGAGGATGTGACTTGAGAAATACACTAACCTCTCTCCCTCCTTGCCTACCATAACTAGGACCGAGCTAATGGACATTGTCGACGCTGCTAAGTATAGCCCGAGGGGTTCCCCCGGGAAAACTACGGTGAGTTGTGGCAGCTAGAAGAGACACGCCTTTAGCTCTCAGAAAGCCTCTTCACTCCGCGGAGTCCAACAGAAATGTTTTGCCTTTTTTAAGGTGCGAAAGAAGGGACAAGTTTTATCACCGGCCCGAGAGATGAACCGGCTCAAAGCTACCAATCTCCTTGTAAGCTATTGTACCTCCTTTATCGTTCAGGGGGACCTCATTTGAAGGATTGCCTTTATCTTTTCCAAGTTGGGTCGATCCCACATTGGTGGATCATAAAGCCAAGGAATTTTCCCCAAGTGACCTCGAAGATACATTTGCTAGGGTTGAGCCGCATTCCGATGCGTCACATGGTTAGGAGCGCTTCTGCTAAATTCCTCAAATGGTTTCCCGAGGGTCTGCTCTTTATAATCATATCGTCAACATAAACTTCCATGATACTGTCGATTTGGTCCTTGAACAAGTCATTCACCATCCTCTGATAAGTGGCACTAGTGTTTTTTAATCTGAATGACATTACTATGAAGCAGTACGTGTCGACATGTATGATGAAGGTCGTGCTCTCCCGGTCTCGAGGTGCCATTCAGATCTAATTGTATTTCGAGTACGTGGCGTCGACTAGTTGATCAATGCGAGGCAAGGGATAATAATCTTTTAGGTAAGCCCGATTTAGATCAATGTAGTCAATATACATCCGTCAGTTTCCATTGGGCTTTTTAACCAATACAACGTTCGATAACCAGGTCGAGTATGTGACTTCTATGATGAAGTTGGCTTCAGGTAGCCATGTCACCTCTTCCTCGATGACCCGTTGACACTCCGGGGTGAACCTCTACAACTTTTGCATGACTGGTCGGGCACCAAGGATTATGTTGAGGTAGTACTGGGCCTCGTTTGGATTAACACTGGTGATCTCTTCCGAGGTCCACGCAAACAGGTCGACATTTTTTTTAGAAACTCTATCATTTTGACCTATTGTTTGCTCTAGAGTGCTGAGCCAATTTTCAAGGTCTTGTCGGGCTGTTTGGGGTTAGTGGTGACCTCTTTTATGCCTTCGACCAACTCGGGGTTCAAAGTGAGTTTGATGGATCCTCTTGGGTCGGTCCCCGAGCTCATTGTTCTGGGCTTCTTCGAGAGTGTTGTGGTGGTTAAGTAGCACTATCGGGACTCCCATGGATCGTTGCGGGCTTCGCCAACCCTAGTGTTAATCAGGAACTTCATGGAGCGATGGAATGTCAACACTATAGCCCTCAACTTGTTAAGCATTGGTCAGCCAATTATAGTATTGTATGCCAATGGGAGGTCAACCACCATGAAGATGACCATTAATGTCTTGGTACATGGCTCCTCGCCAATCATCATCAACAAGGTCATGGTTTCGAGAGGTGAGATGGAATCTCCTGTGAACCCTATCAACATGGATGTCAGTGGGGTTAAATCCTAGTCGGTTAGACCTAGCTTCTGGAAAGCTTCGAAATATAAAATGTTTGCGGGCACTCCTTATGTCTATCATTATTTGCTTGACTCGGGCGTTGGTGATGCGTATGGTAATGACTATGGCATCGTCATGATCTGTGTATTCTTCTCCCTCGGGTCGGAAACTGATCTCTGGGTCTAGGCGGCACCTCGGCCTCTTCTCGACTATGGCCCTGGCATAGATCTTGCACGTCGAGGCGCTATCTCCTCCCGCAGCCAGTCCACCAACTATGACATCAATCTGTCTTTCAATTTGGTCGACCGGGTGCGATCACCGATCCTTTTCTGGTCGCCTGTCAGGGTTGTCTCCTTGTTTTCGGACATAATGGTCGAGGTGTCCTTGGCGGATCAAGTCTTCGATCTGGTTTTTGAGGTCCCAACATTCCTCGGTGTCATGGTCGTATTCACGATGGAAATGATAATATCTTCCTCGGTCCCTTTCCTTGGGACGAGTCTTGATGCAATTCGGAGGTGCCAGGAGTTCCTTTCCCCTTATTTGGAGGAAAATCTCGGTTCACATGGAGTTGAGGGGCATTATCGGGGGTTGTGTGCGGCTGAAGTCCGACCCCTCTATCCTCCTCCTTGAGGCCCCGAGGTTGGTCCTCGGGACTGTTTAGCTCGGGGGCACTTCTACTATTTGCGTTTACCGGCAATTAGGGTCTCAGCCGCAATGAAATGGTTTGCCCTCTATATCATCCCAGGAATCGTGATTGGGGCTTTTTCCACCAATGACAAGAACAGCTTGGATGGGCGTATCCCCATAAAAAATGCTTGGATAACTAAAGATGGATGCGCATCGGGATCACTCATGTTTTGATCATGAATCGACTAACGAAATGGGCGAGCAGCTCTTCCCTTCCTTAGGTAATGCCGAGGAGTGAGGCGGTTGTGGGTTTTGGTCGGGCGCTTGCCAAAAAATTTTGCTCTAGTTCCTTTGCAGGCTAGTCGAAGGAGAAAATGGATGTCGGGCTGAGTCGGCTATACCACATCCGAGCTGGTCCCCTCAAGGTGGTCGGGAAGACCCGACGCATGAATGCGTTGGACGAGTCGTACAATGCCATCTGAGCTCGAAAAGCCGCTACATACTCGAACGGATCCGAGCTTCCGTCATATGACTCCAAAGCGGGCAACCTGAAGCTGGTTGGTATTGGCTTGTCTTGTATCTCGGGGGCGAAGGGTGATCCACGCTTGGAGCTCTTGCCATCTTCCTCCTTTGATTTGGTGACCTCCTTCTATACCTCATCCAACCATTTGTTTCCATGTCGGAGCTGCACTCGGAGTGAGTCGGTTGAGTTCGACGATAACGTGCCTGGCTCCTGCGGGGTGTGGATTGTCCCATGTCCATTAGTCCCGCACAAGGGGCCGAAGGTGCGACCATGACTTGAGGAATGGTTACGGTGGTAGGAGTTAGTGGGATTGCTTCCTTGGTCACCTGATTGGGGAAGAGACTAGAAAGGCGATCTTGAGACATGGGCCCTTCTTCTAGCGCCAAATGTTGGGATCGTGCTGCAACATGGGATGATGAGTCAGCCCGATGAGGTTGCCTGTGTGCATAAGCTCACTTCCGCGGTCCTTCGATGTGGCACCTTGGTCCTGACCTATAGTCAGGATCCTCATGGGTGGTTGGGCGGTCAACGCTCCTCTCTTAAACAAAGGCCTTGGCCGAGCTATTAGTGCTCGGTCTGGCCCCTCCGATGATCAAGTCACGGGTGGAGTTGATTGGATGAATGTGGTTTCTACTGAGTTGCCCCCCTTTACCAGTGGTGGTCTAGGGTATTTATACCTGCGTAGGGACTCATCGCACGGGGAACACGTCATCATTGCAGTGCCTGACACGCCGCCACTACCTACTGTCAAGGGGCCTGCAGGCTGGTTCGCCCATTGTGTTCGCGCCACGCCGCCTACCCACCGTGGGCGCGGGTTGGTCGGCCTATCGCTCTATCAGCCACCAACCGCCTGGGTGCCGCAGTCGGTTCCGCTTGCATCTGCTCTGCCATGCCACCGACCCTCTGCCACACTGTTGATCGTCTATTGTCAGGTGCGCTGTGGACCAGGTTGGGACTCCGGCTCTCCAGTTGGACTTACCAAGGCCACGTCGACACTCGACCTGCTCTCCGATTGGGAAACTATCCGATGTGGCTGAGATGGGGGTGTGGTGTTATGATCGTTGGTGAGTCGACCATTATTAGGCCTATTAGTAAGGATTCTGGTGTGTGATGTTGATGCTTCTTTGACATTTGTCACCTGCACACAATCGGATTTGCCGCTGATGTAAGATAGGCTTATAATTGAGTATGAATGATGATAAGTTCAATTGCCTCGGTTCAAGTTCTTCCTGTAGCCTAAGGATGGAGCTGTGCACATACATATATGTTTATCCAGAAACCCTAATCCATAGTTTGAACATGCAAATGAGAAGATGGAGGCTTCTTCTTCTTTGCAGTGTGTACAAAAAATTCTTCATGCACAAGCTTTATTTCACACAAGTCTAGTGGTCCAAGCAAAGCAGGAAAACACAAATGATCCACAGGTAGAGTCCATATGATTCTGGTGTTGAAAGAAGGTGGAAGGCCAGCCGAGTGATATGAGAGGGCTAAAGAGTGGTGAGGAGCAAATGGTGCAAACCCACCAGCATATCTGATAGACTTGGATGTGTCAGTTCATGGCCAAGTTCTTCCAAAAAGACTTTTTGTTGCTGGTCCACCCACTTCCATTTGTTGATGATAGTAGAATTGACATCCACTGATCCAAACATAAAACATTCACATCTCTCTCTCTCTCTCTCTCTCTCTCTCTATATATATATATATATATATATATCCTTTTATACAGAATAATTATAATAAAAAAGCTAACTCATTAGCTTAATAAACTTAGAATCATGTGATCACTGGTTACTTCATCTTTGACTCTTCAAGAGACTCTTGTGTGTATATATATATATAGATACAAGTTTTTGAAGTTGTTCTGAAGTCCTTACAATTCTCGTACTTGACCCATAAATGAAATCAGATTCTAAGAAGAAAAGCTTTCCGCAAAACTGTTTCATTGCATCCATAGATTGTTTATTCTAATGCTGTTTCATTGTATTCTGAGAGCATATCTATGAGTTAGCAATACACTTTAAATTAGTCCACATTAGTTTACATGTTAGGAGTGAGGAGAAGACACTGTTTAACTAGTGAGGCAAACGTGCCTCTTCACTTCCTTAGGTTTATATCATCTTTAGGCTTATATCAAGCAAACATAAACTAAATGTGTTTGACAAAGCACAACATGTAAGTGATGCAGGATACGAACAACAGAGGTTGACAAAGCAGTCAAACTTTTTAGGATGACAATACCTAAAAAAAAATTATAGATGTCAAGCTTGCCTCATCCGTAAGCAGGAAAGCTTGAACTTGCTCATCTGACAGCGGTCTTAGTCTTCCACGAGTACATGTCTTCCATGTCGACAAGAGTAATCGATTGTTTTATTTTATAGAATATGCAAGTGAAATTTATCTGATGCATGATTTGCAAGTATAGTTATCTATGCTTTTAGCTTAATTGAGGTGAGCATGGAAGCAGGGTGTGCATCAGAAGATTAGGCTTGCTCGACATTTTCCATACTAGGTCAGAGAAGTCAACACAGTTTGATTCTGCCCGTGTACACATAGACGTCCGAAGATTCTTCATTAGTGCTCGAGGGATGTGCTGACTCCTCGAGACATCAGCTAGTAGGTCGCGGAACGGAGTGGTCGTCTCGCGCTAGAGCTCGGGGTTTGTTGCGATGTCCTGGGAGGAGTTGTTTGTCCTCGGTCGGAAGACCTTGCTTGGTTGACCTATGTGAGCAAAACTTCTCTTTTTGCGAGCGCGTCCTTCCGCTCCCTAGTTGATGCTCTGGTCGTCGACGCTTGCGCCAAGGCCATGGTTGTGGGGGGGGGGGGAGGGGTGGTGGTGCTGTCCCGACTCGGCCCCTCCGACGGTCAAGTCAACGAGATGAATTACTTTGTGTAGTGTATGTATTATCAAAGAAAGTCCCCTTACTTACTTGCTGGGTACCTTTTATACTACCTGGGGAGGCAGAAGTCATACGAGATGGATTAATGCGTGCAGGTGATAGGTCGATCGTCGTACGCTGATCGGTGGTTAAACCCCTAACATATCTACCAATTTCGACTATTGTACTGACTGCCTCTATTACGTATCTACAGTAAGTATAATCCTTCGAGGGATCGTTGTTTAGATTGAAACATGTCTTTCCACTAGGCATCATTCGTAGGGGACGTACGGAATGAGCCCCTGCGGTAGAGATAGAGGGTGCAACCTGGCTAAGTACCTTGAGCGATGAGCCGGGACAATATTTCTTCCCGAGACCTTGGTCTGAGCTAAATCAGATATGTCTAATCGACTTTTCAAATGTGACATGAAAGTATTCGTTGGATGAGTCATTATATACACTATCAAAATTGATCTTTTATTGGCCAATGTTAGGAGAATAGAGATTGCCGATCGGTGCACCTATCAGGAAGTTTGGAAAATGCTTCCTATTCACGCTTGGTTTTGACTTTGGGTATCGAGTGGCATAAAAAAATTTGGACTTTAGAAAATAGTTATAACGATGAGTGGATCAGCTGGTAACGTCAGAAAAATGATACAGATTAAGTTTGAAAGATGTTAGAAAATATTTATGTCCCTTGGATCAATGTCACACCCTAGAGTTATTAAAAAAAAATCAGTATTTTAAATTTTATAATTTACAGAAGATATTGTTTCTCTTTGAATGTAAAATTTTTACGACACTAAATAATTTTAACTAAAAAAAATCACGTCTTCTTCGTAAGACTGTGAGAAAGTCTTTTATATCAAAACCCCAAATCTATCATAAACTAGTATGTTACTTTCAAATAAATATAAGATAAAAACGGCAAGTATGTTATTATGAGATAGTCTTTTCTATCAAAACCCAAAATCTATTATAATTCATTCATGCTTATATTCAAAAAATGATAATATAATAAAATATTATGAGATGTGATGTAGTAATTTGTTAGACTATATTTTTCGAGCTCCTTCCATATTTGACTACTTAGCATAATCACATATACTAAATGATAATAATTATATCATTATTATGAATTTAATCTTTAAATATTATAAAATTATTTTGATCATTTTTAAAATGATACATTCAGATAATATGAGACACCAATCTCTCAATAGTCCTCAATCAACTAAAATCCTAATTTGATTATTTCAATGACATCAATTAGATTGAATTTAATTATGACTTATTTGAACCAACTTCTACTCTTTATTAAACCAGTTCAAAACCATTTTAGACTAATTTAATTAGATTTAATAGATTTCATGTGAGTCTCATGAGCTTGGACTAGTCAAAATGGTTTGGAACCAATTAGACTAATTTGGTTCAATCAACTAATGAGCTCAATCAAATTGGTCACATACACCACATATGTCTGTCATAGGTAATAGATTGGGTTGAGGTATAGTAGGTTAGACACAGGTGTGCACAACGTGTCTAACATTGATCTCATTATTGAGCAATCGTGTCTCGTAGATTGACCTGAGTTTTACTTGTAGGTTGGGTTAAGCTTTATTATTGAATTGAGTCACACTTGACTCGCGAGCTAGGTTGTAATTGATCATATGGGTTGGGTCGTATCGACCACATGGGCTCAGTCATACCTAATCACATAGGTTGAATCTTGATTAGTCACACAGATTGGGTCGTACTTGATCATGTAGGTTGGATCATTGGGTCATACTTATCGATTTGTTTGGGCAATCAACTTAACTCAAGTCAAATCTCAATTTAACTTCTCTTATTAAATCATATTTTAATCATCTAAAGAATCTTTTAAAATATTAAAAATAATAATTAATCTCAAATTTATTTTTTTATGAAATAAATAATTTAAATTCGTGATCCTAAATTTCAAACTAATTAATCATAAAAATTCACTCATAATTTTTAAAATATAAATGTATCTAATGAAATAAATTAGAACTATCATCGATATTAAATTAAATAACAATTCTAACTTCCTAATTCAATGATCATTATTTATTAATATTAAAACTCTAAAATTTAAAATATGAATGAAAGGCAACAAAAGAGTAGAGGATGCTACTTGTACTCGGGACCCTCTCCTCTTTCCTTCGCTATCAGCTTTCGTGAGAATTGGGGGAAAGTAAATAGAATTATAATATATATTTCTTATGATTTACACATTAAAAAATAAAATAATTATTTTTAAAATCACATCATTTAGAAAAAATAACTAACTTGTTCACATCATAAAAATAACTTTTATGGTTCACATCATAAAAATAACTAACTTGCTCACATCGGAAAAATAAAATTAATTTTTTATGGTTCACATAAAAAAAAATAACTTGGACACGCCATTAATCATTAAGGAAACCAATTTTAATAATTTCTTTAACCATATAACACAAACACGATATTTGATCATTAAAAGAAGGTAACACATCAATTATGATTATTTAATTTATAGTAAAAGAGGAAAATATTCTGTCATTAGGATAAAATTAATAGCAAATCTGATACAAAATTGAAGTCATCAGCACCGTCGACTTGTAGCCTTTTTAAAGTAAAAGTCATTGTTGGAGGTGTCACGCTTCACTTCAACAAACTCGCTGTCTCTCTAATGGAATGGGTTTCTGTATCACCGACGAAAGCTTGTGGTGGTGCGTGTGCGTCCTCTCTAAATTTTCGAGGCAGCCATTCTTCCTGCTTATGCGTGTAGGTTTTTAGTGTAAACGTAGTATTCCATTTCAGTGTAAACCATCTACCACCATGTCCGGAGTGCAAGCATGCTTCACCTTCACCGGCTTACAATTCACGGTCACTCACTGCTCCCACAATCTTGTCGTGCCTGCTTCCCGAGAGATGATCGCATCGCCTCAGATCAAATGACGAGCACACAAAGCTAAGAAAGGTCGACGAAGGTGGCGCCACAAGGCAATAATGGACCACGTAATGCCAATAAGAACCCCGTGAAACAGGATGATCGGATTGAAGCATCACCGGTTACTTCTCAACGTTCTTCAAGGATCTAATCTGCAGCAATAACTCTCAAATCGCATTTTGTTTTTTTGTTTTTTTTTTTCCAGTGGCAGCAGTTGTTCTCGATGATGCTTGGACTCACTGTTGATGCACTAGAAAAAGATGAAAGTTGTTGCTTCCAAAGTGGCCTCTGGTTGCATCATCATCTTCTTCTTCGGACCCTCGCTGTCTGGCAATAAATTTAGAGCACAAATTGGTTGGCAGGTGCTAATCTGTCGTGACAGCTGAAGCATCAGCCTATCTCAAGAATCACCCAGAATTAAAAGAGTTAGCAAAACATCAAGTCGACGAAGTTATTAGGCATGCTATCTCATTCGTGGTAATCGATGTGAAAGGACCGATCTAGTACTGAGATATAATCGAAGGATTCGAGTAAGAAATCATTATCATAAAATGAGTTTATGACCGTGTTTCTATGTTTAACCTTTGCATTGCAGGCTGTGGTGCCCACTGGAGGTTGAAGGAAATCTACTTTGTCTGCATTCAGACACTAAATCTCACATGCAACAGGCTGATTGGAGCGGCTCACGGGTTTGACATGTTGGAAGGGCGTGGCGGGACACCGGACACCGTACGATTGGCTGGTAGGTGTATATATCACACCCTTTCCCTCTCCTTTTCCCTTCTGTCAATCCCACAGCTGGGATATCAATCTACTCACTCAATGGCAGAAAAGGTAAGCAATTCTTCTCGACCAGCTTTTACACTTTGTCTCCCCAAAAGAAAACCTTTCTTCTTCTTCTTCTTCTTCTTCTTTTTCTTCTTCTTCTTCTTCTTCTGCAGTGTGTAGTTCCAGTGATCTTGGAGGCTTGCTCTGTCACTCCTGTTCATAATGTTCTCTATTATTGATCTCTGTAAAGAAGGTTCTTTTTGTTTGCTTTTGATTCTTTGGTCGTGGATGATGCTTTTTGTTTGATCACACACTAGATTTTGTTTCGAAAGTCTACATTCTCTGATGATCAGTTTCTCTCTCTCTCTCTCTCTCTCTCTCTCTCTCTCTCTCTCTCTCCATGACTTACTGCAATCTTCATCCTGCAGTGGTGATCATTTGGTTTACATAATCTTTATGCAGATCTCGACGTTGATCTTAAAAGTTAATCTCGAATGCCACCTTTGTTACAAGAAGATAAGAAAGACCCTGTGCAAGCTCCAAGGTAATCGATGGATCAGCTCTCTGCTGCTTCACAACCTCATGATCATTCCACAGTGTGACTTAACAGATAATTGTCTTCTCCAGATAAGGAGAACATCAAAAGCATATCCTACGATGAGAAGAACGGGACGGTGACGATCTCCGGTCCCTTCGATCCCCACAGGCTGGCCAAGAAGCTCAAATGCAAGGCCTGCAAGGTGATCGAGGGCATCCAGATCAAGGAGGAGAAGGAGAAGAAACCAGACGAGAAGCAGAAAGCTGAGGCACCCAAACCGGCCGACAAGCCCAAGGAGGAGCCGAAGCAGAAGAAAGATGATGCGGGGAAGAAGGAAGAGCCGGAGAAGAAGAAGGCAGAGCCGGAGAAGAAGAATGCGGAGCCGGAGCGGGTGCCGGTGATGCTGACTCCTTACCTGTGGCCACCACCGGGTCCGGTCGTCTGCTGCCCCGGGCCATACTACGAGAGCTACTACGGAGGCACCAGGTGCTGCTCCTGCCAGAAGGTGAGCAACCCTCCTCCTCCGCCGCCGGCCTACGGTGGGCCCTACTACCCAGTACCTTGCGAAATCGTCTGTGAAGACGACCCGTCAACGCCATGCAGCGTGATGTGATCACCAATCCGGCCGGCCGGCCGCTTCTCCCCCTCCCCGCCATTCTCCTGTTGGTGTGCCACGTTAAAATAAGCACCAGAAGCTTACGGTTTGTGGGATCCGATTATTATTACTACAACATGAAATATCGCGTCATTTTATGTGAGACTGTTCGATATCTTTCAGAGTTCATGCTTTATTTGGGTGGCATGCACATTATAAAGGCCCACCACATGTAAAGGACCATCGTAAATTTAGTGGAAAGTGGTCATTAGATTCATCAGGGTGTTTGTTGTGCATGCAATGATTAGTGATGCCTTTCCCGTAGATAAATGCCGATTCATATCATGTAAACAAACGATATGCTCTGTAAAGCTTCCACGAAGAAGCCGATGGACTTATACCGATGATGTCTGAATCAATTCGATTCGACTTAGGTTTGTGCCTACAATAAGTTTGATTTGATCGAAGGTTTAAACACTTTTTAGGAGGGGACTCGACGGCTTGGATTACAATAAGATAATTTCAGTAAATAATAATAAATAATAAGTAATTTTGATTACAATACCCATATAACATTTTATAACAAAGTAATCAAGACTTTATTTTATGATACGAGCAAAATATTCTCTCGACCTTTTATTTTCATGATACGGGATGAATATTTTCTTGGATTGGTATATTAACTTTTGATTTTTTTATTTTTTATTATTCTGCACGTGTTTAATTGTGATTGAAAATATATTTCCCCTATTACAAGTTAAAAGAGCTATGAGGCCACACATATATATATACACTGATGAAGTCGTAAGTTGCACATTACGAACTAAATACACTCCTTTTTATTTTAATGAATTAGGTCGTGTTGGATCCCTATAGATGTGGTCAGGTTGAGATCGTTTATCCGAATTAGTTAAGAAAGATGAATAAAAAATATTTGAAAATATAAATGGATATTAGGGATCCACTCAAACATGACTCTCACTCGATCCTTAAATCAAAATTATTTTAAATAAAAAATATAAAATTTATATTGAGAGAGAAAAATATATCTTAGTATCCTATGAGGAGGCGCATTAAAAAAGATTTCAAAATTTTAATTATCGAGGGAATATTTTTTTGACTTTAGTATGATCTTATTAATAGTCCGTTTATTTCCTCACATCAGTTATTTAATAGTAAATGTTAAAAATCTTAAGTGAAAGTTTAGACTATACCCATTAATTATATGTATTTTTTATAAAAAAATATTTTGGACTCAATTATAAAGAAGGTTTATCATATATATATATATATATATATATATATATATATATATATATATATATATATATATATATATATATATATATATATATATATATATATATATATATATATATATATATATATAATATATATATGTATAATATATATATATATATATATATATATATATATATATATATGTATATATATATATATATATATATATATATATATATATATATATATATATATATATATATATATATATATATATATATATGTATGTATATATATGTATACATATATATATATATGTATACATATACATATGTATATATATATATGTATCTATATATATATCTATATATATATATATATATATATATATATATATATATATATATATATATATATATATATATATATATATATATATATGTATGTATTAAGAGGGATGTTATTAAGAGAGTCAATCGACATAGGTTTTAATATACCAAAATGATCGGTGTCGGGTTTAATTCCATTCACACTTTTGAGCTATACAAATCATATTTAGATTGCAAATGAGATGGGTGTAGGCAACCGACATTGGTATTGTGTTTGTGGCCGTAAAATTCCAATCCTAATTCTATTATGGATGGACGCACGTTTAAGACATGTTTTGTATGTTTCAACTTTTTCCGGTCTTTCTTTTAGCAATTGCATTATAGAGATTGACCAATTAAATGGTAGGTTTATGATGATAAATAAAAAATTAATGCAATTGCAGAGCTGTATAAGACAACAAAAAACCTTACTAATTAATCACTCAAGTTTATGCCATTTAATGCCGACTAATTACTCCTTTCGCGAAGTCATCGCAGAGAGAAAAAAAAAACTCAAATAATGATAATGATAATTTTTTAATTATAATCAAACACTTTAATATTAGGACGATATTGATTTCTCCAACTCAAACAAAATTTTTATGTATTGTGGTGTCTGATTCACATGTTTAAGCTGAATATTCCAAATCTCATTTATTGTATTATAAATAAAATCATAATTTGATGATGAGATACTAACTCATTGTATTCGAAAGATATCAATTAATCAGCTCTTTTAAGCTCATAAAAATGACTGTATTTTCATTTTTAATATTATTAATCTTTAAATATAATATATAATTCAATTATTAATACAGCCAAATGAACGGTTTTAGATCGACTGCTTGTGACCTTCCTAAAACTTGCATCGGCAATTAATGCCTACGAACACATTTAATTATTTTAATGAATACTTAATGTTAGAATCAAGCTTAAAGTCCATTAAACAGTTTCCTAAAACTAATAACAAAGAAGCGAAAAAAAATATTAAGAAATATGCTTTGAGACTTATGCCGTATAAAATGTAGTTCGTATACGTGTCTCGGATGCATACGTACATAGGCGTAGGCCAAAAGAACGCTTTTTAACGTGCGGCGACGCTGAAGTGTGTGTGTGTGATCGGCCTCCGCGGCTTTGTAGAGGCAGCGGGAGGACGCATCCCTTCCCCCTCGCTCCGTGACTGACCTCCAGTTCGCGCCCCGCCGCCGCCGCCGCCGCCGCCGCACCACTGCAGCGAGAAACCATGGGTTCGTGCCTTCTCGTCGCGCTTGAACCCCCTCGTTCATCTCGTCATCTGTTTTCCCTTTTCGGTCGGTCGAATTGATTCCTCGGGCTTTCTGGTATTGGTTCTTTATATTTCCTGCCGGAATCCCTATTTGTTCGCGTTCCCGTCCGTTGATTCTTTTTGCCCGATTTGTCTTCTTGATCCGTTTCGGAAGTTTCCTTGCTTCGATGGTAGAAAAGATAGCAGCACCTTTTTCGACTGTCTGAATTTGCTTGTGGTTTCAATGTTGGGGTACAGATGGAGCTTTGAGTTCTTCGTGGGACAGCGACGACGAGTACGAGAAATTCATCCGAAGAATGAACCCTCCAAGGTGTGAAATTTTGGTTCCGATCCACCCCATTTCTTCTTTTCCTTCTTTGATTTGTCTTGGTGGTTTCGGATTTCCCTCATCCGTTCCTCCCCTCTTAGGGTTGTCGTCGACAATGATTCTTGCGCAGACGCAACGGTTATTAGGGTAATTTCCGATGTCGCCCTGTTGATTACTTCTCGGTGTGCGTTTCTAGAGTTTGTCTCTGATGACGTCTATCCATGGCGTCGCTCTTTGTGGTTGGCATAGGTTGATAGCGCAAACAAACATGGGATTCTTTTGGAAGTAGTCCAGGTCCTTATGGACCTCAATCTCATCATCACCAAGGCTTACATATCCTCTGACGGAGGATGGTTTATGGATGGTATGCCATGGGCTTCGTAGCTCTTCTTGGTTCTGTGTGACTTCATCAAGATAGAGTCTTACTGACTAGAAAGTGAACTTGTTGGATCTTGACAGTATTTAACGTGAAGGATCGGGATGGGAACAAAATTGGGGAAGAAATGAAGCTGAACGAGATAAATGGTTTCATTCGCAAGGTAGAATGTTCATGCCATTCTCATGCTTTCTTTTATTTCACTATATTACCAATTGCATCTGATGTGACGAAGCTTTGCTTATAGTCCCTGGGGGAAGAATCTTCTTATATTCCGTCTCAAAGGAGATCCATAGATTTCACACCTTCCTCCGATCACACATCGATAGAATTGACCGGGACAGATAGGCCTGGCTTGCTCTCGGAAGTGTGTGCGGTTCTCACTGATCTAGAGTGCAATGTGGTGAACGCGCAAGTGTGGACACACAATACTAGGGCGGCAGCAGTGATGCAAGTGAGTGACAAGGGGACGGGCTCAGCTATTGCGGACCTGGAAAAGCTGTCTAGAATTAAGAAGCTCCTTTACAATGTGCTCAAAGGGAGCAATAAGAGCAGGGAAGCCAGGACAGCAGTGTCTATGGGAGCCACTCACACAGAGCGGAGGCTCCATCAGATGATGTTTGACGATAGGGATTATGAGCGATCCAGTGAGGATAATGGGAATGTGTGTCACCGACCAAAGGTTACTGTTGTTAATTGGTTCGACAAGGATTATTCAATGGTCACAATACGATGTAAGGATCGACCAAAGCTTCTTTTCGATACGGTTTGCACTTTGACCGATATGCAGTATGTGGTTTTCCATGGAAATGTGGATGCAGAGGGCCCAGAAGCTTATCAGGTACTTCATGCTGGCTTTTATTTTTCTTGTTTAACACATGAAAATAAACTCTCCATCACAAAAGGTATGATCTATCTTCTCCTTGTCCTGAAGGAGTACTATATTAGGCACATTGATGGGTCCCCAGTGAACTCAGAAGCTGAGAGGCAGCGAGTGATCCAGTGCCTTGAAGCAGCCATAGAGAGGAGAGTATCCGAGGTAATCATTGTGGTACAGTTCCAATTCTGGAGTTTAATTTAGTTGTTCTATTTTGCATTTGCATGTTAATAGACTTTATTTGTGTTTTGTCATTACGATTGTTGATTGCTCTGGTTGTTTTCACTAGTTGCTTGTCTATCTTGTCTGTGGTACCCTTTTCTTTTTTTTTTGAAGTTCTCTACGTGCAGAGAATAGGGAAAGAAGATGTTTACTAGTCAACCATCTGCTTAATATAATTTTTAACTCCACTGGTGTTCTGCATTTTTCAACTTCATTCACTTGCACGTTTTACCGTCAGTTCCAGAGGTTTTGCGATTCTACTTTTCAGGAAGATATTGGATTTGCATGTTTTTATAAAGATAAGCTTCAATGTCTTTAACCCATTGTTCTAAGAGTAAGATCCACTCCTCTTATTTGCTGGGTTTGATGTCAGAAACTAGTAAAAGAAAAGAAAATTACATCCATTTTGTTTTTGTTTTTTTTTCCATTAGCTACAGGGGTTTCTTCGATGTCTCAATAAAAGTGGGTCATATTTCTTTATCATGCATCTGCTCTAATCACCTCTAATGATCCATTCGTGTCGTATCTCAAGTGTCAACATTGCTTATCTTTGATGTATGGAGCAAATGGCTGTCAGGGTCTGAAGCTGGAGTTGTGTACGAGTGATCGAATGGGTTTGTTATCGGATGTCACAAGAATATTCCGTGAGAACGGTCTGACTGTTACAAGAGCAGAAGTGACCACAAAAGGAGGCAGAGTCTTCAACATATTTTATGTCCGCGATGCCGCTGGTAACTCGGTTGATCCAAAGACCATTGATGACATACGAGCAGAGATCGGCCAGACGGTGCTCCAAGTAAAAGGCCACTCCGATCACCTCAAATCCCCACAAGAATCTCGAGCCCGGTTCCTGCTCGGCAGTTTATTCAAATCCAGATCTCTCTACAATCTCGGATTTAATCAGGTCTTACACTTAGGCTAATGTTGTTCCCCTGTGTACATTATCATAATTCATTGATGTTTCACCATTCGGCAAGCAGCTGCTTTGCCATTGTGTTAGAATAATCCTCTAGTGAACTTGCTTCCCTCGTCTTATGATCCGAAACATGCTTGTAACTGTAGAAATCCCAAGAAATCCATATCATGTGCATACCAATTTAAATGTAATCCCCCATTTGCAGCTCCATTTCTGTGTGATATGCGTATGCTCTCTCTCTCTCTCTCTCCCTCCCTCCCTCCCTCTCCGACAGAACTGCTGCTATTGATTGATTCACTTGGTTCCAGGATCCGATAACTGTGTTCAAAGGTCAAGAGTTCCACTTGTTTCAACGACGAACGGCCTCGATGCATCCGGCGGCGTCAGTGACGCTCTCTGTCTCGTCCTCTACCTCCAGTCGTCGGGTGCAATTTGGATTCCTTCGTGTCGTCATTCAATTCGCCCGCCAAGTAAAGGACCCCTCCCCACACACAGATCGACCCACCGTTGATTCGACCTCCATCGACATCCCAAGAACCACGATTAAACCGTCATTGATTGATATCGCCCGGCGGATGAGCATTGACCTATGCACCGGACTTTGACCAGCACAGGCTATTGGCTGGCGCGTGGTGCACGATGACTCACTCACCTCGGTCGACCAAGTTGGATCCAATGGGAAGCGGCGGACTCCTCTTTTGCGTCTCCTTTAAGAATGCTTCTTCCACCGGCTTTCACCTTCGTGTCCACTGGAAGAAACCGCGGGTCCCACGTGGGTCCTCGCGTGATAGACGTGGGATTCGACGTGCATCTCACGTGTTTGTTCTGTCATTCCATAACCCAAAAGATTCTTTCTTTTCGTTTCGATCTGAATCATAAAATTTGAGGGGAAAAAAAGAATCTTCGAGTTACAGAAATAATATATTTGTTTATATAGATAAGATCATGTGAAGTGACAAGTTGTGCAAAGGGAGAATAAAGGAGGACAGCACCATGACTTCAACCTCTGTACTATACATAATTAGGCATCATGGAACAAAGAGACATTGTTCTTGTTTGAAGAAGATGATGGATCATGATTTGATTGGGTGTTTTAGTTCCACACGGATGCATTCTTGCCTCAATGATGAGTTTATACAAGCTAAAAAGATCCTCTTTTCCATGTTTTTATACACATACCAAACCTTATCGTTTTTGGATGTTAGCTAGATGTGGAGGTTGAGAGAGGAGAGTGGAGAGAGGGAGGAGAAGAAGTTCCACAATGGAATATGATTGGATGGATCACTTGACGCCTCATTCCTTGTCCATCATTACTACATACACAAACTGTTCGGTCCGACAGAAAAAGAGCCAAGTATTCCTTTCCATTCCAATCTCTAATCTCTCTCTCTCTCTCTCTCTCTCTCTCTCTCTCTCTCTCTTCCATAAGTTCAAATGAGATATCTGATGAACTTATGCATGATGTATGCAATGCTGAATAGATGGCTAAAGGGAGAAATTATACACTAGAAGTGACACTTTGCCTGCAAGGTCACACAAGTTCCTCTTGGTAAGCTTAAAATGAAGCTAAATATAGAAAAATAATCACTAGGTTTCATATGAACAGTTGCTTTATCACCTTACAGGAGAACAAGAATCCCCATCTGCCACTAACAAATCCATTTTTAAGAGTGCTGATCTAAACAAGTTGAGTAGCTGCAGTGCTTACTGCATTATCTGCCACCAAACGATTTGCTAAAAACATGCCCACTAAAGAAAGGGACCAATGTGGAGACCAGCTGACAGATTAAAGCCTGAAGCTTTGAGGTGGCAAACAAATGGCTGATTCATGCTGCATATCTTTTGCCTAACAGAAGAAACATAATTGTTGTCAATCATTGGTGTCTATAGATTTTGCAGTGTGGCCACAATGTAATGCCTTCTGAGTTAATTCTCAAATAGAAGATCTATATCTCGTGCTTTGAAAGCTAAATAGGGTCTCACTATACTGTTTCTTTTCCTTCTCCCCATCCTCTTTCGATTGTGGCCACTAATAGCCATAGCAACATTTGCATCACAACTACAAAATCTACACACGACAATAATGCCACAATATTATATGAATAGTCAAAAGTTGATGGTTGCATATATGGTTTCTGATAATATTGTAGAGTCGGCAGGTTGGGTAAGTTTATTAATTGATTTTTGATCAATAATTATCTTGATTTATTATATGAGTAATAAAGTAAATTCAAGAGAATAATATTCTTATCACTCGAGTATTCTTGGTCTCAAACAAACAATAACTTAAAAGTTACATGTATTATAGAGCAAACTCAATACTCACATATACCTGCATTAATTATATACCAACTTCTTCAATCTCATAGAATACACCTCACGCTCCAACACCTATCAATTCCTAAAATGATGTATAAGGAGTCCTTGATAATATTAAAAGATACTTTGTACTCAAAAATCTTATCAGAAACATCACATGCGTAGCAGAAAAAATAAAACAAAAAGGTCTCCTACGTTAATCAAATCATCATACGATGATCGATGCATGAAAAATCATAAAATAGAAAAATCTATTAGTTAAGTGTTAGATGTTTTACCTACAAAGATTGTATATCCCTGAAAACTAAGATCCATATGCATATTTGAAGGTCAGATGTCCCCCTCTTCTCCACATGGTGGATGTGATGACTACTAGTTACAGGTGCCCTGCAAGCCAATCACGTGAGTAATAGCACGGGTGACATGTTGTGTCATCTTTTTGCTTATGATTAATATTGGCATATTCTCACATTATATTATTTGTTACATATATATTGTGATATCTTTGGCAATGAGAATCGGATCATGATGAGATCACGATAATGAGATCGATTCACCTTTAAACACAAATCCTAAATAATCCCGATCATAAGTCACTCAAGAGGGACATTAAGATAACCGGACAGATCGGTGTACTATATATCCGTCCATATGATAGAGGTGACTGGTCTCATAGCCACTTGTGTAGAGACACTAAGGATATAATACATGTGCTCATTAGAGAATGAGTTCATTGATTGATCCACTTATGGAATGCTATATGGTTAATGATAACTAATGTTAGACAGTGATTCCATAGTCCCAGTTATGTATCTGGTCCTTAGACTTGAGACACCAAGGATACCTTGTATGAGTACTCTTTTCTTTGAGGTCAGACTTACAGGTTTGGAAAACTCCAGATCTAATACATCTGGTTATCGGGATTAGTAGCCAACCTTACGAAAGCAATCGAGTGTCAATAGAGGATCATCCACTCTCGGTATCATGAGAGGAATATCTCATATATGCTTGCTTAGATAAATCTCTGACCAGGGTCATTCGGATTGAGAGAGAAGTTCTCTGGTAGAATCCGAATAGAGCAAGACAACCGATTACGTGTGTGACCTGACAGTACCATGTCCAATGTACGATCTCTCGGATATTATTTGGATGAGGGATTATAGATACATGATAACTGTGGACAGATAGGTCTTATGAATTCAATCCCTCTATACCGTTTGGGGAGTATGGCGTAGTAGCTTAGTATGTCTATAGTCGATGAGTCAAGTGAATTATTATGAGGATAATAATTCATTATATCAAAAGGAGTTCTAATGGGAGTGACTCACGGCCAGCTCGGTATCGGGCCTAGAGGGTCACACACATATGGTGGATGGTTCAACGAATAAAAGATTGGATGAAGATCCAATTAACCCCTAGTCTCATTAGATGAGACCCTCTGCTAATTGGCTCCTTGCTTAAGGCCCAAGTAGAGGCCTAAGGAGATTATTGGATAGAGATCCAATAATGCAAGATTAGTGGGTTATTGGATGGAGATCCAATATCCATTAAGGTAGGAGTCTTAGGATTTTTTTTGTGGCTCTCTATAAATAGGATGAGAGACTCATGGTTGATGGGCCGTAGCTTTAGCCACCACCTCCTATTCTCCTCCTCCCTGTGTGCAAGAGTTGTGAGATTAGATTGGTGGAGTTTCATTGTAGAGATCCATCGTGTGGGTACCGTTAGAGAGGAGGACGCTTGACCTCCTTTATCTTCTTCATCCAGATCTGGAATACAGGGATATACGATCTCCCTAGGTAAAATCAATCTCTCACACATCGCGATTTTATCGGTTTTTACGTTTTTTCTCCCGACCCCAATCTTTTGCACGATGATTTGATCTACGTGGGAAACCAAATTTTGTTTTAATTTTCACTGCACATGTGATGCACTCGCTGAGGTTTCCCAATAGTAGTATTAGAGCCAAGGTTTTCATGCGAAAGATTGGTTTTAAACTGCGTGTGATGAGATTGTATTGCGTAGAATCGTTCTATGCGTTCTTGCTACGTTTTCGCAATGAAGGCAGCGAGGAGGAGGGGCGGCCAGCCACGGCCAGCCCCCATGCAGGGCCAACCACCCATGGCCAGGCCGTGACCAAGGCCGCAGGCGACCACCGCGGTAGTAGCCCGCGATGGCGGTCTGCGACCGGCCGTAAGGTAGCCGCCGCGAGGGTAGGTGCAGGCGGCCGCGCAGCGCAAGTGGCGCGGTAGCCCACAGGCGGCCGCGCTGAGGCGTCAACGACTAGCCCTTCTTGAGCGCGATGGCGGCGGCGAGGCGGCGAGAGGGCTAGGGCATCATTTTGAGAAAAAGGATGATCCTGCCCTTCTAAATTTCAAAAATTCTGAGGACTGTCCTCATGTACAAAATTTTAAAAATACCCTTAACAATTTTAGAAATTTTGAGGACTGTCCTTTTATTCAGAATTATAAAAATGCCCTTGATAATTATGAAAATTTCGAGCATATCCTGATTTTTTTAAAAAAAATTAATTAAATAGTTTAATTAATTATTATATATCTCGTAATCCTACATATGTTGTGATGTACATGTGATGTATAATGTGGATGGATGATCATGAGCCATATTTTGTGATGTGTATAATTGTAATTATTATAAAAGTATTTCTTGGCCTTTTATAAATTACACTTCTTATCAAAATTTATATGTAAAATGCATAATTTGTTGATTTGTTATCTTATTTTAAATTTGTATAAGATGTATTAAATTGCATGGGCAACTCTTGATTTTTATTAGATTTCAGAATTTACATCTATAAAATTGAGTATTTTTGTGATATATGATTTTTCACTTTACTTTCTTGTTTGTATTTTCTTATTTAAAAAAAGAAAAGAAAATTTATATGAAGATGATCTTTATAAAAAAAATATATGATTTTCTATTGGAGATTACTTATGATAAATACATGAGTAGCTCCTACTTTTTTTTAGACTTTTCAAATGTTTTAGCTCACTTTTGAAATGATTCTCGTTAAAATTAACATAAAAAGGGGATTCAATTTTTTATGATGAGATATATTTTTAAAAGATTATTTTTGTTTCATGAATCTTAATAAATATTTACAAAAGAAGAATATATGACATAAACTTTTATCATACTTGATATAAGCTCTTTTTTTTAATGATGTTTTTAACTCCCCTTCATTGTTTCTACTAGTTTCTTATTTTCAAAAAGAGTAAGAAAATTTTATAATAAAATTATGGTTTACTAGGGGGGAAATGCAAGATCTAACCAATATTTATTTTGTAGAAATATGAAAATTTTGACACGTGATGAGGTTACGTATCATGAAATTATTTGCTCATTATTTTACCTCTTTTTATTGATGACAAACAAGGAGAAATAGTATATTGATGACACATATATAGAAAATGATACACATGACGAAAGGGAAGAAAATTTTCCATAAAGAATATTAGGCTCTTATCCTATTTTATTAAGGGGAGCAATAAAGTACTCAAGCATTTAATCATATTTATTTTGGTATATGATGACTTTATGTATCATGAAAGTTTCTTATTTGTTATTTCACCTCTTTTTGATGATGATAAATGGGGAGAAATAGTAAATTGATGATACAAAAATGACATATACATGTCAAAAGGAATAAATAGCATTACATGTCACAAGGAAGAAATAACATTTCTCTGAAAGTAAAATTTGCTTGAAAATTTTAGAGTATGCATAAAATTCTTAAAATGATTCTTGAAAATTTAATGATTCATAATTTATTAAAATTAATGTTATATCATGATGATTTTTGAAAGAAGTAAATTTTGTATGAAATTGAGAGAAAATTACAATCAGAAGTTTGGCCAAAGTCAAGTCCAAGCATCGGGCCGGAGCGAGGACGATGCGGTTGGGAACTTGCCTAGAATACGTCGGGAGCTCGTCGAGGGTATCTGGAGCATGCTAGGATAGTGCAAGGGAGTTCATCGGAAGAAGATAGAGACTTGCCAAAAGATTATCAAGGGTAACTGAAATACTTGCCAGGAGTTGGGAAGGTCTTGATTGGATTTATTGGCGTTGGTTGTAATTAATTAAGTCACAATTAGTATCATTAAGGTTGAGTTCTACTTAAGTTAGATTTGGAAAGAATCCAAATTAACTCAAGTGAGACAAATTAGGTCTACTATGGGAATTGATTGAGCTCAGGTTGAGTTCAATTGATTGACCTAGAAAGCAATAAACATGAGGTACGAGTCAGGTACATAAAAGTATAATAAATGCGACTTTTATAGGATTCTCAATGGTAGTACCACCAGTGGGCTATAGTGGTATCGCCCAGGGCGACGGTAGTACCACCGTAGCCCTATTTTCGGGTGGCTAATAATGGTAGTATCGTCAGTGCCGATGGTAGTATTGCCTATAAGCATAATTTACGGAAAGGTTTAGATTTTTTGTTCTATTTCTGAAGCCAATTGGGGTCTATAAGTATCGTAAGATTTCTTACATTTTACCCAACACTTTGGGCTAGAAATTCTATGAAAAATAGTGTACTAAAATTATAAGAAAAGTAAAAAGTGCAAGGAAGTGAGGAGAAGTGCATTCTTGTAAAGTCTCTCATGTGAGTTTATAAGATTCATCTCCTAACCCTACAAAAAGGAGAGAGGAATGTATAAGGGTTTGATCTTCACCCAAAAAAAATTTATAGTGGACACTGGTGGACCTTAGAGAAGAGGATTCGGGACTGAATGTAGGCCAAGTTGAGGTCGAACCACTATAATTGTAAGTGTTCCTTATTTACTTTACTTTCTATTTTAAATTACTCTCAATTAGTCTATAGTTAGATACGAGCCTAAATCTAAAATTTCTCCTAAATTGGTTTCTTGATCGTTTTCAATGAAATACTAAAAGACAATTTTGATTTTCTTTCTTCACTTTTCGTAAGCAAGATTTTAGAATCATGCACTTTCACTCTTGCATTAATTCACCGTCCCCCCCTCTTAGTATTGATTGATCATAACATTTTTCTTATATTCTTCGATTATCTTCTTAAGATTTTTTTTTTGAATTTAAATATACTAAAATTTTACATGTTTTATTTATTAAATATATAATATTTTTTGGTATTAAAGTTTATCTTTTAGTCTTATATAGAATAAAACTTTTATATTAGATTAAAATATTATCTAAAATTTTTAATATTCTTTTATCTATATTTTAAAATGTGTTATTATGAAAGGTTTAAAATTTGTTTGATTAGATTAGTTGAAGTTGAACATAAAAGTATAATTTCTAATTCTTATTAAATTTAGAAAGTTATTTTGTTGTATTAAATATCTCATAATCTTATCTTTAATATATATATATAATTATTAGTGAAGATATGTTGTCTATGAAATTAGATAGAAATTAGGTTGAAACAACCCTTAGGCTAGATTTAACCCATAGGTCATGTCATAGCCCATTGGCTAAGCCTAGTTAGCAGTTCAAGCGTCTCCCATAGGCCAAGCCCTGGCCGTAAGCTAACCCAACCTAGCCTAATATGGGTAGCCATATACGACTCACATGGCCAATCCATGGGCTAGAGGCCATCCCGGCTTGGTGTGATGTATATACAATCATGTGCATTATATATACATTATCAATATACGGGCTGGTCCAACCTAGCCCAATATTGTAAAAGTTGTTAGATTTGAGCATAAACATTGATTGAATCAAATCATATTTGATTATTGATTCGGGTTGATTCTGAATTGATTGACTTATTTAAGTCTATTAACTTAGATTGAATCTAATCTAGTCCAAATTATACTAGTCTATAGTGGTTTCAAACTGGTAAATAAGGATTAGAGATCAATTCAATTATGTTTTAATTAAATCGAGTTCAATTGAACCGATCGAACCAAGGTTTGAGTCAATTGAGGGTTAATTAATAGTATTTGACATGAATAATATTTGAAAGAGATGTTTTGATGTGTTATTCCATTCCGATATAGAAATGACCAGTGTGAGATGATGTTACTCCCCTGTTGAAGGCAAGTAGGGTGATTCCCTTCAGGGATTAGTGGGTCATTGGATGTGGTGGCTAGACGGTTCCTCCATTCGTTATTGGGAGGAATGTATCCTCACTTTGATGGATGAGAAATATAACTTAATCCGTTATTCAGAATACGATATCAGTTTTCATCTATCCATTATTGGAATAACACAAACTCATCCCTAGGATAAAGTCTCTCCATTTGATGTTGGAAGAGTATTCTTTCGGGTATTTGATATATACCAATGGGATAATTAATTTTTAATTATGTATTCATTTTTAGTTGACTTTTGAGGTTCCTACTCAACGTTGTTGAATTAAGTTGATTTTTTTTATTTTTAGAGCATCCTCTCATTATCACTAGATTAGGGTCTAGTGTAAAACAAAATTTTCTCTACAGTTAAGTAGAACCATTTGGATGTCTTCAAGTTGACATTATTATGTTCTTCAAGAAATATTTTTTACTTATGATTTGATAAATAAATAAATTATAATAAGTATTTATAAATTAAAATAAAGTGATATTAATTATTTAGCTCTGAATATATGTAAATTTGGCATGGATGAATGTATTAGAAGATGTGTTTCTGAAAAAAAAAAAATTACAGCATATATGTAAATTTGGCATAAGTTCTAAGGGACATGAGAAATACGGGGAACAGGTGATCTCACAAACATGACAAGCACACTAAACAAACAACAGCATGAGGAGGATACACCTATATAGTTCAGGAGAAGATGAAGAAAAAGACAAGGCATTAGGTGGCACCTCTCATCACTGCAGTAACTCATCGATGCGATGTAAGAGACCCTCGTGGAGATAGAACATGGATGTTACTAGAAGTCTGGCTGATGGAGCTTTCACCATGTTAGCTAATGCTCGGGTTGCCAATGGTGGAAAAAATTTCTCATCTTCCTTTGACGTAGCTAAGCATCCATGGGGGCAAACTGTCACTCTTCTTACCGAGACCGGGCTGGACTGGTCCCTCCACTCCAACCGCTGCTATCTCTGGGTAAGATCTGCGTTCAAAGACAAAAGGTGTTCATCAACAGAGGTAAAGAAATAGTTATCTCCTCAAGGGTAGCTGCTAGAAGAAGAGGTAATCTATGAGCCAATGAAAGAAATGCTGGTAGACACTCTACCTGGTGTTGAGGGTGGGGAGAGAGTCTTCAGAAGCCTTGTGACTATTGTCATTCTCCATGAGCTTATTTGGGTGTTTTGATGCAATTCCACAGAACAAAACAAAGTTCATAGACAGAAGCAAGAGCATCAAGTTCAAATGCAGAAGTTTTTCTGCTGTACCTTCTTCTCCAGAATGCTATGTTGCTCTTCCAATGACTTTTCCTGCGCAGGAATTGGGATGAAAACTGTTGTTGCTTGTTATATGCTTATTCCAAGATGAGTGCAATCATCCTAAGATGATTGAACTTGCCAGTGATCTTATGACAATGTGAATTTAGCATCACAAAGCATACTAACAATATCAAACAGACAATCTACCTAAAGCATTGACAATCTCTCATAGTAATCGTATATTCTCTATATAAGTTTCATCAGGCTATTCCTTGCTATGTTTTGGCAAAAGGTTTTACAAACTTTTATGTAAAATATATCGTTATTTGATTCCTTTTCTTTTGGCATTTTCAAAGATGAAAGTAAGTTTCATGATCACCATAAATATTTAGATTGATGAGTGCAGTTGGGAAAATATCATACCAAGCCTTGCCAATCTATGTGAAAGTAGGATATGAAGCTAAGTTAAGTATCCAAAACACAACCCTAATTCATACCTTATGATCGTAGCAGACATGGCCGTCATAATTGATGACAAGATCAAATAGGTAACGGATAGAAAGAAGACACGAGATCAATATAAGAGAAAACGAACAATGCAATCCCACTCGTAGCATAGTCTGTTGAACTTGCCTTTCTTTGAAGCTCCTCGATTGAATCAAACAGCAAGCGATTCTGTAGCATTAAAAAGAGGAGGAATCAAATCACAGCATTCTCTCTTCATCTTCAGGAAGACAAAGGCAATGATGGCTCCACTACACACAGTGTCGCAAAGAAAACAGTACGTGAAGGAGGAATGCAGCACTACATATTAGTTCAGCATAAAGTGGTCGACTCGCCTTTCTTGATCTCATGAGCCTTACAGATGTATCAAGCTGTCGTTCCAGTTGCTGGAGTTCTTTAAGAGTCAATGCTTCTAGTTCTTCTCCCATGAGCTGCCTGAACACATGACAAAGAAGCAGGAAAAAGAAGTATCAATGCATCAAACAAGTCTATAGTAAAGGTGATGCTCGTTTTGATTTGTTGCTGCCATCCCCGGACCTTTGTCTCTTTTGTAAAGCCTCTACCTTGGCCTTCAACTTTCCATACTCATGGCACCAACTTACCTACACAAAAGATTGACATTAGTTCAAGTATTATCATCACAAAAGAGATTGTGGAGGTTAGCTTCTGATTCTATTTCAGCCATTTAATTACCTGCGATTGAGGATCTGCTTCTACGACAGCTCGTTCTGCATATGAAGATTGATAGTAACGTTGAAGAAGCCTTTCCATGCTACAGGAAAGAACCAAGCCATTGAAATATGCACAATGGCATGCAGAAGCTTTATATACTGACTGAACATTTGATGTGTATAGTGATTAATGAGAACAAGAAAACTAGTAGAAAATGTTGAAGATGGAAAGTCTTAGAACACTCAGCTTTCCTTCTTTCTGCTTCTTATTCAATTGTTTTTTCACCACTCTGTTTTTTTCTCTTCTTTGAAAGACCCATAATGTTATATATCTTTCTTGCTTGCCATTTCCTTTAGGTTTTCTGTGTAAGTAAATTAATATGTGATAGTTTATTTGATTTTATTCATTGCAATAGTTTTTAGCTAGTTATCATGCATCTCAGGGGGTTTTAATTTCCATCCAAGAATTATGAATACATAAATGATGTCAAATGCTCCTTCATAATTAGTTTCCTTTCTCTGGCAAAAAAAAGATAAGAAGCTTGTTCATGTCCATGAACTCTAGCTGGCCACAAAGCCATATCTAAGTCTATGTTACCTCATCGTTCACATATGAGCCATTTTTAGTTTATGGGTAAGATCTGAAACTAAACGAACACATCTACTTTGTCAGACGAAGAGGACAAAGAGAATATAGTTGCAGGAAACACGCTTGGAATGGAGATCTGATTTCTCATGGCCGGACTCGAAAACCTCAGAGAAAGAACGCAATCAAAGTGGGCCAGATTATGATAGCTGAAGTGACAATGACGATGAATGCAATACTAACAGTAATCCTTCATCTTAATCGTCTTGTTTGCACTCAGCTTCTCAGAAACTCGAAGTAAACGTGCATGATCTCCGATTAGTACCGAGCAACATGAAGAGAAAGCATGCAGAAAGATCATCCAAGACGAGTCGCATGCGAGAGGACAAGGAAATCAACGAACGTAGCACGAAGAGAAAGGAGGAGATCAGAGCTAAGCTCATCATCGGAGGCGATTGGTTCACGAGGCGGTGCAACGAACGTGCGTACGTACCTGGAAGTGGTCGAGTACTCGTAGAGCTTCCCATTGGGAGAGAAGATGACCAGGGCGACCTCGGCATCGCAGAGGACGGAGATCTCGTGCGCCTTCTTCAGCAGTCCCGATCGCCGCTTCGAGAACGTCACTTGCCTATTGACCTTGTTCTCGATCCGCTTCAGCTGCACCCTCCCCCTTCCCATCTATCACTCCCGTTCTCCTTCTCCTTCTTCTTCTTCTTCTTCTTGAGCCCTAACAGTGTGCGCTCCTCAGAGAGAAAGAGAGAGAGAGAGAGAGAGAGAGAGAGAGAGAGAGAGAGAGAGAGGCCTCGTCTTCGCCCTGCGTTCTAAGGATAAGAAGCGTATCAAAGGCGGAGGAGATGAAGAAGCAACTACTGTTCGGATCATATAGAGGGAGCGGTTTTGGGCAACCCTGCAAGTGGTTTCGGGGAATTCGTTGTCCATTTGGTAGAGGCGGAAGCGCTATGGGGTCCGCGCATCGCCGGCTCCCATTGGTGGAGGCCGCTGTTGTGTACGTCTCAACTGGAGCACAAGTGGAGCGTCTTACGGATTCTGGCGGTCGGCGCGGCTTATTGGTGGGTACAAAGTTCGTGTGTACAAAAAGAGGGACGATTCTTTTATTTCTTTCCCTTACCGAAAACATCGCATTTCGCTTACGTGTCTGGCAATTGGTAGAGATGACAGCGGGTGGGACCCATGAGAGGGAAGAGACTTCTGGGTAAGGAAATCCGATCTATCATCATCATCACCACAAGTCTGAGTCATCCATCTGAAAGGGTTGCATTCAAGAGACTCATGGGTAAGGAAACCCGACCCCATCATCATCATCATCATCATCATCATCACCACCACATATCTAAGGCATCCATCTGAAAGGGATGCATTCAAGCTCCATCTGTTCATGGCTGAGGTCTTCGCTCGGTGGGCTGGCGTGCCGACTGAGAGATGGAGGGAGACGCACCCGCTTACCCAAGCTGACATGGCAACGATAGATCACGAGTCGGGAGTTTACTGTGAGAGGATTGGGTGGGGTCCTCCTTGCGATCCTGTGCCAGCTGGAGGCAACGTTGGACGGTGGTCTTGACCTGCTTGACGAGTGAGTGGACTAGGTTGGAGCTGGAGTGCATGTGGGACAATAGTCGGACGACGTGATGGATGGCGCCACGTACACAACAGGTCAGAGAGCTCGAAGGGGACGGCGACGGGAGTGGGGGCTCCCTCCACCGTCTCTCGTTCCAGCTTTTCATCGTTTCTGGAGTTCAAGGAGTACCACCACACCGGGCTGAAGAGCCATGCAGTAGTACCCTCATTAAGCAGGTTGCATGTAGAGAGATAGAGTTAAGAGAGAGAGAGAGAGGGAGGTCGGAGGTGGAAGGTTGTTATCAGTCTGCGTTAAACATGATCTCGAACTGGTCTTCGTTGAAAGAAGGGAATCACTGCAAGTTTGCACAGTCGATCGTGACCTTGGACTTCTTGTCTGTGTTAAGATCGGTAAGCCGCGCAGTCTTGCATCTCTTAGTCAAGAAACATGATCAGTTTCATGAGTTCATGTCGAGAAACAGTCTCGAATTTGTGTCGGTGAAATATTTCAGAGATAAAATGACGAGCGACCTGTGTAGGTTGGGACTGAGAACCAAGGAGAAAAAAAAAAAAAAAACAGGGAACTTACACGTAAGACAAATGTAGAGGAACAGAATCTTTAATGTCATATCACTTGAATAACCTGCGAGGATGTTGATGAACATTGTTTCCGTACATTTGTTGTCCTATCTGCTTCACACACATCTCCCTTTGATTCCTGAGTTGCTACAGTTCCAGAGCGCTGTGATTAGAACGACACTAGTGTTATACAAAACAGTGGTTGGAGTCAACTTTCTTAAGCTGCAGATGATAAAGGACGTCAAGTATCTTTCCTACCCGTCTCTCTACCTGTATTGTGATTGGTGGCAGCGACAGAAACCATGTGGGACCCGCATCTCGCGCGGCTACACACAGACGGAGCGATTCGGGCAACCGGGGTATGTTTGAGTCGGCCAAAGTTTTTTCGCTGCGACACTCGCAAATCACTCTTGATGATCTCGTGAGATCATAAAATCAACGGACGAGATCATCTGAGTTTCTTATTGAGCTTAGAGCGGGCTTGGGCCTAATTAGATTTCAGTTGTACTCACAGTGGGAAGAAACGCATCACATCGGATTAGTAAATTGGAATCAAGTAACAATCTCCACCTCGGCCGTGTCACCGCTCCTTGTCTCTCAACCATTCATCAGCTAGCGGACGGTCGGGATGCGAGGGAAAGAGGGTCAGAGGCACGTGACCTTTGTCCTGGGACACGGAGTCCTGGGAGGGGCCCTCTTGGAGTCTTAAGTGGTTGTTTGTCAGGTTGCCCCACATGAACAAAGCGGGTCCCCTGTTCCGCATGGAATCGAGAAAAAGGTAGCCTGCAGGGTCACATACATCGTAGTGCCCCATATAAAATGTGACGCGGACAAACCTGATGAAGAAAGGAACCAACACTGAGCACCCCACCGACACATCGACCGTCCACCTCTCTCTCTCCCTCTTCCTCTTCCTCTTCCTCTTCCTCTTCCTCGCCTCTGCTTTGCTTCAAATCCCACACCTCTCTCTTCCCCTCCCCCCTCCCCCATTTGAGAAGGGAAAGTATGCAAAAGGAACCCTAAGGCTAAAGTCTTTGAGGCCTTCTTCTCCCCCTCCTCCTTAGGGATCCGTTTTTGGCTCGAATCTCTCTTGGAGATGTGGTGGGAGCTGTTGCACGCAGACGCGGAGGCGGAGGAGACCACTGACCAGGGGGCGTCGGAGGCTGGCGGGATCTGCGGGCCCGGTGTCCGGTGGGGCCACACATGCAACGCCGTCAGGGGAGGGAGGTACCTCTACGTCTTCGGCGGCTACGGCCGCGACAACTGCCAGACCAACGATGTTCACGTCTTTGACACCGGTGGGTGGTGGCCCTTTCGGGGAGCTTGCTCTCTCGCTTTGTTCTCTACTACGCCGTTTCTTTTGCTTCTTTCTGATTTCGGATAGGGTTTTGATATGAATGTTCCGCTGAAAGATCCCTTTTCCTGGATTAGTCTTGTGGTGAGTTAGTGTACGTTGTCAATGTTACCACGAATTTTACCGCGATGATGATGATGACGATGTTTAGAGGTGTTGGTACTAAAAAAGGATTATTTTTTCTCCATCTTCTTAGCTAACAACGCTTGAATTCGAAATCTTGTTTCCATAACTTTGTTTTCTGCTTATCCTTTTAACCCTTTCAAATAAACTGTAGTTTCCTTTCTCATTCCTTCTCAGGAAAGCTTTTCACACGTCGAATTGAATTTGATCGATGGCTCTTGAATTGCATGTTCTTTTTGTCTGCCATTTTCGATAGTCTACCTGCAGATTTCTTTGCTATTGTGTCAAATTGTAAGTATATATAGGATTTTCAAGCATGTTCGTTAATTTGTGTTAATTTGATCAATCGTCAAATTTTAAATTATTAATTTAGTGTTATTTTGTTGAAATAGGGATTCTAGACAAAGCTAAAGTTTTAGTCTTCATGTCTTCTAGATTTCACGTTATGTGCCTTCTGATTTCGCTTCTTGCTGGAGTATTTGTTTTCTTGTTTTTAGAAAAAAAAATGCTGGCGTGACTTCGTGTAAGATGTGTTCCACAGTTCAGCAGTCATGGAGCAAACCCATGTTGAAGGGTGTTGCACCCTCACCAAGGGACAGCCACAGTTGTACCACTGTTGGTGATAAGTTGTTTGTCTTTGGGGGAACGGATGGAAAGAACCCTCTCAAGGACATGCATATTCTGGACACCTGTAAGTATTCTCATCATTCACAATTCTTTTGAATGTAACTGCGATGACACATGATTTTATCAATTTAGACATCTTAAAGGAACATTTTGCTGTTTTATCATTGGTTCTCTATGTGGTTGCTAAACACTATCTTGGTGTTTGATTGAAAGAGCTCTATGGTTTACATCAATCTGCTTATTTGCCCTTCATTTATCAAATGGAGACACATTATATTATGGTGTTGCTAAACTCTATCTTGATTCTTGATTGCAAGAGCTCTGTAGTTTACCTCAATCTGCTTGTTGCTCTTCATTTATCAAATGGAGATGGAAAGTCATCTCTACGCTTTACTCCTGATGCTAATGAAATCAGAAATTTTCATCAGTTTGATCTTTTTCGCTGATCGTATGTGCAGCATCAAACACGTGGATTGTGCCAAACTTAAATGGCGAGGGACCAGATGCACGTGAAGGACATACTGCTGTGCTTGTTGACAAGAGACTTTTCATTTTTGGTGGCTGTGGCAAATCTGTGACTCATGAAGAGAAGTATTTTAATGATCTTTACATATTGGATGCAGGCAAAATTTCTCAATCATTCTTTCTCAACTTTGTAACGTTTTTAGGAATTAAAAGGAAATTATTGGAACAAATTTACATGTTTTTCTTGTTAGGACATGTTTAAAACTGTCTTCATTGCCAATGTGTTGTTCGAGCTCATTATTTGAATCTGAAGATCCATTTGGTTAAATCTTCGCTCAATATATTTTTTTTAAATTATATATATAATTTATGTAAAAATTCACTTTGTGTTTGTCAAGTTATTTTTAGGTAGCTACTTAAGTTTGAACATGTCTATAGAGATGCATTACATATTGTTTTTCTCAAAAATACTTGTTCTGGTTTGCACATTATCATTGGAAGAATGTTGATGTTCATTCAATAAAAGTGAGGCTTTTTGTATTTAATAATAAGTGCTTTGATTATCAAAAAATATTATCCAAAGCCCCCTTAAGTTTCTCTCAAGCTTAAGTAGCAGTATGTGTTTAGCACCTCAATTATAGTTGATGTGCTCATCTTGGTCATTGTTGAAGTATCTCAAATTTGGAAGTACTTGTTCTGTATGGCATTGTAGAGAAACTAACTTGGGAACGTGCTGTAACTTCTGGCACTCCACCTTCTGCCCGTGATTGTCATAGCTGCTCATCATGGAAGAACAAAATCATAGTCCTTGGTGGTGAAGATTCTTCAGATTTCTATCTAGCTGATGTTCACATACTAAATGCAGGTTTTTCCTCTGAATCCATGTCTTATACGGGATAATGTCAATAAAGTGCTTTTTTTTAATATTAGATATATATCCTAGTGATTTAAGTTGAAATAATGATGTTAGTGCTTCTCTAATGATAAAACCACTGTGACATTATTCATTGATTTTCAGTAGGGGTACAATCCATTGTCTTAATGTGTTTGGTGAAATTTAACATTCACGATATTAAGATTGCAACATCTAGTGATATTTTCCTCCTCAGAAGTTGACATATGTTAGTAACATTGGGCAAGTTTGTTAAATTGTTTCAAATTATAGTTGCTGCATAAAGATCAATTTTCCATTTGGAGAAGCTGAATTAGTACCTGCCCTATATTATTGGTCTTTTATCTGTTTGTGGAAGTGAGTGCCATCTCCTCTAAGGCAACTAATTTAACATTTATCGATCTCCAACAGACACACTTGCATGGGAGCCTATGAAAACTGCAGGAAAGATATTTCCACCACGTGCTGGGCATACAACTGTGGCGCTTGGAAGTAACTTATTTGTGTTTGGGGGTTTTACAGATGCTAGAAACCTTTATGATGACCTTTATGTCCTAAATGTTGGTGAGTAATTTATTGAATAATCTTACTAGTCTACCATGTTTACTTTGGCTAGGTAATCCATTGAACATTGCATCTTCTGCAGTCTGAACTATTAGAACTGTTAAGTTCTTGCTTTAGGATTGGTTAAGGTTCCACTGATAGCAAAATGACATTTGGCATCCTGTGCAAATATTGAAATTTTTGCATCATCTGCGAAGATAACATTTTTGTTTACTTTGTTCATGTTGGCAATTTACTCTATCAAAAATTGCATCCTCCGCAGTATAAATCATTAGAACACCTATTCTTTTTTATTTTTCTTTGATTTCGTTATATTTTCATATATAGCAAGAATAATACTTGGCACATAACTTGGAATGTGGCCAAAAACAAAATTGAAAAATGATAATAGTGTTTGACTAGAAAAACCTTTCTAGGTTGTAGGATAACAGAAAAGGATATCCATGAACTGACATGCCACAGAACAATTCACTCTTTTCCTTTTATGGTATATACAAAAGCTAATTTCAGGAAAATATTTTCTTTGGGGTTAGGTTCTGACTTATCAAAGTGTTGATTTTATTATTGGAATGACAAATTTGGCAGTTAGCACTTGAAGGTAACAAATCTTTAGCTTGAGCTAGAAACATTTCAGCCATCAGGATCCTATTACTGCAGTGAGAAACTAGGGTTGCCTCATTTTATATGATTGAGGTAACATTGAATATAACACAAAAGTAGCTTAAATTATCTAAATGCAAAGTGATTGTATTACAGTTTAGTGAATTTGAGTAATAAGCCATCAAACTCCATCTCATTTTGGCTAAGGTGTTGTCTGGATTAGTAGTTTAACATGATGATAAAAAACCACAAGCCTTTGAGCTTTAACCATACTAACGGAAATTCGAGTCTGCATTTGACCCTTCAATGCACAACTAATTGTAGCTTGATGGAATTAGGTGGAGTTAGAGTTATAATGTTTTTGGTTTATAGTTAACACCTATGGATTTTGCTGTGTGCATTGACTTGTGTGTGTGTCCCCACTTACTCAAGATGATTTCTTTGTTTTAATGTACTCTTCTTGATCTTGCTTGGTCTTGGAAGTTTTAGGTGGCTATTTTGCCCGGCTGCTGACATTACAAAAATATTACCATTCCAAATGTTCTAATTTTTCATGGTTAATTCTCCATCAACAATAAAATATACTCTTTGCCAGCTTGCTTCTTTTCATATTTAAATCCCTTTTCTACTTAGTCTCTAAAAGGGGTGTGCATGCAGGCATGACAATGTCTAGCATTTTGCACATAGTAGTTCATAGCTAATTCCCTGTCAACAATAAAAGATCATCTTTGCCAATTTTCTTCTTTTCATATTACAATCCCCTTTTCTACTTAGTCTCTAAGAAGGGTGTCCATGCAAGCATGACAATGCCTAGCATGTTGCACATAGTAGTTCAACCTTTAAACGTCTGATGTGTCTATCCATAATGCAGCTCTAACGTGTTGCACATGCCAACAGATTGATACCATCTGAATCTCAAACTGCGTGATAATCTAGGCCTTAATATTTTGCAATCTTGCATAACCTTGAAGAATTTGAATGCTTTACCAGAATAAGTTGATTACAGATGTTCTTTATCTCATCAGACTTAATTAAGATTTACAACAAGAAGCTTTATCTTGGTGGTTTGGTCTTGTTTCAGAAATTTATATGATATGGTCTTGGTTCTATCAACAATTTATTCAAGTCTATCTTTTGGTTGAAGTGATTAGTTTCTGTCAACTGAAGAATAAGTGCTTTTCTGGTGTCTATGCAGAAAGTCGTTCTTGGAGCAAAGTCATACCAGAAAACCGGGGTCCCTCTGCTCGATTTTCAGTAGCCGGTGACTGCTTAGATGAAAGAAAAGGAATTATAGTCTTCCTGGGTGGATGTAATAAATCACTTGAGGCACTTGATGACATGTATTACTTGCATACAGGTTAGACCTTGCTTTCTTATTACAAACAGGATTGAATATGGGATTTTGACTGCAATGTCTACTCTGATTCTTTCTGCCATTTTCTGCCTCTATATGTTTCTTGTATTACAAGCATTTAATTCATTCTTCACCAGATTAATTGGTTTTAGTTGCACAAACAGTTGATTTTATATTTGTCTGTTGTTTCACTAGTTGCTATTTGATCTTTTGCCAGATATGCCAGTTCTGAATGGATTATGTGATCAGAGACCAGCAAAGCTCTCAATAAGGAGAGAGTTGAGGAAAAAGTGTCGACAAGATTATCTTCCCAGTCAAAGAATATTAAAGAATAATTACTTTTTGAAGAAGCAGATGATTTCTGATTCCTTACACTCTGACCATCTGCGAGAAACTGATCAGGCAGGTATGACCTGATATGTGAATATCTCAATGATGCTGTCTTGCATACACATTTCAGTTTAAAGCAAAAAAAGTTCTAAGAAATATGCCCTTGTTTTATATCATTCAAGCTGGTATTAAATAAATTAATTCTCTACAATGGAATATATCATCAGTAATTATATGTTTTGATCATCACTGAACCTTTTTCTTATCTGTGATCGTCTGGGGTTCCGTCAGCGGTTAGCAAGACTAAAGTTTGGTTTCTCCTCTCATGTTCTTGAAGTTACTTAGCAAGAAGAAAATTATACAGATTCAATAACTTAGATTGTGGAGCTTCTCTAGGTTTAATGCTCAAGATTTCTTGAAGTGTTGGCATAGAGAATGTTGGATATAACCCAGCTCTCTGCTCTTTCACAACTGTTTTAGGTTGTAAAAAGTATATACTGTCACGAACGGTCATCGCTCAACCGCAACACCTTCGCTCAATGGACCGTTCGTCGCTTTTGCTTACTTATACAGATGTTTGACAGTCTGTTTTGCCTTGTTTTTATGTGTTTTTGCCTAAGAAATACGAGCAGAAATAGTCTAGAATGCCGTAGAACGATCGTTCACTGTGTAGAACCAAAACAGCCCAGAACGATCCAGTTTTGGGTCGTTTTCGCATGCTGTGGCATGCATTTTGAGCGGTGCGGAGTGTCAGCCATCTCAACCTCCTGGAACCACGCGAGTGGTATAGGGGGGATGGGGCTTTGAAATAGTAGCGGGCGTGAGCATTCATAAAGAATTGAACTTGACTTGCGTCCGATACCTTGGGAACCGTCGTTTGTGGACTTGCGACCGATCTTACAGTCCTTTAAACTCCTATTTCGCTCTCTTTCTCTCTTTTTTTAGTTGCACTTAATGTGTTCAACGAATTGCTTGTAAGAGTTGTCCTCTCTGCGAGACGTCGGGACTTGTCCGTCGCTCGTCTTCAAAACTAATCAACTTCTCTTTTGCAGGTCCTTTGGGACTTGCAAGAGGTTGCAAGTGGGTTGACCATTTGCGGGTAAATAACGCTTCAGCGTTTCATGACTTAGGCAATCCCAGCTAAGTCCGGAACATTGGGCAAGGTTGCTCCGCGACTTAGGCAACTACAGCTAAGTCTTCAAGTTTGTCGCTAGGGTGCCGCACGGCTTAGGTAAATTCTGCTAAGCCCGTGACATTGTGGTATCAAAGCAGGCAAGCAATTCGAACAAGCAGCGAAGAAGATTCGCAATCTCGCCATGGCGAAGCACCATGGTGAATTGAGCAAGATGGGGCAAGCCGAACCCTTGCCCCAAGCAGCTGTAGGTGGGTTGCAAGTGCAAACTCGCCCGCAAGCTGTTGGAGCTGCTCATGAGGAGCGCGACAACGAATAAGACGAGCGTAAAGTTGGGTACTCTCCGCGAGAGGAGGAAGCACAATCTGGTGCGCCAACTGGGAAAAGGAGTGATAGGACTCCAGCAGGGTTGAGTCCTAATCACTCCAGAAGTAATTAATAGGAACCTTGTGAGATTGTAATAAAATCCCACCTAGTCACTTCTATCCTATAAAGAAGTGTGGCTAGGGTTTATTATGGGACCTTAGGGCTTCCTAGCTGCCACCCCCCTTACTGGGCTGGTTGGCTAGGGTTTCTAGCAGAGGGGTGTGGCTTATGCAGCCTCTTAGGCCGTCGCCCCCTTTATTTAGGCATGATAGCTATAGGAGGGGCAAAATGGGGAACACTTAGGAAGCATCCCCTTAGGGCTAGGGTTTTGAGCGCCATACAAGCTTGTAGCCTCCACCTCTTTTAAACAAGCAAGAATCATCTTTTATTCAGCCTTGTGCAGAGTTTTAGGAGGGAGAAACTCCTATAGCGTTTCAAGGGTTGATCCCCCTTAAAGATCAAAATCTATAGAGCTTCTTCTGGGGTTCTATCATTTGGTATCAGAGCAGCGATCTTGCTACCCTTGCTGCCATCTCTACCGCCTCCATCAAGCCAAGCAATTCTCACAATTGCTTTTGACGTCGCCTCCATCGTCATCCCCAAGCCGCAGATCAAATCAATCTGCTGCTGCCCCCTGCGTTTGAAATTGGAGATCTGGTATATTTTCATCACCCACGCCTATTTGCTACTGCTATTCCTTTGCCTTACATGTTGGAGAAGTTTTTCCATGTTTTCCTTGCTGCAAAATTCTACCATCACAAATGCTATCATTGTTACGAAGGGGAAACGCTGCAGAAAAATTTCAGTCGATTGTTGCTTCTTGAAACTGAATTTTTACTCGTCCTTTTTAACTGAAACTTTTACACAAATTCACAGCTCATCTTAGCTTTCCTCTAAGATTGATCTCTGGAAAAAATTCCTTTTGAAATCGGACTTATAGTGTTGCAATTCTTCGTCGTGCATTGCTGGAATTTTACGACGAAGAATCTGACTTCCGACTTTTCATCCACTTTCCTACCGTTACGTTGCCAAAAATTTATCGAACTTAATTGCTGATATTACCCACATCTGAACCGAGTAGTTGTGACCACGCTCTTTCTCTCATCCTCAAACCCTACCATCCTGACCAAGAACCCTTCCAAACCACACCCTAAACCGATCCCAAACAGCCTCCCAAATCAGCCCTAACCGCAGCCTACTTCCATCTACCGATCCACCCATCCAACCGGCCACCTCTTCTCCAAAAATTATGCCACTAACCCCACAACAAAAAAAAGACCTCAACATTACAGATCTAGAGGCCTACACCATGGCATCGGAGGGGAGGCCATCAACGCCAAGTTTGATGCCTTTGAAAGCCGCATGGAGGAAAAGATCTGATCCCTTTTCGCCTAATTCAGCATGGGTCGACCATCGAGCCCAAGGAAATCACAACAAGGAGAAACTTCAGATCGGCGAGACGATCCTCAAGAGCGTGGTCATATCATCCCTGATCCAAATAATCCACGCATGAAGGTTGACTTCCCTAGATGGGAAGGAGACCCGACCGGATGGATCTCGCATGCTGTCACGGGCTTAGCTGATTTTGCCTAAGCCGTGCGGCACTCATGCGTGTCCGTCCGCAAATGTCAGCCCTCCCCGAGATCTCCTAGAGTCCCTTAGACTTACAAAAGAGAAAACACGCCAGAAGAAGCAATTCCCACGGGATCCACAAGCAATTGTTTAATCAAACACTATATAAAGCCAGATACAAATAACACCCATGGACATTACAAACTCAGAGAGGTTGCACACAAAGGATAATGGTCCATTACAGACTGAAGTCCCCACAAGTGCTTACAAGACACACTCGTATTTATAAGCCAAGATCGGCCACAAAGCAAACCAAACTAGCTAAGCTCAGCCCACTTGTTGTCTGGTATGTACACAAACCGAAGTACACGGATAAACATGAGCATTTTATCAAACACCTTCTTTATATTGTTGTCCGTGACATTCTTCCCCACTTATTCCTTCGATGTCCTCGTCGAAGCCACTGTAGACGTTGCATCTCCTCGCATTATGCTGAATCTTCAATCTTCTGCTTTGGCTGTAACACGCCCCTTTGGCTCCCAGCCACTCTCTGTTGTTGTTGTTGAGTAGTCGAACTCTGATCCGCCATGCTGCTTCAATTCACCAATGACTGAATGTGCGGGGTTGGCTGAGTTGTGTTGATCCTTGTTGGTTCTCGCGGATCCTTCTAATGAAGGAAAAGACCTGCCTTATTATGCACCAGTATCGCAGTATACTCATGTTGCTTGAACTGGGTGGATGCTTGTTGGAACATTGACGAGCATCGCCTCGCAGACTTGAACGTTTTTTAGGTCCTTCCTCCACAATGTTTGCCCATTGATCCTTCTTCCACGTTTAGTTGTCACTTCCAAGTAAGTTCGCATCACTCCCGCTTTCAATTAACATTCAATTGGGAAATGAAGCTGACAATCTACTCTCAGCAGTATTGATCACCAATGGTGAGAATTTAACAACTATTGTCTTCCATAAGCTTTCTTTGAAGGGTCACTAAACTTATGCAGAGCTCCTCTGCTGGATAAGTAAGAGAACTGGGATACTTGATTTCACCCATTCTCTTAGTAGTTGAGAAGGCAAGGTTACTTGGCTTCGCTAACCTCCTCGAGTTAAGAGAATTGGGGTACTCAGTTTTGCCCATTCTCTTGAGTTGAGAAGGCAAATGTTACTCGATTTCGCCTGCCTCCTCGAGTTTGTACTTCATGCATTGAGCTGGTTACTAACATTCGCTCGCTCTTTGCTCACACTTTTGAAGCACTTGAAGTGTTTGCACTCCTTGCATTAAGTTAGCTACTGTGATTCACCTTCTCACTGCCATTGAACTTCTGGAATGCAAGAAGTTTCGCTTGAAAAGAGCAAAAAAATTACCCCAACTTGGAGTCCCCCAACTTGGAGTAAGTCTTTGATATATTTGGTCGCCTCTGGGATTGTACCGTCTTCTCCATCACCTTTGCCGCCTACTCCTTTGAGTAGAAAAGGTATAGTATCGCATACTGCCTACTTTGTTCCTTGGTCGAGCACTCCTGCATCTTGATGAGAAGCTCATCGACACCGATCTTATGAAGTTCCTTGGTCTCTGCCCTTCCGCCCTGTCTTGGTACTTGGAGTTTGCCTTTGCATTCTTCACCTCCTCAGCCCCTTTTACGACCAATGCGCTCCTTCCATGAGAGCAAGGGATCGATGACTCCACGGAAGTCCCGCCTCTGTGGTACTATGGTACTGCCAAGCCCATAGCCCTACTATCCGTTACCTTGCATCTTCATCCCTTCCTTCGCGATCGGTAGATCCGCTTTTGCGGCACTGTGGTGCTCTTCCGAGTCCACCTCCTTTTTAACTGACGCTTTGCTTTTGGGTAGCTGAGCCCCACTGGACTCGTCGTTGCTTCCCTTTCGACCACACCGACACCACTGTGTCCTCCTAGCGATTCTCCTTAGTCGATAGAAAGACAGACTACAACTCTTATGCATGACCTTCGCCATCTTGTTGCAGGGCTCACGTCGATTCTGTTCTCCTTAGCTTCCTTGGTAGCAACGTTCGTTTACTCGGCTTCGTCCTCTGACTTGCCGGGCTCCCTTAAGCGAATGTGAGCACTGAAGCAGTCCAACTCTCCAGTCGCTCTAATCATACCTTTGTATAATCAAGTCCCCTCTATGGGACTCACAGGTACTTGCAATCTGACTTCTCTCTCGGTGGTACATAACCCCTATATGTTGATTACCAAGGCTTTCATCTGATGCAAGCTTCGATGCACACACGTGGAAGACCCGCCTCTGCGGTACCATAGCATTCCCCTCTTGAATCCACAGCCCTTCTTGCCGTTACATTGTTGACCGAAGTGGAGCTCTCAGCAGCTCCTGATCATTCACATGATCACGTCCCCCTCTATGGGACTCACTGGTACTTGCACTTGGACTTCTTCCTCGGTGTATACCACCCCCATATGCTAATAACTAAAGCTTTCATCCAATGCAAGCTTCGATGTACACACGAAGACCCGCCTCTGTGGTACCACGACATTCACTCCTTGAATCCATAGCCCTTCTTCTTATTGTGTCGTACACCAAAGTGGAGCTCTCAGTAACTCCTGATCATATCTCCGCATGATCTTGTCCCTCACGGGACATGATCGCCTGCGTTGCATTGCTACGAACTATTCCACCACGATTCGCTGCACCATGTCGCCTCCTGGTGATATCTCCATTGCATATAGATTCTTGTGTGATGAACTCGGACTACGACTTCTCCACGTGTGGCCTCTGCCAACACATCGTAGGGCCTCCGCCATCTCCGATTTTTAGTTCACTCCCACTCTTGGGTCACACCTGGACGAAGCATAGCTCTAGGACAGTCCCTCACCTAGTAGCTCATGAAGTCCCCCTGACTTTGCCAAAATTGGTGCACCATTGTCTGGATCTTGGGCCTTTATCCCCTACCAGCACAATCTTTGCTGTGCATCACTTGTTCCTGATAACTCGAATGACAACACTGTGGCATATTCTTCAAGAGTATTCGCCTCTGCGTCCTCTTGCCCCGTGCTAAGGTCTCCTGATCCCAACTTTGCCTCCGCAAGTTGAATCACCTTAGTTACTTCGTCAAATGCATCTCTGAGGTAGCTTGCATGTGCCTCGAAGCTCCCTTCATCTTTGGCACCATGCAAGATAAGTCTGTCCCATCAGAATGAAGAACCCATGGAACAACATGATCCCACTCTTGCCTCTACAAGAGTTCATGCCCTTGACCTCTGTCCAATGAAAGCTGCGTGCCTCCGCTCCATGTTTCATCTTCTATGTTGACTCCCTTCATACGGCTTGGTATACTTTATCCAGTTCCACCCAAGTCGCTCCCCTCTTCGATTTGCATTGAGTTGATAGTGGCCCTCGTGTCTACCATTCCACGGGTCAGCCCTCTATTGAGTTCGAGTTCTGCATTGACTCTAAGTGTGCCTTCATATGATGTTGCCTTGGATTGCTCTCCCACTTGATCTCGAAATGCAACCACCAATGCATTACCTCATTCGAGATCATGCGATGATTCCACGTCACTCACTCGGTCCGTTGAGCTTTATAGAGATATTACCTTGAGAAACTCTTCCTCAATATGTGCGGTTCGTTGCACATGATTCTCCCTCTAGCGACCTAGGACTTATCCCTCCTGGATATCTGTCCTGTTGGAGCAACTTTCCTCTTTATATACTTCCCACTAGAAGTTTCGGAGACCACCATCCCCTTTGGACTACTTCGTCTTGCTGAACAACTTGTGCCTTGTTCTGCCCTCGTAAATGCACTTGCTAGATTGCGACCCTTTGCCAATACAGTTTCCACTGCACCCTTCAGGGTCTAGCAACGTGCTGAACTTGTTGCACATTTCAGCCGCCTACGGACGTATCCTTTCATGTCGAAGAGAAAGTTCTGATGCTCCATGGTGCCGAGTTCCGATCACGCCTTGGGATGGCCACAAACACTCCATCGTCTGTGTACAAGCCCTTGCATGAGTACCGAATCCTTTGAGTTAGTAATTCCCCTCACCTCTGTGAGTTTTGCACAACTCTTTCGGTCGTTACGCAACACCTCCCACTTTGCACAATCTCATCTCTCACAAAGCACCCCGCTTGCCTTGAGCACCATCAAGTTTGGTTGCCAACGTCGAGTAGTAGCTCGAACTCAACCATCCCAATCTTTATGCACTACACATTCTTCTTCGCTTGCTTGTCCTCGTGGTGCCTCTCGCGCAAAGGGGTTGGTCATTCCTCTGAATGCCAAACTTGGATGCCCGCTCCTCTGAGCGACTCCTTTCCATACATCTCAATGTTCGTTTTCCCCCAAACGGTTGCGCGTGTTGGCTGTCCTCCATACAGCCCAGTTAGGTCCCCCACGTTTGTATGGCAAGTGTTTCTGCGTATGCTTGTCTCGCTCTTATATCATACTATCACGGGCTTAGCTGATTTTGCCTAAGTCGTGCGGCACCCATATGTGTCCGTCCGCAAAGGTCAGCCCTCCCCGACATCTCCTAGAGTCCCTTAGACTTACAAAAGAGAAAACGGGCCAGAAGAAGCAATTCCCACGGGATCCACAAGCAACTGTTTAAGCAAACACTATATAAAGCCAGATACAAATTACATCCATGGACATTACAAACTCGGAGAGGTTGCACACAAAGGATAATGGTCCATTATAGACTGAAGTCCCCACAAGTGCTTACAAGACACTCGTATTTACAAGCAAAGATCGACCACAAAGCAAATCAAACTAGGGCTGCTAAGCCTACTGCAAGCCCGTTACTTATTGTACAAGATATGTACACAAACCAAAGTACACGGACAAACATGAGCATTTCATCGAACACCTTGTTTATTTTTGGTTCTACTGAACCGCCGACGCTACACGGGTGGAGATTGTTGCCATTTACCTCAAGGGAGACATTATTTAGTGGTTTAATTGGTTTGAGCACACCCATGGAAGTCTCTCTTGGCAACGATTCAAGGAAGTACTACTAAATTGCTTCGGACCAATCGATTTCGACAACATTGATAGACAATTGGCGAAGATTCGGGAAACCTCTACAATACAAGAATACCAAACAAAGTTTGAATGTTTATCTAACCAAACTGTGGATTGGTCTGAAAAACAACTTTTAGGGATTTTTATTGAGGGCCTAAAGCCGAAAATTTGAGGAGAAGTAAAGGCGCGACAATCGTACACTCTTATGGCGGCGATTTCCTTCGCAAGAATTCAAGAAGAACGATTGAACCACAAAGTACGAAGGACAAGGGTCGCTCTCCGACCAGCCACGTCGAAGCCTTTAGCCCCCTCTACTGCCATCCGAGCCCTTGCACCAAAAAAATTGATAAAAGACGAGCTTTGTGAATGATCGACCGAGGGGTTATGTTGGCATTGTGATGAACCGTGGAGCCGAGAACATCGCTACAAAGAAGGGTAGCTCCTCGTGATCGAACCAGTAGAGGATGAGGACACCATACCATCTGAAGAAGACCTCGAACTCGAAGACGAAGCCACGGAGGAAGAGCCCCAACTGACCGACTATGCGGTGCATGTGCTGCCGGTTACTCCAACCCGCAGACGATGAATGTTGGAGGACTCCTTAAACAGCAACCCATCACCATTCTTATAGATACGGGCAGCACTAATAACTTCCTCAACAGCAAGGTTGTTGCATGTATGATGCTTCAAATCGAAGGCTACAACAAGTTCGACGTAAAGGTCGCCGACGACTGAATCCTAAAACTTGCTTCTACAAGACCAATTGGTGGTAGCTGATTTCTTCCTCCTACCCATCGATGACTATGAAGTCGTGCTTGGGATTGAATGGCTCACAACATTAGGTGACATCTCTTGAAATTTTTCTAAGTTAATCATGAAGTTTTATTGTAAAGGGAGATAGGTCACATTGTGAGGCAAGTGTGGGAGCCATATCTCCACCGTTTCGGCGCAACGGATGGAGAAGGTGCTACACAAAACAAATAGTGGATTTTTTATGCATATCCAGCAGCCATTAAAGGAGGAAAACGTGTAAAATTCAAATCCTAAGCTTGCCCTTTTGCTGGACGAATTCGCGGATGTTTTCATGGAGTCGGGTGGGCTTCCTCCTAATCGGTCGCATGACCATCGCATACCTATATTGCCAGGCAAACCTCCAACAAATTTGAGATCGTACTGCTATCCTCACTTGCAGAAGGACGAGATTGAGAACATCGTTAAGGAGATGCTCGACACCGGAGTAATTCGACCAAGCTGCAGCCCTTACTCGTCGGTGTTGCTAGTGCGCAAGAAGGATAGTACGTGGCGGATGTGCGTTGATTACCGGGCTTTAAACGCCATCACCGTTAAAGACAAATATCCCATACCAGTAGTAGATGAGCTCTTGGATGAACTAAAAGGAGCCAAAGTCTTCACTAAAATGGATCTCCGTTTCGGATACCATCAGATTTAGGTATGCACTAAAGATGTTTCGAAAATTGCATTCCGCACATATAATAGCCATTATGAGTTTTTGGTAATGGCCTTCGGACTTACAAATGCTCTTTCTACTTTTCAAAGCTTAATGAATGACATTTTTCAGAGGTTTCTACTCAAGTTCGTGTTGGTATTTTTTTGATGACATCCTCATTTACAACCCTACGCTTGATATGCATTTTCAGCACTTACGAACTGTTCTAACGATTCTTTGGGAGAATACCCTTTATGTTAAACAATCAAAATGCAGCGTTTTACAATGTAAAGTGGAGTATCTAGGGTATATTATATCAGAGGATGGAGTGGCGGTAGACTTGACAAAGATCGAAGCAATGCAAGGATGGTCGAGACCTATGAATATAAAATCGTTGCGTGGCTTCCTTGGACTCATAGGCTACTATCGGAAATTTGTGAAAGATTATGGCAAGATCAGTGCCCCACTCACGTCCCTACCGAAGAAAGACTCCTTATTATGGTCGGGTAAAGCTTCAACAGCCTTTGAACGACTCAAGGCAGCCATGACGACGACGTTGGTCCTAGCGCTGCTCGATTTCAGCCGCACCTTCGTGATTGAGGTCGACGTGTCCGAAGTTGGAATTGGAGCTGTTCTTATGCAAGATGGTCAACTCCTAATTCACACCGAGGCTTCCCCCACATTCCATACGAGGTTTTTAAAGGGGATACTAATTGCTACTAAATTTAAAATTTGGCTGCATACAGGTCCACGAGACGAAAGAGGAGTAAGCTTTGAAGAATTGCAATCCATGCTCACACCAGATTGGGCTTTCATCATCCTAAACCATACCAGAGGGCAGTCATCATTCTAGAAGAAAGGTTGGCTATTACTAAAGGCTAACCACATGGCAGCACATGCAAAGAAGAAATTGCCTTCTGACAAACTACAGAATGGACAAAAAATTAAAGATTGAGTTTTTCTACACCTTCAGCCCGATCAGCAGGAAACTCAAGCCTTAAGGAAGTGGTCTCCCTATTTTTTTAGGCCTTGCAAAATTGGGGATCACATTGAGGTCCTAACCTGGAAATCAGATCCGCTCATCAGATCACGATGATTGTTGATCCTCCGGGTATCCCACCTCAAATGAAAATTTAAAGAAGATGACTCAGATCAAATCCTTCCAACTGACACCCAAGTTGATGAGAAGGCCAAAGTTCAGTTGATAATCGCATGGGAATCATATAAGGAGCTGAAGACCCGATTCCTTAAGTTTATGGATCCTCAGCCTTGAGGACAAGGCTGATTCAAAGAGGGTGGGCTTAATAGGATTCCAGCAGGGTTGAGTCCTAATCACCCTAGAAGTAATTAATAAGAACCTTGTGAGATTATAATAAAATCCCACCTAGTCACTTCTATCTTATAAAGATGTGTGGCTAGGGTTTATTTTGGGACCTTAGGGCTTCCTAACCGCCACCCCCCTTAATGGGCTGATCAGCTAAGGTTTCTAGCAGAGGGGCATGGCATGTGCAGCCACTTAGGTCGCCGCCCCTTTTATTTAGGCATTGTAGCTATAGGAGGGGCAAAAGGGGGAAATTCATTTAGGAAGCACCCCCCTAGGGCTAGGGCTAGGGCTAGGGCTTTGAGCGCTATATAAGCTTGTAGCCTCCACCTCTTTTAAATAAGCAAGAATCATCTTTTATTTAGCCTTGTGCCGAGTTATAGGAGGGAGGAACCCCTATAGCTTTCCAAGGGTTGATCCCCCACAAAGATCAAGATCTATAGAGCTCGCTCTGGGGTTCTATCAAGGAGCGATAAAGAGAGACTTACAATGGTGGAAACCCGCCTCTATGTTCTTGAAGCGAGCTTAGAGGAACTCTACCAAGGGCAACGAAGATTCCTTGGGGTAGAGAGCTCTTAAGAAGAAGCTGAATCTCGAATAGACAGGGTTGAGTCCCTGGTCGACCTACTGACAGAGGATACCAAAGGCTCGGTACGACATCTACACAATGTTATGGCGAAACTCATGACAAAGGTGACATTACTCACAAGAACTCTTAATGCGGGAGGAAACAATACTCGCACTGTGCCACCGCAAAGTTTCAAGCCGCATTGCTACGGGGGTGCCAGAGATGCCAAGGAGCTCGAAAATTTTTTATTCGACATGGAATGGTATTTTCGTGCTACGAGACCCGATTCAGAGGAAACCAAAGTTTCTATAGCAATAATGTATCTAAACGGAGATGCAAAACTTTGGTGGCGAACTCGTTGGGAAGAGATCCGGCAAGGCTGATGTCTCGTGGATACATGGGAAGACTTGAAGTGAGAGTTGATAACTCAATTCTTGCCCGAGAACATAGAGTTTGTTGCAAAAAGGAAACTGAGACAACTCCGCCAAATTACATTAATTCGAGACTACGTGAATTAATTTTTGGCACTGATGTTGGATATACAGGATATGTTCGAGAAGGACAAACTATTCAGCTTCCTCGATGGCCTAAGGCATGGGCATAACAAGAACTACATCGAAGGATGTCACCGACGTGATCGGGGCCATTGCTGTCGTAGAAAGGCTAACTTTATTTCTTCGAAGGACTTGGGAAAGAAGAAACAATCCTCAGGAAATCGCCCAACAAAATATTCTCGTGCGAAGGAGTTTGGGGGCGAACAAAAGAAGAAGAGCTTCCACAAGGGACCAAGCTCGAAAGTCAAAGCTCTGAAATCTGGCGGATGTACGGAGGACCGCACATGGTGAGGAATGCTTGCAAAAGTAGGCACTCAATGCTTTAACGTCATCAATACACCCCCACAAGTCGAACAAGGGCAAAGTCGTTGCCCTTAGTTTGAGTAGTTCTGAATCCAACAGCGATGATGAGGAGTCGCAAGGATCTCGAATGGGAGTAATGCGTTTGTTGAATGCATTGCGGGGTCAAGTGGGGGAGAACACAAAGGCAGGGAGCAACGAGTTGATGTATGTGAACGTCAAACTAAATGGTCGAACAACCTGGGCAATAGTGGACACGGGTGCTACTCACAATTTTATTGTCGTTCTGAAAGTTAAGCGACTTGGACTAATCTTGGAGAAGAACCCAGTCGTATAAAGGCTGTGAACTTGGAGGCCAAGCGAATCTCTAAACTAGCAAAAGGGGTCCCCATCAAGATCGGAACATGGAGCAGGTGCACAAACATGATGGCGGTGCCCTTGGACGACTTCCAAGTGATTCTCAGAATGGAGTTCATGCACGCAGCGAAGTTTGTGCCAATGTTGTTCCTGAACTCATTATGTCTAATGGGAGGTGACGACCCCTGCGTGGTTCCAGTTTCTTGAGGAGGAACTAAGGATCCATAATAAATATCGACATTACAATTGAAGAAGGGGGTATGAAAAGGTTTGTAGCCGCCATAAAGCTAGAAACACTTGACGGGGAGGCCATTCAAGAACCTGCCGCGGTGGCAAACATTCTGAAGGAGTTTTCAGATGTGATGCCGACTGAGTTACCAAAAACTCTACCACCACGCAGAGGCGTGGGTCATCGTATTAAGCTGGAGCCAGGAAGCCTCCAGCGAGACCACCATACCGCATGGCTCCTCCAAAGTTAGTTGAACTCAGAAAGCAATTAAATGAACTGCTGAGTGATGGGTCTCATCCGTAGTTCAAAAGCACCATTTGGAGCTCCAGTTCTTTTCTAAAAGAAACAAGATAGGAGTCTCCGATTATGTGTCGATTATCGAGCCCTGGATAAGGCCAAGTATTTCTCTAAACTCGACCTGTCATCGCGGTATTGGCAGGTGTGTATTGCAGAAGGTGACTAGGCGAATACTACCTGTGTGACTAGGTATGGAGCGTTTGAGTTCTTGATGATGCCTTTCGGCTTAACCAACGCTTTGACCATATTCTGCACTATAATGAACCAACTGTTCGAGGATTATTTAGACAGGTTTGTGGTCGTCTACCTAGATAATATAGTCGTCTATAGCCAAACACTTGAGGAGTATATTGTGCACCTTCGGACAATCTTCAAAGTTCTCAGGGAGAACATCTTGTTTGTAAAGAGGGAGAAGTGCTACTTTGCTCAGACGAAGATTCTATTCTTGGGGCATCGAATCGGCGGTGGTTCCATCCGGGATAAATCTAAGGTGCTAGTTGTGGCGGACTGGCGAACACCAAAGAAGGTGCCAGAGTTGAGATCCTTCCTTGGGTTCGTCAACTATTATTGGCGCTTCATAGTTGGATATTCGAAGCGTGTAGCCCCATTGACGGAGTTGCTAAAGAAGGAGCGATCTTGGAGATGGTCGGATAAATGTGAAGCGGCATTCCAAGACTTGAAGACTGTCGTGTTAGAGAAACCAGTACTCAGATTACCTGATTACGGAAAGTCTTTTGAAGTCCATACAGATGCTTCCAACTTTGCTATTAGGGGAGTACTTATGGCCTACGAGAGTCGCAAGCTCAACGAGACTGAGCGGCGATATCCAGTGCATGAGAAGGAGGTGATAGCAGTGGTCCACTGTCTGCAAATCTAGCAACACTACCTTTTGGGAGCACCATTCGTGCTAAGGACGGAGAATGTTGCGTTGATTTATTTTCATACTCTAAAGAAACTCTCCCGAAACAAGCACGGTGGCAAGAATTCTTGGTCGAGTTCGACATGGTAATAAAGTACAAACCTGGAAAAGCAAATGTGGTGGCCGATGCATTGAGCCGAAAAGTTGAATTGGTGAACGCTATGCAGTTAGAAGGCGGAGGCCAAGCAAGTTAGTTGCACTCCAACTTTCTTTCCAGGATTAGGGATGGACTATACAGTGATCCTCAGGCAGTAACCCGATGCAACTCATAAAAGAGGGCAAGGCACAATAGTTTTGGGTCCATAAGGGACTCATCTACACAAAAGGGAATAAAGTTTATTCCGCGGGCGAACAATTTGAGGCGTGAACTCCTGAGGGAGTGTCACGATTCCCTCTGGGCGGGACATACAGGTATTCATCGAACAATGGCTCTCATGGAGAGGGCCTTCTATTAGCCGAAGATGGGGACAGATGTGGAGGAATATATTCGAATATGCTTTACTTGCCCACATGATAAGGTAGAGCGAAGTGGTGGGACTTTGGAGCCACTGTACGAAAGGCCTGGGAGAGCATTTCCTTGGACTTCATATCAAGCTTGCATGATAGGGGACTTGGATCGATACTAGTGGTAGTCGATCGGTTTTCGAAGTATGCAACGTTCATTGCTGCACCCCTACATTGTTAAGCAAAGGAGGCTAAGTTGATGATGAAGAATGTGGTGAAGTATTGGGGAGTCCCACACTCATCATTAGTGATCGAGATACTCGGTTCTTGGGACAATTTTGGACCAAGCTATTCAAGCTGTTGGGATCTAAATTATACTTCTTCACAAGCCTCCACCCTCAGACGGATGGCCAAACTGAAAGAATCAACTCGCTTTTGGAGCAATATCTCTGACACTACGTGAGTGCCAACCAACGAGATTGGGTGAAGTTGTTGGACATAGTACAATTCTCCTATAACTCGCAACGGAGCTCTGCATCCAACAGGAAGCCCTTCGGGATTATCACAGGACAACAACCGTCGACTCCTCACACGTTGGCTATTGGTTATATCGGGAGTAGCCCGCCGGCATATCACTTCACAAAAGAATGAAATCAGAATGTAGAAATTGCTCGGGCCTACTTGGAGAAGACGGCCAAAAGATGAAGAAGTGGGCAGACTTGAGAAGGCAACCACAAGAGTTTAAAGTTGGCGACTTAGTGTTGGTGAAGCTCCAACCAGCATCACTCCAGTTCTTTAGGCACAAAGTGCACAAAGGGTTGGTACACAAGTATGAAAGACCTTTTCCCAATTGTTAGCAAGGTAGGCAATGTCTCCTACAAGTTGTAACTGTCGACATGGCTCAAAATTTACAATGTCTTACATGCAAGCAACTTGAAAGCCTACCATTCGGATCCGCAAGATGTTTCCCGAAATATTTTAACTCGTCTACCTTTAATAAGAGCCTCCTGCGAAAAGCGAGTTGAGATCATTCTAGCGGATCACAAAACTAAGCTACCCAGCGGAGCGGAGCAAACTGAGTATTTGGTGAAGTGGCAAAAGCTTCCTAGAACAGAAGCTAGCCAGTTGGGCTCGAAGATGCCCTACGACATGAAGAAGCCCATGTCAAAGCCTACTAACAAGCGTCGATGAAGTCGTCTACAGTTTAAGTGGGGAGAATGTCCTTCGTCGCTCAACAACAACACCTTCGCTCAATAGACCATTCGTCGCTTTTGCTTACTTGTACAAATGTTTGGCAATCTGTTTTGCCTTGTTTTTATGTGTTTTTGCCTAAGAATTACGGCGAAATAGTTTGAAACGTTGCAGAATGACCGTTTACTATGCGGACCAAAAGCAAAGCGGGTAAACAACCCAGTTTTGGGCCATCTTCGCGTGTTGCAGCATGCATTTTAAGCGGTGTGGAGTGTCAGCCATCTCAACCCCTTGGAATCACCCGGGTGGCACAGGGGGGCATGGGGCTTTGGGATAGTATCAGGCATGAGCATTTATAAGACAATACTAGTTAACTACTCATTGACAACTAGTTTAGTTTGTAAAACTACATACTCTAGTAGTTAATAGCACTTAAGGAAAAAATGAAATAAAATGACTTTTTAAAAAATTCTAATTGTTATGTTATTTTTCCTTTATTCTGCAAAGTGATTTATCACTATTAAGGTATTCAAGTTGACATTTATTTAATTTAAATTTTAATTGTTGAATGATAGGTAATGAACTCTAAATTTATATAATCTAAATATATAAATTAAAAACCAGAGTAATTGAATAAGGTGGGTTTCATTTAGTAGAGCAAGTTTGAACAAAACTATAGCTGGTCATCTCAGATATTGTTAACAAAAATGTCAGTATTATTTGTAAGTTCTATAAGATTTTATTGTAGCTATGTAAAATCCAGTGTGTAGATTAATAAGAAACTCTGACATGTCTGTAAAATCTATTCCAGAATTTTCTAGGTCGTTATTTGGAAGCTAAAGATTCTTAGTCGGATAGCCAGTTTATTAAAAAAAATCCAGCAGTCTATGAAACTTTTCTCCTCTCCTCTCTTTGTCGCATATATTTGATGCACCATCTTTCCAAATTATCCTGCATTAAGAGTAGAGAGTTGAAGAAAACAAGACCTCATTTGGTGTTTCAATGACTGTAGTTCTTATATGTAAATACTTGCAAACTCTAATTCTGTAACATCTATTTCAGTCTGTTCTACCAGTGATGTATATGTAGATACTGTACTAGTGGATTATAAAAATAATACTCCACTCAGGCCAGCATCTTGGTTTATCATGCTTTCCGGGATTGGAATGTTCTATTAGGTACATGAAAATTGTATGTTTTAATCATTGGCTCTTGAATTGAATTGCATGCAGCTATAAAAGCATGAGATCATAACTAGGCTTTTGCTTTTCATGCACCAAAAATAAGTTATATGGAAGCAAGCCAAAATTTCATACTTTTCCAGTCAGATAGTTGGATATTATTAAAGATAAAGCTCTGATATTTGTTGCTATGCAGGCACAATGGTATCTGATCTGAAGTCAACTGGAGAAATTACATTCGAGGCCAGAGTTACAAATTCAAACAAATATGGATATGCAATCGAAACAATCATTGATGGAAAATTGCTCCATGGCATGTTGTTCTCTTGCACGTCAAACCTTAGCCAAGATAATCACACTTACCACAAAAAGTATGAAATTGCTTTCTGTTTTGTCCAACTCTAGAGGTTCATCTCATCTGTCTCTTGCTGGCAATTTTTGTTATGCTGTAAACAGGAGAGTAGCTGTTGACAACATGAGTGATAAAGGGAACATGGACCGACCTATTTGTGTAGCCAATGCACCTGTAGAGGTAAGGAAAAGCTCAGACCATGGGCAGCCTAATAGTTCCAGTGCAAAAGAATCAACAGTATGTAGGCCATTGGTTGAAGCTCCAAGTTCAAATTTTATGAATTCAACTTGTGTAAAGGTATGCCAGTTACAATCCTGCTGTAATGTGACATGACTCTTTTTAATTGCTCTTATTCCACTGACAACTCACATTGACTGACAGGATGTAAAAGCTTTTTTCATTAACAAAAATTTGTTATTATGACAAACTCCACATATTTTATGATCATAGATTTGCTTTGATTTCTTCTAGGTTGATCCCAGTTCACCCACGTAAGTTTGCCTGATGTTTTTAGCGAAAAAGTTTCTAACATATAATATATGTTGTATATTTCTATATAGTGCACCCTCCTTGTGCGTTCCTGTCCATTTTAGCTTTTAGCAACCATTCATTTGAGAATTTCAGTTACAGGCTTAAAATTGTTGTAAAGGATCTATCAGTTCATTGCCAGTCATTATTAATCCCTTGTTCTCCAGTTTTATAATTTTTTTATAATAGCTGATCGTTTATCTTGCTTCATGTAATACTACAACAACAACAAAGCCATAAAGTATCAACTATTTTGGATATATATTTTCTTCGGGTTGCTGCATGCCATAAAAGAAATAAAAAAGACACTGTTGACTAATACTGTGAATCGGCAGAAGTAATTGTCAAGATCTTTCAGATTGCTTCCTTTGGGTTGGTCCCAGAACAAGACCATATCAGCTTCTTCCTACTTACCAAGACTTCTCACCTATGCACAGGCTCTTTCACCATTGTTATGGTTTGCTTATCTTTCAGATTCTATACTCGAATTATTATGGAGCTTTTTTCTTTGTACATCCGGTTGCTAGGTTGTTAATCTTAGTTGGAGCAGTCATTGATGATTCTTGATTACTTAGCATCTCTAACCTATGCTTCTATCTATTATCAGATCGACAATGACTTCATCGGTCCCATTATCCAGAGACTACCATTTAGAGCATCCATGTTGGTTCCTAGTTGTCCTTCAGTTTCTTACAGGAGAGTTGTAGGAGTGGCTTAGTGACAATAGACATTTCCAACAGTTGATCCTAGTTATAAGGCTTAATAGAACCACCAAATAGATGGCCTTTGTAGTTTCTGAAATCACGGAGCAACAATTATTACTTGTATTATTGCTACTTCTCCCTAAATATACTTGTGTGTTACATGGAAGCTTCATGCAAACTGTGATGATTTCAGTCATCCCAAATCTAAACTTCATATGGCACCTTCATTATGTAAAAATACATACATCAAGGTTGCAAAATTATACAGATGATTTCAATGTATTAAACTTTCTCTGAGAAATATTTAAATCAATCTCCTGCAGTATGCTTGAAATAAGGAGATTAAAAATTATTTTGGAAAACCCTGAGAAAGGTGTGATACTTTCGTGTGAAGGGAAGGTTTGAACTGTAGTATTGTTAAACTTATTGTTGAAACAATTCTTTTCTCCTTGTATTGGTTGGATTTTTCTATATTGCATGCTTCTATGAATACATTTTATCTTATGGTTCACATATATAAAGACATGAACTAGAACTCTGTTGAGAGGATTGAGACCAATCATATCACCTTGAAATCAATGATAGAGGCTCTAAATTGGAGATCAGCTCTGTTAAAAATGGTATTATATACTAAGAGCATTCAGAAAAACAATAAAATTATGTAATTTGAAAATAAGTGGTGTGTACATCAAAGTAACTCAAAATGAACGTGTACAAAGTATCATACTTGGAATTACAATTTAAGCTACTGCAATTGATGATTGAAATAATTGATTCTGATATAAACTGCTTATTTTTAATAAACCAGTTTACTATAAATACTTATTTTTAAACAAAAATAATTGAATATATAGAAAAAATTGGTTTATTCTAATAAACCAAATCATGACATTAAAACTGCTTATTTTTCCTCTGTTGATGTATTTGGTAGAATGTTGTAAAAAAAAAAATATTTGTGGAGATTTTAAACATCATAGATTATATTTAATAGAGCTGATCTTTTTATTTAGAGCCTCCATGACAGATTTTGGGGTGATAGGATCGAAGCCTCAATTTTCCAGATAGTAAGTATTCTGCCTCAACTCTCTTTTTGTGTACTTTAGTGTTGTCCCAGTAAGTAGACTAGCTTGCAGGCGCTGGACTTTATTTCCTATGAAATCCACTGGTCAATGTCATAAGAGGAAATTGATCTTTATTTTCCATAGGCTTCATGGAATGTAGATCAATCATCTAGAATGTTTATGGACACGGTGAATAATGATGCCTCCGACAGTGCAAAACCTCCAAATGATCGGACCTTCTCTGGGAATTTGTCAATTTCAGCCGAAGCACAATCCTCATTGTTGATTCAAGGCAAGAAATTCATTTTGATTTAGTTTAATTATGGAGTTTTTACATTTATTACCTGCATAATGTACTAGAAAACTCTGCTTGACAGGAAGCAGAATCCCAATCCTAGTAATAATACACAATTGTTACTCATTGTTCATTGATTATCATTGGAAGTAGGACGATGGTTTTAGTTAGATAGTTCAATATTATATTCTTTACTTTCACACCGTTCCCAGGCTATAAAGAGCAGGGCACAACCGCAAGTACTGGACAAACAACGTAGCAATGGAATTTGAATTACTTGGGCCTTTTAACAGCTTTTGGAGGAATGAGCAGGTGCAACATGCTTACAGGGGAATGGCAATTCCCCTTTGTGTGACGCTTAAACATCACAGGCATGGTCACCTGACTTAAAATTGTATGGCTAAATTTGTATCTTTTTTGGTACAAATGTAGAAGAAGATTTTTATATATTTACTTTGAGAATGCACTACTAGTCAACCAGGAGCAGCTCTTCCCAGGTTGAACCCTTCACTGTCATCACTTGGCCTTGAGATGATCTCTTTGAGAGTCAAGAAGGGATGTTCATGACCACATTTTTTTTCTACGTGGGAAGCTATATATCAGGCATCTACATTTCTTTGGATGCACTCTGGCGGTGTTTAATCGGATGAATGAGCTAGCAACAGTTTTATCTATATCTGCATTGTGTAGCAGCAGTTTTTGGTTAACAATTGCTGTGGAGTGTGGCAGTTAAATGTTCTGGTGCAGGTGCAAGTAACTCATGGAAGCCCATAATGTTGTAGAACAGTACGTGTACGCCAAGAATGATTATAAAATTACACAAAGATTATGCGTGTCGTGATCTGTTTGGCAGCAGCTGAGAAGGGCGACGGATGCATCATCTATTGAGGAAATTTGTGTTTCCATAACAATGAGGGCATCAAGAGGAGAGGAATACATCTGGATTTTGTTATGATCTCTGACTTGTTAGAATGCTGATATGAGCGGTTATGGAGTTCCATCTGTTATGGTTGGATGTGCTTTGTGTTCTGTAGAGCCATTGTCTCGTATCTTTTCCCTGTTGGATGGAGTCTTGGAAATGATAGTAAAGTTTGGTAAAGTACAAACCGCCTGCTAAAGTTTTGACGGTCTCTTCCGTGGTTGTAAACGATGAGATTGATGGCGTGATATGATTACTACTTCATGTGGAAACCATAATTTCAAAACGGATACAGAAAACAGATGTGGTCGTATTGTGTATATGCTATGAAACACGTCATTTTTACATGATTCATTAAAACTTAATTGATAAATCAGGTTGTGGTTGTTCCAGTTAGTGCGTGTATTCGGATCTAATTGTGATCTTTTTTAAGAAGGCCTTATTTCGTAGTCCCAATATGCAGAGTCGAAGTTTCTGCAAAACTAAGTCGAAGGTTTTCTCGACAATTGCCCTTGCGATAGTTGAGTCAGCACCAGAGCTAAATACAATCATCGAACTAGATGAATGAGATGTTTGTTGGGAACATATGCTCGATGGAACAATGTTGATAACCCAAGTGTCACTTGATCTGAGAGTGGCGTTTGATGTGGACAACCACATTATGCGTTAGCATCACACCGTCTGACCTGTCGTATGCCTACAGCAAATCCGACATTTTTTTTTTGAAGACGAGAAAATTTTGTTTCAAAGCAATTCAATAAGCTCTTGAGCACATCGGAAGGTAAATGGATTTGCCAATGCACTCAAAACACTACAAGAAGCATCCCTGTCAGACTCATAATAGCATCTGAGAGAGTTAACATTGACAGAATGCCACGCAAGCTAAAGCACCTTTTGATAGCCCACAATGCCAACTACAAAGCAAGAGGGAACGCTGCATCTCTTGCAACACCATCGACTCCACCAACCTGAGTGCAGCAAGTAGATCAAACAATGCAACTGCTTGATTATTGTGAATAATATATTTTCTTGTTACCTGAAAAAAAGAAAGGAAAGGAGATTTTTCCCCCCCCCCCTATTATCATTATATTACCATTAAGGCAAATCTCTTAACCCAAAGTTAATCCTCTGCACTTGTGTCATTTCTACTTAACGTCAGTACTGTAGCTTCCAAAACTTTGATCTCACTCTGTTTCTTTGAAATCTCCTCCTTCTGGAGGCGCAGTTCTTCCATGTGTAGCTTAAACACCTCTACTGAAAGAAAAATGCATGAATCACTGTCCAATACAAAACCTTCCCAAATGATCTACACTAGCATTCAAGACTAGGTACAGAAAGCTAAAGGGTTCCTCTTTCGACTGTGACAAGAGTAGTGAGCATCGGATGCAGATATATATTAAACATGAGAGTAGCATGGATCCACATAAATGAAAAGCGATATAAAAATGGATAAGAAATTCATACTTGTAGTATTTTCAAGTTCACTTGAAAGATCTTTAGCACATAATTCAGCAGCTCGCTGTGCTGCCTCAGCCTGTCTTTTTTCCGTACGTGCACGAGCTGCTGCAGCAATTGCAGCATCAAGTTCTCTTTCCAAAGCCTCTACCCTCTGTTCAAGAGCCTGAATACAACAACGTAGTCTGCTCGATGAAGAAGCCTAGACGAAAATGAAAATACAAGAGCAACTTCCAACAACTTTGGGTAGGCTCTAAAAGGCCTTATGTGTCAGACAGAAGAAGAAATGCACAAAGACCTATTTAATCCAATCACCAAGCAAATTCATCTACCGGGACGAAGAATGGCTTAAAGCTATCACATAGTCTGACCAGGAAGTGTTATGATGTTATGGCACAACACCAAGCACTGGATAACATCATAACAACCATCACAAAACACAAACACATAACAAGCATATGGAAAAGGTTATAGAAAAATAAGAATATCTCCTCAAAAATTTCCCAAAAGAACCAATTTAGTATCTGAACTTCAATGCCATTGAATCCATGTTTAATGTGGAGATGAAGGGAAAAACAATTGAGTTATTTGTAGCAAAAAAATCGACACAATAGCAATGATCTGTATCCCTTTAAAATATAAGCGATTAATTTACGATGAAGTTATGTGTATTGCTTGGAAGTACCATAGAAGAGAGAGAAAAAAGAAAAGCAGTTTACGAGGAATTTAATTGCTCAGCAGATCCACTTCCCCGACGGAAAGGAAATCTTGATGTTCTGAATTCAAATGTATCGTGGACACCTAGCCCGCTTCTCAGTCGTCGTACAAAGCAGTAGCACCACCATGTTTGTTAAAGCACTTTGTGAGCCAACCCAGATGACTTGTCTATAAAACCAAATTCTTCATGGCAGATTGAGCTCCTATGGACCGAACAAGTTCTACTAGAGATCTGAGTTGTCAAACACAACAGATTCTAGAACCACCAAGCACTACTACCTTCTATCTCATCTCCTAATATCCTTGCAGATACAGTATTGAAGTAATTTTCCTCTCTAATTGCATTTCCAACATTCTTCCCATATGCTTCACTTCTTTGATCCTCATCACACTCTCATCAACTTGAGAAAGTAATCTAGAAACTTGGATAAAGTGGACTACAAGATTAAGGCCAACAGTCTGCATCAGGCTAAAAATAGCTCCTTACACAAAATTTGGGGATAACTGCAGGACTGCTAGTAAGTTGACTAGAAGGTCCCTCAGTTATTTCCTAGCAAAGAACCTAAAGAATCCATGACGAGCAGCGGGCCAGCAAGGGATTGTAAATAGTTTCAAAAATTAACATCCAGGAAGTTCTTCTCTTTAGAATTCTGTCGGAATCTTTACTTCAAAAAAGGAATCTGATTGGGTGAGATTCACTATCTGTGTTTATTTTGGCAGGTGCTAGAAACGAGGTGATTAGGTTTCCTCGCAAGGCCAAACCTTCAATTCTTGAGGGACGAGCTTAAAGTGGTCGTCGACACCTCAAAGTATATGTTTGGACCGACTACAATTCTTTCGCCTTAGACCTGGATTTTGTGCCATAAAGACGAGCTCCCAAGTATCAATCACTTACTTAAGTAAGCTTTTTTTCCCCTACAAATCTATAACCAATTAGTTGCCGAAACCTAATCGACTGTCAATTACGTCTGCACTTCCCCTTCGGTTCAAGATGCTGTCACCACCAGTAAAAAGACCCCCCAAAAATGACAGACTACAGAATCTCAATCCTGCTAACCTAGACACAAACATGGTTCTTCCAAGTTTCTCAACGGAAACAACAGAGATTTCAAGACGTACTCAAATCCTCGACCTAGAGAGGCAAAACACGAATTATATCATAAAAGAACCAACTTTTTGGATGGCGGATACCTTGATAGTGCGAGCTTGCTCGGAGGTGAGGGAAGCCTTGGCGAAAGTCTCTTCGTCCGCGAAGACGGCCTTCTTGACGAGGATCTTCTGCAGTGACTCCACATTCGTCCCCATCTCCGATAGGTTGACGAGGGCCGCCTTCCACCTCTCGCCTCCACCACCGCCTTCGATACCGCTGCCGCCCTTCTCCGTCATCGTCGATCGGCCTGCGTGCGCCGGAGGCGTGTGATCTCGCCCTTTCTTCCTTCCGGGGGGCCGAAGGTAATCGGATGCCATCGTCTGAGCCCGCCCAATAGTCCAAAACTATATTATATTGGGCCCAATTAGGCGACATTCCACCATTCGGCCCATCAAATTTGGTCGACTCAGAATAGTTTTCCGTGCAACGTTGGGGAAATGATAATTTATAGAATTTAACGACTTCGGGCCGCAGATATATGGGCTAATGTTGGGCCGTAGTTGGCCCATAATGATGACAGTAGAAAATGAGAAGCGAGAGGATAAGATGGGGGTGGAGAGGGAAGCGCCCGAGAGGCAGCAAGCGAAGGCGAGAGCAGCAGCGGAGATGGAGAAGTATTTTGGAAATCCCTATCGCGGAGATCCGGGCGTTCCCCACACAGATCCAGAGCGGTTCGTGAACATATGGATCGGCTCCTTGGCCTTCTCCGCCCTCACCTGGATCAACCCTTACATGTGGCAGCTCTCCAACCAGTTCAAGTGAGGAGGCCCTAATCTCTTGCTTTCTTTATTTTATCGTAAGCTGTATGATTAGGGCTCCTGAGCCTTTTCTTCTTTTATTCCTTAGATTGCCTTTATCATTACACGATTGGGATCGAGGTTCTGGTTCTTGATCTGTATTTTGAATCCCTTGATCTTTTTGAAGAATTCTGTGGATTGAATTAGTTTGATATCCAAAGTGACGAATGGGAACAGAAAGGGGAAAAAAATTTTTGTGCGATTTATGGTGGTTTCTGCACCAGGTTTCGTTGTAGTTTTGCTGTTTCGAAGTGTTGTCGTGAAGAATGTGGGGTGGGAGGGGGATCTAGAAATGTTTATAGAATAGGAGAAAAGGGAGCATTTTGCAGCGGCTGCATTGCATGTTTGTGCATATTTCGTGTTTATTGAGGATAAAAGGTAGTCGTTTTCTTCCCCATCTTTTAAGGGAAGGATACGATAGTATTGGTGTCACCAATGGGCACGAATAGACTTGTACTCCTAAACAAATTTAGCTTTGTTTGTGTGTATCTGTGTGTGTGTTTGTAGACATTTCTCTTGGGAATGCCTCCTTGTGTTGGGGCCTGTTCCATTCTCTGTACATTGCTAATCATAGATAATCTTGTAGCTTTTAGTTGATGGTTTGCATTGGATGTGATATTCAGTAGCCTGTCCAGTTTCGCATCTACCCGGTGCTATCCTAGTAAGGCGAAGCTTGGTAGGAATATCTTATGCTATATATCATGGTATTGAGAGAACTGTGAGCCTTTTCTAAGCCTAAAATTTTCCATGTTGGGAACATTAGAACAGCTAGTGTCATATTATTTTGTCTTTTCTAGGCTAGGAATATTTTGGACTGTTCCAAGGAGGTTGCTAGTTAATCTTACATCACATTAAGTGTTGAAACATTAAATTTATGATAAATTATTTCTAAGAGAACTGGTTCAACAGCGATTTTGCACAGCTTGGAAGTTATACTATCGAGAACTATACAAACCAACCTGACATATGAAAAGGTTTTTGTTCCTTTATATTTTTGCTTTTTTTCTGTTGAAATCATAATAACAGTGACCAAATAACTTTACAGAGATTATGTTTCTCAAATTTGGATCAAGTGCTCCATGCTTCATTATGCAGACATATTAAATCTGTAAATACAGTGTTGAGAATAGGTGGTTTGAGTTAGAAAACTTGCCAGTATATAATTATCACAAGCAACCATCAAAATCAGATGGATTTTAGATTAAAACAACAGAAAATAAATGGTAGTGGAAGACCACACATAAAACAAGAGAAAGATGAGAGGAAATGAGAGGAAAGAGAAGAGTAATAGAAAGGTGTCGGTGGACAGGTCAAACTTTTTATAAATGTTAGTCCAAAAAAAATGAAAATTAATCTAGTTAGTATGTTTTCTTTTGTTTTTAGACCTACCTAGAACTCAAAAAACAATTGAAGTTGTCATAGAACATTTATTTGGTGGTCCTCTGGTTGACACTTATAATATCTTGATTGATAGTATTTAAGGAACCAGTTAAGTTAGTCGATGTGGCTTGCTATTGATCGCAATGAAGCAGAATCAAGTATTTTCCAGGCTCGTTGGAATATGACCGAACTCTAGAAGCCAATGATCTCTTCTAGACAGAATGCAAAAGATTGCTACAAGCACAGAGAGAGGAGCATCCAGTATAGTTGCCAAAAGATTTATTGTGGCGATTCCGTGCTGTCATGTAGATTTACTGGTATAACTCTTAAATTTCAACCTGGGACACTCACTCATGTTTGTTAAAGTCAATAGTTCACTGAGCACTTATTCTCAAGGATATCAGTTCATTCTTTTTATTGCTTTCTATTTTGCTCATGTCAGAGCTTCTTGATATAGCTAGTAGTCAGTCATGGTTGAAAATTTTCTTTCTAGATTGTTTTTTATTCAACTTTGAAGCAGTTTAATGCCTACATGCTGTATGCTTACCTTTTATGCAGCTGGCATGACAAGGCTATGATGTTTGAACACTACCATTGGAAGAAAGCCATGAAGAAGAATGAACCATATGAATTCAAGGTAGGATATTTGCTCTTCCTTTCTTGGTTCTGAATTTTTCTGACAATGTTAAAAATCTTAGATTATCTATGTAGGAGATGGTATTCCTGAGGATTAAAAGTAGTTTGATGTTAACCTCCTGTCACATTTCTTTCTTTTTTTCTCCTGATCATCATTATATTTAGCATGTCTGTCTTAATTCTTTTCTTACTGTATACCGTATAACAAAAACAATAGTTTGATGTTTCATGTCATTACTCTAGTAGGCTGTTAGCCAAGAAAATCTTATCTAATATCAGAGCTTTTGTGAGCTGAGGTTGGCCAAAGTCCAAGAACCAATTTGAAGTTTTATCATTGCATGCAGCTAACATGTTGCCATTGGTTGTTAATACATTCTTTATCCGTTTGCCAGTGGAACAAGTACATGACCAAACCATTGCGTGATTCATACTACCACAACTGGCCGGTATACTTCCCCTAGCTGCATTAGTTTGCTGGTTCTCCATGGCAACTCCTGGAAAGTTGGGTTAAATTGATTGGTGTTGAGACATTTTAGAGTGGAAGAATCGAATTCTCAAACACAGGTGTGTAATGCCACTGCATTTGTTTTTGTTCTAAACTCATCGCAATCTCGGCTCCTCACATCTACGATGAACTGTTGTAATGTTTCAAAGACAACCTTATGTTTCAGTTTGTAGCACCTATTTTACACGCAGATCTTTAGCAGTGGTTTCTGTGGACCAACGTATATTTGCGTTGGAAAATGCTCCTCCGGCCGGCCGACTGAATCACCATATAAACTTTTCGAGGGTGATGTGGCCACAAACCTGACTGAGGTCGGATCCACCTGGTTTTTGAGATGCCACTTCACCACGATACCATTTTATTGGGTTGATAAGCCGGCCTGGCCTAAATCATGTCTGTGGCCAACTTAGGGGACAAGTGGGGTCACCGTATCTAATTCTTTTGGGCCCAATTGGATCACATATAGTAATATCCTTTTGCATTTTACTTATTAGATAATCTAAAATAGTATCACTTCCGTCTTTCTATCCATCACCTACAAGCGATAGGATTAAGCCACCAACGCGGGTTAAACTCACCAATGTGAATGGAAGCCCAAACAGCGGTCCGGTTCGTCATTCTGAACCGAATCGAGGAGCGTGCGTGCGTGCGTGATCCATGACGGACGACGTTAAGATTCGTGTGGCCCACTTTTTGGCGTGGACATGTTTGTTGCGTCTCTGTCAGCCATATAGCGACGTGATTGGAGTAATGCTTTCTCTCTACCAAAGCCTGCCATTAGACCCCACTTTCTGAGATTTCATCCAGCAAGTAAGAAGTTTCACGAGCGACTCACACACGTCACCGAAACGCCACTACGTGTGGACTAATGAACGGCCACTCTCTCCCCGGTGCGTGGCACGGCCGGAGCAGCGGCACCATCCAACATCGAGAATCGGGTCGGGACGAAAGCGATTGAGCGCGGGTCGGGTCAGAGGGGGGTGCGCGAGCGCGCCTCCGCGACGCCTGTCCCTGTGCGTGACGTCAGCTTTGATTACGTGTCCCGGCAGGCCGAATCCGAGGGAGATCCTCGCCTCCCTGTCGCGACAGCGACGTCGGCCCCACCACCCGTCCCGCGCATCGACGCGTGTACCGCAGAAGGCGCAACTTGCCACCGCTTCGTGGCGCACGTGTGCACGCCCCACGTGTCCCGCCCTTGCGCCTGCCCTTTTTTTTTAAAGTATCCGACGTCGCGCAAGTTGGCCCTGCGAAGACTTTAGCGTGGGCCCCGTGCGTCTGGTGGCACGTAGCTGGCTCGGAGTTCGCGCGGTCCCCACGACGTGTTTAGATCCTAACCGTTGAGCTCGTATCGGACGGCTGCTTCGCATGAACGGGGGCATTTGGCGGGGCCGTCGTCCAGCCCACCACCGGATTTAAATCGAATTGAGCGAGTAAATCAAATATTTTACTGATATTTTACTGAACCAATTTTGGACTTGGATTGTGCACGACAGATGTCACGACGGGAGTCTCGACGTCGCGAACTCGGGGGGACCGACACGGGGTCAGCGGAACACGTGGCTAGTACGGCGGGTCCTTGGTCGCTCGAAACGTGTCCCGCAAGAGCCACTCCCCTCCCTCATCGGATCCCTCGCGGCCCCGAAGAGTCGCGCCGCTTGTTTCGCGACAACGCAGGCCCCCTCCGCCCTAAGCCACGTGTAGGTTGTGGGGTCGGTCCGAGGTGGACGCGTGTCGCGCCGGTAGAGCCCAAGGGCGAGGGAGGAGGGCATTTTTGGGTAACCCAAAAAGTTCCGTGAAACATTACAAGTGGGTTGAGTCCTCTGCCTCCATTATCTCATCTCCGACGTCTTCTGCCGCGGTCGCTCTTCCAACTTGGGTGTCAACCCTCGGTAGCCCTCCGGAGGCTCAAGGGTTTTCCTTTCTTCTATCTTAATCTATTTCATTCTTATTGCCTGCTGTTTTTCCTGTTTTCTCGTTGGCTTCGAACGCGAATCCGGCGTCTGGCTATCGTATGCGTCGACGGAAAGATCGAACCTGTGAGGAAAAGTTGTCCTTTTGATGGAGTTTTGGCTGTTTCTTTTTTCGAGATTTGGTTTGCTTTAGTTTCGGTTCGATTCTTGCGGTGGACGACGAAGCGGCGGTGAGGGAGAGAGAGAGAGTGGCATCGGGAATGGATAGTTTGTCGAGGGATTTCCTGCGGAGCTTCTCTGGAAATGGCTACGGCGACGAGCCCTTGGAGGCGACGGAAGGCGACTCCGACGAGATCGAGCTCAGTCTCGGGCTTTCCCTCGGCGGGTGCTTCGGCGTGGACCCAAAAGGGAAGAAGCTGGTCCGCTCGTCTTCGGTCGCGTCCTTCTCGTCGCTGACTACTGAGCCCGAATTCCGGGCGACCCACGCCACTGCCGCTCTGACGAGGACGAGCTCACTTCCCGTGGAGGTCGAGGAGGAACGGCAGAAGCGGAAGGATATCCAGAGCTTGAGAAGGTTGGAGGCGAAGAGGAAGAGATTGGAGAGGAGGAATTCGATCAGGTCGGGCGCAGCAAAGCCCGGAGAAAAACCGAATCAAGATGTCAACGGAGGACCGGAGTCACCAGCGGCGGCTGCGGAGCAAATGGCGGTCGACAATGCCCACCTTGGATCACTGGGAGGCCCAAGAAATGGCTTTCCTCCTCCCGGCTTCCCATCGGGGCCGGCTGCTTGGAAAAGGGCGGCAGACATGGCCGGCTGCTTTCCGCCAATCTCACAGGGGTCTATTGGGTCACAGGGGAGCTGCTCCACCGGCGCCTGTGGCGTCGACGGTCGGCCACCGCAAGGTAAAGGATCCACGTTTGGACTTCGATCGATTGCATTCCATTACAAATGAACCCCCCGCCCCACCTCGTCCCCTTCCAAAACAAAACAAAAAAGGTTTTTTTTGAAGTAGATTTTGGTTATTGCGGTCCTCCTCGCATGAGCTTTCAGTCTCTCCATGATCATCACCAGCTTAATAAAAATAAGATTTGGAGGTGGTAGATTCTTCTTTCCTTCCTTCTTCCAATAGTATAGGAACATATTGACGGAGTCCATTATAGTTTCTGTTCAAGTGCATATTGTTAATGGTGTTCTTTTCTAATATTCCTTCTGATGGTGCTACATCTTCTTTTTCCTTTTTCCTTCATGGTTTATGGATAGCTTTTCAGTCGATGATGACCACTGCTTGTGGAAATCAATTGAGCTGGTCATCACTATAAAGGTTCTGATCTTATACGTGTCTCTGTGTGTGTGTGTGTGTGTGTTGGGTTTTGTAGTGGGGTGAGGGGAAATCCACGGCGCCAACTTGGGTTGCTGATTTGACTTCATTCTTGTTTTGGAAGACACACTTCCATGTCTTATATTTCAATCTGTCCCAAACATTCATATCTAATTGTAGCATACTCATATTTACAATGCTTCAAGCACACTGCATCAGTTTTGCTTTCTCCTCATTTCCTACTTTTGTCTGGTTACAGAGACCAAGAACTCTGTGAGAGGAGACGAGGATCAGGTGGTGGGTGGGAGAGCCAATGGGGTGAAGGAGATGGAGAGGAAAATGATGGAGAAGATGCCATTTGTGTCGACCAAGGGAGACGGGCCTAATGGAACGAGAATTGAAGGCTTCCTGTACAAGTACGGGAGGGGGGAGGAAGTGAGGATAGTGTGCGTCTGTCATGGCAGCTTTCTCACCCCTGCCGAGTTCGTCAAGCACGCCGGCGGTGGCGATGTCGCCAACCCTCTCCGCCACATTGTGGTCAACTCCTCCCCGTTCTTGTGATCATGAACTGTAATCTCACACAAGAAAGTGCTCTCGCTTTCATGAAAGTGCTTGAAGTTTTGTTCTGAGCTGTAGTCGAAAGCTTTAGAAGCAAAGCAGGAATCCATTATATTCGTGGATGAGTCCAAGCCCTGAGGAAGGAGATGCCGTCGAAGTGACTTCCCCGTCTGAATCATACCTGTGGATTGACATGAACTCTTTAACGGGCATGAAGGCAGTTCAAGTACCTTTAAAAAGCCCACAAGTAGTCGATGCGTTAACACTCCAAAAGCAATCATGTAGAAACCATGCTTCACATCTTCGTCTCTGTCAAACTCTATTATCGACGACGAGGCTTTCTCCTTGTGTGTGACCTCAAAAGCACCTTTGTTCGACTCACTTATATTGTTATGGCCGGCCAGTCTTGACGCAACAGCAGCATCTCCGCAGGGCATGTTAACTAATTGTTTTCCCAATAAGAGAAAGGCAGGATACCGAGAACCAACTATTAAGTATCTATCTCAAAACAAGGAAACTTAAAACAAAATTTTAAATAATTAATATTTGGATATTTCTATTCACTTCTTCTCATTTTATATTTTTTAGGATGTATTTTTAATTATCTTTTTTTAAAAATGTCATTTGTTATAATATCTTTGTTTTGGTTTGTTATAATGTTTTCACCACTACAATTGCGACATTAGACATTGTAATTATTTTGATGATCTTTAATCGCATTGATGTTATTTTTATTTAATTTTCTATTTAGTATTATTAAGAAAAATCAAAATTATTTTTTTGATCGCATAGACAACTTAAATTTTTGTTCATTAATTAAATTATTAATTACGGATTTTTTTTAAATAAGTAATGTGATTTTTACAAAGTAAATAATTTAAATTTTATTTTACTTGCGAATCGTAAGAAATAAATAATAATATATAAAATAAATATAAAATTAAATTATTATTTATTTATCTTTGGAGCAAATCTCATCTCTGGTGTTATATAAGGGAGGGAGCTCCACCTTCCTCCTTTCTCATCGAGCTTGGCAGTTTTGAGGATTGAGGAGATAATGTAAATGTTATATAATTTTTTTTAAAAATTTATTTTTTATAATTTAATAAATAATAATTATTAAATTATTATATTAGAATGATCACTTAATTAAATAATGTTTTTTTATTTATTTCGATATATTTATATTTTTGGGAATTATGTGTAAATTTATATGATTTTATTAGTTTAAATTTTAAAATCATAAATCTGAATTTGTTAGTTCTTCAAAAAAAAAAGATTTGAGGTTAATTGTTATTTTGTAATATTTTTTTAAGTACTTAAAATATATAAATTAATTTAATAAGAGCATCAAAATGTGACTATATATAGCTCTACCCTTGTGGTCGAACATTATTCAACCCATGTTACGATGTATTACTTAACCCAAGCAATTAGCTATGACCTACCTCATATAGTAAGGCATGATCTAGCTTATGTAATCAGACATAATTAACTTATTTGGTCAAATACGACCTAACACATGTTGTCAAATATAACTCAGCTCATATAATCATATATAGTTAAACTTATGTAATCGAGCATGATGCAATCTATGTGCTCAAGTACAACTCACCCCATGTAGTTGGGCATATCTCGACTAATATAATAAATCATGACCCAACCTATATGATTAGGCATAACCTAATCCGTAAGCAACGTATGACCCAGTTTAGTAATAAGACTAAAGCCAACTCGTGAGCGAGGTTAAATCCAACCTACAAAGCTAGATTGACCTAAATATGCAACTAGCGCTATACACATCGTCGCTCATCTGTCTAATCCGTAGTGCCTGAACCCAACCTCCTACTTTGAATGGCCATGTGTGATGATTTTAAAATGTAAGGCTCAAGTGGGCCAACCAAGTATATGATATCACTATATAATATCGTCCAAACTTCTTATTCTTTATTAGTTGAGCCGATTAATTGATTTAATTAGATAAGTTTAATTGATTCGAGTTGGTTTCATGATAATTCCAGATCAACTTGATATGTTCGAGCTTACTTCACCTAATTAAAATCAATCGATCGATTCTAGATTGGTTATATAAGGATTTGAGATTGATTCAGTTAAATTCTAATTGAATTTAATTTGATTCAAGTAGCTTGGCTATCCAATTATGATTTTTGTTAAAAGAAGACTATTAAGAGATAGATGTTCCATATTTTTTAAATAGCATAAAAATTTTATTTGAATGTATCGTATAGAAATGATTGAGTTTTCTCTTAATTGTTTTGATCATTTATGACTCTACTAAAAATCCATATTTTTAATTAAAATATAGTATTATAAAATTAGAACTAGAATTTAAAGATCCTATAAATTATAGAAAATAAAAAATAAATTATTTATTTATTTTTTATAAATCTGGGATGTGATAGTAAGATTTATTTGAGAACATTGTAAACAATATAAAAAATATTTTATGGAAAATATCAAAAAAAATATTGTCTAAAAAAATCTGCCATTATTCAATAGATATCGCACTCTACGTTTTCATTTTAAAGTGCTATGATCGGATTCTTTCTCGTTGGAATTACCATTGAAGTAATCCCTTATTGTCGACTCGACAAATAAAAATATTCTTGATATTTTCTATAATTATTTTAAAGCTCTCAACTTTACTATAACTAATGTAATCGAGTGGATGATGTCAATTAGAGTAGTAGTACACGTGGAAAAATAATAATATCCCGATGATAAAGGACAGGTATGTCATTTTGGAACTTTGTATGGATTAGACCACCAAACAAAGAGCAGAACAGAACGTCTTCCATCCCTCGCCGTAGATTCTTCACATCCAACGGTCCCACTGCCATCCATCAATAATCAACGGATAGGATTCCATCACCAGCAGTACATAAAGCATTTGCTGCTGCTCCCACCCATTCGAAGTAGGGTTTTGGCCGAGTCCCAAAGAAGGGGGCAGTCTACTGGCTTCCCAGAAAAGGTTCCTGATTTCGGTTAAACCCTAATCCTCTTCTCTTTGTCGCCAGTCCCTTCTTCTGGCTTCAAACTCATTGAGATCGATCGACAGGGCATCTCGATTGGCTTCGTAATTATATATGGTTTTCTTTTATGTATCTTAAATGTTTCTTTGTGACTTTTACCGTTTTCTATTACTGATTGGTGTTCGTTGGCATGTTGAGGTTGAGATCTTCCACCGATTTGGATGTGTAGTTATTCGGTTAGGGCTGATAGGTTAACGGGGGGGTTTTGATCGGAGATGATGTTCTCTTTAACATGTGGGAAAGGCAGGTATGTCGAGTGCGGCACCTTGACCGCTTTAATAAGATCTCTGGGTTTGTGCAACTTAGAAGGGTGGTTATGGTATGCCCAAAGTTGAGATCAATAACAGCGGCTAGAATACCGGTGTAGCCTTTTAGGTGTTCGATCAATTGTTTTGGGCGTATAACACGCTATCCTTGTTGCTTCCAATTATTCAAGTAATTAGCATCGTTGTGGTTATCCTTATGACATTGTTGTAATTAGCATCGTTGTGGGTGAGGTGGAGGGGTGGAGAGAGAGAGAGAGAGAGAGAGAGAGAGAGAGAGAGAGAGAGAGAGATGCATCGGTCCTATTGTCTTCAAAGTGGAAGGATGTTCTGATATGGTAGATTTCATATGTAAGTGCTAGATCAGGCTGGATTTCATATGTAAGGGTGTGGAAGCAGTGGCAATTGCAAATACCTCAATGAAGATGGTGAAATTGGAAGGATGAGATGTCACTTTGTTGCCTTTATTGGCTGAAGCAAAGTTCTCTCCTCATGGATTATCTTTCCTGTTATTATTTTGATAGTGGAGGTAGACAGGAGAGGGAGAGGTATTTAGAAATGCAGTAATGAAGATTAAGTGGGGAAATTGAGTGAAATGACCAATAGGGGTTGATATCTGATTGATGTACTGCGCTAGAAATCTGAGGTATTTTGTTGAGTTAGTGATACTTGGATGTGACTCATCAACGAGCATGCATTTGCCAGTCTCATTTCTAGTTATTTTACTACTTGAAAATTACAGAGTTTGGTTGCTATTGTCACAAAGGCTCTTTCAGAAAATTTGGCAAGGCTAAGAGTTTGCAGTATAACTGTGATTTTGTGTTACATCTTGTACTACTCTGAGGCTTTCAGTTCTACGTATGCCATATACTATTTTGTTAATTTTTGATCTTTGGTCCATATCGAAGTTGCTTGACTTGCTGGTTTCCTGTACTGAACACCCTCCGGCTGCCCAATGGTATATATGAAGTCTAGGCTTCCAGAATCTTATAAATGTTTTGAGCTGACCACCTGAATACATAGTTACGAATCCCAAAATACATGCCAAAAAAAAAAACCACTAGTCAGTGTCTTAAGTTACTTCAGCTCTTTTGCTTTTTTCTTTTTTATCGAATATTTGTTTTTAACATTATGATTAATAAGATGCTTTAAATGCATTCTTGCCCATCTCATTGTCAGGTGTGAAGGATGGCTTTTGCAAATAGAATTGGAAATCTCCTGAAGAAATCTGTAACTTCCAGTCCATCATTATATCAAGTAATACGATGCATGTCATCCTCAAAGATTTTTATTGGAGGTCTGACATAATGCTACCTGAATACCTTGTAATCTTTGTAATTCAATCCATGTTTGTGCAGCTTTTAATGCATTCACTACTTGCTGTGCAGGACTTTCATATGGCACTGATGATCAAAGTTTGAGAGAAGCATTTACCAGTTATGGTGAAGTTGTCGAAGGCAAGTGATAATCTTCTTGCTGATCTATACCTAATTTTCTCTTCATGCATATGAGCTCACAGGCATTTTCTTGTGCAGCTAGGGTGATCATGGACAGGGAAACTGGAAGGTCTAGAGGGTTTGGATTTGTGACTTTTACATCCGGCGAAGAAGCCTCTGCTGCCATTAGTGGCTTGGATGGGAAGGTCCATACTCTCAAAAATTCATTTTGCTTATGGGTTCAAAGAAATTGGAATGTCAATCTGTTGCATAATTAGTTTTAAGTAAAAGCAAATAACCATATCCTAGATGTTAAGGAAAGGTAGGATGTTAGACATTAGATAGGCGCAAGGGAAATTAGTAACTTATCGACTTGAGCAGTACATGAAAAATCCTGGAATACAGTAATATGGTATGTAGTACATGGATAGCAGTATGTCTCATTCCGCAGCTGCATAACCATGCTCTGCTATTATATTCCTTTACTAAATTCATGTCTTTTATGATTTTGTGTAGTTTTAAATAATTATATCACTCTTTCTTATTTTTTTGAATTGTTCATACATAATATGGACCACCCTACTTAATCTAATTGATCGGTACTGCTGTTTGATAGAATAATTTTTTATTTTATCTTTTTATTGGTCATCAAGGAACATTTGTTTGGATACAGTTCATTTATGATTTACTATTATCACTCGCACTTCATTTTTGCCCTTAATATGCCACATTGCTTTCGTCTGTGCAGATCTAGTAAGTGTATTTGATTTAAACAAACTAAAATTTTGTATATGTGCACCATTGTATGCCTCCTAGTAGCCATGGCTTATGAGTTTGTTTACTGAAAAGTAAGAGTGAAAATTTTTACTTTTTTGTTATCTAAATAGAAATGTTGTTTTCTCCTTTTAAGACATGTCACTCTGTTACATAGATGGAATTGGAGCTTCTATTCGTATAATATCGTACTGGTGTCAACTTTTAGTTTGCTTTGCATAAGTTAAAAACTCTACAGCTTTCATTTCGTCAAGCTTGTCTAAGTAAATCACGTGGGACTTTTAAAACAACCGTTGCATTGGATTTTTTTTTTTTTGGGGGGTGGGGGGTGGGGTTTATAAAACCATAAAAGTTCTTAAAATAACTGATGATGATCAACTGTAAGCAACATATTTATATGAAGCATGATTTTGAAACACTGCATGAAAATTATAAATAGGCGATAGTTTGTAGCATGGAATGTTCTTTATGGAATTTGTATGCCATAACTAAATATGGTCTGAATAACAAATGCCTTAGTTTTAAACTCTAATCCACCATTTTCATGTTTTTATCTATAAAGGAAGCTACACTTCTGGACTTGTGGGATGACAATTTTTGGGGAGTCGGATTTGTCAACATAGGATAGTTGTTGGATTCAGTGGGCAGATCATTGTCACTGAATCTTAAGGTTGTTACAAAACAAGGTATCTTCTAGGCAGAGGATTGGGTTGGAACAAAGAGACTGACATTTATGTCACTGGCCAGTTGTATCTCAACTTGTGTCTCGCCAGTTGAAGTCAGACGCAACCAACTCTATGGTCTTTTAACATCAAAGTACTTTTGATTATAACTTGCCATATACAACTTTCTTTGGAAGTGTAATTAACAAGTGCTGACACACAAGCTATTAGTTTCTGCTAGAGGTAGGTAATCCCTGAAACTATAAACAAGTTTAGATTCAAGCCTTCACTAGCTTCAATAGGAAAATAATAAAAACTAATTAATTTGGATATCTTGTGGGATAAGTATATGTTTGGTTTTCTTCAGTATTGCATTCTGTCTGAAATTTTGGTCTGTTCCAACGTCAATGATTAAACTTGCTACTTCAACAGGATCTTCATGGCCGGATAGTAAGGGTTAACTATGCCAATGAACGAACTGGTGGGTTTCGTGGTGGTTATGGGGGTGGTGGCTATGGGGGTGGTGGCTATGGTGGTGGTGGAGGTGGCTATGGTGGCAGAGGAGGTTTTGGCGCTGGTGGAGGTTATGACGGTGGTAGTGCAAATAATTATGGTGGAGACAACTACAACACTGGACCTGCTGGTGGAGGTGGTGGTGGTTATGGCGGAAGTAGCTATGGAAGTGGTGGTGGTGGTGGTTATGGCGGAGGTAGCTATGGAAGCGGTGGTGGTGGTGGTAGCTATGGCGATGGTAGCTATGGAAGTGGTGGTGGTGGCTATCGAGGTAGTTCTGGAGGATATGATGGAGCCGGTGCTGGTGGTGGTTATGGTGTCGCTGGGGGTGGTGGTGGTGGCAGTGACAACTATGTAAGTGGAGCGGATGGTGGTTATGGAGGGAGCAGCGGATTTTACGGTGGCAGCAGTGGTGGCAATTACAATGCTGCTGCAGGCGGTGGCAGCAACCAGCAGAGCAGTAACTTTGTCAACGATGATGGCGGCTTTGGTAATGACAATCAGGATGACTCGCTGGAGGACAACATGAAGGGTGATAACGATGACTACGCCAACAAGCAAAGCTAAGGAGCTATCAATGATATCTCAGTAATAGGAGTAATAAGGTCAGGTAATTGCAACTTCAGAGTCATTAAAGCCCTAATGTTTATACGAGAACCTAAATCTGTGAACTCTGATATTTTGGCAGAGTGTAAACTGCATCTCTGTTGCTCTTTTCATTTAGTGGCACAAACCTGTGGACATGATGATTCAGTCAGGTGTTTCTATTTCATCGTACTAGTGTAGTGTTGTTGATGCATCAAATATGCTGCATGTAGTATGAATATACACGTAGTCGCAAATGGTCGTCAATTTTGCTTTGCTTATTAATGCCTCTTCCCAGAGTGAGCACAATGTGAACCTTTGTTGCACTGTCACCATTGAAATCGGGAAAAAGAGTCGTAACATTGCAATTGGAAATCTCATCAAACATATCGACATTACATGAAAGCTTGATGCACATACGAGTATGATATATAACCTTCCCATATAAGCTCTGGTGATTCCATGTCCTCTACTTGAACAACAAACATTACGCGGGCAAGCGTGGTTGATGCCTCGCTGATGTCACGTCGCGAATCTCTTATTCAAACGTATGGCGGATTCGCTGCTCCGATCCGACTCAACAACCGGCCTCGTACGCCGCAGAGGTCAGCCTGGGAATAGGGTGCACCATCAAAGGCTCGGCCCGCTGCAGCGTCAGCCCATAGGCTTCCTCCATGCCGAGCTTCTCCGGCTTCTGCCCCTCCGGTAGACTCCAATCAAAGGCATGCACCAGGGTGGCCGTCATGAACTGCACCATCCTGATCCCCAGGCTCATCCCGGCGCAGATCCTCCGACCGGCTCCGAAGGGGATGAGCTCGAAGTCGTTCCCCCTGAGGTCGACGTTCTCGTGCGCGCCGCCGGGGAGGAACCTGGCCGGGCTGAACTCGAGCGGGTTCGGCCACGACGCCGGGTCGTGGGTGATGGCCCAGATGTTGACGAGCAGCGTCGCGCCCCGGGGAATGTGGTAGCCGCTCACCTCGCACGCCTCCGACGCCACGCGCGGGAGGGACAGCGGCGTGGACGGGTGGAGCCGGAACGTCTCCTTGATGACGGCTTGCAGGAAGCGCAGGTTGGGGAGGTCGGACTCGGTGACGAGCCGGGATCGGCCGACCACCGAGTCGAGCTCCCGCTGGGCTTGCTTGAGGACGTCCGGGTGCCGGATGAGCTCCGCCAACGCCCACTCCACCGTGCTCGATGACGTGTCCGTCCCCGCCGTGAACAGGTTCTGCCATGGAAGCGTCGTCATTAATTAACACCATGCCTTCATGTTCGCATCGCCGTGTGCCCAATAGAAGAAGTACGAGGTGGCGGAGTGGCAGTCTCGTAATACGTACCAATAACAGGGCCTTAATGTTTGTGTCGGTGAGTTTACCGCCATCGCCTTCACCGTCCGGCCTCTCGCTCAGCTCTATCAACACGCTCAACAGGTCCCTTCCGCGGCCGCTCGGGTCGTCGTCCCCCTCGGCAGCCTCCGCGCGGCGGCGGTGCTCCGCGATGATCCCGTCGAGGAACTCGTCGTACCTGCGGTGCAGCCTCTTCATCCTGGCTACCACACCCTGGGGGTCGAGCCAGTTCAGCCACGGCACGAAGTCGCCGACGTTGAACTCCCCCGCCAGCCTCATCAGCTCTACCACCATCTCCTTGAACTCCCCGGCCCCCTCCCGGCTACCGTCCTCCTCGAACACCCGCCGCCCCATGGTGGCCCTGGCCAGCGCGTTGGTGGCGCAGACGTTCACGGCGTAGCCCAGGTTGACCGGCGCATCACCGCACGCGCGGAGCGCTTGCACCAGGAGTCTCACCTCGCCCTGCCGGACCCACCGGAGATCGTCGAGCGCCTTGGCGCTGAAGAGGTGGACGGAGCAGAGCTTGCGGAGCATACGCCAGCGGGGGCCGTAGGGCGCGAACACGAGGTCCTGGTAGTTGTAAGCGACGTGCTCGGCGCCGGAGTTGGGCGGCCGGTCACAGAAGTTGGCGTCGTGGGCGCGGAGCAGCTGGGAAGCGACGGCCGCGGAGGCGGCGACGACGACGTCCACGGAGCCGAAGCGGAGGCGGAAGAGCGGGCCGTGGACCTTGGCCAGCGCGTGCAGCATGTGATGAGGCTTCCGGCCCAGCTGGGAGAGGTTGCCGAGGATCGGCCAGCCTCGGGGACCGGGCGGCAGCGGCTTCGTCCTCGACTGCTTGAGGTGGAGGAAGAAGAGGAGTAGGGATGAGACGCCGAGGGTGAAGAGGCCAAGTAGAATAAGATGCATGATGCAGTATGCCTCTCTCTCTCTCTCTCTCTCTCTCTCTCTCTCTCTTCCCCACTCTAACTTGTGTTGTTGCACTCGGAGGGGCTTCCCATTATTTAAAGGGGCATTGGCCATGTGCGGAGGTTGCAATCATCGGTCAGGTTACCGCGAGGTTAGCTGCGTGACCTTACATTCTTCTCTGGAAATGAGCCCGATGAGGTGATGTGGTCACCTGGTCGCCTCACGTTGGCCAACTACCCCTTCGCAATTACCATTAATGCTTAATTTACCTAATACATATGAAATTGTTTTTAATGATTTATTTTTATAAAAGATAAATACTTTTACAATAATCTTATTAAAGTCTTTAATGATTAAGCTAGTTAGTATATATATATATTTTACTTATTAGTCACCAAATCAAGATATTTATTGTATCATAATCGGTACAGATTATTGATCATCAATCAAAAAATTTATCATATAACAACTTAGACATATCTAATTCAGATTCTTTAATCATATTAATCTATAGCTAACTGTGGTGTAAGAAACAATATTGAGCGAAGTATAATTGAGTTAAAGACCAAATTTTGAGCTTTTTTTATTATAAAAAATGACGATGAATTAAATCAATGAAATTAATTTGATGGGAGGCTCCTATTCCTGTATTTGGTCACCAGCTCAATAAATGCTTTTCAATGTTCAACTACTTAACGAGAAAAATACTGACATAATTCTGTGGTCAGTGGGATTTCTTAAGACTACTCTTATTGGAACATGTGATTACTTAGACTAAATCAAACACAAATACATATAAAAAATAGTTGGCTAAAATTGATTGTTTAAAGCATTATCTCATGACATCCATATTATTTGTGTTCTTAGCCGCAGGCTAATTACTGTGTCTATTCAACATCACCAATTGATTTGCAACTACACAATACATAATGCTAGAATAGCACATGACCTCCTTGCATTAATTCATAGGTGATTCTAATAAATAGAGGTTGAATTAATTATTTCTTTAAATGGAATTAGGTAAAAGCTAATGTTTGTGTAGTTGAATGCTAAGGAAATTAGTGACCGGTTTCAAATAAGAGAGTATACTAAATGATACTATTGTTTGATTGAAAGAGTGTATATATATATATATATATATATATAAAATATTATGATGATGATGTATTAAATAATTTATTAAAAGTTAAAAATTGAAAAAATTATATTAATTATTTTTAATTTATAGGTGTACCGATGAGGTTTCAAATTCTGCAAATTCACTAAATGAATTTGATAAATCACCATCAAATTGATATTTAAATATTTGTAAACTTTTATTTATAAAATATTAATCTTTATTATGACAGATGGTAAGCAATAATAATATCTGAAGATGATGCTTTAGAACGTTGAGTTGCCGGCACGAGCTGCCAACCATTCGCTTGCAGTGGTGAGGTTGGCAGCCTGTAAAAAAAAAAAAAAAAAAAAAAAAATCAAAGGAGTTCGACGGTTTGGGTTTTGTCTCGAGCCATCAACGACCCTTCTCGTCTCCCCAGCGTTGTACGCTCCATAGTGTGGCAGCAGAGCATTTTGATCACGCGTCCCGTTGACCATCTACAAACCCCCGCCACCACACGATGCCCAACGAAGTGTTCGACAAACACCCGCCGCCCCACGATGCCCGCTCCATTTGACTCCCGTGAAGTGTTTCGGATGCCCAGTCTTTTCTTCTTGCTTTATCCTCTTAGTTTCATCGCATCCAACAACAATGTTAAGTGGTAGGTTATATTTTGATCAATCCAATATATAATTTTATATCATTCTAAAAAATTATATATATACTATCGATTCAACTTGTATTAAGGTCTCATGAAAGATCACTATCACTCAATATATTAGGTTCATACCTCACCACTTATCTTTCCTACAAGGTTATCTTCCATACGTTACACAGTGGAAATATATGTTTCAACTTAGACAATGACCCAAGAAAGAATCGTGCCTACTATAGATACGTAATAAAGACAACCAGTATCGTAACGGGACAGAACAAACAAGTTGAGGGTTCAGCCATCGACCAGTATATGGTAGAAACGTACCACCCACGCACATTAACCTCTTATGTACGATTTCTACTACTCAGGTAGTATAAAAGGTACATAGGCAACAACGCCAGGGAGATCCTTCTTACACAGAAAAAAAAATAAGCAATACAATATCACAGACAAAAATATAAAGAGGGTGCTCAATATAATGCTCATATATGTCCGTGTCTTTTGGGTTTCATTTATACTCTGTACAACAAGTAGCAGACTAGCAGTAAGCTTGACAATCCTAGTTTAGTTAGCATTCGTGGCCAGTTTCAGCTTGTAAATGAGAGTTGTGCCATGTGGACACTTATGGGGACTTTGGTCTATAATGGACCTTGATCCTTTATGTATGATCATTCAACATTTATAAAGTCCATTGTTGTAATTTGTATTAGCTATATAAATTATTTATTGAAGTGGTTGCTTGTAAATCTCGTGGAAAATATTTTCTCTCCTTGCTAACTCGAAGAATTTAGTACTTATACAAGGGTTTGTATGCGAACTGATGAAGTGTTCATGGCCATCCCAAGGTGATCGAAACTCGGCACCATGAAACATTAAGACTTTTTTTTCGGCATGAAAATGATATGACTGCAAAAGGTTGAAATGTGCAATAAGAGCACGTTGCTATACCTTGAAGGGTGCAACGAGGGCTATATCGGTGAAGAGTCACAATCTAGCAAATGCATTTGTGAGAGAAGAATAATACATAGGTTGTTCAGCAAGACAGAGTAGTCCAATGGGATGGTGATCTCCCAAACTTACAAAAGGAAGAATGCAAAGAGAAAAATTATTTTAATAGGACAAATATCCAGGAGGGATATGTCCTAGTTCTCTAGAGAGAGAATCATGTGCAGCGGACCACACATGTTAAGGAGGAGTACCTAAAGACAATATCTCCAGAAAGCTCAACAGACCGAACGAGTGATGAGGAGTCATCAGATGATCTCGCATGAGGTAATGCATTGGTGGATGCATTATTAGATCAAGTGGGGGAGCAATCTATTACAATATCATATGAAGGCACACTTAGAGTTGATATAGAAATCACACTCAACGGAGGGCTGACCCATGGAATGGTGGGTATGTGAGACACCATCAACTCAATGAAAATCGAGGAGTGAAGCAACTTGTGTGAAATTTGGTGAAGTATCCAAGCTACATGAAGGGAGTTGACATAGAAGATAAAACATAGAGCAGAGGCACAAAGCTTTTCTTAGATAGAGGTTAAGGACATGAAATCTTATAGAGGCAAGAGTGAGATCATATCATTCAATAGGTTCTTCATTCTGATGAGGCAGACTCATCTTTCATGGTGCCAAAGACGAAGTGAGCTTTGAGGCACATGCATCTTATCTCAGAGATGTAGCTGACGGATGAACTAAGGTGATTCAACTTGCGAAGGTAAAGTTGAGATCAGAAGACCTTAGCACGGGGCAAGAGGATGCAAAAGTGGGTACTCTTGAAAAATATTCTATAATGTTATCATGAGAGTTGTCATGAAGAAAGTGGTGCGTAATGTAGATTGTGCTGATGGGGGATAAAGGCCTAGGATCCAGACAATAATGCACCAATTCTAGGCAATGGACTGTCCTAGAGCAATGCTTCGTCCGGGGTGACCCGAGAATCGGTAGGCGAAGGTGAATTGCCAAAGGAGCAAACACAATTAGATGTGGTAGAGGCCCTACGATGTGTTGGCAGAAGCCACATATGGAGAGATCGTAGTCCGAGTTCATCCCACAAGAATTTGAATGCAATGAAGATGTCACCAGGAGGCGACATAGTACAACGGACCATGGTGGAATAGTTTAAGGAAATACAACACACGTGGGAGAAGTCCCATGAGGGATGTAATCATATAGAGGTATAGGCTATGGTAAGCGAATGTTGCCACCAAGGAAGCTAAGGAGAACAGACTCGGCGTGAGCCTTACAATGGAATGACATAGGCTATGCATGGGAGTTATAGTCTTTTCCATCAACTTGTTAGGATCAATTGACACTAAGAAGGGGAGGGAGGGAGGGGGGGTGGGTGGTGAATTAGTACAAGCTAAGATTTTTATTTCTAAAGCAAAAGTTTTTCAAATAAGATAAAATAGGAAATCCAAAGCTTTTCATTTTTAATAAAACAAGTGAGTAATTAAAAGTAAGAAGCCGAAAAAATAATTACATTTGAGAAAAATAACTTATTGTCTTGCTTTCAAGGAGTTAAGTTGAGTTGGAAGCATCAATTCAACAATATTCAAGCAATGCAAGTATAAAACACTTATAATTTTATAGTGGTTCGACGCCAATAGCCTACGTCCACTTTCGAGTCCTCCTTCTTAAGACACACTAACATCCACTATCAATCTTCTTTGGGTGAAGATTAAGCTCTTACACTTTAGCTTACAAGGGAGACTAGATTTACAACTCTAAGCTCTCTCCCTTACCCCTTTTCTTTTTCTTACAATTCTCATATAATATTTTCTTAAAATATAATCTCATAAAAGTGTTTTTTTGAATTTAAGAAAACTTGGGGTATTTGTAAGTCCCAAATTAGCTTTAAGACCGGAGCCAAAATCCAACTCACCCAGAAAATCCGGGTACGGGCGTTTTTACCCATCGTTAATAGCTGGCTGCATATTCTGTGGTACGGGCAATTCACCCACTACCTGGGCGGTTTATCCGTCGAAAGCTGCTACTTGTCGCCCAGATTCTATGGTACGGGTGGTCCAACCACTGCTCATTGGCAGTTGCTCGTCGAAATTTTTACAAAAGTAGTTCCCTCCACTTTTTGAATTCAGACTTGACTTTTATATTAACTAGCTCTTTAGTCAACTAATTAAGTTCAACCTAAGCTCAACCAAACTCAGTAGTGGATCCGGTTGCCTCATTGAGTTGATTTGGATTCCTTCCAAATCCAACTCAATTAAGACTCTAACTTCTAACTATGACTCAATGATTATAACACTTAATGATCAATTAAGTCTAATTAAGACCAAACTCCCGCATACTCCAGTAATCTTGCGGCAAGTCCTCCGGTCTTCTTTCCGGCAATCTTCCTTCATGTTCCCAGCGAGCTTCCTGATTCCTTCGGTGAATCTCATTATGAACTTCCAACGAGATCCCACCACATCGTCCGAACTCGACTCGATGCCTAGGCTTTATCTTGACCCATTATCTGGTTGTAACTTCATTGATTCTACCATAATTCGGCTTGCATGATACTAATTATAACTTAATTAAATATAATTATAATTACCAAAATATCCATCACAAGACCATCCCGACTCCCGACAAGCTTTTTGGCTACCCCCGACAATCTTCCAGCGAGTCTCGATCTTCTTTTGGCAAACTCCCTTGCGCCATCCTAGCAAACTCCCGATACCCTCGGCGAGCTTCCGACACACTCTTTACGAGTTCCCAAATGTATCGACTAAATGCATGAACTTAACCTTAGCCAATCTTGATTGTAATAATCCTTCTATCGTAATTAATCATGTATTAATCAACTCTAACAATCTTGTTAGATCAATAATCCTTAATTGATTTTATCATCAAAATTCGAGATTCAACAATCTCCCACTTTTTGATAATGACAATCAATTGATGATATGAGTTAATCCTAACTCCCCCCTAAAACCATACCACTTAGATTTAAGAGACGCACTCACTCTTAAATTAAAGCAATCAATCATTCAATACAAAATTTAACATAAATTTACATCAAGTCATCAAATCATGAATTGTAAAATATCTAAGTTATATCATCAAGTGTTATCAATGAATATTTTTCAATGTCATGTATCATCAATATATATTTCTCCCCCTTTGTCATCAACAAAAGGGTGAAATATAAAACTAATAATTTCAAAACACATGATAATATTACTCCCGCTTAGTATATGCATTAATATAGAAGACTTCAATTAAAGAGAGTCACATCCTCTTGAATTCAAGTAAATCAAAGCAATAAGTATAACCTTTCAAGTATAACAAAGATTTACTTTTTAAACTTTTCAACTTATCAAGAATTTTCAAGGATTGTCATGAAGTTGAAAATATTTGAGAATTTTTTTTCAAATCATCAAACATAGAAAATTTTTAAATCAATAAGCATAGAAAATTTTTAAGTCATAGAGTATAGAAGATTTTAAAGTCGTTGAGCATAGAAAATTTTCAAGCCATAATAAATTTCAAGTCATAGTGCATAGAAAATTTTCATGTCATAGAAAATTTCAAGTCATAGTGCACAGAATATTTTCAAGTTATTGGGCATAGAAAATTTTTAAGTCATTAAGCATATCTTTCTTATTAAATTTAATATATTTAAAAATTAATCTCTAGTTATTAATCATACCTTTAATAAGTAGAGAAATAGAGGAGGTATTGTTGAATCATTTCATCATGAGAAGAGCTCTTAATAAATTTTAAAAGTAATATTAAGATGAGCTCAAAAGTCCAAGAGATTTAAAGACTACTTATGTATTTCAACTATAGCAAACATCATTTCTTGATATATAAAATCATCTCTTGTAAATTTCAAAAGTGACACATCTTCATTCATTTTTTGAAAACAATAAGATACCAAATCATGGAGAAAGTTTTCAAAAATATTATTACAAAAAGCTTAATCTCATAAATCTAGATTAGTAATTTATATGTTTTCATGATTTAGCATTTCTAGGTCTCAACCTTAATCTTGTAGATATATAAAATTCGAATATGAGCTCAACATATTTTTCTCATATAAATTTCAAGAAAATATAATAAATAAATCTAGTAAGTTCTTTATTCTCTTTTGGGAAGTGCAAGCTAGCAAATTTTTACTTCCTTTACATTGTTCAATCTTGTAATTTTATAAGCTAACAAATTTTGCTCCCCCTTTGTCATTGTCAAAAAGACGGGATGATTGTAATAGTGCAAAACTTTTCCCATTTCATCATTTTTCAATATTATCACATAAAATATATCATAAAAGATTAACATAGTGATGAGATGTACAATTCATGAAAGTAAGTTGTGAATATCAAGAGACAAATTTATAGGAGAAATAATTAAAATAAAATCTCTTGATTCATCCATAAGAAATCTTAAGTTGTCAAGTTCATGATTTGTATAAAAATCTCCTTTTAAATAATACAAAAACACATAATAAAAGATTTTGATTCATAAAAGATTTCAAGTTATAATTCTAAGAAATCAAAATCATGATATCATTTAATTTCAAAATCATCAAAATCACTTTCAAGAGATTTAAAATATAATTAACAGACTTATTAGTCTCTTGAAATGCTAGTGATTTCCTTTCTCTACTTTGTATGAATAAAAAGGTAGAATCAAGAAATGAAAAATATCATATCATAAAAATATTCAATTTTAAAGATGTGAATTTTGAAATTAAGCTCAAAACTTTAAGATATTCGAGGAGATTCAAAAGTTTAAGAGCTACTTATGTATTTAAAATCATATCATGTAATTTGGATAAAAATATCAAGAATTTCATAAGAAGGCATGATGGTAGATCAAGTTCAAATTATAAATCAAGTATTTTGTATGCATTTAGAAAGTTCTAATTTTCTTCTAAGCACTTGTTCATCATTCAATGTTTGCTTTTAATCATATTAAAAATTTTATCTCCTAATTTTTGTTATTGTCAAGAGAGAAATATGATTGCATAATTTCTTTTCATCCATGTTCAATTTATGTCAAAAAAATAAGAGATATCATGTCATTAAAAATTTAAATCTAAAAGACATGATTTTGTTTAATAAGTTTCTTTCCTCTTTTTGTAAATAATATAAATGAGTCTTAAGAGATAATATTAATTTATCCAAGACAAATCTTTTTAATAGAAAAGAAGAATGATCTTGATAAAAATTTTAATTATTATTGTTAAGATCATAAATCTTCTTTTTAAAAAAATCATAAAGATCAAGTCAAGAAGTTAAGAGAATATTCATGATAATGCAAGTCTCTTTTAATTTTTAACTTATCACAATGTTAATAAATACTAATTTTATTGATAAATTATACTTAGAAGAAAGTCATAAGTAATCATGTCATAAAAAATATTATTATCAAATCATAAATGCCAAGAACCTGATTTATTTTGATACATTTCTTTCTAGATAAAATTTCATAGCTTTTGAAATTTTTATGTTTAGGATGAAAGGAATCTTAGTAAATAAAAAGATCTTAAATTATAATTTTTAAGATTTCAAGATCATGATTTAAGTTATCAAATAATCAAAAGTAACATATCAATTAAGTTGGATAGATTTAAACATATCCATTCTTTAAAATAAAATTATTTGAAAGTATATCAAAAATCACTTTTCAAAAAATTTAAATAAAGTCATCATAGATTGTTTTCCAAAAGAAAATAACTAAAAGTTTTCTAATTCATTTTTGTAGTTAAAGAGATTCAAAAATAGTATCATTTTATCTCTTGTTGAAGGATTCATAGGATAGAAATATTCTTTCAAGAAGAATTATCCTAATATAATGATATTTAAGATTAATTATTATTCTTTTGGTTGTTTTATGTGATTTCTTTCTCTCCCTTTTCTATATTGTTTTATGCTAAAATTCTATCGTCCAAATCAATTATAGTATTTCAATTAATGTAACATTTAAATTAATCATTCCATAGACTTTGTCAATATTTGAACCATTTAACAATAGTTTTTACATTTAAACTAATTTTTCAATCATCATCAAAATCTCATTTGCATAAATTTCAATATGAGTAATTTTTTTATTAAGAATAACTTGGGTTCTTTTAGTTCTAGTCTTAGCATGCTCTAGCTATGTATTATCAAGATTAATTATATAATGATGAACTATTTTCAATAAAAAGATTTGTTATAATAGAAACAAATATCATTAAGCTTCAAACATCTTAAATCAAATAATTATTTTTGATATTGTTACATAGGTTAGTGAGCTTCGAAAGAATATTAGATCTCAAGTCTTGAGCATCTATTTTCAAAACATTATTTAGTGCTCCTAGCCTTATTAGGAAACAACTTTATATTATGAGATGTTTTGATTTAGGTACTCATTTAACATTGGGTCTTTCATAAGGTCTTTTAGCTTTTTTTTCTAACCGATTTTCATTGTATAGAGTTTTCTTTGGAACCGATACAAGATGATGTGGTGTATATTTTCTAAAAAGGCATTTGTTTACCTTATATCCTAATGTGCCATAAAAATTACACTTAACTCTTGGTGGCACATTCAATGTAGGTCCTCTTACAAATATGGTTGGCTTTTGTTGAATATTTCCAACAAAACATATGTCATGTCTATTATTGTTATGACCCTTATTGGCAAGGATCATATTTAGAGATTTATTCCCTATCTCAAAATTTTCTAACGTAGTTTTAAGCATACAATTCTCTACTTTAACATTATCTAGTATATCATATTTTGTACATGGTTTAGGTGAAGCTAAGGAGTCATGCATTTCATCAAGTCTTTTAACTATCAAATCATGATCAACTTTAAGCAGTTTAAAAGACTTACTAAGTTTTCTAAACTCATTAAATAAATCATTAAACATGCTTGATGATTCTAAAAATAAAAAATCTAAAGACTCACTAACCTCATCTTCGATCATCATTAAAGCAAGGTTCTCCATTTCTTGGTTGAGCATTTGATCTTTGGAGCTTTTCGGCTTCTTACGTTCATAACAAGAGGTTGTGTCCATAATTTTTATAAGGTTCAAGTTCATTAATTTTTTTGATTCATTTTTCAAAAGTTCATGTCCAAGGTTCTCATTTCTCAAGATTTTACTTGAGGAGTCATATGTCATTCTTAGTTCATAATCCTTCATGTTCTTTGGAAGGTGTTCTTCAAGTTCATTTTTGTAATGCATTTCATTAATTGATTCATTTATATTAGTTGTGTTTTCATGTGTGATTTTCAAAGTATGCCAAATATCGAAAGTCAAATCATAAGCGGAAACATAATTAAACTCATTCATATCAAGAGCACAAAAAGCAAGGCATTCATAGCTTTTGCATTTAAAAGAGAAAGTATTTTTCTCCAAATCATTCCAATTATTCATTAGAAGAGAAGACTTTTCAAATTCATTCTCAACTATATTCCATAAATCAAAGTCCAAAGAGATGAGGAAAATACGCATCCATGTTTTCCAATATGTGTAATCCGTCCCATTGAACATGGGTGGACGTGAAATGGAATGTCTCTCATTCATACTAAAACAAGCTATGTACTCAAGTGAGTGTTAATCTAAAGAGTAATAACCTTGCTCTGATACCAATTGTTAGGATCAATTGGTACTAAGAGGGGGTGGGGGATTTGAAGTAGTGCAAACTAAGATTTTTCTTTCTAAAGCAAAAGCTTTTCAAATAAGATAGAATAGGAACTCTAAAGCTTTTTATTTTTAATAAAACAAGTGAATAATTAAAAGTAAGAAGCTTGAAAGATAATCACATTTAAGGAAAATAACTTATCGTCTTGCTTTCAAGGAGTTTAGTTAAGTTGAAAGCTTCAATTCAATAACATTCCAGCAATGCAAGTATTAAACACTTATAATTTTATAGTGGTTCAGCGCCAACGACCTATGTCTACTTCCGAGTCCTCCTTCTTGAGGCACACCGGCATCCACTATTAATCTTCTTTAGGTGAAGATCAAACCCTTACACTTGAGCTTACAAGGGAGATTAGATTTAAAACTATAAGCTCTTTCCTTTACTTATTTTCTTTTTCTTACATTCTCACATAATATTTTCTCATAATATAATCTTCAAAAAATATTTTTCTAAATGTAAGAAAACTTGGGGTATTTATAGGCCCCAAATTCGCTTTAAAACCGGAGCCAAAATCCAACTCACCCGAAAAATCCGGGTATGGGCGGTTTACTCACCGTCAGCAGTTAGCCGCCGCCCAGATTCTGTGTATGGGCGATTCACCTGCCATCTACGTGGTTTACATGCTGAAAGCTATTACCCGCCACCCATGTTCTGTGGTACGGGTCATCTAACCGTCGCTCACTGGTGGTTTACCCATCAGAATTTTCTCAAAAGTGGTTTTCGCCACTTTTTGAATTTCGGCTTGACTTTTATGTTGACAAACTCTTTCGTCAACTGATTGAGCTCAACCAAACCCAGTAGTAGATCTGGTTGCCTCATTGAGTTGATTTGAATTCCTTCTAAATGTAACTTAGTTAGGACTCTTAACTTCTAACTACAACTCAATGATTATAATATTTAATGACCATTTAAGTCTAATTAAGACCTAACTCTCGTATACTTTGGTAACCTCTGGCAATCTTGCAGTAAGTCCTCTAGTATTCTTTCCGGTGATCTCCCTTTACATTCCCAGTGAGCTTCTCGATTTCTTCGACGAATCTCCTAACGAACTTCCGACGATATCCCACCGTATAGTCCTAACTTGGCCTGATGCCTAGTTTTTATCTTGGCCCATCATCTGGTTGTAACTTTTTTAATCCTACCATAATTAGACCTACACGATGCTAATTATGACTTAATTAAATATAATCATAATTACCAAAATATCCATCATATGACCATCTCGACTCCCGGTAAGCTTTTTGGCTACCCCCGATAATCTTTCGTCGAGTCTCGATCTTCTTTTGGTGAACTCCCTTAGGCTATCCTAGCAAACTCCTGATACCCTCGGTGAGCTTCCAACACACTCCTTGCGAGTTTCTAAATGCATCGACTCGATGTATGGACTTAACCTTGGCAAATCCTGATTATAATAATCCTTTTATCATGATTAATCATGTATTAATCAACTCTAATAATCCTATTATATCAATAATCCATCAATTGATTTCATCATTAAAATCCGAGATTCAACACAACCAAGGAGAACTGCTCAGAGAACATATATGTGCTGAAGCAGGTGGTCGAAAAGGACGAAGAAGCGACGACGAGTCTAGAGGAGCTTAGCTACTCAAAAGCAAAGAATCAGCCAGAAAGGAGGTGGACTTGAAGGAGTGTCATAATGTCATAGAGGTGGATCTACCAATCACGAAGAAAGGGATGCAAATGCAAGACAATGAATAATAAGGTCATGAGCTTGGATGCATAATAGTACCTACCATAAAGGCGAGATTTCCATGGAGTCATCGATCCCTTATTGTTAGACATAGCCTAATTCACTAATACCTCCAGACAAATAGTCAAACTAAAATAATCAATTCAGTCTTGGAGCAATATCTCTGGCACTATATCAGTGCCAACTAACAAGATTAGGTGAAGTTACTGGATATAGCTCAATTATTCTACAACTTATAGCGGAGCTTTGCATCCTTGGCTATTGGTTACAGGATAACAGCCTTCGACTCATCACACCTCGGCTATTGGTTATACAGGGAGTAGTCTGTCAGCATATCACTTCTCGAAGAAATGATATCGGAATGCAAATATTGCACGGCTTGCTTGGAGAAGGTGACCAAAAAGATGAAAAAGTGGGCCAACTTGAGAAAGGAACCATAGGAGTTCAAAGTTGGTGACTTAGAATTGGTGAAACTTAAACCAGCATCACTCTAGTTCTTTAGTTATAAAGTGCACAAAGGATTGGTATACAAGTATAACAGACCCTTCATAATCGTTAGCATGGTAGGGAATGTCTCCTATAAGTTACAACTATCGGCATGGCCCAAAATTCATAATGTCTTCTCAAAATGTTTTAATTTGACTACCCCCACTAGGGCCTCCTACGAGAAGTAAATTGAAACCATTGTAGTGGATCACAAGACAAAGCTACCAAATGGAGTAGAGCAAATTGAGTACTTGGTGAAGTGGCGAAAGCGTTCTCGAAGAGAAGCCAGTTAGGAGTCAAAGATGCCCTATGACACAAAAAAACCATCATCAAAGCCTACCAACAAGCGTCGACGAGGATGTCAACAGTTTAAGTGGGGGAGAATATCACAAATGGTTATCGCTCAATCATAATATTTTCACTCAGTGAACCATTCATCGCTGTTACTTACTTATATAAATATTTAGAAACCTATTTTACCTTGATTTTATATGTGTTTGCCTAAGAAAGGTGAGTGAAAAAAGTTTATAATGCTGCAGAACGATCGCTCACTGCATAGAGCCAAAACTGCCCAAAACAGCTTCGTTTTTGGGTCGTTTTTATATGCTGCGATGATCACCCTGAGCGGCGTAAAATATTAGCCATCTCAGCACCCTGGAACCACCCGGGTGGACAGGACAAGATGGGGTTTTGGTTATATGTCGAGCGTGAGCATTTATCACAAGTTAAACTTGTCTTGCATCTGACACCTTGAGAACCATCGTTTGTGGACTTGTGACCATTCATACAGCCCTTTAAAGTCATGTTTCGCTCCTTTCTCTCTTTTCTCTGCTGCACTTAAGGTGTTCGACAAATTGCTTGTAAAGCTTCTCTCTTCGTGAGATGTTGGGACTTGTTCGTCGCTCGCTTTAATCTAATCAACCTTCTCTTTTGTAGGTCCTTAGGGACCAGCTAGATGTTACCTGTAGGCTAACCAATTATGGACGAATAACGTATGAGCGTTTCATAACATAGGCAATCCAAGCTAAGTCCGAGACATTGGCTCAAGGACGCTTCACGATTTAGGCAATTCCAACTAAGTCCGAAACTCTACTGCAAGGGTGTCGTATGATTTAGGCAAATTCAGTTAAGTCCATGACAAAATGACAAAACAACATTGAGGGTGCAACATCTGCAATTGCTTCGACAAGGATGTCGAAGGAATAAGTAGGGGAGAATGTCACAAACAAAAATATGTAGAGGGTGCTCAATGTAATACTCACGTATATCCATGTCTTTCGAGTTTTGTTCATACTTTATATAACAAGTAGCGGGCTAGTAGTAAGCTCAACAACCCTAGTTTGGTTAGCTTTAGTGGTCGATTTCAGCTTGTAAATGAGAGTTGTGTCATGTGGACACTTGTCGGGACTTCGATCTGTAATGGACCTTGACCCTTTATACGTGATCGTTCAGAGTCTGTAAAGTCCATGGTTATAATTTGCATTGGCTATATAAAGTGTTTGCTGAAGTGGTGGATCCTGTGTTAAATGCTTTCTCTAACTCATTTTCTCTTTTGTAAGTCCTAAGGGACCTTAGGAGGTTTCGGGGAGGCTGACCGTTACAGACGAACACACAATGATACTCGCATGACTTAGGCAAAACTAGCTAAGTTCATGACAATGAGGTGATTTATGGTTAACTTAACCATTGGAGAGGTCGCATTGAATGACATATCCCCGACCGTGGCCTTAGTGCAAGTATCGGTGACTGAAGAACCAACCGAGGAATGGAGGGATACACTTACAAAAGAGGGAAGCTTAATCCTTAGTGGCCGACCTCGAACAAGGTCCCCCCGACCAAGGGCAAGCAACCCCTCCCGAAACACTGCAACAGACCCCGGACAGTTACAGCTTCATCATGGACCGGAATTCGACCCTAGCATGAGGCAACCGCCCAGGTTCCTGACCTACCAGCTGACATCATAAGGAACTTGTATATCCCTTAGAAGCCAATGAAGAATCTCAAGCGCCCATGGGCATGACTAAACCGAGGTGACACTTTGGCCTTAGTATATGAAATGTATAACATTTTTTGTCACTAGAAGGAGGGCCTGCATCACTTGAGTGCACAATACTATATACAGACCTAGGAGAATACCCAGGCGGGGTCGCCTGTATGCATACCACAAATTCGAGTTATATCCTCATCCTCTTCCACATGAGCGTGGACATTACCCAGAAGAGCCAAGACTCTGGCATTAACGTAACACACATATTATTAGACACCTACATGTGGAAGTGGAAGGATCCATTTTTATTGGTCAGAAAAGTCTAGATCGAACTGCTTACAATAAATCAAACGTATTACAAAGTCTTTTGCTTGTGATAAAAAGGAACCCTTAACTCTAGTGAAAAAAGGAGCCCTGTTTAGGTTGTTGCCTGACAGCGAAGCATAGATGCACCCTTATTAGCCAAATTTAGGGCTTGTCAACCTCCGATGATGGACGACTAATGCCCATACGTGCTGAGCCACTTCCGAGAGAGCAAAGGAGCACACCTTCTCCCTTAGCCTCTCGATCCTCTTTGGTCAAAGGGAGGTCCTATCCTTCATGTCCCTCGCCAACGCCTCCTCAAAATCAAACTTTAAAACTCAAACCTCTTTTATCTGGGGTATCGCACTGGGGTGAGCGCTGATAGCCATAGGGGCAATTGATAAAACTTTTTGGGGCCCATGACTGAGGGACAAAATGCAAGGTAAAACAAGATGCTACATAATAAACCGCCAATCAGGGCCCATTCAAAAAGAAGGAAGGAGGGCCGCCTCGGTAGACGACTTACCATAACTAAGATGGCAGAGGCCCTTGCCTCGAGCTCCGTGGTAAAACAATATGCTGTGAATAAGATCCCTCAGTTAAGAACTGATAAGCAAAAAAGAAGGGCACCCAACTAGCCTTACCATGACCAAGGTATCGCTGGAGCACCCACCAGCCACCTTAAGGGTGTCGAGCAGACTTCTCCAGTGAGGTAGAGAACCAAAATACCGCATTAAGGATATGTAAGAAAATTAGAGAGAGGAGACAAGAATATGGAGATATTAGCGAAATAGTAAGCCCCCCAGGGTTTATAAAGATCAGCTCGAAATGTAGCTCTCAGCGTTTCTAGCACGATATCCCAAAAAAACTCTTCGATCATCAGAGACAATTATGAAGTGACGTTTTGAAAATCTCAGAAAGATCGTAATTAATAGGCGAAAGGCAGCCAAAGAGATTAGTTAAGGAGAAAGCAAACCACCTAAGCCATCAATGGCAACACGACAACTTAAACTCTCATTATTGTGAAACATCACAGCTCACCTCGAGCCCTCAACATTTCAACATCCAATCATGATATACCTTCAACTTAACAGGGGCTTTCAGTCCCTATTACAAATATCGCTCGGGCGAAAGCCTAACCGACTTCAAGGGCTTCCAATCCATGTTATAAACGTCACTTGGGCATGAGCCCGATTGACCTTAAAGGCTTTCAGCCACTTCATAGGGCTTTTAGTCCTTGTTACAAACGTCGCTAGGGTATAAGCCCGACCGACCTCAAGAGCTTTTAGCCCTGTGAGTCTCTGTTACAAACGTCGCTCGGGTATGAGCCCGATCGCTTTAAGGGCTTTTAGCAATTTTACAGGACTTTCAGTCCCTGTTACAAATATCGTTCGGGCGTGAGCCCAACCAACCTTAAGAGATTTTAGCCCCTTCATAGGGCTTTTAATCCTTGTTACAATGTCACTCGGGCATGAGCCTGATCGACCTCAAGGGCTTTCAGCTCCTTCACAGGGCTTTTAGTCCCTGTTATAAATGTCGCTCGGGTGTAAGCTCAACCGGCATCAAGGGCTTTCAACCCCTTCACAGGGCTTTCAAACCCTATTACAAATGATACTCGGGTGTAAGCTTGACCGACCTCAAGGGCTTTCAATCCTTGTTACAAATGTTGCTCGGGCGTGAGCCCGATTGACCTTAAGGGTTTTCAACCCTTTCATAGGGCTTTTAATCCCTTTTACAAATGTCGCTCGAGCGTGAGCCCGACTGATCTCAAGGGCTTTCAGTCCCTTCATAGTGCTTTCAATCCCTGTTACAAATGTCGCTCGGGTGTAAGCCCGATCGACCTCAAGAGTTTTTAGCCCCTTTACAGGGTGACCCCAACTGACCTCAAGGGCTTTCAATCCCTATTATAAATGTCGCTCGGGCGTGAGCCCAACCTCCCTCAAGGGCTTTCTGGCCCTTCAAGGGTTTTCAGTTCCTGTTACAAATATTGCTCAAGCATAAACTTAACCAACCTCAAAGGTTTTCAGCCTCTTCATAGGACTTTCAGTCCCTGTTACAAATATCACTTGGGTGTGAGCCCAACCGACCTCAAGGGCTTTAAGCCCCTTCATAGGGCGCTTAGTCCCAAATAGATTCTCGAAGAGCTTTCGAGCTCCCAAAGGGCTTTTAGTCCTGAACATAGGGCTCTCAGTCCCGAATAAATTCCTGAAGAGCTTTCGAGCTCTTGAACGAAAAGCTCCCGAGCTCCCAAAGAGTTTTCAGTCTCGAACAGATTCTCGAAGAGCTGTCGAGCTCCGAAACAAAGAGCTTCCGAGCTCCCAAAGTGTTTTCAGTCCTAAACATATTCTCGAAGAGCTTCTAAGCTCCCAAACGAAGAGCTTCCGAGCTCCCGAACAAAGAGCTTTCGATCTCGAATAAGGGGCTTTCAAACCCGAACACATGGCTCTTAGTCCCAAATAAGTTCTCGAGAGCTTCCGAGCTTTCGAACAAAGAGTTGTCGAGCTTATAAATAAACAACTTTTGAGCTCCCAAAGGGCTCTCAGTCCCGAATAAGTTCTCAAAGGTCATCGAGCTCTCAAAGGGCTCGCAACCCCGAACAAATCCTTAATAGCTGCTAAGCTCTCAAAAGGCTCTCACCGTATGAAAACAAAGGGTTCTTGAGCTTCTAGCCTCAATCAATCTCCAACCCCGAATGACTTCAAAGTAAATCCAGTTCCGAACAAGCCTCCGAGGGGCTATCTACACTGGATAAAAGTCCTCGATTATGGACATAACCCCCTCTCGACCAGTCACACCGACTCTTAGTTTGACTAGTGATATCTTCTCTCAGTTCAGCCAGTTATGTTGACTATGAACTCGATCCGTCCATGCTGACTCTTAATCTTGGCCCTAAAAATTAGGATTCATAGAACAAAATCGATGATCAAACAAACTTGCAATCAGGAGTCGTGCCCTTAATTCTCTTAAGGCGTAATTCTCTTTTAGGGGGGAGAGAATGATAGAGCACATTTTGGTTCATCCAACATATACTTTCACGTCACCCTAAAAAAAGCCACATGAACACTAATGATTCAGCTCAAATTAAGGTCTTGGAAATGAGCACTGTCTCAGACTACCGCTCGAGGGGCTAGGTTCAGGCCTCACCACTTGCCTCCCCCGTAAGGTTACCTTCCGTACGTCTCCTACATAGTGGAATGACCTGTTTCAACTTAGATAACGGCCTAGGGAAGGATCGCACCTACCACAGATACACAATAAAGGCTGCTAGTGCCGTAGCGGGACAAGATAGACAGGTCGAGGTTTAGCCATTGACCATGAGGCAACCATTCAGGATCCCAACCTACTGATCGACATCCCAAAGAACTTGTATATCCCTCGGACGCTAACGAATAATCCTAAAGCGCCCATATGTACACGGGTAGGACTAGGCTGAGACGACACTTCAACCTCGATACGTGAAACATATAACAAGATATATGAGACATCACGATCGACGCATTATTAGAATTTATATCCCACAATATCAACAGTGTAATGTGACAGTTCGATACACAATCTTATCTCACGACCAATTGATTCTCAAACAACCGGTATAATTATTCTTGATATTTTTTTTTGCAATCTCGACCTAACGACTGCCTCAAATAGTAGAAACTTTGACAAATACTTTCTAACTTTTTATCGTTCTACTAAATCATTTGAATTCTCTTTTGACTTAACACCAGAGAAATCTTTATCGAACATAAACCCAACATTATTTTATATGATCTTTTACTCTAACACTTAGCTTCCCGACATATTCGTCTGAAATAGACTTGAAAGTAAACTTTAGACTCCGAGTCCAATTCATGCATCAGACAATTAGAATCGGATTTAATAACACTAAGTGATTTATGTTAGATAATTAAGAGTTCCATTTAATATAATCGATTAATTCAAGTCAAGATTTTTCAGCTCAAATATAATAATCGAAATTATTAATAATAAAAAGAAAGACAGTATGTTACATATCTCGTTAAAGCACAAACTTCTAAGTTTTCTATAGCTTCAGTAGTTTAATAATGTTATATATTTTTTAATATAATTATATTATATTTTCATACTTTTATCATGTCCCATAAATTGATTAATTTTTTGATAAGTGATCTAATGCCCAATAGCTGGTCACGACTCCGTCCGATCCCCATACTTATATATAATAATCAGTAGAAATAAATAATATGGAATAATTTAGTAAATAAAATCTCACCGCATAAAACGACTTAACAAAAAAAATAAAAAAGGAAAAAAATATTCTGTAAACAATTGTGTTAATATGCGAAACATATATCCACCCGAAAACGAAGTATGAGACTTGACATATATCGCGTAAATATACAAATGTGGTTCGGTCTTCAGCCAACTGGTTTAAGCCAATCGACACTCAGAAGGCCACACCTTCTTGAAACCCTAAAAGGCTTCTGAAACCCGTCTCAGTTGTCTCTGTTGTTCGCTCCTCCCGCGCCTTGACCAGAGAAGGAAGGAGGAGAGACGGGAGCTGGCGATGGACTTCGGCGTAGCCGGCGGCGCGGGTGGTAGCGAGGAGGCTGCGCGGCGAGTCCGGGTGCGGTTCACCACCAAGCTCGGGCCGCCGCTCCGAGTCCCCTCCGCACCCCTCGCCGTCCCCTCCAACCTCACCCGCATGGGCCTCTCCGAGATCGTCAACCTACTCCTCGAGAACGGTAGTCTCTCTCCCCTTTTGCTCCTTCCTCTTCTCCTTCGCACCCAATCGATCGATGTATCCGGGCGCCGTCTCACCTTCTAACGATAGCCTGTGCCTGTTCTGATGATGCCGTGGTGCAGCTAGCGCCGAGCACGAGACGCAGCCGTTCGACTTCTTGATCGACGGCGAGCTCGTCCGCCTGCCCCTCGAGGAGTTCCTGCTTGCCAAAGGAATATCCGCGGTGCGCCTACTCTCTTCTCTTTCTTGTTCCCCCTTCCATTTTCTTGGTGGTGGGTGGGCATGTCTTTGAATTAGCCTTCATTATCTATTGTGTGTTCCAGGAGAAAGTGCTTGAAATTGAGTACATAAAGGCGGTGGCACCGCGGAAGCAGCAGGATCCTTGCTTGCATGATGATTGGGTTAGTTCAGTGGACGGGTCTAATCCAAGGTGCATTTCGTTCATCTACATTTCCTAGGTCTTATTGGGTGTATGTCCTTCTCATGGTTTAGTGGTTCTGATCATCCACTGGTTGTCTAAATGGTCTTTTCTAATTTTATTGGATGGGCTTGTTTTGTTGCTTAAATTGAAATTATGCCTCCCAATTTGGATACCTATAGTTTATTCACATTTAATTTATATGTTGTTGCGCATTACGAGTCATCCTGTTTTATTCTTTACTTTGTTTCACTACATATGGATGTGAAATGGGGGCTTTGACTACAGAGTTGATTTCTTTTTGTATAAGCCTGTTGCTTGATGTCTATTTCATTAATTGCCTCTCTTCTAACTAGTTTCAATTTTGCTGATAAAAGGATTGAAGCCTTTGTCCTAGTACTAGGTTGAGCTTTGCTTCTCAGGCCTCAGCTATTAGCAAATGAGATATCCTTTTATTATTTCAGCTTTACCTTGTAACTTTAATCTGCCTCTTCTTTGTATGCGGCAATGTCACCGGTATTTGTTTTAACTCAATCTTGTTTGCTTTTGCAGTTATATTTTAACGGGTTGTTACGATGGCATTGCAAGGTAAATTTCCTAATTCTGATTAGCATCCACATACTTTTATGTTCTTCTGCCTTTCCATCTATCAGGAGGTTAACTAAATATGAATAGGATTTATCTTATCGTTTTTGCGACATTTTCTCCTCTTTTAGGCTATGGAAAGGTGGTGCTGCATGTACACATATATTAGCAGGTCATAGTGGTGCAATTACTTCTGCTCATATCATTAATGGAAAAGGTACTGCAAGCTTTGATCTATTCTCATGTCATTGTCTATCATATGCTGATGCTTAAGAACATTTCTTTTTCTGTCTGCACCTTGTGGCTGCATGTGCATCTATTTATCTTTATAGGTAATTTTTTTAGTTATCACTTGGATGATTTATATTAATTTGGTAGCCTCCAAGCTTTTGCAACAGGTGAAAGTGAAAACAGGTTCCATATTGCCACTGGTTCAAAAGATCGGACATTGAGGCTGTGGAAGGTATACCTATTTGTTTTTGAACTGCACTTAACAGAATCTCTGGTCTATTGTTTCTTCTGACACTAACAAGTGTTGGTATCTATTAAGTTTGATGATGCTGAACATTTGGAGCATCCAGTGAATATCAGAGAATATAAAATTCTTCAAGGGCACACATCATCTGTTCAGAGCATCTCCTCGGACCCTTCTGGAGATATGGTATATGTACTTATTTCCTTTGTTCGTCCGCCATAACTGGGATGACCTCTGCTGGGGATCTGATGTGTTGCACTTTTTCTTTCAGATTTGTTCGGGTTCCTGGGATAGCTCTATTAAGTTGTGGGATGTGAAGAACTCTGAAGTGCAAGGTGACACTGTGTCAATAAAGAAGAGGAAACTGGTCTCTGACACAGCAAATCATGTTGAGTCGCAGTTCGAGGTATAAATGATCCTGTTAACTACTTGCTTTTGTTGATATGCAGTGATGGAGGAACCTTGAGACATTGATATGAAACTTGTTGTACATAACAAGCAAAATTCAAAGACCTGATCGTTTTGTTGGCTTATTTTTGGGATATTTGGTCTAGGTCCAGGTTTGGGAGTTAAGGATCTAAACCTAATAAACGTTAGTTCATATGTTTAAGAAAACCTTTTTCCTGCAATATAGTTGAAAAGCCTGACAGCATGTTGGACATGAATGTTCATTTTATCTCCTTAACCAGCAGACACCAGCCCCACACACCAAACCAAATTTGGTCCAAGTACATGAAACCAGTGATTTAAAAAGCACTAGGTGCCAAAAGGTTCCAAGGTCCCAAAACACCCGAGGCACTTGCTCGAGCAAAGCGAGGCACTCTAATATATCAAAATATAAAAAAATATATAATATAATTAATAAATATGATTATTTAAATAAAAAATAAGATATTAAATTTAAAACAAAGATTAGCAATGTTAAAATCTACTGTTAATAGTATATCTATTGTTAATAGTGGTAGGGAAGAGTAGAGACCGAAGAAGTCGCGGTGAGATGTTGAGTTGCAGGTAACAGACAACAGTGAAAGCTGTAGGGTTGGGGACAGTAGGAGGCAATGAACAACAACAGCGGTAGCGGAGTCGTGTCGTGGATAGCGAGGCGGGACAAGAATGGTTGCGAACAACAGACACAGATGGGCGAGGAGACTCGATTGGCTACAGAGGAAGACTCGGAGGCAATGGGAGAAACCATCAGCGGCGAAGGCAGAGGGAGAAATAGTCAGCGGCGAACGCAGTGGGAGAAATCGTCAGTGGCGAAAACATAGAGAAGCATGCGTAGGGTTGGGAGTGGAGGTCACGCATTGATATAACTGTGTGCGTTAGTTGGTTCAACCGGACTAGCTAACACAAATTTAAGCGGTTCGGTCTGCCTTACATCAACCGGGTGCTCACCCGAAGCGCTCGACGCCTAGGCTCGGGCGAGTGCCTATGCGATGCCTCATTGAAGTGCATGACCTGACCCTTAAACGAGGTGCTCGAGCCTCGCCTCGCCTCGCCTCGTCCAAGCGCCTAGGCCAGCACCTGAGCGCCTTTTTAAATCACTGCATGGAACTATATTTTAATCTTTTTCATATATGTTTTGCTATAGTATGCAATTACTGAACAAGTCAAGGATGTTCTTAGCTATGTTTCTAGGTTGAGCATATTGCAGAAATTAATATCCGACAAACAGTAAAGCATTTAGGATGTTGCTCTTGTCATGAAAAAATGTCTTAAATTAAGACGGATGGGTAAAAAAAGTAGAAAAAGGAGATCTTTGCTGTTTCATTGCCTTCTTTTAACATTGAAGCAGACATTCGGCACATTTTTATGTGCCTTTAGGATTTTGCGACATCTGTTTTGTATTCATTCCATACCGTACTATATTGTCAAATCATATGAATCAGTTTAGAGAAAAAGACTGCCCAGAGAATGAGTCCATTCAATGAAAGATTATTAACATGGTGGCAGTCGTGTTTTCATACTACCAAGTAACTCTGGGACGTATCAAGCTCTAATATGTTGAAATTTCTTTCTGGATTTGTGGTTGCTTACTTCTGACATCATCATGAATCTTCTGGTTGACTGCAGGGGGTGGCTGCCTCAACGCTCGTAGGGCATTCACAGTCTGTATCTTCCATTGTTTGGCCAGAACGTGAAACTATATATTCAGCCTCATGGGATCATTCTGTCCGACAATGGGATGTTCCAACAGGCCAAGAGATGTGGAATATGGTAAGAATGCGGAGTTTTAGTCAATCTCAGTTACATGGTATATATTATATATTTAAATTTTGGTGGATGTTGAGTAGTAGGACCACAGGTTGGTACACTGCTTGATATACTAATACTACCATATCAATCTGATAAGATGTTGCGACCAGCATTGGACTGGTAGTATAACCATTCTCATTCATAACATTGGCTACTGGTATTGCAAAATAAAGAAAATCATGATAGATCATGAATTCTATATACACACACAGATTCGATGTGCCAGTTCTGGATGGTTACTTAGGAGCAAACTTATAACAGATCCTGCTGGATTTTGATTTTTTCAAGTTCTTTAGTGTGGATGCTGGACTCAGTGTGATGTGCATTAGGATACTGACACATACTTGCTAATTTCTTAATCAGCTTCTTAATGCTAATTATCTCCACATGCTTCATGCTTGTATATCCTTATGCATAGGCATGTGGGAAAGTTTTGAATTGCCTTGACATTGGTGGCGAGAGTTCTGCACTTATTGCTGCCGGAGGCTCTGACCCCATCCTAAGGATTTGGGACCCTCGCAAACCAGGTGAAGTAATTGAGAAAACCTTATGCCAGTTGAACCATGTTTGCTTTACTCAAATCTGTATGAAGAATTGACATTCTTATTAAACAGGAACACTGGCTCCCGTGTTTCAGTTTTCAACCCATTCATCTTGGATATCTGCTTGCAAATGGCATTGCAAGTCATGGTTTCATCTGTTATCAGCATCTTATGATGGGAAGGTGATGTTGTGGGACCTGAGAACAGCGGTACAGTACTCTGCTACCTCATCGTGTTTGTACTCAATTGTTTACATGAGCTCATTCTTTACACTGGTATCTGCTCTTTCTTGTAGTGGCCTTTGGCAATAATCGATTCACACAAAGAGAAGGTAAGCTTAAATTTTGCCTTTCATGGTTGAGCATGAGAAATGGGTTTTGACTGATTGTGTTGTCGGATAAAGGTACTATGTGCCGATTGGTGGAAGAATGACAGTGTTATTAGTGGAGGAGCTGATTCGAAGTTGCTTATATGTTCTGGAGTGTCAATACAATAAAATGAGTGGTGAGAGCAAATTCTTTTTGTTGAATGTCTTAACATGTTATAATACAATAAGATGTCCTAATCACAACTATTTTTCAGCTACATGGATCGTTTTCCACCTTTGAGCTGCTAAATATGTTCTTTTCTCTATTGGTCTTTGGGATTGTCGTCTTACTGTAAATTTATTTTGGGATTCTATTGCATGGATATAGTATTATGATTTAGGTATATTTGCAAGGATTTAAATTGTTGTTTGCTCCTATCCATTTTGTAGAACCTACTGAGGTGGTGCTCTTAATTGATTTGCAGGAGGGCTGATTTCTTCAAAATGCATCGTGTCCCTCCACTCGAATAAACATTAAAATATCACAGACATGAATGTTCTTCTAGAGATTTTAACGGCATCTTCCAAAGAAAGCAGTTTTAACGAGATGTGTTTAAAGTTTTGTCCGTCTAATGAAGAATCTTACAGTAAATTTGCTTATAGATATACAATTGTGTAATGCCCAAGTATATGTTTGTTGAATTTGGCTGCTATTTTTATGAGCGAGATATGATTTTGCAGATACACTCAATGTTGTATCATTGAACAGCACAAAGCATTGCTGATTGCGTCATCTGCTAGTACCTGAGAAAGCTGCTCACTTCTTAATATTATTCCTTGTGCTTTCAGGTTCATGTGCTTTATTTCTATTTGTTAGGGCAGCAAGAAAATCATCCCTCCTTATGTTTTTTGGACAAGTTTGCATGTGACCAACGTGATGATCATTTCGGACTTACAAAGTTTATTTTTCTATTATATCATATGTCTTCATGTTTATTTGTGTGATCTTGATCTTATGCTTTGACGAAGTGATGACTATAGTTTGTCTAGATGTTGGTTTTTTTCAATTAGTTTCAGGTCCCTATGGGACCAGACAAGATGAGGGGGATGTAATAGTCATGGGTGAATATCACAACGGTACCATCCTGGACGGTTGTCTCGAGTCTATATGAACAGATTGTTATTTTTTGCTTCTGATTTTTTGTACAACTACTTGTGTATGTTTTACTTGGTATTTTGTGGGTTTTAACCTAGTTTTAGTAAGCTAAAGATAGTTGGCTTGATGAACATAGAAAAGATGGGCCAAAATAACCTTGTTTTTGTGTGTGGTAGGTTGATTTTTTCAACATAGTTGAGTGGTGCAAAACATCAGTATCTCATCTCAGCAACCTAAAATCCTTGGGTGGTGATGGGGCTCTAGGATTAGGTATTAGTGATCAATTTGGAACTTTCTGAGCTTTTATGCAAGTTGTGCAAAGGCTTGCCGAGCAACTTGATACCTGGTTAAGCGATCTTTTTGGAACTTCCAACTATCTTTTCATTGTTGGAGGTTCTTTTTGCTTTTAAATTGATTCTTGCATTTCTTTAGTGATGCACCTAAGTTCCAGAGTTGTTAGTCGCTTGTTTTCAAATCTAGTCAATTTTCTTTTTCACATGTTCTTAAAAACTTATATAAAGTTGTACTTGGTTAAAATTCAGCTAAATGTGTTTGTGAATGTTCGTCAACGGATGCCTGTTGTTTTTGCCTTTGATTTCTTTTATAGTTGCTTGGCTTTGTGTTATGTGTTTGATTTTTGAATGTTTCCCTGTGGTTTTAGCAAACCTTTGCAAGGCTACATATTGATTGATAAACAGAGGCAAAATAATTTTATTTTCACATATTACGATTGATTTCTTTAAAGAAATTTGAGAGCACAAAACATCTTAGCACCATTGGTTAGTATCGGTGATCAGTTTGGAAGTTAGGAACCTAGTTTGTATGCATAAGCTTATTAAGCGACTTGACGCTTGGTTAAGTGATCTGAGTGAGACTAGTCTTAATACTCAAAAGTCTCTAATGTGTAGCATTTTTTTAAGTGTTTTTTTTTTTTTAATGTCTAAGTTTATCCTTCGCACACTTTTGAAGCTACTAATTCTTTTATAACTCCTTTTCAAACTTCACAAGATAACACCTGGCTTAACCTACAGCAAAGAGACCTCATGGCGGACATGTTTGTTTACTGAGGTCTGTCTTTTATTGTCGGACATGTTTGTTTATGTGATTTGATTTGGTTTTGTCTAAGTTGACAAAGTTGAGCATAGAAATTTTTTATGGTCCCTTAAAAGCCTATAAAAAAAACAGATGACCAGTCCCTTAAAGGCCTATAAAGAAAAGATGACTAGAGAAAGTGGTTAATGCTGGAGTCACAAGTAATCATTCTAGTAAATACTTAATAAAATATAAATTTTGTAAATTTTAAACAGTAATGTCTCTTTATGTTGGTGAAGGGTAAGACTGTTCGAAATTTTTTATGGTCCTTTAAAAGCCTATAAAAAAAAAGATGATCGGTGCCTTAAAGGCCTATAAAGAAAAGATGACTAGAGAAATTGATTAATGTTAGTCACAAGTAATCATTCTAGTAAACACTTAATAAAATATAAAAGTAATATGTCAAAGTGTTCAATTTGGTTTGTTGCAGTCAAAAATCCTCACATGACATTGCAATGAAATAACTAAACATTATTATGGAGGCCTATCCAGTCATGTATTATTCGGATAGCTCTTGGGTGTTGTATTGAAATAACTAAATATTATCATATAGGCCTATCCAATCATGTGTTATCTGGATAGCTTTTGGATGTTGTATTGACTAATACCTTGTACCACTTTATGGAGTTGGGAAACTCCTAAAATGGCACTAGATAGCCTATTTTTGAATAGTAGCTCTTGGGTGTTGTATTGATTAATACTTTACACCACTTTATGGAGTTAGAAAACTCCTAAAATGGCTTAGATGGCTTATTTTTGAACATTTTTATCTCTTTGCAATGATTACACATAATTTACGTTTATATGCCTGAAACGACCATAAAAGTTAACTCAATTAAGTGATCATGTCCACTGCAAGCTCATCACATGCTACTCAAAGCATGAACAAAAACGAAATACACAAACATATATGAGCATTATATTGAACATCTTGTTTATATATTTGATCGTGACATTCTCCTCCACTTATTCCTTCAATGTCATCGTCAAATCCTTTGCAGATGATGTATTTCCTTGTCTTTACTAAATTTTCAATTTTCTACTATAATTACAATGCACCTCTGATCTCCTAGTTGCTCTCCATTGTTGTGGTTAAGTAGTCAAACTTTAAATCACTATATTGCTTCAACTTGTCAATGACTTTGATTCTTATGTGAGATCGATTGAGTTGTACTGATCCTTGTTAGTTCTTGCATATCTTTTTTCTAAAGGAAAAGATCTTCTTTGTTATGCGTCAGTCTCTCAAACATCTTATGTTACTTGAACTAGGTGGATGTCGGTTGGAGTTTTAACAAGCATCGCCTTACAGATTTTAAAATTTTTAGGGCTTCTTCTTTATAAAATTTGTCCATCGATTCCTCTTCTATTTAGTTGTCGCCTCCAAGTAGGTTTGCATCACTTCCACTTTCGATTATCATTATGTTAGGAAATGATGCTGACATTTTACTTTCAGTAGCACTGATCACCATTAGTGAGAATTTGACAACTATTGTATTACACTAAGTTTCTTCAAAGAGTCTTTGAACCTGTGTAGAGCTCCTCTGCTAGATAAATAGAAGAAAATTGTACTCAATGTTACTTAACATTCGCTTAAGAGTTTCTCTCATTCGCTTAGGAGTTGAGAAGACAAATGTTACTTAACTTCGCTCGCCTCCTTGAGGATTGTACTAAATGCATCAAGCTAATTACTAGCCTTCATTTGCTCTTTGCTTACACTTCTGAAGCACTCGAAGTGTTTGTACTCCTTGTGTTGTTAGCTATTGCGATTTGCCTTCTCATTGCCATCGAATTTACAGAATACAGAATGTTTTGCCCGAAAAGAGAATAATTTTATATCGACTTAAAGCAAGTCTCCAATAGTTTTGGTCACCTTTGGGATTGTACCGTCTTCCCTATTATCTTTGTTACCTATTTCGTTCCTTGGTCGAGCACTCCTGCATTGACCTAAAGTCCCTCATTTTCTACTATTTTGATGAGAAGTATGTTGACACCGATCTTACGAAGTTTCCTTGCCTTTGTCCTTCAGCATTGTCTTAGTACTTAGAGTTTATTGCATTCTTCACCTCTTTTACCCATTTCACGACCAAGCGCTCTCCCCCCGTGAGAACAAGGGATCGATGACTCCATGAAATCGATGACTCCATGAAAGTTCTATCTCTATAGTATCATGATGCTGCCATGACCATGGCCCTACTATCTACCTTCTCGCATCTGCATCCCATTCTTCCTAATCGATAGATCCGCCTCTACGGTACTCATCGGAGTCCATCTCTATTCTAACCGATGCTTGATTTTGGGTAACTAAGTCTCTCTAGACTCATTGTCACTTCCTCGCCCCTTTCCACCACTTACTTCAATACCTCTGTGTTCTCTAAGCAGTTTCCTTTGGTCGATAAAAAGACTAGCTGCAACTCTCATGCATGACCTTCACTATCATGTTGTAGGGCTCACATCGATTCTATTCTCCTTTGCTTCCTTGGTAGCAACATTCGCTTGCTCGACCTTGTCCTCTGACTTGCTAGGCTCCCTTAAGCGAATATGAACTCTAGAGCAATCTAACTCTCTTACCGCTTCAATCATACCTCTGTTTGATTAAACCCAACTCATGGGACTTATTAGTAACTGCATTCAAAATTTCTTTTTGGTGATACATAACCCACATATGCTAATGATCAAGGTTTTCATCCAATTTAAAATTTGATGTGTGTATGATAAACCTCCCTCTATGGTACCATGTCATTCACTTCTTGAATCTATAGCCCTTCTTATCATCACATTATTCACTAAAGTGGAGCTCATAGTAACGCTCGTTCATACCTTTGTATGATCACGTCCCTCGAGGGACATCTCTTATATATGTTACATTTTCTCAAACTATTCCACCACAATTCGCTACACCATATTGTCTCATGGTGACAACTTCATTGCATTATGATTTTTATGGGATAAACTTAGGCTAAGATCTCTCCATGTGTGGCCTCTGCTAACACATCACATAGCCTTCGATTGTGTATGCTCATTAGTAATCGTCCTTCGTCCACCCGCTCTCGAGTCATACTCAAAAGAAGCACATCTATAGGATAGTTCGTCGCCTAGCAACTCTCGAAGTCCGTTGACTTTATTGAAATTGGTATGCTACTGTTTGGATCTTGGGCTTCTGCCTCCCCAACACAATCTTCGCTATGCACCTTTCCTTCATAGTAACTCAAATGACAACACTGTTACATATTCTTCGAGAGTAGTTACCTTTTTATTCCTTTACCCCGTGTCAAAGCCTTATGACCCCAACTTCGCCTCTGCTAAGTTGAGTCGCCTTAGTTCCTCTGTCAAATGTTTTGTTGAGATAAAATGCATGTGCCTCAAAGCTTCCTTCATATTTGGCACCATGTTGGATGAGTCTGCTTCATTAGAATGAGAGATCAATGGAACGACACGATTTCATTGTTGCTTCTATAAGAGTTTATGTCCTTAACATTTGTCCAAAAAAATCTTCATACCTCCGCTCTATGTTTTGTTTTCTATATCGACTCCCTTTATATGGCTTGGGCACTTCACCAAGTTCCACCAAGTTGCTTTGCTTGTCGGTTTCTATTGAGTTGATGGTGGCCTTTGTTGAGAAACATAATGCAAGCATCACATATGCATCAGAAAAATAAAAGAAAAAGGTCTCTCACATCGGTCAAATCATCGTGCGATGATTGACGTGCAAAAAAAATCATAAAATCAAAAAGTTCTACACATTGTGTGTTAGACGATTTATCTAGGGAGATAATATATCCTTGAAAACCCAGATCTGTAAGCGTAGATGAAGGAAGTCAAATGTCCTCCTTTATGGTGATATCTACATGGTGGATGTAGTGACGATGCTCCCTAGATTGCTGCAGGATCTTCCTCTCCACGTGTAGCATACAAGATTTATTGCCCAAGAAGTAGAGGAGGCTAATAAGAATAGGAGAGGCAGTAACTAGAAGCTCTACCCTATGAACCCTTTAGCCCCTTCCTATTTATAGAGGTCCCTATTAACTTAACCATAATAAATCCTGCCCTGTTAGGTATTAGATCTCTATACAACTACCCAAGCCTCTTAGATTAGTGAATCTCTATATAATAATATTTTATTTACTCTTATTGGATCTCATACATAGGATATAATATATAGAGATTTATTTGATATCCAAAAAATAGGGGCATTATGGATATCTTATATCTGAACCTCTACTCGTCGTAACATCCATCATATGTGTGTGACCCTATAGGCCCAATATCGAGTTGGTCGTGAGTTGCACCTGTCAAAACTCTTTCTGACCTGGTGAATTATTATCTCAACTCATTGACTATGGACGCACTAGGCCACGATGCCAAAATCCCCATATAGTACAGAGGGATCTAATATATTGGACATGTCTGTCTACAATTCCTATGTATCTATTGTCCCTTATATATCTAATATCATGAAGGCCATATATCGAGCATTGTACTATCAGGCCTTATATGGAATCTATCTAAGTCTCGCTCCAATTGGATTCTCCCGGAGAACTCCTCTCTCAATCCGAGCGAAGGATCTTCCTAGGGAGATAATATATCCTTGAAAACCCAAATTTATAAACGTAGATAAAGAAAGTCAAATGTCCTCCTTTATAGCGGTATCCACAAGGTGGATGCGGTGACGATGCTCCTCAGATTGCTGTAGGATCTTCCTCTCTATGTGTAGCACACAAGATTTATCACCCAAGAAGGAGAGGAGGTTAATAAGAATAGGAGGGGCAACAACTAGAAGCTCTACCCTATGAACCCTTTAGCCCCTTCCTATTTATAGAGGTCCCTATTAACTTAACCATGCCCTGTTAGGTATTAGATCTCTATACAACTACCTAAGCCTCCTAGATTAGTGAATCTCTGTCTAATACTATTTTATTAGCTCTTATTGGATCTAATACATAGGATCTAATAATATAGAGATTTATTTAATATCAAAAAAAGAGGAGCTTTCTGGATATCTCATATCTGAACCTCTACTCGTCGTAACATCCATCATATGTGTGTGACCCTATAGGCCCAATATCGAGTTGGTCGTGAGTTGCACCTGTCAAAACTCCTTCTTACCTGGTGAATTATTATCTCAACTCATTGACTATGGACGCACTAGGCCATGATGCCAAAATCCCCATACAGTACAAAGGGATCTAATCTATTGGTCCTGTTTATCTACAATTCCTATGTATCTATTGTCCCTCATATATCTAATATCCCGAAGGCCATATATCGAGCATTGTACTATCAGGCCTTATACAGAATCTATCTAAGTCTCGCTCCAATTGGATTCTCCCGGATAACTTCTCTCTCAATCTGAGTGAGGGATCTTCCTAGGGAGATAGTATATCCCTGAAAACCCAGATTTATAAGCATAGATAAAGGAAGTCAGATGCCCTCCTTTATGGTGGTATCCACATGGTGGATGCGGTGACGATGCTCCTCAGATTGCTGTAGGATCTTCCGCTCTGTGTGTAGCACACAAGATTTGTTGCCCAAGAAGGAGAGGAGGCTAATAAGAATAGGAGGGGCAACAACTAGAAGCTCTACCCTATGAACCCTTTAGCCCCTTCCTATTTATAGAGGTCCCTATTAACTTAATCATAATGAATCTTGCATTGTTAGGTATTAGATCTCTATACAACTATCCAAGCCTCTTAGATTAGTGAATCTCTGTCCAATAATATTTTATTAGCTCTTATTGGATCTCATACATAGGATCTAATAATATAGAGATTTATTTGATATCCAAAAAATAGGGGCTTTATGAATATCTCATATCTGAACCTCTACTCGTCGTAACATCCATCATATGTGTGTGACCCTATAGGCCCAATATCGAGTTGGTCGTAAGTTGCACCTGTCAAAACTCCTTATGACCCAGTGAATTATTATCCTATAACAATTCACTCAACTCATTAACTATGGACGCACTAGACCACAATGTCATAGTCCTCATACAGTACAAAAGGATCTAATTTATTGAACCTGTCTGTCCATAATTTCTATATATCTATTGTCGCTCATGTATCTAATATCCCAGAGGCCATATATCGAGCATTATACGGAATCTATCTAAGTCTCGCTCCAATCAGATTCTCCCGGAGAACTCCTCTCTCAATCTGAGCGATCCATCTAAGTCTCTTTTATTTGATGCTAGACTTATAGGTCCCCATATGAGCGGCTATAAGACCAACTGCCTCCATTAAATGTACGACTATATAGTACACAGATCTGTCTGGTTATCTCGATGTTTCTCTCGTATAATTTATGATCGAGATTATTTATGATCTATGTTTAAAGGTGAATCGATCTCATTATTGTGATCTCATCATGATCCGATTTTCGTTGCACAAATCCGAGGACATCATAATTATATGAAGCAGATAATATATAATATAAGAAAATATTAATAATAATAATTATGTAAATAGATTCTGCAATGTATCACACGTGTCATTACTCATGTGATTGGTTTGTAGAGCACTTATAACCAGCAATCTCCAACTTTACCTAAAGTCAATCGCCTATGTGTCTGATCATACTCAAACCTCTATGACTCTTAAAGACAGTATGAGACAATAGTTTTGTTAGTGGATCTACAATGTTATCTTCAGATGGCTCTTTCCATTGATATATCTCTGTGGGTCATAATCTCTCTGATCAGGTGTAACCTCCTCAGAACATGCTTTTGATGAGACCTAGGTTCCTTCGCTTGATCAATCGCCTTATTATTATCATAATATATAAGAATTAGTTCCTCGTTGCTTAGTGCGACTCTGAAATCTATGATAAACTTATTCATCCAGACTCCTCCTTTGCTACATCTACCATAACAATGTGCTTCGTCTTTATAGTCAAGTCATCAGCATTATCTTACTTAAAACTCTTCTAGTTTAGTGCTCCTCCATTTAGGGTGAAGACATACCTTAAGTTCGACTTACTATTGAAAACTTGAGTCAATGTAGTCCCTAACTTGGAGGCTACCTCCTCCATATACTAGTAAAAGATTCTTAGTTTTTCTCAAGTACTTAAGGATAAACTTTACTACCTTATAGTGTTTTAAACCTGAATCTGTCTGATACCTGCTCGTAACACTTAAAGCATGCACTATATCGGGCTTTGTACATAGCATAACATATATGCTAGAGCCTATTATAGAGGCATAATGTATCCTATCTATGTCTGTCTTTGACGATATGCTTCTAGAAAGTGATATTTCATGTCTCATCGGTATGAGATATCTCTTGAAACTTTTCATATCAAATCTTTTGATAATGGAGTCTATGTACCCAGACTAAGACAAGTCAAGTATCCTTTTGGATCTATCTCTATAGATCCGAATCCCCAAAATGTAGGATGTTTTCCCTAAGTCCTTAATGGAGAAGTTTCTAGATAGTCTAGCATTTAACTGTGGAAAGTATTCCTAAATCATTCCTAGTGATTAGTATTTCATCCACATAAAATACTAAGAAGGTGATAGCTCTCACTTACCTTCCTATACACACAAGGCTCATCTTTGTTCTTAACAAAGCCATAAGATATAATCCCCTTATCAAATCTTATGTTTTAACTTCGTAAAGCTTGTTTAAATCTGTAGATAGACTTGAGCAACCTATACACCTTATCTGAACTTTCCTTGTATACGAATCATATACAACTCTTTCTCGATGTTGCTGTTGAGAAACATAATTTTTACATCCATCTGCCTGATCTTATTGCCATAGTGTGTTGTAATAGCCAAAAGAATTCTGATGTATTTCAACATAGCTTCGAGTGAGAAGGTTTCGTCATAGTTAACTCCTTGCCTTTGACGATACTCCTTGGCCACCAATATTGCCTTGTAGGTCTCCACATTTTCATTCACTTTGATCTTCTTATTGAAGATTCATTTACAACTGATAGGTACGATACTCTTAGGTGCATTAACAAGATTCTAACCTTATTGGAGTACATGGAATCCTCTCAGAATTTATGGCTTCTTATCACTTCCCGGAGTCTATACTCATAATAGCCTCCTTGTAGGTCTAAGGATCAATATCCTGAGTGTCCTCTCCACTAATATATCTAACATATCTTTCAAGAGGGTGAGATATTTTGCCAGATCTATGTAAAGTTGGAACTTATGTGCTAGGTACCTAAACAGACTCGACCTCTGAAGTGGTGCTTGAGTAATGTTCTCCAATGTCGCTCAACTCTATCATGCTCCCATTGTTTCCATCAAGAACATGTTTATTCTCAAGAAACATTGCCCTCTTAGCATCAAAGACCTTTTGGTCCTCTAGATGATAGAAATAATGCCCACAACTTTCCTTAGGGTATCCCACGAATTTGCATCACTCCATCCATGATTCCAACTTATTGAGGTTGTGTCTTCTAACGTGGGCAGGACAACTCTAAATCTTAACAATCTTAAGATCGAGCTTCTTCCATTTTCATATCTCATATGGTATAGACACTATCGACTTAGATGAAATTCTGTTCAAAAGGTAAGCTTTGATCTTCAAGGTATATCCCCAGAATGAGACGGGTAGGTCGATGAAACTCATCATGGACTGCACAATGTCTAACATCATGCAATTCATCCTTTCTGATACACCATTGAGTTGAGGTGTATAATGTGTAAATTAGAATGGAATCCCATGATCTATGAGAAAATGGCTGAACTCTATACTAAGTACTCTCATCAATCCGATAAAAAAGTCTTTAACTCTTTTCAGTTTAGCTCTCTACTTCACTCTCATATTCTCTAAATTTCTCAAAGTCATCAGACTTGTACTTCATCAAGTACACATGTCCAAACTTGGAGAAATCATTAGTGAAAGTAATGAAGTAGGAGTAACCACCTATGGCTTAAGTCGACATCATACCACACACATCGCTATGTATAAGTTCCAATAACTCATTGGCTCTCTCTAGTTCTACTAAATGGAGAGTTGGTCAACTTTTTATGAAGATAAGATTCCTAAGTTGTATATGACTCATCGTCTAATGGATCTAAGTATTTATCATTTAGTAACTTTTGAATCATTCCCTCGTGAATATGACCTAGCTTACAATCCACATGTATGCATTGTTCACCTTAACTCGTTTTCTCTTGGATATACTTATATTCATGATATGTGGAGCAATGTTTAGTACATATAAACCATTATGCAATGTTCCTTTGGTGATGATCTCTGCATCCAAAATAAATTAATAATTATTATTTTCAAAAACTAATTTATATCCACTAACTATCAAACAAATAGAAATAATATTTTTGATAATAGAAGGAACGTATCTAATGCAATAGTAGCTCCACTAGGCAGATGTAGGGTGACCTCGCCTACGGCCACTATAGCAACTCTTGCTCCATTGCTCATCTTGAGGTCCATCTTGCCTAGTCTCCTAGACCTTGCTAGAATATGAAATGAATTATAGATGTGATACACTCTCGGTATTTAATACCCATGAGTTATCATAAAACTCTAACAAGTGATAACTGATCATAAATATACTTGAAGCTTCTCTAAGCTTATATTTTGTCTTCTCTATAAGGTACACTTTGTAATCATTCTTCTAATACCCGTCTTTGCCGTAGCGAAAACACTTGTCTTTATCCTTTGTCGGGTCTTTCTTGGTAATTTTTACCTTACCTGATTTGCCCTTACCCTTGACCTTGCCTTTCTTAAGGGATTTATCAGCCTTCCTTTTCTTTTTGATCTTACTAATGTAGAGAACTTACTTCTCTTTTTTGATGGTGCTTTCAGCCTCTCTCAATATATTAAGGAGCATAAGAAGAGTCATATCACTCTTGTTCATATTAAAATTAATAATGAATTCAGAAAAGAAATTTGGTAGGAATTGAAGTATAATATCAACACACAAGTTATCCTCTGAGACCATTTCTAGACTTGAGTTTCTCAATCCACTTAATCATCCTCGGGACATAGCTCTGAACCGATGTCTACTCTATCATCCTAGCGCAAAAGAGACTCATAGATATCTCATATCTCTGAGTTATTTCATATTCCTCAAACAATTGACGAAGATGAGGAAGGATGAAATTGGCATTCATGCTCTCATGTTGCCTCTATATCTCAAGAGTCATATATGCCAATATACATCACTTAGCCAAAATGGAATTGTCTATATATTTCACATAGCGAGCGATCTTATCCTCACTTGTCGTTCGTCTGGTGTGAGTAATATCATGTCAAGGACATATGTGATTTTTTCTACTATAAGAATGATTCTCAGGTTGTTGAGCCAATCTATATAGTTTAGACCAGTGAGGCGATTGACATCAAGTATGTCACATAGGGGGTTTGTAAGAGACATATTTCTGACAAACAAAGATGTAGCATAAATGAATAATATGTATAAATAAATAATATATAGATTTTATAAAAAATAAATAATTAATATACAGTCTTTTGTCTTAATATACTCTTACTATTCTTTTTAACGAATCTAATCGACATCTTAGTGTAACCTCGATAGACTCGACCAATGATACTAAGCCTAAAAATGTACATAACTCTTGTCAATCATAACTCCTTGTGATTTTCGTCCTGTTCAGTTTTCGAACCATTATAGCCACGAGAGACTCGACTAACCATGATATTCAATTAAGTTGTCACCATCGTTACTAGATAAGTCTGATTTGATGATATACCCTTGAGGGACTCGACTAAGTATATAATGTCCTCAGGTCACCGATGATATCCTTATGTCATAGGTAAGATCTTGAATCGTAAAAATAGGTGAGCCTCGATGGACTTGACAAACTCAACCTATGTCGGGATTCAATTTCTTTCTAGAATGATAAAAAGTCAGGGGGTTAATCGAATTGCCTCACGTTTACTTATTTAATATTATCATAGGAGATGTTTTTGTTACAGTCTCCTAATATGTCGTGTCACATACATATATATTTAATATATATCTAGATCGTGTTCAAATAAATGAATATATATATATATATATATATATATATATATATATATATATATAGTAGGTGTTTAAGCAATCAAATATAACATATGCACAATTACACCGAATGATAATGGACCATAACCTATCAGGTCTAAGCCAGTAGGCCCAATCACTCACATCAGGATCTATGTATATATCAACACATCTCTATGCCTTGTGATCATCCATCTCGTAATCATCGATTCCGTCGACAGCTTGACGCATCTCCATGTGTCGCGATCCTATATCTCGGCCTCATGGGTTCCATTGGCACATTCACGTTCCCATCACGTCTCTTCATGTAATTATCACATAATCACAGACACATAGGCTCGACAATCAATAAGAAACAATTGGGGGTTCGTAAGTCCCAATAATAATAATAATAATCACATATACACATCACACGGTCCATGATCATCCTCTAACATCATACATCACATGTATACATCATCATGTAGGACTACTAGATAAATAATAATAATAATTAATTAAACCTTTTAATTAACTAATATTTTTTGAAATTTAGGATAAATAAGAATTTTTTTCATTTGTGAAGGGAATTTTTAGAATTTGGACATAAGGATAGACCTCGAGATTTCTTAAATTTATAAGGGTAGAATTATCTTTCTTATTTTTCAAAAACCATAATTTCCCTTTGTGGCTGTCGCCTTATCGTAGGCGGTCGTCACCCTAATTCCCCTTTGTAGGCGCCTTGCGTGTAGACGGTCACCAGTCAATGTTGCCCATGCAAGCCGTAAACCCTGCCTGTAGGCATTGCCCCTATAGGCGACTGCCCCTGCTTGTAGGCATCTACAATCGTAGCAAGAATACATAAAATAATTATATATGGTTCAACACAATACACGCATCTTATAAGCCAATCATAACCTGACTTTGATACCAGTGTTGAGAAACCTAATAAAAGCATCATATGTGCAACGAAATAATAAAATAAAAAGACATCATATATCCCAGAAAACCTAGATCCTCCTCTCTAGCGATATCCACACAATGGATGCAGTGACGACGCTCCTTAAATTACTACAGGATCTCCCTCTCCATGTGCAACACATAAGATCTGTCACCTAAGGAGGAGAGAAGACCGAGGAGAATAGGAGGGGCAGCCACCAAAAGCTCTAGCCTATAAACACTTTTTAGCCACCTCCTATTTATAAAGGTTCTTGTTAACTTAACCCTAATGGATTCTACCCTATTGGGTACTAAATCTCTATCCAACTACCTAAGCCTCTTAGATTAGTGGACCTCTATCTAATCATATTTTATTAGCTCTTATTGTATCTCATCTATATGATCTAATAATACATAGGCCTATGGATATATAATAAAATAGGGGCTCTACAGATATCTCATATCCAAACTTTTACTCGTCGCAACATCCACCATATGTATATGACCCTCTAGGCCCAATATCGAGCTGGCCGTGAGTTGCATATGTTAGAACTACTTCTAACTTAGAATTCCTTCTGACTTAGTGAATTGTTATGCTATAACAATTCACGCAATTCATCAACTATGGATGTACTAGGCCACTACGGTACAAGGGGTTCTAATCCATTCGACTTGTCTATCCATAGTGATCGTGTTGGGAAACCTCAGCGGGTGCATCATATGCGTAGCGAAAATCAAAACAAAAACTACTTTCCTATGCAGATCAAATCATCGTGTAAAATATTGGGGTCATGAGAAAAACACAGAAACCGATAAAACCATAATGTGTGAGAGATTAATTTTACCTAGAAAGATCGTATATCCCTATATTCCAGATCCGGATGGAGAAGATGAAGGAGGTCAAGCATCCTCCTCTTTAGCAGTATCCACACGATGGATCTATGCAGTGAAACTCCTCCAATCTGATCCCGCAGCTCTTACACAGAGGGAGGGAAGAGAATAGGAGGTGGTGGCTAAAGCTGTAGCCTATCAACTATGAGTCTCCCCTTCTATTTATAGAGAGCCACCAAAACCCTAGGGCTCCTACCTTAGTAGGCATTAGATCTCCATCCAATAACCCACTAACCTTGCATCATTGGATCTCTATCCAATAATCTCCTTAAGCCTCTAATTGGGCCTTAAGCAAGGAGTCCATCAGCACATGGTCTCATCTAATAATAATAGGGGCTAATTGGATTTTCATCCAATCCTCTATTCGCTAAAGCATCCACCATATGTGTGTGAACCTCTAGGCTCGATACCGAGCTGATCGCGAGTCTCTTCCATCAGAACTCCTAATATAGTGAATTGTTATCCCCATAATAATTCACTCGACTCATCGACTATGGATGTACTAGGCCACTACGCGTCCCCAGATAGTAAAAAGGGGGATCAAATTCATCGAACCTATCTGTCTATAGTTACCATGTATCTGTAATCCCTCATCCAACTAATATCCTAAAGACCGTATATTGGATATGGTGCTGTCAGGCCATATACAAAATCCTTCATAGTCTCGCTCTAATCAAATTCTCTCGGAGAACTTTTTCTCTCTTAATCTGAATGACCCTAGCCAGAGATTTGTCTGAGGAAACACATATGAGATATTCCTCTCATGATACCGAGAGTGGATGATCCTCTATTGATACTCAGTTACCTTCGTAAGATTAGCTATCAATCCCGATAAGGAGTTGTACCAGATCTGGAACTTTCTAAACCTATAAGTCTGGCATCAAAGAAATGAGTACTCATACAAGACATCCTTGGTGTCTCAAGTCTAAGGACCAGATACACAATTGGGACTATGGAATCACTGTTAGATCTTAAGTATCATTAACCATATAATATTTCATAAGTAGATTAATTAGTGAACTCATTCTCCAATGAGCACCTGTATTATATCCTTAGTGTCTCCACACAAGTGGCTATGAGACCAGCCGCTCCATCATATGGATGGGTATATAGTACACCGATCTGTCTGGTTATCTCAATGTCCCTCTTGAGTAACCTATAACCGAGATTATTTAGGATCTGTGTTTAAAGATGAATCGATCTCATTATCCTGATCTCATCACTATCCGATTCTCATTGCACAGAACCAAGTACATCATAATATATATGCAACAAATAATATAATGTGAGAATATGTCAATATTAATCATAAGTAAAAGGATTACGCAGCGTATCACACGTGCCATCACTCACGTGATTGGCTTGCATGACACTTGTAACCAGCAAATCTCTCACTTGACCAAAAGCCAATCACTTATGTATCTGATCCCCATCAGACCCCTGTGACGCTCAAATACAATCTGAGCTAATGGCTTCATCAGTGGATATGTAATGTTATCTTCAGATGGAACTCTTTCCATTGCCATATCTTTTCGGGTCATGATCGCTCTAATCAGATGGAACCTCCTTAGAACAATTCTGATGAGACCTGGATTCTCTTACTAGAGTTATCGCTCTGTCATTGTCACAATACATAGAAGTCAGCTCCATGTTGCTTGGTATGACTGTCAAATCCTTGATGAACTTCTTCATCTATACCCCTTCCTTTACTGCTTCTACTGTAGCAATGTATTCTGCCTCTATAGTCGAGTCAGCTGTAGTATGTTACATGGAACTCCTCTAGCTTACTGCTTCTTTATTCATGGTGAAAACAAACCCTAAATTCAACTTGCTATCATCAATGTCGGACTAAAAACTCGAGTCCGTGTAGCCCTCAACCTGGAGGCTATCTTCTCCATATATCAGTAAAAGATCTTTAGTGCTTCTCAAGTATTTAAGGATACACTTTACTACCTTCCAGTGTTCTAAACCTGGATATATCTTATACCTGTTTGTGACACTCAAAGCATGTGCTATATCAGGCCTGGTACATAGTATCACATATATGATAGACCATAAGGTATCTTATCCATGTCTACCCTTTCTTCAGGAGTCTTTGGGACATACTCCTAGAAAGTGATATTCCATGTCTTATCGATATGAGACATCTCTTGGAATTCTCCATACTAAACCTTTTGACAATAGAGTATATGTACCTAGACTGGGATAAGCCAAGCATCCTTTTGGATCTATCTTTATAGATCTGATCCCTAAAATATAGGATACTTCCCCTAAGTCTTTCATGGAGAAGTTTCTGGATAATCAAGCCTTTACTGTGGAGAGTATTCCTACATCATTCCCAATGATTTCATCCACATATAGCACCAAGAAGGTGATATCGCTTCCACTTACCTTCCTGTACACACAAAACTCATCTTCGTTCTTAACAAAGTCATAAGATCTGATCACCTCATCAAATCTTATGTTCTAACCTTAGGAAGCTTGCTTCAATACATAAATAGATCTAAGCAACTTGCACACTTTATCTGAACTCTCTTTGGATACGAATCCTCTGGCTGTATCATATACACCTCCTCATCGAGGTTACAGGAATATCATTTTGACATCCATCTGCTAGATCTCATAGTCATAGTATGCTACAATGGCCAAAATAATTCTAATGGACTTAAGTATGGCTATAGATGAAAATGTTTCATTATAGTTAACTCCTTGTCTTTGACGATATCCTTTAGCTACCAACCTTGTTTTATAGGTCTCTACCTTTCTATCCACTCCAATCTTCTTCGTGAAGATCGACGGGTACAATACCCTTAGGTGCATCTACAAGGTTCTAAATCTTGTTAGAGTACATGGAATCCATCTCAGAATTCATGGCTTATTGCCACTTTCCGGAGTCTATACTCATAATAGCCTCCTCGTAGGTCTGAGGATCAATATCCTTAGAGTCATCTCCACTGATATGTCCCACATATCTTTCAGGAGGGTGAGATACTCTACTAGATCTACGTAAAGTTGAAACTTATGTGTTAGGTGCTTGAATAGACTTGGGCTCTGAAATGGTGCTTGAGATAGATTCTCCAACCTCGCTCAATTCTATCTCACTCCTACTTTTTCCACCAAGAATATATTCATTCTCAAGGAACACAGCTCTCTTGACAACAAAGACCTTTCGATCCTCGGGGTGATAGAAATAATACCCATAAGTTTCCTTTGGGTATCATATGAATATGTATCATTCTGTCCTTGATTCTAACTTATCAATGTTGTATCTTCTAACATGGGCAAGACAACCCCAAATCTTAACAATCTTAAAATTGGACTTCTTTCCTTCCCATATCTCATATGACGTAGACACTACCGACTTTGATAGAATTCTATTCAAAAGGTAAGCTGTGGTCTCTAGGGCATACCCCAGAATGAGATGGGTAGGTTAACGAAACTCATCATGGATCGCATCATGTCTTACAGCATGTGATTCCTCCTTTTTTATACACCATTGAGCTGAGGTATATAAGGAGGTGTCCATTGAGATAAAATCTCATTGTCCATAAGGAAATGAGTTAACTCCGTACTCAAGCAATCTCCTCATCGATCTGATCGAAGAGTCTTAATACTGATTTACAATTATTCCTCCATGAGTTTAACAATTATTCTGAGGAGGTGTGAGGTCTTGTGTAAAAGAGTTTGTGTAAAAGTTCTCTCGTGAGCCTAGTAAAAGGAGAAGGGTTGTAATAAGGGTAGTTGATCTTCGCCCATTGGATAGATCGGTAGTGAAAGTCGGTATTCTCGAGGGAGTAAAAATCAAGGGTGGACATAGGTCGGGATGACCGAATCACTATAAATCGATTAGTATTTTTTTCTTGCTTTGTCTTATTATTGCTTACTGATTTACTACACTCACTATCCTTATTTGCACTTTTGGTTAAATATATTTTCGATTCATATTTTCATTCAAATTTTTTCAAATTAGAACCTTTATTGCTAAAGCACTAATTCACTCCCCCTACCTCTTAGTCCCATTACGATTATAACAGTTGGTATCAGAGCTAAATTTTCTTAGTTGGATTAACACCTAAGTAAGTTTTAATGGCTTTCTTTGGCAATCATATAGGTCACTCTATCACTCATCCTCCTATGTGACAGACTATATTCATTGGAAACCACAAATGAGAATTTATTGATTTCTATAGATTTTGATTTGTGAAACATCGTTGAATGTGATTTTCAAAAATCTTCTAATCAAATGAAGGAATAGAATGATTTTGAAAAGAAAACGTTTTCCTTAAACGCTAAAGCTATAAACGCTTTATTTTATATTTTAGACAAAAATAAGTTTAATCGTATTTCTACTTGTGATACTGCATATGATACTTGACACACACTTAAAGTTACTCATGAAGGCACAAGTAAAAGAATAAAAAATTAATCTTATGAAGTGCTTAAAATGAAGCTAAGAAAAATCATTGGTAACATCTACACCCGTTTTACGGATGTTGTCAATGGTTTAAAAGTTTTTGGTAAATGTTATAGTAACCTTGAATTGATAGATAAAATTTTAAAATATCTTTCAAATTGTTGGAATCCAAAAGGTATGGTTATCCAAGAAGCAAAAGACTTGAACAATTTTCCTCTTAAAGAACTAATAGGATCTTTAATGACCTATGAAATGACTTATAAAGTACATGATGAACAAAAGGAAAACCTTCCAAAGAACAAGAGTAATATTGCACTAAGAACCAAAGAAGATTCCTAGAGCAAAAGCTAAGTGATGATAATGATGATATTGCATTTGATTTAAAATTTTTATGAAAATAAACAAAACTCAAAAGAATAAAAGTAAACCTAAAATTGATACTATAATATGTTATGAATGCAAAAAGCCAGGGCACTTCAAAAATAAGAATCCACAACTGAAGAAAAAGTTGCTAACCTAAAAGAAGAAGAAAATATTTAAGGCAACTTGGGATGAATCAAATACACTAGAGGACTAAGAGAAAATTAAACGAAGTGACAAACTACACATTAATGGCATTCAATGATGATGTAGGTGACTCTTTCGAAACATCCTTATCTTATGAAGCATCCTTATTTTATGATAAATTGTTTGATGTATTTTATAATTTATATGATAAATTCAAAAACATTAGTAAGAAATATAAGTCACTAAAAAGAGATCATACATTACTTACTAGTAAATTTAAATTTTACATGAAACATCAACATCTTGTACTCTTTGCTCTAAATGTGAAGAACTAGATTCACTTAAAAAAATATTATTATAACAAACTTTAGAAAATTTAAAAATTAGAAATACATCATTAAACATGATTCTTGCTAACCAAAGTTATGTATATAAAAAGAAAAGAATCAGCTTCCCCCTAAAGGATCCAAAATTTGTATATAAAAACAAAAGCTAACAAGATTTGTAAAATGATCCACACTACATATTCCTCCTAAAGGTAAATATATTTTTTATTGGAGTTTATACTTGCTCTTTTAGAAAATATAGCTCTTATAAATTAGTTTGAGTTCATAAAGGAATAATGATTTGATGCCAAAAATTAAGAGAGGTAGATCTACTTATGAAGGATCCAAAGTTAAATTCGTGAATAGAGCAAACCCTTTCTTTTTGTAGGTATATCTCCATACAAGTGCTAGGAGCAACAGATAGTATCTTGATAGTGGATGCTTAAGGCATATGACTGGAGATCTAACACAATTTTCAAAGCTCACTAGCCAAAATGTAGAATATGTCATCTTCAGAGACAACAACAAAGGACTTAAAAAATTGGTAACAAATAAAATCTTTTGATTAAAGATATTTTGTTAATATATGGTTTAAAACATAACTTATTAAACATTAGTCAATTGTGTAATAAGAGATATAATATTAAATTTAAATCTAATACTTGTATCACAAATACCAAATTAGAATAATTCATAGATACCAAATTAGAATAATTCTATGATTACTTTAAGAAGCGATAATGTTTATACCATTGATCTTGATGATTTTCGTGATGAAACTTATTTTTCAATTTTAAACGATGATACATGGCTTTGGCATAAGAGACTAGGACATGCAAGTACAAAAGTAATATCACAAATTAGAACCAAAGGACTTTAGTTATTTTTATTTTATAAGAATCTATCCATATTATTTTCAAGGAATTTTTTGAACGTAAGACAAATAATTTTGATGATAATTTTTAAATTTTATTTGAATGAGAATTCTCCTCTCTAAAACAACTTGATCCATCTACTTATAAAAAATCTTAAATAAAGAATGAAAGTATATAAATGTACATTCTAAGGAGCTAATTGTCGAACCATCATAGAGCTAATTTTCGAAGTAAAAGAATCAAACGTAGGGCCAAAGAAGCATCACGTCAGAGATTGGACATAGGGCTGAAGGGTTGGTTGATGTGCCGAAGGATGGATTTCATGCCATAAGTTCAAGCATCGGGCCGGAAGGATCGGGTATTACGCCAAAATATCAGATATTGTAGGAAGTCAACATGCCTATAGATCGGATGATATTCCAAAAGAAAGGATGATGTGCCAGAGATTCGGATGAAATGCCGGATGATCAGATGACATGTTGGAATGCTAGACAACATGCTGATTGCTTCGTGATTATGTTAGATATGTGATTGAGTGGTTAAGTATTGATCGAGATTGTTTAGTGTTAAATTGAGTTAGAATCGGGCCAAAACCACATCAATTCAATTAGGAGCCCATTAGGCCTGAACCAGGGTCGAATTAGGCCTACTTAAAGGCCAATTCAATGATCTGAAGTAGGCCTGAGAGGTGGTACAACCAAGCCCAGGTGATGGTACCGTTAGGCCCAGGCGGTGGTGCTACCTAAATAGTCGAAGAGCACTATTTTGTGCTTTTCGAGACTTCTGATGGTAGTACTGCCCGTGGCCAGTGGTGGTATCATCACCCAGGCAACGGAGGTACCACTAGAGCCCAGATTTTCGAGCTCTGTTCAACGATAGTATCACCCGACACTAGCGATGGTACCACTAGTACCTCGAAAACTCAAGGATTTAAATTTTTTGTTCCATTTCTAAAACCTTTGGGGGTTTATAAATACCCTACTCATGCTTACTTAATGCAAAAGTGAACAAGGGTGAACAATAAAGAATTCTTGAGGTTAAAAATATTGTATACTCTTGAAAGTATTTGAGTCTCTTCTTCCTTGAGTTTAGCGGTTATCCTAAGGAGGTATGAGGTCTTGTGTAAAAGAGTTTATGTAAATTTTCTCTCCTTAGCCTAGTAAAATAAGAAGGGTTGTAACAAGAGTAGTTGATTTTCGCCCATTGGAAAGAGGATCGGTAGTATGACCTCGAGGGAAGAGGAATCAGGAGTGGACGTAGGTAGGGATGACCGAACCACTATAAATTTATTTATATTTTATTTCTTGCTTCGCCTTGTTATTGCTTACTTATTTAATTCACTAATTATCCTGGTACTTTTGGTTACAGTATTTCTGATTTATATTTTAATTTGAACTTTTTCAAATCAAAACCTTTATTGTGAAAGTATTATTCACCCTCCTCCTCTTAGTGCCATTATGATCATAACACAAACATACAACTAGGACTACAAAATCATTATCCGACGTCAAGTATTATTAACTATCTAACATTATGTAAGCGGATCAATCAATAAACTTATTCTCCAATAAGTACCTGCATTATACCCTTAGTGCCCCCACACAAACGACTATGAGACCAGCTATCTCCATCATATGGACGGGTATTCAGTATACTGATATATTTAGTTATCTCGATGTCTTTATCGAGTAACCTATGATCGGGATTATTTAGGATCTGTGTTTAAAGGTCAATCAGTCTCATGATTATGATATCATCATGATCTGATTTTCATTGCATAGATCTAAGGACATCACAATATATATGCAACATATAATATATATAATATGAGAAAATACTAATAATAATTATCATTATGTAAAAAGATCATGTAATGTGTTACACATGCCATCACTCACGTGATTGGCTTGTAGGGCACCTGTAACCAACGACCTTTATGCTACCATTCTATGGGTTAGCCATTTGTTGAGTTCGATCTCCACATCGACTTTAAGTATGCTTTCATTTGGTGTTGTCTTGGGTTACTCTCCCACTTGATCTCGAAATGTATCCATTACTCCTGATCGCTCTCTTGCTCTGTTAGGTTTTGTAGAGTTGTTATCTTAAGGTACCCTTCCTTAACATATGTGGTCCATTGCACATGATTCTCCCTTTGAAAAATCGAGACTTATCCCTATTAGATATTTGTCCCGTTGGAGTAACTTCTTTCTTCATATATTTTTCTCTGAAGTTTCATAGACTACCATCCCCTTGGACTACTTTGCATTGTTGAATAAACCGTGCATTATTAAATAAACTATGCATTATTCCGTCTTGACGAACACACTTGCTATATTACGACTCTTTGCTAATATAAGCCCATGATGTGCCTCTAAAAGCTTAGTAATATGCTGAACTTACAACACACTTAAACCTCCTATAGATGCATCCTTCCCATACCAAAGAGAAAGTTTTAATACTCTATGGTATTAAGTTTTGATCACCTTGAGATAGCTATGGACAGTCCATTGTCCACATATAAGCCCTTACATAAGTATTAAATTCTTCGAATTAATAATTCTCCTCACCTCTTTGAGTTTTGCACAACTATTTTAGTCGCTAAGCAACTCATCCTGCCTTATTTGGTGTCATCCTTTGCCAAGCATCTCACTTGCCTTGAGCACCATTAAGTTTGGTTATCAACGTCCAGGCATAACTCAAACTCAATCATCCCAACCTTTGTATGTTACACGTTCTTTTAGCTCGTTTTTATCATTTTAGTGCATCTCACGTAAAGGGTTGGTCCTTCCTCTAAATATTAATCTCGGATGTCAACTCTTTTAACCGAACTTCATTCCCTATATCTTAATGTATTTACACAAAATGATTATACATGCTAGTTGTACTCAATGTAGCCTCACTAGTCACCTATATTTGTATATCAAGTGTTTCTAAGTATGTTTATCCCACTTTGATACCATATCTCATGGATTTAATTGGTTTTGTCTAAGTTACGTGACTATCTATTCATAAAGTATTAGTCTCTTTAAAACATATTATGGTCCTCTAAAGACGTATAAAAAAAAAGACGAAACCTCTTATGATCCCGTAAGGACGTAAAAAAAAAAAGACGATTAGTGAAAGCATTCAAATCGAGATCCACAAGTAATCATTTCAATAAACACTTGATATGCAATACAAACTACAAGCATGAACTTCGAGCTCTGAACAATCGCACGATAAAATATATAAGATGATTCCCTACGATAAAAAATCCCAACAAATATACATATGATACTATAATAGAATAAGACAATAAACCAACCGTAGTGCTCATCCCACTTTACAGAGTTAAAAAAAAAACCCTCAACATAATTGCTTTGATGATCTTTTTCTAAACAATTTTATCTCTACACAATGACTATATACAACTTGTATTTATAAACCTAAAACTACATGTACAAAATATAATTGAAGAATAAGAAGCAGTGTACGAGAGAGAGAGAGGGAGAGAGAGCTACGAACCAACTCTGGATCTCAAATACCTTACCAACCGTGAGAGATTTGACACAAAGGAGTCACTATTTAATAGCATGCAACGTATCTCATTACTATCGGACCAGAGAATATGGCTGAGGCTACATAAATTACAAATCAATCTCTAGTCTTTTCAATCTACATACAAATCGTCTTTGTTTAGGAGGGCGTATCCAATCACAGTTTTAATCATCGCCCACGCACATATAACCATCATTTACCTTATTCCCGAGAGTACTTCACAATGATTATGGAACAAGCATTTGCAGTATCTTGAAGAAGGGTGGTAAACTAAATATAATGTGATAGATTGACACAAAACTAATCAGCTCCAAATTTGATCTTTCAAGGCTGAATTACGAGTAAAGGCTGCAAGAAAGCAATACACAGAACGTTTAGCCCAACCATAGGTAAAGAAGGACGTTCTGAGGATTCCTGAGGGGATTAGAAAGACATACCGAGTCAACGCTGACTGGTTTTCCGTCTTCAGCAATAATCTCCACTACTGTTCCAGATTGATCAGACTGCAGATATGACACACCAGGTGTTGTATTATCCCAATCCTTGCAGTAATTTCTTTCAGTAATCATAAGACTATATTTATTTTGTTTTCTAACTCCTCAAAAGAGTCTACATCTCCTATGTAACAGGATTTATGTTGTATTGTACCAAAACCTCTACTGGCTAGTAGTCAAGAGTCTATATAACAGGCATTAGAACCAAATAACCTTATGGAAAGTGGCGAAGAGTGGAACAGAGAATACCTCAATCTCATTCATCAATTTCATAGCCTCGATGATGCAAACAACCTGCCCTTTTTCGACCTTGTCACCAACCTATGTGACAGTATTGGATCAGTTTGGGTAGAAGCCAGATACCAGTTAAGGTTGCAGTCCAACATTCAACAAATTGAGAAACAGCCAAAGATGATGATGCGGACTAGTATAACTTTAGAGACCAAAGGTCTTACTATAAAATTACCTTAACGTATGGAGGCTCCCCAGGAGCTGGGCATCTATAAAATGTGCCTGCCATGGGACATTTCAGAGGTGGAATTGATGACTTGCTTCCGGCTGTTGTTGAAGGCGGAAGAGCTGGTGCAATAGGATTAGCCTGTGAAGGAGGGACAGCTTGAAGCTTGGTAGGTTGGGGTGGAAGCATAGCCTGCGGATAGTGCATTATTACAGGAGAAGCAGCAACCGGTGGCTGAGGTAAAGCCTCTTTTTTTTTTATTATGAGCTCACATCCGTCCTTCTTTAAATGCAGTTCTGTTATATCTTTCGAGTCCACAAGCCTGCTCAGAAATACAGCAGAGAAGATTGTTTTATGCAATTGATTTGAGTTTTACATATCCAAATCCTATTTTCCTATGTTGAAATTAGGATGTTAGAAACTACTGGACATCCACAAGGCTTGGTGTTGTTGCAAACCAACTATTGACTGCGATTTTAGTTATGTGACAGAGAACTTTGCGCAAGAGTTTCAAGATCCATATCTCTAGTATAGGAAAAGCTAAAGCTTACCATACATAGTATCTCTCTGGGATATAAAAATGTCAGCTTCTTTACCATTGGGAACTAATTTAACAGTTGTGACACCGTACCTACAGGTTCCAATGCAAAAAAAAAGAAAGAAAAAAAGAAATCTGTAGCAGTTTCTAAATTAGCCTTCCCTAGCATAATCTCTATTTCCTCCTCTTGTACTTCTTGTTCATTGTTTCCCAAAGTAAGCAAAAGAGTTAAAAGATCAAAAAGAGAAGATGAACTTCACAAATTTCTTTTTCTTTTTCAGCATAAGAAAAAGTGGGGTAATCTTACTTAACAAGACTTGAAACTTCAGCCATGAATGTAGATATGGTTGAATCTGTTACTTCATTTTCACTACCAGATTCCTTGACGACACCAGCATCTTTAATCTTTATAGGTAAAGTCTCTGACTTTGTCCATGCTATAGGTGAAGAATTTGATGAAGTTTCAACAGTTACCTTGGAAATAAATGGGGTCATAAAATAAACAAAATATTCTTTCAGCTATTTTACTTATCAGTGAAATCACAGTCAACAGGTACCTCCTGAAAATGAGCCTTTAAAACTGGATAATGTCTACTTGTAGAATCCTGCAGGAGAATTCAAATTCATCAGATTTTTCTTTTCAGACTTAAATTGATAGAGAAGTTATATCTGGATTCCACTACACAACAAAAAAAACTCACATATAACTTAATAAGAAAAGCAACAGGTCAAAATTTGTTGAAGATTTCCAAACTAGGACATTTATTGACAATAAATAAATAAGCAAATGCCATGGTTGTTCCCTCTTCACCAATATATGATGAAATTTTATAATAAAAAAGCCCAGAATTGCATCCTTCTAAAGCTTTGTTGCCTTGTGAATATGTCTTGAAGAACAATGCATGATGCTCCAATTTTTCAATTTTCCATCTTCAGGTTGTATTAGATGACCCTACAGTGCTATTATTCCAACTAATGCTATGATTCCCACTAAAAAGATTCCAAAACATAAGCAATAACTAATTTGCTAAAGTGATAGGACATTAATCACACTCCTCTTCCTAGCCATATTAATTTACTGAAAATGCAAAGTGCACCATCCACTTTCAGATCTTAGCCCTTAATATTGAAAAACCTATTACGTAGGGTTCGCCATACCACGGTTACCGCCTAGTACGTGAACCACCTAGTACCGGGTGGTATACATTAAAAGGCTTTGTATCACCTAATACGAGCCTATGCCGCTCGGTAACGATTGAAATCCAACTGTTACTGATGGACGACTCAGAACTGGCCCTTTCCAATAGTCGGAGTCATTTAAAAAGGTTTTTAAACACTTTCCTCCCCTTTTTCACCCTTATTCACTCCCTCAAACTCTTATACTCACTCAATCTCTTTCTCACTCATTTCTTTCTCTCAGTCTCACATTTATACTATCTTAAAACTTTCAAAGCTGCGTTTTGTGAATTGGATCAATCTTGGGAAGCTAATTAAAGATGATTAACACCTAAGTTAGAGAAAGAACTCTATAATCAAAGGTATGTAGACAATTTCTCGATCGTATTCAGCAACATGCTCGGTCTGGAGACATGACAGTGATATGGACAATAATGCCTTGATCGGTGATAGCAGCGACGCCAAGGAGTCGATGATCTCGTCTACACAGTTTGAGGGTGGTGCATGGATCAAGGAGCAGTATTTTACGTATGTCATCTAGAATTCAAATCATCGAGCTCCACATGATAGTTGGTCATTCTTCTCTGAGCAATAGTATAATGGTCAATCTTATGATATAGAGCAGCAGATCAGTGGTGAAAGTAAAAGTTCCGGCATTCTCCATGCTCAGCACCAATACATGCCACAATCGTACTTGCCTCAAGAGCCACCTCTGACATGTGGTTCACGACGATCAGACTATGATCATCAGCATATTAATGTACCAATGGCATTCGGTGCATCAATATGCTATGCCGTGAGATCAATTTCAAAAATGGGTCCAACAAATATATCAAATTGATATACAAATATATAGGATTGAGGACCCCGATCCACCGCCCGTGGAGTCTCATCATTCTTTTTGGTGGTAGAACCTGTATATCCATCAATTGATTACTTGATTCAATTAAATCTTAAAGTTGAAATTTTTTAACAGAAAATCTAATAATTCAAATTATTTTTTCATAGAAGACAATTTAATATCAATGGAAGGACGATTTGAAACGTACCACAAAACTACCCCTCAAAGTTTGAAAATTGTGTCACTATTTCTTCTTAATTTAGATTATTTTTGCTAAAATTATACTAAGTTTATATTTATTTCCAACTTAAAACTCTAATCTAACTTTTTTTTATATTTGTAAGAAATTCTTAGAGCTATTTTTAGTCATTTTTCTATGTTGTTGGTACTCCCCACCATAGCGACACATGATATGTCGATATCGAGCGATACATACCATACCACCGATCGACTAATACATTGGTTCAGATTGGTAAGGCAAACCTTGCTATTAAGCATTGACGTTTCCCTTAAATTTATTAGTGTCGTTTCCAAGTTATTTGGCTTCATGAGAGGCCTATTTAAATTAACAACATTCACAAAAAAACTTTGATATATTGATAAGTTAAACATGATTTACTAAAGTTCAACTACTAATGTTATTGTAGTTCTCAAAATTGCCCAGATCATTTCTGATTCCAACATTATAAGTTTCCGGAACAATTAAGAGATTACCAGTCAGAAACCAGTGATTATAACTTCTAAAGGGGACCAATCAGAAGCATCTCCCCATTGTAATAGGATAAGCTACCGATCTGATTGCCAAATTATTTGTTAGCAGATGGCATTAGAGCATCTACTAAGACGATTGCCAAGCATATCTAGTTAATAATGATGGCAAAAATTGAAAGTCCAATCAAAGAAGTATCAGAGGGACAATTTCCTATATCAATGATCACAAACGATCCCTTTAAAAGAGGCTGACTACCAAGCAAATCACCGATGAAACCAAGCCGACGATCGGCAGGATTTCACGCTGATAATACCCACACTACCCCAAGTTCCACAATGTCACCTTCGACGAAGAAAGCCAGGCAGATCCCGAGACCGAAGAGGGCGGCGGATTCGAAAAGGAGGCCAAGGGGCTCGACTTAGTAGCGCAATTCCGAGCGATGACAGAGCACTTAGGGCACGGAACAGAGATGGACGCCATCAAACCAACGATGCACGATGCGGCAAGGAACAAAGAGTGATCGGATCACGAGCGCAACCCTAGTGGCAGAATGGGAAGCAGCTCGGATCGTAGAAGCGGAATGAGATGGCAGAGGTGAGACGAGAAGGGACAGATCGTGGAGCGAAGACACCGGAAAGGCATGAGCGGAGATTTAAAGCGGTAACGGCGGAGCGAACGATGCGTGGGGCGAGGAAAGCGATGGATGTGATTGCCGATGATGATGAGATCTCCGCCCTCCGATCGATAGAACCGATGGGAGACGAGGGCCCCAATTATTTCGTCCGGTCTTGGGCCCAAATGCAACACGTGTTTTATGCCGACTCGCACGTGCCGCTCGGGCGCATTTCCTCGCCGTTCGATCATAGCTCACGTTTAGTACGAAGGGTGAGGAACGGTTAGGATGAAGCAGACTGCTTTTGCTGGTATCAAAAAGATAAAGCGGTAGTAAACTATCCATACAAAAAGTGTTATCGGCATTTTCTACACTATTTTCGTTTTATATTATCATATTTTCTTCATTTAAGCTCGAAATATGAAATACAAAAGATGGTTCCATGTTTCTTTCAGAAGCATTTATCATATTTTTTATTAAAAAAAAGGAAAAGAAAACAGAAATATTCTTGTCATTCACTGTGAGGGTTGAGAAATCGAAAAGGAAAAGAACTGAAAGCAATGTGCAAGAAGCATGAATGGAGAGTTCCTAATTGCTCGATTCCCTACACTAATCCCAAAGAGTTCCTAGTTGTTTCATCTTGTGTTCTTGATGATACCGAGTATCGTGTCCAAAACTTCTACTAGGAATGAGAGCATCATGAACCGTAATGGATACAAAATGCTTACAAGTACAAAGCTGCACTTAATAAAGACAATTTGTTTGATCTTTCAACATAGAAAACAAAGGAAATTTACAGAGCTGAAACATCTCAGTTATAATCAGACCAAACATGGTCCCTATGTACCATGACAAGCTTGCAAGCCTACAGAGCATGTGGATCTTAGCACTGACCAATTATCACCACATGGACAATCAGTATCTGCACTTTTATGGAGGCCGGACATTAATTACCAGATGCAATGCCTTAAACTGTTAGATCATTTGGGTAGGCAAGCCACAACTGAAGCAGCATCCTAACAAAAACTCATGTTATAATCTGAATGCAGCAAAATGCTTGCAAATTTTCTTCTACCAGTCACAGGTGTCCCAACAACCCCCCAAAAAAAATATCTGTAACCCAAAGCAAATGAGAAATAATCACTCCAATGTCAAAGATCCAGCCAAAATTGGATGACAGGCATTTTGAAAATTCAAATGATACAAAGGTATCTTCCGTTTCAGATCACTATACTAGTCTGCAAACTCTATCAGTATTCAAATGGCTCTGGAAATAGCACCATACGGTGAAAATGTATTTCAGGTCTTTCTGAAAAAGGTACAAATCCTATATACAGAGTCTTGATGTCCAAATCATTACAGAAGTTGGAGAAAAAAAATTAAGCACGTTGTAAGAAGAGTTCCCCGCTGAATGCACCGAATCTGATAAAGAACGAATAGAGCATACTGAAGAAGAAGGCAGGGAGTAGAATAAACTACTTTGTAATTGGCTGTCCAGGAGTCATGTAGAATTTTGAAAGTGTCCATCATTTTTGCAACATTGAAGCACTGGAGCTGACAACCAATAATAGAATATCAGAAGTCATGGTCGTATGTAAGTGACAATCATATTATACTCTTAAGCATCTGGCCTGTTCTCACAGCAGTCTCATTCTTTATAAAATGAAATGAAACATAAACCATAGCAAAATAATTTTTTTATCACTTAGATAAAAAAAAGAATAATTATTTTCATGACATTATGATATGAATATGATCAATGTGGTAAAATATTAGAATGAAAAACAAAAAAATAAATACCATGAAGATTTTCTTGGGCGGATATGAAACCTTGGCTCCTTGGGGATTGTTCGAGGCCTTTCTGACCTGTCGCCATAATAAAAAAAATTCAATTTCATTAATAACTAAATAAAATAATTAATTACTAAATAAGAAAATATAAAGAAAGAATTCTTCTATTTTAGGTGAACTGAAAACTATCAGGGGTAACATCACCAATCACATATTTTATGAGTGGGGGTCATGCATGTGGTTCTCTGTTATGACCCTAGCTAAGTCGGGTCCATTTATTCAGATTGAGTCATTGTTAGCCAGAGTTATGGATCGAGTGAATCTCATCAAGTCGATTATGAGTAGATTGAATAATTTTTATCTTCAGTTGAGATTAAAGCCTTATAAATAAGGTTGTAAAACTCTTTATGGAGATCAAGGAATGAGAAATATTAGTTTTAGCAAAAAGGCAAAATCCTAGGTGGCAGATTCTCTCGAAGTGATCTAGGATGCCCGATCCCCTCGAAGAGATTGATTATCCTCCTTTCCACCTTCTTCCTCGACTCTTTCGTTGCTACATCTTCGCTGCAGTGTTCATTAAAAATAAAAAAATAAAAAAAAATAAAAAAAAAAGGAGAGAGGAGAGAAATGGAAAAAAGAGAAGAAAAATAAGGCTGCCATCCATATCTCCTCCCTGCGCACAGCCACCGATCGTCGGACACTTCCCGCTGCTTGCCGCCTGCAGCTCCACTTCCACCTTTGTTGCCTCAAAGCAGAGCATCTGCCGCCTCTGTTGTCTTGCCTACCACGGCACTATCTTTAGCAGCAGCTACCACAATCAGCGACGCTGCCAGCCGCTGCTGTCATCAGCTTTGTTTTCTCCTTCGCCGCCAGCGTCCCCTTCCCCTACTGCTGCCATCTCTCGCGCCTTTGCTGGAGACACTACTGCTGCCATCTACCAATGCTGCCGACGCTTCTGCCATCTTCCACCAGCATTTCCAGCCGTCATCACCCCTCAGCGATCACAACGAGGGACGTCGCCGCCAACACCCGCCGCTGACCCCTGCCTCCTTCTTTCCCTTGCCGCTGCTGCCTTCCAACCCTCAATCGCGTCACCCTCCCCCTTCTTCCTCCCCTGCCCCTGCCGCCGGTCGGCGCCGCCCTCTACCGTTGTCTTCCTCTCCTCCCTCATCTACCGCTGGCCACCGGTTGCTGCCACAGCCGCTTCCAACCGACCTTCTTCGCTGCTACCTGCCACTGCAGCATCTGCCTCCCCGTCGCCACCCACCACCAGCATTTCCAGCCGTCATCACCCCTCAGCGATCACAACGAGGGACGTCGCCGCTGACCCCTGCCTCCTTCTTTCCCTTGCCGCTGCTGCCTTCCAACCCTCAATCGCGTCACCCTCCCCCTTCTTCCTCCCCTGCCCCTGCCGCCGGCCGGCGTCGCCCTCTGCCGCTGTCTTCCTCTCCTCCCTCATCTGCCGCTGGCCACCGCTTGCTGCCGCAGTCGCTTCCAATCGGCCTTCTTCACTACTGCCTGCCACTGCAGCATCTGCCTCCCCGTCGCCACCCACCACCGCTTCACGTCGTCGTTGCCCTCTTCCTCTCCTCCCTCATCTACCGCTGGCCACCGCTTGCTGCCACAGCCGCTTCCAACCGACCTTCTTCACTGCTACCTGCCACTGCCTCCCCGTCGCCACCCACCACTGCTTCACGTCGTCGTTGCCCTCTCCCTCGGCCCACTCTTCCTCCGCCGGCCACTGCAGTTCCTCCCCTCCTCTTCATCACCGCCGGCCATCCCTGCCATCTCCCACTGCAGCCGCTGCAACCCACTGCCGCAACCTCCTTCTCACAGCCGCCTGCAGCCCTCGGTCGCACACACCCACACGGTCACCACCTCTTCCTTGCTTTTCCCCTTCTTCCCTGCTCCTCACCTGCCGCCGCTGCCACCCGTCGTTGGCCGCTGCCTGCCACTCTCTTCCCCGCTGCCTCCTCTGCTTTGCTGCTGCCGCCCACTCCTTCTTCTTCCCCGTCGGCGCACAGTAGCGCCGCCTCCGCTTCCTGCTGTCGCAGCGCATCCGTGCCTCTGTCGTTGCTGCCGCCGCCCCCATCTGTCGCCTACAGCCCCACCCTGCTGGCACACACCCGTGCTTCAGCCACACAGCCGCTGCCACCCCTGCATCAACCGCAGCCACGCCCTCCTCATCTTCTTTCCTCTGCAACCACCTATGTTGCAGCCTTGTACAACTGTCACCGACAGCCACAGCCACCCCTCGCCGGACCCTGCTGCTCCCACTTATTCTTTCTCGCCAGACCCCGTTGCTCGTCAGAACCCGCTGCCTCTCCTTGTTATCAGCATCTCCACTACCGTTATCCCTTCCCTATGATGCAAACTCATGCCCCTGACTCGACAACAGAAAAAAAACTTGAACATCATTGATCTACAATCCTACACAATAACTACAGATGATACACTTGATGCAAGGTTTAAAGCTTTCGAGGCTCGCATGGAAGACAGATTTCAAGAACTCTTCCGCGAAATTATAAAAAGTCGATCAGAGAGTCCCAAGAAAACTTAACACGGTGAAAGTTCCAAAGGGAGTCGATCTGAAAAGTATGATCAGGGGCAGGATATAGGATACACACGCATGAGGGTGGAATTTCCCATACGAGAAGATGGAAACCCGATTGGTTGGATTTCACGTGTTGAAAGATTTTTTTCGTTTTCACATGATTTCGAAGGAATCCAAGGTGGAGATCGCCTCTATTCAACTCGAAAGATACGCGATCCAGTGGTACGATTGGTACGAGTATACTCATGGAGAATCATCTTGGGAGCAATTCAAAAGCGGACTTTTAATTCGCTTCGGACCATCGGAGTACGAAAATATGGATGGACAACTTACCAAAATCCGTCAGACCTCTACTATACAAGAGTACCAGAGCAGATTTGAGCGCCTTTCAAATCAAACCCAAGACTGGTCCGAAAAACAACTACTGGGAACATTTATTGAAGGGCTCAATCTAGAGATTCGGTGCGAAGTTAAGGCTCGACAACCTCGTACCGTGATGGTTGCCATATCATTCGCTCGAATACAAGAAAAAAAGCTCAATAGGGACAATCGTAGAAATAAAAGCATAAATCAACCAGTAGTAAGCAAGCCGACAACCCCACCTCCCTCCACTCTAACCCCTTCAAGACTTACCAGAGGAGCTCCAGGAAAGATCAAGAAAAGGATTATGCTGGCATTATGATAAAAAATAGAGTAGAGGACATCGATGCAAACAAGGCCATCTCATGATGATAGAACCAATTAAAAAGGAACCGGAGAATGATGACGTGGACTCTGATCGAGAAGATACAGATTCTAACAATGCTATTAGACCTTTCGTACATACAGTACATGCAATCATAAGCTACTCTACCCGTAAACCATGAAAATAGAGGGAATTTTGAAACAACAGCCTATTACTGTTTTAATTAATACTGGTAGCACTCACAATTTCATGAACAGAAGGCTTACTGACCGATTGGCCTATCAAATTGAAGACTGTGACAGATTTGAAGTCAAGGTTACTGATGGTCGAATTCTAATTTGTAATAGTAAGTGCTTAAGAATCAAACTAATGGTATAGGGCCAAGAACTATGAGTGGATTTCTTTCTGATACTCCTGGAAGACATCGAGATAGCGCTTGGAATTGAATGGTTGTCAACCCTAGGTGATGTCACCTGGAATCTTTCTAAACTAATTATGAAGTTCCTTATTAATGTAAAGCAGGTGATCCTCAAAGGAAGACGTGGAAGTAAGATCACAACCACTAGTAACCATCGAATGGAGAGGCTTCCTCACAAGACTTCAATGATGGCTGCACCAAAAGGCCGACCTATTGCCTACACGAAGTGGAGACCTTATTTAATTGATCAAAAGATTGTGACGTGTGACAAATATCCTAGACCGAAGTACCCCCGAAGTTCGATGCTGCTCAGCCTTGAAGACAAGACAAGGCTAATGAGGGCGGGTCTGTTAGGACCCTAGCTAAGTCGGGTTCATTTATTCAGGTTGAGTCATATTAGCCATAGTCAATTATGGGTCGGATGAATCTCATCAAGTCGGTTATGAGTAGATTGAGTAGTTTTTATCTTCAGTTGGGATTGAGTCCGTTATTATTTTCAGTTATGAGTCTATCAAGAGTCAAAGATTAGTAAGACTCTTGGTAACGCCTTATAAATAAGGTTGTAAAACTTTTTATGTAGATCAAGGAATTTTATGGAGATCAAGGAATGAGAAGTATTAGTTTTAGCCAAAAGACAAAACCTTAGGAGGCAGATCCCCTAGAGGTGATCTAGAGGCCCGATCCCCTCGAAGAGATCGATTATCCCCCTTTCTATCTTATTCCTCTATAATAGAACCCCAGGGCCCTATCATTCTCATGCATCAGCTCTATGAGAGATCAAATCACCCTAAAATCCAGTAAATTTGTGGCAACCGTATCTAACCTGCTGTCTTGCTTGATCTTTATTAAACTTGGCTAACAAACAAAAAAAAATATGTATGCATGTCCCGGAAATACATAAAGGACTTGTGGGCAAAAATCATGAATTAAACTTATTTTGAGCACCGGACTTACTTCTTAGGAATAAAGGGCCGATCGAAATATGGCATAGGCTGAGCTTTAGGCACAAGCTCTCTTCTAAGTCTCCGTATTTCTTCTTCTTCCTCCAACTATGAAGAAAAATCCTAAGTATAATACACATCTTGACATACATGCATAGAAAGGACAAAATGGTGAATTCTTGTCATTTAGGAATACCTTTCGCTGCATCTCTCTTTCCAATCTTAATTGTTCAGCAAAGTTTATCTGCTCCACAACCTAAAGAGACATTGAACTTATAAGCAGTAAGCAATGAATCTTTATGTTTTGGCATGGTTTCTAGATCAAAGTTTGTGGAAGTATGCTAAATATTTTTGATTACTTATTTAACTAATGATAATAGGGTCTTCTAGAAAGCTTACAAATTGATCAAACTCAGCTCTTTCCGCTGCACGGACATCACTATGAAACACAATGTCTATTGGCTCCGTGCTTTCCTTTACAGGAGGCTTGACCAAATGCTAAACATTTCAATAAAACCAAATGTCAGCAATAATAAAAAAAGTTCATTGTAGGATAAGAGTTGAAGATTCAGTTATCTGAATGAAGAAGCTAGTTATTCAAATATTTGATTGAGCAATTAAAGATTCAACTGAAGTTTCAAATCCATGGGTACCTTGTAATCTGTGGTGATTCTAGTTTGATTCTGAAACTAGCTACTTATTGTTGTTAAAAGATAATTCAACAAGTTTATTCATTATTTCCAACAAATATGATAACTCTTAGTACATATTCTCTACAATTTTCTAGCTAATCTTGCTGAAAGCTATCATACCATAGAGTCAGACATGTACAAATCATACATATAAACCATACATATAAGAGATACTTCATCATAGACATGCCCGAGTAGCAAGAAAGCTATCATACCGTAGAGTCAGACCAGTACAAATCATACATATAAACCGTACATATAGAAGATACTTCATCATAGACATGCCTGAGTTTCATTGATTAAGATCAAACCCTGTTTACTTTTATTAAATTATCATCTACGGCTGTCCTTTCCATGTGTATCCATCATATTTTACATTTCAAATATTTAGAAGTCCCTCGATTGTATTTACATTAATTTGAATCAATTTTAAAATCTATCCCTTCTAAGTGTATGCATCATGTTTTAACTTCAACCATTTAAATGTCTCCATGGGTGTTCTTGAGTTGGAAAATATGGCAATGGTAGCAAGTATTTCTTGGGTGCTCAAAAAATTTGTGCAAATCAAAGTGCTTAATGAATGTATAAAAAAATTCATAAAAGAAGATGCATTGGAAAGCAAGAATTTTTTCTGTAGAAAAATACTGTGATCTATTTATGGTCAAAATAATAATCTCTTTTTTAGCTTCTAAAGGTCATATGTTGCCACTAAGTTAAATTATAATATCAAATGCTATAATTAATCATAAAAGTGGAAGCCTAAGCATCACAAGTAAATTTTAGTGGTAGAGAATTGAAATGAATGCTATTCACAAGCAAATGAAGCATTCATTTCTTCTTTTGAGAAAAGTAATCTTGATCGCTAGGTGATGTAAAATTTCAAACTAAAGTTAATTATAACTTTCTCAGGCTCCCTTAGACTGCGCAACAACTGAATTGCACACCAAACAATGGAATTATTTTGAGACATGCCCAGTTCCTGAATCTATTTGTGTAGAAGAAATTACACTCTCTAGAACTTGAAATATATCTTCAATTAAGCCTATGAGGATATAGCACTAATGGATTTGCAGTAAACTCAATCTATGAAGTGTTATGGTAACTGGAACAAGACAAGTACTACATATAGTAATATTGCCAGGTGAGATAATTTCTCAACCACTACAAAATCACAAATACAGCCTCATCTTAATTTATGTATTTATATAACAAGAACATATTATGAATTAATAAACACCTTTCTCATTTACTAAAAGATAATATGGAGTTAAAACAATAAAAATATATGCTACATAATGATGCAATGTGCATTACCATTGTCATACAATTATCACTTCAAAGTCAAACATATTATTCTTTTTCATAAAGGAGAATGTTATAACTAGCAACTATTTTAGATGCTTGAAATTGTAAGAGGTTGTCACCTCAGGTTCGTCTGTGGTCCATGGAAGGCCTTGGGCAATAGGTATGCGTTGCTTCTCCTCCACCATCAACATATCTTTCACTTTCTTGATAAACTGTTCTTCCTTCATCCTTCCTCTTTGCTATAAACAATATAATGGATACAGTTCAATAAGGATAAAAAATATAATTACTTGAATTCTTGGATACAACAAAGAGGCCAAAATATCCTAAACTTTTGTGTTTAGTTTATATGTTTCAACAAATGCAATGTGGCTGAATTGATCACCATCTAATAGATATAATTATAAAAGGAATAGCATATTGACAGAAAAACAAAGGGAAGTGCATGAAGGATATGTGGACTCAAGGTTCACTACTTAAGCTTGAGTATCATGACTGAACTTATATATCTTTTCTCATAAGCCTATAATTGGTAGGATAGTGAGCACAATGAAATTTAATGCCTCGGATGGTACAAGGGAACACATGCGATTCAAGATTAGTCTAGGCCTTGCACATGAGTAAGCAAGTTACATTCAGCATCGACGATAGGAGTTGACAAAGCCAATTTGTCATGTCATCCAATAGGACTCAAAGCAAAACTTATAAGTTAGGTTAGACAGGACATTTATCATCCTTGACAGCAGACCATTGCACCAAAATAAGGTTAAGGTTGTTCCTCGCTTCCTAGGTGACTAAGAGTTCAAGTCACAAAAATAATATCTCTGTTTACAAGGGTAAGGCTGTGTATCTCAAACTCTATCAGGATGCTCATGTGGTGAGCTAGATATTACATGACAACAGTAAGCCTTGATCTCAAGCTTCACCGAGGTCTATTTTCTTAAACCCAAGTATATAGTTGACTGCTTTGCAAGTATAGCATTAATGAGACCAAAATTTCATTTCTCTGACCATAAGGGATTAGCTGACTTAAGCTTTATCTAGATATGAAATTTAACAGATAACTATGTGATAAAAAAAAAAGAAAAGAATAACTAGAGGAAATGGTTGTGGTTCTACTATGAAGGATAACACAAGGAAAACTAATTCAATTGCCATTATTTTATGTAGATGGCTAAACAAATAACAAATTTCTACCATTTTTGCAGTTTTAAGTCTCTGGGAATTGTTATTAAAAAAATATTCATCCAGGAAAAGCATCTTATAGCCCCATATCGTCATCCTACATTTGCAAACGTTGAACTTATACCTTGACAGATTGATGAAATCAATTTTTTTTTTCATGTACACCATCAAATGTATGCATGTGACTACTACCTGATAGTTACACTCTACTATAGTAACTAGCTTGCCTAGTTATATCTAGTTGTTTACCAATACAAAAATTATAGCTATCAACACTGTCACACCAAAAAAAATCCCATTCTATCTCAAGACTAGTGAGTAGTGAAAGTATGCATGTACTTACCTTCAGATACCATCAGGGGTGAACATTTTACATAATCAACAAATAACCAAAATTGTAGTACTATTCCAGGAAAAATATAACTGAAATATCTGACAAAATATTAACCATTACTGAGGACCCAAGTCAAAGCCATACTGCCACTATCCTTTTGTCTTTTCAACCTCATGTTACTCTTCATAATCTTTCTGCCTCATTACTTGTATATTCATGTGTAGCAAGCAACACCACTCCCTTTTTTGCATAGGCTTCATAGTAGAGATGTTATAATCTAGTTCTCATATTTAGACATAGTGAAGAAACTATTACATAAAAATAGACAAAACCTAGTCAAACTCGTGTTTATGTCTAGTATTTAGCCTAATAATTTCACCATGGTTACCTCTGTTGGTTATTATATGTACACTATTAAGCAAATAAATGTAATAATGTACCTCAGTCTTCAATTTGAATGGATGCTGGATTGTCACTTTAAGCATCTTATTCCAGTTCCTTCTCAACAATTCTGAGCTCTGGCAAGCATAATCAATTTTCATCATCAAAGCCAAAATATTTTACATGAATTTTAAATTTTAAAGCAAAACTGCAAAAGAAAAATCTATTCAACATTATGGAACGTTAAAAAAGCATGTACAGAGGTATAGTTTCTTACATTACGTTTGTTTCTTCCTCCACCAGATATCCTGCTCCCCCAACTCGACCTAAATTAAAACGTTCAAAGTCCAAGGATATAAACCAAAACAAATTATATGAAAAAAAACCTCCACTTTTCCTAAAGTTTCAGCGTCACTAACCTATCACTGTGACACTGTATCGAAGAATACAACGTCAAGTCTCTTTCAAGTTCTCTGGAAGGGAAGAACTCTGCCGATGAGAAAAAGGATGTAGAAGAAGGTCCAGCTTCCACAAGTTTGGCAGATTGCTGTAACCCCGGCAATGTCCAGTTCGAAAGCTTCCTTTCTTCATCAGACTTTTTGCCCTCATCATCCTTCGGAATGGAAAGGAGGCTCTCGAACGCCTTGACCAAATGCTTAACACGACCAGACCCCGGTTCAGGCATACTGCTCATCGCCTTCTCCATCACCAAGGTCCTCATCTTTGTCACTTGGGAATCTCCCTCCATCTCTTGAGCCCCCGAATTCACGATCTCCCCCGTCTCATTCGTCCCTTCCTTCTCTGATCCGTCTTTGGATCTGTCAGCTTCACCAGGTGCCGAGTCCGCAACCCCGGCGGCTCCAGAGGAGCAACCTCTCCTAAAAAACTCTTCCTGCGATGCACGGAGGGCCTCGTAAGCTTCTTTCCGGCACTTGTCAAAATCGAGGCCCTTCCCCGCCCTCCCGGAGCTCTTCTTAGCGACGATGAACTTCCTGGCCCGCTCTAGCGGGGGCGGCGGCACGACGATCCGACCAGAGGTTTTGGGGTTGGCCTTATTCGACTGCGCCGAGAGGATCGCCGGAGATTTCATCGGTTTCTTAGAAGAAAGAGGGGGGGAAATCGGGACGTTGGGATCGAAATTCTCGGAAACCTTCAGGATCTCTGAGGTCGGAGATCGAGAGGGCAGCATCTTCTTCGAGGGAGTCGCCATCTCCTCCTTCTCCAAGGCCGGGAATCGATCGAGTAAGTATCGGAGAGTCGAGAAATGGGCGATAGCTCGGTCCTTCCGCTTAGGGTTTCTGTAAAACGTAATCGGGAAATTAAAAGGGTCAGCGGTGGTCGGGGAGAAGGTGATTTGTAACGGCTAGTTCTCAACTGGGCCCCGCTTCGTATAAATTTTGAATTAACGATCTAATCTGAACCGTCGGATTGAGCCTCGGGCCCTTGCATTCTGCGCAATAAAATCGATCTTGAGCCGGATCAGATTATCAACGGTCAGCCACGCAACCGGGTCTGCTCTTGTCCGGTTCGGCCCACGTCAACTTGACTCGGTTTACGACCTGCGGACTTCAGAACCTTATTGTCAAATATAATTCCTGTGATTTACACCGAGTCTGTAGAAGTGCATGACCAATTCAACAAGCAATTGGACCAGTTGAACTGTGATAGGTACAAAGTCTTTGTCAATTGGACTAAAGACTGTTCCTCATGTTTTAGGTGGGCAGTACCTTGTCATCAGGGCCTTTAATTACGTATCTTCCATGGTCCATCTGCACAAAATATAATTAGCGTCGTGAAGGTTTCCGACATGCTTTTCTACATCAGTACTGAAGAAGACGTTCCTCCCTCAGCACTGCTTAACCACGTCTTCGAGCCCTGGTTCATAGACTGGGAGTTGATCGCTGTTCCATGCTGCAATGCGAGTGGCAGAGATGTCCACAACGTCCACCTCAATGGATGGGCATTTCAAGGCAATGACGGCCACCAACGTAGCCCAGCCCCGATGCAGCAGATAGATCTTCACCATCTTTGCCTGTTCAAATAATATGAACCAATCAAACAAACAACAGTAGGAAACGATCAAAAAATTGCAAACTTCCATCAGATCAAAATCATTTATTCTTTTTCTTTTTCACTTTTCTTTAGAACATTACAGCGCATGGAAAACGGATTGCAGAACCCAAAACCCATAAAAGGCTACCACCGTGTTTTCCTTATTTGATCACTTTAAAAGCAATCAGCATGCAGATGAACATTTGCAATTTTTCCTGTGAGTGACTGAAAATTTAATTTCCTTCAACCAAATAATTGAAAACTAAAAACCAAAACAGACAGATTCGAATGTTAGACCTTTATCTTTAAACTAATCATAGTGAGGACGTGCCAATGAAATAATATCATCAATATATAATGAGGTAACAAAAAATTTTAGAACACATCAATAAAAAGCATACATCAATGTCTATTATCTCTTTAGAACAGACACATGCAGCTGATCTCTTAATGAAATCTACTCAAGCACCAATAGAATTATTACCCATGTATCAGACATGAACATGCACAACCTGCAAATACCAATTCCAGAAAACCCGCAGATCTAAGACAAAACCAACCTATCCAATAAGCCCTACTGCCATAATAAACTAGCATACGACCACGCATATGAACCTAAAGCGTCGCGATCATTATTATTAGTGAAAAATCTTTCATGCCCATCCAATAAACATGGTTTGTACCTCCATATCTACTAAAGGGACACGATCGGTTCTGACCCATGTGCGCTAGCTCACCCACGATCGTCTTGACTGAAAGGAGACGATGCTTGGTCGGATGGAAGGGGCCTCAGAGTTCAGCTCGAGTCGGGAATCAATACTTTCGACTCGGGTTGGTCACCGATTCCTGTAAGAAGATCGAGTCGGGTGGCCGACATGACCCCTCTGATGATTAAGTTATGAGTCTCTTTGAGAATTTGCAACCCCCTTGCTCCGTAGATATGCAAGAGCTTTTATAGTGGGTGTTAAAGGTCGTTCGTACCTAGGATCTTTAATGCCCTTATTGCTTACCATGCCATTGTACTCTTCCACTTCATCCGTAGTCCTAGCAACGTGGTGTGTGTTTCGCTTAGTGTAGCTATGGTAGGTCGATCTTACGATGTGCATACCATTGAGTCCCTCATACCGACGGATCATCTCCTGTCGGTCATGCTGGAGACCTAGTCATCCACAAGCATAGGGATGTGGCAACCAGGCCAACATTTGCTATATCATTTTCCCCTCCCCCCGGAAGACCTTCTCGAGGCTCCTAATTAGGGCGCCGATGATAAGGTTTTGCATTGGGTCATTGGTTAGTAGTGGAATCCATCTGATTTTGCCACGGGAACTTAATTGGGTTGTATGAGAGTCTTGCTGATTGAGTAGGGAAACTTGGGAACTGGGCTGGCCGAGCAGAGTGGCTCCAAAGCTAGACTGGCCAAACAGGGCATCTCAGAAACTGGATTGGCCGAACAGGGCGGCTCGGAAACTGGATTAGCCGAGTAAGGTGGCTCAGAAACTGGATTGGCCGAGCAAGATGGCTCAGAAACTGGGCTGACCGAGCAGGGTGGCCTGGAAACTAGACTGGCTAAGTAGGGTGGCTCAGAAATTAGACTGGCCGAGTAGGGTGGCTCAAATACTATGCGTGGTGGCTGTGAATCGCCGAGGGGTGGCTCAAAATTGGTGGTGAGGGTAGCTTGGAAACTAGACTGGCCAAGCAAGGTGGCTAGGAAACTGGATTGGCTGAGCAAGGTGGCTCGGAAACTAGGCTGACCGAGCAAGGTGGCTCGAAAACTAGATTGGTCAAGCAGGATGGCTCGAAAGTTGAACTGGACGAGCATGGTGGCTCGTAAGCTGGACTAGCCGAGTAGGGTGGCTCGGAAGCTATATTGGTCGAGCAGGGTGGCTCGGAAACTAGACTAGCAGAGCAATATGGCTTGGAAGCTGGTTGGCTAAGCAGGGTGACTCAGAAACTGGACTGGCCGAGCAAGGTGGCTCGGAAATTGGACTGGCCAAGCAGGATGGCTTGGAAACTGGATTGGCCGAGCACGGTGGCTCATAAATTGGACTGGCCGAGCAAGGTGGCTCAGAAGCTGGATTGGTTGAGCATGGAGGCACAAAAATTGGACTGGATGAGCACAGTGGCTTGTAAACTGGACTGGCCAAGTAGGGTGGCTCGGAAGTTGGACTGGCTGAGCAGGGTGGCTCGGAAACTAGACTAGCTGAGCAGTCAACTCGATGCATGTCTTGGAGATAAGGATGAACTTGGGCGTAAATATTGGAGACTTAGCCGAGAGGGTGAACTCGGGCACAAATCTTAGAGATTTGACTGAGAGGGTGAACTCGGGTACAAATCTTGGAGATTTGGTCGAGAGGATGAACTCGGGCACAAATCTTAGGGATTTGGTCGAGAGGGTAAACTCAGGCACAAATCTTTTTCTTTTTTTTGTTTAGGCGCATTTAATGTGATTTATCATTTCAAGGTAATTTATTGCCTTGCCTCGGGAAGCTAAACTAGCGTCCCATAATTCTACAAGTCTTCAGTCGTCATGTGGAAACCTCACTTCTTTGATTCACCTTCTTTGGTTTTTTCTCGGATCATCCTCCCTAGTCCCCTTCAATCGGTGTCCTTACGAACAGGTCGAAATGACCTTCTCGGATTCTTCTAGTAATGTTGGTGTTGTTCCCTCTCCTAGGTCGGGGGGGACAAGTCCGGACAAGCCTGAGGCAAGCTTCTCGGGAACGTCTTTGGGACCTCAGTCTCCGGTTGATATGAGGATCCTTAGGGAATTGGAGGTCATGAAAATAGGTCATGACCTCAATACGGTGGTGATCGAGGGGTCACTTGTCACCATAAGGGAACAGTATAGCATCTTGAGAGAGTACGGGTTGCATGTTCCGTAGCCTGGATAGCGTCCGTATAGCTCGGATGTGCCTGGGGTGTGCATCTCGGTTGATGCTTAGGAGGCAAGGCTTTGATTTCCCTTTCAGTCTACCATCAAGGAGTGCCTTAGGTGTTGGGAAACCTACAGCGGGTGCATTGCATGCGCAGCAGAAATCAAAACAAAAATCAATTTTTCATCAAATCGTCATGCAAAATATTGGGGTGACGAGAAAAATGTAAAAATAAAAAAAATCACAATGTGTGAGAGATTGATTTTACCCAGGAAGATCGTACTGTATTCCAGATCCAGATGAAGAAGGTTAAGCGTACTCCTCTCTAACTCAGAGTTTGTTGCAGACGGGATACAATAATTCAGGATTTTGTTCAAACATGATCGAGTGATTATAGGTGGTCGGGAGACCCCCCGGAGGGTCGGAAGGCTGTCCAAGCTTGGGTTCGCGAGGATAGAATCATCACGACCAATCTGTGGTCTGTTGAGCTATCTAAGCTTGCTGCTAATGCCATCATCTTCGGCTCAAAGGATCTCTCCCGTCGGTGAATGCCATTTCAGGGCTCTGTGAGGCCACGGGGAAAGGACTCCAGGGTTGGGTCTAAAGTTCTTGAATGCGAGGGTGGGGGCCTAAAGTTTTTGGTGGCTCCTGCTTCCAAAAGGACATCCTTTAACTTGATCTACATCTGCGAGTGCAATGGTCTTCCAGAGGTGGCCACTTACGGGAAGCAAGTTATCAAAGATCAACGACTACCAGAAAAGAAGCAGGTTCGTGAACCGGGTGGTTTCTTCCATGTTCAAGAAGGACACAGGTGACACGAGGGAGACTCCAGCCATCGATTGTTTGCAAAGGGTCTTTTGGGTGACAAGGCCAAAGATTAGTAGTATCTATCTATGATCCCCAAGTGTCCGCAGACCAGATCCGGCGTGATCTTGGGTCGAACAAGTTCGACTGGGATCACCCTATCCACCCTCCAGCCGACGAGCCCCACAAGGTGTGTCTGCTGCATCCTGACCGAGTGGGATGAGTTTAAAAAGCTGGAGGACTATGCAAAGATCCATGCAGAAGCCTGCTTTTTATTGATCTTTGATGGGCGCAATGTCGTGGACCCTGAGAAGAAGGTAAAGGGAGATTGGGCTTCGTGGTTTACTCGATTGGGAAGCCATTGGATCCATGGCTCAAGCACAAATAGGTCGGCCTCTTTAGTGATCCTAATATTAGGTTGAAAGGTTCAAGCTGAGGATACTTCATAATATAATACGCTTGTCTAATTTTACTCTTTATGGCCCTACTGTTCTCCTCCAGGAATGTATGCACAGGAAATGGTGATCGAACATGTATCTTCTTCCTTCCTTGTGTTGCATTTGATGAAAGAACTGATTGATATAACCTTTTGTCTACAAGGCTTTTCTACTTGATGCATTCCTGCTACCAGAGTATGTAAGATGGATCGCATGTTTTCTTTCGCTCGAATCTCATCACAGCTGAATGCCACTTGTGGTTTTCTCGTAAGTCCTCCTCTTTTACCCTGTAGCCTGCTTGCATCTCTCTGGCTTTGATGTGTTGCAAATCAAAGTCATGTCGGTGATCAGACTTTATGGCCTTGGAGGGGAAACACATGCAATGTTATAGAGGAACCTATGTGCTTGTTTCTTTACAAGCACGAACACATCAACAATCGAAAAGAATTCTGTAGCCATGACCTGAGAAAATCTGCGATCGCAGATTGTTCTTCAAGTTGCGTGATGAAAATTTTCAAACACTCCTATGGTTCTATGAAAACATCATTCGGCTCCTTCTTTCCTCATATTCATCATTGGTTTCTGAAGTTTCTTAGTGACAATAGGTAACGACTTTCTACCTAAATAATAAAAGTGATAAACAAGAGAATACTATAAATCCGAGCTATAGAATTTTTCAATTCTAACACAAGCGCATATCTCATGGGATTATTGTAACGAAGGGGGTGACCTCATGAGTGGTGTAGACAAGGGTTGGGTGCCCCCTTTCATCGCTTCGCTATAGCCCTCGCATGAGAGTTGATTGACCTCATTCACTAGCTTTGAACGAGTCTCATCATTACCAACCAACTATTGGGTTCCAACAAGAGCAACAAATAAATACAAGCAGAAAGGACAACTAATAAAAGGGTAAGTAAGTTCACTCCTTAGAGAGATTTATAATTTTGGTTAGTAATTAATCATAATCATATCTTAAAATATAAATTGATATAGAATTATTCATTCATCCTCCCCTCCATCGTAAACCTCGAATTCCTCTAACGAGTCCCTCCAAAGTCCCCGATCGATGGCTCCTTCGCTCTCCCATTTGAAGTAAGTTCATTCCTCTCTTTTGGATTAGAATGGGGCGAATTATTTGATGAGTTCCATGTTGTTGTTCTCTTTGATGATTCAGGCGAAGAGTCGCAAGTGTTTTCCTCTAGGTTTTCCCCAGTTCTTTTTGCTTGTAATAGTAATCCTTCGGGGGAGGAAAGCTGTTTCGGATGATGCGCTCCAACAATGGTTTTTTTTTATGAAACCGCAGGTTTCATCTTCGCGCATGTGCATATTTCGGGTTTGCAGCCGCGTTCGCCGTCCTTTGCTACAACGCTTGCTCTTTGCCGCTGACATCACCGTCAAAGTCGACTATCGTCAACGTCAACCACCGTCAGGTCTTCACCGCGGCTGACAACACAGCAGCTTCCTTCCTTCAGTTTCATTGGCATTGATTCAAGATCGACATCATTAGTTCAAGATCGGCGTCCTTACAGGAGCTCGATCTTGCGGGGGCATAGTAAAAGATAAGATTTAGTTAGGATTTAGATATGATTTCCCCAACTGAATGAGGAAATCTCGTATGTTAGTTGAGGAAAATCCTCATTCTCATTTTCAACAGCTTCTTTTTATTTTCAACACTGATTAAGTCGTATGAGCAGAAACCTTTATGCTTCACTTTATGAATTTTGTTTTGTTTTTGAGTTTATAGGGCTGAAGTTTGTTACTTTGATCTGCTAAAATCAGAGGCTTTTCACTTGGCTCCCAAAAAAATGAATCGTAAATCTTCTGGCTATTTCAATATTTAACAAATTACATTGGACACTGAAGCATCCGTCGATGCTGAAGCTTTGGATGTTGTCTATGCCAAGAATGAATTAGATCAAGCTCTCATAATTGGCACTTCTGTTGATGAAGTTGAGGAGGATCATAAAATGTTGCCATGGAAGATTTTTTATGACAATAAGCCACCAATTGATTGGAACTGTTTATCCCAGAACACATGATGATGATGAGGATGATTGCTGACTACCATGGGGGAGTAGTCGACCCAACATTCTGGTCTGAATATACTGCTTGTTAGCAGGGATCCTTTTGGCAAAGAATAGCAAGTTGCCAAATGCAAATACTAAGGGATGACATTACATTAGCAACTGGCTTTGGTCAGAAAGAGGTCAGCAATTGTTTTCTTTTCCTTTTTGCATAAACATTTCTTTGTGGAAGTTGTTGATACAACTAAAATAAGAAAAATCTTTATATTAGAAAATGCTCGAGGAGGCTTTTGGCATGGGAAACATTCTTCTTATAAATTTCCTGGAAGTGTATATGTATTGCTATGAAATAATATAAGAATTGGATCATAATGAACGCCTATAATCTTGTGTTTGGTTTAGTGTTTAGAAGATTGGTGTATTTTTAACTCGAAAAGGAGCAGTCTCACAGTCGGGAGAAAAAAATCTCTCTTTAAAGCCGAGCAGTAATATTTATCTAATTCTAACTTGTCCAAGCTTCCAAGTGGAGTGTTTGAACATTGTTTATTTTTTATGTATAATGTTCTCTTCCAGCAATTGATTTGCATTTTAGGAGATATGATAGCTTTATAATTAATTGTTGCTCGGTTTTCATTTATACTAAACTTTTTTTTGTGATAGTTACATGTATGCTTAATATGATTTGTGCATATGTGAGATGATGTTGTTTTCATCTAAAATCTCATCTATATTCATAAATTTTTTTTTTTCTTTTTGACAAAAAGTAAGTGGCGAAGGCGAGATTTGTGCTCAAGACTTTGTTATACGTCGTCAAAGTCTGTAACAGCTAAACTAGTTAACACATTCAAAATATCATTTGAGATTTAAATACATTGAATGAGATTTAAAACCCTCCATCTTTGATAAGAGACTAATGTTTTAGATGTAATCTTTTGTGATCCTTTTCATGTTTTAGATGTAATCTTTGGTGATCCTTTTCATGAACATTAGGATTAAGAAATAGTCGACAAATTCATTTGATTAAGCAGTGTAAATTAAGAAAGGGTATCCTGCTATGAAGGAATGAAGTTTAGCCAATGTTGGAAGCAGGGTGAACCACTTTTACAAATGAATGGTCCTTGGAAACCCAGTTCAGTTGGGAGTACCTTCCTCAAAAAAGTAGCATGACAAGTATCATCTGTTCTTCTTGGGCACTCTGCAGCTGTAGAAGCCAGTTCAAGGGGCCCTTTCTCTCCCTGTTCATAGGTTCTCCAGAAACTTTGATGTTCCCAGCCATGTGGTCAGTGATTCTGCGTATCAAATTCACTTGGCCCACAATTAGCTACCTCCACTTAGCACCTCCCCCACTGTCTCTCGAATCACATTTATTTACCAAAGCTCAGGTGAACAAAAAATTTTTTTTTGTGGAGTCTATTTCCTTTTCGCTCCTTGATAGGCCTATTTTTTTTTCCCATGCTTCCTTTGATACCCACAAGCATGCCCTCTCCTTCCACACTTTGGGAGTTATTTCCACCTTCCAAGCTCGAGACGAAAGCCATGAAGAGCTTCTCTCTCTTGCGAGTTACCTTTTTCTTACTCTTGGCTTCAGAACTTGCGCTCTCTAAGGAGCATGAAGCTCCTCTTGTCCAAGTTTGCAAGCACCGGCATCAGCATGAACGGAGTCCTTCTACCTCCTTGCCGCACGGCATGCCGTCATGGTGCCTCCAGCGTTCAAGGAGTCCGTCGCAAAGAAGTCATCCTGCCGAAGATATTGACTCGAGGTATGGTGTCGGGAAGCAGCTGATACCCACTGGGCCTAACCCTCTCCACAACTGAAGAGGAGCTGATGTATGTCTCTTCATCATCTCGTGTGGCTCTTTTCGTCTTCCTTGGAGAAAATAGTCGAAGGCATCTGTTTGTAATAATGGTATAGAATGGAAGAAGATGTGTATTTCATGGCAAGGACTCTGCCAATTGTTTACACACTCTCTTCCCAGTCTTTCCTGTAAGCATTCTTGCCATCTTTTGAGATCATATAAAGCTCATTGGTGCATCATTCACCGGGAGATGCAATGTAACAGGAACTTATTGCACAACCTTTTTGGGTTGCTATCCTCATCTCTGTGTGCTCTTTAGGTTGTCCTCTTGTCCTTCCTCATTATTCCTTTGCTTTACGGCTGCTGGAGGGTTTCATGGAAATAATTTATCTTGCAGTTTTGATGAACTTACAAAAGGTTTTCTTTTGATGTCGGACATCGGTGGCATTTGAGAGGATGCGCTCAGAAACAAATGTATCAATGTTGGTCATATCATATACCCCTCCAGTGACAGGACCCTGTTGATTTCAGTAGTAAGCAGCTTCTTCTGCTGTATGAATCACCAGAAGCACAGTAAACAGGTGGAAGTCTCAATTCATCAACCGCATATCTTCTTGTATCCTAAGAGAAAGGAGGCATTTGCCTCTAATCATATTCATGATATGTTTTCTCTGCATTTTTTTACCACAGTTATATCAAAAGCTAAAATATATGTTTCATGACCACTTTTTCATGCTGAGTGTTTGATTCTATGCCTTGCAAGTCAATTCACCATTTTACTTCCACCTTTCAGTCAACCCTTCCACTGCCACCTGACCATCTTCTCTAGCTTATCTTCCGAGTCGGTTTTCTCTCTCATCCACACGCTGCAAGTCACCATGGGATGGACGATACTGAAACTTGTACGTGTGCATGGCTTTTCCAACATATATTTCATGGATTGAAATGCAACATATATTTCAGAGCTCCACAAGCTAAAATTAAGGCGACAAAGATCAACAAGAGGATAACATGAACGAAACACTAAAAAAAAAAAAAAAAAACACAAACCTGCCTTTCGTACGCACCCGCAACTTTACCTGGAAGGCAACGAGAGAGAGTCGTTAGATGGGCCATAGCGGGACCCGTTTTGGCGGACGAGTCGTCGTCTGCTTTATGTAGTGGGTAACGTTGATAGAGTCGCCCACTAGACAACGAGAGAGAGAGCGAGATATCCACTTATTATCTCCAACATATCAGGTAACAGTCACATTTATCCTAATCCTTTCCTATCCACTACTAAAGCCACCACACTCACTCATCTCACGCTATAAAAGCCGTAAGCCGGACTCCCCTCATTAGCTTCGGCTTGCTTCGTCATGGCCTCCGCCAACTTGGTCCTTTCTCTCCTCCTCCTCTTCTCCAGCTTACCTTCGAGCATCGTTGCAAAGGATGACCCAGGGCACGTAAAAGTTCGCGTCCTGGCCGATTACGTCGTCGCCAGAACAGATGGCAACTTCATCTGCGCCACCGTCGACTGGTGGCCGCCCGAGAAGTGCGACTTCGGCGATTGCTCCTGGGGACATACCTCCATCAAAAATTTGGTACGCATACCGGTCTCGAGGAGTCGTGTCATCAGATGCATGCATGCTAAAGTGTCCTGTATCTCTTACTGTAGGATCTGAGCAACCAAATCCTTCGTAATGCAATTACGGGTGAGTGAAGCTAAGGATGCCATTCTCGGCGTTGGATGTAATGTCGGTGCTAAGTTTGATGCTGTGGTGTTAACAGCCTTTGGTACGATGAGAGTTCGAATCGGAGGGACGTTGCAGGACCAAGTGACGTACACCAGCAAACCATGCCACGAATTCAAAGCTGCCGACGGCGACTCCGATTACGAGTTCAAAGATGGCTGCATCAGCTTGAACAGATGGGACAAAATCCATGAGTTCTTCAACGCTACTGGGTAATTAATGTCCTCTGTCTGTCTCTCTCCGTTTCTTGTTGTTCTGTCATGCTGAGAGGGTTGTGATGATGGGGTGGACTGCTTCTTGTTTGCAGGGCCTTCATAACCTTCGGAATCAATGCTCTCCATGGGAGGGTTAAAGGGCATGATGGTGTGTATACAGGTGCATGGGACCCCGAGAATGCTCGTTTCTTCATCCGACACATCGTCCAGAACAAACAATACGTCGATTCATGGGAGTTTGGTTGTCGCTGTAGCCCTTACTCTGCATGCATGCATGAATCCCTGACTTCCTCTGATATCGCGTCTTCTTCTTGCGCTAAGGCAACGAACTGTGCGGAAATGGCGGCAAACCCAACTTCCTCGTGGACGGCAAGCAGTACGGGTTGGACCTAATAGCCTTCAAGGCGATGCTCATCGATGAGTACGCTCAATTCGGAGGTCCACCGAAGGTGGCGGCGCCGGGTGGGTTCTACGTCGAAGACTGGTACAAGAACATGCTGTCCACCTCGGGCTACGGCGTCGTCGACATCCTCACGCATCACGTCTACAACCTCGGCTCAGGTCATCCACCTCCTTCAGCTTCCTCCTCGTGCAGTTCTTGATGATGAATGATGTGTCTCAGGTGGTGATCGGAGCCTAGTCGACAAGGTCACCAATCCCAAAGTGCTGGGAAATATCGTCCATACGTACGACAAGGTCGTGGATACCATCAAGAGCGCCGGCCCTTGGAGCTCTGCCTGGGTGGGAGAATCCGGTGGCGCTCACAGTAGCGGCGGCAAGGGGCTGTCGAACACATTTGCGAATAGTTTCTGGTGAGGGTAGATACCATCCGAGGTCGCTTGCTGAAGTTTAAGGTGTTTTGTGTGACAGATCGATTTGCTGGGCTGACACAGGTACTTGGATCAGCTTGGCATGGTGTCCAGGCATCATCACAAGGTCTTCTGCCGGCAAACCTTGATCGGAGGCAACTACGGCCTCCTCGACCACGACTCCTTCGTGCCAAACCCCGACTACTACAGGTTTGTTTCCATGGTTTGATCCTGAAATTGGAGTTCGAAGGCATGGCTGAGCAACTTTCTTCTTCCTCTTGGATCAGTGCTCTGTTGTGGCATCGATTGATGGGGACTGGGGTTCTGGAAGCGTCGCATGATGGCCCCGCACACCTTCGATCCTACGCACATTGCTCCAAGAACACAGTGAGACCAATAACACGAATCATGCTTTTAGCTCCTCTTGGTGGATCTTTCCGCTTTAGCTCTTCGTTCTTGTTCTTGAACACAGCCTGGTGGTGTTACCTTACTGCTGATCAACCTCTCGGACTCGATCACGTTCGAGATTGAGATTAATGGCAGCACCAAATCGTACGAACGTAAGATCAGGTCTCGTCCGTTGGCCAAAGATGACAAGGATCAAAGCAAGAGGGAGGAGTTCCATCTCACGCCCAAAGATGGCGATATCCAGAGCACTGTGATGCTTCTCAATGGAAAGGAACTGGGGCTTGACGGCAAGAACAGCATCCCTGCTTTGGATCCCGAGGTCGTCGATGCATCTGATCCTCTTCGAGTTGCTCCTCGCTCGATTGCCTTCGTCAAGCTCAAGGACTTCAATGCCGATGCTTGCAAATAACTCCTTTTCAAGCTTCTCCATTGTGCCTGTTGACATAATAAAAAGATTTTGTCTGTTGATATGATAACATTTTTTGTTTTTTTTTTGTTGCCATCACGTCTCTTACTGTTTTCTCAATTGATCGAGATTGATGATTTATGCAACCAGCAAAAAGGTCCAGGCTAATTCTCAGCTAAATATGAAATTGTAATTGGTGGATATTTCCACATGTTGACCTTGAAAAGTCATACAACTCACTCAAGAACATCCGGCTGTACGCTTCCTGAGACAAACAATTCTTGTATGATTTCATGATAAAATGGGAGAAATCCACGGAACATTCATTTGACCCTTCCTTTAGCCTTTAGCCAGGTGGATCAAAAATCACTACATGGTTGCACTCAGAATTCTGGGCTTCAATCGATCCTGTACCAGCAGAAAAGAGGGGAAAAAACATTACAACGATGCCTCGAAGCGTCAGGCAAACTATCAAAGATAGAATGAAAAACTAATAAACAATAATTACACATTGTATAGGTGTAGTTACTGAATTCAAATAGTATCTGTTTGCTTATTTTCATAGGTGTTCTTATAGCCAGTCCGAACTTTTGGGAGTTTTGACAACCTGTTCAATCTGAAAACTGATTACAAACCTACAGATATTGGATCTTTAGAATAAGTTCACAAAGAAGAGAGCTTACCTTGTGCTCGAAATCAGATGCCTCGTCAGAATCGGAGAGTGGTTGAAGAGTGCATGCTCCAAGCATGTGGCCGTTGAGACAAACATAGCACTCGATGCTATCATCATAAGCATCCAATCTGATGCAGGCACTCCTTGGTATCATCTTTGCCTGCAGCATGTTCCACAATTTTGCCTTACAATATGGACACACCTCCGTGGGATGCAGATTGGCCTTCCTATCGATCAGCATCTTTCTAACCCTTGAAACAGAAAATGACTCGAACACACCTCGGAAAAATCCTACATCACCATCATCTCCTTGATCAAGATGTTCACAGAGGTCCGACACATACAACACATCTTTCCTGCACTGTGGAATAAGAAAACTCTTTCCTAAAGTCTTAGAAAACCTAGTCTTGTAAACAAAATGACCTGGGACATGGGTGAGATCGAAAAGGGTTCTCTGGCTGCAACCTGAACAATAGATAAGAAGCTTTGCAAGTGCCTTCCAGTTTCCATCGACGCTGTGACTTCCAGAGGATTGCAAATCCCGCATCATTTTCGGGGCCCTTGTTCGACAAAACTCTTTCCACAAGATCCGCTTGGCGATCTCATCAAACCATTTGCAAACGCAGGACATTAGAGCGATCAGTCTAGGGTTCCAGTTCAGATGTTGGAAAATGAGGTAGATGGCATCCTCGCTCAGGTGACCTTTAATGCATATGCATGCAGCTGAATGAGTGCAACGATATTGCTTTGGTAGCAACATTGCATCAACAAGTACAAAATATGCTCTTTTGCCTCAGTCCTTATCCAGCTATGAAGTTTATTTATGATGATGGCTGAACAAACTGCGCATTTGCTGCCAAGAAAAAGAAATGACTGTTCCATGAGCAACTTTCTCATTGTCTCCAGAAAATCTTAGTTATACATATAGGACAAATTAATTCATATTGCAAACAAGTAATGCTCATCAATGAAGTCCATTTTAACCAACACATGATGGGAAGAAGTACAAACAATTGGATGATACAGAATGAATTAAAGAAGCAGAAAATGCTATAACTAAATGTTACAATCGAACGTCCTGATGGATTAAGAATTATGCATTCGTTTTAGTTCGAGCCACAGTCTTGGTTTTACTCGGACAGATTAATCATTTGGTTTGAAAAGGATGCACACAAAGCAGAAAAGCTATATTTGCTTCGATGACAACTCAAATTTCACACAGATCTACATTCAAAATACCATACATTTGCCCTGATAATGCATGAAAAAGCAGCAACTCCCGTCAGCTTACTTTGTATCCGTGGATCTTAAATTTAGGGAAAAAAATAAATCTTTATCATAACAATCAAGTACGAATTCTTCTAAGGCCTCAAATCCACATCTGATATTTCTCACAGTAAAACCCAACTTCCAACGATTTCAGTCCCCCGATCTCAAGTTTCCAATTTCTTTGCCCTAAAATTCCTTAAACCAAACGACTTCTGCATCGCACGGACTCCATTCGACCCTGCCCATGATACTCAATCCCAAATCAAACGAAACTAACCCAACAAGGATAAAAGGACCAGAGAAATCTCAAATTCCCTAGATAATTGAAAAAAAAAGCCACAAAAAAATTAAACTTTTTAGGAGATTCGTACACCTGAAGCACAAGACGTTTTCGGCTTCCTCCGTATTTCGATTACAAGATCCAAAGAAGGGAAAGCCGTCTCCTTTAAACCCTTGGAAGTAGCCTAGGAAGAGCTAAGAGGAGAGGGATCTCATCTCGGTTGGCTTATCGACGGGGCAGCGGCCAACGAAACAAGTGACCCTCCCAGGCCACGAAACGCCTTCGGATCTCTTACCAGTCCGACACCAACTGGTTGGTCTTCAGAGAGAGAAAGAGAGCGAGGGGAGCGAAATGGCTACGCTGTGTCGGCACCACGCGCTGACTTCGTTCTAAAGTGCTAAACTAAGATCACCTGTGCTGTCCGAACAGAAGGCAGCCTTTGGATGATGGAAACAGCCACGCTAATTGTTACTACCTTCACCCATCCAAGATCAACTAGATTAATCAGACAGCAGACAGCTTTTGAATGATGGAAGCTGCACGCCACGCCACCACAAACGTCTTGCTGAACAACCCCAACCAGGATCCACTGTATCATGCAAACAACAGACAGCCTTGAGACGCATACTCAAATGTGCTGGAGAAGTCAATAAATGAAGTCAGATCTTTAACTCGGGGAGCCTTGAAACAATCTGAGGAGGATATGCCATATCCGAATCTACAACACTAAGGAAGTCAGTCATCTGAATTAAGTCTCTACCAACGCCAAAAGAGAATGCCAAGAACCAAATCCAATGACGCTATTGCTCTAATAATGACCCTTTGGCTAAGGAGTTTTTGGAAATAAGAGGACGTTATTACCGTTGCCGCGGCCAATCAAAGATGGACTATCTCATGCCTCCGCTCTCTTAAACTGATCATGCGGAGTACCCGACCAACTTCCCGCTCTCTTAAATATATCCTTGGTGGCTCCGACACTCGACCTTTTCGATCGAGACAAGCGGCTGCGAGGATGCCTCGATCTGGTGCTTCCCCTCGTTCCTTTCGCCGATTCGTCTTCTCGCGGCCTGGAATAGGGTATTTTAATGTGTTTCTCCAAGCCTCTGTGCTGATTCCTGCCCCTCCGATCCATTCGACTCTCTGCGACTGTTTGTTAGGGTAAAAGATCTTTCCTTTTCCTTCCGGTTGAAGCAGTTAGTGCGAGAAATTGAATCATAAGTTTCATTGTTTGATGAAATTAGGTTGTTTACTCTCTGTAAAGATTGTTCCCTTGGAAAATGATAGGTGTGATTATTGTTACAATTTGGGTTTTTGTAGATTAGGTTTTTGTATTAGTTTGAGGACGAGTAATTAGGTAATTTAGGAAGATCTGTTAGCCATTGTGACAATGAAATCTTACATCCCACCGAGTATGCAGTAACATACTACTAAATCACAACGTTTTTCCTTCCTGTTGGATCATTTCTGATATAAAATGTGTATGTGATCATTGAGTGCAAGGATTAGGAAAATTGTTCACTCATATTTTCATCCTTCTTAGATGTTTTCCTTTTTTCTTTTATAAAATTTGCCAATTCTGTCGGTGTAAGTTGACCATCAGATGGTGCTGGGAGAGCCATTCCACCATACTATCATAAACTTTATTGGTTTTGCCTAAGTCATGTGACACCCTTGCGTGTCCGTCAGCAAAGGTCAGCTTCTTTGAAACCTCCTACGATCTCTTAAGACCTATAAAAGAGAAAAAGGATTAAAGAAAATATTACCCATGTGATCCACAAGCAACTACTTTAACAAACATTTTATATAGCCAATACAAATTACAACCATGGACTTTACAAGCTCTGAACGGTTGCACACAAAAGATCAAGGTCCATTATAGACCGAAGTCCTCACAAGTGTCCACATGACATAACTCTTATTTACAAGCCGAAATCGACCACGAAAGCTAACCAAAATAGGGCTGCCAAGCCTATTGCAAGCTCGCTACTTGCTGTACAAAACATGTAAAAAAATCGAAAGATATGGATAAACATGAGCATTACATCGAATACCTTGTTTATATTTTTGTTTGTGACATTCTCCCCCACTTATTCCTTCGATGTCCTCATCGAAGCCACTGTAGACGCTGTATCTCTTCGCCTTTTGCTGAATCTTCGATTTTCTACTCTGGCTGCAACATGCCTCTTAGCTCCCAACTGCTCTCCGTCGCTATTGTTGAGTAGTCGAACTTTGAACACTATGTTACTTCAACTCGCTAGTGACTGACTCTAGTGTGGGGTCGACTAAGTTGTGCTAATCTTTATTGATTCTTGCAGATCCTTTTGATAAAGGAAAAGACTTTTCTTGTTTTGTGGTAGTATCTTAAACGTCTCATGTCACTTAAACTGGGTGAATGCTTGTAGAGCTTTAACGAGCATTACCTCGCAGACTTTGAAGTTTTTGAGTTATTTCCTTTACGAAGTTTACTCATCAATTATTCTTCAACTTTGCTGTCACTTCCAAGTAGGTTTGCATCACTTCCGCTTTTAATTGGCTTTTTATTGGGAAATGAAGCGGATAATCTACTCTCAGTAGCACTGATCACCACTGGTAAGGATTTGACAACTTGTTTTCCATTAAATTTCTTTGAAGAGTCTTTGAACTTGTGCAGAGCTCCTCTGCAAGATAAATAAGAGAACTGGGGTACTCAGTTTCGGCCATTCTTTTAGGAGTTAAGAAGACAAAATTACTTGACTTAGCTCGCCTCCTCGAGGTTATGCTTCATGCATCGAGCTGGTTACTAGTCTTTGCCCACTCTTTACTCACACTTCCGAAGCACCCAAAGTATTTGTACTCCTTGCATTGAGTTAACTACTATGATTCGCCTTCTCTTTGCCATCGAACTTTCGAATTGTAAGAAGTTTTGCCCGAAAAAAGTAAAAATTCATCCCAACTTGAAGCAACTCTTTAATAGTTTTGATCGCCTTTGGGATTGTACCATCTTCTCCTATATTTTTGTGGCCTACTCCTTTGAGTAGAAAAGATACAAACAACGCTGCATACTACGTACTTTGTTCCTTGGTCGAGCACTCCTACATCAACCCGAAGTCCTCCATTTTCGGCTATCTTAATGAGAAGCTCGTTGACACTGATCTTATGAAATTCCTTGGCCTCTGCCCTCCAGCCATGTCTTGGTACTTAGAGTTTACCTTTGCATTCTCCACTTTCTCGGTCCTTTCCACGACTAATGCTCTCCCTCCATGAGAGCAAGGGACATATAACTCCACGGAAGTCTCACCTCTGTGGTACGCCCTACTATCCGTTGCCTTGCATCTACATCCCTTTCTTCACGATCAATAGATCCGCCTCTATGGCACTGTGACACTCCTCTGAGTCCACCTCCTTTCTGACCGACGCTTTGCTTTTGGATAGCTGAGCCCCTTTGGACTCATTGTTGCTTCCTCGTCCCTTTCGACCGCCTGCTTCAACACCCCTTTGTTTTATGAGCAGTTTTCCTTGGTCGATGGAAAGACAGACTGTAACTCTCATGTATGGCCTCCGCCATCTTATTACAGGGCTCGTGCTGATTCTGTTATCCTTAGCTTCCTTAGTAGCAATGTTCGTTTACTCAGCCTTGTCCTCTGACTTGTTGGGCTCCCTTAAGTGAATATAAGTATTGAAGCAATCCAACTCTCCAGTTGCTCCGATCATACCTTTGTATGATCAAGTCCCCCCATGGTACTCATTAGTACTTGCAATATGAATTCTCCCTCGTTGGTACATAACCCCCATATGCTGATGACCAAACTTTCATCTGATGTAAGATTCGATGTGCACATATGGAAGACCCGCCTCTGCGGTACCATAACATTCACTCCTTGAATCCTTAGCCCTTCTTGCCATTATGTTGTTTATTAAAGTGGAGTTCCCAGTAGCTCCTGATCATACCTCCGAATGATCACGTCTCTTACGTGACTTCTCCTACGTATTGTATTGCCTCGAACTATTCCACCACGCTGCACCATGTCACCTTCTGGTGACATTTCCATTGCATGAAGAATCCAGTGTGATGAACTCAGACTACGATTTCTCCATGTGTAGCCTTTGCTAGCACATCGTACGGCCTCCACCACCTCCGATTATGTTCGCTCCTTTACAATTCACCTTCGCGCATCCATTCTCGGGTCACATCCGGATGAAACATCGCTCTAGGATAGTCCATCGCCTAGTAGCTCTCGAAGTCTCTAGACTTCACTAAAATTGGTGCACTATTGTCTGGATCCTGGGCCTCTATTCCCCACCAGCACAAACTCCGCCGCACACCACTTTCTTCATGATAACTTGAATGATAGTACTGTGGCATATTCTTCAAGAATACCCATCTCTGTGTCCTCTTGCGTCATGCTAAGGCCTTCTGATAACAACTTGGCCTCCGTAAGTTGAATCATCTTAGTTCCTCTATCAAATGCATATCTGAGACAAGGTGCATGTGCCTCGAAGCTCCCTTCGTCTTTGGCACCATGCAAGACGAGTCCGCCCCATCAGAATGAAGAACCCATAGAATGACATGATCCCACGTTTACCTCTATAAGAGTTTATGTCCTTGACCTCTGTCTAAAGAAAGCTCTGTACTTCCGCTCTATGTTTCATCTTTTACGTTGATTCCCTTTATGCGGTTTGAATACTTCACCAAGTTCCACCCAAGTTACTCCTCTCTTTGATTAGCATTGAGTTGATGGTGGCCCTCACGCCCACCATTCCATGGGTCACCCCTCCGTTGAGTTTGATTTCCACATCGACTCAAAGTGTGCCTTCGTATGATGTTGTCATGGTCACTCCCCCATTTGATCTCGCAATGTATCCACCAATGCATTACATTATTCAAGATCATACAATGACTCCTCGCTACTCACTTGATCTGTTGAGCTTTGTAGAGATATTATCTTGAGGTACTCTTCCTCAACATGTGCAGTCCGGTGCACATGATTCTTCTTCTGGAGAACCAGGACCTATCTCTCCTAGATATTTATCATGTTGGAGCAACTTTTCTTTTTGCATTCTTCCCTCTGGAAGTTTTAGAGACCACTATCCCCTTGGACTACTCCGCTCTTACTAAATAATTTGTGCATTATTCTGCCCCTCGTAAATGCACTTGCTAGATTACGACTTTTCGCCAATACAGCCCACGCTGCACCCTTCAATGCCTAGCAACATGCTGAACTTATTGCACACTTCCATCTCCTACGGACGTATCCTTTCCATGCCTAAGAGGAAGTTTCAATGCTCCATGGCACTGACTTCCGGTTGCCTTGGGATGGCTACGAACACTCCATCGTACGTATATAAGCCCTTGCATGAGTACCTAATTCTTCGAGTTAGCAATTCCCCTCATCTCTATGAGCTTTACACAACTCTTTCGGTCATTGCGTAATACATCCCACTTTGCATGGTCTCATCTTTTATCAAGCGCCCCGCTTACCTTGAGCACCGTCAAGTTTGGTTGCCAAGTTGAGTTATAGCTCGAACTCAGCCCTCCCAACCTTTGTGCGCTACATATTCTTTCTAGCTTACTTGTTATCGTGGTGCCTCTCACGCAAAGGATTGGCCATTCCTTTGAATGTTAATGAAGGATGCCCGCTCCTTTGAGCGACTCCTTTCCCTACATCTCCATGTCCATTTCTCCCAAACGATCGTGCATGCTGGTTGCCCTCCATGCAGCCCAACTAGATCTCTCATGTTTGCATGACAAGTGTTTCTATATGTGCTTGTCCCGCTCTGATATCATCTATTATAAACTTAGCTGGTTTTGTCTAAGTTATGCGGCACCCTTGCGTACCCATCCGCAAAGGTCAGCCTCTTCAAAACTTCCTAGGGTCCTTTAGGACCTACAAAAGAGAAAACGGGTTAGAGAAAACATTTCCCACGGGATCCACAAGCAAACACTTTATATAGCCAATACAAATTACAACCATAGATTTTATAAGCTCTGAACGGTTGCGCACAAGGGATCAAGATCCATTACAAACCGAAGTCCCCATAAGTGTTCATATGATAACTCTCATTCATAAGCTGAAATCGATCACGAAAGCTAACCAAACTAGGGCTGCCAAGCCTACTGCAAGCCCGCTACTTCCTGTACAAAGCATGTATAAAAATCGAAAGACACAAACAAAATACATCAAACACCTTGTTTATATTTTTGTTCGTGATAATACAGGAACAATTATCTGTTAATTGAAACATAAAGTTTATCCAATATTTAGTACAACTTGGAGATTACTATATTATGGTTACATAGATTGACGCAAAGTACCATGTGTTGTTACAAATTTCATGTGTGTTCTCTGCAATATCTGAAGCAATGATGAAAAAAAAATATTTACTAATTGGATCAGTATAACTAGTACATTATAATCTCACTTGGGTCTTGGAGGAATTTCATTATGTGGGTCTTCCTTTTAGATCAGGTGTTTCAAAGCTAGGCTGTAAAAGTTTTAACAACTTCCTATTGTCTAGGATGCTCTTCATTCTTCTTTCTGAACAACATTCTCTTGTTAAGCTTATTATTATGTCCTCCTAGTTTCATAACAAAATACCATGCAACTTGTTGCTGTGACATTTGAAACTGCAGCTAACTGCTAATAAATTTGAAAGAAAAGAGAAAAATAACCTTTATGTATACTATAGATAAGGACCATGTAATTCGATGAATAAGCATGTGCCCACATGTGAAGATGATTATGAAGGGCTTCATCAAGATAGGTTAAGGTGGGAGCCTGAGGTAAAACCACAAATACAAGAGCATTCGTATCATACTAGAATCGTCTCAGTGGTATGCACAATATGGTATACTTTGATACACTAATAAATTGTTATAAAATTACTTATATGTTGATCATATTCTGTATATCATTATGGTACTGATTACTGAATAGATGTGATGCAGTTGGCATGTCATGGTAATTGAAACTATGGATTAGGACATAACGTGTTGCAGTCGGCATGTCATGGTAATTAAAAATATGGATTAGCGCATAAGAGTGAAGATCCTAAAAACAAAATGCTCCCATAGAGATAAAACAACATATTATAAGATTCATGCTTCTGCCGTTGGCATCTCACGGTCGAAACCAATAAAAAGGGTGGTGCTCAAAAAGTGGGCTGAGTTTTTAGTACACCACCACACATGTTCATCTCCACGTCGTGTTAGATTTGTAGTGCTTCTCAAAAGAAAATTTCATCAAAAACTATAATTATGCTTGCAATCTTATCGTCACTATTTGTTTCTTTGTTTACTATTTTCTTTGTCTTTTTTCCTTGTACATGTATCTTTTCGCTCAATTGTACGATAATAGCTGTTCTCTGTTTCATTTACAACGGTTGCCAAAACTTGCATTTATTTACTGGTCATAGAACATTGTTTTAAGCCAATTTGGTTCAAGATACTGATTGCATACATTATCCACCTGCTAGGAGAAAAGAATGGGACAAATAGACACTAAGCCTTTTGAATCTGTAAAGACTGCATTATCCTTTTTTGAGCAGAAAGCTGGTCAGAATAGGTGCACTTCCTCAGGAAACGTGGTAAGATAATCTTTGAAGCATAATTTTAGAGATCCCAAGTACTGAAAATGTGAGACCCTCTTAAAATTGACTTTTATCCTTTTTCTCTTGAGTATCTAGGAGGAGCAGGAGGAGAAAGATCTATGCCTCTTGGTAAAAGAGTTAGCAAATTGCAAATTGCAGCTGGAGATCAATAAATCTGCCAATAAACAAGCCAATCTAGAGCTTGAAGTCTATCATAAAACAGTTAATGATTTGTCAATCCGGTTGGAAAATTCTGGCACCGAGATTGATAGATACAGGGAAAAATGTCAGCAAGCTGAAACCAAAATAGCTAAACTTGAATCTGAAAATAAAGTGTTTTCACAGTCACTCTTAAGATCCGGTGAGCACCAACCGGAGCTACTTGGCATTGTGGATGAGTTGAAGGCCTTGAAAGAAGAAGAAGATGTCATGGGATCTGAGGTCACTACTTCAGGAAGATTCCAGACTATGGCAGAGAGAAGAGCTGAGTTGATGGGGCTAGCAATTTTCTTGGAGAGTGAGCAGAGAAAGAAGTTATTGATGCACATTTCAGCACTAAATGAAGCCATTTTTTCATCTACACTGGCAGTCATTGAAGCAGATAAGGAGAGGTCTGCTTCCTTTGTCAGAATGGAAGCAGAGTTGCACATTACTAAAGAGGCACTTGCTCAATCACATGACAAGCTAGAAGGGATGAAAGATCACTTGGATATGATGAATAACATGGAGAACCAACTTTTCACAAAAATGATACAAGTTGATTATTTGCAATCTGAACTGAAGCAATTAGAAGAGTTGTATAGTGCATGCTCAAGATTTGCTTTAGACGTTGTTAACAATGCAACCCAGCTAGCTTCGGAGATGGAAACACCAGAAAGGGCAAGATCCAAGTATTCAAGCTATCTTGCCTTGATGGAAGCCGAAAAAAAGAGAATGCACAACGAGCTTCAGAGTGAGAGAGATAAAGTGATTGATCTAAATTTCCAGATTGAGCTTCTTTCCAGTAGAACGCAAACACTGAAACACGAGATGTCTGAAATGAGGGGAAGAGAGATGGATCTTGAGGAAGAAATTGCGACACTGAAAGCAGATCTTCACAGAAGCAGGTCAAGAAGAATTTTAGCTGCTGAGGCTGCTGAAGCAAGGGCTACAAGTTCTCAAGGTGGGTCGTATATAGCTGCGCAGGAACTAGCATTAGAAACTAAATCATCTAAGATGGAATCTCAAGTACAAAAGAAGGATGCAGAATCTGAAATGGATATGGATGATAAAGCTGATTCTGCAACTGAAACTAAAGGTGGAAAGAGCGATATTGTTGATGGCTATGGTGGAATGGCAATCTCAGCCAAGGAAAGCAATTCCTTAACCCAGGAGACCGGGAAAACCATGAGAATTGCAGATTATTCCCGCTCTTCTGGATTTGAACAAACTTCTGAGGCTGACATGTTAAACGAAGAGCTGGAAGCTGCAACCTCCAGAATCAATGATTTGAGATCCAACCTGGAAGAGGCAACAAGAAGAGCCGAGCTGGCCGAGAAAGCTAAAGCAGCAATCGAGGATCAGCTGAGGAAGTGGAGAGGGGAGCAGAAACAGAGCAGGGCTGCTGCAGATGCACTCGCCAAGCAACGTACTAAGAAAGACAGCAACAATGGCAAGCGCTCCACTTGCGTCCCATCATCACGGCATAAATCAGGGCTTCGTCACCATGCAGAAGGTTCTCCTCCGGATTTCGATCGAACACACTTCAATTATGTCCCTCTTGCTAAGGTTCTCAACATGAAACTCTAATCAAATTACATCGTCAACAAGCCAATTCTACGAGTCATTTTATCTATGGTAATCGTGTTGTTGCATGATTTATTCTTCTCAGTAATAAGACCTGAACACGATTGATGGCCATTCATGTTCTGTAATGGTGAAGTGATATTAATAACACTCGACATGATCTTTGCAAATGTTTTCTCAATATCTACTCTGAGACAGTTGGAGGAAGTGTTCTAAAATAAGTAAATAAATGCCATCATAAATTTATATGAAAAAAAAAAATGAAGTTCGAGTGTTCATGGAGGTAATACGTACTTGATTCTAAAATGCTACATGACTCACCGTAGCGGAGACAGTGGTTCTATTTTTTTTTTCAAAAAAGAAAAAGGTTTATTTTCTAAAAACATGTTTTTTACTCACAAAGTCGGAATAATTAACACACGGTGGTTGAGACAGCACTTTACCCACAGTGACCCGGCGGGTCCCACACCCTACCTCCTTACGCCTCCAATTGTCTCCGTTTACCCGCAAGTAAGAAGAAGGGTAACGAGTTCGAGAAGTAGTGCCGCTTTTTCAACATTCGGGTTTCGCGCTTCGGAGCTCTTTCTCTCTCTCTCTCTCTCTCTCTCTCTCTCTCTCGTCGATACAGAAGTCGCTTGTTGATGCCTTCTCGGCTGGGGATTCTCCGATGAGATAGATTTCTCTCCTTGTTTGCTGTTGCCGACTTTGTAAAAGCACGCTCCGATTTCTAGGTTATAAGCTCCCTTGCTTCTTATGTAGCTTCGGTTTTAGCCAAAATGCAAGTGCAGCCCACCATGCCTTCTTTGATTCACGAATCCGATTTTAGGGTCTCACCTCCCTCTGCTTGGTTTTGTTTATGATTCTGGTCTTGTATTGCCTAATCAGCTGATTTGCCCGTCGCAAGTCGCTGATTAGATGAAATGTTGGTCTGAGGGCAGTTTCCGTATCTATCTTGTGATTTTGAATCCTATTGGTATTGCAAGACCCTCGTTGCGGAGCTGAGTGAAGAGGAGCCTGAGCTACCGACCCGAGATAGAGATTCCCGAGACGTAGAACCAACTCGAGTCGGACGCCTCATTCTCGACCGACATGGATTAGCTTACGCACACGGGAGGAACTGAGCCGTGCTGATCCCTCAGCCACGACATCGAGTACCACATCATTTTTGGCGCTAGAAGGAGGGCTCGATGTCGCAAGAACACCCGTCGAGCAATCTGAACCCAGAGCATCTCAGCGAGTCGGCACACATTACCCCACTGATCCTACAGACCGGATGTCTGGGCTCTCTCCTCCCAGCGGAAGAAACTAATGTGTCAGCACCCATGCCGAATCGCTACGGAGGCTATTTAATAACCTAGGATTCTCCCTCCTGACAACAAATCTCGGGCTGTCCATTGTCACTACCAAAGCTTTTCTCGACCTCACCCAACAAGTCTAAGCATTGGCTGGGATAATGTAAACCATCGTCTCGTACATTCTTCAACTCGTGTAGCCAATGGCACCCTAGCAACCGGCCCCTCAGCAAGTGCCCCAGTAAGGAAGGCCCCAATCATTGCTGACCCAAGAAGAGCAACCCAACAACGAGAGACAACGACACCCCACAACTGAAGAAACGCCACCAAACCTAAACACTCCAGCTGCACGATTGGTGAGCCATTCCCAGGATATTATACACATGGCTCCCGACCTGGACATCATCTCTTTAAATTCAATCGACTCCGTGAAAGAACAACTACGCCAAGTCAATCAAAGGCTGAATGAAGTCTAGAGGAAATTTATTAAGTCGAAAGAGGAACTTGATGAAAGCTTCAAGGGGGATCCCTGTTTGTCCATGAGATTCAAGACAAACCAATCCCGACCAATTTCTGACTGCCTACGCTCGAATCCTACGGCGGCAGCTCAAACCCATCAAAACATGTAGCTTTTTGAGCCTAGATGGCCCTCTACGACACCTCAAATGCTTTAATTTGCCAAGCTTTCTTGACTACACTAAGAGGCCTGGCCTAAGTGTGGTATAGTCGGCTCGGGCCGTCATGCATCTCCTCCTTTGACTCACTTGCAAGGGAGTTTGAACTCAAATTCCTTGTGACGAGCCCCTCGACTAGTTCATCGAGTGATTCACAGCCGAGATCCGAGGAATGCCCGACGCCCATCCCTTGCTGGCGATCCAAGTATTCCTAATGGGACTTCGATTGTCCCGGTTCTTCTAGTTAATTGAATGACTACCAATAATGGTGCCCAAGATACCACAAGGGACAAACCAGTACGTGGCTATCGAGACACTAGTGGCCGGGAAATGAGACGATAAAAAATGATCTTGGACTGAGCAGCCCCGTGGACAACCCTCAGACCCCCCATAAGGAGAATGGATAGGCCAAAACTGCCACCGCCCAGACTACTGTTGATCCCTCTCAACTTGAATCAGATGGAAGTCTTCCTCCAAATTTGAGATAGAGGGGCTCGAAGAGCATAACAAGAGAAGACATTGTCGTTTCTATCGAGAATACGGACATGACATGTAAGAGTGTCACGACCTGAAAAACCAAATCGAGGATCTTATTTAGTTGGGACACCTTCACTGGTACGTCTGAGACCAACATACACTTCCTAATGACGATCGCCTCCGGGATTGGGGATCCTCACCCCACCCCAAAAGACCAATCAAAAAATAATTCGATGTCATCGTCATTGGTCCGGTATCCGGAGGCAATAGTTCCTTGGCGTGGAAAGCCTATGCATGGTCTGCAGTAAAAAAAAGACTGAGATGCGATCGTGATCCTGAGATCACATTCGGGTCGGGGAACGAAGAATACCCGGATCATGATGATGCCTTAGTGATCTTAGCACGGATCGCAAATGCCCGAGTCAAGAGGATCATGATCGACACGGGGTGTTTAGCTGACATCTTATACCTTGACACTTTTCAAAAATTAAGGCTAACTGATAAAAATATTTTTCCTATGACATCAACATTGATAGGATTCATGGGAGATTCCATCTCCCCCCTCAGGATGAGACTCTCCCAGTCACCATCAGAGAAGAACCGAGGTAAAAAATGATGATGGTCTCATTCATTGTGGTTGGACTTTCATTGGTGTATAATGCCATCATCGGCCGATCGACTCTCAATAAGCTTGTTGGGAAACCTACAACGGGTGTATCATACGTTAGTAGAAATCTAAATAAAAACCAGTTTCTCATGCAGATCAAATCATCGTGCCAAAGATTGAGATCGCGAAAAAAATGTAAAAACAGAAAGAAACACGATGTGTGAGAGATTGATTTTACCTAGGGAGATCGTATATCTCTGTATTCCAAATCCAGATGGAGAAGATGAAGGATGTCAAGCATTCTCCTCTCTAGCGGTATCCACATGATAGATCTCTGTAGCGAAACTCCTCCAATCTGATCTTGCAACTCTTGCTCAGAGGGAGGGAGGAGAATAGGAGGTGGTGGCCAAAGTTGCAGCCTATCAACCATGAGTCTCCTCTCTTATTTATAGAGAGCCACCAAAAATCCTAGGGCTCCTACCTTAGTGGGTGTTGGATCTCCATCTAATAACTCACTAATCTTACATTATTGGATCTCTATCCACTAATCTCCTTAGGCCTCTAATTAGGCCTTAAGCAAGGAGCCCATCAGCATAGGGTCTCATCTAATGAGAATAGGGACTAATTGGATCTTCATTCAATCCTCTATTCGCTGAAGCATCTGCCATATGTAGTGTGACCCTCTAGGCCCGATACCGAGCTAGCCATGAGTTACTCCCATCAGAACTCCTTATGATATAGTGAATTATTATCCTCATAATAATTCACTTGACTCATCGATATGAACGTACTAGGCCACTACGCCATAGTCCCCAAACGGTATAGGGGGATTGAATCCATCAGACCTGTCTATCCATAGTTACCATATATCTATAATCCCTTATCCAAATAATATATTTTAGAGACCGTATATTAGATGTGGTACTGTTATGTCACATAGGGAATTAGTTTGTCTTGCTTTAATCAAATTCTATTGGAGAACTCCTTCTCTTTTAATCCAAATAATCTTGGCCAGGAATTTGTCTAAGCAAGTATATATGGGATATTCCTCTCATGATACCGAGAGTGGATGATCCTCTATTGATACTCAATTACCTTCATAAGGTTGGCTACCAATCCCGATAACCAGCTGTACCAGATCTAAAATTTTCCAAACCTGTAAGTCTGGCATCAAAGAAAGGAGTACTCATACAAGGCATCCTTGGTGTCTCAAGTCTAAGGACTAGATACACAACTGGGACTATGGAACTGCTGTCTGACATTAGGTATCATTAACTATATAGCATTCCATAAGCAGATCAATCAGTGAACTCATTCTCTAATGATCACCTGTACTATATCCTTAGTGTCTCCACATAAGTGGCTATGAGACCAGCCGCCTCTAGCATATGGATGGGTATATATATAGTACACCGATCTATCCGGTTATCTCAATGTCCCTCTTGAGTAACCTATGAATGAGATTATTTAGGATCTGTATTTAAAGGTGAATCGATCTCATTATTGTGATCTCATCACGATTCGATTCCCATTGCATAGAACCAAGGACATCACAATATATATATATAACAAATAATATAATGTGAGAATATATCAATATTAATCATAAGTAAAAAAGATTACACAGCGTGTCACACATGCCATCACTCACGTGATTGGCTTGCAAGGCACCTGTAACTAGCAAAGCTCAGGGAGGTCATCTCGACATACTACCAAACTATGAAGTTTCTAACCAGGGTAGGAGTCGACGAAGTGAAAAATGATCCTCGGGAGTCAAGACAATGCTACCTACAACAATATCATTACCCAAAAAATTCAAGACCCTGACACCCACCATCGACCCCCCGAGATATAGACGGCTCTAAAGCCCGAACTGATCGAGAAAGTGGTCGAGGCACCCTCGACCCCAATCACCCTAGCAAGACTATTAAAGTCAGCTTGACACTTCCAGAAGAATAACAAGAGAAGTTGGTGGAATTTCTCAGGAAGAACGTTGATATCTTCGCTTGGTCCCCAAAGGATATGCCCGACATCAGTCTGGAAGTGGCCCAGCATTGCCTCAATGTATCGCCCGACACCCGACTCATGAAGCAACGACCGAGGAAATTCGCTCTCGACCGATAGAAGGCTATTAAAGATGAGGTTGCCCGATTGCTGGATGCAGGATTGATCATAGAGGTCAAGTACCCGACCTGGCTGTCCAATGTTGTACTCATAAAGAAATCTAATGGAAGTTGGCACATGTGCATTGACTATACCGATCTTAATCGGGCTTGTCCGAAAGACTGCTACCCCCTATTGAAAATTGACCAGCTAGTAGATGCGACCTTGGGGTACAAACTACTCTTATTTATGGATGCTTTCTCAGGCTACAACCAAATCCAAATGGCCCTAGAAGATTGGGAGAGCATGACTTTCATCACTACCATGGCAGGTATTGTTACAAGGCCATGCCATTCAGGCTAAAGAATGCTGGGGCAACTTACTAGAGGATGGTCAATCATTTGTTTAAGGATTAGATCGGGAAGAACATGAAAGTATATGTCGATGATATGATAGTCAAAATTCGAAAGACTAACAACCATCTCTCAGACTTAGCTGAGGCGTTCCATACATTGAGGAGATACAAAATATGGCTCAACCCGGCCAAGTGTGTCTTCGACGTCACGTCAGGCAAGTTCCTCGAGTTCATCATTCATAAGAGAGGAATCAACGTGAATCCTAAAAAGGTGGAAGCCATCCTACAGATGTAGTCCCCTCGGACAATGAAAGACATCTAGCGACTCACCGAAAGGTTGACGGCTTTGAGTCAGTTTATCTCCCGAGCTGGAGACAAGAGCTTCCCTTTTTCTGAGCATTAAAATAGGCAAAGGACTTCTAGTGGACACCTCAGTGTAATGAAGCATTCTAATAATTGAAGGCATATCTCGCCCATCTACCACAGCTCATATCGATGACCCTCAAAGAACCCCTCGGGATATATCTCAAGGCGTCAAATAACACAGTCAGCTCGATCATGGTAAAGCTCAACAAGAGCGGTCAGAAGCTGATGTACTATTACAGCCATGTCCTGAATGGCCTCGAGGAGTGCTACCCGCCTATTGAAAGGCTAGCTTTGCCGCTAGTCTTAGCATCGAGAAAGCTGAGGCCATACTTCCAAGCTCACCCCATCAAGATAATCACTTACGAACCCCTACGTCAAACCCTTTCAAAGTTAGATGCCACAGGTCAGATGCTCAAATGGTAGGTCGAGCTTAGGGAGTTTGACCTCAAATACGTCCTGAGGATAGCAATAAAAGCCCAAGCGTTGGCCGACTTCATATTGGAATCAATGAATCTAAAGAATTCACAACAAGATCTGAGATGGACATTGTACGTAGATGGATCAGCCAGCGCTGAGCGGGGACGAGCTAGGCTCATCCTCAAGGGCTCCGCCAATTAGAGTCATAAACATGCACTCTAACTCAAGTTCAAAGCCACAAACAATGAAGCTGAGTATGAGGCATTATTATTTGGGTTAAAGCTTGCCAAGGAGTTACATGCAGAAGATATCAAAGTCTTCACCAACTCCCAGCTTATTGTCAGCCAGGTCAGTAGGGAGTTTGAGGTTCAGGAGGAGTCAATGGCTAAATACCTCATTGAGGCCCGACGTCGCATCAACCGATTCAGCCGCTTCACCATTACGAACATACCTCAGACATACAACTCACAAGCCGACACCTTGGCAAGGCTGGCCTCCTTGCGCGGGTCATATAAACACTCGACGTGGATGGATAGGATCTTCAAACCCTCCATAGACTCGATCGAGGTGGCTACCACTGAGGTTGGGTATGACTGTATTGACGAGATGCTTAAATTCAAGGATGATGACTCGTTGCCCGAAGATCGAACTGCTGCCCAACAAGTGAGAAGGACGGGCACATGGTATTGTGTGACCAACAATTGACTATATCAGTGAGGTTTTAGCCAACCACTACTTCGGTGCCTATGCTCAATCGAGGCACAAACCACACTAGCCGAAGTGCATGAAGGAATCTGTGGTGAGCATAGCAATGCTCGAACTCTTACACTCAAAATACTAAGGCAAGGGTATTACTAGCCAACCATGCACCGAGACACCCAAGGTTTTGTGCAAAAATATGAGTGGTGTCAGAGGCATGCTAGGATTCAGCACCAGCCGATGGCCCCGCTATCAACCTTCGACTGTGCTTGGCTATTTGCCTAATGGGGTATGGACCTGCTCGACTCTTTTGCCCCAGCTTTAGGACAACACAGATTTCTACTAGTCGGGGTTGATTATTTCATGAAATGGGTTGAAGGCTAGCCTCTTGCATCTATTACAGAAAGATAGGTTGAAGGGTTCGTTTGGAGAAACATAATCACCAGGTTCGGCATCCTGAAGGTCATCATCACCGACAATAGGACCTAATTCAACAATCCGAAGTTCAAGACATTTTGCCAAAGTTACAAAATCCGGCTAAGGTTCATCTCAGTTGCACACCCTCAAGCCAACAGGCTCGCCAAAGTTACAAATTGAGCCATCTTCGAAGGATTGAAGAGAAGGGTCACCGGGGTGCATGGAACTTGGGTGGACGAACTCCCGAGCATCCTATGAGCATCTCGGATGACTCCAAAGACCCCAATAGGAGAATCGCCTTTCAGCTTGGCCTTCGAAACAGAAGTAGTCCTCCTTCTTGAGGTGGTTTATCCTACTTTTCGAGTTGAGTCCTATGAGGAATCTACATCGACCGACCGACTGAGGGAAAACCTCTATTTGCTCGAAGAATAAAGGGCCGAGGCACATCTACGAGCGCTCGCATACAAGAAAGCAGTAGCAAAGATATACGATCATAAAGTACACCCTTGGTAAATCAAGACAAGTGATATGGTACTATAAAAAGCCGAGATTATTGACCCAACTCAGTCTCGAGGTAAGCTAGCCTCAAACTGGGAAGACCCTTACCAAGTGGCAAATACATCTCGAGAAGGGACTTATACCCTGGTCACAATGGAGGGAAAGTAGCTACAAAGGATGTGGCACATATCAAACTTATAGAAATTTTATGTATAATGAAATGCAGTCGGTTGAGCAAAAGGAACTATTTTCATTCATGAGAAATTAGATACATATGTCGGCTGAGGACCAAAATAATACAAAAGACCTGACACATCAAAGAGAGTCCTCGACATCACAAACAAAAGACCATTACGACATTGCTACTCCTCAAGCAGTGGTAGGGAGTCGTCAAATTGTTGCTCATCATTCATTAGCACATTTGAGTCCTCAGGAAGGAGCTTGAAGGGGTCCTCCTCTATCTCAAGGTTGGGTACCGAGCATGGAACCAGGCCAACACCAACTGATAGTCATATTTGAGGGAAACTCGGCCCATTTGAACAAGGCCCATCTCGAACCCATGCGACTTCTTGTTATCTTCTATGGCATACTTTGACAGATTAACTCGGAGGGCTTCTATGGCCCGAGTCAGCTTTAAAAGCTCATTCTCCATCTGGCGGCCCTGAGTCCTGACATGCCAAAGCTAGCCCTCAAAATCGGTGAGTTGCTCTCGAGCGTTGATCAACTGACCCTGCGAATCAATGAGTTGCCCTCGAGCTTCCGCCAATTGATCCCGCGACTCAGACAAAGTCTCCCAAGTCTCGGTTGGTTCTTTCTCTAGCCACTCCTATGGCCAAGTCGCTTCCTTCAGTTTGGTTTTAAGGAGGCCTGCCAGGGATTGGGCCTCGGATGCCTGTTGCTCGGCCGTAGTGACTACATCGGGGTCACCACCGGCCTTTAGCCTCTGGACCTCTTTCTAAAGGACGTTCAACTTGTTGTCCTAGGCGGTAATGACCCAACCGACGTAATGCACCCGGTCAATCAAGGCCATATAAGAATGTTGGCTCTGCTAAGGCAAAAGTCAGGTCAGTGCATTAGCAAACACAAAGAAAAGACAAAGTAGGGCCGAGACGAGACCCACCAACACCATGGTCTTTGCGGCTCGGTCCATCAGGACCTCAGATGGTAGGGTATATAGGTCGGCCGCTAGTCGAGGAATCTGCGTTCCTCAAGCATACCTTGTCGAGGCCTCATTGTCTTGCCAGATCCATGTCCCATGCATCAGTTGAGAAAGATTAATTTCAAGGGAGGTGTCGGAAGTATGCTCCGGTTGGTTGCTTACCCGGATGACATGGTAATCCTAGCCATCCTCCCCAAGGCGAGCATTGCACAACTCTTTCACCGAATTCGGCCTCACCCTAGGAGTCGGTGACCCTTTGACTAGGGCGACTGGCTCCTTGCCCTTAGTGCCCAAGATTTCGACTTCTAGCCTTCATGGCGAGATTTGTGCCGACCAGGGACTTTAGCCTTCTTCCACTGGTCAGATGGAGCCTTAGTCGGATGCTTGTCGGAGGCCTCGGGTGCCTTCCTCATTGCCTCCTCAAGAGGAATTTCTTACACCTCGAAAGGAGAGGGGGGGTCAACGGGCTATGCCAACACTAGGGAGGTGACCGGGGTTGAAGAAGTGATGCCAGGGCATCCTCCTCCGACCTTGGGTTGGCTGCGCACCAAACTTATGCTCACAATCTCTGCAAGACCAACCATGAGTTATGATGATTAGGTAATGAAACCCAAAAATATGGAGAATTAACACACACTTTGAGAAGCTGGACTAAGATCCGCCACTACTAGCCACTCGGTCAAGTTCCTAATCTCTTGAGAAGCGGATAGGATTCCTTTCAGCTGCTCAACCAAGACAGACTCCTTATTGGTAAGGTTAGGGGGAATATTACTAATAGGGTAGGCCAACCACTCGACACCAAAATTTTAGCCCTGACGTCTACTGACAGATAGAAATCGAGTCTTCTAACCATTATTGTTTGTGGGAGCACCCCCGACCCTAAAACCTACCCAGGCGATCAAATAGTAACCGCCCTGACCTTTGTACAGACGGAAACAAGAAAGAAACAAGTCTCAAGTCAGGACTATCCTTGATCCTTGACACTCCCTAAGAAATGTTATAAGGTAGCGGCAAGAATTTGACGCCACCTGGCTAGGGGATATCCGCCACCAACCGAAACACTCCCCTATCACTGAATGAAGAGGGAACCTTAACCCTGCTTCCAAAGCATCAGTTGAGATGCTAAACCCCTTGGGACAAGTGTGGTAAGGGTGTTGCCTAGGCACAGGAGCATGCAAGACATACTCAATCGAAATGCTATAATGCTTCTGAATTACGGCCAGAGACTCAAGACTCATGGTGGAATCGAAGTCGTGACATGACTTCATTGCTTCCAAGGCCTGGAGGGCCTTCACATCCACTCGGGTCATTACACCCGAAGACAAACTCGGAGGTCCGGACTGACCCCTCGAGGAGCCACTAGGATGACATTCCTTCGCTCGAGGCAGAGAGACTGGGGAAGAAGGGGCAGAAGAGAAACCAGAGGTGGTGAATGAGGGAGAAGAGGCCATTTCGACTTGATCGGATGAGAATGGCTAAAGGGAAAAGGCGATCTGGCTGACCGAGACACGAGGTCCGAGAGCTCAAAAGGAAGAGCTCGAGAAATAGAAGTGATCTCTCACCAGCATCATGATGAAGCTTATAAGGGGGAGACATCACTTCAGCAAGGGACAATTCAACTTCCCGAGGCTGCGCAATGACTTCTCTTGGGAAACACACAAATCATATTAAATGAGGCACGCCACAAGAGCATTGTATCGCCACATCAGCCCTATGACTCAAAGGACAGCTCAATAATGCCAGACTCTCGTTCATCACGTGCCCCCGCCTACTAACATACGTGTTGACCATCCGCATCGTGTGCTAACGCACACAAACCACACACTGCTAGTCCAGTAGTCCAACATTCTTTACTCGAGTTGTGTATCTCAGCCAGTCTAGCAGTCTTTATCCGAGTTGTGTAACTTGTCTAGTCTAGTAGTTTTTGCCCGAGTTGAGTATTTCGGTTAGTCCAACAGTCTTTGTCTAAGTTGTGTACCTTGGCCAGTCCAGCAAGTCTTTGCCCGAGTTGTCCATCTTGGTTAGTCCAATAATCTTTGCCTGAGATGTGTATCTTGGCTAGTCCAGTAGTCTTTGCCCGAGTTATGTATCTCGACCAGTCCAACAGTCTTTGTCCGAGTTGTATATCTTGGCCAGTCCAACAATCTTTGTCCGAGTTGTGTATATCGATTAGTCCATAAATCTTTGCCTGAGTTGTGTATCTCAGCTAGTCCAACTTCTTTGGCCGAGTTATGTATCTCGGCCAGTCCATCAGTCTTTATCCGAGTTGTGTACCTCGGCCAATCTAGTAGTCTTTGCCTGAGTTATGTATCTCGGCCAATCCAGCAGTCTTTGTCCAAGTTATGTACCTCAGCCAATCTAGTGAGTCTTTGCTCGAGTTGTGTATTTTGGCCAGTCCAGTAGTCTCTGCCCGAGTTGTGTATCTCGACTAATCTAGTAGTCTCTATCCAAGTTGTGTACCTCGGCCAATCCAGTAGTCTTTGCTTGAGTCGTGTATTTCGGCCAATCCAATAGTCTTTGCCCAAGTTGTGTATCTCGGCCAATCCAGCAATCTTTGTCCGGGTTGTGTACCTCGGCTAGTCCAATAGTCTTTGTCCAAGTTGTGTATCTCGGCCAATCTAGCAGTCTTTGTCTAAGTTGTGTACCTCGGCCAGTCCAGTAGTCTTTGCCCGAGTTGTGCATCTCGGTTAGTCCAGCAGTTTTTGCCCGAGTTGTGCATCTCGGCCAGTCCAGTAGTCTTTGTCCGAGTTATGTATCACAGCCAGTCTAGTAGTCTTTGACCGAGTTGTGTATGTCAGTCAGTCCAACAGTCTTTGCCGAGTTGTGTATTTCGACTAGTCCAATAGTCTTTGCTCGAGTTGAGTATCTTAGCCAGCTTGATCGGTGTTTACCCGAGCCATTTGCCTTGGCCATATCTCACAATAGTTCTCCGATGAACTAACCTCAGACACCCCCATAAGGACAATTCAAGCAACAACCCAAGTCCGCAAGAAGATTTGGACCCATGGTGACCGATGCCTGGGTCTTCCACACGGCTTGCGCAATGCCCTAGGAAGACTCCTTTCAGGGGGGGGGAAGAGAATGATGGGGCAAATAATGGGTCGGCCTAGCTCACCGAGACCTATGCCACGTCAGCAGTCCATGGTGACACCGAGATCCAACAGACGACCCAACTGGCGTACTCCGGGCCGAGGTGGAAAAGCAATGATATGGCCGCCATAGCTGTCACGCCCCTCCAAAATATCGACAATATTTAAAATTTTGTCACAACAACTAATCCAGGATCCAAACACACATTTTGAGGTCACTAAGAAAACATTCAGATCAAATTTTCACCTCTATAGTCTACAAATTCAACACCCTGTGCAGTTCATAAACATACCACGCATCACTCGATAATTTATATAATCTGAACTCAACTCTTCAAAATAATAACCACACATAAACTCATAAGTGGGAAAGTCTATGCAGTCACCAAAACAACGATTACCATAAATTCATATCATTACATGCATTTAACTTAACATTCCAAAATCCTATACATGAGGGATCCTTTATCTTACACAAAATCCACAGGTTTAGATTCATCGTCACATTTCATAAGATGCAGGGTAGCTTATACAACAAAAACACATATGCTAACAAAGATCTGCCCAAAATCTTCTAAACTTTCCACCGCCTCAACCCAATCTTAACAAGTAAGCAAGCGATACGCTATCCTGAAAAATTTATCAACAAACGGGGTGAGCATAAGGAGCTCAGCAAGTGACTAACATATCCATATCAAATTAATACAATTTCCAAAGGGATACAGCAAAGTACAAGGCGTAATATACGAATCGTAGACATAAAATTGTTAGGAGCGAAACATAATTGTCTTTTCAATCTTACATATTTGGTTCCCGGATGGGGCATAGAGTAATTGGAGCATCTCAGTATCAAAGGAAACATATCGAAGCTTATCAGTGGCATACGAAATGTTACGAAGCATATCAACGGCATATGGAATATTTCGAAGCAAAATCATCAGTGAATGAAGCATTTCAGAGCATATCAAAAACAAATATCGAGAAGCTCAAACGTCGTCCTTGACGTCGCAATCATATTATTCTTATCCGAGCATGAGCGAAACAACTCACCAAAACTCGGATGTCATATCAAACATATAGAAGGTGTAGTGGAATCTCGAATGTGATCCATCCATTTCTGAATGACCACCGACAAATGTCTCCCACGTGGGAGCTCCATCCACCCACGCCTAGGTGAAGTCGGAAGGGCGAGCATCACAGCTCTAAGCACATACCCTTTACCATTTCGCAAAGGTCCATAATATCCCACAGCGGGACCCCACATAGCGGGTAATAAGCACATACCCTTTACCATTTCGCAAAGGTCCGACAATCCCACACACCGTAGTACAAGAGGGCGCTTTAACAATAAGTAGCATATGTCGGAAACACACGCGGAACAACAAAACGTGCATGTGTCTTTTCGAGATAATTCGAAACAAAGAACAAATCTCTCACAAATATATTCAGTTTTGGAATGAAATGAAAACAAGAATGTACAGGGATTCCAAGCAATCATATTTAGCTCAATTCCAATAGGAAAGTTAGACGAATTCAAATATCCAAAGGAATAGAACAAAATACGCGAAATCGACCAAAGCTCGATTTCGGACAGATTTCTAGTGGCACAGCAAACAAATATTTCAGAATATCAATTATGCTCCAATACCCATAAGAAAGTTATGGTCGAACCCTTTATCAATCTATATTTTGATGGAACAAATTTCGTATGAAACAGGGTTCCCAACATGGAGTTACTTTTGATTTGGTAACCCAAGGGCAAAAACACAATCACTGTTTTGCAGAATTTATAGGGTCGGATTCAACAGATAATAGGGTAGGCAATTGAATTCCAAAATTTTCAAACTATATGTCAAAAGAAAGATTTTCAAGTCTAGTTTCAAATAAAATCAGTTTGGTACAAATCAGAATTTTTAACAGAGAGTTATAGGCATTTTAGTATTGACAGGTCAGAAATCTTGAACCCTGTTTTACAGCGTCTATAGGCTCATTTGAAACAGATGTTTGGGTAAGTATTCGGTGTCCAAAATCTACAAAATCAGTGTCAAAAGAAAGATATATCAGTCTAGATTCATATAAAATAAGTTTAATCTAAATCCAAAATCAGTACAATAATCTACAGCCGGAACAAGGCAGAAGGGTCAGGACTTTGATAATTTTCCAGATTCAAATCTTATAAGCAACAAGAGAGATTTCAGCTTTGCAGGTCTTGAATTCAGCAATTAATTTTGGAAAGTAAGGCAAAACAGCAAGGATAAAGTATCAGAAGGTAAAAAAATTAGGATAGAACACTTGCCTTTGATAATTTTGACCCTAAGTGAAAAGATTTGAGCAAGAACCCTTAAAGCCCCAAATCTTCTTCTTCTTCTTCTTCTTTCTTTCTTTCTTTTTTTTTTCTTGAACAGATCACCCACGTAGCTGCCTTCTCTGCTTCCTTAAGAATGAAGGCAGAGAGGCTTAAACGGTGGAATTTGTCATTTTGTATATTTTGCAGTTTAGTCCTTGTATTTAGTACATTTACGATTAGGTCCTCAGGGTTTACATATAGGTCCTCAGATTTTTTTTTTTTTTTGTTTTGAACAGATTACCCAAATCTTACAAATAAGTACTTCTGATTCATACTCTATTTCCTTTGTCAATTTAAAATGAATGCTTACATTATCACCAGAAATTTATACGAAAATTCGGAAATGAGGGGTGTTACAATAGCAGCCGAAGCCACACTGAGACGAATTAGTGAGGAATGGTGTGCCGCACCTTTGCACGACTCCATCCGGATGGGCAGCAATCGACCGCTCCGTCTGGACAGACAACAACCGACGTACGAATTGATCATGCCTGACGTGTCGCTGGAGGTAAGGTCGAGGGTATGACCGACCACCCACCTGTTATATATAAAACCTCCACTTGAGGATAGGAAGGGAGGACTAGAACTCATCTAATATATTTGAATCGATCCAACTCAGAGTACTAACTTAAGTGTCGGAGGGGTCACGTCGGGCGCCCCAACCCCGACGAGACCTCCGTGCAGGACTCTCGTCATGGAGCTAAGCGAAGAGGAGCCTGAGCTACCGACCCGAGGTAGAGATTCCTAAGATGTAGAACCAACCCGAGCCGGACGCCCTATTCCTGACCAACATTGATGAGTTTACACACACGAAAGAAATCGAGCCATGCTGATCCCCCGACTACGACATCGAATACCACAACGGATGCTATAGAAATTATATGGAGGCTGATGTTAATGCTTATAGAGCTGATGATAATATAAAATACGGGAATCTAAAGAGTGTGCTGTAACTTACTATTTTGTGCAGTTGTGACTAGAAGTAACAAAAATATTATGGTAATCCTGCATGGATACCAAGAACGGCTTTGGCCCGTGCATCCGTATGGTCAATCAACTTGGCTTGTGGGAGAGTAGTGTAGTAGCAAGAACTTCTGGTTAGGGATGACATCACCTGAGAGATAGATGACAGAGGCAGTTCTTGCCATTTGATTCTTAAGCACGGTTTTAGAAGACTGCACCATACTTTTGCTTTTGGCAAAACAAGCAATAAGGACACATCACCAGAAAAATAATATTAATCAAAAGAATCACCAACTTCCAAGAGTTTGTAGCTATTAGCATGGAATGGAAAAGACAAGAAAGGGTTTGGGGTTTCGACCAACATGTGGAGTGTCAGCAAGCCACTTGGACAAAATGATGGTGTCTTTCTTCCATCTGCATGGTTCATGGCAGAAAGAGGCGACTTCCACTAGTTTTGAGTACTTTCTTTTAAGTAATTTTTTATTTGTTTTATATGTCATCTACTACTATTATTTTTATATGCTGATATATGTATCAATAAATTATACACACACACATAAGGAATTTGTTTGTTGCATTGCCATATTCATAATTTGCAAAAAAAAGATAATGTGGGATACTCAGTCTTATTTAAAATTTTAACAAGAAGCATAATTCAGTACATCAACTATTTCATATGTAATCAAGTTCTGCGAATCTTCCGCATTTAACAAAGCATTTTAGAAGGACCCTTGCAGGCGGAGGAGATATGGCTCCCTTGTTAACTTATTTTTAACATGATGCATATGTGGTGGCGATTACCACCATCTGATACCACAAATGAACATCTGATACCACAAATGATGCATATGAATTTGCACCGTAGACCTTTCGTAGAAGACTCTCTTAAGTAACAAAATTAAGGCTTCTAATATTGAATTAATGATATGTCACATCTAGAGTTTACGTCATATTGTCGCAAACTTAATTGATTTTGTCTAAGTCATATGACACCCTTGCGTATTCTTTGAAAATGTCAACTTCCCTACCTCCTATGTTCCCTTACGACCTACAAAAAAAGAAAACGAGTCAGAGAAAATATTTCACTCAGGATCCACAATCATTTCAATAAACACTTTATAGTCAATACAAATTATAACCATGAACTTCATAAGCTCTAAACTATCGTACAAAGGGTTATGATCCATTATAAATCAAAATCCTCAAAATGCCTATATGACATAATTCTTATTTATAAGTAAAAAATGACTACAAAAGCTAATCAGGCTAGGGCTGCCAAACTTACCGCTAGCCTTCTATATGTTGTACAAAGAATGAATAAAATCTAAAAGATACGGACATACATAAGCATTACATAGGACACCATGTTATCTTTGTCTATGACATTCTTTCCCAGTTATTCCTTCAACGTTCTCATCAAAGCCATTGCAAACATTGCATCTCTTCGTCTTTGCTGAGTCTTTAATCTTCTGCTCTAACTGCAACCCTCCTCTTAGCTCTTAACTGCTCTCCCCTATTGTTGTTGAGTAGTTGAACTTTGATGTGGTATGCCATTTTAACTTGTTAATGATTGATTTTGGTGTGAGATCGACTGAGTTGTATTTCCTTATTGATTCCTGCAAATCCTTTTAATAAAGAAAAAGACCTTCCTTATTATGTGCTAATCTCTCAAACATCTCATGCTACTTAAACTAGATGGATACTTATTGGAGCTTTAATGAGCATCGTGATAGAACCCTAAAAGTTTCTATCGATACTATAATATCAATTGATAGAACCCCAAAGGATTCTATCGATGCTCTGATACCAAAATAATAGAACCCTAGGGTTCTATTATAGAGGAAGAAGGTGAAAAAAGGGGTATAATCGATCTTTTCGAGGGGATCAAGCCTCCTAGATCACTTTTAGGGGATCTGCCTCATAAGGTTTTGCCTTTTGTCTAAAACGAAGACTGTATCATTCATTGATTGCTTCATAAGAAAGTTTATATCATTATTTATAAGGCTCTGCCAAGAGTCCCTCGAGGCTTAGACTCAGAGTCCCACTAAACTTGGACTCTTAACTAATTGATAGAAATCAAATAAACTCCCAATTGAAACTAATAACTGACTCCACCTTAACTAAAGATAATAACCAATTCCAACCAACTCATAACTGACTTGATTGGGTTCACCCGACCTATAATTTAACTTCGACTGAATAGACCAACATTACTTAGCTTAAATTAACTGGGAACTAATGGACCCAACCTAGCTAGACCCCTAATAAACCCATCCTCTTTAAATCAGCCTTGTCCTTAAGGCTGAGCAACATCGAATTTCGGGAGCACTTCGGTCCATGAATATTTATCACACATCATAATCCTTTGATCAATCAAATATGATCTCCACTTGGTGTAAGCAATGGGTCGATCTTCTGGTGCAGTAATCATTGTAATCTTCTAAGGACCCCTTTTTATCTAATGGCTAGTGGTGGTACCATTTCTTCCTTTGAGGATCGTCACTTTGAAGTCTTCCTGGGGTATCAAAAAGTAATTGACAAGTAGTTGTTTTACCTTTGAGCACATATTATTACAAATTATGATTCATCTAATAGCAATCTTGTCTTTGAATTTGGCATAGCCTTTGTGATCGGACTCAATATTATAAATTTTTGATTCCTCCTTAGCTGGTTCAATCATCAGAAGTTTGTCATAGCCTTTATCATTTGACTTCACACTGTTAGTTTTTTATTCCTCTTTAGTTGGTTCGATCGTCAGAAGCTGCTCTTGTTTGCGATTATCTCTGTTGACCACTTTGAAGTCCCCTTTTGTTGAATTTTCCTGTCTATAGAAGCTTTTGTTTCAGTGAGTATCCATATTGATTTTTCCTTCATGCACGCTAGCGAATGATACGACTGCTATCATGGTGCGGGGATGGTGAGCTTTAATGTTATGACTCTAGCTAGGGGAGTCCTAATTTAATTTCATGGAAGAGGGCAATCATATAAAATCTAAGGGGCATTCATGTAAATCCTATCTAGCCGACCCTTATTAAGGAAAGTAAGGAGACCAGCTCCGTTAGGATTAGTTGAGGAAGATATTTGAGAGGAGAGTAAGATGTATGTTACCTTAATTAACCATCCCTTATCCTAGTTAAAGAGGGGTTGGTTGAGGAGGGGTCAGATTAGAATAGGATTAAGAAATAATAAAGCAACAGCCACCCCTAGATGGACCGGTTGGTGGTTGGACTTAGAGTTACATTAGGAGTTGGTTAAGGCTAGAAGTCTTGAAGTAGGAGTCATCTTAGGAATTAGGGATTGAAGGCCTATAAATAGCCTTATAATCATCAACTTTATATCATGAATAGATCAATCTTTCTTTAGTCAATGGCTTGAGTACCAAGGAGGGATGAACCCCTATAGAGTTCCAAGGAGGTCGATCCCCTATAGAGATCACCCCAAGCTTAGAATCCGCAAGGGTTCTAACACTTGATATCAAAGTAGTAGTCTTGGCATCTCGCTGCCCTTCCACAACTATCCATCAGCCCCCACAACCATCCAAAGCAATTCCCACAATTGCTAGAAGATTATCACCAAACTCTGCCATGATCTCCATTATTGCAGATTATCCTTTAATCTTCCCGTAAATTACAATAGGTTCTGGTTTTCTACCTTACTGCTACTGTAATTTAGTTACATTTAATCTGAAAACCCAAAAAAATATTCCCAGATTGCTGCATAAACTTTTTGATGCAAAGTTTATATCTTTACGACAAAAGTTATGCCGCAGAATTTCAGCCGCACACTCCTTACTATTTGATTTGCTGTTGCATTTTTACTAACCAAATTTCTACAAAATTTATACCACAGCTTTATAACTTTCTATCTTTAGATCTCCCTTTAGTTTTGTTGAATAATCATCAAGATAACCTACTCATCTTTTATGTCCAAGCTACTACAGTTTAGATATAAAAATCAGCTACAATACCTTCCCGTGATCTTTGATTTTGCCGAACCTTTTGCTGCCATTTTCTTCCATTAATTTTTTATCGGTATTATCTTTCCTTGCCAGTAGATTCACTTTAAGTTTTACTCAAATCCTTATTTTGAACTGCTAGAAAAAAATATCGTCTACACTGCTGAAATCTTTCGATAAAAAAATTTAACTGTAGTACCTTCTCATATTCCTTGATCTTGCTAAAACTTTTGCCACTGATTTTTTCCACAAATTTTTTGATAGTATTATCTTTCCCTTACTAGTAGATTTTCATTGAGTTTTACTCGATTCCTTATTATGCACTACTATAAAAAAATTTGACTATACTGCTAAAATCTTTCACCGAAAAAATTCTACAGCAACACCTTCTCGTAATCTTTGATTTTGCCAAGCCTTTGCTATCATTTCCTTCTACAAAATTTATAATGATATTATGTCTTCCTTTCCAGTAGATTCCCTTTGAATTTTCATTGAGAATTTTTGAAAAAAATTATGTCTTCACTATTAGAATTTTTTTGATGAAAAAACTACTGCTGCACCTTTGTCTTTCTTCTTCTCCTTAACCCACCGAAACTCAACTAACTTGCTATGACCACCCAAGATGTTTTTAGGGCATCCCTTTAGCCTTAAGATGTAACCCTTATAACCTATTTTCCTTACCCTAACAGCACCCAAAACTGTAATCCAAAATAGTGACTATCGTAGCCTATCGATGTAGAATTCTGCAGCACTACCTTTCGGTGTTTTTTACCATGCCCATATATGATCTTTACCAAAATTTTGCTGCCACCTATGTCATCTTTAGGACACCACTATAGCCTTAAGATACAGCCATCATAGTCTCTTTTTAATTTCCATAGCCAATCTAAACTGTAGCCCAAATAATGATCTTCCACAGCCATCGAACCTTCCACTGATCCTTATCTTTCGCAGCCACTGAACCTTGCCAAATCAGTTGCTACCCCCTACAGCAACCCTTAACCTTCCTTTCTAACCTTAAACCACTATCATAAAAATCCTTTGCAACCTCCGCAACACTCTCAAACTATAGCACCAACAGTAACCTAAACCGTAAGCTATCAACCCTAAACCACAACCTTGATCCGTCACACTTTTGGCCACCAATCCATACCTAATCAATTGCTGCTATCAACAGTAACCTTAAGCCACCCTTCTAACCCTAAACCTGTATCATCGAAACCCCCTTACAACCTCTATAATAGCCCCAAATGGCAACATCAACAACACCCTTTTTATCGAAAATTTTTGTTGTACTAGCTTAGGTACTACTTGTTGCATCCACACCCAATTCTTACCAAATCCGTTGTTGTCATCAATAGCAATCCTAACCTATTCCTTTAACCTTAAACCTTAGCTGTTATACCCCCTATATGACCCCTATAGTAGCTCTAAATCATAGCCCTAACATCAACCAAAAATAGTAACCTTTCAGTCCTAAACCGTGGTCATCTGCCCTTGATCCACCACCTCTTTCGACCATCAAGCCACCCAACCATTTCATATCACTGACTCAACAATAGGAGAAGGATATTGACATCTCAAATCTGGAGACACACACAATGGCATCTCAAGGTTCAATCGATGCCAAGATAGATTGCATGCCTTATTCACCGAATTCGAATTGGGCTGATCTCTGAGCCCAACAAAATTCTAGCAAAGTGTAAATTTAGAGATACCTCTTAAAAAGAAAGTATGAGCCACTGATATGAGGTAGTCATGCATGAGGGTAAACTTCCCTCGATGGGAAGAAGGAGACCCAATGGGATGGATTTTGCGTGCTGAATGTTACTTCCGTTATCACCAAGCATCGGAGGATTCCATGGTGGACACCACTATCATCCACCTTGAAGGAGATACTATATGATGGTACAATTGGCTTGAATACAGCCATGGGGCTCCAACATGGATATAATTCAAGTACACACTACTGAACCACTTTAGGCTGACCAAGTACGAGAATATCAATGAACAGCTTGCCAAGATCCGACAAACCTCCACGATCCAAGAATACCAAACCAGGTTTGAGGAATTATCTTACTTTTCTTGTGATTAGTCTGACAGATAATTATTATGGATGTTCATCGAATGACTTAAGATAGAAATTAAAGGAGAAGTTAAAGCACGACAACCCCCCACCGTGAAGGCTGCGCAATCACCTTTCGTATGAATACAGGAGGAACAGTTGAACCAAGATGCTTGAAGGATGAGAATTACTCTTATACTAGCAACATATAAACCTTCAGCACCACCCTACTCCTAGTCGTGCTTCGCTGCCAAAGAAATTAACAAGAGAAGAACTTCATGATAGATCGGCAAAGGGCCTTTGTTGGTATTGCAATGAACTTTGAAGCTGCAACCATCACTGCAAAAAAGGAAAGCTTTCCATGATAGAACCTATAGAAGAATATGAAGAAGACAACCTTAAACATGAGGAGGAGAACACGAAGGAGGACCCGCAGTCGGCCGATTGCATGACTCACACTCTAGTTAGCCATGTAAACCCGCAAATAATGAAAGATGAAGAATCTCTTAAGCAATAGTTGGTCACCATCCTCATCAAGACCAGGAACCCTAATGACCTTATGAATGGCAAAGTAAAGCAGGTGACCTTACACGGGAAATGTGGGAGCGAAGAAAAAACACAACGCTTAGAGAAGTTTGCTACCTCCATCGAACCGAGCTGATTTCATCCTACCAGACTGCATGACCTCCGTATGCTGATCTTGCAAGAGGAACCGCCAGCACATATTTGACTCTATTGTTATCCATATCCTCAGAGTGCTGAAGCTAAAAGGACTATCTAGGAGATGCATGAGACAAAGATCATTCGGCCACGACCTTCCCTTGCAATGACACTTTATCTTCAAAAGCTTTGTCTCTTTATTTGCAGGGATAAGATCTTCCTGAAGTGCCACATCCAATTGAACCAACTATGACTTTTGATGCAACACTTCTAGATCTCGGATTATTTCCACTACCTCTCCCAATGTTTGAAGTCTTCCCTATTGACAATCGTAAGAAGATCAGGTCCCTCTAGCAACAGTACCAGCATGGAATCTATGATTGGATGGAGATCAAAATTTTAAAAGAACAAGAGGAAGGCATCCACATGTCCACCATCTATAGGGCCTCCACAGCCACGATACCATATATATCAGTCTTAGCATTACCAAATCGAAATGAGGTGTTTGAAATTGGAGTAGACAAAACAGGAGTTGAGATCGACACCACCCTCTTGCAAGCTGGCCGACACCTAATCCACACTAAGGCTCTCCATACAATTCATATGATGCTTCTAATATATAAAGGAATACTAATTACTACTAAATTTGAAGTCTGGCATGATACAGGTCAGCAATACAATAGAGAGATAAAAACATGTTCGGTAAAATTATAGCTCCTACCCTCCTCGGACTCAGAATGGGCTCACACCACTAGGAACCTTATCAAAGGGCAATAATTATTTCAAAAGAAGGCTCAGTTACTATTTACGAACAACCAAGTTGCAATATATGCAAGAAAGAAACAACCTCCTGACAAATACTAGAGCAGAAGAAAGTTTGCTGTTGAAGATCGAGTTTTCCTTTATCTCCAGCCCTACCAACAGAAAATTTGAGCCTCAAGGAAGTGGTCCCCCTGTTACTTTGGCCTTTACAAAATTGGGGATCATAATGGAGTCGTACTTATGGATCAGATCAGTACATCAATTTAAAAATATAATTGATCCTCCAAGTATTTCACCACGAATGGAAGTTTAGAAAGGATGACTCAACCTAGATCCATCCACTTGACATCCTAACTAATGAAGAGGTTTAAGTTCAGTTGATGATCGTATGAGATCGTAAGATCGTGATGCACTATCATCCAAATACTACTACCCCTGATTGTCATAGACAACAATGTAAACAAGGTGTTTGATGAAATACTCATGTTTGTCTATGTCCTTTGGTTTGTGTACAGACCTTGTACAGCAAGTAGCAGGCTTGCAATAGGCTTAGCAGCCCTAGTTGGTTTGCTTTGTGGCTGATTTTAGCTTATAAATACGATTGTGTCTTGTAAGCACTTGTGGGGACTTCGATCTGTAATGGATCATTATCCTTTGTGTGCAACCTTTCTGAGTTTGCAATGTTCATGGGTGTAATTTGTATATAAGCCTAGAGGCAGGGCTAAGCTCATAAGCAAGAATACAAGTAAGTAGCTGAGGAAACAGAGACAGGAAAGTAAGATATTTAGATGGTAAGGATAGCAGACCGAGACAAGGTAGTTAGAGGGAGTTTTCGTGGTGTTGGACTCAAACCTGTGAGCTCCGGGATTCAAATCACAAGCACAAGGATGGAGCCTAGCGCAATAAGCAAATGATGATGTAGGTAGTTAGATAGTGGATTAGCAGAACGGGAGGTGAGGAGAGGGCAGGCTGAGATACATGAGTTTGAAGAGTGAAAACAATGAGTAAGTGGATCCACAATTCAGCTAATGGGCAAGGAAGGCGCGAGTCAAAGCCTAGGAGTTTCGGGGACAACTAACAGTAAGAGTAAAATGAGTAGTAGAGTGAAAGGTGGGACAGACTTCTAGTTGAAGGAAATGCTAATAGTTGAAAGAAATGATGTTAGTAGGTGTAAGTCCTATGGTGATCTAAAGAATTCAAAGCACGAGTAGCAGCTTGGGAGCTCAGGAGCAAGGCGTGTTATCAATGTGTCAGTCTGTGATAGTTCCATTCTCTTATCTACTTACTATTCTTAGCCCTAGTCGTCTATTGTTATTAGTCTACTCACCACGTTTAGTTCTGTGTTGCACCTATGAGGGCTTAGACTTTCCTTGTATTTCTCTATGTCACATGACAACAATGAAAAGAAAACAATCACTAGTGTAGTGCCCAAGCAAACCCCTCAAGGAGGAAATCCACTTAGTACAAATTAGACTGAAAACAAACACCCGGAATCACAAACGACTAACGACTCGACTTATCTTAAGGGCACCATACCATCTTAATCTTATTCTTTTTCTAGTGTACTCATATTTCTTTTCTTTTCTCATATGGTATAGCGTAAGCAATTGTTTTTTAATTTAAACTAGTGATTGATAACAAGAATACAGAAATCCAATAATGAACCTGAGTCTTGCTTTGCCATCTTTTTAGGCTTAACACCTACTGACTAAGTCTCTCTTTCCTGCTTCTCTTTCTGAAACTAGGTCAGGTCTGCGGGTCTTACTAGGCTTCTGCGCTTACCGACATGCTCACGTTGCCCCCTCAAAGCACCCACAGGGATTGAGTCTGATAATCACCTCTTGAACTCTTATTGGCCGCACTTGCATTATGCATCTCACCTTCGATTCCACCACCCCCGAACACATGTATTTGTCCCTGGCATTCCTTTGTTTTAGTTGAACTAGGCAAGCAATTACTACTATAAGAATATCACTACCGTCGAGAAAAACCTAGCTCGGAAGTCCACCACTATCTCCAAGAATGAAAACGAAGCCAAAGAGTTAGACTCGTGCTGATGGGAATGAGACCAATAGGGGCAAGAATGCACCGTAGGGCTAACAAACAACGGCCCGCTGCTGACTAAACCTCCTATCTTGGATCCTTTCACTCAATACTTTGGTTCTTTAGCTCCTGATCCCATATCTGTAGTTGTCCCCGCCCATGGGTTCCCATGTCTATTGTTAGTAATAGTAAGAAGGATCGAGCATACCATAACCAAAAGAAACGAGCGCAGCGGCCCGAGCTCCAACTATAGAATCAAGTACCAACCAATAGGGAATCCAAGACGAATGTGAAGGAAACCTTTTGCCAATTATGCGTATCAATCTATAATCTTCTTTCTTCTAGTAGGAGCCAACCTTTATTCAACAGTAGTCCAAGCCAAGCCCTACTTGTATTCCATTAATGTTTTATCATTATAATATTGATATGATAACAAAAATAAGTAAATGGATAAGTGGATTGTATTAATCCAGCCTAATGCCTTAAAAGCAGTGGAGCGGGCACGAAAATCATACTAGTAGTCGGGGTTGGTCAAGAAGTATTAAAGTATAATAGCTAGTAGCTGAAGAGTGCACGGTGGGAGCGACAGGTTTCAACTAACGCAAGGTTCTAGTAGAGTCAAGGGGTATATAGATGGAGTTTCTCGGGCAAGTAATACTGCTAGTTGTTGGTAATAGGCTACACTTTTCTTTATGGGCATTGCAGGCCTAATTCAAGCATGGAAGGCATACATTACAGAGTTCCAGAAGCGAGTCAAGGACTCTAAGGGATAGGTAAAAGAATGCAAAAGAGCAAGTCGCAGAACAAGATGGGGCGCTAGTAGATACTATTGTTAGCGGGAGTAGACTTCGGGCTAGGCTGTTGGCGAGAGCACTAAGGCTTTGGTTTACCAAGTTCTATTCTTATTAATAGTATTCATATTCTTTATTGTGCCCCCCTGGGTTCTTTCTTAGAAGTAGTCATTGGCTTCTCCAGTTGTGAGCTATATCCTTGTTATCCGTAGCTCAATGCCCCAGAAAGAGTGCAAAAGAGTGGGAAAAAGCGGGAAAAGCTAAAAAGAGTGTAGTTAGAAGAGTGGGAAAGAGTGGAGCGGTGCTAGCCGCGCAACGTTAGCAGTTGCTTGGCGTTACGCGGCAGGAGTAAAAGTGAAAAGATAAATCTTTTTTACCTTGCTATTAGCTAAAATGCCTTGGTTGGCTATCAAAAAACACGGGAAAACGTGAATTTATAATTTCAAATGGCCAAGCTATGAAGGAAAACTAGTTTGCAACCAAAAAACACGGTAAAACGAAAAAAGTAAGTCTGTTTCAGATCATCTATCAAGGGAAATGACTTTGCAACCAAAAAACATGGGGCTAAGTAGACAAGTAACTTCTAATGTTACGCGTCAATCGTTACGCGACAGGAGTTCTCGCAAATAACTTTGACTCCGCCTATCCTAGTAACTCTTTTCCAACAAATCGGAATTATATATATTTGCATATAGTAAGTAGTCTTTCAAACCTACATTCGAATTTCATTATGATTATTATGTTATTATATAGTATGATTATTATGATTATAGTATGATTACTTCTATTCTATTAGCTACAAGTAGTAAAAAATAATAGAAATACGCCGATGCGTAACACATGTAATTTCAATACATAAAATAACCATTGATAAGAGAAGAGAATTGATGAATTAAATAAATAAGAGAAGAGAATGAATTGTTTAACTCTCTTTCGCTACACTCTTTTCTTTTCCGCTCCACTCTTTTCTTTTTAGCGTAACTCTTTTCTTTTCCGCTCCACACTGTTTTCACTGTTTTCTTAGATAAAATTGTTGAATAGAATGAGAAACAACTGCTGAGGTAAAGTATAAAGGTAAGGGTAGGTTTCAGGTCACAACTAGAACATTTAGCCCGAACTTCCGGCATTTCAAGCACAACTACACAACTAATGGAATACTGTAATGAAACACCTACCTAGCACTGTCGGCTCCGCCTAACCTTACCACGCTTGTTTGCTTTTGTTCACTTACTTTAATAATTTGACTCACTTCACATCTATTATATAAGTATGTAAACCCAACTAACTCTAACTTGACTGCTTACTCACTTACTGCTTATTGAATATGATATTGTTTCTTTCAACGTTACTTTATACTTTCTTTCTATCCTGGCTTTTAAGTACTTTTGTTGCACTTGTACCATGGCTTTCAAGTATATTTTCTCATATGGCACTGTTGCTTATTCAAAACCATTTCACTGGCATAACAACCAATATAATAGCGTAACCAGACTCACAACTACAACTTAGTTAGAATAGACGCATAATAAGAATGAATGGCGGCAACCTCACCCTAGATAAGAGTACTATCTTCTTTCCTTCCCTTGCTCTTGCGTGTACCGTTGCTTCTTCCCTTTTGCTTATTGGGTGACCCTTTTATACTAAACTTGTAACATCTCTTGCAATTGTTTACTACTTTACTTGGAGCTACGTGGGCCTTAGCCTTAGCATAAGAGTACTAAATTGTTGTCTGTTGCTTTAGTCTGTTATAGTACTTTAACCAACAATAAAATCAGAATGCCATAAAGGAGCCTTAGAATCCAAAGTAAGCAACCACAGAACAGGAGTATGGATTTGAAGAACCAGAGGCAGACTTGTTAGCAACCGGGCCGAGTTAAAAGCTTGGATTGGATTCCGTATTACTACCCATTGTTGAGAGCGCAGTACCACCCATACAGATCTATTCTTAGACTGGTGAGTGGCAGACTGACCTCGCAACCCTAGCAAGCCAGCCAGACTATGGATTGAATAAATGACAAATATATTATAATGGAATAAGGCATTGAAGAATCAATAAGTAAACTAATAATTAGAAGAAAGAAAAGAGTAAGCGCCCTAACAGTAAGTACATGAATGAGAGTAAGGCGGGGTTGTAAGGCGGGACAGCTTGTTAGTAGCAATCCTAGGTAGCAAAGTAAATATCCGGATCAAGACGAGATTTTATGGTCGAATCCAAGATATGAGAGGTAACATGATAGACAAGAAGTAGTATCCGGGTTAGTAAAGTCAGTCTTCTGGGCTAGAGTACTCGTTTCAAAGCAAGCAATGGAAGCTAGGGCGTAGGTGGGATTGAGTTCCCCTTATTGTATAGTTGAGAGCCGGGTAACAGTAGTTTCTTTCTGTATTCTAAGATCGAACATGAGAAGCACTGGTTTAGTTGTATTATGATATTTAGCTAGTTAAGTCCCTTAGCGGATGCACTAGATCGTACCATGTTCTTTTAGCACCGAGTTTTATTCGCTGAGTTCGAATCTGTTACTGCTGAGTTTTCTTCTAATAGGAGTATAGTTCGATTCTGATTAGTGAGCTGCTCGAGGCTTAGATTCAGTAGTGGCACAGAGCGATAGAAGTTATAGTAAGAATAGGAAGCAGAAAAGATGGAATAAGATTTAGATTATTAAGTAGTGGCGCAGGGTACTAGCTTGGTGACCCTACCACACCAGCAAGAATAAGAGTAAGTCGTGGGAAACTTCTAGAGGGGGCTGATCGACAGGGGACAAAGGATGAGATTAAGATAAGGAATATGAGGAAATAAGGTTCGAATCCATTAGTTTCAGAAGTAACGGAGGGATCTGATGCCTGTGTTTGTTGTGACATTCATGTTCAGAATTGAGTTCAATATCACCATCACCAGGTTTTCTATAAGGCTAAGCTAAGGCGGACAGGTGAGAGTCAAGATGTATGTTTTGTTTTATATGACAAATCATAATGCAAGTAATAGTTCATCCTGTAATCTAGGGGGAATGCCGGAGACAACTACAAGTCATCAGAGCAGGAAAGGTAGACGAACTTAAGAAGCTAGAAAGTCGAAGGGGGGAGGCAGGAGCCCAGGCGATAAAATAAATTAGAATAACGATCGTCCTTTTGAGACAAAAAAGAGAACAATGGGTAGCTAAGTCAGTCTAATAGAATCATTGGTAGCTCCAAGTAAGTATGTTTCGGGTCACCTCGCATCACAGAAAGAGTAATATAGTAGGCCCGCTCCGATTAGTAGTCGAGGCCTCCGAGTCATATGAGTAGCCAGAAGAGAGGTAGGTTGATAAGCGGAGAGTAAGGTTTGAGGGCAATGTTGGAAGGATCAAAGTCAAGCGAAAAGACTTCCAAATGGGAATGGTAGTTGAGGTAAAGCAAGATCTGTGGGTAGTAAAGGAAGTCCTATTTCTAAGTTCCTCCGGACTGCCGCTATTCATTAGCACTCGGGCATAACTACCAATAAATAAAGTGATATTTCTTATGGCAGCTGTGGTTGTAGCAGTGACTTGGATGTTGGCATTGCTTAAAGTCGAGTAGTTAGTCGTGGAAGAGGGGCGAGGAAGGGTAGCTTTGAGATCCACAACTACGCTATAGAATTTGAGTTAAGGGAAACAAACTGACGCAGCAGGGTAATTCTAATGGGAATGTAGTTGAGACAGCCTATTAGCTAGTAAATGAGAAACAGGAGATATAGACTCAAGCTGTTAAAGTAAGGACGCACCTGATAGAGAGGTTAGTAAGAATAGGAGTTGAGGCAGTGAGACTTAAAGACAGGATAGCTAAAACCAAACCAAGGCTGGGTAGGTGGGTAGGCGGGTAGTCCGTTGCCGCTACGCTCTTTCCCACTCTTTTGGGCGAGCTCAATTCGATGCTACTTCCGTGGCTTATAGCTCGTATAAAGGACAGGTATACTTACTTGCTCACTGAATTCTTTATTGATGGATTGAACTATTTGACTTATTCATTAACTCTATTCTGACTTTTGACAGTGCTCGTGCTATTCTTATAAGTAAGATAGATAGTTTCGTATGGCACACCACTACCCTATGGATTGAAACCCTAGTCCATTCAAAGTAAGAGTTGTTCCTAGCCAGGGTATTTATTTGTATGTCGATATTCCGGATTCTTCTTCTCCTAACCTATAGTGAACGTATCTACTTGCTTTACTGTATTATGAGTTATCATCTGTATTATGAGTTATCATCTTAGAAGCACTAGAGTTGTGCTACAGAATTTCTGTAAGGTGAATCAGGCTTCAAACTTGTGGTTAACGAATGACAGCGAGGAAGGACATCAAATAAGTCAGCAGTGGTGGGCTCTACAAAAGGCAGGCTTAAAAGCAATAAGGCAAGTCCGCGATAGCTCTATTACGAAAAGCACTAGGCCGATTCTTTTGATGTAGCAGTGTCATTCAAATAGTATAGTAAGTTGGAGAATTCGATAAAGCGAAGAGGACTTAAGACATGAAGGGTAGTCTTGGAAGCTAATAAGTTATAGGTCGGTAGCTCCAGAAGAAAGCCCGATAGGTGAAATCGGGTGCCAAAGGCAGAAGTCAAAGAATGGAACTAGGGCCGGTCGGAATCAAACCACTCACTAAAAGAATGGAACGGTAGGGGCGTGGATTCGCCCTTGGGTAAAGATACCCGATATAGCAAAGGATACCGAGCATAGTCAATTGAACTTAGTAGAAGCGATCGTGTCCTGGCGATACGAGCTCTAATACTCATAGTAGTAGTAGTAGTAGGTACGATACATGGGATATAGATTAATCAAGTATTAGAACATAGAATCAACCTAGGAATAAGGAGTTGAGCCACGCCAATAGGACTTTCTCGCTGAACTCGATTCTGTAGCTTGAGATCTTGGCTTTCACCCCTGTGCTTGCCTTAACTCTTCCATTACTGCCTCTTAGCCTTGTTTAAGGCATACCTTTCCTGCCTATAGGTCTGACTTTGTTTGCTTTTCTTTTACTCCGATATACAAGTGACCTAACGACTTGTTCTTATAACTGGGGTAGGGATCCGACCAGAACTTGGAATAGAGAATCGAGCCCGAGCTACCCAATACCTTAAATAAAACCAAGCGACATAAAACGAACAATAAGAAGAGCCAACCACACAACTCAGGCTCTTTCACTGCCCCGACACGCCTCAAAGTTGTACTTCTATTCCTTAACTTACTTCTTTCGTTCTCAATACCATGTCCCATCTTCCATCTCATACACAATAAGCTACCCTCTCCTTCTGTCGAGCTTAAGTTGGCTAACAATCAATTACATAGACCCTTCTTAAGAGCCTCAGATTATAAAGCACGCTGCCCTCTCCTTCTTAAGAGCCTCAGATTATAAAGCACGCTGCCCTCGATTCTGACTGTCCTTGTTTGCAAACCTATACTAAGTTGGTCAGTCCGCCCTTCTCTTCTTTGGTTCTATACCACTGGGGACATATAACCAGTTGCATTCAAAATAATCTCTTTAGTAAGGGAATCAGATTGAGCTACAGTATGGGCAGGCCAACGCTCAAAGTAGAGTATCATATAATATAATCTCAGAGAATGCTGGAACAATCAATTTAATTAAGTGAACAATCAAATAAAGTGAAGCACCAGCCTCTTCTCTTAGAGCATCAAAGCATAGGATAAAAGTGGAATATGGATGGCCATGGAATATCAAGAGAATAGTTGCAGCTAAGAGGCGCCCGGCCCCGCCCGACAAGAATAAGTTTAGTTTGAGCACAGAAGTAGCAAGTCAAGCTCTAAGATCTTAAGCTGCGGCGCCAGGTAGAGTTTCGTTTGTAAAGTACAGTTTAGGGGCATACGAGACTATTGGCAAGGAAGCAAGGTGCACTTCATTCAGTAGAATAACCAGTGATAGTGCAGCTCCTGTTGTTGACGACTCGGGATGTTCGACAGAATCCAATTTGGAATGTGAGGGAAGGGCTTATAAGCGGTGTAGTCAAAGTCGTCCAATTGAAGCGCGGTGTGCTCAATAATATCTTTAATAAGCAAAGCAAGTGCAAGGGCAGCGTTAGCTGCTTAAGGAAGATCTAATTGCAGTCTTTGATGTCCTTGTTTCGCCTAGACTTGCTCCTGACTCAACAAATACAAGATTTTATCTTCTCTTGTTTGATCATATATGAGAGTAAAGAAAATTACCCTTTATGTATATCTAATTTGATTGCGAACTTTCGAACTGATCCAGATCTTTCATTGGGAGTGAAGTTTCCTCTCCTGTTCGGATTCTGTTACTCTATACAATGTCAGTGGACGCTGTTAGATTCCACAAATTCTGTCAATTGCCAATTCCTTACGCGTAGATAAATCCTCTTTCTTCCTCAATAATGAGCCTGTATCTATACTAAATCAACAAACTTAATGGCGAACTCCCCTTGAAGTGCAGAGGAAAACTGGCATTGCTGCTTACAAGCGTAACTCTTACTTTATTTAAACTTACCCGCTTTAGTTCACGATTCTCCCGTCGCCAACACTAGAGCTATACTTCCCTAGAAACTTCCACTCTACTTTATGCAGCTTCAGATCTTTCTCCTTTTGATCTTTATACTGTTTCTTTAGATCCTACAACAGGAATAGGACATTCTTCTGCTGACCCTTACTTGAGTCTTAAGCGCTCGCTCCGGTGGGTGGGTATTCATTCTTAAACTTGGGGAGATTCCTTTCGGCTTCTATATATGGCTAAACCAGAAAATAACTTCACTTAATGAACCGCACACAACCAATTACCTCTCTTTCTAATAACGGTAGGATCTTTCTTTACTTAGTAGCGCTAAAGAAGGCATGCATTTTAGATTCTTCCCGACTTATGACCCGAAACTTTGATTCACGTTAACCACTTGATGCTGACTCTAGATTGGATTCAGATCCTGTTAATTGTTGGGGAAGGAGGAGCAAGGAAATGGTAAAACAGAATACTATGATCCAAATAACAGAAAACGCTTTCAATCAAGAATCAAGAAAGTGTATTAAACAGAGGTAAAAGAACAAGAACACTTACAAGATTATCTCCAAATGCACACACTCTATTTTCTGCACTTCTACTTCATTCACTAAGGTCCTATTTATAGGACATAATAATCACTTCCTTCATCCCATCATTAATAACTACCTCATTATCTCACCCATCATTAATAATTACCTCATTATCTCACCCATCATTAATAACTACCTCCACTAACTTATAAACTACCTCCACAACTCCTAAACATGGGCCACTACTCCTTATCATGTTAACTAACTATGTAACTACCATGAATCAATTCTCAATACTCCCCTTGATTCATAGTTACATACACCAATTTGAGACATAAAATAAACATGCTTCTGAACTGGAAGTAACTTGGTGAGAATATCTGCAACTTGTTAATCCGTGCCATAAATACTTCATGTTATGGCTCCACTTGCTACAAACTGAGTCTTATGCTTTTAGATATTTTCATCTGCATTATACTTTGTTTTGAATACCCATTTCGATCCAAAAGCTTTCTTTTCTTTCGGTTGATCCATTAGCTTCCAGGTTTCATTCTTCTTAATTGACTTAATTTTCTCTTTCATTGCTTTCCGACATTCCTCAACTGCTTCTTCAAAACTTATAGGATCTGAAATAGATAAAGCAAATGTTGAATCATAAATCTCTGTTAGTGATCTAAACCTTCCGGAGGGGTTTCATCGAGGAATCATTTGCTGAATTTGAGCTACTCGGGTGAGGTTGACGTTGAACTTGTTGGAGGATCTCACTTGATTCGATGGAGTAACTAGTTCTCACGAATTTGTGTTTCACCTTCATTGATCTCCCAATTCCAACTTGCCCTTTCATCAAATACAACATTAATAATAACTTTGCCACTTACAGGATTATATAATCGATATGCTTTGGATTGTGTAGAATATCCAATTAAGATGTATTTTTCTGATTTTTCATCAAGATTATGATGATTTTGTGAATTTTCCAAAGCATAAGCAATACAACCAAAAATTCACCAAGCTTCAAAAGGAGTTCGATTCATAACCAAAACCGATTTGGAAGATGCTTTCCTTTAAGTAAACTTCTTGCCATTTCGATTGATGATTTTACGCTACACCATTTTGCTCGTGTATATGGTGTCAACCATTTTCTTCACAAAAAGAATTAAACTCATTAGAGATAAATTCACCACATCTATCTGTCCGAAATATCTTTATGTGTCTACCACTTTGCCTTTCTACAAGTGCCTTGAATTTTTGAAAGTTATCAAATGTTTCCGATTTCAATTCCAGGAAATATATCCAACTCATGTGGCTATAATCATCAGTAAATAATAGAAAATATCGACTTCCCCCAAAAGATTTTGTATTCATAGGTCCACATAGGTCAGCATGTATTAATTCAAGACAATTAGATGCTCTCCATGCTTTTCCAACAGGAAATGATTTTTTACTTTGTTTGCCGTAAATACATCCTTCACATACATCAAGTGTATTAATTTTAGGCAATCCATAAACCATTTCTTTTCTATTTAACAACCTTAAACCTTTAATATTAAGGTGTCCATATCTTAAATGTCATAAATTTGTCTCATTCTTTTGATTTGCAACAAGGGCATGTTTCTCAATATTTGAAATATCAATTGGAAATATCTTATTTTGCGTCATGCAAATATTTGCCATAATCAAGCCAGATTTTTTATCTTTAATACTGCAGGAACCATCATCAAATATAACTGAATATCCAATATCTATCAATTGTCCAACGCTCAACAAGTTATGTGATAAGCTAGGAACGTAGAAAACATTATCAAGGTGTTTTACCTTCCCTTGATTTGTCTTCACCTCAATTGTTCCTTTTCCTTCTACTTGGATTTGCTTGCTATCTCCAAGTTTAACTTTCAACTTGTGAGTTTCATCAATATCTCTAAATATTGATCTTATACCTGACATATGATTAGAACATCCACTATCCAAAAACCAAATATTATCCGAGATATTATTAACTTGTGAATGAGTCATAAACAACTTACTATTGTCTTCATTTTCTTCCACATAGCTTGCTTGCTTTTCTCTTTTCCAGCAATCTGCCTTCATATGACCAAACTTCTTACAATAGTGACATCGAATTCTACTCTTGTAGTTGTTTTGATCATAATTTGATTGCCTTTCATCATGCCCATCAAAGTGTCCTCTTCCTCTTCCATTTCCTCTACCACGAAATCCTCCTCTGCCACGTCCTCTTCCAATTGATTTTTTGTCTTCTTTTGAAGTAGAAGACTCCCCCTTAACCTGAAATACTTTTTCTTCACCTTTTTCTAGTGACCTGTTCAACCTTTGCTTCATGTGCTTGCAAGGAACCCATTAGTTCATCAAATGAATAAGTAGATAAGTCCTTTGATTCTTCAATTGCCGCAACAAAATGATCAAATTTTAGAGTTAAACTTCTCAAAACTTTTGCAACAATTATTTGATCATGAAAATGTTCACCATAAGATTTCATTTGACTAACAATTTCAGTCACTCGAGAAAGAAAATCTTGCACTGATTCATTGCTTTTCATAAACAAAATTTCAAACTCACGGCGAAGGGTTTGAAGTTTTACCGTAATCACCCTCGATGAGCCTTGAAATTCATTTTGAAGTATCAACCAAGCTTGTCTTGAGGTTGTCGCTACTGCAATTCTTGAGAATATTGTCTCATGCACAGCTTGCTGAATGAAGAACAATGCCTTTGAGTCCTTCTTTCTATTCTCCCTCAGCCTAGTTTCTTCATCTGGATCTGCATATCCATTCTCTATCAAGTCCCAAAGATCATGAGACTTGAATAGAGTCTTCATCTTGATACTCCAAAATTCATAGGATTTGCCCGAGAAGATGGGAATAAGGGGTTGAGACATAGAATTACCATTAAAAGCCATAATGCCTAGTTCAGATTGAAACAAGGCTCTGATACCACAAATGTTGGGGAAGGAGGAGCAAGGAAATGATAAAATAGAATACTACGATCCAAATAACGGAAAACACTTTCAATCAAGAAAATGACGTAGTATTAAACAGGAGGTAAAAGAACAAGAACACTTACAAGATTATCTCCAAATGCACACACTCTATTTTCTGCACTTCTACTTCATTCACTAAGGTCCTATTTATAGGACATAATAATCACTTCCTTCATCCCATCATTAATAACTACCTCATTATCTCACCCATCATTAATAACTACCTCATTATCTCACCCATCATTAATAACTACCTCCACTAACTCATAAACTACCTCCACAACTCCTAAACATGGGCCACTACTCCTTATCATGTTAACTAACTATGTAACTATCATAAATCAATTCTCAACATTAATTCCTATTAAGTAAATTATATTAAGTAAATGAAATGAAAACAGAACTGCATACGCATCTCCCAATGCTTCCACTTTATACAGAATTGAACCTTCCTTACCTCGATACAGCCTATGCTTCATCCGTTGTTTATAATCCTGTTCTATCTTTATATTCCTGAAATTCCATATTCTCTTTCGTCGCCAACAATAATCACTCATTCACTTCAAACTTCCCTTCCCTCCCCAGCTTCAGATTCGGACCCAGATCCTTTTCATGCTTCTATACGAGAAGAGCTTCTTGATACATAACTGGATACTTGCTTTAGAGCAGAAATAGGAGAATGAAGTTATCTACAATATATAGAGAAAAGTAAACAAACAGAGCATTGCTTGAAGGTAGAGTCAGTCAGGGCCAAGGGTTTAAGTTATTAGGCTCAAAAGAATTCTGATAGCCAATAGAGTACAACACAGGTAAATGGTTTCATTAGCTTCCTGTCTTTTACTCTTCGCCTAGCACTTTAAATACTTCAACTCAACCTAGTAACTGGCGATCTAACTCATAGGTAAGAGAACACATCTAATACTAGCCTGCCTATTAACCTGATCGAATCGAACTGGTGACAAGCAGACGAATACTACTAATAACAGGTTATTATGCTTAATAACGGAATTCCAATGATCAATTACAGCTTTAGAGCTAGTGGACAAAGGTAGTAAGGCCCTTCTTCATGCTAAAACTCCTGATCGGGATCTTTACTTTGCTGACACTTAATACTTTTCTCTTATGACAGGGAAGGGAAGCAAACTGAGTAGACAAAGTCTGAATAAGCCCACACATAGACTTAGGCTCCCGCCCTTTGCTTTGAAACTATAATTCCTGTCTCGAGCTCTTATGGTTGTCCCTAGTAGTTACTTGTCTGGTCTTCCACTGCCCCTACTCATATTAATACAAACAATATAGTATATGAAATTGCTAACTACTAGGCTTGAACTACCGGCAGCTAACAGGACTACAGCTCCAAACCGGGAACTCGGCTACTATATCTAATGCTCGAACTAGGAACTAAGGCCTTGCTCCACTACTTTGAGAATTGAGCTATACTCCCCAAATAGAGAATTGATCTGATGCTACTCATACTTGTTACCCAGAGCAAGGCATTCAAACAATGCAATGATAACAAGGCTCGACTACCGCTGATGAGAACTTGCTTCCGCAGATTGGTCCACCTGAAAACTGCCCCTTCCTTTCTCTCGGGTGTTCGACGGAGTGGGTTAGTTGTGGTCATTTCAGGTTATACTATCTCCAAAAAACCCTACACCGATACTTAACGCACCATCTGTACTAGCCTAGACCCGGAAAACTATCCGTCCTTCCTCCGACGTAGCTTGGGCCTACCAGACTGACTCCTTATCTTATATTTGATACCCTAACAGGAAAGTCTATCCTCTCGTGTGTAACGTCTTCCTTGAGTTATGTAAGGTAGGATGCATACCGAGTTGAGTTCGTCGACCATCTAAAGTAAAGGATCATCACTCGTATAGCGCATTTCTTACTCATGGAAAGTTCGTTCCCTTCGCTTGAAGCTCCCATCTCCAATTCCAGCAATTTGTATTTCTTAGCATTCGGAGCGAAATATAGACAGCAAGGCCAATTTCAATCTCTAAGAGTAAGAGTAAGACCCTAAAGATGGAATCGAAGCATTCTAGCCCCGCTCAAATGTACTATGATTGATGCCTTTGCTCAATCAGAACTTATTAATTGAGTAGAGTTGTGTAGGCGGACTCCTGTTATCTTATTCATTCGATGCATCCACCGTACTAAGAGCTCCTTCTTGAACAACTGATTCCGTTTCTGTAACAACCTATTACTAAATTAGAAGACCTTAAAGAGTCAAAAGGGAATGCAACGAAAAAGGATTTGGTAGGGAAAGATAAAAATCCAAATAGAGGAAGCGGATTTCTATGATCAAAATCTGTGATGTATAACAATCAATCTGTTTAAGCAATTGACTGGTCCGGTCCTTATGATCTTTCCGTGAAGGAATATCTTTAGAGGGCATCATGCCTATTCTGATTTAACCCCATCCCATTTGTAGCTTCTTTCTTTCTTAGACGGTTATACGCTGGAGGCTATCATAATTCGTGTACTTGCTGTAGTCTTCAACAATATAGAATATTCTCGACTCCAACTATTGAATTGAGTTACAAGACTGCATACTGGAGCTGGAGCATGCGCATTCAAGCCTGTAATGTAATGATGCTAATAGGAAAAAGAAAGACCAAAATGGAGAAAACAGTCTTTCTTTCGTACTTAAGGGTAAGGGAAGGGGGAAGTAAACAATTTTGCTTTCGGTATACGATTAATAGAGTTTTTTAATAGTAGATAGAGGGATAATAGAGCTCTATCATGATAATGACTGTACTCGTATAGTCCAAGGTAAAGGAATTCCCCCAAAAGTAGCTTACACCTCATTAAAGCTGGATTTGCCCCCTTAAACTCCATCTTCCTATGGGTTGCCCTCTTAAAGAAGATCAAAATCCAAGTACGGCCCTAAGACTATTTATGATCCGTAGTTACTTATGTTCTTTCTATAATGGTTTTTGTTTGTTTGAAGAATTGGGACACTTTTCTTATGCCTAAAAGCTTGAATAATAAAGAAGCATCTGATCAATTGAGGATCTTATCTTTTACTTCAATAATAAGATTGGTGTGAAGGAACATAGGAATATTAACCTCTTAAACTTTGGAAGTAGGATTCCATTTGCTAGGACTGATCTCCACGATTCATACTAAAGCTTTCCACTGCATACAATGGTTATGAATTGGATCTTCCCGCTTCGATTTAAGGTTCCATGTCTTCTTACCTAGCTTGTTCTTACTTATTTATTTCACCAGCCCCAATAGTAATAGCATCCATCTTGCAAACTTACACAATATGCTGGTGCTAACCTAACTCCATACTTATAAAAAGCAGAACTAATGCTAAGCATTGGTCTATTGCTGTGTCATCTGATCTGGTTGACTTTCCTTGCACAATGACTTATCTTTCTGAAGGCTATCTACATCTATAAACAGAAAATCAAGTATACCTTTTTGCATCGCGGGTAACTCCTATTTTGCGAAACTATTTAACCTACTTATCGGCTCAACTATTGATTTTTTCCTAATATCCTTGCTTTAAGCTCCCATTAGCGGTAAAAAACAAACACTGTACACTTTTCACTCACACCCGACCGCCCACCGCTTTAAGTTAGTTCTGAACCGACACTCTCACCTCCCGCAAACTAATATTTATTCTTATTTTAGGGGTCGATATCACCTCTGCCTGCTCTGGGCCATAATCAAGGTAAACGGACTTAGTTGTTGAATTCACCAAGCAACGGGATGAGCAGCGGCGAGTAATAAAACCTTTCTTACTCACTTCCTATTGTCTCTGCGTACGTGCTCCTTCTTTACCAACCCAAGTGCTCCATTTCGACTTCAAACCAAGCTACTCCCTAAAAGTCTCAGCGCTCCTAGTAGATATCAGGCTTTACTTTGCTACTCTTCCGTTTACCTATATTAATTATTATTATGTTTACTTATATTTATAATGTGCTTTGTCACTTATCCAGTCTCTTATAATATAGTTGATTCAGTGCCAACCAACTTTATTCTTGCTTTGATGCGGGGGTCTGCTGAAACTATGGTCTTTGAATTGATCTAAGTAGCGCAAGGACTCCACTAAGTAGTAAACTAAGGGATAGGAAAGTAAGACTCGCAGAAAAGATAGTGAGACCGAGAGAAAAGAGTCTAAGTCTCATCAGTGGTAGCTCCACCCTTGTTAGTGGCGGGCTTTGTTTACACTAATGGATTTCCCGGTTCTTAGTGAAAACCCTGTTAGAATTAGTTTTCTAGCAGTGAATTTCTTATTAGCAGTGATATCAGCTAGCAAGTGAGGATCTGGATAAGTAGCTGCGGAAACTTTGTAGGTAGGGGAAGAGCTCGCGCAAGACGTTCGGATAGGAAAGGCAGACTAAGGGAAGAAGAGGGAGTGGGAGAGGCAAGGAGCATAAGAATTCTTTCTATTTAAGATAAGGCAGGCCTAGTTATAGAGTGGAAGAAGAGATATGGTTTGAAAGTTAGTAGTTTAAGGATTGTATAAAGAAAGGAGTAAAATAGGGTATGAGAGGCGCTATAGCCCAATTCGTCAGTATAGTAGATTTCCTGCTTAGCGGATTGGATTGCCGAAGCCTAGTACAGCCTTGTTAGCGGAGCAGCAATTATAGGTTTCAAGCAGAGAAAGCCATTCTTTTATTGTGTGCCGGCGGAGCGAAATCTCTTGTTTGTAGTTTCAGTATCGTCGACACTAGCTCTAGCCGGGGTGTTCGAACCTTGGATTTCGAACCCAAGTAATTAATTATAATAATAAGTAAAGTAGTGGGCCTTAATGCTAAGTTGGTTTCCCAGTCCCCATGAGAAGAATTATTGGTAGCAATGTGAGGCTCTTAATTAGTGGTTTATTTCGGGTGTTCAATTCCTGTTAGCATTATTTTAAGAGTGAGTAGTTACTTGTCTCTCATCGGTAGAAGTCAAATTCCTATTAGCGCTAGTAGAGCTCCTAGTGGATGTATCAATTCTTCTAGTTGGTACTTTTCGAATGAGTTATCCTGGGAATTGGGTAGTTATCCCGGGAGGCAATAGAGCAAAGAAAAGAGTGGTGCCGCTCCACCCTCCTATGCGCTTTCTTCGTATTTGCCCTAAACCAGACCCCTATAATTATTACTTGTTAGTTTGATTCCTTGATTCCCGCCTGAGATAACGAGTTTCGTGCCGGACGACTAGAACTAAGCCGAGCCCTACTCTCTACTTACTCAATCGTTCTTTTTATCGTGAACCGCCTTACCTTGCTTAAAAATTGATGCTGATGCCGACAAGAGTGGAGCTGAATAAAGGATGTCCGCGCTGCTTCTCCGACTTTAGTTACCGCAACCAAACTAAAGCTGAGGAAGAGGGCTTGGGCTGCTGGGGACATCTAGGGTAGGGCTGATCTGCTGGGGTTATAATGAGGCTTTTACTACTGGGTCGAGTTCTGTTGATTGAGTTCTTTAGCTGCGTTTTCATTGTTAGAGGTACCACAGTTGGCATTGTTAGAGGCATTGGTTGATAGCTAGGGGAGGTAGTCTCAATCTAAGAAGCAAGGATAAAAGCATCAAGTAAAAAAGAATAGAGGCAAGGGGATACGGGGGGGAATCATTTTTATATAGGTGAGCCCGAAAGGAAAGACAGCTTGAAGCCTCCACAGCGAAGTAGAATTTGTGAGTTAAGATCTTCTCTGGACTAATCGAATTCTTTATCCGTGTTTTGCCAGATAATTATTCTTATAGTTACTAGTTCATCGGTAGCACTACACTAGTTCTATATTCTTTTATTGATTCCTGTATAACCTAGTGACATTCTGATAGTATAAGAACCAACCTACCTCTTATTTAATTTAACTAGCGCTAACAAGACCGAACCCACTACTTAATAGCATTGATAACTAGGTAACCTGAGCCTTACTCGTTGTAGTCCAAGCCAAAAGCCGTACTCGCCAGTAGCCGCCCTACTTCAAAGCTTACAAGATAAGAATAAATCGACTAAATAAGAGAATAGAAATATGCAGACCAAGCTTGAGTAAAGTCTACCATTGCTTGTATCAAATCAGATTGGGCCTCTCGCCCTTAAGGCATATATATTTATAACTATAGGGCTTACTTTACTACTTATCTTCTGCTCGAGCGGATCATTAATGAAAGAAATCAAGTATGGAGTAGGTCTTTGCTACCAAGAAGGCTGAGTTATTAGTTATCATAGTATAAGGTAGAAGGCACCGGTTCACTGATGCGTGAGCACAATTCCTTATTCGTAGGGTTATCTATTAGTTGGGTTCTCACTAGTACCAATGGAATTTCTCGCTTTCTTTACCTCCGAGCTCTAAACCCGATTATCCTTTATCTCATTCTTATAGTTGTAACTTCAATGCCTAGGTTGTCTCTTACGCTCGCTTATAGTCCGCCAAGTCACTACTAGACGGCCCCCAAGTCACTATTGCTAGACAATTTCACTAAGAAAAGAACAAAGCCCACCCAACCTCTCTTTCCACATATCTTGTCGCTAACTTGCTTTGCGCTTGAAACTCTTCCTTGAGACCTACAACTAAAGATTCCGTCAACTAAACTGAAACATCTATTTCCACCTCGCATAAACTTGTATTAGCACGACTTGTTGTTGGGCGCGTTTGAAGTAAATCCTAAAACTCATAGTCGGAAGCTAACACACAACTCAACTTAGCACTTAATCTAGTTGCTTAGCGCCGAGCTGCACTAGATTCGCCCGAGAGCACAACTTTCTTAACTGATCCGATCCGATCTTGGCTTTTGAAACTATCACTTCAACGGGTCATTCCGCTACTTCAACGGTCATTCTGCTTACTTTCTAATAGTTTAAGCTGACTCTTAAAGCACACTGGCTCCACAAATACTTAATGGATTCCTTCTTGGATTAACTTAAGGTTTCAATATCTATACCCATATATATATATATACTTTCTATCCTTGCTTTAAGAAAGAACGAATAGAGGAACCTGTTAAATCACCATTAGCTTAACTTAACTTAAGTCGAATGAACTGCTTTGTCGATGAGAGAGAAGAGACAGATCAAGAGAAAAATAGACACCTTATAAGAAGATGTATCTCAGATTCAAGCATAGTTAGGATTAGAAGAAGGAAGAAATGGAACTGAAAGTTGAGTTGAGTTAGGGACAATACGTAACTTATTCGCACAGACAGCTGGAGACTTAGTGGCTTAAAGTGAGAGTTGTTGAATGATTTGTTGACTTGACCAACTTTCAATTCTCTCTTATTTTATTGTACTCGGTTGATTTACTAATATTTCGCTTTTGTCTGCAAACAAAACAAATCCAAACCAAAGTCTCATAGCAAATCAAGAGTAACAAAAAGATGTAACAACCTAGAGAACGTCCAGAGTAAGAGAAGGGAGTAAAAGTCGTTGGTTCCCTAGGGGTTAGTTACGAGTTCAAGTATTATAAGTAGACATCCTTTCTAGCATAAGTGAAATTGCTAGTTTGCTTTTTCATTACCATAGTGCCCAGTCCCTTTCTTATGCTTATCGGAAAGTCCTTGTAGGTGCTTTCTCATAATAGTCATGGATTTTAGTAGTTGTATTAGCGTTAGATTACCGACTTCTTAACTCTAGAGTTGGATTGCTAGTTATTAGCTCAAGCCATTAGTGCAATGTTATAGCCTTGTTTGTTTGTTATTGATGGGTTCGTTCATTCTAATCTGCTACCGGATTCTTCTTGGTATCATAGGTAGGTTCCCACACAGTATTTATTTGTATTCCTGTTATTGGTTAATGTATTAGAAGCATTAGTTACTTTCGGTTTTGAGCTATCATATCAATAGTAGCGTTGTTAGTTTTCAAGCAAGTACAACTCGACTAAAGGCAAAGAAGGGAGGGTTACGAGTTCGGTTCGCGAGAAGGATCAAGGGTGCACTACATAATTCAATAAGTAAGTGGAAGCCCTTAGTAGGGAAGCATTATTGGCGTGTTTCTATTTTAAGTGAAAGGAATACCGGATGCTAGGAAGGATAGTCGGAACCAAAGTAAGGAGTAGAAGGCTTATAGCTAGGAGTCGTATGGGACGTCGAGAGAACTAAGGCTTTCATATCACAAGAATATGGCTTGGAATCTGGATTGAGCTCTACACTCGCAAAGCAAAGCAAAGACCGAGTAAGGTATTGTTAGCACTAATTCCATTATGTCCATTCTTATTGTTGCTCTAGTTCAAATCGATCGGCTACTCAAGTGTCTATACGCCGCTAGATCCTATTCTTATTGTTAGTTTGTTGGAATCCTCCTTTCAAGTTGAGCTCCTAAAGCGAATGCCCTCATATGTGGAGGCAGCATAGGCCAAGCGCCAACTTAACTATTCTCATACATTTGGCAGCTAACGCTGCCCTTAGTTATGAGTAAAAGCCTTATTGGCAGCGGTGTAATTCCGAGTTATGAGTACCTTTCTTTTGATACGAGCTATAAGAGCGGATCCGAGCTAAGCATACTATAAATAAGAATAAAGAAGTTAACGAGCTATACCAATACTTATTATAATAGCTAGGGATTTCATAACTCAGAAATATGAGAATAAAGCCACTGCCTGTAACAATAAAGATTTTACTTTACACTGAAACAACTGATGTATCGTTCAATAGAAGTTTATAGTCTTTATATAGTTTTTGTATGAGAAATAAGAATAAGATATATGTTTTGCATGATAGATTGATAGAGAAATCAGAATCGGACCGGGTGGCAGTGAATCCTGTGTTACACCTAACCTAGTAGATGTGAGTATGGATATGGGATGTTACAAATCAGCAGAAAAGAAAGCGACGGAATTCAGCCCAAGGGTAGGTAGTTGGAAAGAGCAAGGCTTTAGGTCGGGAATTATAGGTGTGTTTGAGAGCAAGTCGAGTCAAGTCAACTGTAGCTCTACTCGTTAGGTGCTCGAGAAGGGGCGTGGAAGCTATAAAATAAGGCTTTGGAATACCAGATTTAGAAGTGGGGCTCTTGGGGCTAAATGCAGCAAGATTCACTATCGATGAGTAAGATTGACTACCCAGTTCCATTATTAGAGGCACTACTTCCATGATTGTATGTACGGTTCTACTCCGTATGCCGAGTTCGAGCCTTGTTTCATTGTAAATTTATTACTCGCCTTATGCGCCATATAAACTTTCACTTGCTTGCAGAAGAGAAGATCTTAGCACGAGTCAAGGAAAACGGGTCAATCTGAATTGATTATAGTGCATGAGGGTCAAAACAAAACTCCATTCTTTGTATTAGTATAACCACACGAATCTCTATGTATAGTTTAATTCTGTATTTACTTATACATTTTTCTTATACTTAATATGGAGTTGGCGTAGTGAATTCTATTATGCAATGCGGGGCACTAGGTTTGTTAGTTACTAAGATGTATCAGAATTCTGATATTTATTCTATATCGTTCAATTCGACTCACGGGTTATGTAGTTTCGTCCGGTTTTCTTAGATAAAGGAGAGCCCTCGGTTGGTTACCCTAATCCATTAGACTAGACTATACCCCATTTCTTCCTATGAAGACCCGAATGCTTCGTAGTTGGAGCTCTACTCTTCTTACTTTTTCGATCGCAAACAAGAATAAGTCGATCGGCTTTGAAGCGAAGCAATGAAGCCTTAGCGACTTGAGTTTCATCTATAGTTTCATGCGACTTGAGTTGTATCCATAGTTTCATCCCTTGTGTCATTCTAGTCGACAAGACAGAGGAAAAGTATAGGTATTATGCCCGCTCACTACAGCCCGGAGCTCCAACTCCTATTATATTCTAATTAATAAATAAATATATCAGCATTCTAGTTAATGATGAAATATGTCCGCAATAATAGTTTCGAGTTTAGGGTAAAAGTGGTTGCGTTATATAACATTACTAGGGAAAGAACGGATTTCAACGTAGAAATGACCATAAACCAGTTCCCACCACTATATTTGATAAGGCGGAGGCACCCTTTTCCAGTTGAATAGAATTGATACCTTCCTTGTTCCCTTACTTGCTCTTGTGCTAAGTAAATGATTTGCATTTATTCTTTCGGTGACTTATCTGACTCCTTTCTGCTTGCAACTTACTATTGAATGAACCGCTTCTAATCTCGCAGATTTACCTAATTCTTTATGAGACCCCCTATCCGGATACTTCAACTACTTTGAACCACTAGTATACTCTCATGATCCCTTGAACACCGATTGAGAGTACTTATCGGTATTGGCTAAAGAATAAATACTTCTTTATCGTCGACTTAACTCGACGAAACTTCATTAGCATTTCAGAAAGGAATAGATGATTCCCTGAACTCGAAAGCGCTTGCGGAAACCCCATTGAAGAAGCACCTCCTCTTATAGAATAGAAGAACGACGTCAACAACGGATTCAATTCGACTTGAAAAGAAGCACCAAAAGTCAATCATTCAATGATTTACGCTCAAAAGCAAGTATCGACAAGTGGAGAAATACCAACAAATAAGCAATGGCAAACGGACAAGTAACTACCAGCATCAAAAAGGGAAAGTAGGATTAAAACCAACAAGCAAAGCAAAGATGTGAGATCGCAGGAAGCGAGACGCCCACTAGAAATTCGTACCTAAGAGATTGAGTTCTTTAGTTATACTACTTGAGAGCGGCAGCCCAAGGTGCATCCTTCTCCTATGACTGATGAGTTAAGTTATTGGTCGGGTATCCTTAGCACGGTATCCTTGCTCGGCTTGCATATCCTTCCTTCTTGCTTGTTGAGTATGAACTATGGGACCCTCATCTAGCTTGTTGGATCACACCTCGCTTCTTTAGGGGACCCCGCTAAGGTAGGATAGAATTCAAGTAGTAGCAGTGGAGCGTTAAGCATAAGAATTGCCTAAGCTGTCGGTGCTTAGTTTGTAGTAGAAGCCTATAAGTAGTTGGGGAATCCTTATCGAGAAAAGGATCAATACCGACTTAAAGAATTTAAACATCAAGTAGCAGGGCCTAGGTGCTCATTCTTAAGTCGAATCAAACAACAAGTACAGAGAACAACTCTAAGCTATGAATTGCAGAAGTCAGAATCGAGAAGAAGTCAGTCAAAGAATAAAAAAAAGAAAGGGAGTCCAACTCAAAGGTAAGGAGAAGTTATCTAAGGATAAGAGTGGTAAGTAAAAGAAGAAAACAAACTAAGTAGAAGAATAATGGATGCCCCCAAGTAGGCAAGTAGACATTGAAGCCTATGACCTAGCGAATAGACCTAGATCAGTATTAATGAGAATGAAATCGGAGCTATTAGACTAGCAGTAGTAGTAGCACGAGACTAGCACATCTATTAATGGAATAGGAAAAAGGGAAGCAAGAATCCGACTAGTACTAACGGGCGAAGAAGCTCAAAAAAGGGTGCAACCAAGAATAAGTGGGATAAATATGAGAATGCCCTCATTGCCTATCATGACTAACTGTCAGTTGCCCAAGCCCTATTCGCGAGGTAGTAAATCTCACTCGCCCAGTAGCCAATCTTACTATCCGGGTAGTCAATCTTGCTTCTGACTTTTACTCTTGCCTTCGATTCTTCAATTACCTTCCTGAACTCTGTGGAATCATGAAATTGCCGGTATAGAAGTAGTTTGTAAAGACATAGGTAGTTTGTAAAGACACAGAAAGAACAGGCAATTAAGTAGCCGAAAAGAAAGAAAGAAAGAGGATTCCACTCATTGGCTTAGCTGCTGACCTTGATACCCTGGCAGCCCTTAGAATGCATGCATTTTTCCTATTAAGATAGCCCTCCTGCTTGAAAAGCCTCACTCTCACTTGCGCCTACTCCGGGATACTTTACTGCTCCCACTCGAGATCCTTATCTGTATTATGCTTCCTTGCCGGTAAGATATATTAATTCCTCAGTTAACTACTACTTGGGTGGGGCTGGAAACAAGGATTTTTAGTGCTTTAACCTCTGTTGAACAGAGCTAATGGGAAATATGCCATGCCCTCATTAAGAACCGGAAAAGCTCTTAAAACGCCCTTTTGAGCCTAGAATCCTATTGGAGGCTACCAGGGTTGAGAATCTTATTTGTTCCCTAGTGTGTTAGTAGCTACTTGGCGACTCCTACTTTTATTCTTATTTGTCACCTGAAAGACCTAGGTGTCGTATCTCAATTATGCATTTCCTCGCTCGAGCTCTAAAACTCACATTGCTTATTTGGATTTTGTAGTTCGTAAGGTAAGGCTTAATTGACTTGCCTTCACTTTGCTATGATACGGTGCCCTACACACTTGTTCTCATAACTGTGGAGAAGGGTATCGAACTTCACTTGGAACTAGGCATTGCAGAAAGGAGTCTCAGGATTTAAACACGGGAAGGGAATGCCCAGGGGACATCCGCAAGAAGAAAACCCCACAAATCCGTTTTTTGAGTTGGGTGCCTGTTATGTCTTTGTGAATTGAGCCGCTGCCAACAAATACTTGCTCTTATAACTCGGAGTTTTTCCACTGCTAGTGGGGCGCCTATACTTATGACAAAGAATTATGTATTGCAACCTCGGTTCTTTTACTCGTTCCTCGGCTCTTATCTTAGGCTTACTATCTATTCCCTTAGCCTGCTTGTCTGTTTAAGTTAAGTATGCCTCTCCTCGCTTTCAAGTTGTATCAGAATCGCCAAGCTAGCTACTACTATCTTTACTTTTTCCTTCAACTCACTATACTATAGGATTCGCTCTCTGCGTCCCGGTCTTTATCTCCAATTTCTATCTCTGTTAGTCCTTCTTACCTTCCGGCTATCAACATATCGTCATTCTATCCGGACACACCAGTTATACCCCTACTGGAATGAAATCTGATATCCCTGACTTGCCTCTTATCTTTGCTTCCCGGCATCCTATCCTATACTGTTTACTTGCATTCCACAGTTCACCCATATGTCCCCGATACGTGCTACTACCTTAAGGAGTCAAACTACATAGAAAATAGAATAGAAACATGCTGCTACAAATCATGGAATCATTGCTAGAAATACTTTAACCGGGGACGGGGACGGGGAAGCTAACTACACTGCTAATAGGGCTTTCACTAATGACAAGCAGGCTTGTCCTGGCAAGTAACTACTATAAGACTAATCAGAGTTGAACAAGCGACTGGGAACCCAACTACTGAATTTCAATCTAAAACAAGTGCTTTTAATGCCACTGTCTTGCTTCAAAACTAGCTAGTGCTACCCTTCACTCTAAATCACCTAACACTAATGCACCCCTTAGTTCCGCTCGTTAATGCACTGCTTCATCTCGGGCTTGGCTTAGCTTCTTAATACACGACATATATTATGTTGTTTATTATATATTCTATTATTTCATTATATGATTCAATTATATGATTCAAGTATTATGAACTTTCCTTCTCCTTCCCGCTTGCAGCTTACTTGAGACTCCTCCCTTACCTTAAAACTGCTTATATAGCGACTTGCTGATTAATTCTCCGTCAACTATCCTCGCTACGTGGGGAGTTTTTCGATTCACATTCATGTTATCAATTCTCTTTTCTAAGGTTATCCAATTTCATTGCGCGCCAACACCAAGAGGCAACACAAGCACTAGGTGAAGAAAATCACTCCACTCGTATTCAGGACAAAAGCGCCCGGATAAAAGGCAACAATCAAAGTAAAGGCAAAAGGTGGATTTATCGCTCCAAGGGGGACCGACCCGACCGGAACACAATAAGCGTTAGAGTTGCCCACTAAAGATTCGCATTTGATCGAATTAGATCGCTTGCTATGGATTAGACCGCTTTCTCGGATTGTACACTACTTCACCTTCTTTACCGACTTAACAGTAAACTCTCCCGAACGATACGAAAATAGGAGATGACGAAACAGATTGGCTTATGACTCTTCAAACACGGAATTGTTATAAGGTCTAGAGACGATAAAGATAAAATGAATTCTTCACTGTCACCAAAAGAAAGGAGAGGTCCGGTCACCAGGAAGGGAGTCTCATATAGACATAGGGAAAGTTGAAAGTAAGTAGCCCTTGTCACCTGCAATTCAATTCTGTCCTGAAGTAAGACATAGGGAAAGTGGAAAGTAAGTAGCCCTTGTCTTGTCACCGCAATTCAATTCTCAAGTAGTGTATCTTTCTGCTCGAGTTTCATCATACGTACTAAGAATAATAGGCTAAAGCGATCCGAGAAGAAGCGTTTCAGTTGAAAGAAGCTCGTATCATTGAGTATAGAAAAGATGGAGTTTTGAGTAAGAAGAGGTGTTGTCTCGTGGAGAATTGCCTGATTGCTCTTCTCTTGCCCTCATCTATCTTTACAGCGGGAGAGAGTAATAAATAAATTGTGTGCTTTTCCTGCTTGTGCAAGCGTATAAAGAAGACAGAAGGTGAAAGTAAGGGGCAACTGAGTAAGCATACGTAGAGTAAGCATCAGCAGTCAGAAGTAAGCGTTAGTGAGTTTGAGTTGATTGACTCGTTGATTGAGTATATAAAGGTTAATTAGAGAGAGATAGATTGAAGCCTGTCTTTAGAGATTTATTTAAGTGAAGCCTGTCTTTAGATATGGAGAAGAAGCAGTTGAAACAGAATCAACAGAAAAAAGGTTAAGGTAAAGAATTACGAGTGGGACAGGGTCTTCAAGCCGAGAAGAATAGAAGTGATACTAGTATTTTATGAGAAGAAAAGGAGAAAGAAAGAGGAAAGAAAGGAAGCAATGTGAAAGTACTCACAAGGAAGAAGCAATGAGTCAAGGAACAAGGGTGGGTATAGTAAAAAACGAGTATGGAACGGGTAGGTAGCCGAACAAGGAAGGTCAATGTGCTTATATGATATTAGCAACTATTCTATTCTATTAGCAACAGAACTGTGCCTATCAAATATTCTTTTTTTGTCGACATTTCTTAAAGCAAGAGTAAGTTGTGTTCTTCAAGTTAAGGTAAGGAGTATTAGCATCGGATCGGGGCTGAAGTATAGTCTCTTTCTGTTGTAAGAGGATCATCGGCAGCAGAAGTGATTGTCTCTAAGTCGTCAATTGAGGATGCAGGCGAAAGACTAAGTGCTAACGGGTCAGTGAGCGGGTCTTTAAGGGGGCTTTCACTTTGTTGTCAAGTAAGTTGCAATCAGTTCTGAAAGGGTCGAGTCAAGAGTTTGCCAAGGTTAGAGAAGAGTTTCAATTCCATTCTTTAAGTAATAAGTAAAGGGAAGCCGGGCAGCAAGACTAAGTCCTAAGGTAGTTCAACCAGGTAAACAGAAAATGGTGTTCAGGCGAGGAGCCATCAAGCAAAGCGGTAAGGCAATTGGTGCATTCCATTCCGGTGTTGTTGCATTTCTCACTAAATGTCACAAGATGGCGTTCCACTTTTACACCAAGGTAGTCGTGTTACAGTTCACCAATGATTCTATTTTGGATTTGTATTACTTACTTTCACTTTCCATTCAGATTCTTTGAATTACTTACTCTACTTATTCTCTGTCTGTTACGCCTACTAGTATTCTTAGCTTAGGATTTCTATTCCATTCAGATTCAGTATTTGTTGACACTGGCTCAACTGTTGTTGCAAGAGACAAGATCCTATTTATTGAAGAAGAGAAGAAGCAGTGTCAACTGCAGCAAAAAAGGTTGGGTGTTCATTCGTTCTTACTCTAGTCCAGGCCCAATCAACAAGACATCCATGAGAGAGAGGTGCTTCTTCTGTGCTAAAGGATTTTCCTGTTCGACTTGACATGACAGAAACAGGACTCCATAACAACTCGTACTAACTCAGTGTTTGAGCTCCTGACGTAGTTGCTTGTTGTATTTGTTGGCGACGAAAGAGGTGATTGACCTTACCTTGTAGTTAAGGGTAGTGCTTTGCTTTACCTTTGCGTGCTTTACTTTACCTTAGTTGTAAGAGCTAGAGACTTAAGGATACTTTAACTTTGACTTCGAGCTCAGGTCTCTGGGAGTTCGAATAGCCCACTACGCCGGTAACAACACAGCTTACTCCTGACTTTAGGAACGGAGCTAGGCATCCCGAACAATCACTTGCTACGCTACATGCAGTCACTGTTGAGGTGATACTATCAATGGAGGAGGGAGTTCACAGAATTGAGGTGCACACAATAAATAAGAGTAATGTATACAATAAATAGTATATTAGTACTAATAATAATATAATAAAGTAGTAATCTCACTCTGCTCTGAAACAAAAATAAGCTTATGTTTACCCCGCTCGCCTCTAAACCTTACTTATACCTTTCGCTCTGCCCTGTCCTGCCTTGACTTAAGTCTTTCACTAGTGTTTTTGCTTTTAACTACCCTGTTGATCAGTCTGACTCTCCTTGCGTTGAGTCTATACGTTACTTGCCCACTTGGCTGGTCTTACTGCCCTATCTGTAAATCTGACTTCTTTGCTTGCTGGCTTCCAACCTAATACTCGAGTCGAGCTAGGAAATCCACTACTACTAAAATAAGAATAAGACTAATAACACTATTATTACTTTATCATTTAAAAGAGGGAAACCACTACCGACAAGATAGAAACAACCAACCAACCGGGGGGAACCCAACTACTGAGAGAAAGAAGCAACCGGATTCTAGAATTTCACTTAGTCGTATCAGGTTGGGGCTCATTAGTTTCAGAATCGACACCGAGTCAGAGGGACCGACTCACTCATCAGTTGTACAAAGAATCACAATCAATCTGGAACATAGGAAACAACCTCGCTCTAGGGGGCGGAATAACATAACGCACAACTTTTCATTGGTCTACTGGTCTCATGTGATCATTCTATAATCAAGTTGGAATCAAACAAATAAGTATAGGTAGCAGAGTCGAACTACTACTAGGAAGAATGCAATAGGTAAGTAAAAGAGTTGCACTTACAAGAATTATTAAACTTTCATGGAGATCCGGGGTTTGGGATCGTAACCTATATTCTACTAATACTGAGTTTGGTTCCATGTTTCTGGGAACTGTTCTCTTATTGTTGCCGGTAGAGTAATAAGAATAAAGGGGTTTAATTTAAAACCGAAAGCAAAATGCACATGTTTGCCCCTTGTAGAGTAAGAGGAGTCAATAAGGAAGCAATTCCCAAGTAAGTAAGACAGAGGAGTAAGGAAGCAATGCTGTGTTTGTTTACTATATGTTACATTATGCGAGTCAGATTCCTTTATTTCGCCACAGTGCTAACACGAGAAGTTATAAGTTCAACCTTAGTAATAAGATATAGCTAACGTCAGTTTATGGCATTAGTGGTTAGTTATAAATTAGATTTCTTTGTTTACAGGACACTGGCAATAAGGATGGGTAGCTGTTAACCACTCTGCCTACTGCTCCCCTACTTTACTTACTCGTAGAAAGTGTGTCTCAAGTAGAAAGTATCGTTCCCATTCCATTCAAAAGTCAGTTTATTAGAGTAAAGTAAGCAAACAACCTGTGAGGTTAGGCAATTAGTTTAAGCAGTAAGGTTTCAAAGCAATTGAGGTTCCCTTTCATTATATGAGCAGCATTAGGAACGCTAGATTCAACAAGCAAGGGCGGATACTATCTTCTAGGCTCTCATACCTGGCGAAAGAACTACTAATCAACTACTCATGGGTACAGTCTCAAATAATAAACAACAACTCTCAAGGTACAGTCTCAGAGGTCTATGTTAAGGGAGTTCGGATAGCGGGAACGAAATAACACTTTATCTTATGGGTGGTCGAGGTTACTCTTTCTTATAGCTGTGAGCAGTGAGGGTTATTCTTTGTTTTAAGTCAGCTCTTTCTTATAGCTGTGAGCAGTGAGGAAGCTGTTAGGTTACATATATTATTATGGAATATGCGACTTAGACCACGTAGCGCTGAAGAAGGCAACAACTAAGTGAAGCCAAGCACATAAAGAGAAAGCACAGACAGATATCAAATTCAATATTGCTTTAGCAAGGGTAAGGTAGAGGGCTCAATAAGATTTCAATTCGGGGGACAGACACAATTAGATGTTGGGCGGAGGGCGCAAGAACAAGCAGGTGCCTACAGAACGCAGTAAGGTTACGATGATTCAATGAAAAAGGTTCACTCGCCGCTTACGGAGTTATCTTCGAGTCGACACGAGCTGGTGCCTTAGTGTGTGAAAGCCGGTGTGGTCCAAGCATCAAAGCAAAATGTCAGTGAGTCTAGCCGTTCGAGTGCTTGTTCCCTTGCCTTGTTCCATAAAGAATGGAAGAGATAGCTAACCTAATATAGACCCATGGAGCTGGCTATAGGAAAGAATGATCTGCTTACTCTCAGGCAGGGGTCGAAAAACTACTTGTTGAATAGTATAGGATACATTCTACTTGTTGAATAAATGGATACATTCTATAAATTAGTAAAAAACACTGCGGACTCTGTTACTCTCTCTTAGACTAGTGGACTCTGGAACCCCACAACCACTTATTCTTACTGCCCGGCATGGCGCACAAGGACTTGTTCCCGCAGCTTGTTCTCAAAACTCACTCACTTATTTCTATTCATCGTAAACCTCACTTCAGACGTAGTTCCTCTGGTTTCTATTCATCGTAAACCTCACTTCAGGCTACGCGACTCTTAAACTCTACCCAAAAGAAAAGAAATCAACTTATACTAATACACATATATAGAAAGAAGTAAGTAAACAACCTCATAAAGAATGGAATTTAATAGACAAGGGGTGAACTCGACTCTATCACTGCTAACTGCTGGCTCTGCTTACTCCTGACTTGACTCATCCCTTGCTTGTTCCCAAAAACTCCGTTAGTGCAACATTGTACCTTACTTGTTCACTCGCCCAACTATCACCACTGCTCGAAATAGAGTGAAATTACTTATTGACTCTCCTTAGTGTGTAACTACTATGCAATACTACCTTTATGACTCTCTATATTGTGTAACTACTATGCAATACTACCTATTAGGATATCTAGATGCAAATCTTAAACTAATGAATTTACTACTGTGCTCTACTCTACTCTTAAACTAATGACTTTCACTACTGTGCTCTACTACGAAAATGAGTTTGTTTACCTTACTGTAGAATCTTTGAACTCAGTTGTCACAGCTGTGAGGAGAACAAGCAAGGTTGTGTGCTAATGGGAGCGTTGCACGTTAGGCTTATACAGGGTACGTTAGCTAGTTCGAGTTGGAGAAGTTACTTGATTCTGGAATATGCTAGAAAGATGGAATGAATGGTGATACAAATTATTCTAAAACTGTGCCTATAGCGGCTCAATCATTTGACTATATAACTGTCCCTATAGCCGCGGGGGGGATATAAATTATTCTAAACTGGATTTCGGGTGAAGGGAGATTAATGATTCTATAACTATGCTTATTTCGGGTGAACCTAAATCATTGGCATTTATTAGATTCTATAACTATTAATTTGATAGCTAGGAGTCAGGGAAGCAAGGAGAACAGTGGCATAGGACATGGTAGTTACAGCTTTACAGGTGCAGGTCGATGTTTGAGTCAGGTCTTCCTTGTAGTCAGTTCATCAAGGAATTACAGGATGTTTCAGAAAGAATAGAGGATCCGATTCTTCCGCATCCATTATACTCTTACTATTAATTAATTGCCCATAAGGGATTTCATGATTCATTGCCTATAAGGGATTTCGTACGATGCAACAAAGGACAAGGGCCAAGGGAGTGTTACCCCTTTTATTAGGAATAGGGACGGGAGCAAGTTTGATTCATGAAGGGAAGTGTTTTTGAGGAGTATGTTTCATCACTCTTCCTCGCAAAACCATTTCTATACCCGCCTTTTTGCGGGCTAGCTTCCCGAGGAGCCATGGAGGATATGTCAGTTCTGTGAGAGCTACCTCTCAGAGCAAATGGACAGGCGAATTCTTGCTACACCAAAGCTAGGGCAGTTCACCACCGTTCATTCGATGGAAAACTTGGGTTTGTTTTTTTGGAGTTCCTAACCTTTACCCTTTTCTGTCGGACTACCTTTCCCTGGACGATGCCTGAGCCTGAGTTGAGTTGCCACAACTCTTTTCAGATATTTTTCTTCTTTGTTATGGATGTCAACCAAGCCATTGATGCTTTTCTTGCTCTAAACCAATCCTTTTTGTCACGAATTTATCAACTGGCGCTATTATCGTTGATAGTGGTTTCGGGAATGAGATCCCTTTGGAAGGATCAGTAGCGCGTTCTATAGCATCACTAAGCTAGGTGAGGGACCGGACGGTCGGCGCCATCTATCTATCCACTTATAGAAGCACTGTCAGAAAACTCCTAAACTGATGCGGGGGACAAGCACACCTTATTTGAGTTTCTAAGCACAGAGGCATAGGTCAAACAACGAGTGTGAAAGCCCCCTTTCTTTATTTTATGTAGTCGAAGTCACTTTATGTAGTAGGGTGGCGCAATGGGATGAGTCACTACTTTAAGGGTTTCAGAGTCAATCCCTACATAAGGGGTTTTTGACCAGGGAGTCATCTTTCAGGAGCAATGGAAGAGAGAATGGAGTGTAAGGAAGGGCATAATACTCTCTTACTTGTTGACATAGGAAACTCAGCAACAACATATACAGCAAAGACGACTGACAACCTATAGGTACCAACAGATACATGAGGAATTACCAGCACTCTTCTCCGGATCCAACAAGTAACGACCAAGTGTTAGAGGAAGGAGCTTTTTCAATGTTAGAGGCAGGAGCTTTTTCAACTACTCGGCCAAGTATTTCTTTCTTTTGAGTTTTGATCCAGAAAACCCATCCTTTCCCGAACCCGCTTGTAGCACCCCTATAACAGGTAGCAAAATTGATGCTTTCCCTCAAGTACCCACTGTACCAAGATCTTGTACTTCTCTTTGCGGCTACCTTTGCTGTTTCTAGAATGAGTGCAATCACAGGGGCACGATGCACGACCACAAAAGTAGCTCTGGATTAGGCGCCCTTATCCTACCCCGGAACCTCAATGGAAAGATCGTACCCAAAGGAAAGGGGAAATCAAGCATGCCTATCTTGCTTGAGTTCTGGCTTTCTTTCTTTCAAGTGCTCTAGTCCCCTAGTATGGATCAAAAGCAGGTTTAGTGGATCAAACAAAAAAAAAGAAAGCAGGTTTTTTAGCTCAAAATAGAGTTTCGGAAGAAAATAGATTTGCGCCCGTATAAAGAAAAGCTATTAATGAAGGAATGGGCCTTGACTTTTGTAGATGACGGTAAAAGGCATTAATAGATGGTGGTAAAAGGTGTTTCTTTTATATGATGGTAAAAGAAAGCCGCTTCTGTGTTTACTTAACTTGGGCATATAATTCATTTTCCACTCTTTCAGCCATTTCCTGCCACAATTTATGAATGCTACAAACTCCTTCTTTATTTTTGGATAAATTATGTCTTTCGACGTTTCGCATGGTATCAAAGCAAGGATGCTGTGCTGTCTGAAAGCTAGGGGAAGGGAACATCAAGATCGGCGGTAATAGGATGGAAAGAATAAAGTATAGAAATTGGTGATGAAATCCCCATGCTATCATACATTAGATCTCTAGAAATAGTCCATTATTTCACTGCGTTGACTGAAACAAAGTAATTTGATTTGTTTGATGGTAAGAGGCGAATTTCAAGAAAGCACCGCAGTGGTAATTAAGATCTTCCCGAGTCAAAAGAGAGATGGAGTGGTCCGGGGAAAAAGGGGGATGGAGTAGTCCACCATCCCTTTCTTATAGGTGATATGAACCCGTCAGGAATGTTTTTATGTGGTGCTAACAATTTCATAACCATCTTTGTAGCTCCAGAATGCATCCTACAATGTGGGAAGCGGATTCTCTTCATCTTTTTTTTATCTTTTGAACACCTATCCCCCTTCTTTCTTGGCATTCCTTCTACTTCCATCTCATACGCAGCGTGATCTATTTCCACACACAGACCAGCTCATTATCTTCGCCGTACAGAAAGATCAACCACTGATTCCTTAGGCACTTACTTTATGGTCTCCCCGGCACTGACTTTATGGTCTCTTCCCCTACCTGGATCAAATCTTATACTGATCTACTCCCATACATATCAATACTGATCTACTCCTATACAAATCAGTTCAATTATGTCTTACATGTCTTATGCTCCCCAATGGAAATTCCTTTTCTTTTGGATTTCGAGCATCATCCTATACTTATGTGGGGTTGGGTCGCGTGAGACTAAAAGGCAAGGCGTCGGGGCAGTAAGCTTTGCTTTAATTTAAGATGGGCGATGCATGTTGTAGGCTGAAAAAGGGTATTTAGAGTGGCTAGCGCTGGAGCATGGACAAAGAGGCAGTAACTAAAGAATCAAGGTCAAGATGGTGGGCCTTGTTATCAATGGTTGGGTGGATTCCCTATTTCTTATACCTTCGAGTTGGATTCCCTTTTTCTATGGGGTAAGTCTCCGGGGCATTGTGAGGTAGTGGTGAAGTCTTCCACTTATCCCTTTTGTTCTCAGTTATTAGGTGCTTTTTGTGAGTATGGTTGCGGTATGCCAAGATTCAAGGTAGTGTCGAGAAGAAAGAGTGGAGTTATGGTGATGAGGTTGTTGTCCTATTGCTACTTAGCTAGCTACTATACTCTACTATAATAGTAAGAAATAACCTAGTCAACGAGGCTTCTGAGGAAGGGAAGATAGGTAAAATGCAACAAGGGAGCGGCAGGCCCTAATTTAATTCATAAACTCGAATCGAAATAAGGTAGAACATTAATCAATATTGTATACGTGTGAACGTGAACCCAATGTATCATTTAATGATTCAATAGGCGAGCCGAGTGGAAGAGTCGTCTAAAGGGACAAGTCTCAGAATTTGGATCCCTAGAGGTAGGCTTAGATGTCGGGGGCGGGGTGAAGAAGCAGAGGTAAGTAACAGCCCCACTACTATAGCAAGCTTTAAACCCTGAAAAGAGAATGTGCACTCGGGGGAACGAAACCCATGCTACAAAGAATGCATCCACTATCAACAAGGCTTTCACTGCTAGAGCCAAGATCGATGCACCACCTAAAAGAATGGGAACAATACTCGATAAGACTTGCTCCAACTATTAACTAGCAATTCAACTCTCGGGGAAGTTAACAATTCCACTAGGGCGGCTTTGACTCCAAATAGATAAGTTAACCTACTTGTTTTAGTATGTCTTACTTGTTTATTTTAGTATGCCATTGCGACATAGCACACTGCTTTTGATTCGATCCTGACTTCTTTAATGCCGGGTGTGCTACATCATACATCCTAATTTGCACTACTGAGTGAAAATCTGTATTTCAAGTTGAGCTCTGACTTCATAGTTGACATTCCCTTAAGTAATATAGCTCCTATAGAATAACAATCATGAAACCAAGTGAACGGAAAAAGAAGACAAAGTCGAGTTGTCCATAGTAGTTGCTTGCTTTTTGTGTCAGTTGTTTGTTAGATCAGCTACAAGTTAGAAGTCAGCGCTGAGTGGTTATTTCTGGTTTTGTCGACCGTAGAGGGTGAAGTCAAGTCTCAATCTTGGTTTTTCAGTCCCGGGTGGTGAGAGAGAATAATGAGTTCTCGGGCAAGTATCTCGTGTAGCAATATAAGTATACATCGGTGTAGGCGAAAGTACATCTTAAGTCTGCTGCTGCTCTTGGTGAGGAGTAGAGATAATCCGCGGGACAAGCTGCTTAGACTAACTCAAACAAACAGGACATTCTCAACAACCAACTAAATTATTACCCGACCTCTTAACCTTCTACAGCTGATGATCTTGTTCTTTTTGGGCCTGGACCAAGACAAACTGCATGAAATGCCTGAACCGCGTAATGGGCATGAGATCCTCCTACACTTATAGAATAGAATCGGCTCCCTATTACTTGATATTAGTCCTTGAAAACCACTGAGGGGGCATGAAAAGGAGGAGTTAGTTATATATGGAGTTATATACTACTAGGCGAGATATAGTTATATTCAAATTCCAGAGTTGCTCCAGAGCGTAGGTCGGTAACTCAACATAAGGGCAGACTAAGGGCAGAAGACAAGGGCATCAATAAAAGAATAAAACCCAATGATAAGCCCACTTCTGATGTAAAAGCCAGATAGATTCTATTGATTCTTCCCCCCGCCTCTTTTAATAGAATAGGGCCATGGACTAATGAACTAAAGGAGCGAAACAGTACCCAACAAAAAACAATAAAAAAGAATCCACTATCCAGATAAAAAAGAAGAATTGGACTGGGAACTCGTTCTTTAGCTATTGATCTCATATCTGTATTTGTACCTAGCGCTACTGACCTCTAACCTTGCTATACTTGATCTAATTCTAACTATGCTATCTTTTCTTCTTTCACTGGTCTTTTTCTTATTCGTTTGTTTGATTTCCTGATGCTTTTAACATCCCTTGTATTAACTCCTGTAATCTGTAGTTAGGATCATCCATACCTCTGAGTAGAAGAGTAAACAGTGACATATAGTTCTCGAGAGAGGAAAGACAGATCCATTCTCATCGGCAGGCAGCAGCTAACGCTGCCCTTGTTAGTGGCGGACATCCATGCGCATAGGAGCGGCAGGCCCTATGAGTTGGACTCTTGTCGAAGTAGGTAGCATCTGAGTTGGGTCTATTAGGTAAGTTGTCGATTCCCTATCTCAGTGCTTTATTCTTTGATTTAGTATAGTAGTTATACGTTGCTTGTCGACTTTACTTGCCTATTACTTGTCTGGCGGCATTAATTAGGACTCCGGAATAACAACACAGGACTAGTAGTTGCTTGTTTAGTAGTTACTTGGTGGAATGCGGGCAACGACTGAAACTCTACATTGAAACTATGAGTTGGTACCCGGACTTGGTATTCCTATTAGTCTATTACTGGATTCATATAACTACATACACCAGTCTATTACTGGATGAATATAACTACATACACCATTAGTCTATTATTAGATACGCTAGCTGGTACCTATGTGTCGTATACTTACTTAGAAGTTTACTCCTATGTCCTAAGTCCCAATTGCTTGTTGAAGTCCAGTTGGCACTAGTGTCATCCCTTTCAGTAGTAGCGGATTTCTTGTCATTGGTAGTTTCTTTCCCAGGCTATAGATCCATTCTTTTAGTATACATGGTTTGATTCCCTGGGGGTTATTCCCTAGTTACTGATATGATAAAACACATGAGAAATATAATGATAAATACAACAAATAATGTCAAAGTAAAAGAATAAGAGCCCAGACAGTAAGAGTGAAAACAAAGAGAGGTAGGTTGAAAGCTAGGCTAGGGTAGTCAGAATCATATTAAGTAGAAGGATCCGGTTCCAGTAACCACAAGATGAAAGCAAGGGCAGTTAGCCTCGTTAGTGGTGGGTGTATTCTTTGTTTTAGAGTTTCATTGTGTCAAGCACTACTTACTTGGGAGTTTTATTGTTGAAAGCACTAGTTTTATTCGCTAGGTGCAGTTGTTGCCTTACTACGGAATGGAATTCTTTGTATGTAATTCGCCTATACTACGAATTTCCATTCTCTATTTACTACTTGAGAGCACCTCATTAACATCCCTAATAACTTCCACTAACAACACTACTTATAGGTTACACCAATACCTAATCTCTTTTACTCTTGCTTTACTGTAGATCAGTCTTAAAACAACCGTTATTAGCATTAGATATAAGAGGAGGGGTGGCAGGTGTTACAAGACAGGAGAGTTAGATTAAACCAAGTAAGCCCGGGCGATCAGGATTGAACCCAGATTAGGTTCGTTCCCCAATAGTGGTAGTAGTTGGCTTCCTGGCTTCCACTTATATGATTTCTACTGGGTAGCTATTCTATAGTGTAGTGTTTTCTCCGGGTATATTAGTATACAGTGACTTAGCTTGGTATCCTTACAAATGAGTACATATGGTGTGGCAAATGCAGAATTGGATTCAGTAGTAGCAGAGTTAAGCCGAGCCCCAACATAGGCATTTCAGACAAGAGCCTCAGACTTGAGCTCTAGCAACTAGATTGGATTAAGGAGTATCAGAGCCCTAACGAATGAAACAGCGTACTAAGAGGCTTAAACTAATAAATCAGAATTTCACTCAGTAGTATAGGAATGGGTACGAAAGAGCAATAGGGGGTCAGGTCTTCAATAGGATTCAGAGTAAGCAACGGCAAGCTCATAGACAGGAATATCAGATTTGAAGCACCGGAGAGGTAGACTAATATACAGAGGAATGTAAGGCTAACAATGTCACACATTAAGGTAGGATAGGCAGTTCTAAAGTCAGACTAGTGGATGGGAAGATAGACCGTCCCCCCGATAGTATATTAAGACCAATAGCAAGGAAAGTAATATTTGAAATTAGGAGCCTAAGCTAAGGTTAAAAGCAACGAGTGGTAAAGAAGCTGCTTTCTTTTACTCTTACTTGTGTGTTGGATCATTACTTACTTGTGAAACTCTGCCTTAGGCTTCCAATCAACTAGCTTTAGAGCTCGTAAAGACAGAGTTAAAGGTGAGTCAATAAGGCTTGGTCCTCTGTATGGACATAGTAATACTAAACTAAATAGTCCAAGTCCAGGATAGTTCCCCTTCGCTCTAAGACAGCCCTATTTCTTATTGTAATTCCCAGTTGATAGTTGTTCTCTTCATTCCTCGGTGTCTTCTTGTTAGCACTGACCTAAGTCTGATGATTAGTATTGATTGTTTCCATTCCGGTGGAGCAGGGAGTGGTTGCTTATTTTTAGTTGAAGTACTAGAAGCCATAGCTATATTCTTTTGATGTTAGGCTCTGTTCTATTTTTGTGTGCAGTGCACTATATCTCGTCTATGACCCACCGGCTAAAGAATCAAGGACCTGAAGGGGTGTTTGTTTTGAAACAAGAGAATGGGCATTACAGGTCAAGTCAAAGCCGGATAGTAAGGATTATTAGACTAAAGCAAGCACCGATAGGAATGCCCGGCCCGGGGACAACTAAAATAATGAAAGTCAATAGCAGCACAGCAGGTTAGATCCCGAACTAAAGTCTGAAAGTTGTGTTTGGTTCTTTCTCTTTTGTGGTTCAATTCGGATATTAGCATTAGTGAACTTAGCCGAGGTAGCTCTCTAGACAAGGTATACTGACTTTGTAGTTTCATTGCCTGCAAAGGGTTAAGTAAGGGTCATCCAATACTAAGCTCTCCTTGCTCTCATTCTGTAGCACCAACACGCAGTCTAATACCTTCTCTTATCATAGTAGAATATAGGTACGAATACCTGGGGCATCGTATAATAGGCAAAGAGCAGCCCGAAGCCTTACCTTACGCATAGTGTAGTGCTGTGCTCTATTCTTGATAGCGTCGGTTGCATGTTCGTAGTTGGTTGAGAGCTCGATTCACTATTTCCAGATCGAAGAGATTACTTGTAAATGATTCTATTAATTTGTTTACTTCGGAACTTAATGATGATTTATTACTTATATTATGTTACATTATATATTAATTTTTTTATTTATGATATTATATATTAATTTATTTATTATCTTATATATTATTATTTATTATCTTATATATTATTATTACTTAATTTATTTATGATATTATTTATTATTATATATTATATTATTCTATTATTTTACATTCATTAATACGGAGAATCCAAGTAAGAAGAGGCACGCTCTAACTCACAGGCGGGGATATCAAATTTTAAGCATTGTGTAGGGTGGGTTTCCATCCATCAATATAGTGGGGTAGGTTTCGTTCCATATGTCAATTGGGGTTGATCTGATGAGAATGAGTGGTGTGCTGTGCTACTTTACTAATGAAATTAGAATGCTTTGTTTTACTTTCAGAACGAGGTGCATTCCCGCTCCAGATGTGTTTGTTTCTTCCGTGGGTGCATAGTCGCTCTAGGGCAGGTTGTTATTGGTTCCAAAGTATGTCTCGTGGAACCTCGCATCACGTAAAGCCGAGTCATATAGTAGGCCCCCGATTAGGCCCGCTCCGATTATGTCCTCCATCATTTCTATTCTCTTGTTTCGCCCCATCGATGCACGTTATTGTCGAACAATGCATGAGTTGATGACCCCGCTCTAAGAATGAGTTTTGTTACTACCGGAATAGGCGATATTACTTGCAGCATGAGTCAACGCCCATGTACAATTACCCTGTGATGCACTCTAGAATGTCCGATCTAGGTGTGTTTGTTTCTGCCTTGGGTATGTATCGGTTCTTATTAGCCCCATTGGCTGTTCAAACATGATCTTATTGCAACAAACACCATCTTTAATGAACTGAAATTGGAATTGGTGTTACTCATGCAACATCAATTAGTGGGTTATGATGTACTAGTAGGTATAATATAATAATATAGGTATGATGTAGCACAAAAAACAATAGGAAAAGACCAACTACCACTATTGGAATTCAATGCTCAAGTTAGAATAACAGAAATAGCGGTGAGCTCCGTTGCGCCGAGGTAACCCGAACCACAGAAATGAATTTAAGAATACGAACCAGCGGTCAAGGCCTAACCCTTAGCTTCACTCTCCTTCTCTGCCAAGCAACTACTAACTCAAATAAAAAGCAAAATAGAACTTGTGCTTCTCGTGCCCCATAATAAAGAATAGAAGAACCACCTCTCGGAACTAGTGTTAACGAGAATACGGGATAGGAATTCCAGCAATGATAGTAAAGCCCCTTAGAACATATTTCCTCGCCCAACTAAGTGTCTTTACTTTCTTTATCTAATTATTACTTTACTTAATATAGGGGACTTTCTCGACACTCTTCTTTCCTACCTTATTCTTAAACTCAATACTTATTCTTATTGTTCTTCTAGCATCGCCGCGACAAGCTTATCCTTAAACTCAATACTTATTCTTATTGTTCACATCGCTAAATTAGCATCTTAGAACCGCCTCAAAGCCTGTATTCCAATAGGTAGGATCTATGTTGATTCTGTACTGTGCTTAAATCCCTTACCCTTAATTCCAATAGTGGTTCTATAAATCAATGCTTTAGTTCAATTCTTTATTTCATCTGTGAAGTAACTAACCCTCCCTTTTCAGTATCTTTGCACTCCTATCCTAGCTTCCCTCCCTTTTCAGTTGCACTGACTACCCTTTCTTTGAACCTTGTGAACCTTTGTTCAATTGCACTGATTGCGAATGTGTGATCCGATGCTTTCTTTTCACCTAAAATACTATTCATCTGCGTGGCGTGGGACCTAGTTTCACAAATACAATCCCCTTCCCTTCCCTTCCCTTCCCCTCTCTGGAATACAATATGCTTTCTAATCTCAATAACCGTTGTTAATAGTTGATGAAATTAGGCCCGGGACAAGTAAGGATCTAATCGAGTCATAGAAATACAAGTACGAGTTGTTGTGTAAAGTCAAGTTCGAATCACAGTATTGTTTTTACATTATAGTAATAGTATCGGTAGAAATTAGGACAGAGTAATATAAGAATCCGGGGGGCCTAGCGAGAATAATAGAAAAAGAAAGGGAATAGGGAGGCGAGGTAGACACCACATATAAGAATAAAGAGGAGATCTGAGAAAGGGGAGGAAGGATCCTAATCTAGAGTAAAGGGCTGATAGGCATTAGTCAAAGAATGAGATCTAGTAAGGACAGACTAACTGTCAACAACACAAGAGTAAAAGGGTCCCCCATTGATACATAATGAAAGGCAGTGTTTAAAGAAAAGAAGTAAGCAATGGCCTAGACAAGCAGTTCTCGCCTTGTGGGCTTACATTCAAGTATTTCCATTAGCGGTGAAATCTTTGCCTATCAGCAATTCTATTGTCGGTGTTTGAGTTACATTCAGGTATTACTAGTGCACTTCCTAGTTTCCTACCTGTACTTGGTGTTCTATTTCTGGATTCTTTGTTTTAGTCTGGTGGTTCTCGGGTCTGATCCTTACAGGTCTTATACCGGTACCCGAGTTAGATAATCCTTGTTTAAGCGTAGGGAGGCACCTGTTTTATTATTCTAATATTAGTTGAAGTCCGACCAGGTAACTACTAAAGTAATAATCAAACTCAGCAGTAAGGATACAAGCTAGGAAGCAAAGAAAGAGTTATTTTACTTAGCACCGACGCCGACAACGATAAGGGGAAATGCAAAAGAACTTGCTGCTTTTTGAAAAAAGGTAGAGCTGCTCTGCTGCTTTAATTACTAGAATTTACTAGAAGAAAATGACTCTCAAATCTAATATGATAAAACATATTCTAATAACGTTAGGGAGAATATGGAATTCTAATAACATCAAACATAGAATCACAATAAAGCCAGGTTGAGAACAAGTAGTATGAGGCTCTAGAGCAATCGATCTAGTGGTTTTAAGTTGGGAATAGAGTGGTGAAGTACAGAATCAAAGCTGTGGTATATAGGTTAAGATATAGTGAAGCAAGACTCAAAGGCAGGGATGCTAGTTTGAGAGCAAGGGGAAGCGGGTAGCCCTCATAAGCGAGGATGCAATTGGGGAAATGGGAGAAGGGCTTTCCAGGATTGGTACTCAGAATTGTCCTAAGTAGTAGTAGTCGTTGCTTGGCGCTTGGCCTGACAAACAGGTTGACTATCTTGTCCTTGATTCTAGGACTATTGACAATCTTATAAGTTGCCCTTACTGCCTCAATGCTATAGTGCAATTGCTAGGCTTACTTTCTTGCTTGGGCCCCTAGGGTTAGAGCTTCGGCCCACCACTACTTCGGATCTAATATCTGTATTTCACTTACCTCTCCTTGCCCTCATTACCACACTGCTTATTGAAATTCTAGGGCTACTAAAATGGGTCTTTGCTTTCCAACCTCAACCCCATACTTGATTTCTTTAAACACTGATCTGGGTCCCCCATTGAACCTGGTAGCCTTCCATCCCCAACTATCAGTATACCTTTCCTTAAACTAAATCGTATGTTCATCTACCAGCCCAACACTCCTTGGTTAAATTATGCATTGCCGCTCGAGGGCTTCTACTTATCCCTATTCTTATTCCTCGGAGGACACGCACCAAACCCTCTGTTAGGCTTACTAACTAATTAACTAAGTCTCCCCTGCCTTACTTGAGAGTCTATAATTAATTACTTTGATCCTTTAGCTGTTGATCTCGTATCTGCATTTGTATCTGGCACTACCGCGTCTAATACTTTATCTTGTAATAACACAAGTCTGTCTTTTCTTTTAGTAGACAGTATCGGAATGCAAGTAAGGGGCATTAGACTAAGCCATAGTGAAAAGTCAGCCTATATCTCTTCACTTTCAAACGGGTACTCCTCATTGTCTAACACTATCTACTACTGCTGAGAACAAATATGTATTTCACCTGTGAGCTTTCCTCCACTCTACATTTCGGCTAAGGCTAGAAAAGAAAAGAAAAAGCAGCTAATTCCATAGGCACATCTTGTTGAGATGATTCTTCATCATCAGAAGACTCAACCATAAAAGGCTGAAGAAAGTCTCCCCACATGAAGGCTCCTATATATGAAAAAGATATGTTACTGTTGGAAAGTCCTGTCTGCTGGGTACTACACTCTTAATCTACTGTCTAAAGACCAACAGCCAACCCATTTTTGAGAAACGTCGCGTAGTCGCTTTCGGTGAAAGAGGTGCTCCTGTCTTTTAGAGATTTCATGATGAAAGCGAAGTTCCCAGCTGCCGATTTATGTTGCATTCGTGTACAATCCGTTTGATTCAATGAATTGCTGGCTTCCTATCAACTAAAAGAAAATAGATTTCTGGCATTAGGATTGATTGAATCTTGGCAGAGTTACCCGCTTACTTCATACCCATATGCCTCTATGGGACAAAGTCTTTCCTTTAAGGTTTAGGAAGAAATCCCTACCTTGGAGCTAAGCTTGGATCAGAGGTGTTGGGTGGACCTTTACTCTTATAATCGATATATATTCTATTTCATATTTGTGCAGCTAACTTCTATTGACTGAGAGGCCTGCCTTTCTTTCGGTGAGAGAGCCATTATTGAGCATATACAAATTTGGACTATACTCTTCCGTGCTAATTCTATGACTAGTGCTTCTCGGGATGTAACACTACCCCTAATGATTGTGAGATATGAACCTAGGTCTTGCTACTACTTTATATCAATCTGAGCACTCTATCTTGCATTCTATCTTGTTCATTTCAGGATTCAATGAATTTTGCTTTTATTGTATAGTAAGTCTCACTTATGACCTAACAGTCAGTATAGTAGTAAGTCTCACAGGGGACCTAACTGTACCTTGTGTTTAATGCACTCCCCTACTATAATGCTCCTCTAAAGGTAGAAAGTAAGGTATGGCAAACCTCGATCGAGTGGAAAGAAGAGGAAAGCTGCTAGCTGGGTATGCTCCTGCTGTAAGAAGCAGGGTTCGATTAAGGTGAAGGCCAAAGTGAAGGGTGAATGGTATAAGATATGGCGTATCAGTGTTGGAATAACAGAATCTAGTACGTACTGGTGCGCTCAAATTCATTCCTGGGTGCCTCGGCGCTAAATAAAAGTATAATAAGTTTGACTCGATCCATTAAGTGGCTAAAATGTAAGATAGAGTAGCATAGGATAGTACTTACTGTTTAAGTGCTAAGTCAATAATTGGATTTAGCTATACAGCTTCTGTGCAAGTTAACTTCAGTATGGTGCATATAGATGATTCTAAATTGGGATAGGGTACTCCTACAGTGCATCCAACATTTCATTGAAATTGGACTCTCCAACGCCAAGCCAAGCACCTACGATTTTCCATAATGACTTCTTTCTACCGCTTCTTTTCTTCTCCATCTTCTTTTCTTCTCTAGTAGACTTACTTGCATGGCCTCAGATCTCTCTTTCCATTGCATGGGTAGCCTTCCCTTCTTTTATTGGCTCTCCCTAGTAGTGAGTCGGTTCCTTTAAGGGTTGGTAACTCAATTGATTGTCCCGAGGAAGTAAGATCATATAGCTCTTTTCAAATGTAATCGTATATTATATATGCAAATGTCAGAAATAGAAATAGTGTAACCGGACTCTGGTCTGGTTGTCCTTATTGCCCCTAACCAACTACTTACTTTCTTACTTTACAGTGCAATTCATTATGGGGTGTTTATTCACCAGTCCAATTATTATTGGCAGTAGCTACAGATGTATTTCCAACTTCAATGTTAAAGCTATGCTTGGGATCCTGTATTACTAGCATGGATTCTTTTTTTCTCGGTTTAGTCTCGTTAGCACTAGTTCAAAAGCTGGTTCCTTGGTTCTTGTAAGGTATTTGATTTCTTATAACCCATAAAGTAAGGCGCATAGGCAGTAAAGTAAGGCTCTAACCGAATGGAAGACATGAATATTAGGCGAAACTCCAAGGCAAGATGTTAGATCAGGAGCGGAAGCCTTAAAGGCAGGAGGGCAGGCTTACTTCTTTTGTTTGATTCTCTTGTGCTGACCTCTGATAACTTAGCTAGAAGAGTGTGCTACTCCGGTATAAACTATAGTATAATACTACCTTATAGCGAATTCTTACTTTAGAGCTATTGTCGTTAGGGTTTATTTCTTATTACTCTAGTACTTAGGTGTTTGTTTTCATTCTGATATTTTGGGTATAGCTCCTAAGAAAGGTATCTTGGTTCTGTTACTTGTCTCTGATAGTTGTAGTTAAGTTCATCGACCACGTATAAAGGCACGGGCTGTAGTACCTATATTGGAGATCCTACTAGTCAGAATGAGGACCATCAGTGAAAGAATATGCTACAGTAGGGGCAGCTTTTGTATATGAGATGGGAGGTGCGGTGGGTAGGTAAGCCCTAAGAGAAAGGTTCCAGCTACAGAATTGAGGGCGGTTTTTAGTCCTGATGAGCGGAATACAGATTGGGTCCATTGATTGTTTACTTAATGTTAATATGAAATCATTAGTTGTTGACTTAATGGTAGTACTAGCATACAAATATAGGGAATATATATATTGAGATAAAGCAGCTCAATGTAATCGACCCTAGGCTCGTATCTCAAAGAGTAGAAGCAAATAAAGTAGAAACATACTCTGGTTTAGGAGCAAGAGACTTGGAGACAGGAAACTTTCCTAACAAACAAGGCTGGGAGTCATTAGTTGGGGAATTTCACTGGGTAATAAAAAGAATGGAACTGGTCCGGTGCCTATCCTGGTCCGGTGCCTATCATAATCAAACCAATGCTAACAGCAATGAAACACTATCTGATCAATGGAAACAAGACCTATGCCCTTAATGTGGAAACCAACTACTTACTATGAGAACTAAGCTGAACCGGGGCATAAAAGACTGAACCGCTACTAGCAAGGCTAACCCTACTAATCTTTATTCTAATGTTGATTATTCTAGGTCGGAGTTTCAATTGTCATGTAGTAGGTCTCGGATTCATTGGATCGTACCTGTGAGTAGAAGAATAAGAGGTGCAATAAAGACTTAAGTCGAGGAGGGACGTACTTAAACTCAATAGTAGTAACTACAGACTGGAGGTAAGAAGCCCAAGAGTTTAGATAGGGGGTGGAACTCAACTAATAAATGGAAGAAGAATATAGGGGGACTCATAAGTGGCAAAGCAAGGTTTGATTCCTTATGCAAGTTGCTAGGGTGAAAGCAGGGATCAAGTTTTCGAGTAAGCACCTAAAGACTAAGAAGTTCCAAGTTTTGTTCTCATAAGTAACAGATCAATTCCGCTGGTTTGGGGAGTAGTTCAATCCTGATAGCGAGTAGCTGGGTTCACATAGATCTGACTTTTGGATGTGTTCCTTGTTCACGGTTTAGAGCGATATAGCCCCATCATTAGTGGTATCAGGTCCTTGCCAGTAATAGTTGAATTACAGGTTATGAGTTAAGGGAAGATTAGTTTAGTTCTCCCTTTCCTGCTTAAAGCCTTCAATGCCATAACTTAGTTATTTAGTCCATCAGTTAGGCTTTCCCTCTTTGTTTTGATTCCACTGCTCTTTGCTCTTTAATGCGATTGGTGTACGGCTCTAATTCCTCTATTGCTTAGTTTCATTATATATAACTCCCCCACACTATATAGGCTTAGTAGGTATACTACCTGAGACACTCTTTAGCTCTTTCACTGCTACCTACTAGATCGAACCTGAGAGTAGATCTGCTGACAAACAGACGGAACTACTAGCTTGGACTCTTTAGCACTCCTCTCGACTCGGGTCCTTCCACTACACCTATCTTTGATCCTGACTTTTATGTGTTTCACTCTGACCTTCCTCACTCCTAGTCTGCTTCCACTACACTCCTATTATTACTTTTATCACTACAAAACAAAACTGGATCTCTACAACCTGTTAGAAAGGCTGTTGCTACTACTTATTATAGAATTGGTACCCACCTAAGCAAACAAGACTTTTGTCAACCTACGTCATAAGTATAAGAGCTGTAGGTATATCTCGGCCCTAAAACTGGCTCTATGCTTTCACCCTGTCGTCCCTACCTGTAAGTATCTCCTCCCTTTCCGGATCTTTGCTCTAAACCTTAACCTCCCCTATCTTAGTTTGTAGTTCAACCTTTTCACTCTACCTCTCCTTACCTCAGATCTTATTTGTTAGCTTAGTACCAGCGAGTTAATTTACGATCTAGCACATATAGGTATAAGAATGATTATTAGATACAAGAAAAGGAATAGGGAAAGTCCTCTTCTCTACCGCGTAACACTGTAGTCATAACTTTAAGAGTAGAAACTCAAAAGTAGAGAACGAAGTACTCCCTCAGGTAAACTCCATATATGGAATTGAACAAGCAAGTAAGTCTCCCTTTCTTATGATACGAGCTAAAAAGTAAGTATACCTGTCCCGGTATCCAAGCCAGCCTTATTGCCTATTGTCTCGGCCTACCACTATTCACTCTAAACCAAGTACTTCTGACCTCAAACCTGACCTACCTTATCTCAATACATATCTACTCCATATTATAGTATGCGCTACTACTGCCATTAAGTCAACAAATATGGATTACTGATCTAAAATCTGTACCTCCCCATAAAGAAATAGCCTTTGGACAAGAAATATCGGGCTTACCATACTTGATTCAAATCTAATACCCAATTATCCGTTTTACCTTTAAGAGCCTACTACACTTATAAGATTCATCGGATTCCCCTGCCATCATAAGAATAGAGCTCTTTGCTTTCAATACTTCAACTAATAACTGGGGTAGCTTATTTATAATCCGGGGCTGCTTCTAATACTAATAGCTATTGTTGTCAGGACTTCAGTTACTGCCTAACAAGTAACTTTTATTACTGAACTACTGCTTATCAGAATCAGTACAAGAAAAAGGAATTTCACTCAACCCAGTGAACTCAACTCAGGGAACTCTGAACTTAAACTCAAACTAGTGACTTCAAAGCTAACTTACCCTAACAGCAAACCATCTACCTTCCCAGTTGTAGAAATAGAATAAGAAGTTGAAAAGCAAGAATTAGAAGCAATAGGGGCAAGGCAGTAAACAGTTATTAAATCAAATAAGTAAGAGGGAATAAGAGAAACTAAGTGATTAAGTATAAGTATCAGAATTCAAGTCAACTAAGTGATTAAGTACAAGTATTAGAATTCAAGTCAACAGTGACAGGCCTAGGTTCGTATCCCGTAGAACAAAAGATAGGTAGGGCAGGCTCACGGGCAGTGGTGGATTTCCCAATTTTTAGTTCTTTTCTTTTTGTTTGTGGGATAGTGCACTCTTTCCACTAGCGGTGAGATTCTTTGTTCCTTCATTTCTTCTTGTTAGTAGTAAGTTGGTATTAAAACAATAAACCCACATGATATGCTACTATTACTATTAAGAGACTAGCCCTTCTTCGATTCGATCTCATTCTAACTATTATGACTTTGATTCTCTAGTTCCGTTATTAGGCCTACTGTACTCGATTTCAAACTACCCCCTTTTGCTCTAGGGCTACCTTACCTATCTTATATGCTTTAACTGCGGAGCTCAACTCTCACTTGTTAGTTCGGGCCTGTCTCTCTTGGCACTTAATTATTCAAATACCAGTCCAGATCCTAGCTATACTTACTATGGGCCTACCCCTCCTTAATCTAAATTTGTCGTTGATCCATTATTCTTGCTATCCTTTGTTTCAACCTTGCTCGTTAGCCCACTGTTCCCTTCTTTGAATCTTACTTGAAACTTGTATCTATGCTCTAACTCTTACTATCCTGTCTCTTATTCTTATATTTCTCCCTTTCGCTCTCTTCTTTCAAACTTACCTCTCGGGGTGCTATCTTACTTTCTTTTCCCTTTGCACTCTTCCATCCCTACTAATAAGAATCGAATTACTACTGATAAGACTGCAGTGCCTCCTAATACTTTATCTTGGAATAAAGAATATTGCCACACATGACAAGACCTCGACCCCTTCCTCTGATCCTGACTTCTTTGCTTCCAAAGCGTAACTAGTGTTAACAAGCCTTACTTACTACCCGGAAGCTACTAACTCGGAGTACACCTCTCTTCGCTTGCAAACCAACGATACACCAATAAAAAGAATCAGATTCATTACTATACGAATAGAAAACTGCCCCGACAAGCCCACTCGTTAGCCCACCGCTCATGTAGGTTAGGACCAACATCAACTCCTCGCTCTAAATTCTGCTAATCTACTAACTCACTCTATATATATATAGAAGCCTTTGCATCCCTTTACTACTTAGCGAAACTCTAAGTATTACTTTACTTTATCATAGCCCCCTCCTTCAGGCTTAAGCTATTGGTTATCATTCTGAAATCTACAAGGGAAAGAATGGAGCTGGAATACCGGAATCAAGCTATTCACTATAGAACTATAAACCACCAAAGCGAGGCTGATACCACCACTTATTAGAGTTGAGCTCATAAATAGAAGAAAGCCTCCTATTGTGTCATCGTAGCCCGCCGAGCACGACACCCTTGCCCCTGCCGCTGCCCTTAAGCCCTACTACTGACTTGTATCCTGTAGCTGCTTGCTTTAAAGCTGACACCCGCGACTATCAAATACCTTAACTCATAACTTGGAATGCGCCTACTATATCTAAAGCACTTTAAATAATACCAATAAGGATCAATAGAAAGAAGTGAACTGGTACTGGTAATGGTAAGACCTTAGCACATAACTTAGATCTCCCTTACTATTTGCTAGCCGCTCAGACACAACAGAAGTAATAACAATAAATACATACATTATATAGTTTATTGCTTACAGTGTAGTTTGCCTTGGTCGAACCTGCCCTTGCTCTGACTCTTTAACCGATGGCTTTGATTCTATCTTTTCTTCGTTAAATCCTATATTGCCATTAAGTAAACAAACAACTAAGGATAATAGGACTTTCGCCTACAACTAGTACTTTACCTACCTTTATTCTGACTTTTTGGATCGAGTATGCCTCTGCTTGCTTGTAAACTGGCACTGCTTACCCTACTCTTATTCTTATTCAATGGGTTAGATGAGATATGGTGTATATAGGGATAGAATAGAACTAGCGCCAGCAGCCTTACTGGCTACCTTATAAGAATGAGCTGAGCTAGTGCCTAACAATGCTTTCACTCGGAACTAGGGAGCCAACATTACCCAATGGAATGGACTACTGCCCCATCGGATCAAACTATTAATACAATAGAAAGGATGTAACTACTAATAGAAGGAATGACACACTAGCTCTAAGAATTGTCTAGTAAAGTGTTACTTATGTTTAGCAATGAGAAGTACGACTAACTCATAACTCGTATACGGAATTGAACTCATAACTCATATGTGGAATTGAACTCCTTCTAAATTACTATGTAGACCCCTACTACTATACTAACAAGGTTTGAACCCATACTGGCAAGGTGCTATAACTAACCCTTAGACTAGTACAATGCAATCAATTCAATTGTAATAATAGAAAGAGCTCGAGTAAGAGAGAACCCAACTAGTACTTACAGGACTGACACTCCTGGATTAAAGTAAATAGGAGAAGGCTAGCTGGTGAAATCAAGAAGAAAGGTATGGACTTGGTGGAATGAGATAAAGAATAGGAAATAGGCAAGCAGGGTTCTAGGCTAGCAGCGCAAGAATACATATGAGTAATGCTAGGTTTAGAGCGAGTAAGGGCGGACTAGCATACAGGAAGATCCTACTCGTTGGGTCCCTCCGAAATGAAAGTACTTAGTTGAAGAACGGAAGCAAGGGGTATCAGTTTTGAAGTCAGTAGCGGCAGCCTTGTTATTCATCTCCAGTAGTCGGATTCCTACTTTTGAGTGTACGCTTTGTTTTCAGTGGTTTCCATTCATTCGTTCTTATAGTAGTAGCTGATTTCTAGTATTCATATTAGTCTCCTTAGACAAGTAGCCTTGGCCCGTTGCTTGCCAAGTTGGATTCTCTCAGGTATAATCCAGTGTATTCCAGTGGGAGCCTTGTTTACATTAGCTCAATTCTGATTGGTAGCATTTCTGTTTAGTAGAAAGGAATGACCAGGCTAGAAGCCTAGGTGAGGTGGTATTTTAGGTTGAAAGCAAGTGGGGTAGTTTTAAGGTTGAATAGTTGCTTGGCGAATCAAAGGCCTAGTTGGTGCCCTATACAGTAGAATTCTGATGGCAGTAGCTCAGTCTAATTTAATAGCTCAAAGTGGAATTCCTTGTTACCTGGCTTGTTAGTCGATAGTGAATTCCCAGCTATGAGTTCGAATCTTATCGTTATTGGGGGTTCCCTCATGGGTAGTTCTTGCTAGCCTAGGTTCTATTCCAATAAGTAATGGTTGGATTCCTATAGTTAGTAGTAGAGGAAAGGGCAGTGCAAGCTGATAAGCTGGGCCAAGCACCAAAGACACTACTAGCCAAGCGCTAAGTAACTACTTTTGATTCCTTGCTTTCTTGCTACCTAAGCTACCTTTTCTCTCCTGCATGCTTACTGTCCGTTAGTCTGATTTCTCTGATAATAAGAGTTGAGCTATTGGGCCCCTAAGAAGTATTGAGCTAAGAACCGAGGCTTCAACTACTCACTTTGATTCCCTAGCTACTGATCTCAGGGCTCTCTCATAACTCCTACTCTTGACTTTATCTTGTCCTTGCTTGCTCGGTTCGAACCTATACTAATAATATATAATAGGACTAGTGCTTCTAAGAATGTAGCTCTACTCCACTATATCAATCAGACTAAAACTACTACTTCCTAAGTCTGCTCTTCCTTACCGTGACTCTATATTTGACATTAGATTCATCCACTATTTACTTGCATTCTATATCCCTTGTTGTTTCAGTTCACGACTCCTCGATCTGAATATTGCTTTCCTACCTAAAAGTCTTTAAGAAAGTCCTTATCTACTAGCTCCCCTAGGCGCCCATCTCTTCTATTATTACATCAACTACCAAAAGAGTGTAGTGGTAAAGCTCCCTCCGCCCATCATAAGAGAGCCTAGTTTACGACACTCAAAGCTCACTGGCTATACTGACATGTTTTAACTATGGGTACAGATCCTTGCTTTATAGCTTATGAGCCTACCTCACCTGTCTCCCAAGTACTGCTATGAGAATTGAACTGAGCTGCCGATCCAACAAGGATTGAGGCTGGTGTCTATAAGGCTGCTACCAATACTCTCACTTGGAAATGATACTTTCATTACTGGCACCCTAGCTCTGTCCTGATTCTCTGACTACTGATCTCATTCTTACGACCTTCACTTCTTTACTTTAAGCTTAGGTCTATCACTACCAACTTTAAGCTTAGTTCTATCACTACCAACTCGACTCAAATACTTGGACTTCAAATAAAGAAATAAGCTACTGCAGATAAGGCTTAACTGCTATGCCACAGGAGATGTACGATGGGTTGCTGGCTATTGGGCTTACTTTGCTTGTTTTTAACCTAACACTGTCGTTCGGCACTCTTCGACTGTTGGCTTATATTAAGACTAATCAAACATATACTCCTTACCATTAGCCTGTCCTCCCTTGCTCCAACTACAGCTATCCTTCTTTTCAACTACCAGCTATAGGCTCAGCGCTCCACCTTTTATTATGATTTGCCATATACCATATATACTCCATTGCATATAACACTAGTCAGTATTGGTCTTGTTAGCGCTTGCTAAATTCTGATATTTCTACTTCACCCGAAGTGCTAGCTTAGAGACATGAGTCAAAGAATATAAGGCATGAAGAGCAGCCTAGTAGGTAGTAGAGCAAGGGCCTGATAGACAAGGATATGAAGAGTGAAAGCTAGGATGGGTGTTAAATATGAAATATCTTATATAATATTGAAGAGTAGTTTTCTTATAGTAATTCCATCATAGTAATAGAAACCTATGTGTTAACGCATAAAGCCAACTAACAAATATAATAATAAGAAAGGCCTTAGTAGGGGATCAACAGGGAATTCACCAGTGACTAATCAAACTAAATCCCCTTGCTCAAAGGTTCGGACCCATGCAAAGTCATTAGAATGTTATCTACCCTCTCACTTTCCTGCTATGAGTCCCGACATTCTTTAATTAACCTCCTATTGCCATACTAATATCATAATAAAACACTGAACTAACGACTTCAACAAGGGCACTATAAAAGTAAAGCAAAGAAATAAGACTTTCCTTACTGGTCCCATCTCAGTCCTTATCTACTCCATCTCACTCTTCCGCTCCTAGCTCTAGCTCTGCAACTCACCTTAGTTCCAGCTCGTCTGCTCCTGTCTCTTATTATTGTACTCGCCTCTTCAATCCTTTGTACTACTAACTTGAATTCTTACACGCGTGTACAGAAATGAACTAGCAAAAGCAAGAACGGAACCCACTAGCTAATAGATTGAACTAACAGCTAGGGCAGCAGTGCTAGCTGCTGGGTTGGCTACTGCCTATGAGCCTGCCCTTTACCGGCTTGAAGTCTCAAACTAATGACTTGGATTCCTTAGCTATACATTCACTGTCGCATCGTTAATCAATCCCTATGTGTTATTGTTCGATCCTGAATTGAGTCTCTCCTTTTATATATTTGCAGAAGAAGGACATTCCACATGACTAGATTATTCCTCGACCTAGAACTTGTAAAAAGAGTACTTAGCAGGCTCAACACCTCTATTTCGAGTCGTTTAAGGGCAGCTTATTTCCAAGTAAAGGCAAGCTGAAGAAGGCAACACATATTATCTAAGATTTGAATTTAGCACATAAGTTCGAGCACAGAGCTCCATTACGTTAGCACTGAGTAAACTTGCACTTGCGTAAGCTACTACTTTATCTAAATCGAATATATCTCCTCTCGTTAACGTCTTACCTTAGCTACTTAGGATTATTACAATTTGGGGTCCTACAGGAACTCCTTGCCGACCTGTTCCCCTTTTTCTAGTTTCAGAATATGTGCTCGTTAAACCAATGAGATCAGTATCAGATGTAGTTCGAGAAAAGTGTCTCAGGCTAAGGTCTGCAGCAAGCGCTAAGTCAGTAGCAATCGAAGCGGTATGGAAGGTTGAAAGTGGGGTTTCGGGTCCTTGTCGTAAAAGTCATTATCTCGCTCTGGAGCAAGCAGGTTGGAGTTAAGCGCTGATAGAGCAACAATATATTCCACCATTAGGGAGCCAAGATCTGATCGGTATCTGAAGCTGAAGTGATAAGGAAAGAGTTTGACTTAGGACTGTAACACGCTAAGGAAAAATAAGTATCAAAATAGAGTTCTAGAGGAATCTGGTAACCCACCATGCGTTCTCCACTCAAAATACATAATTGACCTCTATCTCGCCCACCGAGTGTAAAATGCAAAATTAAACTAAAGGTACATAAGAAGAGTATTTACTAGGTATAATGGATCTAGGTCACTAGCCTAGTACGAGTGTTTGTTGACGACAAGAGAAGTCATTAGCTTTACCTTGTATACAAGAGTTCGGGGAAGAATAAACTAAGGTAAGGGCTTTTATGCGCTAGGTGGTATAGGTGAATCAATTGAACCGTTTAGTTCATAAAGAAAGTTCTGCTCGAGGTGAAAGAGTGAAAAGAATAATAGGATCATAAGCATAAGCTAGATAAAGAGAGTGATTAAGAGAAAGAAGTATTGACAGCACAACAGTTGATTTATGTGAATCCATACCAGGACCCCGAGCGCTTAATAAGAAATGAATGTTTGACTCGCTTAGCTGGCAAGGTAAGAATCTAGTCCTATTGTCTCGGTTCATCAATCTCAGCTTCATCTAATCTAGCTCTTTTCTCACGCCCACTACAAGGTTAATAATCAAGGAAGCAGGAAATCAATAGAGTCGTTTTACCGGGGTAGATGACTTACTTAATCCATCTTTTGTCGACTTTACTTCTCCTTCTCTTGTTTATTCTTCTGATTCAAATGATTTAATACTTTACTAACTCTTGTCAGGAAATAGCTTGTGTTACGTGCCTATAGTAGTGAATCCTATGTGTTACACTTATAAATGTAGAGGGGTTTGACATTACAAATAAGAAAGAAAGGATAGTAAGCCTAGCAATCAAACATAGGAATCTTCTTAAGCTCCCGTTAGCACCCCAATGGAATCAAATCAATAGCGTTAGCAGCAACCGGCTCAACAAGTGTTGTAGACGAAGCGGGAAGGTTAATAACTTCAGAATTTGGGCGTTCGTTTCACTAGTGGAAGTCAGTATTGTAAGATAAAAGAGTAAAAGCGCTAGTCGGAGAATGAGATAGGGCAATAAGGGATAGTGACAAAAGTATAGAGAGTGGAAGCACGGGAGGGCATACTGAAACAAGAGATACGAAAGCCAGCTTTGCAGCAAGTAAGAATGAGCGATACCATACCCACTGGAAGAATTCAGCTGTGGGCGAGGACTCATATCACCCCATAACTTAGTAGCGTGGGCATTACTGACTCCTAAGACTTTGAACACCAAGTAAGAATGCGAGAGATATGCGAGGTATTAGATAACCCAGGCACGCAACTCTCCTACTATCTTGTTTGTATCAATAGCAAAACCTACCCAACTATCTTGCTCGTATCAATAGAAGAACCCACCTACCTACTATATATTATTGCTTGTATTAATAAACCACCCTACTATTGACAGTGCCAATTCTCTTACTTAGCTCTGGAACCCGTGATTCTATTACTTAACTAATTATATGACAATTACGCTATTACTTATGAAACCAATGACTATGTTACTACAGACATCCATGGAGCGGTAACGCCACATCTGAAATTAGGGACATACATCGAAGGTACCTTGCAAACTCTGTGAGCAGCATCGCTATGAATAGAATAGGGATGTAACTGACACTAAGCGAGCCACTAAGATAAGAATCAACAAACAAGGGCAGCCTCCGAGTAACGTACCTCATTCTTTAATAACGCACGGGAGGGTCGCGCATCAGTCCACGAGTGAGCAATCATTCACCAATCATTATGTGCTCTGGTCCAGCAACTCCGGTCCAGCAACTACATCTTCGCTCGTGCATC